>JAKKPZ010000001.1:1250000-2500000 GCA_022814885.1 Ditylenchus destructor | reverse complement strand
TTATTCTTTGTCGATTTAATGTTTGTTATATTATCAATGGAAACTAATACATAAAACAGGCCTGTCAGTTCAAAAAAGTAATGTTTTGTAGTCGTTATACAACGTTATTTTTCCTCTTTCTCACTGATACGACTACGAAAAATGAGCTAGAAATTATAAAAGGATTTATGATTGACAAGGCTGTTGAATGCGCACCAAAACAAGCATCTGGCGGGTTTGTTGGCGTCTATCTTTAAATGTACACTCATAATAGTAATGTCATTTAGAGTGAACAAGCTGTTTCTCCCGGATCCATTTTACGCCCCAAACGAATGCAACAGGTCGGATATTTGTTTTGACATGATCGAATCACTGCAATTAAATAGTTCCATCACTAGAAGGTATGCAATTCTAATGGGCTAGCAAACGAGCAATCTATTTTGATATGTAACTTTGATATGTTATGATAAAAAAAACACTTTCATCGAGCAAATAGACAAACGAAATGGAAATTCTGATGAAAATTCGGCGTTTCCTGTTCGAAATAAAGCATTGGGTTTTAAACTCAGCTTTCACGTCGATATTAGAAGCGTTCTGGATTTACAAGTTCCGATATCTTACACATGAGTTTTATGTCGTTTTAAAGCCTGTTTAAACCTGTATTTCAGTTTGAGACATGTTCTTATTTCGTTTATTTTATTATTCTGTTGGTCGATTAAAAATAATTTTAATACACTAATTTTATACAGGTTTAAACAGTCGTTCAGACGACATATGTATGCTCATGTGTATGATTACGGAAATAATTGATCCATAACGCTTCTAATATCGACGCGAAGATTAAGTTTACAATCCAATACATTAGTAATGTTCGCAACAATAAAGAAATTAGTAAGCCAAAACTATCTTTCCTATTTCTACGATAAATATTTAATCTTTTTAATAATTGTTTCAAATGCGTTTTGCTTTTAAAATTGTTTCCAAATTAAAATCGAGCGTTTTCCTTCGAATTCACCTTATTTCTTTCTTTCACCTGCATGTATAGATAGCCTCAGAGATTGGTTATTCTTTTTCAGATACCAATATGTTGGTTTCTATGAAGACTTCGAAGATCGAGGCACAGAAGACCTGTGCTTTGGCTACACGAACTTATATTTTATAACTAATGTTCCCTGTAGGCGGAGTTACAATTATTTGGACATGAATTTATTCGACGACTTTCAAGTTGATTTGTATCATTTTACTCCACACAACCGTACATCAATTTAGGAGAATATCGGAAATATGTTTCTGCAACTTTCCATAAATTCAACTATTTATTGGATAGATGTGAGTTTTATAAGATAGTCTACACATAAACATATTTTATTGCAGACTGATCGAGAATGGTCCGAAATATGTCATGTGAACAGAATCAAGACCACAGCCAGTAACTATATCCGATTTGTTTTATTGGATTCTCTTAAAAGTCTCAATGATGAAACGTGTGACAAATATAAAACCCAAGCAGATATAGAAGTAGGAGCAAGCGGTAAGGATTATTGTTTTGAAAATTCGAGATGAATTGTATAACCATCTCAAATAATTGTTTGTGTATGAGAGATTTTCAAGATTGCATAATTTCATACCAAGCATAATCGTATATTTAATGCTACTTTAGGCATACTTATTCTTACAATTCTGATATCCCTCACTATGCTCATTGCCCCGCTTTATCCTCTGTGGAAATTTTTACGAAAAGAACGATACCGCAAACTTATAATCAAGTACTATTTTGTAAAAATTAATTTACAATTCTTAATATTTTATCTTTTAGTTTCTTGTTGTGCAGAAAATCGGATTTTTTCATGAATGATATAACGGAAAATGGATATGTGGATGAAAAATTTGGTGAAGAAAGCAAAAAAATCGATGGGAACGATATTCCAAACGACGAGTTTGAAATAAATTTTCAACATCTCAATGTATTAACCAACAAGAAACTGGGAAGCGGCGCTTTTGCTGTTGGTGGGTACTTTTGCCTCTTTAATTTTTTATGATATGATTAAGAAACGTTTTAGTTTACAAGGGCCGACTAAAGCAAGAGAGCAAAGTTCTAACAGCCTTCCTTTTAAAAGAACGAGGAGGAAATTCGACGTGTGGAAATAATGAAATAGTGGACTTCAACTTTGAGGACACAGGTATCTCAGTATCGAAAGGACAGAGCGTTGAAGCCAATATGGAGGTTGCGGTAAAAATGTTGCATCCTCAATCAGATCCGAATTCCAGGTAATAAGTTAAATAGCTTTTATTATCATATTCCGTAATCGAAAGTAAACAACTTGGCTGTTTTTAGAAATCTTATATGTCAAATAACATTTTCACTGCGTAAATATATTTTTTTAGTCACGAGCTTAGTCGGGAGATTGAGTTCATGAAAGAGCTCGGTTATCATTCTCGAATTCTGAACATCATTGGTTGTGTATCATCAATTCACAATCCTCTACTTGTTCTCGAGTATTGTGCTAATGGGGATTTGCTTACATTTCTTCGAAAACGTAGACCGGACATTGAAAAAGTGACATGCCTTCCTGATTCTTGCGTCATGTTTATAGAAAATATTTGTAGGTTAAACCTGACGCCGAAGTTAAAACGCTCACCAAGTTCGTGTGGGAAATAAGCGATGCACTAATTTATATAAAATCAAAGGGATATATTCACAGAGATGTGGCAGCTAGAAATGTGTTGCTAACTTCTCAGATGCACGCAAAAGTATGAATTTTAAACTATTCGCATGGGCTAAAATTTCTTCGTTATACTGAAATTTGTTAATAACGTTTCAGTTACGAATAAGTTTCTATCAATTTTTTATTTTCTATATATTTAGTTAACTGTGAATACAATTCAAAAAGCTATGTATTTCTCTCAGAATATAACGTCGGATAATTGCTGGGGAGTCAAAAATTCAAGAGCGGAAATATAAAGAAAAATTGCAAACATTAAAATGAAGTTTTATCTTGAGATTCATTCATCACTTCCATAACTTTAGTTAAGTGATTTCGGATTATGCCGCTATTCTGCAGAGGCGTTTTATACCACACATGGCGGAAAACTTCCGATCAAGGTAATTAAAAAACTATCATAACCTTAACACAAACTTCCCATTCAGTGGACAGCACCAGAGGCACTCAAAAAAGCCGAGTTTAGCCCACAGTCCGATATGTAAGTGACGTAGGTCGTACTTAGTTTTGGCGTATCTAACATAATTTTAAATTGAACTTGTAAGATGTCACATATGCGTGTGTTGGAAAGGTACAGTGAAGGACATGATTATGTCGCCTTTACATCATAATAGCCGCCCTCATATCCTCCGCACCTTAAAGGGGGTTTGTTGTACGCAGAATTGTTATCCGTAGGTTGGGTTGTATGTTTCTGCAGCACGACTGGATCGTGAGATACGCCGTGATTTTTGGAGATGTTTGCAAATTTCTACAAAAATCCCTATTCGGCCAGGAAACCAACTCTCATACAAAATACAACCAATGCAAAAATCCTGGATACGGCCTTGGTGCTACCAGAAAAAATTTTTCCTCACGCATTCTGATTTTAGATGGTCATTAGCCGTTTTGATGTTTGAAATATTCTCTTACGGTGATAATCCTTATCCAAATGTTGCTGCAACAGACATGTTAGCACATTTAACTGCGGGCAATCGTCTTTGTAGACCGGAAACGTGTCCTATGGAAATGTAAGTTTTACATGTCAAAGCTCAAGTTACACATTTTGTTGTTAGCTGAATTTTCAGATTATTGATGTATATGACATTTCGAAGATTCCTTAAAAAATACTCTCTTTAAAATTTAGATACGACCTGATGACACAGTGTTGGACAATGGAACCCGACAAAAGGCCCACTGCAGATGATGTTAAAAAATTTTTAGAACAAGTTATGATATTATCCCCCCAAGTAAGTTCGAACTGTAATCCGTCCGTCATAAGATGACTATTAGACCCTTTGCACGTGATACCTTCGTTTCAAGCTGCTGATACACTTTTTCGCGGTTTCGAAAATTATTCTTCCGTCAAAAATGGCCCAAAAATTGTCATTGTTTGCCATAAAGTGGCTTCCCCCTTTGCCCCATAAACCTATTTTGCACCGCCGTTTGTGCACTCTTGCTATATCGAACTTTATGTTCTTTCATTTTTTAAATATATAGCAGATAGATTATATTTGAATGAATATGATCAGCGCGAAAATATTAGTTTTGGTTAATCAATAAACGAAATCTCCGGAGCAGCCTCCGGATAAGTAAAAAGTAGCTGGTCTCACAAAATCTACATATAAATATTTTTTCTGAATGCAAGAAATTCATTCACATTTTTGGTCGGACCGCCGGTTACACCGGATAGTAAAAAGCACCTCTAAGAATGCAAAAATAGCGCCGAAATTCAAAAAATATTTTTGACAATTTTCCAAGAATTTTCAACATCTTCAATGTCAATTTTTGACGAGCAGCGTAATTTTCCAAAAATTACGCTGCTCTTCGAAAACTGATATTGAAAATTTTGAACATTCTTAGAAAATTTTCGCCTGCGGCGCTGATTGCATTCTTAGAGCGGCGCTGTTTTCTGGTAATTTTGGTTTTAGCTCGTTTTTCGTAAACGAGCTAAAATCAGTAGAATGTATAATGGAAATCCATATTCAATTGTATATGGATGATTTACTTATAATAAATTCGTAAATGTTTACACTATCTTTATTGAGAAATGAAAAATAAACTGAGGTCAAATATTAGCAAACGTTTCATAGCAGTGATAATAAAACAACAAAAGTAGTAATAAAGGTGACCAATATTGGCATGTGTTTCCCGATCACTCCGTTTCCTACGATACCATAGCTCCAGGGATAGCCTCGGGTGTCTGGCTCACACTTCGGATATTTTTCGTTCATTTTGACAAAAGCAGGTAGAGGCTGTTGAAGAGAAACTGTACCATCACATTGCTCGGCAGGACTCAGACCAGCCCAGCATTTTAGAATCGATACTATCTAAAAGTTATACATTTTAGAATACCCATACGAGCATTATTATTTTCATAAATTCCGGAATGACATAAGAATTTTCGGTCAGTGACATTTAAATTTGAATAGTGATATTGTCTAACCCATAACAAATTATGAAAGCTATTTTAATGAAACAGCCTCGAATTTTGGAATTGTTCCAGCTCAAATTGATTCTCAGCCTAAAACGATTCAGCTTGCATCAATTCTCGATAGCGGAATTGAGAAAACATTGTTCTTTGAGTCTCGTATGTTGCATCAATAAAACTAGTTTGCATGTTAAGTGAGGATCAATTTAGGTTACAAATGTACACCTACAAAATGAGCTATCACACACCCCCGTAGCGCGCCCACAAATTGGGTTTCCAAAAAAGTGCCAAAAAACTCGTTTTTGTCCAAAATTTGAAATTTCCGGCCGGTGCCCCAAACTTTTTTTGCGGATTCGGTATTAGCTCGGCCAGACCTACAAAATGAGCTATCACACACCCCCGTAGCGCGCCCACAAATTGGGTTTCCAAAAAAGTGCCAAAAAACTCGTTTTTGTCCAAAATTTAAAATTTCCGGCCGGTGCCCCAAACTTTTTTTGCGGATTCGGTATTAGCTCGGCCAGACCTACAAAATGAGCTATCACACACCCCCGTAGCGCGCCCACAAATTGGGTTTCCAAAAAAGTGCCAAAAACTCGTTTTTGGACAAAATTTGAAATTTCCGGCCGGTGCCCCAAACTTTTTTTGCGGATTCGGTATTAGCTCGGCCAGACCTACAAAATGAGCTATCCACACCCCCGTAGCGCGCCCACAAATTGGGTTTTCACACACCCCCGTAGCGCGCCCACAAATTGGGTTTCCAAAAAAGTGCCAAAAAACTCGTTTTTGTCCAAAATTTGAAATTTCCGGCCGGTGCCCCAAACTTTTTTGCGGATTCGGTATTAGCTCGGCCAGACCTACAAAATGAGCTATCACACACCCCCGTAGCGCGCCCACAAATTGGGTTTCCAAAAAAGTGCCAAAAAACTCGTTTTTGTCCAAAATTTGAAATTTCCGGCCGGTCCCCCAAAAACTTTTTTGCGGATTCGGTATTAGCTCGGCCAGACCTACAAAATGAGCTATCACACACCCCCGTAGCGCGCCCAAAAATTTGGGGGTTTAAAAAAAAGTGCCAAAAAAACTCGTTTTTGTCAAAATTTGAAATTTCCGGCCGGTGCCCAAACTTTTTTTGCGGATTCGGTATTAGTCGGCGAGACCTACAAAATGGGCTATCACACACCCCGTAGCGCGCCCACAAATTGGGTTTCCAAAAAAGTGCCAAAAAACTCGTTTTTGGCCAAAATTTGAAATTTCCGGCCGGTGCCCCAAACTTTTTTGCGGATTCGGTATTAGCTCGGCCAGACCTACAAAATGAGCTATCACACCCCCCGAGCGCGCCCAAAAATTTGGGGTTTTCAAAAAGTGCCAAAAAACTCGTTTTTGTCCAAAATTTGTTATTTCCGGCCGGTGCCCCAATCTTTTTTTTCGAATTCGGTACTAACTCGTCCAGACCTACAAAATGAGTTATCATACACTCCCGTATCGCGCCCACAAATTGGGTTCCCAAAAAAGTGCCAAAAATCTCGTTTTTGCCCAAAATTTGAAATTTCCGCCCGGTGCCCCAAACTTTTTTTGCGGATTCGGGATTAGCTCGGCCAGACCTACAAAATGAGCTATCACACACCCCCGTAGCGCGCCCACAAATTGGGTTTCCAAAAATGCCAAAAACTCGTTTTGTCCAAAATTTGAAATTTCCGGCCGGTGCCCCAAACTTTTTTTGCGGATTCGGTATTAGCTCGGCCAGACCTACAAAATGAGCTATCACACACCCCCGTAGCGCGCCCACAAATTGGGTTTCCAAAAAAGTGCCAAAAAACTCGTTTTTGTCCAAAATTTGAAATTTCCGGCCGGTGCCCCAAACTTTTTTTGCGGATTCGGTATTAGCTCGGCCAGACCTACAAAATGAGCTATCACACACCCCCGTAGCGCGCCCACAAATTGGGTTTCCAAAAAAGTGCCAAAAAACTCGTTTTTGTCCAAAATTTGAAATTTCCGGCCGGTGCCCCAAACTTTTTTTGCGGATTCGGTATTAGCTCGGCCAGACCTACAAAATGAGCTATCACACACCCCTGTAGCGCGCCCACAAATTGGGTTTGCCCTTTTACGTGACACACGTGACACACGGATGTCACGTTTTCACGTATGTCAACCCCAAATCTGACATTGATAACCCCCCCCCCCTAAAATCATGGGTTTTGGGGGGGTACTCGCGAGTTTGGGGTCCGGGACCCCCAAAAAGTGGGTTATTCTATTGCGGGCGGACGGACACCTATCAACTTAGAGGGACCCGATGTACACAAAATAATATTAATTAGGATGATTACTTGATATCGTGCTGCAACTACTGAAGGAGGATCGCACATGTTTGGTTGTCTTAGATCCAAATGATGAGCGCCGCCGCTTATATTATAAACGTATAATCCTCTGGCCGGCCCATTTTCTAAACCTTTAGTCGTTTCCGTCACGCCACCAGCAGCCCATGGGTCAAGATCGCCATTTCTGAAAATTTATTTTCTAGGCTGTAAAAGCGTAATTGTAAAAGTAATTTTAATCGAAATTTCCCATAATTGCAATTATACAAATTGTAAATTTACTCACGTGAATATAATATTCGAGGCACCTTCGAAGCTCAACCCATATAACTGCTCAATTGCATCAAATCTGACCAGCTCTTTTCTGAATCCATCTACGCCTACGCTTTGAATCATGCTGGTGCACGTGTCCCATGTGAATTGTTCAAAAGTTGTGGCATTGCAGTCAGCTGGGAAGAAATCACTGGGTGGTCCACTGGAACACTGCGCGATCACAATTTCAGTGCAATATTGGAAATTCCACTGAACGTCTACGTTGAGTGCCGATGTGGCCGCATCACCGCAAACTGTGCTTTTGACACAGTTAGAGTCGGAATTGTAGAAAACGTTTATGGATTTCTGGATCTGGGTTGTGAGCTCTTCATCGCTTTGAGGGACGTTCGAGAGAAATTTACACGCTTCCTATAATAATAAAATGATCTGCAAACGAATAAAATAATATTTACATAATTTCTATGTATAATTGGAACATCGCAAATAGAGTGTCTATACACCGTTACGTGTGAAGACTTGTATCAATTATTTGCTAATAATAATAAGATGCTATGGCACTGTTAGGATAAATCTAGTAGTTTTTAAGAACTCAAATTTAACAGCTAAATTTCAGTAATAAAATACAGTATAAGTTTACGATATATTTAAATCTAGTCTTAATCGCTTTAATTAAATCATTTATCACTGCCGGATTCTCTCAAATCCTGCTTTCTTACGAAAATAATATAACCTCTAATGGCCACGCTGGTAGTGGTTTAAGGAACGTTGTTGGGTATGGATAATCTGTCATAGCCAAATAGAAATACGCTTCCAATATATATGCAGTTATATAAGACACATCGTCTTGGCTTGATAACAGAGAAGTTTCATTGATTTTGAAGATTTTATTTAGTTTGTTTATGTCCGCTAAATATAAGTAAATGAAGTGTTGAACAAATAATGGGAAATAAAATACCTTTGGCGATTCGCTGAATAGCATCAAAACCCTTGAGTATAGCTTCAATTTTACAACCTGCTTTGATAAAATTTCTTTGGATAAATGCACTCGATGCATCTAATGGAATGCCTCCATGTCGGAACTGAATTAGAGGAGCAGAAGCTGCCCAAGAGCTAAAACGTTATACAGTTTAAGTTCATACTAGATATTATTATTTATTTTATTATCAGTGTATAAAAATTATAATGCGATATCATCATCCATACTTAACTAGCACAATGGATCAAAATACAGTATTTTATTCATTTTATGACTCATACGATTCATTTTATAAATGGGTCAAACTATTATGCCTCACTTATATACGTCATCCATAGTATATAGCCTAAAGTAATGTCAAAAATCATAAGGACGAAAAATTCTATATATTCAATAATTCCGTCAGTCGGAATCCTTACCCAGTCACAATATTTGGATATTTCATTCTGAACCAAGCTGCCAACATGCCACCATATGAACCGCCGAAAGCGATTACCGGTGCTGAAGCTTTGATCTTTAGTTTATCTTTCACATATGGAATCAGCATCGCATAATCTGCGAGCGTTTGATGTGTGGTCAAATAATTCAGTTTTTCGACGTTCTAAACATGGATTACTTTATTTTCGTTAAAAAATTGTCTCCACCTTAAAACTATCGTCTCCAAATGGCCACGAGCTGTTTGCACCGTAATAACGATGTTCTCCAAATACAATCGCTGCGTTAAAAATTGGAGCAAGGTCGAACATAATACCCTACGAAATGGTTTTTATTTATGCGACGTGCCAAAAATAACAACTATACTGAACCCTCATGAAATAATGACGGTTAACATTGTGCGTCGACAAGCAAATTTTTTAATGATTCCCTATTTGTTTTTTTTTCTATTCACACGGTTCTAATGTTAACTGCTTTAGATAATACCGTTGCTTCAGCGAATAATTCAATGGCACCCTCATTTCCTGTGTAGAAGAAAACTGGCCCACCTTCTTTATAATAGCCCATATTGTACAAATACCTAAACAGTTCCCATAAGATCACAAAAATGTCATATTCAAACGAACTTCAGAGGAAATGTGTCCGTAGTCGTGTAACCAAAATGATCTATTGGCATATTTGGATAATAATCTACTGCGTAATTGGCCTTCGGTGGAGTTTGATCCAAGTTGAGAAGCCCATTACCACCTTGGTCAGCCAAATTCGGAATATGTGCAGTATCCCATCTTTGAGGGGAGTGTTGAAAAAGAATTGGGTCCTTGAGTCGGAAGGGCTTTACATTTGCAACAGTTGATGAGATGTTTAGAAGTAAAAATGCAAGTAAAATCAAGTAATGCATTTTATAAGCAAGTCAAATAAAATTGATTTACAGACGTTTTATAATTCTTTTTTCTCAATACTTATATTAATAAAATACGTTAATTAATAACTATTGAACAGATCTCGACGTTCAAGAATGAATGATAATATCAAACGGAACAATCAATTTCGTGTTACTTAAAAGACGTTAAGAAAAAACATTTCTCTGATAAGCACACAAACGATACACTAGTGCTTTAGCTGTTAATTAAAAAACAAGCAATACTTACGTGGCTAAAAATTCATTAGATAATTTTTCCTGTGAACAAAGTTAACCGCTCAACATTACTTCACAAAATCGAACAGACAATAATACATGGCTTAAGGTTAGTTTCATACTGATTTTTTATATACCCTAAAACTCGAATGAGTATCGGACAGGAATCATTTGATCATTTCAATCCAAAAAATATTCACAATCTCATGAACATGTTATACGCTTACCTCATATTTACAGTATTTCTAAATTAAAACAAAATAAATTCGGAACAATTATAAAATGCCCATTTCATGTATAAGCATGTACTGAAAATTTAAAGCAGTTCTAGTTTATCCTTATAGTAAGTTAGTGACGTCCGTCCGTTCCACGTTTTTCGTAGGCATTTTTAGGGATGCTTATTTCACTTTCCACATGTGCATTCTTACAGGTGCTTAATTTTTAAATATACCAAATTGGGGTAACTTTTTGCGGGGAATCCGAGTTTGAGGTCGTAATTTACCTAAATTTACCCAAAACTTGCATTCTTAGGGTGCATATTTTGTCCGTCAGGTTTTTGTCATAAATTATTGCAATTGTATGAGAAAGACCACACCATTATGCATGTAGACAGCATAAATTTCAGACTCCCCTAGGGAGTCCCAAAGCGCTCGTTTCGCATAAGGTGATTAAAAGGAATTTTCTTTCGGCGAGTAGGAAACATCGTTTTTTAAGTGATATGACAAAACGGTTTTTTGTATTATATCAAACAGATTGCACCTGTTTAATAAAAGCAATTCTAGTTTATTTCGTATATAAGTTTTCGATTCACATAAAATTCTTTACCATATCATCAAAACATAATTATAAAACACACGCAACATCTATTGGAATATGTTAACGCAAAGTTATACTTCATTGTTCCTCTCCAGTGTCACGATCGGATGCTTGCCTATCTTTCGACATTGTTGCATGCACTGTGTATCGAGATCGTCGCTTTGGACCCATTCCCCACTTTGCAAAGACCGTCACATCATCGTCATCCGTTACACAGCACCAAAGAAGACATGTCACAGAAATGATGAATAAGGCAGTGAAGAAGACGATACAAGCGGCCACGGGACCAAAATAGTCGATTATGTTCAACTTCTGCTTTGGCATTTTATATAGTAAAGATGGTCAGCGACTGAGACCTGAAAGCACAAATATTATCAATATAGAGTATAACAATAAGCTGTAGGAATAAGAAGAAAACCATATTTTATATTTAATAAAAAGTGTTATTAGTGCGAGCGAACAAATTTTTAAATTCCTAATATTGTTACCTGGTTTTAATGAGCTTTAGCGAAGAGATAGAGGAAAAGGAGATAGTTGCTAAAGATTAGAAATCTAGCGTATTCCGAGTATCTACGTAGTATGAATATCGTAAATTTTTTGACTATTCATAAAGTGGTAAATGTTGTGAAATAAAATCACACAAAAGTTTAATTAAAGATCTGTGATTAAAATAATTAGCAAAAATGTGAAAAAGTGTTTTCTGATAAATAAAAGCTTTAAAATAAACAGTGATAATTTCTTTGTTCCATTATACCACACAATTTCATTTGTATGAATAAAACTAAACAAAGCCTTCAAAAACAAAGACAATGGAAAAATGAGATCCAGGCAACTACAACATTTTTGACAGGGTGAAAATAATTAGATATTGTCAGTATTTTGTCTTAAAGTCTTCGAAATTTGCTGCTCGCCTGCGGCCGTTGAGTGCCATCGAGCACATTGAATAAATAAAATACGCAGGACCTATTTTAGAAGGAGTACAGTATACTATTAGACAATTAATTTTTAATAATCTTTTTAGCTTCATCGTTTTGTCCTAAGCAGTGATTCCGAAACTAATAGTCATGCTATAAGCAAGATACTCAAACAGAAAACTAAGATACTCGAAAGTCTCAATATTACCGTCTTAATATCACCATTGCGCTATCGCCATTTTTCAGCATTTAAGTTTAAGCTTGAACTTAAGATCAAGCTTAAGCGTAGCCTAATGTAAGGGTTGTTCGGGCGCTTAAGCCTAACTATAAGTCTTGCCTAGCCTAAGCCTAATATGGCGCCTTATAAGAGGCGCCATATAAGCCTTATAAGGCGTTTACCTCTAAAGCCGTTAAGTATAACGTAACGGTTTCACGAAACCGACACTTCCGCCCCGGGCCGGAAGTGTGTGACTGCGAAAGTGTCCGTTTCCCTCTTAGTGTTCCGTTTTTCCTGGTTATCGCTCTCGATCAAGGTATATCAGTGTTAGGGTGCATCTGCGGTGCTTCGCACACCGCCATCAGCGGATAGTCGGATTTTGAAGAAGGTTTTTTTAAGGGTGAGTCAGCGGAAAAGAAATCCAAGAAAATACCATATTTGGTTATTTGGCATTGAATTATATACCCTTAAAATGTCTATAAAATGCATATAAAACACAGATATAAATTGACTGTGAGCGATAACCGAGAAAAATGGCGAAAAATGCTTATTTAAATATAAATAAAATACACTTAAAACTGTAAAAACTGGTTTGGGGATCAATTGTCCCCGGAAGTCAATCGTCGGGGTCAGTCGTCCTGCTCCGAGTTTACATACCAGAAATCAAATTAAATTAATCTTACCAGAGCTCTGTTGTCATCGATTGTTTAATGCTTCACATTGGTCAGGATGGGCGCTACCTATTTATTAGTAATTCCTATCCCCTATAGCGCCATTCTCCGTCACTGACAGCCACTTTTTTCCCACTCACCACCAAAGTAACTTGGGGAAGTTGCTTATCAGGGCCGACTTATATGACGCAGAAAAAAAGTATCTGAGTTACCTCCCTTCTGTTCAAAGTTACGGGACTGAGTATCCCCCGTGGGAGGGAGCGACGCTAACACAGGGAAGGAGCCGATGCGCAGGCGAGTGTGTTGAAAGGAGTAAACAGCCTTCCTCCCTCCCTCTCATTACGCAATCGTAAACATGTTTACGTAAACACCGCGTGGAAAGGAGAGGCGAGAATGGAATGGAACCACCACGTTGAAAGCTGGGCAGGGAACCCACTGAAACTACCCTGTTGAAAATCAGTAGCCTGAGGGCATACTGATATGGGGCTTCTAGAGGCCGCGCCATTTTGGCGCGGCCCGCTTCTTCTAGTACTATGTAATTATAATAATAAAATAACCGATATACAATCCCTTTCCACAATTCTTTTTTAGGGCAAACTCGATTTCAAATTAGCGCCAAAATATAATCGCATGCCAAAGGGGTAAAAATGGCCCGCTGAAAATTTTTAATAAGGGGGATTACTCGGCAGGGGTCTCCTCTAGAGATTGGTAAAAAAATTTGAGTGGGGCCTTATTAGAGTAAAATTTTCACAAGTCAACACTTTTCCCTATTAGAGGAGGCTCTTTCTCTGATGCTGAACAGAGCCTCCTCTAATAGGGAAAAGTGTTGACTGTGAAAATTTTTATTCTAATAAGGCCCCACTCAAAATTTTTTTGCCAATCTCTAGAGGAGACCCCTGCCGAATAATCCCCCTCATTAAAAATTTACAGCGGCCCCTTTTTACCCCTTTGGCATGCGATTATATTTTGGCGCTAATTTGAAATCGAGTTTGCCCTAAATAAGAATTGTGGAGAGGGATTGTAAAATTATCGAAATGATTGAAATAAACGATTAAAAGCATTTAGACTAAAAATATAATTATAATCCTTATAGTAAGTTAGTGTTGTCTTTCCTCCCTCCATTGCACGTTTTTGGGGTGCATTCTTAGGGGTGCTTATTCCATTTTTCAGAGGTGCATTCTTAGGGGTGCTTATTTCTGTAATGTACCTTTTTTAGGGTATTTTTTAGCTGGGCATTCGAATTTGGGGTCAAAATTTAGCTAAAATATGGTCAAATTTAGACAAAATTTAGACTAAAATTTTCTGGAAGGCATGATTAGGGCCGCTTAATTCTGATCCAAACTTAGACTGTGCCAAACTCAGACTGAGCCAAACTTAGACTGAGCCAAACTTAGACTGAGTCTGAGTTTGCGAGCCACCGCAGGTGGCGAGCCAGACCTGTGGTCGGGCGCGGAGCGCCCGACCTTCCCCTTTGGAATGTGAGTGAAGTTAGAACAGAATTCCATAGGACCACCCAGCGGCTACGCCGCATGGCGGCGCCCATGGCAATCCAGGATTTTCCGGATTTCCGGAAGCCATAAATCCCGGTACTCGCAAAAGTTGTCGGCGAGACCGGTACCAATCGACTTGGCTGGTTGAGAGGAAGCGATTGACGTATCACACGCCCGGAACCGAGCGGCTATTAGAAACTTACCCTTTTATGTGACCCACGTGACACACGGATGTCACGTTTTCACATGTATGTCAACCCCAAATCTGACATTGACAACCCCCTAAAATCATGGGTTTTTGGGGGTACTCGCGAGTTTGGGGTCCGGGACCCCCAAAGAGTGGGTTATTCTGTTGGACGAGGACACCACCCTATCAACTTAGAGGGACCCGAAAAGGCATACTGATATAGACTCCCCGCGCGCTAGCGCGCGTTAGCGCGCTAGTAACCTCCATATGTGAATGCATTTCCATCGTATTAACTAATGCATTTGACGCAATTGATTTGACACGCATTTGACTCACTAATTTGACGCCAACGTTGGTTCCCGTTACGTGACTTTCCGGTTATGTGTGTCTACTTTTCTCAAAAAGTTTTAATTTAATTAAAACGCTTCACAAACATCTTTTATTCGTCCGCATCAGATAAAATACATATAAAGAGTGACTCATTTCTTCTGAGGAATATAAGGAAAAGATACTAGGAGAACTGCTTTGCGAGGTGCGATGTTTTTGAAGAAATGCTTAAAGCGATCAATGCCTACTGGCCTCCCGGAACTACAATTAATGAGTTGACTTATTATCAGAATACTGTAGAAGATAACAACTTTGATGATACTGTTGACTTTTATGATGTTTTATCTGCTGTGGACGAATAAAAGATTCTTGTAAAGCGTTTTAATGATAACAAACTTTTGATTTGGGATTTAAACCCCCCCCCGGTTTGGGGCTTTTTAAAAGGGAAAAGTTTTTTATTTTGCCCCGTGGGAACCCCAATTTAAAAAGATTTCTTTGGGTAAAGCCCCCCGTTTTAATGACAGAACTTTGAACTATTATTGAAGGACATTGAGAAAAATGGACACACATAACCGGAAAGCATATAATCCAACGTTCGTTCTACTACTCACTTATTGTCTTCTAATGAGTCAATATGATACTCGTGCATTTGAGAAAGCTAGTCAATGGAAACATTAGCTCATTGCATTAAACCAGCAAATCAAAGAGACAATAAATGTAAATGCGTTCATATTCTATGGAATTTACCCTTATCCAGGCATGTCAACCGCAAAAGGAAACTGCAAAAAAGGACAAGACAAAAATGCAAAAAAAAACCGTGTAAAAAACCAGGTTTATAGTAACATAATAGGGGGAAATTTGTAAACAGGTTGAATTTGTAAATCGTAATAGAATTAGTAAACACTTGAACGAAATCGCTTTTATCTCTCATAAATAATCCTGCAAAATAGTGATCCAATCAGATTGACAATTATAATTGCAAACGATAGCACATAACTGTTAGAGACACTCGAAGATGGAGTTGTTTGTGGCAGAGGCGCTGATGGTGGTGAGTCAATACCTTCGTCAGTTTGGCCCCATGGGTATGCATTAAATACTGATGTGCAATTACCCAAAATTTTCGGACCTCGAGGTGGAAGCTCTCGCTGAAGACTCGACGGGTCATTGCATTTTGCAGCTTTACTCACTCCAGTCCAGCATTTAAGTATTTCTATAATCTAAAAGTTCTAAATAGGTGTTAGCTACAAAGTATGCTACAATTTTTATATCTACCAAACATTTGCTGTAATATGATTGTTAAATAGGTGTTGGACGATTCAATATCCACAATTACGGATTCAGTAATTTTTACCAGATTTTGTATTTCAACTTCAGAAAATATTTAAAAACATGTCAGGGTTATTAACAATTTTTAGTATTTAAATTTATCATACAGTTAAAAGCATTGAGCATCAGAGTTGCCCGCAATTGCGGATTGCGGCAATTTTGGCGTTGCGGATTGGGCCTGTTTTTGCCGCAATCCGCAATCTTTAAGCACCCCTAAGAAAGGCCTCGGCCGCGCCCTATCGGGCGCGGCCGAAAAAATTTGAAATACAAAAATTTGAAAAAAATTTTGGCGCCAAAATGACAAAATGCCAAAAATTTGAAAAATTGCGGATTGCGTTTTGCGGATTGCGGGAATTGCGGCAATTTTGGCGTTGCGGATTGCGGATTACGCAATTTTAATTTCGTTGCGGATTGCGGATTGCGTTTTGCGGATTGGGAAATCCCGATTGCGGGCAACTCTGTTGAGCATTATCGACTCACCATAACTCAATTAAATCTGAAAATAAATCAACCTGGTATCTTGCATTCACAACAGGTGGCTGATCGCACGTGTTCGGCTGTCTTAAGTCTAAATGGTGGGCGGCACCCTCAATCCAGAAATAGTATACACTTCTGTCCATTGAATCGGAAATAAAATCTTGATCTCCATTCAACACCTTTGCTGTTATAGATCCGGCAGACCATGGATCCAAATTGCCGTCGCTAAAGTGTTTCAGTTGGAACAATTCAGATTTCTTTAATGGTTACGTTATTCAGTTAACCCATAAAACTGTTATATCGTTCTAAAAATAGTTTCCTTTGGTGGGAGTTGGATAGATGTAAACTCAAAGTTTAAATTAGCTAGAGACATGTATAATATTAATTTTTGAGTGCGGGACGTTTACTTTCGGTCCATAGCTTTGGGCTCAAGGAGTTATTTTTATGCTGCTTTTGAAAAAAGAGGTATTTTCTGCGGGGTACACAAATTTTCGTACCTGAATATAATCCTGGTTGTTTCACTGTAATCGAAACCATACAAATCTCTGACAATATCCGGTCGCAGTAATCTGCTGTTATATCCCTCAAGGTAAGTCGATGTGCCCGATATTGTAAATCGTCTCTCGCAAGCTGCTTTCGCATATGCATCGAAACTAGCCTCATCTTCGCACTCTTTCCAGAACCAATCATCATCATTAGCATCGCTTTTGGGCCCACTTGCACACAACTGAATAACCAGATCCGTGCATTGTTGTAGTGGTTTAGTACCGAAGAATGCATTGTTTTCATCCGGTGGACAGTTTTCAGGCTAAAAATAATTACGTTACGTCAACAGGTTCCTAAAACTAAAATTAAATTTCCTAAATTACACAATGTCTATCTTCAACAGGCGTATACATGTTTAAAAAATATAATTAATAACATAAACCATGGAAGTCACTCCTCTCAAAAGGCTGTGCAATATGAGAGGATTATGAGGAAGTTGGTTATGCTAACCCCCATCTAAAATCGTATTTTAGGGGGGGGGGGTTAGCATAATCAGCTTTGAGCTAGCCCCTTTGTAAATGACTGACATTTAATAAAAAGTGTTATTAGAATTACAAATTTTAAATTGCGAATTTTGTTACCTGGTTTTCATGGGTTTTAGCGTAGAGATAGAGGAAAAGGGGGACCAACTTCCTCATAATCCTCTCATATTGTACAGCCTTTTGAGAGGATTGACTTCCATGACATAAACTTTCATTAGATATTTCTTATTGCAATTCAGATTGAGAAAATCGAAATAATTCAGAAAACGAAAAACTTGATTGTACAAAACAAAATTTCCCTGTAATTATAAGTTATTTTTGAGCATACAACTAGAAAATTAGCTTATTTCTTACTTTGTATAATACCTTATTAGAATTACTAACAAAGAGCCGCTCCGCGTTTCGGCGGCCGTTTGGGTAAGAAATGTTCCTTTTTTATTCAAAGTTGAATCAACGAAAGCGAGGCCACGTCTGGGTCTTCGCTCGTCGCCTGCTTGAGATAACTTGGAATGGATGAAAATAACATGATCTGGTGAGACTAGATCCAGAAACTGACGTCAGATTCCGATTCAGCACCCAAAAGTGATCGAGGAAAGTTATCGAATGACACTTCAAATGCTCTCGGAGATGGTCTGGTATGTTCCATGCATATTTGGGGCTTATTGGGAGTAGATATCGTGTTATTTTATCTGATTCTCTCTTTATAATATCATATGTCTTATAATATTGTGATAAGATCAAATAATTTTTATTTGAGTCGAAATTTCATTAAAATCCCGTACTCACCTTAATGCAATATGGTCCATTTCCGTAAAAAAGCTTTGTAACATTGTACAGAGCTTGAGCAGCGGCAATGGCATTTTCAGACGCATTCGCAAAATAAACGCACATCGCCTGAAATCCTCTCAATCATTATGAAATATAATTTCCGAACATCCTAAATTTTTTACAATGTTTATTTGATAAAAAGTATTACAAAGTCGATAATTTTCAGAAAGAAAATGAAATTATTTATTTGGGTAAAAAGTCACTCCAAATTTGACACATTTTACTCCAGGTTTACAATACTATAATCTCAAATAAGGTGTATACCAGGGGTGCATCCGGCATTTCGAAAAGCCGGACCGGATACCGGATAGTAAAAATAAGCCGGACCGAATACCGGATAGTGCAAAAACACCGGATATTGACCGGATACCGGATAACCGGATATTTCAATTTTTGGCGCCAAATTTGAAAATTTTTTCCAATTTTGACGCTAATTTGCAAAAAGTTTACCTAAATGCATGCTTTTTGTTTCCTTTTTATTAAAAATGTGCAAGATTAGAATAAATGTTGTAAAAATTCAAGTATTTGAACAACTTTTAGCTACTTTTTTGGCTATTTTATTGCAATATATGAGCAATTTTAATCAATTTTACCACTATTTGTTGACAATTAAACGTTTTCACACTTTTTCCCCGTTAACTTAACGACTTCATTGGGGTTCCAATATAAGAACTATAATAATTTTTGAAAATTGGTAAGAATAGAGTCAATTTTCATTGAAAAATGTGAAAAATGCGTTACCGAATTGCTGCTACCAATGTGCAAAAATTATGTGAAAATAGCGCCGCAGGTGAAAATTTTTGAAATGGTAAGCTTATTTGGCAAAAATTTCGCTTAAAAAATTAATTCATACTAATTAATAATAAATTTTACAGGCCTCCGCCATTGCCTGACAAAAAATTTTCAATAAATATGAGAGAGCCAATTTTTTCCAAAAAAATTTGCCTGCGGCGCTTTTTTTCCGCGACTTTTACCATATATCTGGGATTTGACTACATTTTGAAAATAAACACCCTTAAGAATGCACGGGAAAATATGTAACGGACACCCCGACAGCAGCGAAATACTAGTATAGAATTGTGCCTTCATTAGTGTATTTTGCCAGAAATACAGAAAAATTCAAAAAAAGCGCCGCAGGCAAAATTTTTTGAAAAAATTGGCTTTCTCTTTAAAAATTGACTAAAATTTCTCATTGAACTAAGTTATAAGATTGAAATTTTTGAATATTTATTTTCAGCACAAATAAATTTTCAGCACAAAATTTTGAAAAAACAATGAGGCAAACTACATAGCTAAGCAGAAAACAACGCCGTAGACGAAAATTTGTTGAAATATTAAACTTGTTTGCCAAAAATTGACTTTGAAAAATGTTGTAAATCTTTCGAATTAAGATCTGGAAGTATAAATGCATCAAATTATAAAATGCTAAAACTGTATTACTGAAAAAGATAATAAATATATATATAATAAATAAATTCCAGCTTTCAGCGCTATGCAACTGACAACACGAAAAACATGAGGTTGGAGGTATTTGTCGATTTCGAATTTGGTCCCTTTGAGATATTGGAAGCACAAGGGTATTCACTTTTCATTATTTTTAAGTACCATAATTACAATTGCAGCACACACGCGCCCTATCATGACTTCACTATTCGACATAACGATTTTGACGTGACACTTTCGATTTCCGAAACCGAATTTTTTGTGAGCAAAGAAGTACGTTCCAGGCTTTAAAGATAAAATTTAAATATTGAGAAAGAGTGTTGCTTCGTATGTCGAAAAATCTACAAACTGTTGATGCATCGGTTGGTGTATACCAGGGCTACATCCGGCATTTCGAAAAGCCGGACCGGATACCGGATAGTAAAAAAAAGCCGTACCGGATAGTGCAAAAACACCGGATATTGACCGGATACCGGATATCCGGATAACCGGATATTTCAATTTTTGGCGCCAAATTTGAAAATTTTTTCCAATTTTGACGCTAATTTGCAAAAAGTTTACCTAAATGGGTGCTTTTTGTTTCCTTTTTATTATAAATGTGCAAGATTAGGATAAACGTTGTAAAAATTCAAGTATTTGAACAACTTTTAGCTACCTTTTTGGCTATTTTATTGCAATATATGAGCAATTTTAATCAATTTTACCACTATTTGTTGACAATAAAACGTTTTTTCACTTTTCCCCGTTAACTTTAACGACTTCATTGGGGTTCCAATATAAGAACTATAACATTTCACTAATCAAAGTTATACAGAGCTAGGAAAAATTAATCGAAAATTAGAAGGAATTTTTGAAAATTTTCGAAAAATGGTCAAGATTTTTAATGTCAATTTTTGGCAAACAGTGGTACTTTTCAAAAAAAAATTCGTCTTCGGCGCTATTTTGTTACAGTTTGGCCTTCAATTAATTAAACGAAAATTAAAACAGCGCCGCAGGCAAAATTGTTGAAAATTGGGAAGAATAGAGTCAATTTTCATTGAAAAATGTGAAAAATGCGTTACCAAGTTGCTGCTACCAATGCGCAAAAAGTACGTGAAAATAGCAGGCGAAATTTTTTGAAGTGTTTAGTTTATTTGACAATCAAATTCTAAAAAGCTAAAACTGTATTACTGAAAAAGATAGAAAAGAATAAGTTTTAACGAAATAAAATTAGTTTAATTTGGTAAAATAGTGAAATAGAATGGAAAAGTCAGAAGAAAAATTAGCGCCGCAGGCGAAAATTTTTTGAAAAATTACGCTGTATGCCAAAAGTTGACATTGAAAATTTTGAATATTCTACGAAATTAACCAAATTTTCGCCTGCGGCGCTGACTGCATTCTTAGGGGTGCTTGTTAATATCCGGCGCATCCGGCGGACCCCCCTAAAATCCGGAAACCGGATACCGGATGGCGAAAAACACCGGATAACCGGATGCAGCCCTGGTGTATATGTCCATCTTAGAGCATTCTGGATTGTTCCTTACCAAGATTCTTCATCTTCACAAATTCTCCGGGTCGCCTAGGGTGAATTTCGGGTCAGTCATAGCACTAGGTCTACACTAGCATTGCTTTCTGATATCCTTCCAAACGGTTCAATTTTAATTGGCTTCGAGGTTATTGGACTTATTTATTCTCGTCATAGTTCTAGGTTCTTGATTTCTTATGTAACTAGAGAATTGCATCACTATAGTATCATACAATATATCTTTGCACGTTAATCATGAATATTAGAAATTTAACTAACAAATTTACGTCAATCAATCTCATTTGTACAAAGCAAATTTATGTAAAACATAGAGATATTATGACATAGAACTTTCTGTATTACATTCTTTCTCCTAATAGTATAACCTTTCTTAGCACTTTATTTTAACAATATCAGAATATTTGAGCGTTAAATAATGCTAACTTACATCAAGTGGCCAGGCTGGTAGTCCATTTGGACCCAAAAATTTAGCTGGGTATGGATAATTTGATTGCGCGACGGTTTCGAAAGCCTCTCGTATGAATGCTTTCAAATCAGACAAGTCTAAAGTATATTTTTATAGGAGGAAATTAAAGTTAAAAGATCACATAGCTTTAATACTAATTACCTGCTTCCGTGTTAACTTGATTGGTGCCTTCAAGTTTAAAGACTCGATTGATAGCATCTTTATCATCTTAAGTTATACTTAAATATTAATACATACAATCCTTCAAATTATTTGAAGTTAATAGTACCTTTGAATAGTTGGTCGAGGTGTTTGAAACTTTGAATGAACACTTCTTTAGTACAACCAGACATTTCAAGCGCTTTCGACACTGTCTAAAATCACATTTGCATGACACTAAATAAAGAAATTTAAAAAATGCCGAAAAATACCGCATCAAATCCATTAAGCGGGATGCCCCCTCCACGAAAATAGAGAACAGGCGCCGAGGAAACCCAAGCTCTGAATAACACGTAAGTAGAGTTTAAATTGTATATAAAACTTACGCATTAAAAAGGCTGGGATATTTGAGTCTCAACAACGCTGCCAAAACTCCCTAAAAAAAGTTCACAAATAGATAAAATATAAATGCTCTTCATATTCCAATACAAAATTGAGATGGACTAATAAGATAGATTCCTGCACTTACTCCATATGAACCACCAATTACTACAACAGTTGTATTTTGTTGAAGTTCAAGTTTTGTTTTAACTGCAGGAATCAGTTGAGCATAATCGGCTAAGGTCTGCGCCACTAAAAATTATGAATTAAATTCATGTTACAAAACGAGAATACCTGTCAAATATCCCATAGTAGAGACATTCTGAAGATATACTGAATAATGTCCTACATATAAATGAAGCAAAAACTAATAATTCCGGAAGGCAAATCGTACTTTGATAATTTCTAACAAAAATTGCTTTACAATCTGTAACTAACATTGATTAAAATCAAACCTGAATCAGAGCATTTCCAAATGGAATATTATCTCTTTTATCACTGTAATATCGATGCTCTGCAAATAGGACTGCAGCGTTCATCTCCTTTGAAATATCCCACAAAAGTGCCTAAAGGCTTTAATGAAAATAATTGACGGAAAAGTGCCAATACGTACCACACTTTTCGCAAAATCAGTAATTGGCGCATCGTTTCCTGGATAAAAGAGGATGGGGCCGCCGCTTTTATAGTTAGTTATATTATACAGGTACCTTAAATTTTAGGAATTAAATCAATCATATTTTGAGGAAATGAGAAGTGTATGTTGCTCAAACCAAATTCAATAATCTTACAAAGTGTGAAATATCTTCTTTTAAATATGTTAGAAGAAGAGTAATGTTATTAAAAAAGAAAAACCGATATTTTGGTTATGCAAAATTAAAAGAACAGTAAAAGTAAAATAACATAGTAAAAAAGATAAACTAGGTAAAATAGATAATATAGACCAAAGTAGTGTAATTTTAATACATTGATGTATATAAAGGGCAAAAACAGCATAGGCACATATAAATGACATTTTTGGGGAATTTTTTCCTTGGAAAGAAGAGACCCACACCTTGAGCCGGTCACTAGAGGTGCCATACTATCGAGCGCCGTCTGTAATTATTACCAAGTGGAACAAACCTTAAGGGAAATATTTCCGCTGTGGAAAATCCGAAGTGGTCCACAGGCATATTTGGATGATAATCAATTGCATAATTTATATCACCACTTTCTGCTTCCGCAAAGCATAACGCTATCACTAAGAGCACGATCGAAAGCGGTCTTTGATTCCAGCCATCTGAGTATTTAAATCCTGTCATCTAGGTAGACTGTAAATGAAATTCAAATAATAAACTATTATATTTTAAAGAGAGTTTATTTTGGGTTTTACGTTATTTGGTATGATTCTATAAAAAATTTCGCTGAAGCGGCGTGTTACATAAAACCAATTAAGGTTAGGCGTTGTTGCACTAGATCGTTGCACTGCTGATAAAGCATTGAAACACAAATAAACTGTTGATAAACTGTACAAGGGCACATCAATACTAGAAACTATGAAAGTAAAATACAAATTTGTTTAGGCTTACCTCTTTCTCTTTTATATTTCGTGCGGTTGTTTTCACTCCTTTTTGACTCCGGGGACATTAGTGAGGAAAATTCTTTTTACCCACAAACGGTTTTGTCCTACCCATACTCCTCCTAGACAATCAAAAGGATAAAAATGCTTACTACTCACCAATTTGAAAACTGAGATTATTACCAGATGAAACATTATCTGACACATATAAATAAATTTTTGAAGCATAATTATTCCAAAGGCAAATAATAGACAGGTGAATAAAATTTGTGACGAAAATAAAACTTTTTTTAGCTTGCGACCTTGTAATGTAGGGCGTTGAAAAAAATTCTAAAAATATAGATGTATGTTATTAGACACCCCTGGATGGCTATTGGAGAAATTAAACCCTCAAAATTTTCAAAGAATATTCAAGAAAAGGGCAAAATCCTTACAAAAAATCAGAATCCAAATAATTGAAGCCCCCTATAATCTACCCCCTGCAGGGGTAGATTGAAATACTATAAACCCGGGGTTATATTAGAGAAAATACGGTAGATTATGTTTATTTCAGAACAACCGTCAGAGAAGCAGTAGAAAAAGAAAGGAATCATTTAGAAAATGAATGAGTCCGAACCATAGAATAATATGGTTGACAGTAATCAAAAGTGTTGAAAGAAAGTCTTCCGAAAATTACGGTGTAAATAGATAAACAAGGGATAAAGAAATTCGTAGACCAGAAGATTATAAAAACAATGAAATTAGCAAATGTCGTCCTTATTACGAATACTTATACGCTATTTTTCAGGTCCAGACAGAGTGCAAATCCTAGGTCAAACCTAGATTTGAATACCTGTTTAAATTGTAACACATTTTAATTTTACATTGGCTTAAAACAAATTCCATGTACTACTAATTCTCGCCTCAGAATTGCCCGGCTGTGGTTTTAACGTTTTCAAAATTTAGAGCAAAAATTGCAAATAATATCCACAAAATAAGAAAAAAGTAATAGTAAACAGTAATTGTCTTTTCACTTTACTTGATAATTTAGTATTGACAGTTGTTTTCAATTTTGCAAAAGTGACCCACAGAATGTATTTAAAAGCATTTTTAACCGTTCAAAAGATATTGTGTAAAGTGAAGGGGAAATATTCACAAAAGGGCTGAAACTTACTAATTCCGATAGTTTGAAATAATATTGTAAGGCCATTCTACTTTTCAGAGTCAAACAACTTTGCTCAGCACAGTATTTATATGAATAATGACTATGCCTTAAACGAAAGGGGAGCAAATTCAAACTTATTTCATTCCATACTGATAGTGAAGGAGTATGAAAGTTGTTTAAGGTTAGTGGAACCAGGTTTACTTCCTTATCTTTATGCTTAAAAGATGTTCAAAGAGTGATTATAGAGCTTTGAAAGATTAATCAGAGGAGTTAATTTTATAATACATCTAATGCTATGTACAATATCAGCAAATGACTAAGAAAGACGGTATGCAATAACCTGATTTGATGGGAATTTCGGATTATATAGTCGTACAACTTCAAAGTATAATACAGTTACACAAATGATAATCGTTCACATACAACCGCGAGAAACAAAATAAAAAATGCAGAGTAATGTTGGTTAATTTAAATTATTTCTAACGTGGTTTGAATTTCATTTGTTTCAAGTTGCAAATTCTCATTTGGTATTTTGTTAGTGAGAACCCGTAGGTGTAGAAAATATTGGAATTTCGGGTATTAGTATTTCACTTTAAAATCACCATCTGTCACGAAAAGCTTCATTCTTTGAGTGCTGGAATATCATCAAAGTCGGTAAATTCCTTAAAATGCATATCCAACTCAGCGGACTTCAACGAGGGTATGCCTGCAAACCTGATCCCGGTTTCTTCTTGTCCAGCGAAGAAATCAGGCAGTGGCTTCTCTTTTTCGCTTTCCAAACATTCAGAAGCGTATGTTTCGCTGCTTGCAATTAGAAATTCGCCTAATTTCTGAAGTTCCATTTGACGGCTTAGCTCGTCTATAGAGGCCGTGGTTGAATTTTCGACATCTGTTTCCCGCAAGGTTTCATCCCGCTCCAGAATGTGGCTAAAATTATGTTGTATTCTTTTAGGTTTATTGTGATATCGTATGTTCGTAGGATACAAATATTTTAGCTAAAGCTATTTTTGAATTGTACATGTTTATTGTACATGTATGTTAATTGTACATGTTTCATTATATTGTGTGTTAAAAGATTTGTGTCAAAGTATAAATGTCGAAGGAGGAATAAGACATTTCGCCGAAAGGAATTTTGGCCACCTAATTTCGCCAACTCCTTAAAAGCCCTGGTTAAAAGCCCAGGGCCATGGGCTTAGGACCAGCTGGGCCTAAAACATCACAGCGGAATAACTGCATGTTTGCTATGACCAGTCATTACTTTCTTTCATACAATCAATAAGCTAAAATTGCACTAACCGTAACTGTAGTAGGCGAAATCTCCGTTTATATGGATTTGGCGAAAAATCCTTTTTATATGGGTTTGGCGAAAAAGGTGAAACTTAAGCAGGCTGGTTGAAGGTGAAACTTAAGCAATGTCCAATATAATATGTATCCAACTGACACTTAAAATCGAAGTTGCGATCCCGGTTTAAAACGCCGATCTTTTAAAGCTAAGGCCAAATTTTTAGTCTTGGGCAAGGTTCGAAAAATGCCTGGACCCGATATGAAAATGGGGCCAGTCCGCTCGTGGCTGGACCGGAGCTTTATTTTCAAGATCGGGTAATCCGCTCAGAATTTGGTCGGCCCGTCATTTAAACCGTGGTCGTGGCTTCATTTTAATCGGAGCGTCAGTATCGACTACGACATGTAGATAAAGTTTTTACACTCACCGATTCTGTCCTCCATATATTTGTTGCATGAAATTTTGTCCATCATCCGCAAGAGATGGCGGAATTTCTAATGCTCTCTGGGTCATATCTTCCTCACCCGTGGAATCCACCGATGTGGACCATATTTCGGCCAAAATATCTCGACCTACTGCTCCATTCAAATACATAGATGATGAGGTTGAGCATGACGAACAACTGCTATTTGATGAGTAATGCGAATGAGTTGGAGTGACGGAGTGCAACACACCGTTGCTGAATTTCTTGCGAAGAGGACGAAACGCGTTTGCAGGATTTGCAGGCGATGTAAAGCTCATGTTGGTCGAAGAGCGCTAAATTATATACTGTTAATTTACGCACTTAAAACGTTCTATTATGATATTGTCTTAAATACATATTCTTATATTATATTGTTGGCCGAAATTTATTTATTTCGTAACCTGTACGGAATTTGTCGTTATGCAGTTTGCACCAGCGGTAGTCAGTGCGATAGCTTATATTTACAAATCACACTATTGATTTTTAGGATTTTAGCGGAAATGCAAAAATATTCAAACTTCGAGATCGTGTCATATTTTATAAATAAGCCTAATTTAACCTTAACATGAAATTATTTCAAATTACCTGCAATAATGCCGGACTATTACTACCAGGCAATGGCGGGAATTCGTCTAAATTCGAACTGTCAACTGTAGAAGATATATCTCCGTTACCAATGATTGACGACAAATCATTCCCGGAGCTCTTTGCGCTCTGATTATGGCTATCTTGCTGCGGCGTCGATGGGTGATGTTTTTGAGTTTGTTGAAAATTGTTAGGTAAATTGAAAAGTGGCATGCTTTGATGATGGAATCGGGAACCGAAGGGAACAGTTTTTCCCAATTTTGATGGTGTGCTCATGGGAATGTGACTAATTTGTTCTTGCTCTACATCAGGCGGCACTAGATCGTTGTCATTATGTTCTTCTTGGATGTTGAAAGAAGCAGCCAATGCGGTGAAATCACACGAAGAACGACGATCGTTGTAAAAGGTCGGAGGTTCCAGAGGCCAAGATGGATGTGGTCGACCTCCATTGGGTGTTTGTTCACCATCTAAAGCATTAAATATACCTACTTGGAGATAGCTAAAGTGCAAACAATTTAAATGTAATTCCTGCTTATGCCTTATGCTTGGGCTACGCAAAGAATGGAAACTGGACTGGGTTTTGTGTATTATTCTCTTCCCAGTCTCTAGTTTAATCGCAGTCTCTTCTTCGTTTTGTGTATTATTCTCTTCCCAGTCTCTAGTTTAATCACAGTCTCTCCTTTGTTTTGTGTATTTCAGTGCTCTCTACAAAACCCAGCGAGCAGCCCATTTCGTAAATCCAGTCCGATCAAATCAATTTGATTTTATGTTCTTTGTTCTAGATTCTTTGTTTAAACCCAAATGAAATAAAATGAATTGGTCTGCAGTGCAAAGAGAATTACAGCGCAGACATGAGAATGGGTTTGTGTATGCCTTTGTCTCTGTCGAAAAGACGTGTTTCGTGTCTGCTTTACAACGCAGCCCATTCTGTAGAGACTACAGCGCTGCGATAAAACATAGGCTGGGGAAAAGAAAAATACAAAACCCAGTCCAGAATCCATGCTTGCGTAGCCCTAGTGTTACAATTCTCCTTATGGATGGAAAATTAGCTGTCTTACAGCTGTTTCGGTAAAACCACGAGGAGTTTAAAATCAATAACCGTCAAAATACCAACTGAAATGTCTTTCTAATCTATATTATGTCATGGTATATTAGGAAAAATATAGTTTCTCAAAGTTATCACAAACCTGCTTCATATACATCCTGTTGATCGCCGGGTTCAAGTCCAATTTGACTCCAGGGTGATGATTTGTCTTGCTGCTGTTTCGATGTTGATTGACTGTTTTTGAATCCTGATGAACCGACTGCAGCAAACAGCGATGGCATGGAGTATGAGTTTGGAAGTGGTGGGAAATTAGCGGCCATGAAAGCACTGCTGTTGAATTGTTGTTGCTGCTGGGCAGCTAACAATTTTCTCAGTAGATCAAGTTGGCTATTCGCATTGTTTTGGACACGAGGAGTCCCTTCAAATCGATTCAGGCTACTCAGTAACTAAAATGTCACATTATAGTTGGTTATTGGAACGAAATCAGAAACTATTCCTGATCTCTCTTTCATATTCGCTATCATATAAAACGTATGATGATGCGTATTTCCTAATGATCTAATTAACTATGACGCTTGTTGGAGGTTTAGGGTGGTGGAAGAATTTGTAAAATATAGTGCAAAGCGAATTATCCGTAAACGTTGGTTACCGAAATTACTGTCTTATTTACTGACCACAGCAGAAGACAAAAATGCGGGTGCATTTCCATAAACGCCTTCGGCTCCATTTGTACTTGGTGTCGTTGTTCCTCCATTTTTCGGTGGCGGGTGGATAAACAAGCATCTATTTCCATATGGACAAATGCCTGTTGTAGTATATTTGTCACACAATTTTGTCTTGTATTTGTTGTTATTCCGCGATTGCGTCCTAAAACTATTATTTTACGATTAGTATAAACGTTAAAAGGCTTAAATGATACTTTGCCGGTCGCAATTCCGTCTCTCCGTGAGCAAATTTGCAATTGTCGCCAAAAGAGCATTTTGTGGATTCAAGCCAAGCTTGGCACATTACTGTTTTGTAGGCATCTTGCCGATTGTTCTTCGAAGGGCTCGAAGACGGAGGGCTATTGTCAGCTTGTTGTTGAGGCGCAGCATTACTCGGCATGCGGACACTAATATGCTACATATGATAAACCTGATAATTAATTATTCATATGTTCGAATATCCTTATATCTACACTACGTCGATCTTAGGAGTCAAACATTGCCGCATTGAAGAAATGCCACGTCCTAGTTATTAAGGAATGAGTTTCATGTCCTTGAAATGTTATGACTTGAAAATATTTTATGCGATAAATATTGAAATTACTGCTGGTATTTGGAATATTATCTCTTTTATCACTGTAATATCGATGCTCTGCAAATAGGACTGCAGCGTTCATCTCCTTTGAAATATCCCACAAAAGTGCCTAAAGGCTTTAATGAAAATAATTGACGGAAAAGTGCCAATACGTACCACACTTTTCGCAAATCAGTAATTGGCGCATCGTTTCCTGGATAAAAGAGGATGGGCCGCCGCTTTTATAGTTAGTTATATTATACAGGTACCTTAAATTTTAGGAATTAAATCAATCATATTTTGAGGAAATGAGAAGTGTATGTTGCTCAAACCAAATTCAATAATCTTACAAAGTGTGAAATATCTTCTTTTAAATATGTTAGAAGAAGAGTAATGTTATTAAAAAAAGAAAACCGATATTTCGGTTATGCAAAATTAAAAGAACAGTAAAAGTAAAATAACATAGTAAAAAAGATAAACTAGGTAAAATAGATAATATAGACCAAAGTAGTGTAATTTTAATACATTGATGTATATAAAGGGCAAAAACAGCATAGGCACATATAAATGACATTTTTGGGGAATTTTTTCCTTGGAAAGAAGAGACCCACACCTTGAGCCGGTCACTAGAGGTGCCATACTATCGAGCGCCGTCTGTAATTATTACCAAGTGGAACAAACCTTAAGGGAAATATTTCCGCTGTGGAAAATCCGAAGTGGTCCACAGGCATATTTGGATGATAATCAATTGCATAATTTATATCACCACTTTCTGCTTCCGCAAAGCATAACGCTATCACTAAGAGCACGATCGAAAGCGGTCTTTGATTCCAGCCATCTGAGTATTTAAATCCTGTCATCTAGGTAGACTGTAAATGAAATTCAAATAATAAACTATTATATTTTAAAGAGAGTTTATTTTGGGTTTTACGTTATTTGGTATGATTCTATAAAAAATTTCGCTGAAGCGGCGTGTTACATAAAACCAATTAAGGTTAGGCGTTGTTGCACTAGATCGTTGCACTGCTGATAAAGCATTGAAACACAAATAAACTGTTGATAAACTGTACAAGGGCACATCAATACTAGAAACTATGAAAGTAAAATACAAATTTGTTTAGGCTTACCTCTTTCTCTTTTATATTTCGTGCGGTTGTTTTCACTCCTTTTTGACTCCGGGGACATTAGTGAGGAAAATTCTTTTTACCCACAAACGGTTTTGTCCTACCCATACTCCTCCTAGACAATCAAAAGGATAAAAATGCTTACTACTCACCAATTTGAAAACTGAGATTATTACCAGATGAAACATTATCTGACACATATAAATAAATTTTTGAAGCATAATTATTCCAAAGGCAAATAATAGACAGGTGAATAAAATTTGTGACGAAAATAAAACTTTTTTTAGCTTGCGACCTTGTAATGTAGGGCGTTGAAAAAAATTCTAAAAATATAGATGTATGTTAAGCGACATCACAATTCATTGTTTTGTGCAAAATTTATCCATAAAATACCTTGACTTACTACATTTGTTGCATATTTAAGTGAAATTGCTAACCTGGGCCGATCCTTATCAAATGCACAAAACTTATCAAATTCCTTACCAAATATCCACATATCTGTTCGTATCTGCATTTTATAATTTTTTAAAAATACTTCATCCAACGAAGTGATTTTCAATTGCCTTCTTTTGATGCGAATTTCGACGCACTCACCACAATATTTATTCTGCCAAATTTAGTGCACAATTGCCAGCTAGACATAATGTTTCGTAAGAGATGAAAAACTAAAAGGGAGAAATAGAATTCTTAGAATTGTGGATTAAAATAGATTATTACAACCGAAAATTTATTAAATTAGTTTAATTATATGCAATAATATTCAATGTTATCCCGAACATGACTGGGTTAATAATCGGAAACTGGGTTAAATCATATCCATGGATCTCTACCGTAAAAATGTAGTCTTGTACAAAGAATATAATGACATTCCGTATTTCCCCTAATATAAACCCATATTTTATATCATATATTAGACACCCCTGGATGGCTATTGGAGAAATTAAACCCTCAAAATTTTCAAAGAATATTCAAGAAAAGGGCAAAATCCTTACAAAAAATCAGAATCCAAATAATTGAAGCCCCCTATAATCTACCCCCTGCAGGGGTAGATTGAAATACTATAAACCCGGGGTTATATTAGAGAAAATACGGTAGATTATGTTTATTTCAGAACAACCGTCAGAGAAGCAGTAGAAAAAGAAAGGAATCATTTAGAAAATGAATGAGTCCGAACCATAGAATAATATGGTTGACAGTAATCAAAAGTGTTGAAAGAAAGTCTTCCGAAAATTACGGTGTAAATAGATAAACAAGGGATAAAGAAATTCGTAGACCAGAAGATTATAAAAACAATGAAATTAGCAAATGTCGTCCTTATTACGAATACTTATACGCTATTTTTCAGGTCCAGACAGAGTGCAAATCCTAGGTCAAACCTAGATTTGAATACCTGTTTAAATTGTAACACATTTTAATTTTACATTGGCTTAAAACAAATTCCATGTACTACTAATTCTCGCCTCAGAATTGCCCGGCTGTGGTTTTAACGTTTTCAAAATTTAGAGCAAAAATTGCAAATAATAACCACAAAATAAGAAAAAAGTAATAGTAAACAGTAATTATCTTTTCACTTTACTTGATAATTTAGTATTGACAGTTGTTTTCAATATTGCAAAAGTGACCCACAGAATGTATTTAAAAGCATTTTTAATCGTTCAAAAGATATTGTGTAAAGTGAAGGGGAAATATTCACAAAAGGGCTGAAACTTACTAATTCCGATATTTTGAAATAATATTGTAAGGCCATTCTACTTTTCAGAGTCAAACGAAAAAACATGACTATGCCTTAAACGAAAGGGGAGCAAATTCAAACTTATTTCATTCCATACTGATAGTGAAGGAATACGAAAGTTGTTTAAGGTTGGTGGAACCAGGTTTACTTCCTTATCTTTATGCTTAAAAGATGTTCAATGAGTGATTATAGAGCTTTGAAAGATTAATCAGAGGAGTTAATTTTATAATACATCTAATGCTATGTACAATATCAGCAAATGACTAAGAAAGACGGTATGCAATAACCTGATTTGATGGGAATTTCGGATTATATAGTCGTACAACTTCAAAGTATAATACAGTTACACAAATGATAATCGTTCACATACAACCGCGAGAAACAAAATAAAAAAATACAGAGTAATGTTGGTTAATTTAAATTATTTCTAACGTAGTTTGAATTTCATTTGTTTCAAGTTACAAATCTTCATTTGGTAATTTGTTAGTGAGAACCCGTAGGTGTAGAAAATTTTGGAATTTCGGGTATTAATATTTCACTTTAAAATCACCATCTGTCACGAAAAGCTTCATTCTTTGAGTGCTGGAATATCATCAAAGTCGGTAAATTCCTCAAAATGCATATCCAGCTCAGCGGACTTCAACGAGGGTATGCCTGCAAACCTGATCCCGGTTTCTTCTTGTCCAGTGAAGAAATCAGGCAGTGGCTTCTCTTTTTCGCTTTCCAAACATTCAGAAGCGTATGTTTCGCTGCTTGCAATTAGAAATTCGCCTAACTTCTGAAGTTCCATTTGACGGCTTAGCTCGTCTATAGAGGCCGTGGTTGAATTTTCGACATCTGTTTCCCGCAAGGTTTCATCCCGCTCCAGAATGTGGCTAAAATTGTGTTGTATTCTTTTAGGTTTATTGTGATATCGTATGTTCGTAGGATACAAATATTTTAGCTAAAGCTATTTTTGAATTGTACATGTTTATTGCACATGTATGTTAATTGTACATGTTTCATTATATTGTGTGTTAAAAGATTTGTGTCAAAGTATAAATGTCGAAGGAGGAATAAGAAATTTCGCCGAAAGGAATTTTGGCCACCTAATTTCGCCAACTCCTTAAAAGCCCTGGTTAAAAGCCCAGGGCCATGGGCTTAGGACCAGCTGGGCCTAAAACATCACAGCGGAATAACTGCATGTTTGTTATGACCAGTCATTACTTTCTTTCATACAATCAATAAGCTAAAATTGCACTAACCGTAACTGTAGTAGGCGAAATCTCCGTTTATATGGATTTGGCGAAAAATCCTTTTTATATGGGTTTGGCGAAAAAGGTGAAACTTAAGCAGGCCGGTTGAAGGTGAAACTTAAGCAATGTCCAATATAATATGTATCCAACTGACACTTAAAATCGAAGTTGCGATCCCAGTTTAAAACGCCGATCTTTTAAAGCTAAGGCCAAATTTTTAGTCTTGGGCAAGGTTCGAAAAATGCCTGGACCCGATATGAAAATGGGGCCAGTCCGCTCGTGGCTGGACCGGAGCTTTATTTTCAAGATCGGGTAATCCGCTCAGAATTTGGTCGGCCCGTCATTTAAACAGTGGTCATGGCTTCATTTTAATCGGAGCGTCAGTATCGACTACGACATTTAGATAAAGTTTTTACACTCACCGATTCTGTCCTCCATATATTTGTTGCATGAAATTTTGTCCATCATCCGCAAGAGATGGCGGAATTTCTAATGCTCTCTGGGTCATATCTTCCTCACCCGTGGAATCCACCGATGTGGACCATATTTCGGCCAAAATATCTCGACCTACTGCTCCATTCAAATACATAGATGATGAGGTTGAGCATGACGAACAACTGCTATTTGATGAGTAATGCGAATGAGTTGGAGTGACGGAGTGCAACACACCGTTGCTGAATTTCTTGCGAAGAGGACGAAACGCGTTTGCAGGATTTGCAGGCGATGTAAAGCTCATGTTGGTCGAAGAGCGCTAAATTATATACTGTTAATTTACCCACTTAAAACGTTCTATTATGATATTGTCTTAAATACTTTGTCTTCTTATATTATATTGTTGGCCGAAATTTATTTATTTCGTAACCTGTACGGAATTTTTCGTTATGCAGTTTGCACCAGCGGTAGTCAGTGCGATAGCTTATATTTACAAATCACACTATTGATTTTTAGGATTTTAGCGGAAATGCAAAAAATATTCAAACTTCGAGATCGTGTCATATTTTACAAATAAGCCTAATTTAACCTTAACATGAAATTATTTCAAATTACCTGCAATAATGCCGGACTATTACTACCAGGCAATGGCGGGAATTCGTCTAAATTCGAACTGTCAACTGTAGAAGATATATCTCCGTTACCAATGATTGACGACAAATCATTCCCGGAGCTCTTTGCGCTCTGATTATGGCTATCTTGCTGCGGCGTCGATGGGTGATGTTTTCGAGTTTGTTGAAAATTGTTAGGTAAATTGAAAAGTGGCATGCTTTGATGATGGAATCGGGAACCGAAGGGAACAGTTTTTCCCAATTTTGATGGTGTGCTCATGGGAATGTGACTAATTTGTTCTTGCTCTACATCAGGCGGCACTAGATCGTTGTCATTATGTTCTTCTTGGATGTTGAAAGAAGCAGCCAATGCGGTGAAATCACACGAAGAACGACGATCGTTGTAAAAGGTCGGAGGTTCCAGAGGCCAAGATGGATGTGGTCGACCTCCATTGGGTGTTTGTTCGCCATCTAAAGCATTAAATATACCTACTTGGAGATAGCTAAAGTGCAAACAATTTAAATGTAATTCCTGCTTATGCCTTATGCTTGGGCTACGCAAAGAATGGAAACTGGACTGGGTTTTGTGTATTATTCTCTTCCCAGTCTCTAGTTTAATCGCAGTCTCTTCTTCGTTTTGTGTATTATTCTCTTCCCAGTCTCTAGTTTAATCACAGTCTCTCCTTTGTTTTGTGTATTTCAGTGCTCTCTACAAAACCCAGCGAGCAGCCCATTTCGTAAATCCAGTCCGACCAAATCGATTTGATTTTATGTTCTTTGTTCTAGATTCTTTGTTTAAACCCAAATGAAATAAAATGAATTGGTCTGCAGTGCAAAGAGCATTACAGCGCAGACATGAGAATGGGTTTGTGTATGCCTTTGTCTGTCGAAAAGACGTGTTTCATGTCTGCTTTACAACGCAGCCCATTCTGTAGAGACTACAGCGCTGCGATAAAACATAGGCTGGGGAAAAGAAAAATACAAAACCCAGTCCAGAATCCATGCTTGCGTAGCCCTAGTGTTACAATTCTCCTTATGGATGGAAAATTAGCTGTCTTACAGCTGTTTCGGTAAAACCACGAGGAGTTTAAAATCAATAACCGTCAAAATACCAACTGAAATGTCTTTCTAATCTATATTATGTCATGGTATATTAGGAAAAATATAGTTTCTCAAAGTTATCACAAACCTGCTTCATATACATCCTGTTGATCGCCGGGTTCAAGTCCAATTTGACTCCAGGGTGATGATTTGTCTTGCTGCTGTTTCGATGTTGATTGACTGTTTTTGAATCCTGATGAACCGACTGCAGCAAACAGCGATGGCATGGAGTATGAGTTTGGAAGTGGTGGGAAATTAGCGGCCATGAAAGCACTGCTGTTGAATTGTTGTTGCTGCTGGGCAGCTAACAATTTTCTCAGTAGATCAAGTTGGCTATTCGCATTGTTTTGGACACGAGGAGTCCCTTCAAATCGATTCAGGCTACTCAGTAACTAAAATGTCACATCATAGTTGGTTATTGGAACGAAATCAGAAATTATTCCTGATCTCTCTTTCATATTCGCTATCATATAAAACTTATGATGATGCGTATTTCCTAATGATCTAATTAACTATGACGCTTGTTGGAGGTTTAGGGTGGTGGAAGAATTTGTAAAATATAGTGCAAAGCGAATTATCCGTAAACGTTGGTTACCGAAATTACTGTCTTATTTACTGACCACAGCAGAAGACAAAAATGCGGGTGCATTTCCATAAACGCCTTCGGCTCCATTTGTACTTGGTGTCGTTGTTCCTCCATTTTTCGGTGGCGGGTGGATAAACAAGCATCTATTTCCATATGGACAAATGCCTGTTGTAGTATATTTGTCACACAATTTTGTCTTGTATTTGTTGTTATTCCGCGATTGCGTCCTAAAACTATTATTTTACGATTAGTATAAACGTTAAAAGGCTTAAATGATACTTTGCCGGTCGCAATTCCGTCTCTCCGTGAGCAAATTTGCAATTGTCGCCAAAAGAGCATTTTGTGGATTCAAGCCAAGCTTGGCACATTACTGTTTTGTAGGCATCTTGCCGATTGTTCTTCGAAGGGCTCGAAGACGGAGGGCTATTGTCAGCTTGTTGTTGAGGCGCAGCATTACTCGGCATGCGGACACTAAATATGCTACATATGATAAACCTGATAATTAATTATTCATATGTTCGAATATCCTTATATCTACACTACGTCGATCTTAGGAGTCAAACATTGCCGCATTGAAGAAATGCCACGTCCTAGTTATTAAGGAATGAGTTTCATGTTCTTGAAATGTTATGACTTGAAAATATTTTATGCGATAAATATTGAAATTACTGCTGGTATTTCATTTATAGTAAACAAGAGAGTAAAAATTACTCTGTTTAAATGAACATTTTGCCTGCCTATTAATATCAGTACCATTTTCTTGATAATTTTAGTATGGTTCTAATAAACTAATTGTTAAATGAAATTTTAGTTAAGGAGTAATACGTTCAATCTTCGATATCACAAATTGATTGTGATTAACAATTCCATACTAATAGAAATTTTTTAACTATTCAAAAGTATTTTAAATATATTTATCAGCATTTAAACTGAGATCTGCCGGAATATGACCCATCTTACCTATGGATTTCCGGGTTAATATACTGCGTCAAGTCCGAAAGGGAAGCTGCCGCAGAACCTGGTGTATTTCTCGCTGCCATTGAAAACTGGCTCACGGCAGGCTGTTGTGGGGTCGCGTTAGGGAACGGCAGTGGTAGTTGTATTCCTGCTCCATCGTCGCCCACACCTGTGCTCGAGTCATGTGCGCCTTTCTGTGATTTTGAGCTATTGATATCTTTCTTCGCGGCGGCAGCCGCGAACCCAAACAAACATGGACTAGAGCTTGAATTCGCCAAAACGCCGGCCTGCTTAGCCTGTTGTCTATAATGATGCATTTGTAGTATGGGATTTTCAGACGCCTTTCTAGATGATGCCTCTAGCTTGACTGGGCTATCACTTCCGCGTTGGCTTGTGTCCTGATTTGTAACGCCAGACGTCGGTTTGTCGAATATTTTGCCGTTGGCTGCAAAAAAACTTTGCATGGCTGATGGTGAGAGTGGAAGGAAATCGGTTAACGAATTATCCTGAGGGAGAGGTGAAGATTCTGGGGTTAGACCTAGGTAGACATACATTAACATAAAGTATATGTGTATATATATAGCTGGCGTTAGTCGTATATATTATACTAACATTACTAATTTATGTGTGCTATAATGTTATATTTGTTTTTAAATTAAAACTGAAAAGACTGGAAAAGTAACTCGATATAAGCCATCTATTGGTAATTTCTTCAAAAATTTAATTATATCCACAAAATCATCTAATATTATTGATTGTATATTTTTATAAAACCAAGTCTAAAATCTAAAAACAAACTCTCGCATTCTTCCCCTATGGCAAAATTGACTGGCGAGCTTTGCTCTCCAAAACAACCACTATCACCGCTAGTGGCTGAGCCTGTAGAACTCATGGATGACACCGGCCTATTATCCTTTGGTGGTTGCAACGTGAGCTGTTGATCAGTGTTCTTCAGTAAATGCGTTTTGTTGCTGCACTTTTTTAATTTTTCCATGTTACGCTTTCTGTAAAGATATAAATTATGTTTTTATTTTCGAATACACATGAAACTTACCCGTTCTTTTCTTCCGTTTCCATAGTTGACTTAACGGATGACGATAAATAGTGTAATAAAATATAGAAATCTAACAAAATATCCCAAATTTATCTAAAATGTTGACAGAGTTGTTTTGAATTTTTCATTGTAAAGCGATGTGGCATGCAATAGTAAATAATGACGCTGTGAAAAGGCACATGAATGACACACGCAACATAACATGTACAATAACTTCTCAAACATGGAAATTCACAAACCCCCGTTTGACCTCTCGTTTTCAGCGTACGAGTTTCGCATGGCAAATATAATATATTTATCACAGGAGTAGAAGAAAGTGTATACAAATTTAAAATGAGAATCTGGTGCAACTCAAGCGCGGCAAAGTTTTCCATCCTAATCAGTCTCTAGAAAAGTACCAATTCTGTGATATCCAATTACATTTCGCACCACTCTTTCATATCAAAAGAATTCTAATAATTTTTAAATTCTCTTTATAAACCGAATTTTACCTCAAAAGTGCCAAAATTCGGAAATAATTGCGCAGATATTTAAGTAAGGTAATGATGGTGTTTGTAAAGGAAAGTGACATACTGCAATGCTATCCACACTTCCTAAGTATAACGAACGCTCTTATTCTTTGACCTAAGGCCACTTTATGTTTCCTCTGTAATATTTTCACTTTTCCGTCTATCATTAAACTGAGGAAGCGTCAACAACGCAGCGAATCATCGAATGGTGGATCCGGATTGAATGAGAGAGGAAGAAGAAGATGAAAGTAAAAGAGACGAATAAGTGTCGCTGCTGTGGGAAAACAAGCAGTAGAGCAAAGTGACAAGTGTGGAATCACACAAACAGTAACGCTTCAGAAAAGAGCTTTCATCTTCGCTTGCAGGGTTGGTCGCTGTTGTCGTCGTGGGATTATCCACAACTATTTTCGTAAAACTGCAGGGCACACAAAAAGTGAACAGATATGGGAGAGGATTAACGAATGACAAGGTCAAGTTAAATTGACTAAATGATGCATTTATAAGATAATTGATTCCATGTTTGAATATAAACTTAAATATATGACATACATTGCCTTGGATTGCTTGAAACGAATTCGAGAATAAAATTGCTCATATTTATATATATAGACAACATAAAATTACAATGCGTGATTCGGTGGAAAATGTCTTTTATAGAAAACGTTAATTTAACTATTTAGCGGATACTCTAAACTTTGTTATATATGTAAATATATGAAAATTTTTGGGTTTGCATAATGTTATTTTGATACACAAAATACAAATAAGATGGAAAATGCTGAAAATATTGACAGGTTATAGACAACCTGGAGTTATAGATATGGTATAAAATGTGTGTATTTTCGTTGTTGTTAAACTTTCGTCATTTCAAAGTTGGTCTCTCTCGATCAGCGTGGGGAACTCTTTTGGAGCGCAAATTATTTTAATTTTAAATGACACATCTGAATTGGAACAATCAATAAAATAGAGGACAGTTCATTATAGCAAGAAAGTATGTCATCCGACTGTTTACAAAAATAGTGCTAAGTGATTATTGGAACCAAATTACATATAAAATATGGTTTTAGCAAAAATGAAGATGAAATATTCGGACAGGAAATCTGCTCTTCAAGTTTGTACTTCCCGCCTATAAAAGGGCGGGGAGAGATCTCTTCTTTTGCTGACCACTCGTCTACCCTACCCAGCCAAAGACAGGAACTGCTATTTTCTCTCTTCCGAAAGAAACAGAAAAGTGAAAGCCTGGATATTGTATGGAAGCCGATCCGGTTTGTCAACCGGTGTTCCCTCTCGTTGAGAGGGGCAGAAGATTTAATGTCTCAGAGTTTGAATTGGTCAGTCAAAAGGGGAAAGAAGAAGTTCAAAGAATCAGTATTATGCAGTGTTTGAAAAAGAACATAATATAAAGGAGAAATTTCCAAATATTGAAAATGAATGGTATTGGGCGAAATATACTGATATACTGATTGCATCCAGGATTACAAGTTAAAATGGAATAAGAAAATGTTTGCGTTATTTTATTAATTTTAATAATTATTTTGGCAGTTGGTTGTATGATTCGTTTTCGATAAGTGCATTTTCAATCTACTTTCTGGATGTTGGTTTTACCGAAAACCAAAGCTTCACCGAAAATTATTATTTTTAAATAAACTGGACATTACATCGGAGAATTACAATAAATTACGTGCATGGCTTATCCAATGAAATTAATTTAATTAATTTTAATTTTAACGCGAAAACTCTTACCTGATTTTGCTTCCTGATCCTTGTAGAAATCAAGTTTTGATGACAGTTTCAGTTGATTTTGGCCACTTATACTTCAGTTATTCGTGCAGCACCCTCATTAATCATTTCGCATCAAATCTTCCTGGTAAAATTCATTTGAAAATTTGATAAACATTTCCGCGCAGACATAATTTTAACTGCCACCACTTTTCCTGACAAGGCAAAGCCACATTAACAAGCCACGCGACTGCTGAATTGATCGACTGGCGGAGTGAATACCTGACTGAGATTGGAGGCTGTCTCCAATAAAGCACGGAAACCCAAACGAATCAAAAAAGGAAAATTGATTTATATTTCTGTTTGTCCCATATCATAACAACAAGGGCCCTCTATCCACACCATGACAGGTGCGAGCCTACTGGATAGCCATGTAAAACTCGGTGAGCTAGACAAGCATACTGTCTGGATGTAGGACGCGCCCAAACGGCGTACCATTGATTGTATGATTTTTTGTATTGTGAGGAGTTCGATATGGTAAATACGAAATAAATTTTCATATAGAAAAGAAATGCACATCGGGTTATCCGTTTACGTAAGTTGGATATCTTACATAGTTATACATTTATATTATAGAAATGGATGAAATATAAAATGTGTTAGTACTTTTTCTTATAGCTTATGGCAGCCCCAAATACACAAAACGGAGATTAGTAAAAATTTTGGTTTGAATCTTTGGATCAAGTTAATGACTGCTTGTTTTTAACTTAAACCAATATTAAACATCATAAAATAGCCAATCGTTTAGAAAATTAAAAAGAAAAAGATTATTTTATTTTTATATTTTCACAACTTTGTTCTGGTTAGAACTAATTTTGTTTAGGACGGTTACTTACAAAGATGTAAGATTGAGGAATTTTTTATAAGCAGCACATAAAGAACTTCCAATACATACATATTCCCCAATGCTATCCAAGTCATCTTTGTTGCGGAAAGTTTCCAAATTATAGATATCAAGAATAGTGCGAACACCAAAAACGGTCAAACGAAATTTTAATTGTGATACTGCTCGTAGTGGGTCATAATCATGTAAGTGTGTGAACAATTATTAAGTTGAAAGAAAGAAAATGGTCGGTTGGATTTCGAAAGTGCTTCGCCACAGGTGACACTGTGGCTAAATGGTGTTTGATATGGGTTTTGTAGCAGTTCGTTCGAGTAAAAAGAGTGACAGTTCGTTTATTAACCAAAAATTAGAGAAAACGTAAAGAACCGCCGCCTGTGGTTCGGATCGACCTCGTACGTGACCCAGGTGTGCGCATCGACTTATATTATTGATTTATTATTGCAGTATTGATTGAATCATACCCGGTCGATATTGCGTTTGGCAGAGTTCAGCATCGCATTGAACTAATCGATACTATGGAATGACTTATCTACAATGTTTTACGAGTAAAAAATTGATCCATGATTTTCGGAGGGAAATTATCCCTTATATTTTATGTAACGGTAAGAGTTTAAGTTGATTGACTAAAAACCACAAATCTGATGTCATTCTGAATAATGTTACGAGAAAATGAAAAAATCCTAAGATACTCTAGATTGTCGTTTCAAGTAGAGTACATTGTCTTTTAAAGTATGATTATTTGTAAATAAAGCTGTCATCATCATAAAATAAGCTCTAATCCATAAATGCCAGTTCATGAAGAGGTAGTTGATCGGGAAAGGGATTATAGAATAATTTTAAAATTTGACATAATTTATGATTAGTAATTTCCATAAAATGGTTCAATTGAATACGAGCATGCAAAAAAATACGTTTTCATCAGAGCACCAGAGTTCCGCGCATACTCATCTGGTTTTTGGTGAAAGTATATCTACTTGTATTTGTCGTAATATAAAAATGTGTACGACTACTTGAAGTAAATTCTTAAATTTAGAAACCAAAATCTATTAGCGTTTTCGGCAAAAACTAGACTATTTTTTTGTAATTTCAAAAGTATCTTTTCTGCAATTTCCTACATTATCTGAAAGAAAATTGATATTTAAAAACCGAAAAGACTTTCCGCCAAACCAATAATAATGGATGTCATAGGAAGATATAGGATCATAAGTTAAGTTAATATTTTATGTTTATTCATGGTTTCAATAAAAAATTTAATTTTTAAGCTTAGCAATGCACATTACAGACACATCAATATCATTCAAATTCAAATTCTCCCATATAATCCTACTCATCAATTCAGAACAATATAAAAAAGTTTCGTTGCAGGAAAAGATTACAAACGAATGCGAATTAGATTTAAACATGTTGTAACGAAAATCCCACTATAGCATTTTGTCAGCGCTGCATTTGCATTGCCTGTCTTGTGGTCCTGGTCAACAGTTATATTAAAACTAACCAACTTCTTTCGTCTGGTATATGTAATCAATAACATTGCCATTGGTTTTTCTTGTGATAATCTAACAAGTACGTTTAAATGCTTTTATTCTTATAGAATCTACAAATTCATTGAAATTTTGGATAATTAATTTCATCGTAAAATTTATATATTACAAAATACAAACAAAGACCAGAAAATGGGACAAAATAGAAAAATTCTGTGCGAAAAGTTTTGGATTTTTTATTTATAACTATTCCTAAAAACGTAATTATGCAAAATTTACCGTAAATTAGCTCAACACTCAATTCAATTAACTTTTCGAAAAAATTTCAAGGCTATTCTTGCTTATATATGTTTATATAGTAGCAGCATGTTATAGCATAATTAATTTATATTTAGATAATGGGACGTAACAACGAATCATCCGCTGAATGTTCAATTTGCCTGACGACCATCTCAAGACGTAAACGGGGAGTGCTTCCGCAATGCAAACATGTCTTTCACTATGCGTGCGTGTCTCAATGGTTGGAGAAAACACCCCAATGTCCGTTATGCCGACAACGCACATCCACTAGCGATATCAAAAATGTCGAGCAAAAAGTATATTATTCGCATAAAATACAATTATTTGAGCGTAGAGTAATCAACATTTATGCATTATTTCCAAAAGTATGCATTACATTTTTGTTAAGTTAAGTGTTTCCTTGTTTAAAAGAATTTAGTATCATTTTGACGTAGAATTTAGTTCTGTAATTATTCATAAAAACAGTGAGATATTTTGTATTGTTTTATCTCCAGTAAAACTAATGAAGGTACACACTATTGAGTCCCGGTCAAAACCCCCTGCGGTCATTTTCGCCATAACTTTTTACTGGAACATTCTAGAAGGATGAATAATGGCTTAAATCAAAGCTAAAACTCTGGGCTACCGATCGGTATATTGAATGCGCGGATTATACGCCGGATTTCGATTCAAAGTTTTCGAGATTCTAGTTATTATGTCTCAAATCCTCGAATTAAAAAAAAATCGAAAATTTGAGAGATAATTACTTGAATCTCTGGAATCTTGATTCGAGAAGCGGCGTGCAATATACCGATCGATAACCAAGAATTTTAGCTCTGATTTAAGCTATTATTCAGCCTTCTAGAATGTTCCAGTAAAAAGTTATGGCGAAAATGGCAGCGGGGGTTTGACCGGAGTTTTGACCGGTTCCCATATTTTTAAAAGTATTCATGCCCTTTGATCATTGCCCCTGTAACAGTATGCGGGGAATACTGATACACCAGGGAGTGCTTTAGGCTTAACCGAGGGCATACTGAGACACCCACTTGATACATGAATTGTTTTACGACAAAATATATATTTTAAATCAGGCTCCTGTGGGGAGTCCCCGAAGCTATATTGTGTAATTTATAGGTACGCCGCTGTTTTCGACAACTGCGATCATGGAAGAAAAGATGTGGACAACAGTTGCACGCTGCTGGGGATTACCTCATTTCCAAAGTACGCTATCTCACAGTTCAAGGCATTAGCTTCGCATGTGCAGGAGGAGCAATGATATATTTATTAGCCCCGACTGGTCTCATAGCCATATTAGCTGGGTGCTTCGTGAGTCTTGGTGTAGCGGAATTCGCAATAGGTGTCGCAATTGGGATAATCGGTGGCCTCATGCTGTGTATTGGTAAATTGCTACGCTAACTTTGCTTTCAATTTTCTCTTATTCACCTTTCAAAAGTTCTTTCTACTCAATGTTCTTTATAGTTTGAACATCGACATATTTTATATGTGCCTTCTCTAGTTATTTATTTTGAATCCATCTTTTTGTATGAAACATTTTCCTAATTTATGAACTTACCTTGAGTGACAATCCATTGATGAAAAGAATTTTGGTATCAATTAGTTTTTTCATCAAAAAATCTCTTACTACTCTTGAAAAATTGCAATGCTTATTTTGCGTTCGATTTTACTCGTTAAACGTAAACTTGCACAATAGTTTTTTATCATTCGTTTTGGATTCTCACTGAATGTTCACTTTTATTTTGAAAGGTCGGGTGCAGTTTGCGCTGACAGTTGCATAGATTATAAATCTGTATGGCCCTACTTAAGAATAAGATTGTTTTTTGCCTAGTTTCTCTATTGTTTTTCATTTATTTCTTCAAAATATTTTTATTTTTGTAATACCATATTTGAACAATAATAGAAATGATTAAAACCTTATCGCAACACGTAAATCTTTGTAATGGTTTCGATAAATTTCTCCAGATAATAGTTTCCTTAAGTAGGGCCAATGTATATTCCATTATATAACGCACTTACTATCTGTAGAATATATGTAAATAAACGCGAATTACTTTTTATCGCTAATACATTTGCAAGTTACAACTTTAAGAGTCATTAAAATAAATTCGAGGGGAAATTTATTTTATATTTCCCCTTGAAGATGAAAATTAAATTTTCTCTCACTTTACTTCGAGCGTTGAAATGTTTCTGCCTTTACAAAAAATATTCTCACACTACACTCCAAAATACTATTGAGGTCACTTATTTCCAAATGACATTCGTATAATTTGGAATCGTTTGCAGTTATTAAAATAAAGACATTGCAGCAGACATCAGTTCTCATTCAACAGGTTTTGAGATACACGGTGTCAAATTAAGAGTAAATTCAAACGCTAAATAACTCGAAGCCGCCAAGAACACCCCGCAAAATACAGTACAGGATCTTTCTTGGAAAAGCCTGCGCAACCTGCTACTGTGGTTAGTTTGTAACAAAGCGCCGTATATGATTCACTGACTTGAAAATTAGCATCTACAAGAGTAAGAAAACGTTCACCGCCGAATGTATCGGATTTCTGGAAGCCATATCTTCCGGAATATGGATTTGTGGATCCTGAAATTTTGGCAGTGGATTTGGCTCACCGAGAGCTGTCGGATAAGCTATCACACGCCCATATCCGGGGTCCGACGCAGGATCTGTGACCTGCACTAATCCATGTTTCCGGGTTTCCGGAAGCCATATCTTTCGGAATGTGGATCCTGAAATTTTGGCAGTGGACCTGTCTCACTGAGAGTTGTCGATTGAGCTATCACTACCCATATCCGAGGTCCGACGCGTATACTTCCCCTTCAGCAATCTCGCTATCACACGCCCGGATCCGAGCGGCGACGCGAAATTTGCCCTTTTACGTAACTCACGTTTTCAGGTATGTAATCCCCAATTCTGCCATTGATAACCCTCACTAAAATCATGGGTTTTTTGGGGGTGGGGGGGGGGTACTCGTGAGTTTGGGGTAAGTGAGCGTCGAAAAGTGGGAGAATTCTGCTCTTTAGGACGGACACAGTGAGCCTTGACTCGATACTATTAAAACAGTAAACAAGCGCAGGTAGTGCCACTGGCGCCTAAAAACCTGCCCACCTTATCAGCGAGTAAGGGTTCATGTACGCTGACAATTGGGGTAGTGTCAGGCGGATGTGTGTCAGGTCCGAGCGGCGCGCAGCGCCATGAGCACCCAACACACACGTCTGTCCCTGCATCCCCGGTGCCTGTCCGGGGTTGTCTGATTTTGGGAGTAAGGGTTGTTCGCCTAAAACTTAAGCCTAATCAGATCTTTGTTCGAGAGTAAATCTCGAACCCCTGGGTACCCCCATACCCCATAAAAAAGTGGTGAAAATGACACATTTTGGCCAAAAAATTGACATTTTTGCTTGTTGCGCTCCGAGATTTTTTCGGGTTCCCTCTCAACATCGCTAGGAGATCATTTTGACATATCACACACCCCTATAGCGGAGGAACCAAAAAGATACGATTTTACCAGAGGAGACACAAATACTATATAAGATTCTTCCTCAAGAAAACCATCTGATGATATGAATGGTTTAGCAATTGGAAATCATGAATAATATTAAGTTTGTTTCTCATTGCTCGTGAATTGCACTTATATGTGCGGCTATGTAATGTAAAAATATTGCTTACGGGCCAATTAAAATATGTATGTACTTAGGTTTACATATCCCTATTTTACCAGTTGTTATTAAAAACAAGTGTGAAAATTGTACAGGCTGCTTCAGGAACGTACTGCATTTTCTTGGGTCTAATACCCTAAGCATTCATCAAAAAGTTTCTCAGAGCAAAACTGATTTCCTGTCATGCCGTTGAAAAAGGTATCCAAAGAAAGAAAATTCACTCTCATTAACTCATCTTTCAACTGAAGTTAAAATGCAGCCGTAATGACTTATGATTGAACTCGTAGCACATTTTTAAAAGTTTTACACATAGCAATGTTTTTATAACAATAATGTATACTGTTGTCTCTGTTAGATTCATTAAATTTAAAGAATACAACAAGAAAATGTTTACTAACCGCAGACAATTTCTATCAAAGAATAAAGCATTGAATCATTCATATTTATCACTGGTTCTCATACATAACTGTGGATAATGGTTAATTTTAGTGAATACAAAATGTGTGTATGTGTAGCAAAGAAAAGTTCGATATTTCATGTTCATTCGGCCGTCTGTTTCCATCCGTCTCATTTGAAGAGCAGAGCTTGACGCAGTTTGTTCATGTCAGCTTCTAAACAATGTTAATTAATATAAAAATTTAATAAGCTTCTTTACTAGAATGGAATTACATAATAAAATTTAAGAGACTCTAATTTTAGAATAATTATTAAAATATACCGTAGGATGATGAGCGATTCTTGTGTTCCTTTTTGTGTTTATCAGCTGAATGTTTACCATATTTATCAAAATCTTCTGTGTTTCGACGTCCAAAGTGTTCTCCCTTATCTTTTCCATGCTTTTGGTCTTCCTTAGACTCCTGAGATTCCGAAGAGGACGACGAAGAGCTTGACGAAGAACTTGACGACGAGGATGAAGATGATGAAGAACTCGAGGAGGAAGAGGACGACGAAGAAGAGGATGATGACGATGAGCTTGAAGGTGCACTCTTTCCGTGCTTCCCATGGGTTTCTTTCGATTTGCGGTGATGAGATTTGTTTTCGTCGTTTTCGCTGCTTAGTCCCAGTTTCTTTAACAATCGATTAACAATTTCACGAGGCTTTTTCTTGTGATCTTCTGAGTTTTTGTCTAAAAGTACAAATGAATATAGGAGATTAGTAACTTTGTTTTCGGGGTTTAATCTAAGCTACATTACTTACTTTTTTGATAGAAAAATTATTTCTAATTATTCTATATACTATAAAGCATACTAAATTTAAACTATTTTCATAGTACTTCTTACGTTTCTTGGTTTCATGGCTCTTTTCTTTTGACTTTTTGCCGTGCTCTTCTTTGCCATGGTGGTCTTTGTCGTGTTCTTTCGACTTTTTATCATGGTCTTTTTTTCCGTGATGGTCGTCTTTCTTGTGATGATCATTTTCTTGCTCCTTGTTATGAGATTTTAAATCTGCGGGTTGAGGGTTTCTAGATGTATTTTTTATTTTAAAATTATAACGTTAAAAAATTTACGTATATCCTAGCCATTGCAGCAATCGCTGGAATGAGCTCACATGTGCCGCAGCTTGTTGTTCTTTGTCCGCATCAGTTGAGCCATTTTGGGTAGGAATTAATGCAGTCGTATCAGTTCCAGGAGCTGGGGTTGTGTCAGGGCTAACTGGAGGTACAGGTGTAGTAGTATCTGCAGATGACGGTTGAGTTGCGTTAAGTGCTGGAGGAGCAGGAGGGGGCGGTGGTTCTACTCCAGGGATCTAGAAAATATTTATTTGATACACTTAAACTATACTAATTCGTTGGAATAAATATCTCATGTGGAAATTCAAGAGTTCATTCTAGCGAGCGTAGAACGTTTAACATGAAGCATGCTATAAAGAGATGCTAAGTTTACAAAGAAAATTGATTAATATTCAGGGCATCCCTAAATACTAAGTGTCAGCGTACTATCCGTTATGTGATGCTCCGTAGGGACTAACTGTTCGACCCCTTTGATTCGTTAGATCGGGGCAAGTGTTGTGTTGTTGGAAAACTTAGGCTACAGGTCCCGACAAAACTTTAACTGAGTTTTTGTACTAGGGGATTTTCGAATGTCTGGCTGATTTAATAAATAATTAAATAATAGGCTCATTTCGATTTTTTAAACATTTTTGGCACTCACTTGGGGGTTTTAGTGTTTTGCCATTTTTTGTTTTCGGCAATTTTCGACCTTAATTTTTTGCACCTTAAAAATTTGCAAATAAACGATTTCATTCAAAAATAGATGAATAAACTAGTATTTTTTGGATCTGTTACTGTTTTGTAAAATCTAACCTTCGAAAGTGCAATAATGATTCCTTGTCGGACATCTTCGGGAGTGTTCGTCGGGAGCTGATTCAAGATCCGGTTAACCAATCCACGGGGAGATACAACGAATTCACACGGCTCCACAGAGTGAAGTGATGATTTAAAGTCTGCGGAAGAGTCGGACGATGTAGAACGATGGTGACGGGACCAACCATGTGTAGCTAAAGTTGCGATGAGAAGGACCTTCAACATTGTAATTAGAGGCCTTTGCGCTGTCGCTAACATGCTGAAAATGTAACATTACGTCATCTAATAAATCTTCTAGTGGAGAATTACTGGGCTAAAGTTCAAATTGGCGCTTTTTTATCGTGTTATAATTATATTTTTGCTACATATTATTTTTATAATAACAAACAATGAGATATAAATTAAATTACACTTGGGGATGCAAAGCAACATATTCTATAAAAATGTAATTTAAACAAAAATTCACATATATTTGATAGTTTCACTTGACCCCAGGCAAATGATAACTAAAACAGTCCTATGATTTCGCACAAAACCACAAATAGACGCCACGTATGCTTCTCTATCATTTAAAAACAGAGCTCGGTTTTCTCTGACGTCGCCCTGCACGTATGAAGCGTGCGTCTGTTTATAGCCTCAAAATACAGCGCGCGTTGTCTCAATCGATATCAGAAGTCAGTATACAGCCAAGTTCTACATGTCTATAACTGTCTTATTTCTAGAATATTCAATGCTGATATAGACAGTTAAAAAATTTGAATTGAACGTCTAGCCTCTCGCGCAATATTTTCCCAGGGAAGAAAGCGAGAAAACAGTTATACATGAGAGTCAGAAACATAGAGAGCAGTCCGTATGTAAAAACGTACGCGATCAAAATCAATAGCCATCATAGGACGCTCGCGCACATATAGAGGTGTACGCCTTCCACGAAAAAATACTTGATTTGACCCAAAGGAGTGTCTCGCGAGAAAAGACGAACTATGCAATTGGCACTTGACAAGCATATTTCATGACGTAAAATGACGTGAATGTTTACGTCAAGCTAAGGAAGTAATCAAAAAATATTACAACGTAAACAGGTAATGAGTTATGCAAAATAAGCAATGACGTAACTGAATATGCTGAAAATATTCAGCGCTACAATTCATATGAAACTGAGCTTTTCGATGTTTAAAACTATTTTAGCACGAAAATTATATATTTCTGTACAAAATCTTAACTATCGTAAGAAACATTGTTAATTTGTGCAAAAACATATTTATGTGAATCATCAAACCAGGAAAAGATTTTTCTTCGCGATAATTGTTGAATAATATCTTGGAGTTGCGCTATCAACTAAACTGGTCATGCCCTTATCTAATAGTGCTGTATGTTCTCTGTCTGTCCATGGGAAACTTTTTGAAGTTCGCTTCATTTTGGATTCTGTTATGGGGAATGTTGTTGCCTTAAAGAGTTATGCATACAGTATTTAGACCAGGCCTCAGCTTGCTTCTATTGAAAGTTACGGGAGTGAGCAACCCCGTGGGCGGGAGCGGCGCTAATGCGAGGAAGGAGCGGATGCGCAGGGGAATGTTTGTCTAAAGCAGTAAGAAGGCTCCATCTCTGTTGTTATTTGTCAACAACCTTGCCTCTCATTATCAACATGTTTACGTAAACACCGCGGGGAAAGTAGAGGCGAGAGGGCATACTGATGTGGGAAGGGGAATGCGGAAACTCTCGCGGCGATTTGCGCGGCGAAAATCAGCTAGTAACGATAATCAAAAAGTGTTTCAGCGTGAATTTCCTGTATAATCTGATTCATTGTTGTGTTTGTGGACATAAACAATTTGACGTGCCTACGTAAAGAATCTCAGGCACGAGTAATTTGGATAATACGAACCATCAGACAAAACGAAGCTAATATTGGATGGAAACATTCATTGCATAAAACCTTCCTGACGACTTCGCTATGTGACATATCAGATTCCAAACGAAGCGAAAATCCGGGTGGTCCAATTGCGATATAGGAGAGTATACCTTTTTATTTGTTCATATAAAAGTATATTTTCGAAATGTTTCAATAAGACATTTAAAATGTAGAGTATGGAAAACGTTAATTTAAAGGGCAGTGTGATTTTGTGAAAATAGCCCTCATTTGCCGGCAGGAGGAACTGGAGCTTGTGGCGCTCCTTGTAGCATTCCTTGTTGTGGTGCCTGCCCGTTATTCATGCCGCCGGTTTCCTCGATTACGTCTTCAGTAGAGTCAATTATTTGTTCTGTTTCTTCAATAATTGGCTGAAGCAGGTTACCAAGCCCTAAACCTTCATATACTGTATCACAGCACATATAATCACATTTTTAGGCTTTAATTTTGTATACCAAACAACCAATTAAAATTTCTATATATGAGTTTCTTAAAGTTGTGCAACTAAAATATTTACCTCCTCCTGCAGGCTGAGGTGCAGGTTGCTGCGGCTGTGGAGCCAAAGCAGGTTGTGGTTGTTGTGGAGCCGGAACAGGTTGTGGCTGTTGTGGGAGAGATTGAACTAGATTCGGAATCGGCGGTTGAGGCATAGGCTGGGATTGCTGCTGTGGAATAGCACCTTGGGGTTGTGGTTGGGTGAGAGGTGGTTGAACGCCACCGGCAGTAACTTGTTGGGCAAAAGTTTGAAACGCGGGATCTATGATAATTTAAAGGCGTGAACGTTTAAAGCTTTTCAATGTCACAATTGGTGACACTGTGTTGGAATTTCGAAGTGTATGAAACTTATTCAAAAATGTAGCAGATAAAATCATTCTTCGTACAGTATTCTATTATGCAACCTACTTTTGCACATGACGTATTATTCTGGGAATTTTATTATTTGCATAATATTATTGATTTTTATGTTTAAAAAAATTGACTTACTTTGTGCCATACTCGTTAACATTGGATAAAACGAGTTTCCATAGGCCCCGTTAATTCCATTCAGAGCACCAAACAACGCTGGACTCTGCGTCTGGATTGTATTCAAGAAGTTTGGCAGTGTAGTAAAACCCATAAGGTTGCGAAGAAGAATACCGAGATCTGGCAGCGTGAGTGTTGATAGAGCATTGTAAAACACATTCGGAATGAAAGCTGAAGACACACTAATTATTCATAGTTTGTTACATAGCATACACATCACTGCTGTGCGATATTGGGATTTTTCGATTCGAGATGGCAAGAAATTTCGAGATTCGAAACACCAAAAACACCGAGATTTCGGGTGATTCGGACGGAGCGATCTTTTCTAAAGGCAATTTTTCCAAAATTTTTTTTGTCATTTTTTGCATTTTCTGCCATTTTTTTGTAAGTTTTAGTGGGCATTTATTGTTCATGTATAACAAGTATTAACCCTCGGAAACCTGGTGCGCCCTAAGGTGCTAATCGATACAACGTTTTGTCGGGGTGCCCCAAAACGACTAAACCCAAAACCACTAAAACAAAACGACTAAACCCAAAACGACTAAAGTATACCGTGGAAATAAATGAACTTTTGTGTAAAAATGAGGATTTTCGTTGCAAAAATACTATATAGGGGTAAAAAATTACGGGGAATTCAAATTTTGTGTCCGTTTATTGATAAAATCGCAACTTTTTCTCGGTTATCGCTTCCACACTTCGCCTATTCCCTTTAAAACGGACATTTCGCCTCTTGTTAAGTCTCGTGAAAGTTTTATACTATAAAATTTTATATCTAAAATTCTTTTGTGTTTTCTATATGGGCGAGTCTGAAATTAGAACCCGCCATCGTTTTGCCATTTGTTCAAAATGGCGCGAAATTTGACAATAATTTATGAGCTAACTCACGTTTCACGTGAGTAAACACCATTCTGATATTGCTAACGCTCATACACACATGCATATGTATCAGGGGTGTGCAAAACTCGAATCTTGCGAGAGTCGGGGTTTTTGGCGTCTCGAATCGCATCTCTCAAAAAAGGCAAAAACCGAGATTTGAGACTGGCACTCTAAGAATGCACTCGGCAGCTGTGATTAATTGGTATTTTATTCATGAATGAAAGTGCGTTACACACAAACAGACATACATAACAAGAAATTTCATATGTTCAATATTTGTCTATAAAAGGTACATTTCGAAAATAAGCACCCCTAAGAATGCACTTTCCGTCCGGACGCGGAACACCCAGCCGAATTTGCCGATTACTATATAAGGGATGTGTATACATATTGTGAAAGCTGTTGTGAGATGGGGTTGGCTATTAAGCTATTGCAAAATGATCTTTGATCTATTGCGAAATGTGGGGACCAATGGGGGACCAGACAGTAGGTATGACTACTTCTGACCGCTGATGACGGTGCGCGAATCGCCGCAGATGCACCCTAACATTGATATATCTTGATCGAGAGCGATAACCAAGAATAAATGACGAAAATCGAGAAAAAGTTGCGATTTTATCAATAAACGGACACAAAATTTGAATTCCCCGTAATTTTTTACCCCTATATAGTATTTTTGCAACGAAAATCCTCATTTTTACACAAAAGTTCATTTATTTCCACGGTATACTTTAGTCGTTTTGGGTTTAGTCGTTTTGTTTTAGTCGTTTTGGGTTTAGTCGTTTTGGGTTTAGGCGTTTTGGGTTTAGGCGTTTTGTCCTCTACAACACTGTGAAAACAAAAAAATTCTATCGGTCGATTTTTTGGATTTTTTTGATTCATTTTGAAAGGCACGTACACCTGGCAGTGTTATATATCGTTGGAATGCTCATATCCTGGAGTACATACACAGCTACTTTAGGGGCTGTCGCCCCGCCACGAAAATTGAGATATGGCGGGAAATTCAAAATTTTCGATTTTTTCCAACTCGATCTGCTCGTACATAAATGGTCATAACTTTTTTATAAAGCCACTTCCTCTAATACAGTAAAAAGCTATGTTGTAAGGGAGAGTCTTGCGAACATTTTAACGCTTTTAGTTCGTCTCGTAACATGCCAAAAAAATAAGGACAATTGCTTTATAATTCTCAGACTAGCTGTGCACGCCGCCGTTATCGCGGCGTCCCCCCAAAAAAATTTTTTGTCTAAAAAATTTTGTCTATATTTTGTCTAAATTTTTTGAAAATCTGGATCAGCACATCCGTACGAACATTTTAAGCTATCACTGGCCCGGAAATGAGCAGTGGAAGGGGTCTAAACGTCAGTCCACTGACAGACGTACGGACGGACAACGGTTTCTTATTAAAGTAACATTCTATGGAATTTTGTGTCATTTTGGTACTGTCCGCTAGTTTTATTCATTTTTTGCAGCTATTTGAGATAGTTCTCACAGGTAAGGGGTTTTTCGGTACGGCGAGTTCGAATATGGACTGAGATTTTGGCGGAAATTTGAAATTTTTGGCACTTTCTTGACATAGTGCCCAAAACGCGTATATTAGCACTATTTTACAGATTTAGAGGTTTTTGAGGTTGCTGATCCCGAATTTTATATTATTTTGATCTTTTTGTATGTCTGTTTGTGTGTAACGCACTTTCATTCACGAATAAAATACCAATTAATCACAGCTGCCGAGTGCATTCTTAGAGTGCCAGTCTCAAATCTCGGTTTTTGCCTTTTTTGAAAGATGCGATTCGAGACGCCAAAAACCCCGACTCTCGCAAGATTCGAGTTTTGCACACCCCTGATACATATGCATGTGTGTATGAGCGTTAGCAATATCAGAATGGTGTTTACTCACGTGAAACGTGAGTTAGCTCATAAATTATTGTCAAATTTCGCGCCATTTTGAACAAATGGCAAAACGATGGCGGGTTCTAATTTCAGACTCGCCCATATAGAAAACACAAAAGAATTTTAGATATAAAATTTTATAGTATAAAACTTTCACGAGACTTAACAAGAATAACAGATAAATTTTGACTAAAGGACAGATCTGAGCTAGACTTGAAGTTGTAAAACGATGACAAATGAAAAACTGACGCGCGCGCGAATTCAAGTGGACATTTTGGGTTGATTTTTTCACTATATATCCCTAGGATCGTCTCAGACACCCATGGTACCTTTGTAAAAGTTGTTCAGCTCATCGAGCTGTGCACGATAGTATACTTTTTACAGGGGGTACCCTATGTGTGTTAACCCCCAAAAATGTCCATTTGAATGCGCGCGCGAATTTAATGACCTCTCTTTTGATGAACAACCTCTCTCTCACTGTCCCAACTTCAATTCTAGCTCAGATCTGTCCTTTAAATATAATCTTGTAAAATATGTATAAAAAATTTAAACCATTTTTGAACACATCTTAAACATACATGATTGTATACCTATTACTTTGTTATTCTGATTTTTGAATAGTTATCAAGGATATTTTCAAGGCGTGAAAATTAGTTAAAAACGTACGATATAAATATTGCGGGCAGTAATTAATGAGACAATTGTTCGAATACTGCGAATAGACACTAATTCCGGCGATTATACTCAAAATTGCAAAGGTGCGATAAATTTTTCCCATTGCACGAACTGTTCGAAGCGTTGAAACAAATATTTCTTTATATACGCTAATATGGTTGAAAGCTAGACAAACATACCCGAGTTTCAAATATGCGTAAAATAAATTCGCATTCCGAGATTTAAAACTTAAGTGGGATTCATTTTCTGGGCCATTTTATTTGTGCAGCTTATATGGAATGGCTTTCTGAAAACGAGATTAATGATCTTCAGAAAGTATAACTTATTTTCTCTTATTTAGCTGAAAGATAACAAAAATTTTCTCTCTTCATACGCTCGCACATACTCAAAGTATATACTATGATAAGGATAGGTGGTGAGATTGAAAACGTTGCAATAGTAATAAACAAGAGGATAAATTGGCGCCACTGCGCCCTAGTCTGTCCCTGAAGAGGTCAATTTACCCCTAAGGTGCCACGAACATTTTCTCCTGGTTACTGACCCCTTAAAACCCCAGGATACTATAACTCCCTCCAAAAAGAATTGATTTCGCCCGATCGGGGGCCAAACCTAAGAGCATCGGTGCCTTAAAAGAGTTTCATAATTAGCACTATACAAATATTACCATGTGCCTTCCGTAAATATTTTACGGAGTACTTAGCTCTTTTTAATTACTTTAAAAATAAAGTAATTCATTCAATTATCGCTATTCTTTAAAAATTGTTCCCATCGTAAACATTTCAATCAGATTATCAAACATTGGATCATCGTAAGAAAATCCGAAAGCCTGATAACTCTGCACATAGCGTCTGACTGTATAACGTGTGTTTTTCATTGAAAACCAATAAAGTCGATAATCACAATATAATTGACGCTGATGACGATTCTTTTCCAGAGTTTTTTTTCGCGTAAATATTAGATTAGTTCGCCTAAGGTGTGAAGATCACTTTTGGGTTATTTTTACTACAAAATTCTTTTTTATAGAACACATTTAAAATAAACAATAAATGGCGAAAAATAACCCTTTATTGCCGAGTGTATCCGATCAGATACGATTTTGATTTGCTAAAGACTTCACAAAAAGAAAGAAACGAATGAGTGCTCATGTTACTTTACTAAGAAGCCAGTGTGCGTCTGTCCCTGCGTCAGTCAGAAGCCTGGCGTTTAGACCCCTTCCGCTGCTCATTTCCGGGCAAGTGATAGCTTAAAATGTTCGTACGGATGTGCTGATACAGATTTTCAAAAAATTTAGACAAAATATAGACAAAATTTTTTAGACAATTTTTTAGACAAAAATTTTTTTTTGAAAAATGGGGCATTCTGATGGCGGGAGGGGGGGGGGACGCCGCGAGAGCGGCGGCGTAGGACAGCTAGTTATTCATACAAAGAGTGTGTCTGTAAATAGATCACATAGAAAAGAGAAATAAACAATGGCGGCCATGATGATTTTGATAAAGACAGCTCACCAAAAGGAAAGCTAATGGTAATGCAGACATTCTGTCATTTGTCTATGGCTTCGGCAATGAAGGGTTAAATTGGTAGAAATTAGATCTGTGACAAAATAGCATCATGTTTGTTTATTCCGTATTCATCTATTGAAATGAACATCTGTTTGACAAAAGCACCTCTATTGCTTCCACATCTATATAATTATTTTTGAGTCAAACGGTATACAATTAGAAGAAGTTAACGAATAACGCTTGAATAAACCATACAGCATGACGCGATGCCGTTTTTCTTTTCTGTAATTTTTGTTTTTATATCACGAAACAATTATTACCGTTCCGGTTTCGTGCTCTGTACTCTTCTACATGATATTAATGAAAACTTTATAAGCTAACGTTACTAGTACATGAAGGAGTATATACATAGAAGATTGATGCAACATAAATCACTCAGAAAGCGAAAACATTGCATCCAGAGAAATAGGCAGTATCGATTTTCGACAGCCCCGCTCAATAGGACACGTAGCCTAAATGGCCATACTGAGCTAGGAAGCGATTTTGTACATCGAAGCTATCATTTTTGTGAATTACTAACAAATTAAGCGAAACGCTCAATTATTTTAATTAATTTTACTTATCTGCATTAATCTTGTATGCACGATTTCTTATTGAACATGGAAACATCTTGTTATTAAATCTTACCGTGAAACCAGATCTATCGACTCAACAGTATTATGGTTAATACATTAACAAAAACGAAATGCTTTTCAGTTTACCAATAGTGTTCTCGGAGGAAATAGAGCACAATTTGATTACTTCTCATTTTTAATTACTTTCCAATAAAATCAAAATAAAGTAAAACTTTTCAGAGTACCAATGCAACTTTATTCTATTTGTGTCATTGTACTTGTGACACTTATCGGCAACTCTCTCACTAAGGAGCAGAGCAAGGAAAATGAGCCTGACATGGATGAGCTAATGAATATGGTGAAAGGTCTATCGAGTCAAGCTGGGCCGATACTCGAAGGGCTTTTTAAAGGTGACAAAAGTGGATCTGGTGATAAAAAGGGAAGTGAAGATCTGTCCTCACTTTTAAGTATGGCCGGTAACTTTTTGGGTGAATCCGGAATACTTGACAGTTTAAATAATTCAAAGGATGCGAAGGACTCGAAAGATGTGCCAGGCAAAGATGGTGATAAGAGTAAGAAAACTGAATCTTGGCAGGATATAGCCAAAGGGCTTTTATCTCAAAATGAAGCAGTTACAGGTAAACTTAAGAACAAACTGAAAAGAGAAGGTGCAGATGCTGTGAATCAAAACTGGATCCTGAAACTGTTGAATGATATCTTGGGCACGGACACCGCATTTGATTTGGTACCATATATGATCAGAGGTAAAATTAAGTTAAACAGAAAATCTTGTTATTTATTGCCCAGATTTTAGCCCAGGATTATATCATAAATATAAGAAATATTTTGATTAGAACCATTGTAATTGAAAATTATGATTCGATATGCCAGTGCAGTTTCTCCGCTATTTTCGTGGCACATTATTAATTAATAATGTTTTGATGTTTTCTTCGCAAACATTTTCCATTTTTATCTCATGTTTGTTACAAAATGGGCATCAGAAACAAAAACATCACTATTCATGTTTCTTAGAACTGTTCCCAAACAATTAGGAATCGTGATAAATATGAGGAATAATTGTGCAGGAATAGAGTCACTGGAAAGTAGTGATTGGACACGTTATTAATTTTAATAAATTTAGACAACCTTACGGATTTCGTTAAAAATAAGCTCAAGAAAATCTCCGAAGAAGATATGCTGAAACTGAAGAAAGTGTACGACAACATGGAGAAATTTGAAGTTTGGGCAGATGTGCTGGACGACATTGAGAAACAAGCTCCAAAATTCTACGAGGTATGTAGAGGAAATAATTATTCCCATTTTGTAACACACGAACAATGCTCCGTTATAGGTCGCCGTCGAGTTATACAAAGCTGGAAAAACCAAATTTAACACAGTATGGTCATCTTTGGATAATGAGCCGAAGAAATACATTTCGCAGGTTATCTTTTAATAACAGTGTTAGAATAGTTTTATGAAGATAAACTTTAGATAAGAACCGATTTAAGTGAAGTAATCAACAAATCCAAAAAATCTTTGGTGAACATGTCCCAAGACGGACAGAAAAATCTGCGTGATACTCTTGGCAAATTGCATCCAGGATTGAAGACATTCCTTGATCGCTTGATGAACAACAAAGGAGTTCTCGTTATGTACCTTAATAGCATCTTTGAACAACAGCCGGAACTTTTGGAAGCTGTAAACAAAAAGAAAGAAACGACGAAAAAGTCTGATAGCGACAAAGAAGAACTCTGAACAAGAAATACAGTGCACCCCAAGCAAGTGAATTCACAAGTTTATTGCATCTGTGGTTTATAGCTCAATCGATTCTTGAGTTACCACTATTTTACAGCCATACTCAATCAAAATTAAAAACTATATTTTATCATTTTGGTGAAAAGGTAAACATATTCTCATGTTTTATGACTCGTTTGTGTTTGAATTAAGGTTTTGGGTTTCGATATGTTGTCGTTCATATAGTGCCACATTGTATGGGAAATAAAAATTGTTGGAATATGTAATATTGAACGTCAACTATTAGTCACAACAACATCTTATTTAATATTCGGCTTATGGCGGTAGCTCACGATACCATGTGATTACCCTCTCCACATTTCCCTATCCCTGGTTTAGGTTAGGGCTGCACTCTAAAAGAAGGGAATTTGAAAAGTTTTTTCCTATCTCAGCCATTGCTAAAAGGACATGGATTGCTTATGAAACTTGATAGCGTAACGCGGTTGAACGTGTTCCGGACCGATTTCAGATATCTATCAAGGCGTTGACATTGAAAACTATTAATTGGAAGTTCTGAGACTTTTCCATGATTGCACTTAGAGATGTTGGGTAATTTGTTTTCCAAAAGTAAACATATTTCTGGACCTTAGAGTAGCAATTTTCAGGATTTCTATTCTGCTTTCTCAAGAGATTTGTTAAGCTCGTAAGATTGGGATATTGAGTGTGTTAAACTTAATATTGAAATTTTAAGTTTCATACACTGCACCATACAATGCTCATCATTACATGAAATGCAATGTCAATCCCACTATCTGAGATTTTAAGGATTCTGTTTCTCAAAGCGATTTTAAGAAGGACAAAATTGCAAAGTATATGTTTCCCATTTCACAAATTTAAGGTTATAGTGCATGAGAGAATTATATGAGGGCGTAAGACCTAAACTATGTTAATATCTTCCACTCTTACCTAAACCGCAATGTCTGTGTCACGAGCCCCTGTCGTCAGACTCATGTTTTACGGCTTTTGGAGCCAATTTGATGTAATCCCTCTATAGTAAATCGACCCCGCTGATCTCGAATCCGGGGTCAGATTAATTCTGAACTCACGTGAGTTTCGTGACTTACGTGAGTCACGTAAAAGGGCAACTTTCTTAGCCAAATATTATCTTAGCCAAGCAAAATGAGCTATTACTTGGTCGGATCTAAGCTAAGAAAGTTACAGGTCCGCGAATTCCGGGAAATCCCGGATTTTGCCAGGTCACAGATCAGGGCTAATTTCGAATTACTTGAAACCCCACGACCTCGTGGTCGGGCGCGCCGCGCGCGACCTTCTCCCTTGGAATGTGAGGGAACAAAGAGCACGCATAGGTCCGCGGCGACACCCGCGGGTTCTCTCTCCTTGTCCACTTTACCTAATTCGCAACCGTCTGTCTGTGGGTCCCACGGGCTGTATATTTGTAACTTTTTTTGTTCCCCTCATACAGGGGTGTGTGATAGCTCATTTTATAGGTCTCAGAAAGTTGGTATGCAAATCCGCAAAAATTGGGTATCGGTGATCTCAAAAAGTGGCCTTTTTTTGGCAAAAATGCATGTTTTGAGGCTACAAAGGAAACTTTTTTTATTAACGGCGACGTCGCTGCGCATAACTCTCGTGCGTTACTAAATCTATGTATCCTCTTAAAAATAAAAACTGTTGTTGACTATCTGTCAGAAAGCACATGCCACCTCAAGTTCTCACAAAATGAAATGCCTGGGCGCATTTTCACTACGCGAGCGCTCATTTAAAATTTATTTTCCATGGATCTGCCATACTTGGACGTTTGGTGTAATTTTCAAACTTGCTTATCTCAATCTTGAAAGCAAGTTTGAAAATTACACCAACCCGTCTAGTGGCCAAATATGGCAGATCCATTAAATGTCAGATCAATCAGCACGTTGTGAAAATGCGCCCAAACATTTCATCTTCTCATTTTTTGAGAAATCGAAGGCGCTGAAATCGAGAGCGATTGTGTTTTCTGACAGACAATAATCTAATCTGTCAATTAACGAAACACATAACCTCAGCACACAAAAACATTGTTTGAAAGTACCGCTCGAGAAAACCGTAATTTGGCTCAATTTCGAGTAAGTTTGCTTTTCAAAACACCTTAGTAGCTTAGTAGCAGTGCAACGGAAACCAGATATGTTAAAAGCGTATAATAGTCCTAAAAATACATTATATCATCATGTAATCAGATATCTGTATTTCTGAAAATTGTTGAATAAATACTATGAACATGAAAGCTAACATAACATGAAAAATACCATAAGATGAAAGCTGAAATGCTTTCAAGCTTTCAATCCCTTTAAATTTTGCGTTTCTTGTGTTACATTTTCAGTATCGTGACAAAGATTTACACGATCAAGAGAAAGCGATTCAAGCGATCCCAAACATGTTACGCGTTTAATAAATTTGTATTCAATTGAAATGCTAACAACGATTAACACAAATGTTGTATTATAACGATAACGTCTTTATTTTCCTTAAAAATATAAGGTGGAACACATGTGGAATTAGAATAATTTAAAATCTATGGAGGTTATTTTCTACAATCGCGATAACACTCTTTTATTCATAGCATTGTCAAATAAAATTAGCGTAGCTAATCACAAAAATTAAAACAAAATTTCTAAGCTAACTTGATAATTGAAACAAATTTCAGTCATACTGTGGGCAAAATAGAACTTTTTTTCAGGTTATGCTTTTGATAATACTCTTCTTCTTCCTTCAGAATCATCATAGAGAGGTGAAAGGGCTCTCCATTTGACGATCGACACTCGCCGTGCACATCGTCATGGTGTGGTGAAAAGAACACACCTCCGAATTCGTAAAAGATTTGCTTTGTCTACAACAAAAATTGGTCAATTACGTTACAATTTTGTGAAAATTTTAACTAAAACCCGGTAATATATCGTAATAAAATAAAAATGAAAACTGAAAATACTTTACTCATTGAATATCGGGCTCGTTTTTCACGAAATAAAGTACATAAAACAAACCTTGTCCGCTATGGAGTCAATTACATCCTTTTCGGAAATTATTTCCGAGTTATCCACATCATCATTCATCGTAACATTACTTGTAGACAGCTTAGCTCCAAGAATTTGATCCACCTCGGAATGGGCTGTGGTTTCTTTTGCTTCTGCTGCATTAGACACAGGCTTTGGTTGTGCCTAAAGCAATATTAAGCATTCAATTGACTCCTCATTAAATTATAATACAGTCTACCCTTGGTAATCGGAAGCGATTTTTTCGCCGATTTCTTTCCGATCTTTTATAATACGCGGCCTGTGTTCGGATGCATGTATGTCACAAAATTTGGGGTATCAGTCAGTTACCAATTTTGGTCATTCTTAGGGGTGCTTAATTACTTACTGACAATGCCAGGCACCCCGAATAATTGGGCACCTCAAACTCCCCCTTCGAGCGGCCGAAGGCCGCGAGACTCACTGACAAAGCCACAGGTAAACAGTCTAAGGCTCCGTGGTGTTGTAGGCACCACCAGTTCAACTAGTCAACGAATATCCGATAAACGAATTCGGGATTTTTTCAAATAATTTTCGAAATTTGAATTGGTGCTCAAATATTTTGAATTTTATCAAAAATAAAGCAATTTTTGGCTAAATTTTGGCAAAAATAAATGTGTGTTCGATATTTGAACTGTGAGCTTTAAAACTAAGGCCAAGGTTTATATGAATTCCATTGCAATTGCCGTACGTTTAAATTCATTGACGACAGTTATAGCCTACTCCGACTTAATTAATTTCAAAATATACCCATAGGTTTTCATATCCCGGAAATGTGAGTAACTTTTGTGCTGGCAACAATAACTGTGGCCCTTTAGGAGTCGCAATACTGTTCGTATTATGTTGCGTAATAGCTGAAGGTCCATGTTGCGCATTTTGAGTAGCTTGTTTTGGCTCGCCTTTATATTTAACTAGAGCCATTGTCTTCGGATCAGTTGACGGATAAGGCCTATGCGCGATCTACAAGTGCTTAAGTAACTAAATTGTTAATTTAGTCTTCATGTATTCAAATTTCCTCATATAATAGTCCATCTTTGTTACTATCTACTGCACTTTGTAAAGCTCCGAAAACTGTCTTTGTCTTCAATAATTTCATTGATTTATCAATTTGCTCCTTCAAATTTTCTCTTTCCGCAAAACAGGCGAGATAATATTACATATACCGTAAACTCTCTAATTTTACCCCTCCCTCTAATTCTGCCCCCTCTAGAGCTCGATTGAATAATTATACCCCCCTCACATTTCCATACATTTTGTATGGATTTTTCGACCCTCTAATTTTACCCCTCCCTCTAATTTTGCCCCCCTCTAGAGCTCGATTGAATAATTATACCCCCGGGGATTAAATTAGAGAGTTTACGGTATATGTATATATTATAACGCTTTTCAAGCCAAAATAAGATAAGGTTCGGACCTTTCCCGGTTACTCTTTGTCAAGATCTTATTTCCCTGAAAGCATAGGGACAATACATGGAAATTATTGGGTATCCCTTATGCCAATTTTTGGCTCGAATTTGAAAATTAGGTCAATTTTCGGCCATTTCTAATAAATTAATTTTCAAAATAATAAACTTTCAAACAACGGTATTCAAAGCATCCCTATTTCTAACGGTACTTTAAAACGTACGAATGGAATGACAGAGCCCAGATTGGTTTTTGGTGCCAATATTATTCTAGGTAAGCCATTCGCCATATTATCCGGTCTATGTTTATCGCCTCGATATTTGACAAGAGCCATAGAGTCAGCTGATGGATCTCGCTTATCTGTGCTCTACAAAAATGTATTAAGACGTCCAAATATTAAAATAAAATTCATATTTGTGAGTTACTTACATGGCTAAGCTTTAGTAGTGTTCGAAGCGTTAGAAATTACCGTATGTATTTCTCTGATTAAAATTTTTTAGTTGAAACATTCCTTGTTTCTTATGCAGACATTGAATTGGGGCAAATTGCTGGCCGCAAATTTGAATTTTTTAATTTACGACCATATTTTTGCTATTTTTTCTCAAAAATATTTTCTCAACATTTTGGTAAAATTTCCTGACATTTGGTCAAAAGTACGAAAATTTTTAATAAAAATTCAAATTTGCGCCAAAAAATTTATAAAGTTCGAAAAATATGGAAAAGTCTTACTGCTGAAGTTCGTTCAGTCGTAGTTTGGTTTACTAGTGGTGACTGTGGGCGCGATGTCGCTGTTTGTTTCAAACTCTCCGTATGATCACTCACATGTTCTGTATCTGTTTCACTTACATTCTTCACTAGCGCCATAGAAAGGTGATCTGTATCTTCAGTGCCTGTGGGTTTTCGTAATGTGTTAGGGGTATTCTCAACAATTTGCCAGACTTTATTTTCATCCCCCGTTTTTGGAGGTTCTTGAGCATTGGTTTTTGTAACTTTGTCGGAGTTTGTTCCTGACCAGTGGTCCTCTTTTTGCGGAGAATTTAAATGTTGAGGTATTGTAGACGTAGTACCATTCTCGAGCTTGGATTCCTTTGGATATTTGGGAACATTTTTACCTTTTGAAGTAAAGGTAAATATGAAGGGCTTATTATCGAATTTAAACCCGTCCTTCTCCGTCCAGCGCTTTGGGGTTATTATTTTTCTTTCTGAAAGCATCATTAGAGTTTACTGCAAAATTGATAATATTACCCCCTGGGATCTGCTTCGATCCACCTTGCTCTTCTGGCTGTACAGTATTTCCGGTGGAATTCACCTTTTTGGGTTTTTTTCTTCGGCGCCACTCTTCATTTTCTTCTCCAATTTCCGTTTCACGGGAATCAACAGCAATTCTTTTTCGGCGCCGCTTACTGTTTTGTCTCAACGCCGAGCTTTTTCTATTTTTGGAGCACATAAACCGATACGATAGTGTAACGTTTTTCTCAAAACTATAAAATGCTAATGCGACTATGATTTTTGCACATATTTTACGGGCTTGCTCAATATCTTCGCTTTTGTACGACTTGGTTTTGTTGCCTTTGATTACACTCTCGACGAAATTGTTGTTTTTTAATTTTTCTTCCATTAATTTATCTAACAAGTTATGAGCTGCTTTTTCATTAGTATAGCTGACAAGCGGGTTTATGACATCAGAAACGTTGTTTGAGAATTCGTCCCAATAGTTTTCTTTCACAATGGGCGATACGATAATGAATTCCTGAAATTAAAAACAAATGTTTTACGTAATTAAATGAAATACCGGACGTTCAAATTAAAGTGCCGGTTTCTTTTTTTCATTTTTTAAGATGTATGTATTTCGCTAATTTTTGTCGCTATGGCTTTGCCATTTTGTTTTCAACATGATCAGTCCAGATCGACCCAGAAAAAAAGTGAAAAACGACGTTGACAAATACAAAAGGTCATGGTCCCAAAATCCAATCTCTGCAAAACCCGAGTTTTGGTGTATGTCCAAAAATGGCATTTTCGGGATTATTTACAAGGAAAGTGATGAATCTTAGTGCGGATTAGGTTTCCTCACAAAATTTGGATATGATAGTGAGTTTTACAGAATTTTTCCAAAAATAAGATTTTTTTGTCAATTTTGATACTATATAGGGAACTACATATACGCAACAAGGTGTTGTAGTCGTTGTTAAAATACCAGCCTAAAGTGACGCAAGGACTATGGCCACGTTCGAGCCGATCTGATAAGGGCCAAGGAATAGAAAATCAATGCCTTAGCGGTCTGCCCCGATTTTCATGTCCGGATTAGGGGTTTGGGCATATTGGTTAAAAGCCGGATATGGGTTGGTCACTTTAGGCTAGTCTCCATCACTGTTGGTTGGTTTTTACTTTGGACCACAACATGTGCACTATGTAAATAATTACGTCAAAAATTCTTACCATATGCGAGAGAATGGCATAGGGATGTTTCATGGTAAAATTCATACCATCCAACGTGCCCATCATATGAACAGCCTAAAATATAAATAATTCATATTGTCTGTATTTTCTGAATTCGATTATGAAAAATGATGACGGCTCAGCAATTTGGGTTTCTATTTCCTGGATCTCGCATACTTATGTATCTGGATGGCTGGTTTAATTTTCGACCTTGTTTCTTAGATCCAGATAAACAATTTTGCCTTTTTGCATCAGCTCCCCAGGTGCGCAAGTATACGAGAACCAAGTCATAGATGTTCAAAATGCCGCCAAATTCGTGATCATTTTTGCAAATCTGTCTCAGGAAATAAAAATACAGTCAAACTTCGTTATAGCCCCCCCCCCCCTCCGGGCCCAGGGGTGCTATATCTGGGGAAAGTTTGCCCAAAGGCAAAAATGGTCAAAAAGGCCCTAAAATGGTATTTTTGTGTTTTTATGCTATTTTTACCCTTTTTATACACTTTTTCATTAAAACTAGCCGAGCAGAGCTCGGCTAGCTGTCGGGAGTCTATATTCGTGGTTTAGATTGAATTCGTTGGTCAATAAATTTTAATTTGGTCAAAATGAATAACACTTTTGGTATTCGCTACGCGAAAAGAACTCGGCCTTCGGCCGTCTAGAAAACGGCATAGATTTTAAAGGGTATAATACAGATATACCTGTGTTCTAAGTTCCCTCACATTCCAAGGGTGAAGGTCGGGCGCTCCGCGCCCGACCACAAATGTCCAAAAACGGCTAATTGCCCTCAGGCCAAATTCGTCAATGTGGGTGGTCCAACCTCAAAAATTTTTGTGCCATTCGTTTGGTCTCGCTGAGAGCTTTCATTTGACACCTCACTCGCCATTGTAGGTGCTCAGGAATGGAAAATCCCAAAAATGCCCTCAGGGCAAAAATCTCCATCGTGTGTGGTCCGACCTCAAAAATTTCAATGCCATTCGCTTAGTCTCACCGAGAGCTATCATTTGACACCTCACTCGCCTCTGGAGGTGGTCAGGAACCCAAAATCCCGACAAATGCCCTCAGGGCATTTTTCGTCAACCTGGGTGGTCCGATCTCGAAAATTTTTGTGCCATTCGTCCCGGCTGACCGAGAGCTATCATTTGAGATCTCACTCGCCTCTGGAGGTGGTCAGGAACGCCATTTCCCGACAAATGCCCTCAGGGCCCATAACTTCGTCGTGGGTGGTCCGATCTCGAATCTGACAATTTTCCCCACCCAGGCTCATCGAGAGGAATCGTTTGACGTATCACACGCCTCTGGGCGCATGCTGGATATTTCTAAACAATAGGATCAATCGTGCACGAAAAAGTGGGCGTGGCCTAACCTTTGAGGGGGTAAAAACAGGGGTCCAACATGCGAATTTCAAAAATTTTTTCTCGGGGCATGTTTTCTCACCGAATGGAAGCCCCGGAGCCTAAAATCCATGCCCCAGGTGAAAAGTCCGTCCTCAGGCTTTCCAACTCTCTAGTGGGGGGATTACACTATTTTACCCTTTCTTTACCTTAATTTTTTACCTTTAATTTGAAGAAAAATTGAAAGAAAATCTTGAAAATTTGGAAAAATTGCTTAAAATTTTCTCCGGCGCTGCCAATGGTGGTGCCGGAAAAAAATTTCATGTGGTACCCCCTATAGTTTTTTCCTCCCGACCCTCCCCAGGGGGGCTATAAGCGGGGAAAGGGGGGCTATAAGGAGGAAAATCCTTTGTATTCTTTCATTTGGAGCCCGTTCCGGGCCCAAAGGGGGGATATATCCGGGGGGCTATAACGAGGTTTGACTGTACTATAACAACAAAACGATATATTTTACCAATTTTATATCTCTCTTTGTTTCCTTTTTCTCAAAACGTGTGCGTTTACGGTTTCCTGGATTTTGCGCAGTTAATGGGCGATTATGTTCCAACAAATGGAATTTAAATAAACGGAGAAAATGAATGAAGCTATCGTCGTTCTGAACACCAGGATAAGCCCTAAAAGTCACCTGTTGTTAACAATATTTACATTGTTTGTTTGCAAAAACATATGGTATTAAGATAGATGGCATTTTTTACCTAAAACTTTTCGCTATGAGCAATTGCTCACTCCGGTAGGTTTCAGAGATAAGTTCTAGTAAGTAAATGGTTTTTGAAAAACAAAGAATTTTAAAGATAAACCTGTGCACCACAATTCCCGAATAGCCTCCTTGTTCTGCCACATTGGTTGATGTGTTAAAGAAAATTTGTCTTTTTTCATCGTTTGCTATCATTTCCTCGATCAGCGCATTTAGCGCCGGCTTGTTGGTAAAATGAAGATTTATGGACAACCACAATTCTTGATCCGCTCGCTTTAATTCATGCAACTGATTCAGCATTCTGTCCCGCTTTGTACGTTTATTTCTCTTCACTTTTCTCTGCGTTTTTCTCTGTCTCACTACTAAACGGAAGCCGTCTTCTTTCTTAAGTCCTTTTCTTTCGTACAAAATCCTGGCCCCTTCATATATGATATGTGTGCAAAGTTCGAATTTCATTGTTAGTAAATCAAAACTTGGGTGAATGTCGCACAGACGCATCTTTTTTTCCATTGAACAATGTTTCATATTTTCAGTTTGTAGGGTCGACTAAACATTATGGTTTAATGCAATGTTAAACGAGAACTTCGAATAAATAAACAAGTGAAATGGTGAATTTCAAATATTTAGTTGGCCATATATTACATCGTATAACATAACTATTTAGAAAAAAGCTTTCACAATTTATGTTTACACTTTTCATAAACATGTGGTAAGGATTCTCGCCTCTTTAGCAGGTTACTTCACAATCACAATAACAGATAATAACTAACGGAAAAATTAATTTCTAATTAAACCTGTTTTATATCCCTTCGAGGTGAATTTACCGCAACTTTATGAGCACTTCGGTCTATTGTCTCGCTCTGCATTGACATATTTTTGCTATTCATCGTCATGTATTGCCAATCTGCCCAATTTCTCGGCTTCCTTTTAGGTATTTTATTGCCCCAAACTTTTTCATATTCGGCCTTCATAAGCTCTCTGACGTCATTAACTGTTTTCCAAAATAGGGCGATTTTTTCTCGTTTGTTTTCTTCTTCTTTCTCATTCTCTTGATAATCATACGGAAACGATGATTGTTTGATCGGTATATATGACAATTCCCTTTTTCTGTATCTTTCCCAAATTTCATGTATTGTCATGTAATTGATAAACCACTGTTTTCCGCCTGGAATTATCGACGGTAAAGTGTCCTCTTTGGTATACCTGATCTCGTCCGATCCAGAACTGCTTCCACTTGAACTCAAATCCGGCACTTTACCTTTATCGTGCTTTGACTCATAAATGTGGTCTTCGTATGCAGTTATCAAGTCTTGAAGAGTTTTTCTCTCTAATTCGTAAAAATCTGACATTTGTTCAGGATGTGGAACATGAGATTTGAGTACGCTTTCCTCAGTATGTATTGGAGTAGATGATTCTAAAGCGTAGAGCGAGTGAGGTTATTTACTTTTGCATTTTAACTTTGCATAAAATTGAAAATTTTTAGCAATAATGGCATTATCACTGTTTTATTAGGCAGGAAATTGGAAATTACTGTTTAACATCAAACTTGTTTCAAAAGCATCTGGACATCCCGGTTTTTTTTTTAATTTGGTGCCACGGGTAAATTTTATGAAAAACGGCATTTTCAGGCAAAAATATTCAGACTCGTTTTTCACACGGAGGTCTTCGACCACAATGTGCAACGCATCCTACTTTAATTTTTACTGCACTTAGAAAAGAACAACAGACAGCTTCAGCGGATCATCACGTTTTTACGTAATTTTTTTAATTAATTGCGGCTTAATAAATCGCTGTAATCGATTTTTGGAATTTGCTAGTATGCATTTCACCAATAGGACGACTTACCGTTAGTTGATATGCGGTTTTCTTTATCACTGTGGGTTTCTTGTAGGCTTAAATCCTCAAAAGACTCTTCCTCGGTTTCAGATTCGAATGATTCCGAAGCACCTTCAAGACTTACAACGTTTCTTTTTTCCACGCTGGTCCATTTCTCCGATGGTTTTCCCGCCTCAGCGGAAAGTGCTTTACGTCCAGTGGATCGTAAAATCGGTCGTTGTTCATCAATTTCACGTCTTAACATTTCGTCATACCCAAATCCCACTTCACGGCTATGTATATCATCTAATATGTTACCATTTTTCACTTTTGGAGCTTTTGTTAAATTAAATTTATTTGTATTCAATTTATGCCTTTGTTTGCTTCCATTTCTCTCTTTTAGTTCACTTTTCTTTTTATTCGCTGAGCTTTCTTGTTCTTGGGATTCATTTACGGGCTCTATTCCGCGTCCAGGTGAATTGCCAAGAGCGAGGCTATGGCCATGCTTGTGCTCAGAACCAGGATCAATATTGCCACTTGTGAGGGTTGGAGTGATAGAGCGAGCAGAATGGCTATCATGGTGATCTAAAAATAAGTTTATTGCTGACATGCACCTAAGTTTTCAAATTGCGGATTATGAAAATAATTTTTCCGTACAAAATTTGTGATCAAACGGCAGAAATAAAATTATATATCTGTTTAAAATTAAATAACATAAACATTAATATAATTTTAATATAACAGAAGCGACTTTTTTATGAAAATCAAGAATAACTGTTTGGCGGATCATTTTGCCAAAAATATGGCAGATGGATATATTCATTCAAACCGACAAGGGATGTACCAGAACTAATTTGTTACGACAGATATTAATTTTTGTGCTATGTGAGAGTACTTGAAATATTGTGAAGGTATACGCCCTGCCTGCAGTCGATTATTCGTAATTTTCGGAATTATTGCTTTGAAACATAAGTCTGTATGGTATTACGTAAAGCTAAGTTTTGGTATAGTAATGGTTCCAACTCAAAAGCTACAAGCGCGCTTACGGGAGGGATCTACTACCGGAGTTGACGATAAGAGTATCGAGAGGATTAGAATGGTGTGTGCTATTCGAACTGCTTAATTTATGTGGTTCTCCATAATTATAACGAAGAAACCTATAACAATTGGTTAGTGTCAATAAAAATAGATATGTCAACCAGAATAATGTCTAATTTGACTTTATTGCAAAATTTTGGGTAGGATAATTATTTTGGCACTTTCAGGTGCTTATAAATTAAGGAAAAATGCAACCCTGATTACGGAGTACCTGCTATGCTCTTAGCTCGGAAAGTTTCACAAAATGACGCAAAACGATGAATCATACCTGTAGATTCCGAAGTTGCGTCAACAAATAAAAAGAGTATAACGATTAGCAGCGAAGTTAGTAAAACAAAGTAAAAACAATATTTACTAATGAGTTGCACAATCATGGAAATTTAGAATGCCCAATAATCGACATACGTATCAACCTAATGTCTCGTACACACAGAGCTCATATATCGAAAATTGATTGGGAATCCCTAAAGACACCAACGAACCCCAATCCGTTCAACGCAAAGCCAGCCAGATACCCAAAAGTCAATAAAATGGCGCGCGTATTATACATAGATAGGTTAAAAATCATAAACGAGAGAGCACATTGGGAGTTGGCATGAGATACTGAGGACGTTCGGAATTTTTTCGAAGACGAAGCCAGTATGGCGTGTGAGATGCTGATTTGGGTGCATCACTCTAGGTTTGAGGATGTAAATGTTTAGTAGAGACAAAGTTTAGATAATGTTAGCTCCGGCTATAACTATCTTATACTTTGATATTTTACAATCTAACGAAAGAAGCTATGGAAAATAATATTAAAATGTCTCATCGTCATAACAACATGAAAATATCATAAAAGCTAAAATAAATCAAATGAGAAAATTGTGCGACAGAGTCGATCTGAAATTTTAAGATGGGTATAATATGGTCGAATAAGAGCAATTCGAGATAATTAATGCTGGTTAAATATAAGTTATGCATAATTATACTACCTTTTCGAACAGTGTTTCTACTCTAAGCCAACTTTAATACTGCACACCTTAAAACCTCCTTAGGAACGCGTTTAAACATTATTCTTTAATCCATAGAAACATATGTGGAGTAATGTTCATTAATTAATCTCAAATTAAGTTTCTTTGTCTAATCTCAATGAACTTAGTTCCTATCCTTTTACCTAGTATTTCAGTGCTGAAATCCGCGTTTTGTAACCTCATTCTTAGGGGTGCTTATTCCATTTTTCAAGGGTGCATTCTTAGGGGTGCTTATTTATAAAATGTACCTATTTTAGAGTAATTTTTAGCGGGGAATCCGAATTTGAGGTCAAAATTTAGCTAAAATGTAGACAAATTTAGACAAAATATAGCTAAAATGTACCAAAATTTTGGGAAAGTGCATTCTCTATAGTGCTTATTTTTGTCCGTCTGTCCAAAATTTTGGGAAAGTGCATTCTCTATAGTGCTTATTTTTGTCCGTCTGTCCAAAATTTTGGGAAAGTGCATTCTCTATAGTGCTTATTTTTTGTCCGGCTGTCCAAAATTTTGGGAAAGTGCATTCTCTATAGTGCTTATTTTTGTCCGTCTGTCCAAAATTTTGGGAAAGTGCATGTCGCGAACAGGACCGTTATGGTTCAGGACGCTTTTTCTGATCAACCATAGTGCTCAGTATGGTGTAGTATTGATCAGGTTCTTCTTCTCTTTCATTGAGATCCTTGCTCGGCCTTTCAGTTCTATGTTCGGCTTTGTGTTCAGCTATTTTCTCCTCCCTTTCGATAACTTCCCAAATTGCAGCTTGGATTGAGTGAGCTGTCCAGTTCGTGCCAGAAGGCTCCTTTGCGAGAAGTTTACTGAGGTATTGGGTAGACAATTTGTCGTACACAATTTTCCACAAAATTGGATTGTGGTTTGGAGATTCGCCTTCAACTTCTAGTTGTCGGCATATTCGCATAAAGCCGAAGTAGAGTTCCTTCAGCTTCGCGAGGGAGGAGGCTTGTTCGAGCTTCTGTAACTGACTATACAAGTCAGTGATTAGTTGTGGCCGGTTGTCATATCTCTTCTTCAGAATGTCAACGACAATTTGGAAATTGCCATGTGACAACGGAATGCCGTCGATGAGTTTCATTGCATCACCCTTCAGGTAAGTGAGAAGCAAAGTGTGTCTTTCCAGATCGGATAGTTCCGGAATATTCTTGGTCACAAGTTCGAACATGTGCCAGAACGGACGCCATTTTGATCTTTCTCCAGAAAAGTGTGGTATTTCTAGAGTTGGCAAAGGCAAATGAAAGCGGCTTGGCGTTGAGAACGCGTGATGAACGGTATTGGATGGCATTTGAGGAACAAATGAACTTGAAAAGTTTTGTGGATGTCCCTGATATTGTCCTCCAAATCCAGTGCCTGTTGGCATTGTCCATTGAGATGAGTGCGGAGTAAGCGTTGACTGCGTACCCATATTCCTTGTGGTCTATATTGGCATTGATGCGGTTGAAACCGGGGACGGCCCTCCCGGCGCGCTGGAAATTGGCCAGGAAACGGACTGAAGCGTGTTGTTTGCGGTAGGCTGCGGCTCATTGATTGAGAGCGCGGTGGTTATCAAAACAGGTGAGGCGGTGGAATTAACCGCTGTCACAGCTGCAGGGGTGGCTGCTCGACTTTGGTCGTCAGCGGTAGGCCCGGCCGGTCGATTCTGCAGGGTGAAGGCCTGGAGCATGTCCTGCATGTTTTGCATCATCTGCTGGTTCTGTTGGACTATGTCTCGGAGTAATGACGTGTCGCGGCTGTCATTGTCTTCAAGCGCGACATGGGTTGTGGCGCGAGCTTGTGCTTGTGCGATTTGGGCGCGCAATTCCGACTCCTGGCGCTTGTAGGCGCGAACGCGACGAGCGAGTGAGCTGATCATCTGGCGACATTCTGCCTGGAGTTCGTCAAGCCGGATCTCGCCTAGCAGGTCGTCATACGTCTTTTGTTCCGCGTCTTTGGAGCCAGATGGGAGTTTGCCAAATGCGCTAAGAAAGAGGCGTTGCCCCTCTTCAAAGCGCGCGGCCTCGTTGATCAATGCATCCGAGTGTTCGATGTTCACTGCGATCTCTTCTTCGAGGGCGAGGAGCGAGATCGTGGCGGACGCATCTTCGGCAGCGGTCCAATCTGGAGGTGCTGTTGCGAGCAACGCGCGCATTTGGTTCGCCGCCTGAGACAGTTGATTTCGGAAGGCAAGCGTCATTGGGAATGGCGTCGATTTGCTAAAAGCAAATAAACTTCAAGCGGTTCAATTCAATCGAGAATCAGAGCAAAGTCTGATGTGGGCGAGTCCGGAGTGAAATCCGGGAGAATTGAGCTAGAGAATGTGGCGTTGACCGGAGTAAAGTCCGGGCGTATTGATTTGGAGTTGGTGACACCGGAGCGATGTCCGGGTGAGTTGGTTATACCGGAGTGAAATCCGGGAGAACTGGTTAGACCGGAGTGAAATCCGGAGAATTGGTTGAGTCTGTGTTGCCTGGAAACACTGTAATAAAGTCAGTCCTTTCGCCGGTACAAAGACCACAGGATCAGACAATACTACTTATTGGTTGAGAACACAATAATAAGACAAAAACCTGATTACCCGTTCAGCAAAGCAGCACCAGAGGCGGCAGAGAGAGCGCGGTATGCGGCAGGAGAGCGTAAGGCGGCAGCGGCACGATCACGTCGCGGCAGGCAGCGGAGCTCGTAGGGCACGGCACAGGTTCGGCAGCAGGCGGCACAGGTGAGTTGCGGCGCGGATGATCCGTTCAGCCCCCACTTGTCAAAAGCAAGGTTGTGTGTAGTGGTGTTTGTGGTTGAGTTGAGTGGCTGAATAGCTTTTGACAGATCTTTTATTCGCAAGGAAATAATCGTCTATTGCGAATAGAGAATTTTCAACTAACAACTAACACTGAATTATTACAAGAGCGGCGAAAATGCCGATTACGAAAATGGGCGGAACTTTGAGAGTTCCATTAAGAAAGGAAACAGTTTAAAGCGGTGAAAGGGAAATATGGATTGCGAAAGTGATCGGTGAACATTGGAATGTTCCCCGCAAGGAAAAATAGACAGGAAAAGCGGAAGAGGCCGCTTTACAAAACATATGACAGAAAGGCCAAAGCCTGTGAAAGCTTTGACCAGAAAAAAGGAAGACCAAAGTACAACAAGCACAATATTAAATTAATTATGCTTAATGATTGATTTTGGCGCTTTTCGCAGCTCCGCTCGCGACAGTGCATTCTCTATAGTGCTTATTTTTGTCCGTCTGTCCAAAATTTTGGGAAAGTGCATTCTCTATAGTGCTTATTTTTTGTCCGGCTGTCCAAAATTTTGGGAAAGTGCATTCTCTATAGTGCTTATTTTTGTCTGTCTGTCCAAAATTTTGGGAAAGTGCATTCTCTATAGTGCTTATTTTTGTCCGTCTGTCCAAAATTTTGGGAAAGTGCATTCTCTATAGTGCTTATTTTTGTCCGTCTGTCCAAAATTTTGGGAAAGTGCATTCTCTATAGTGCTTATACAATTGTCAAATGGAACACGATTGGCAGTTGAAAGTGTTCATAAGCACGTTTTAGTGTGCAGATCCATAGGACTGCCCAGCGGCTTCGCCGCACGGCGGCGCCCCATAACTCAGGTTCCCCCGCCTGTATCCAGGTGCGCGAAAATGTTGCATTCTCGGGATTGCCCCAGGCCATATCTCCCGCTCGCCGGCCTGTATCCAGCCAAATGATACGTCATTCGTCTTGTCTCATCGAGAGCTACAAAATGACGTATCACTCGCCATAACTAAGCGTCTGGAGAAATTTCCAGTGCGCGAAAATGTTGCATTCTCGGGATTGCCCCAGGCCATATCTCCCGCTCGCGCCGTATCCAGCGATTGATACGTCATTCGTCTTGTCTCATTGAGAGCTACAAAATGACGTATCACTCGCCCATAACTAAGCCGTCTGGAGAAATTTCCAGGTGCGCGAAAATGTTGCATTCTCGGGATTGCCCCAGGCCATATCTCCCGCTCGCCGGCCTGTATCCAGCCAAATGATACGTCATTCGTCTTGTCTCATTGAGAGCTACAAAATGACGTATCACTCGCCTATAACTAAGCCGTCTGGAGAAATTTCCAGGTGCGCGAAAATGTTGCATTCTCGGGATTGCCCCAGGCCATATCTCCCGCTCGCCGGCCTGTATCCAGCCGATTGATAAGTCATTCGTCTTGTCTCATTGAGAGCTACAAAATGACGTATCACTCGGCCATAACTAAGCCGTCTGGAGAAAGTTGCCCTTTTACGTGACACACGTGACACACGGATGTCACGTTTTCACGTATGTCAACCCCAAATCTGACATTGATAACCCCCCCTAAAATCATGGGTTTTTGGGTGGTACTCGCGAGTTTGGGGTCCGGGACCCCAAAAAGTGGGTTATTCTATTGGGGGGGGGGGAAGGACCCGATATTTAACTGGACAGAGAAAAGGTGAAATAGTCTTCATTCCAAACATTAAACTGGACAGTGGAAATGAGTTCCTGTTCAAATTAGTACGAAAATTCCATAGGACTGCCCCCGCGGCTCCGCCGCTTGGCGGCGCCCTTGGTCATCCAGGATTTTCCGGATTTCCGGAAGCCATAAATCCCGGAATTCGCCGATGTTCCCGGCAAAACCGGTACCAATCGACTCAGCTCGTCGAGACGAAGCGATTCATGTATCACACGCCCGGAACCGAGCTGCGACTGGTGTTCTGTGACCTGCCCAAATCCAGGATTTTCCGGATTTCCGGAAGCCATAAATCCCGGAAATCGCCGATCTGCCCGGCGAAAGCGGTACCAATCGACTCAGCTCGTCGAGACGAAGCGATTCATGTATCACACGCCCGGAACCGAGCTGCGACTGGTGTTCTGTGGCCTGCCCAAATCCAGGATTTTCCGGATTTCCGGAAGCCATAAATCCCGGAAATCGCCGATCTGCCCGGCGAAACCGGTACCAATCGACTCAGCTCGTCGAGACGAAGCGATTCATATATCACACGCCCGGAACCGAGCTGCGACTGGTGTTCTGTGACCTGCCCAAATCCAGGATTTTCCGGATTTCCGGAAGCCATAAATCCCGGAAATCGCCGATCTGCCCGGCGAAACCGGTACCAATCGACTCAGCTCGTCGAGACGAAGCGATTCATGTATCACACGCCCGGAACCGAGCTGCGACTGGTGTTCTGTGACCTGCCCAAATCCAGGATTTTCCGGATTTCCGGAAGCCATAAATCCCGGAAATCGCCGATCTGCCCGGCGAAACCGGTACCAATCGACTCAGCTCGTCGAGACGAAGCGATTCATATATCACACGCCCGGAAGCGAGCTGCGACTGGTGTTCTGTGACCTGCCAAACCAGGATTTTCACGATTTCCGGAAGCCATAAATCCCAATCGCCGATCTGCCCGCGAAACCCGTACCAATCGACTCAGCTCGTCGAGACGAAGCGATTCATGTATCACACGCCCGGAACCGAGCTGCGCAGCCAATTCCTTTGGGGGACACACGTGACACACGGATGTCACGTTTTACGTAGTCACCCCAATTCTGACATTGATAACCCCCCTAAAATCATGGGTTTTGGGGGGGTACTCGCGAGTTTGGGGTCCGGGACCCCCAAAAAGTGGGTTATTCTATTGGGGGGGAAACGGACACCTATCAACTTAGAGGGACCCGACAATTTCCAGTAAAGCCATGCTTTACTGGATTTGCATAATATCACTAGCGCATTAGTGATATAGTAATGAAAATTCTGTTATACTGTAAAAAGCTGACTGGAGACGCAATAAAAAACAAGAGGTATCTCGCTTGGAATGTTACAAGTTTCCCGCCAAAATCATCCAAAAACACAACTTACCCAATTTTCGTGGTGGGCCTATGCTTGATCTGTGGTCAAATTTGGATTCCTCGTATCCAAAAACGGTATACCCCAAGAAACCTCGGAATCTGCAATTAATTTTAACGTAACGCGTCAAAAATGGCCATTTTTGGGCCATTTTGTACCAAAAATGCGAACTTTCGTGGCGGGACCAGATAAAATCTGAGCCCGGATTTGAACTCCCTGGGGTCGATTTAGGGGGTAGGTAGAATCGGGGAAATCCAAAAGTCTGTTCGTACGCATTTTGTACGCTCCGGCGCCCTTGTGCCCTAGAAATTCCCACGGTATACTTTAGTCATTTTGGGTTTAGTCATTTTGGGTTTAGTCATTGTGGGTTTAGTCATTTTGGGTTTAGTCATTTTGGGTTTAGTCATTTTGTTTTAGTCATTTTGGGTTTAGTCATTTAGGGCGTGTGCCCTTTGCAATGACCATAAACAAAAGCCAAGGTCAGACAATAGAATATGTTGGAATTGATATGACTACACCGGTTTTCTCACATGGACAATGCTACGTGGCATTTTCGCGCTCCAGAGGATGGGATAATATAAGGGTAGCCGTTGACCCAGAAAAGAAAAATAGAGTTAAAAATGTTGTATGGCAAGAAGCACTAATAGACGATTATATGCCTACTCAACAAAACACTGCATCTGCGCAGTTAACTAATTTCACGACACAATCAACAGATGTGTCCAAGAAAGAATCAACTCTAAATGAAGAAAATTTTGATGTAATTCAAGAATAGAAAAATGCGATAAATATAAAAGGTTAGTGGTTGAAATCCCCGGGGTAAACCAAAAACCCCAAAACGCCTGTCTATGAGAGATACGTTCACGTCGTGTCAGGTGTTATATCACTCCAAATAAGTGATACTAAACTCTCTCAAACCTTTGATTTTTTAAACTAAACATGTTACTTTACTAAGAAACCAGTGTGCGTCCGTCCGTCAGTCACTCACCTGACGGTTAGACCCCTTCCACTGCTCATTTACGGGCAAGTGATAGCTTAAAATGTTCGTACGGATGTACTGATACAGATTTTCAAAAAATTTAGACAAAATATAGACAAAATTTTTTTAGACAATTTTTTACACAAAATTTTTTTTGAAAAATGGGCCATACTGACGGCGGGGGGGGGGGACGCCGCGAGAGCGGCGGCGTAGGACAGCTAGTGCACAGACTAAAGCATGGTACTCAGACTCCCGAACCGCACCCGTTGAGCGGCCGAAGGCCGCGAAGTCGGCGCCAGCCGACCTAGGTTTTTTTCCAGCGCCTTCGGCGCTGGAAAAAAGCCTAGTATTTTATATTGTTGAGTATTAGTTTCGCTGTAACAAAACGTTTTAACATCACATCAACAAAAATACCATCAAATGGAGTAATTGTCATGAGGAAAATGAGGTATCGACGGGGAATAATGTTGTGATTGTTATTAAAAAACGAAATAATTTGAATTTTAAACCACTGGAACATTAATGAGTGATGGAAAAATGTGAGATATAGTTCTCTCTTGTATAACCTTGAATTTACTTTTTATAAGTTGCACTCATTCTTATCTTCAGTTATAACGATTTTGGTATGTATTTTGGTACTTATATAGTTCCCCCATCCATGGAAAAAATTAAATTTCAGTACAAAATTTTCACGCGTTAATCGGTGCTATTGTTATTTTTAATCGAAATGTTACATTGAATACTACACAGATTTTATTGCTTTCGCAGATGAAAAAAAGAAATTATTCGTTTAATAATTCCATCTTCACATATCGGTTTGGGCCTCTGCCGCTCGTCCCACCAATATCGCGTTGGCGTACCTCGTCAAGTTGTCGGTAGCGACTGCCAGTTAATTCTTCTGGTCCAAAATATTCGTCAATCCTTCCTTCACGTCTTTGTTCGGTTGGAAGCATAATTCGTTCGGAAGTTGGATTGAAGCCTATCCAAAGTAACAAGAAATTATTTTAGGAGTTTCACACAAAATAATGTATGAAAATAAAATAATAAATTGTATTGCCATTTTATTTTAAATTCTGATAAAATTTAGCTAAAATGTACCATATTTCTGTCAGTCTGTCCAAAATTTTGGGAAAGTGCATTTTATCCAGTGCTTATTTCTGTCTCCCCATGTAAGTGCCGAAGGCACTCCCTCATGGCTATAGGATATTATTACATTGGGGTGAAAAAGGTTAACACCTTAAAATAAGATGTTTAACAGCTGTGATTTTATGGAACCATAATTCATTCCTGATGAATTGGAATATTTCTTGTATGTTAATAAGTCACATATATTTTGTTTACCTGACCCGATGAACCTTCCAACAAGTCCACGGCCATCACTAGCAACGTCTGTTGGACGCACTGATACATCAACCAGAGGAACTAAAATAATTTAAAACTAGAAACGTATTTCGCAGAAAATTCACCTCCGATAACAGTTGTTGTTTGTTTTCCATACAGGTATGGGGCCGGCGTAGTGAATTCCATATTTACAGTCTTGCCGAATTGAATATGTCCAATGGGATCGTTTTCGCTCAAATCGTCACCCAATATTACCCGCCGCTGGCCAGACGCACCTCGGTTGGGATAAGGTCCGGGCGGCATATTTTCAATACCAACTTGGCTAGTATATTGATTTAGGGGAGGTAGAGGACTGCTATTCCAAATGAGTGTTCCTAGAAGTAGAACATTTTAGGGAGCATTTTATGATACAATTACAAAAGAGGTATAATAAATACATAGAAACTAATTTTTCTACGATGAATATTAATTTTTTTGCGTAATATACATATTGACTAATTTTTGGAGCTTCTTTTTGATCCAAATTTTCCTTTCTGGTGTAAATTGTATAGACGCCTGTATCAAAAATGTAACATATAATAATCAAGAAGCTCCAAGAATAAAACAGTTAGAGGAAAATAGTTCACACAAAAATGCAGCTGATGCTATTGGACATTTCGTCATTTGAAAATGCCCTGCTTCACTTATACGAAATTAGATCAATGTTCTACTTCATATAAGACATTTAAACACGGTTTACCTGCTCCAGGCGGCTTTTCCCACCATTCTCTTCTGTCATTTATGCCTCGATTGGGTGCTGTGTGACCCCAATCTTCTTTATACTCATTAGTTCCACCTCCGAAACGCCCTTGAGGACCAAGTCTTCGTCCAGTTGCCGGTCTTGTATCTTCTTTAGCATGGTTGTCCAGTACCGGGAATAAATCCGCTCTATGATCGGGATAAGTTGTATAAGGACCAATTGCAGTGTCACTGTTACTATTGTTTCCATTATGAGACATTGGCGATGCTGTTATACCTACATATTTATAATACAATACGGACACTTTGGATAATTATGAATTTAGACAAATTAGTGTATTATTAGCAGCACTGGTAAAAAGTACGCACATTGTGCTTAATTTGCAGAATTTTGCTTTTCGAAATATTCACAAATATCCAATAAATGTTGTATTTTATATACATTGGCTACTAATCATTAAATTTGGCCGAGAAGAGCATAATAATGTGTGTAATACACCATTTACTCTTTCCTTACAATTTTCATGGTGACTTACAAATGCATAATTATATTCTGTGATATCTTCTTTTCTTGAGTTGGTTTTACACTCAAATTATTGCACATGACAAATAACCTGTGGTTTCCTGCGCGACAACTGTTTTGGTTTCGTCCGGCAATACATTCTCATTCGTCAATATTGTTGTCTTTGCCCTTATAGGTGATTCCAACTTCATAACCCCGGGCATTGAGGCCACAATTTTATCGGCAGCCGCAAATCCAGAGCCGATTCGTTGGGTTTGAAGTTGTTGCTGCTGTTGTACGTAATCGATTCTCTCTTGAAAAAGTTGGCTTGGTCGGTTCGTTGCATGTTCGGATAGATTGGGGTTTCTCCATTGATTGGATGGATTCTGGTATGGTACACGCTGAAAGTTTTGTGATGGAATCTGTGTTGCTTGATTTGGCTGATTCGATGGTGTCTGCATAAATGTTGTTGGTCGTTTCAAAAGTGAGTCCAATGTTACTCCCGGTTGGAAAACTGGGTCCATCGGATTGAGCACAACTCTATGGACTGCGTTGTCGTTGGGAGATGCTTTGGAAAAGCGGTCAATATTAGTGTCATATCGACCTAATGCACGGTCATCGTGACCAGGTAATGGAGAAGTTCTCTGCGCCAATCCGCCATCCTGGACTGGGCTTATTTCTACACGACTTGCCTGGAAATGACAACAATTTGGTATTAACAATTTTATACAAAAATTACAACAATTTCGTATTAACTAAATTTGTTATGAAAAATTTGCTCAACCTAAGTTAAGCTGAAGTAACTCTAGTACTTACTGGACTTATTTCGGAGTTAGTAGCATATTGTGGCCTGGAAACTGATACATCAGGTCTCTGATTAACTGTAACAGGATTGTTGTTATAAGGGAAATTGTAAGAAGGGTTGTTGCTATATGACATCATTTGTGCAGGTGCTGGCATTTGAATGGGTGTCACTGTCGCTAGGTTTCGAAAATTGGAAAAGTCTAATGGACCATGGTTCATTTGATTTTGCGACTGGCTTATAGAAGGGTATGAAGTTGATGGATGATCGTAAAATATTCCAGAGTTCTTTTTTGTAAGAATCAATCCATTTGGTCCTTGTGCATTTATATCGAATGATTGCCGTAGAGTAGTATCACTTGAAGATAGTGGAGATCGGGATTCCAGCAGGTCAGCATCTCTGGAAATGATAAAAATTTAATTTCAATGAAACAAGACTATGAGTGATTAGTAATCACTGTTTACATATTAAATTTAACATGAAGGTAAGGTACAAAACTGATTATAGATATTTTGAAATGATCATACTATGTTTTGAGTAATAGTAAATTTATGACATAATTGATAGAAACAAATGTTTAAATTATATAACAGACATTGTACAGTTTTATCCAATTGGAATCATTGATTCCAAACATGCTTACGAGTTATTTTATAATAACAACTTCATGTGTAAAAATAAATAACCTTGATAATGCTTAAAATTTAAGAATACACAGATCTTGGTCTTCTTGATCTTCTTCAGTTGCCTTTAAATTATTAAGAAATTATTAATATGTTTTACCCATCTTTCTCTGAATATTTTCCCATCGTGAAAAGTCGATTCCGCTCTGCGAACGGTCCATTTCCAGCTCCCTGTTTTTTGTTATTGAACAACATTGTTTCTGACAAATCCTGTCCAAATGGTCCATTATTTTGTGGCAAAGCCGTAGCCTGTAGTGTAGCACTTAAATCTTGTCCAAACATAGCATTCAGGACGTTTCCTCGGTTTGAGTCAGGCTTCGGCTAAAGTTTCGTATGATATGACAAAATTTGACGTTTTAAATTAAAGGAAATTGGATATAGTCGTAGAAAATTTTGTAGGAAGACAAGTTTGTCCGAACGCACAATTGTGCGTTCGGACAAACACGTCTTTGTACGCAGAAAACCAATGAAGAATGTGTGTACAATGAGCTATTAGCCTCTATCTTATGTTTAAAAATAGACTCGCGCGTTTGTTGACACTGGTTAAAAATTACGCAGCGAGCTTCTTGAATGCAAAAGCATTTACCACATTCTTGTCCTCGATATGGTTAATCCCTTGTATAGCCAATAATCGATTCCGAGCCTCTTCAGTAAGCGCTGGTCTAAATTGCTCGGGTGAATATCGGTTTTTGGTGAGCACATCGGCGGCATTTGTGTCAGATTTTATAGATGGCGCAGGTGCCAGGAACGGAGTTCCTCCTGGTAAAACTTGTTGCCCATAAACAGCATCCTTAAGTAAGACGCTGACTGGCAGTAGATAGTTCAAAATAGAAATAAAATATTTAAGAGCAGTATAATTGAAGGTTGTTGGTGGGCAGCACAGTTTCATTTGTATTAGGAGACATTAAGTTTACCCAACTATAACAATGTTGTCCTAAGTTACAGCAACTGAGATGCATACGAGTATGAAATATAGTGTGAAATAATAATTTAGCCAATGACTTTGTCTTATATTAAACAATTTCACAATAACCTTCTATATCGGATATAAAATATTTAGTTAAAAATAGTGAATGAAATAAAATCTGAACTTCGAATTCTAAGAGAAAGTTCAAGAAAACTCATTTAAATGTTACCTCACATGTAAGAAAATTTCATATGTTGCTGTTCATTTTAATTTGGACCTCAGGTATCGGCCCGGTCGAAGTTGTCTAGGGTCGGGATGAATGGAGCACGAAAAATTGGACTCTTTCCGCGCTTGGGAAATTTCGAGCTTGGCCATGAGGAGAAAAATCTGGCCAGGAACGAAAAGTCAACATTAACAAGTTAAAATCAATTTTAAAGTCACGTTCAGTTGCGAAAAAAATATGGGGAGTTTTACGAGAAATACTATAAACTATATAAAAATAGTGAGTAAAATACGAGGAAATCGTGCAAAATCTTTAAATTATTAAAGAAAAAAGCGTGGACTTTCTAATTTTAGTGGCATCAAACCCATTGCTTCACTACTATTTTATATGAACATTGATCCTTGGACGAGTCCATCCACAAATCCCCCACTTTGTATGTTGCCAGCGAGCACCGGTTGGCTGTTTTCCCAGACTCTTCATCTTCCATTTCCTACCAACAGCAGGTAGTTGGGCGATTTTGCCCTTTGCTTCACACATCTCTCTGGGGCGAGCTGTTGGATCAGTGTCCCGTCCGGCCGAGTGCGAATAACCAGATGTGTGGCGGCAATACAAATTATTTGTATGACTGCACAATATCACACTATAGCCGGCATATGAGCAAAATAGTGAAGTGGGAATTGTAATGATGTGAAACGGAAGACCATGAGGGAGGGATTACTAACGAGTTCGCAATGGCTCTGGGAGTGACCGTTGAACGTTCGGTTTCCATAACTTATATGAGTTAAACTGAAGAAAAAGGTGCATATGAATACATCACAGTGTTTAAACTGTTGTGCTCAAAAAATTTTGCTTTTCTTTTATTTCCAGGAATCTTTATTATTTGCTTTTCTTTGTCTTCTTCTATCTCACTTGATATATTGTTTGTAAAAACAATTTTATTCATGTTGACGTTTAGTTTTCCTTTCAAATTGTTGTGAAGTAGCTTTAATACATTAAAACATAAATCTAAATGTGATGAATCATTTACCTGGAGTACATGGCTCATCACATTGCATTACAAATACTGTCTTTCGTAAATTATATATTTTCGGTTAGCCGAAGCAGAATAACATTTTTGTATAATATAAAATATTTGGAACAAGATTTTGAGTTGATCTTACTTGAATTCGTTCCAAATATTTTATATTATACAAAAAACTTACTCTGCTTCGGCTAACCGAAAATATATAATTTACGAAAGACAGTATTTGTTTTATCTACGAGATTGGTCTTTGGAAATAAACTTTGGATGCGCATATTTACCTAATTAATACATTACATTTCTATTTTTGAATGAGCGCCAAACGTTTGACGTTGTGTTGGTGGCTTTTATTTATCGTTGTTTACTTAAAATAAAAATATCATAAACAACAAATGTTAGGATGATTGTGAACAGGCAATTTAGTACTATCATTTTTTATCACAGTGACCTTGTTACAACTGAGATTTTATCAAGTTTTTGCATTACATGAAGATTTTATTTAAGTCATTTCTGTAATAATAAAGCAAACAAATTTAAAGAAAACACTCAACAAATTGTTTCAGTTCTATGATGACATTTATAGGGCAAATTTACACTTAATCGGGAAACTTATTTGCAGCAAACAAAATGTCAGCTCACACGGTGACGACCTCAGCTGGTATCAATATGCCGCGGCTCATTTACGGTACTGCATGGAAAAAAGAGCGAACCACGGAGTTAGTAGTCCAGGCTATACTCGCCGGCTTCAGAGCAATAGACACAGCGTGCCAGCCGAAACACTACCAAGAGGTAATATAAACCCACAATTCGATTGTTTACAAAAATCTACAGAATTTGGTCGGCGAAGCGCTCTCTATTCTCAAACAAAAACATGGTATTGCTCGTGAAGACCTCTTCGTTCAGACTAAATTTACCAGCCTTAGCGGGCAGGACCCACAACACATTCCATATGATCAACAAGCGCCACTACAGAATCAGGTTTGTATTTTACTTTCTTAATGATTGTACTCGTCATTATGATACCGGAAACGTCCATTAATTGCAAAATTGTGAAAGGCGTTATTATAGGTGAAAAATCCAAATGAAAGTACAACAAAAACATATATACAATCTTTGGAGTCCAAAAGTTTTAAAACTTTTGCAACAAACTGTTCCAGGATTAGTAGAAAGTTAATTCATTTTTTAGTTACATCTATAAATAGTAGCTTAGCAACGTGATTGAGAATAGGAGAGAGATTATTTATTTTTTAAATTCTAGAACCACTAGGTTGGCCTATAATTTGTTTTCAGCATTAGCAATGATCATTATATTTCCTTATGTAATCAAGATAAACTTTTGGCATCCTGGAGTAATTGGCTTTAGTCTCAAGTCGTTTTAATTTTCATGTTATATTTGATGCTCCTCCTTGTAATACTATCACAGAATAAGAAATAAAGGTAACGGAGATGTTTAAAGAAAGAATTTTTAGAATAATTTACTCAATGGGCTACCACACCAATGGTTTATTAACCATTAATCATGATTAGAGTTCTTGAACTATTGCTATTACAACTAGGCATATTTAGTCATGGCTCAAACTGATACGATAATTTACAGGTTCGTCAATCGTATACTCGAAGTTTAGCAAACCTACAAACTAACTACATCGATTCACTGGTTATGCATGGGCCCATGCGGTTTGTATTTCTACATAACGAAGTTAATGTATCCTGTTTATAGTACCCATGAAGAGACAATGAAAGTATGGCGAGTGTTTGAGGAATTTCACTCTGAAGGAAAAGTTCACCAGCTTGGAATTAGCAACATTTACGATCCAGACGGACTGCGCCGCTTGCATAAAGATGCGCAGGTCAAACCTGCTATAATCCAGAATCGATTCTATGCTGACACAGGATACGACAGAGAGATACGGAGATTCTGCCAAGAACATGGCATGGTCTATCAATCATTTTGGACGTTGGTAGGAAATTGTATTTTTCACAAACATTTTTAAGAAACAGGAAAAGTGTAGATATTAATTCGATTTTTGTATATATCTGAAAGATCGTCTTTGTCATCAGAAAAAGTTAGTCAAACATGGACAATAATTACACATTACTTCTCTTCTGAAATTCGAGTTTCGTGCATGCGTTAGCAGGAAGTATAATATAAAAATTTAGACAGCAAACCCACACATCTTGAGGAGCCAACTGATCAGAGAAATTGCATCAAAGAGGTCCGCTACGCCAGAACAAATATTTTTCCGTTATGTTTTGGATATTGGGATTGCACCATTAACAGGCACGACAAGTCAGCAGCATATGAAACAGGATTTGGCAGTTCTCGACATGCCTCCGCTATCAAAGGAAGAAATTGCACAAATAGATCAAATGTTGGGATAATTTGTATATTCAATTTACCTTCCGTTTACTGTGTAAACGGCGGATTATAGTAAATTATGAATTGCACATGAAAGTAAAATTAATTGGCATGAACATCAATATTGTCTCCCTTATTCTTCTCTTTAAATTTATGGGCATGCAGCTGTAAAAAAAATTCCCAAACAGCTAGACTATATAAAAATACTCCCGTTTTAACCCAACATACATGTATGAATATATCTATGGTCGAAATGTGATCAAAATGGTAGTATCTGTCTCCAAACTTATTCATTTGAATTTAATTACCAAAGTTACTCTGTATGAGTCAAACCGGAACTCGTAAATGAGAAAACGCAAGCTTACTTCGTTTGTGGAGATTGCATAATTTTAATTGGCATTTTGTATGTATTTACAAGAGCTTGACCTGCGCTTTTGTATAGTTGAACGCGTTGAAAGATGTGATGATGAAAGTGAATGATGAAATGAAAGAGTAAGTGGGTTTAGTATTCACTTTTGATGGCAAGAGCTTTATTATACGTTAATCGTGGGACATTTACCCTTTGTGTCTGGATACTTTGAGTCCAAATATGCATTGAAGGTCGGAATTATGGCTCGTGCATTGACTTTTCCAGCCTCTGATACTACTTTTTCCACTGGAGTGAATGATTGCTTTATGCCACGATGTGCGTTGAAGACGTGTGAGAGCAGGTAAAATTTGTGGGATGCGCGACAGAGTTCATTCGCCTAAATTAATTTTTCGCTATGGATCTACAAGTTTTAGCTAACTTCTTACTTTTACTCTACTAGGAATATTGTGTAAAATCAACAGAAAGTAGCATAAGTGAATTTATAAATTTTAAAAGACTCAATGGAACAGTTGTAGCTTAAAGCTCATAGCATTGAATCGACACTTGATTAGTTGACATCCGTTAATAAGTAATAAAGCATTAGTTGTAGGATAAAATTCATAACAAATTATATAAATATCCAGGGTAGTATGTATGGGGCGGGCAGCCCTACCGAGACCATTGATTTTAAAACCCACCAGTACTTGATGATCTTGCACCCTCGTTGGAATCTGCTCAAAGTGATATGGCGCATCGCCTCGCATTATCAGTTGCGGTTCCCACGTGCTTCGACTGAAATTCAAATATATGAATATTTTAAAGAGTATCCGAAGTAACTTGCTTGTATCCGAGCTCCCATGTCTTAACCTGTGTTCCCTCTCGCAAAGAATAATTGAACCATTTATCCAGTCCGGGGATATGGTGGCCTTCGGAGAAAAAACGGCTGTGGAACTCAACTGCTCTAAATTTTTTGGATTAGATTTAAGAACTACATCCAGAAGATACCTGTTGTTTTCGTACAGCTGAGCAAGTTGCTTTACACTTCGTGGGAATTTTACACCAGCTTCAACTTCGAACCGGCTGAAATACGATATTTTTAAAAGGGAATTTAATAGATGATTTGCATATATTTTAAAAATACAAAGCTACTTTATCATTCTTCAGTTACATTTGGAGAGTAGTATCTTTTGGACCACGCCAAAACAAATAATTCCAGAAACAATCTTAGCATTATTGTTAAATTTAATACATACTCGTCTTCTTGAGAAGGGACACTGCTAATTATACAATCTCTATCAGAAAAAAGATACCGTATTCCCTGTAATTACTACCCCGGGGTAATAATTTTTCAAACGAGCTCCAGGGGGGTAATAATTAGAGGGGGGAATAATTAGAGGGGTAAACTATTTCAATGTAGCCGCGCCTCCGGCGTGGCTATTTTTTACGAAAAACTAAAAATTATCAGTGTTCCGGGGTTGAATATTTCAAAAATTTTTCGTCAAAATTTAACCTTTTTAGCTAAACTCCACAAACTTTTTCGGATTTTTGGCAAAGTTTCTCAAATACTTTTCAAAATTTAAACCATTTTGAATTGGCGGCCGAAATTATTTGGGTAAGATTTGAATTTTTCTAATTTATTATCAGTATTTTACGAATTTTCGTGAGATTTTTATGAAAGCTTTCCATTTTCTGAATGATTTTAAAATAAATCTCTAAATTTTCAAGCGCTTTTATTGCTCTGAATCATTGTTGACTATGAATTTTACTTTTTTCGCTATATTTCTCAAATAACTTTCAAAATTTAAACCGATTTTTTCCTTTCAGTTTTTACAATTTTTTCATAAGTTTTTATAATTTGTCTGAAGGCTAAAGCCATGGATAATATTTTTCTCAAAAAATCTTGAAAATGCAGGATAAATGATTCTAGTTTATAATAAATAAATTTCAATATAAATTTGAAAATGATATAAAAATGACTAAATCGAAAATGGAAAGTTCTATACAAAAATATCTAATTTTTCGTTTTTTTAAGAATTCATCTCAAAAAACATTTTGAATCCAAATTCAAGTTTAGTAAAAATAATTCAGGTCTAGTAAAAATAATACAAAAACGGAATTCTAAAAAGTTCTAAAAATTTAAACTTTAATTAAACACTATTTTTTAAACCTAAATTTGATTTTAATTTGATTTTTTAGCAATTTTCAGGAGATTTTTAAATATTTTGCTTAAATTTGCCAAAATTTTGAATAATAATATCAGATTTAAATCCCTAAAATTAACCTTTACATAACAGTTTTGTAAAGGAATTTTCACGAAAGTTTTACCTTTAGTTGAAGTTAAAACTAAAAAGCAAAACTTCCTAAAATTTTGCTATTTTTGCAATATTCTGCAACTTTTAACCACAATTTGGCAAAAAATATGGCAATAATGTACATTTATCTAAAAAATAGTACAAAATAGTACTGAAATGTCTAAATAAATAATTAAAAAAAACGACAAATTTGCCCAATTTTTGGCCACATTTAAAAAAGTTTTGCAAAAAATATGGCAATAATCTAAATTTAAGCTAAAAACAGTAAAAAATAGACTAAACTGTCTATATTTTGTCTATTTATGTTTGAAATACGAAATCATAGCTAAAAACACAACAAAAATAGAAAATTAAGCTTATTTTTGGCACATTTTTGGGGGAGGGGTAATAATTAGAGGGGGGTAATAATAAATCGTTCGAGCTCCAGGGGGGTAATAATTAGAGGGGGAAATAATTTCAGGGGGTAGCAATTAGAGGGAATACGGTAGATAAAAATATACTTAAAATGTTGTTTCAATCTAGGTCTAAAGTTATAAAAATGACATTAATAAAACATTTAATTAATATTTTCTTACCGAAAAACTAATACATGACGATTTTTATCGCTTGCATTCACCAAAATCTTGGTAAAATTTCGCACAATTTTTGCGAAATTTTCACTAAAGAAATTCTCGATATCTGCTACCAAATGGAGATTTGTTGGCGCTCCTTTTCTGGCGACATTTCTCATCACATTAATTGGATAAACACCGATGAAAGGATCAGATCTTCGAAGCTCTCGCTTGTCTAAAGTTTCCAAAATTTGTATGTCCACATGCAGCTTCTCTTTTTGACCCCTACGCTAATACTTTATGCTCGCATAAGATATCACAGAACCGTTATTTCACATGTTTCACAGATTGACATAAATTAGCATACATTTGTTTTATCCGATTTTAAGTCATTCCGAGATCATGATTTTTCTTCAATAAGATGGAAATGAAAAGGATATCTAATTTGAGTTGCGATTCCTGAGTATACAATGGATACCGGAAAATTCCCACACAGTTTTTCTGAACAATTTTGAACCTTGAGGTCAGTATTGATGTAAACTTTAGATTTCCAATAACTGCACTTTAACCTGCTTCTTTTCCGCCATCAGCAGAACAATTAACCGAAGAATTGAGCTTCCTCCATTCCTTGACCAAAATGTCAAACTGACATCCTGACTGGAATGGCGATTTTGGCCAGACGAGGTGCACGCTCACTCTCATGGCTAAATTTGGTTCACAGTGCCACAGTCGAGAAAACTTTTTGAACAATGTGACATCATCTTCATTATTTACAATAAGAGCGTAAGAAATGAGATCGTTCCAGGTATTTGCCTCAAAATGGTGGAATATAAACAATTTTACGTCTATAATGCCCAAAAATACCTGCTCCACCATAAAAGGAGAATAATTGATCGTGGAATGGAGTGCCAATGAAATTGGTGTATATTCCTTATTTAAGGCAAATCTAAAGTTATTTGAGGGATTGTGATTCTGATAAGAAAGGCATAGTTCTTCTGTTTCAAATTTTCGACAAACGGGGGTGCGCCCAAAATGACTAAACCCAAAATGACTAAAGCCAAAATGACTAAAACAAAATGACTAAACCCAAAATGTTTATTTTGACCGTTTATATTTATTTTGACCGTTTCCCGACTATTTTCGGCTGGGATTTTGTAACCATTATAGGTTTTCGACACCGCTGAATCCGAATTTGACATTATTTTTTACCTAGGGACGATCCTAAGGGTCGAAATGACCACCCTAAGGGTCGAGATTCGCTACAAATCTCTGTTTAAGAGATGGAGTACATGTATTAGGCGTAATTCACATACGCTGAATCCTAATTTGACCTTATTTTTTATAGACATGCGGCATTCTAACTACAAAAAAATCAAGGTGACACTCTCGGGGTACCGTTTTAGGGAAAAATTTTATGCATCACAAAACCGGCCTAGATCGCCTATTTAGGTCCTAAATAAGCTTTCTAGATAGGTGACATTCTAACTACAAAAAAATCAAGGTGACACCCGTTTTAGGGAAAGGGTTCCACGGCAAACGTTGCTTATATGGGTGAGAAAAGCAACTTTGCTCTTGGGACCCTCGAGCGAGACGCGCACCTGCGCGAGATCTCGGATATGGCATTTTTGCCGTTTTCCCAGGTCGATATCTCGCGCAGCTGCGAATCTAATAATATAAATGAATAAAAATAAATAATTAATATAATAACTGGCGAAAAATCGTCCTTTCAAAAAAAGTGAATGCGCCTACCCCTGTATAATTCATCTAGTTGGGTAAGAAAAGTGCGCTCAAAAAAGCTGTATCACGCATTAAAAAAATTTTTAAGCTCAAAACAGCCGGATTCGACCGCGGTCGGAGTTGTCCAATTAGGTTCTAGGCGGAACAACCTTTATAAGGGCATATTTTAGGCTTAGGCAAAATTTCGCTTTAGGCTTAAGCTGCCGAACAACTTTTATAAGGGCTTGACGAAGTTCCTAGGCTTAACGATAAATCCTCGACATACCTCCCCCAACTTGATATCCTCAATTTGGTCGAGCAAAAGCGTCGTCTATTCACTTTTTTACTGAACTAATATAACTTGGAATAAAGTGACAAAAATTTGTCAGTACAGTCTAACCTCCCAATAACGCCCCTCCGAATAACGCCGCCCTCCCAATAACGCCGATTTCGTCCGGTCCCGTGACCGGGTTATTGGGAGGTTCGACTGTATTGCTTTTATACACCTGATATAAATTAGAGCCAGGTAAGTTAACACAACAATACGGAATCCTTAAAATCATGAATTCTTGTAAAAACCCAGGGAAAATATATGGGAAATTCGAAAAATCCATATGTGGATTCAACATTTCTTGCACTAACCAAAGACAAGTGAATACATTTTAAGTGTATTAACTAAAGAAAACATTAATAATGAAACACGGAAGAGGGAAATAAATCAAAATTTTACATATATTGCTGGTTTTTGCTATACGGTTTATAATTAAACCACCATTTTCCCAAATTGACTGACCGGGTCCGCCATTTCCAGAAATGGCTAGCCAATTTCGGAAATTCAGCCAATTTTGGAATTTCAAAAATTGGTTAGCCATTTCCGGAAATGGCGGATTTCCAAATTTGGCGGTAACAGATACAAGTTTAAGAGAATTAGATAAAAAATTAAGACTTTTAGATACAAAATTAAGACAATTAGATACAAGCCGAATTAGATACAAAATTAAGTCTTTTAGATACAAAAAAAACAAGAGACCCCGCCGATTCTCGGCGGATTACCGCCTCGAATCGGCGGGGTCTCTTGTTTTTTTCGCGGTTAGCGTGCATCCGCGGCGCTTCGCGCAGCGAAGCGAGATCCCGAAAATCCGGATATGCCGGATCTCGCGCAGGCCATATCTTCCCACGCCCCACTCGGATCCGGCTGAGTAATAGCTCATTTTGCTTGGCTCATTGAGAGCTGTCGTTTGGTGTATCACTCGCCCGGATCCGAGTGGGGCGTCAAAAGTTGCCCTTTTACGTGACCCACGTGACTCACGTAACTCACGTGTGTTCACGTGAAAAATTTTTGCGCCATTCGATTCAGCGTGGCCGATTTAGGGGGGTACCCGCGAGCCTGAGGTCCGGGAACGTGATCCGCGGAAAAGGCTTATTTAAGCCTTTTTCTATTCGTGGTCCAGTCTTCCCCTGCGCTTTAGGTTAGAGTGGATTAAGTCTTTTAGATGCTTTAAATTAAGTTATGCCCTAGAAAATAGCGCACCCCTGGAAATGCCGACGGTATACTTTAGTCATTTTGGGTTTGGTCATTTTGGGTTTAGTCATTCTGGGCGTGTCCCGACAAAAGTATGCTAAATAAAACAATGTGTGTATAATAATAAAATCTAATAAGCCATAAAAATTGACCACCATTATAGCCATTACTTTTTAAGTCACATTTCTGCTTTAAAAATTCTAATAAAAATTAAGAGTAAATTTTTAAAAGAAATCGGTTTTTCATACCAAAAGGGTGCCACATGGTTTCGGAAATTTTTTTTCGGAGAAAATATGTTTTTTGAATGTGGTTTTACCCACTGCTCAAATTTTTATGTGTTGTCTTCGTTTATTATGGTTAGATCTATTTTCGGTTATCGTACCAATTGCACCAATAACAATTCAAATTTATAACAATAAAATCTAGATTTAATTTGGAGTTAACGACTTTCCAAAATGTGTATCACTAAGGATTTGTTAGTTACCTATTTAGAATATTGAATAGGAATAAATTTAATGCATCTTTTCAAGTTTTCGGATGTTAATTAAAATGGGATAATTCTCTTTCATACGAAATGCTTTACAATATTTACGTTAATTTTTTAGATATTAGACATAAGTCAAACCTACTCGAAAACATCCGGTCTAAGAAAATTATAATAAACACAATGACGTTCCTTTTCTTCCATCCATTCTCCAACTTCGAAACTTGAGGATATGAGTTGGGACGAGAAATGTTCCACATAATATAGGCTTATAAGAATCAAAAATATTATCCCAATTATGCATAAATATAGCAATCGCTTGTAGGCGTCCATACAAAATTTGCACTTCACCTCATCATATTAGCTGTTATTCGAATATCCTCAAACTAAACTAATCCTAATCGTTACTACTCAGTACTTGCCAACTTTATTCGTCAGCGGAAAATAAAGTGTATTTAAACAGCTGCGCAGTCCTAGCATTCTTCAATTAGGATCAATTTTCGCAGTTTTTATTTTCACAAGAAAAGTGTAAAATATATGAATGTATAAATAACAGCAAGACAAGAAAATCGATACTGATTCAAATAGGTTGAAAGGAGAGATAACGGAATATTTTTATCAATTGTTTTATAGAATTTAATTGCAAAATTTGCAATTATTTAACGTGTTATTTATTATGCTTTCCAAATGAAGTATCTAAATCATTAAAAAATGTTTAGCACAGCCCTAATACATTAGTGTCTCGAGCGAGTGCTGTTGAGAGCAACAAATTCCTTCTTTAAGGAAGTTCATTAATTTCGACAAAATTCTAAGAATTCTCTCTTCCGAAGTATCCGTTAATCCGAAGAATTCTTTCCTATTTTCGTGCATAATAATTATGTATAAATACGTCTGGACTAATAAGGGAAGTTTACAAACTGTTATTTTTTACCTATGTTGTGAAAACATCTGATTGTTGTAAAATGTAGTACTCCCTGGAAAAATATTCTACGTTTTCCCTAAACAAGGTTTGTTGAAAATTTTTTGAGAAATAATTTTTAAATTCCCATCCAAAAATCCATAGGGGGTACCACATTGATTCTGGAAACATCAATTTTTTGTGAAGTTCGGGATATTTTCTGCAAACCGTGTTTTTTGGGGTATTTTGATGCGCTGATTCCGAATCTGTAATCAGTTTTTGGTACGAAAAGGTTATTCGTGTAACAGAAGTTTTGTAACAGATTTGGCATTGGCGTTGTGCGCAAATCGTTATCCTTAGGCACACCTTAGGCTTAGCCTTAGGCTTGGGCTTAGGCTGACCCTTTTCAGGGGTAAATCCATAATTATTGTTTGAATCCCTGATAAATCTGTTACAAGAAGACCCACTTCTGTTACATCGAAAACCCTCACGTGTTTTTGGTAAAGCGTCAAAAATGACGATTTTTTGATTTTTCGACTTTTTGACCATTTTGAGGTTACAAATAAGGGTCCTAAATGGCCATTTTTGACACGTTACCAAAAAACTGATCACAGATTCGGAATCAGCACATCAAAATACCCCTAACACACCGTTTGCAGAAAATATCACGAACTTTGCAATAAATCGATTTTTCAGAATCAATGTGGTACCCCTATGGATGTTTGGACGGGAATTAAAAAAATTATTTCTCGAACAATTTTCGACAAAAAAATTTTAAGGCAAACATAGAATTTTTTTAACATATTGAATAAAGACCATATTGAGGAAATATTCTTTCTACAGCACAGAAGACCCCCGACTTATCTGACAAGTCGCAACAAGTGCTTCAAAATATTATTCTTGAAGGAATACATTTACATAATTGTATCACCTTACATTTTAAAGGAATAAGTTTTCAAATAATCCATAAATCAGAGTCAATAAATGCTTTGTCACATTCCTTCAAGCTTACTACCGCAAGTTGCGGAATAGTTTGTCGCTCTTTCAAATTGGTGGTATGTTGTTTCAAACCATAACTTAAGCTTGTATGTGGTTTTTGTATATACAAAACACATGGCGATCTGCATTTCGCATATGTTTGTTCACTGTAATGTGATGACAATATTATGCCAAAATAACGCCATGTTTAACAAACAACAAGCTGCTATCGTCGGCCAAGGAGAATAAACAGAGTCTTCACAAAGCGTTTGAACTTTTGGGTCAAATCTTCCCTTCCACAAAGGGTTTAGCTTTGCGGAAAGGAAGATTTGAAGAATTGTTATATTGCATTAATACACTTTGACTTGTATCAATTTATTCATTGATTTAATAATCTACGATATCACGGCATTAACATAGCTCAAGATAACCGATGATCTGCATCAAATGCATGGATTTGACAAACAAAAGGTAATTGTGTATTGCATGACGCAAATTCAATCTTGGGACCTCCTTTGCTTTGCGCGTTTACACTCACTTTACCGCAATAGGAAGTAGCGTTGGCATTCGAAGCATCAGGCACTAATTTGTTGTTGTTTCCTACCTAGGCACAATTTATTAATAAAATAACTATTATTTAGATAGAGGTAAATGTATACAGGTAAATTAAGACGATCATAGTAGTACCAATTAAGAGCGTTATCCATGGGCCGTAAAGTGAGGCCTATCCAATATGCATCGACACCCGCGAGTTGGGTTTTCACAATACGATCTATGTAAATGATTCAAAATTATTTTAGTAATTGAAAATGAAAACATTCTGCACATGTTTCTATGCTTGGACAAAAATAATGCTATATATCTCTGTATATGTTAGGTTACATGAAAAACTAACTGTGCACAAAGTCGAGTTTTTCTTTGCTCGTCAACGACAACAAACTTCCACCCAATGCTTCACACTGCTTTTCAGCACTATAAGCTGTATAAGAGTCCGTTATGCCCTGCAAACAGTCACCGAATAACGCTTTGTGTTTAGTTTGAGGATTGAGCAATGTGAGTTGTGTCAAACTCTTTGGACACTGACAGTTCGCTAAAATGAAATTTTGTGTGGATTTCAAAAGAAAAAATAATTTTATTAAGTGCATCAAATTTTTGCAAGAGCCTACAGTTAGAATCTTTTATCTTGACCGCTGAACTGGATGTCCTCAAATTTGTTTATTTTTTCGCTCCTGCTAACGGAATACATGCTACAATTCGCTCTCAGTGTATTTTACTCTTTTTTCAATCCTTCATATTTAAATTTTAATTTATCTTTTGTGTTACCAAAAATATTTTTTTCTTTTATTATTGTATTATTGATTTCTAACTGAGTTATGCAGATAACCTACTATAAGCAAACGTGTTAGTAATGAGTGTTTCCAAATCTGTATCATTTTTGCTGAATGATTGCTCTCCGGAACAAATTGATTGAAGTAATCTAGTTGTAGACAGAGATGTCTCCGTACTTGATTTTATCTTATTCGTGCGGAATAATTGAATTGATGAATTGTCAGATTCCTCAGAATCGGAGCTATAATTATAATTGTTATAATTATAATCACAACAATAGTAGTAGAGGTCTATAAAAGTCAAATAGACCTGTAATCGACAGTTACAATAAACACTTTCAATTGCTTCAGTTGTTCGGCAAGGTCTTGGATGGATTTTTCATCGGAAAATCTAAACTTTCAGTGGGATATATTCCAACTTCTACAAAATGTTCTGGTAACTAATAATGGAGTGTTCAAAATATTTAAACATTATCGTTTAATGTATAGTTTGGTATAAAACCTGCAAAAGTTGCCTACCTTTACATGATTATTACTTTTAAGCAAAGAATACATTTATGAAATCTCTCCCTAGGTACAAAGTTCTTACTTGTAAGCCTGATTTGTTACCAAAAGAAGTCGATATTTGGTGGGTGGCGAAATTTTGTAGTCCGTTAGAGACATATTCAGCGCTCTGAAACTTGCATTCATCTTTTATTTGTGAAAGATGTCATTTTGACGTTAAACATTTTTCAAATAAAGTGGTGGATCAATAGAGCCAAATCTTTTGTTCACAGGATTAGTTTAGCTCAAGATTTATAGAACTCATATACTATTAACAGTAAACATGCTCCAATCCAGTTTCATATAGAAATTTTTTGAACGAAAACTTTGACTGGAAGATGAACTCAATTCGCGGACCCTTGCATAAAGTTGAGCAAGGAAACTATGCATAATTAGCGATTAGTAATGAGTTGGAGTTGCTAGAGATAACAATCGTTTTGTGAAAATTATCAAATACATGCAAATATTTTTATATGACTTGCTTGAGTAAATCGGGATGCGAATTGTCATCAGTAGTGGCTATAGATGCTAAATCACTTAGTTGCTCAAATAAATCATCGTAAGTCGCGCACGTGTCCAATGATCGCATATAAGTTGCCGATGCTGTATCGTACTTAATTAAGCCAACACAAGAAGAGTTTGTTGCGTTGCCATCGAGGTGAAGTCCACTGAGAATATCTGCGAGATATATACCCAGCTTAAGCTTTTGCGATTAAACTTACAAAACCTAGAATTTAATCTCACATCTCCTAATTCGCCGTCTGCAATAGTGGTATCAATGAGAATGTCAACACTCATGTCGGACTGGAAGAAGTTTGTAGAACATGGCGACCCAATGGCGTCAGTAAGACTTTTTGCAGCATCCGGACGCCAAAATGGCTTAGAGGGTGGAGAGACAACTAAAGGATATTGTCTGAACAATTCTTTTATATTTATGAATATTATTTATTAATAGATAATTAAATCGGTGACTCATAACTAGGGACCGGATTTTTAGGATCGAAAAATCGCATTTTAGGATCCTAAAAAGGATCGAAAAAACGGCATTTTAGGATCGAAAAAGGCCATTTTAGGATCGATAATTTTGCAAAATTTTGATCAAAATTTGCCAATTTTTCGAAATTTTTACTTTTTAAAAATTTTTCAAAAATTTGGCAAATTTTGGTCAAAATTGCCTATTTTAGGCAGGAAAATTACGATTTTAGGCAAAATAGGATCGATCCTAAAATTTCCCAAAAAAGGCCAAAATAGGTCTTTTTAGGTTTTTTTAGGTTCGAACCTAAGAATCCGGTCCCTACTCATAACTCTCGAAAAATCGACTCCCGGCCCTAGAACTCTCCCCCATAACCTCACCGATCGTCTTCCCTTGTCCTGGGGTGAATTTTGAGACACATTTTTTCACAAGCCCGAATGGTCCATTAAAAATTCCGTGACCATAAGTACAAAATGGTTTTTATATAGGGGAATTGTCGTAATGTACAATGCTATATATTTAAAACAGCAACGTAATGCTTTGTATATAATATTTTCTATACTGTAAACAAAACGCAACCTTTTGTTGTGTTGACCTCATCAATTACCCATTTGGCAAATGTCGTTTTACTCGAATCAAAATCCAACTGTGACGAAAGTTTGACCTTATCACTCAACTGGTAGAGAAAATTACTCTCACTTGTGTCATTTTGCCCGACGCCTATCACCAAAAGTTGGCTGCCGGACTGTCGCACAACATTAGCAATTTCTACTGCGTTCAATATACTATCGTTTCTGCAACATATTTACTTCATTTTGCGGTACTATTAGCCGATCGGGGGGGAACCAGTTATCGGGGGGGGGGGGGAAATTTCTATACATATTTATATAGTAAAAAATCAATAGGGGGAACCCTATTGATTATTTTGCAAAATGTTAGCAAAATTATTTTTTGAATCCATAGGGTACCCCCTATAGATTTTTTAAGAAAAAAATTTTGGTAATTTTTTCAAAAAATCCATAGGGGGGACCCTATTGATTTTTTTGCAAAATGTTAGCAAAAAAATTTTTCAATGCATAGGGTCCCCCCTATGGATTTTTTTGAGTAAAATAATTTTTCGAAAATTTTTTCCCAAAAATCTATAGGGGGGATCCTATTGATTTTTTTACAAAATATATTTCTAAAAATATATTTAAATCAATAGGGTCCCCCCTATGGATTTTTTTGACAAAAATTTTCAAGAATTTTTAAATCCATAGGGGGTACCCCATGGATTTAAATGTGTTTTTTGAAATACATTTGCAAAAAAATCAATAGGGTCCCCCCTATTGATTTTTTACTATATAAATATGTATAGAAATTCCCCCCCCCCGATAACTGGTTCCCCCCCCGATCGGCTAATAGTACCCATTTTGCGTGTAGCCGTAACATACCAATAAGGAATAAGTTAATGCTAGAGAAGTAACGCTAACAAGTAAAGTTACAACTGTACAAATGTTATTAGACTTACTGTGCTGCAGTGATAAGCACTAGCGTCTGCGGATATCCTGCTCTACCGTATTGTTTTGATGAAAGTAAATAATTATTGAGCACTCTAAATTTTCCTATATATAATGTGCAGGTGGAGTCTGTGTGGAAGGGTGAGATCTCGAGATCTGTCAAGCGGTGGAAAAAAGTGAAGACGGATTCGGATTCAGGGTGAAAAATTATCGGGAAAAAAAATTTAAAAAATTCATGGGGGGCTTATTTCGATTTCCAGGGGGGGGTCCGACCCCCCCCCCCCCTCCGGGGGGGTCCCGGGGGGGTCCAAAACCAAAAACTCTCGGAATGCAAGAAAAAGTGATCCTAAGACGTTTTAAAGGTCAGATTCGGGATTTTTGACCCAAAAAGTGGCTTTTTCTGGAAAAGTCCATTTTTTGAAAATATGACTCTTGAAGGCCGAAAAAGCTGAAAATTGCAGGAATGGGGTATTTCGATACGCTGAATCCGGAAATGGAATCGGTTTTTCGATTTTGACCCAAAAAGTGGCTTTTTCCAGAAAAATCCATTTTTTGAAAATTTGACTCTTGAAGGCCGAAAAAGCTGAAAATTGCAGGAATGGGGTATTTCGATACGCTGAATCCGGAAATGGAATCGGTTTTTCGATTTTTGACCCAAAAAGTGGCTTTTTCCAGAAAAATCCATTTTTTGAAAATTTGACTCTTGAAGGCCGAAAAAGCTGAAAATTGCAGGAATGGGGTATTTCGATACGCTGAATCCGGAAATGGAATCGGTTTTTCGATTTTTGACCCAAAAAGTGGCTTTTTCCAGAAAAATCCATTTTTTGAAAGAATGGAATTTTTTGACAGAGCCCTGATTTGTGACTGAAGTTGACAGAGACCGATTCGAGATTTAAGTTACCAAACCCATGATTCGATATTTAAGTTACCAAATCCATGATTTGTGACTGAAGTTGACAGAGCCCTGATTTGTGACTGAAGTTGACAGAGCCCCGATTAGAGATTTAAGTTACCAAACCCATGATTCGAGATTTAAGTTACCAAATCCATGATTTGTGATTGAAGTTGACAGAGACCGATTCGAGATTTAAGTTACCAAACCCATGATTTGTGATTGAAGTTGACAGAGACCGATTCGAGATTTAAGTTACGAAACCCATGATTCGAGATTTAAGTTACCAAATCCATGATTTGTGATTGAAGTTGACAGAGACCGATTCGAGATTTAAGTTACCAAACCCATGATTCGAGATTTAAGTTACCAAATCCATGATTTGTGATTGGAGTTGACAGAGACCGATTCGAGATTTAAGTTACCAAACCCATGATTCGAGATTTAAGTTACAAAATCCATGATTCGAGACAGAACAACTGGCCAACCCTGGGGTGGACAACTGACAAAAATATGATAACTAATACCAAACCACCAGAGATTCTAACGGAAAAAACCGAAAAAATCCCGAAGAATCCTGAAGAATACTGAAAAATTCTGAAAATTGAAAATGGAAAAACTGAAAAATCGAAAATTTGAAAAATGGAAAAATATGATAACTAATACCAAACACAAGAGAATTCGACGGGCGCGGCTTTGCCGCGCCCTTTCAACTTGACTAGTAATATTAATGTTATATGTTGTAATTTTTAAAAATTATTTTTTTTTCAAAAGTGCTTACTTGTAAGTTGAAGGACCGGTCGGCATATCAGCACCCGGATGCAGGAAATTGTTTTTAATTTCTTGGCAAATGTCTGAAGAATAATAGCTGTAGTCGGAAGTAGTCGCATTATCCGTCACAACTTGCAACGCTATTGCTAAATCGACTTGGGATATTTTTGCGTTTTGTACTATGTAATTGAGAATCCAACGCAAAATCTAAATTCGATTACGATTATTCTCATATACTCCTCTTTTACCATTTAAGCTCAGATATTAACAGTTCCCTAAAACTATCGTTCACAAAAACTTTAAAATTTCGCTTGATGTTTTATTAACCAATTTACTATGCATTTCATCTCTAGTGAATGAAATAGACATACTAACCGCATTAAAATTGGCGTTGCTAACGACATTGCTAGTCCCATCAACAGAAAATGTTAGATCTGCACTTAGTGGTTTGTTTGATAAATCAAGACTATCACAATCTAAATTTATTGCTATGTATCAAGTTCTTTGAAATAATATTCCTGATAACTGTATATTTTTGTATTACATGGATCTATAAACTAGGAGTTAGCCCAGAATCAACAAAAAAATTGAGTTGTTGTACAATAAAAATTTATATTGCTAGACACCATATGGAAAAAGGCATGTTGAGGGGATGGATGGAAATTATTTCGTAAACTAAAGCTAATAGTAATTTTGTTTATTTACTTAATAATAAAATTATTAACCTAATAATATTATTTTGGGTCTTTTACGAAAGAATGACTACAAAGAATGATGATATGTTTAAGAGTTATATTGAAGTATATTTTGATTTATAACCTAACTGACCGTTTCGACCCTTAGTCTATACGGTTAGTACTATTATTTATACTACGTTGGTCGGGTCATCATCAGTAGATCCCAACGCAGATGAAGTTTTAGATCATTATCAAGCTTATTAAGCTCATAATCAAGTAATATTTGAGTCATGACGAAAATGCATCACACGACAGGTGATGAAATTTCATCAGGCGATGAAATTTTCATCGGCTGTCACAATAGCGCTATCTCATGTGTATTGCAATATTTGATGCAATAATCTGATCAAACAAATGTTTGATCAGTTCTACAGCGATTTGATTCGTCAGATTTTTTTATTGTGAACAGGTGACGTGTGGTGAAATTTCGTCACTCATAAAATATTGCTTCATTGTGTCCTTAGCATGAGTGACGTGTTCAGTGCCCTAGTTTCAGCATTTTTGAACCACGGGCACTTTTTTCCCAAGTGCATTCTTAGGGGTGCATTTTTTCAAATTTTTAAATTTCGCGCCAAAACTATAATGCCAATAAATTATATGGAAAAATAAAGCGCATTTTTGAAAAAATTGGCTTTTCTCTTAAAAATTGACTAAAATTTATCATTGAAATAAATTATAACATTTAATTTTTTATATTTATTGAAAATATCACAAATTTTTGGCCCAAAATTTTGCAAAAACAGTGAGACATACTACTAAGTTAAGGAGAAAATAGCGCCGAAATTTTTTTGAAATATTAACCCATTATTGCCGAGTGTATGCAAAAACGATACGCAAATGGTGACCCCCCTTCGTTCCTAGTGTATCGATTTCGATACGCATCGAATTTTCTAGAATATTCTTTGTAATTTAAAACAAAACTACTTTTAACTTTGTTTATTTATGTTCTTTGTGAAGTAATTAATCGATCTATTCTAAATTTGTCATTTATGCTTTTAAAATTTTAGTTTTCTGAATTACTACTTGCGACCACCTCGAGTTTTTCGGAACATGGCTCATTTCAGGTAACTTTTTTAGACATATATTCTAACAGAAATCTCTAGTTCTTTTTGCTTTCTATATGTTTATGACTTCTATTTTACGTTCTAATGATAAAAATACAAATATTGTCTACAAAAAATTAAGAAAATGCCTATTTTAGTTTGCGTATCATTTTCGATACACTCGGTCCCATTCGGTTCAAACGCTTCTTTTGTGCCCAGTGTATCGAAATCGATACGCAATCCATATTTCACGTAAATAACGCATCTCGCGCGGTGGTTCCAACGTAAAAGTTGCTTATATGGGTCTAAGACGCAACTTTGCTCTTGGGGCACCCGCGCGAGATGCGCACCTGCACGAGATCTCGACCTCAAAAAATGCCAAAATCGCCGTATTTGGGCATCGATATCGCGCACAGGAGCACGTTTTGAGAGCGGATTCCAAGGGCAAAGTTGCTTTTCTCATCATTATAAACAACTTTTGTCTTGGGACCCCTGCGCAAGGTGCGCACCTGCGCGAGATCTCGACTTCTATATTTGGGATCGAGACTCGCGCATCAAACGCTTCAGACTGATGTCAGCCAAGCAAAGATGCAAAGCTGGAAAGTCAGACTGATGTCAGCCTGGCTGAAAAGCCAGATTGGTGTTAGCCAGTGTGAAACGTCACACTGGTTTTCAGTCAAAATGTTACCAAAATTGCAACATTTTGGCATTTGCAACTTCAGCCTGGGTGACACCTGTCTGACTTTTCAGCCTGGGTGATACCAGTCCGACATTTCGGCTTGTCTGATATAAGTTTGAAGCCTCAGACTGGTGTCAGCCAGGCTTAGCCAAGAATCTAACATAGCGTGCTCACCTGCGCGATATCTCGATTTCCATATTTGGGGTCGAGACTCGCCCAGCAGACATTTACCACATTCCGCGCATCAAAATGAAGCCTGGCTCTGACGCTTTAGCCTGGCTGAGATCAACCTGACCCTTCAGACTCTTATCGGGCAGTCTGAAGGGTCACACTGGTTTTCAGTCAAAACGTTGCAATTTTTGTCAAAATATTGCGATTTCGGTCAAAATGTAGCAATTTTGGTGAAAATGTTACATTTTTGGCTAAGCAGGCCTGACACCAGTCTGACGCATCAGACTGGCTTATATCAGTCTGAAGCGTCAGACTGATCAGGCATCATTTTGATGCGCGGAATGTAGTAAATGTCTGCTGCGCGAGTCTCGACCCCAAATATGGAAGTCGAGATCTCGCGCAGGTGCACACCTTGTGCGGGGGTCCCAAAGGAAAAGTTGCATGTAAGAGAAGAGATGCACACCTACGCGAGATATTGATCAGGGCTGGGAGATCGGGTCGGATCGGATCGGGTCGGAAAAACCGGGTTTTTTGAGGGTCGGATCGGATCGGATCGGGTCGGATTTTTTGGCTTTTTTCATCCGGTTTAAGCACCCCTAAAAATGCACTCGGCCGGGAAATTCAAATTTAAATTCCCGCCGGCCGTGCCCGATAGGGCACGGCCGGGAAAAATTTTAGAAAATTTTAATGAACCACCATTCAAAAATTAGAAAATTTTCGCCTGCGGCGCTATTTGGATACCATTTCTCCTGCAGGAATTTTGAATATTTTTATATGAAAATCGCAAAAAATCGAATAATTTTTGCCTGCGGCGCTTATTTTTCTTTCTTTCGCTATTGTTATTGAACGGCAGTTGTCGTTTTTAATAACTATAAGTACTGATTTTGAGCTAAAAACGCCGAAAATTGGAAGTTTTTATATGAAAATCTCCAAAAATTGAAAAATTTTTCCCTGCGGCGCTATTATTTCTTTATTACTTCCTGTTATTTTAAAACTAGGTAAAAGTAGTACAATTGTACAATTTCATGAAGAAACATTAATTTTGGAATATTTTACTTAAAATTGGTAAATTTGACCCATAAACAACAAATTTAGATGATTTGGGAAAATTTTTGAAAAACAGCCAAATTTGGGTAAAAATTCAGAACCGGATCGGATCGGGTCGGAAATACCGGGTTTTTTGGGGATCGGATCGGGTCGGATCGGATCGGGTTGGCGGTCACCAAGGACCGGATCGGATCGGACCCGTGATCAAAGTTCCCAGCCCTGATATTGATACCCAAATAAGGAGATTTTGCCGTTTCTTGAGGTCGAGATCTCGCGCAGGTGCGCATATTGTGTGGGGGTACCGAGAGCAAAGTTGCGTTTCAGACCCTTATAAGCAACTTTTGCTTTAGGACCCCCTTTTAGGATGCGTTATTTACGTGAAATATGGATTCCGTATCGATTTCGATACACTGGGCACTAAGGGAGAGTTTGAACCGAATGGGGCCGAGTGTATCGAAAACGATACGCTCTGAAAATATAGGAAAATTGTCGAATTTCAAAAAAATTCCTTCGGATATGTTATCAGGGGCCCAAATGGGCCTTGTACACAAAAAATCAGCAAAATCTTACGCTTCGGCATAGGAGGGTCTCACACGGCTCGGCAATGATGGGTTAAGCTTGTTTGCCGAAAATTGCCACCGAAAAATTTCCTTTGGTCCCCCTTTTGATTTTTTTCTCCCTTCCAAAAGCTGACCCCCGGGTAATTACCCTATTTACCCATATGAAACTAGGGCCCTGGACGTGTTAGTTTATTGTTTTCAGCTAACGTGAAACCTACTACATGACGTAGAAGATGTGCATACTTCGCCCAGACCGTTACAAATAAAATTTAACAATACAATAATTTTTAGTTTATCCAGTCTGCAGCCATTCATTTCGAAATATTTTATTTCAATTTTTATCTTGCAATAATTATTATACAGGAGTTGATTTAAAGTCCTAGTATAATGCACGTGCAATAAATGTAGCACGAAATCAAATATCACAGAAATGATAAAAGCGGCATTTGATTCGAAAAGGATTTTGCTTGCATTTAAATGACTACACAAAATTTATTATGATATCAATTTTGTTATCAAATTAATGGAACAAATGAGTCGCCCATGCCTCTAATATAATAAATTAGGAATCAATGTGTGATAACAGAGAAAAATGTTTTATTAAAGTTCTAATATTTATATGCTATTTTTTAAGTCAATTAAAATATAAATTTAATGACACAAATGCAATATTGATCTTAAGTTTTTTCACAAGTCTTTATTTGTTTAAAGCAAAAATCATCATGTACCAGAATTCAAGAATGCGTGACGATGTAATCATCACATATTACCTCAACATTTTAGCCGCAATCACAACATTTAAAACACACTTCTGTATTAAATAAAATATTTTTTATTCAGTTAGAATTTACATGAGCAAAAATTATAGTATTCAACAAGAATACAACAGATGCCATAAATTTTATAGTAAGAAACATAAATACGACTTTGATGAATCTCTAGCAAGCAGATTTAAATATTCGGCGGCGTTTTTCCTTGCAGTACGGCAGCAACGCGTGGCATATCTAAAAAGGAATTGTTCAATAAAGTAGAAAATAGCGCACTGGTTTATATGGAAAGAACATAGTTATCCAGGACTTGTATAATGACTCTTGCAAAATTATGAGGATTATCCCGCAATTGATTCAGCCAGTGGTTAGCTTGGGGACATTTCCGAAAATACGCCAAATGGGAAAAGAATCATAATTATTTGAAAATTTTTAGGCATGGTTATAACAAAATAATTTGCGCATACTAACTTAATTGGGAAATGAGCCAATCAGGTTTGAATCAAAAAAGCAAAGGTAAACTATAAACAACCTCGCGCTTCAGCCAAGTCGTGGCTGGCTTCCGTAAAGTCGAACAGTCTGTCAGCTGCATCATTGGCTTTATCCTTGGCATAGTCCTCAGTGACCGGATCTGTACGTCCAATTGTTTTGTCTTTGGCTTCTCCAGCTTTCTCCTTGGTGTATTCAGCTGCATCTCGAACTTTATCCTTAGCCGTCTGGGCAGTGTCTCGGATCTTATCCTGGGCCTCGCCACCTTTCTCACGAGCAGCTTCGGTGTAATCACTGAACTTCTCTTTGGTTTGCTCCAAAACTCCGGGCATTGTTGATTGAAAAGATGTGTGTACAGGAAATAAACTTGAACTGAAATTAAATGGAATTAATTACTAACTTAAATGAACAAGGAATGCATTTGTTAAGAAATTATTAAATAAATAATGCACGTGTTTTAAGTTATAGGAATCCAAAGAAATAAAAAACGGGACATGAAATTTGTTGGGCCGATCAAATATAAGAGAGGAGTTTTAATATATGCTCAGAATAAATACAATCCTCAAACATGCATCATCCACAGCACAACATCGCATTTATATACCCGTTTTGTTTACCAAAAGTTTAAGCACCACACTTGTTTTGGTCGGTGAACTCTGGTCAGCTATTTCTCTGCACGCGTTTGGAAAACAATATTTATGTGCTCCCTCTCTCTTCTCTATAGGTCGGGTGGAATAAACAAAAATAAGTGATGTCTTTCCAGCACCTTCTCTCTCGCATGCTGTGCTTTGTCCATAATATGGACTACATATTACGAAATAGAGCAAAATCCGACACCATCTAGAGGTCGGCCGATATCGATATATCGTCGATAATATCGGTCATATCGATATCGATATCGGTATCGATCTCGATATCGGTTCTTTAATTTTTGGCCAATATCGATAAAGACCGATATCGATATATCGGTATCGATATCGGTATCGATCTCGATAAAAACCGCGATCGATACCGATATTTTTATATCGATATCGGTTCGAAAATTGTACGAGAATATCGGAAAATAATCAGAATTTTCATTGAAATTTTTACCAAACTAGCCATATTTTTTACAAAAATTTCGCCTGCGGCGCTATTTAACTCTTCTATTGTGTTTCAATAGAAAGTTTTGGCCGATTTTCATTAGGAAATTAAAATCAATTTCCCGCTCATATGTGACTTTTTAGCGTTATGTTTACGTTCAGTTTTACAGTCTGTAATCAACCTTTGTTCAATCAAATGAATTAAATAACCACAAAATCAATACGAAAAGATCAAAATCAGTTGTTTAAGAAGCAAAAATATACCCAGAATATATACTCAAAACTGGTAATTTCACATAATTTACACAATTTTCGTCCCGCTTTATTTTTTTTCAAGATAAGTTAGGAATTGGATATAGAATTCAAAATTTACGTCAAGAAATATATTTGCCGAATATGGAAGAAATGAAATTAGTGAGGCAACTGTAAACTGCGCTAACAGAGCGTCATTTACTTTAAATTAGCGGGACAAAATTAAACCAATCCAATTTTTAATGGATCAAAAATTTATGGGATTTTTGGTCAAATTTCAAAAATTTGCGTCATTTTTTGATATTTTAGCAAAAAATTCAAAATTTGAATTCCCGCCCAGAAAATAACAAATTTTTTCGCTAATTTTTCCCATTTTCGCTAATTTTTCCAAAATTTGGGAAAATTTTGCAAAAAATAGGCAAAAATTCAAATTTTCAAAGAAATTTACCTTTGTATAATTACAAATAATGAGTTTTTCATTGATATTGTTTAATCAAGTGTGTGGTTTTATTATAAATATGACTCTCTATACTATGAAACAGCAAATAATGCACTTTTTAGACAATTTTGAGTCATTTCTGGAAAAATCTGAAAATATCGATAGAAACCGATATATCGGTATCGATATCGATATCGATTGATATCGATATCGATATCGTATCGATAGATTTTGACCAATATCGATAAAGACCGATATCGATATATCGATATCGATATCGGTATCGATATCGAAAAACCCTTTCGGCCGACCTCTAACACCATCTACTTTAAAGATTGAAAATTGAATTAAAACAGTTTTAAACATAATAAACATATTTTGAATAGATGGACCCAAAGCGGACCTTAAAACCTAAATATTTCACAGTTATCCCACATTTTGAAACAAATAATTTTCCCCAAACGAATGAGTTTTGACGTTTTTCGGCGTTTTAGCAATACTGATATCAAGTTTCAATCCTGAATATAAAGGCCAATTTTATGCAAAAATTTAAAAGTTAAAAATTAAAACAGTTTAATTTCTTGCCTTGTGAACGTATGAAACATATTATACAACAGACATTTGTTTTTGGCAATACATGGCGCCGACCCATAAATTCCAGGGCTAAAATCCTAGAATCTAAAGTGATGTATTTTAGCTTACGTGCTAATCCTGAATGCCCCAAGTAATTCAGAGCGATTAATTCCTCCATATCTATTGCCTGAATGGCGCAGTGCGTGGTTGATCACCACGCAACCGGTGCAGCGTGGGCATAATCATTTTAAATGTAGCTACTTAGGGTAACTTTTTGCGGGGAATGTGATTTGAGGTCTAAGTTTACCTAAATGTACCCAAGTTTTAGATACATACACAATTTTTGTCGGTTCCGGATATAGCAGGTAAGCATATTACTCTCCTGCGACTTTTGGCTTTATAATCCGGTATCTTTTAGACTATCAAAATTTTGTAAACAAATTCGCTATTTTTCACACAAAATGGGTCATATTTAATTCTAATTATATTGTCTTCAAAATTAATTCTTACACATGTACGCAGTGATATCAATATCTCGCACGAAATGAAGTTATGAATATTCCTTTAGAGATGCTTTTGATATTAGTTTGACGCCAAATGTTTTACTTGTACTCTAAAATTGGTGACATGTATCAATAGTTTTAACATAAACATTTATTTATTTTTATTTTTACGATTATATTTGTTCAAATTGAATTCAATGAAGGTCAATATAATGACAAATCATATTATAAATTGATAAGAGTTATTTCCGTTAGCAATTGAAACCTGCTCCCGGAATTTGATCAAATGCCACGGCTTATCACTTACAGACCTCACCTTTGCTAAATTAACAAAATGTCAATGTCGCCAGTTTTTGCGCTTTTCTCTACAAAACTTAACGTTATCATTCCTTACTATTATTAAATATGGGATCATTGGCTATGAAAATTGTTGTAATATTTTTCGCAATAATTGGGCTATCATTTTGTGATATTACGGAAGAATGTACAGCCACTACGTGTTGTAAGTATACATAGGTATACACATAAGTGCTGCGAAAATTATTGTTTTCAAATTATTTTCAAATTTTGGTTTTTGAACCATTTCCGTAGGCATATTTTTACTAGCGAGGATAAAGTAATTTCCAAGGCTTAAAATTATAATCTTTTCGTTCCAAACAATTGTTTAGACAAAATATACGTAAAGCATGTTCTATTGCTTAATTTGCAGACTGTAGCTATCTCGCTGTATCAAATAAAATTCTTCAGAGCGATTTAACTTTCGCTGTAGACGCATCATTCGCCATTGGCAATTATGAAAATTTCAACAAAGTAGGTTTTTTGTGGTTTTCTTATCAAAATTTGTGGATTTTAGGTTCTTCGTTGGATTTTAAATTATATCTTGCAAGACATACTTTTGGCCCCGAATAGTGCTGGTATAGCAGTGCAAGTCGCAAATAGCAGTTTGACGGCCACTGATTTCTTTTTCCACGAAAACGATGCTTGTGAAGCCATCAAGGATCTGTTTCTCACATCTGACAAACAGCTTTCTGCTAGTCCCTCTATATATAAGTAAATAATTTTATAATAGTATTGGCTTAAAGCTGGGTGCACAACACATAAATTAGATGCACAACGTAAAAACAATGTGAAATTTGCTAAACCAAGTAAAACGAGAAAAAAAATTTACTTAAAACAGTAGATATATGCGTAATTTGTTTCAGATAAAAACCTTCCCGAGAAAAAATGCTCAAATTTGCACTTTTATCTCAAAGTTTTATTTCCTAAATGGAGGCACGTGTTTTCAAAGGGATTCCTTACATACAAAATTAAATGACTCGAATGAAAGTTTTATTAAATTGAATGAAATTTTGGGTATGTTGGCGGTTTTTATCAAGTTTCTTTCTATCTTTTTGGGGTAAAAACGATCCAAAAATGGCCATTTTTGACGTGATACGAAAATCTAATTGCAGATTTTCGATCTAATTTCGGACCTAATAAGCTCAAGCAGAAAACTTTTTCCACATTTTCAGAAAATATGTTTTTTTCGAAATCCATGTGCCCTTCCTATGGCTTTTTTGGACCATATGTAGCTTCCACCGCGCAAATTTCAAAAAGTAATAAATTTCTATTAATAAAATAACAATTGAAGTATTTATCAATTGGTTGGTCTCGTAAAAACGGATATATCTGAAAATTCCAGGATCTTGAGCAGATATTTGCAAACTACAAAGCAATATGGTAGGGCCAGATATCCTCAAACACTCGTTTTAATAAGTTCAACAAGGTAATTAATAAATTAAAGCTTCAAATATGAATAGAGACCTTTAAATGTTGCGATGGAAGTATTAAATTGTAATTGCGATAAATAATTAGCAGGAGGATTGGATAAATATAGTAGAGCACATTATCCTTGTACTAGATTATAGGAAGTTCAGAAAGTCGTCAACGCAAGCTTAATTTCCTATGCAAATTTGATAAAATAAAACTCACAAACTCTCGCGAATTCGCAGACATCCATAAGCGGTCTGCGAGTTCTGAATTCTGTGTGTTTTAGTTCAAAATTGGGTAAAAATATGTAAAGTTTTTCGCGATTGAAAGCAGGGTACTTTCGGCTTATCGGGGGGGGAATGGTTATCGGGGGGAGGGGGAAATGGTTATCGGGGGGGGGGGGAAATTTCCCCCCCCCCGATAAGCCGAAAGTACCGAAAGCAGCTGCATACAACCAAACAATTCTTAATTGTGTACAAATTTTAGCATTTCGATACCTCGAATAAGCTGCTGCCTGCTATTTTTATGGCATTCCTAGCATTTTTTATATAAATGAAGAACAACAAATCCTACTTTTGCTCCGAATAACTTTATCTCGTTTTTTTTCTAGATTTAGTCAATTTAGGGAGAGTGGATTGCAAATTTTGGCTAAATTTTGGACAAAATATGATAACCTGTGCTGAAACAATCTATCCTAGGAGTAGAGAAAATTGCTAGGAGAAAAAGGGGTCGTTACGGGCAGAAGTGCTGTTGTATCCAGGCAGCAGTGCGGTGGGCCGCAAACGGCTTTGGCCTTTGTCACGCTGAGCAATGCAAAAACATTTTTGGATTAGTATACTTTTATTAGTATAGAGTAAGTGTAATCTTCACTTTCAGTAATGACAGTATAGTAAATGCCTTGGAAAGTGTTCAAACGCTCCGGAAATCTGGCACGCAACTTTTGATAGTGGGCGTTAATCAGACTGATACAAGCCGCACTAATTACTTCTATAATCTAACAGATAATGTCAAGCTTTACTCAGGTTATGATTTGCCATCAAGCGGCTTATCCTCCTGGATTTTGGATATGGCTAATGTGACGAAAGGTAATTATTTTTATTAAGGCTATATACCAAATATTCGTTTTGTCTTTTCTGGCTTTATTAAACCAGGGGCCGATCTATATCAAGTGCTCAGATGCTCAGATCTGAGCATTCTCTAAGCGAAAAGTGTCTGGCTTTTCACAATTGCACAACGCGTCACTATTTTCTCTCTCACATCTCTCTTCTTATTTTGTGTTAGACACAGAATGCTCAGAAAATGAAAATGCTTTGTTAATTTCCTCAGACGTATTTTCGTCTGAGCATATGCTCAGACGATTTTCCAAAATTTATAAGAGAAACATTTAAGTTCCTCACGTTGGGTAATTAAACCGAACACTCGTTGCTAGACGTCCGCCCTTTATGTTGTTTGTGGGTCGATTTGGTGCTATTGTGCGGCGCACCAAAAAGACTATTGCAGAACGAGAGCGCAGAGAAGATATGTGTCTTCCCGGTTATTTCCCACTGCCGCTTCCTTTCCTTTCTTTTCCTTTCTAATCAGACAGACAAACACTTTGAGAGAGAGCACGCTATTTATGAGAGAGCCAGACATTTTTTGGTTAGAGATTCTGAGCATCTGAGCATCTGAGCACTTGATATAGATCGGCCCCAGAAGCAACTGCAGCACTTATCTTGAGTGTTATGCTCTATAGTCGTGTTCCTGTAAGCAAGTCGCTCATCTTTCAGCTGTAAAAACTTTTTATTAAGGTATTTAAAATAATACACACCCGAAATATTGCTTTTTATTTTTCATTGACCAAATACTTGACATTGAGCATTATGTCAATACATGTTTTGCGGCTTTTGGAGCAAAAGACGCTCCACCGCATATTTTTACACAACCAATTATTCTTGATGCTATGCGAAATATGATCATTTGAACTGGAGCATCAACCGGAAAATTAGGAAAATTTAAATTGTCCATCGTATCTTTCCTTAAAACGGTTATATCTGAAAAGCCACTAAACCAAAAATTGATTTGAAGAGGTGGTTATTAGCACTCCACTTGTTTTTAATGCTAGTTTCTAAGAATAAATTTGTAACAATGAAAAAACATTGTTTGACTGTTTAAAATTTTGTTTATAATCTTTTTCATAACTCTATTTGATGTAGCCTAACAATTCATTGACTGAAATTTAGTTTCTCTACAGAAGTCAAGACCATTTACTCGGGAAGATGCACCAAAATTATTATCGAGTGCTATCGGCACACCATGTTCCACGAATGTGTTTAAGTCCGACATGGATGTAGAAATTCTCGTTGACGAAACCATTTCGTCAGATGATCTGGGAGACGTGTGTAAATTAATATTTAACACGTAAAATATAGAAAAACGTAGTTAAATAATTAATTAGAAGCATGATAAAAGCGAGCGAAAATTTATGTGCATGACTTCTGAGTTTATGTTCTAAATTCTTAGCTCATTCTTTTATGTCACACATCTGGCAGAGTGTGTATCCCATAAGGTTTTCCAGTTATATTAACAATATTTAATTAATTAAATATCATTAAAATCAGGGAATCAAAACGTTCCAGAAATGTATTATTTTCAGTTGGGTACATATTTGGCAGACGTACTCAGTGGTTTGCATTTGGACGGCAATACCATAAACTCATCATGCGTGGGAATTGTTGGTTATGACACTGAAAATCTAGATAAAATACTGCCTCTTAAAGATTGTGCCCCATATGACAAAGTTTTTGAAGCATGCATAAATCTCGAGTCTTCGAATGTTGACAGTGATGGGACGTCGTCAAATTTGCTAAAGTGAGTTTGACATAGGATACATAGCTCATTCAGACAACTTTAGAAACAATATATAGTTGTCAAATAATACATTTATCATAATAGCCACATTTAATTTTATGATCGAATTTTTGTGCATATATTCTAAGTGCACAATACTTTGCACACCTAGGTTACTCTTGTGATTATATTGGTTTTTAAGAATTTATAGGAGAAAAGGATTTATTAAAAATGAGCGAATTTATATAATCATTTGCATCATTTTTATTTTCAGCGCATTAAATACATCCCTAACTGATTTCTGCGATCAAAAATCGAACCAGTCCAAACATAAATTATTGATAGTTGCAGCTCGCTCGTATAGGTATGTCGTTTCTTTGTGTAATTTCATTTCATACAAATTTTGAGTTTAGCGCTACCGATCTCTCAACTATCATCTCGACTGCCAACCAACTGAAACTAAGCGACGTTTTTATTGTCGCTCTAGATTACAGTTCCGGTACCGAATCAAACACTGAGCAAAAATCAGAAACCAAAAAAGTCAGAGCGTCGACTGCTCTTTCATCGGCATCCACAGCGGCACTTGTGTTATTTTCAGAAAGTCCAAAAAATTACGATAATGCAAATATATTAGTGACAGAAACACATCACGAATCCAATTCGCCACCTGTTGGGGAAGTTCTTGCAGCGATTTCTTCCGAAGAACAAGTTTATAGTAAAAACGACACATATTTGGTGGATTTACTTACCAGTGCACTTGCCTATAGTGAGTTTTACTAAATACAATTGAAACAATTTTCTTATTTAGCAAATTGTCAATGTCCAAAAAATTCGACTCAGTTGAGTGTAATGGATCCCAAAACGAATCACAAAGCGCTATTTGCTGACTGCTTTTATCCCCTAACGGACGTATCAACTGCTTATTCAGCAGAAAAACAGTGCGAGTCTATGGGAGGAACATTGATCTCTTTTACGAACAGACTCAAATTCGACTTTGTTCAAGGCTTGTTTTTTGAAATTATGGAGATGTCTACCAGAAATTAGAGCGAACGAAATAGACAGCGTAACGTTGTCTCTCAATGTTTCCTCATTTGTTTACCCATGAGCGATAGACCTGAACACCTAAGGGGGGGAGGGTCTCACAACTGCAAGAGTTTTTATGCTTAAGCGGAATGCGCCCTTTAGGCAATCAACTGTTAATCTTAAACAAGTTCAGAGTTAGTTTTGATCTAGGTTTCTACTTGGTAATTATTCTTAAAAGATTTCGCTCTAAAAGTTCAAGTGTTTGGCAAAAAATATACTTTTCTCGCCAAAAAGCTTTTAAGTCCCTAAACAGAATATACAGTCCCTACATAAAGGGATCAATACAATATTTATAGTAAAAAGCAAATTGTTTGATCGTTTGTTTTTTCAGAAAGAATTACAAAGCGCCAGCTACCCAATGTTAATTTTTATTGGTCAGGCCTTACTTTTCGCTCGACGGATAGTACTCTAAACTGGTATCACTATGATCGGCTTAACCTTCCCGTGAGATAATTTTTCTCGATTTATTGCCAGTATTATTGAATACCGTGAAGCAAAGTTTTTCTCTAGGTTGGTCAATCGAATAACCTTGTGCCAGATTCTTCTAAAGCAAATACAACTTCATATTGCGGTCAAGTGTCGATGAATGTGAAAAGTAAATCCGGCCCTAAAATAGAGTTCACTTCTTGCAATAATCTGTTGCCTTTTATTTGTCAAATTCACGCTTTTGATGCTGATCATACAATTTTTCAATAGTTTTGTTGTCAAACTTAAATAAAATATTGAATTCTATAACAACTATTCAATATGGTTTTTGGTGTGAAAACTACCGTGAAAGCTACCGTAATTGAGTACTATAACAGCGACTAAACACGCTTGTCGAACGACTATTGCAATTTGACCAATATTTTGCTGCAAACTGTTTTAGCACATAATCAAAACGTACATTTTACATTTGAAAGATATTCGAAAAGAATAACTTTGAGATACCCCTGATATCCTGTAAATCGAATGATGTTTGTTTTTCTTTTGATTTCTGTTACCTTTAGTACTGGTTTTGAACTGCTAACAATGTCGATTGATTTTATAAACTGGGAAATTTATTATAGGCGCTTATCGATCACTCGAAAGTGTAGGTGTATTGTTGGTGTATTATCAATAAATAGGCAACTTATTTATATTTTGCGTGCTTATTGAATGGTTCTTGTATATTTTATTGTCTTTTGTAAGGTGTGATTAAAACGTCACTTCTCTATTAGAAATATTAACAAGTAATCGATTTATGGTTTAATTTGACATATGTATGAAGCTCGCCTATTATAAGCGCCCATGTCTAATCCATATTGGTACGATCCGTAAATTTTAACATATCCGCAATAACCAGTGCTATTCTTGTTTTCAGGAACCCATTTGCGATACTGACCGAGCTGGAATAAACAGATGTTAACTTCATAATAACAATCATTAATAAGATGTGTTGAGAATAAAATAAATTGAGCTATTATTAGTATTCCACCTTCTAGGAGTATACCATTCACAAAAATTATCGAATTTTTATGCATGTCTGCAGACATTTCTTTAGTAGACATTTTGATACTTCTCTTCCATAGCTTCTACAAATGATTAGCCCTACAAATAACAGAGTTTTATATAGAAAACAAAGAGTATCCTTATAGTAAGTTAAAGCTGTGCGGCGTCATCTGGGATTTTAGGGAAGTGAATTCTTACGGGTGCTTAATTTTAGACAGGTACCTAATTAGGGTAATTTTTAGCGGGGAATCCGAATTTGAGGTCAAAATTTAGCTAAAATGTAGACAAATTTAGACAAAATTTAGCTAAAATGCACGAAAATTTTTGTCTGTATGTCCAAAATTTCTGTCTGTATGTCCAAAATTTTGGGAAAGTTGATTCTTAGAGGTGCTTTTTTGTCTGTATGTAGTCTGTATGTCTGTAATTAGTCAGAGACACAAATCAGTCAGAGACACAAATCAGTCAGAGACACAAATTAGTCAGAAGGAGCGGCCGAAGGCCGCGACTGTCGACCTCACCCTAACCATATACGCGAGGCGCCGGAGGCGGCGAGCCAGTCCTGTGGTCGGGCGCGGAGCGCCCGACCTTCTCCCTTCGAATGTGAGGGAACTTAGAACATATACTCCCGAACAACCCTTACTCCCAAACAACCGCTGCTTGAGGGCCGAAGGCCCGAAATAGTATCATGCTGCTCTACTCCCGAACAACCCAATCCTGACCGCTGATGGCGGTGTGCGAAGCGCCGCTGATGCACGCTAACCGCTTCCTAGCGGGGGTGGAGCCGCGAAGCGGCTCCTCCCTCGCTAGTCTGCTATTAAATTAATAGTGCAACTGTTTGACTGTATGTTATTTATTATTTGTCGTTATTTTCCAAAATATGGCTCACCGGAACTTCTTCCTTGTCGTAGTAATACCAAACCAATTCTTTGGTCTTTAGTGATCGCCTAAGTCCCACAATGTACTCAGTAGTAGATCCCAATTCAGGAATTGCAACTTCCTCTAAAAATTATGAATGATTTATGTTTATCCTCAAGAAACGTCGCACACCATGAACGAAGTTAAATTTGGCCGGACTAGTAAGTGCAACCAACGAGCCACCATAACTTTCACATTGTTTCTCTGCAAAATGCGACACTTCTGTTTTGCGAATGGCTTTAAAGCAATCGCCGTACGCTTCGTAATGGTTTGTGACTGGGTTATATACTTGCAACCTTGTGGTATTTCCCGGACAATTACATAGCACTAAACTGTTATTTGCATTATTAATAACTGATTGTTTTCTCTTACTTTTTCTCGGTAATTTACCTTGATATCGATTTTCTCAGAGTTTGGAAAGTTTTATACCAGGGCTGCATCCGGTATCCGGTTATCCGGTGTTTTTCGCCATCCGGTATCCGGTTTCCGGATATTAGGGGGATCCGCCGGATGCACCGGATATTAACAAGCACCCCTAAGAATGCAGTCAGCGCCGCAGGCGAAAATTTTTGAAAATTTCGTAGAATATTCAAAATTTTCAATGTCAATTTTTGGCATACAGCGTAATTTTTCGAAAAAATTTCGCTATTTTTTCTTCTGACTTTTCCATTCTATTTCACTATTTTACCAAATTAAACTAATTTTATTTCGCTAAAACTCATTCTTTTCTATATCTTTTTCAGTAATACAGTTTTAGCATTTTAGAATTTGATGCATTTATATTTCCAGATCTTAATTCGAAAGATTTACAACATTTTTCAAAATCAATTTTTGGCAAACAAGCTTAATATTTCAACAAATTTTCGTCTGCGGCGCTGTTTTCTTCATAGCTTTGTAGTTTGCCTCATTGTTTTTTTAAAAGTTTGTGCTGAAAATTTATGAACTTTTCAATAAATATTCAAAAATTTCAATCTTATAACGTAGTTCAATGAGAAATTTTAGTCAATTTTTAAAGAGAAAGCCAATTTTTTCAAAAAATTTTGCCTGCGGCGCTTTTTTTAATTTTTCTATATTTCTGGCAAAATACACTAATGAAGGCACAATTCTATACTAGTATTTCGCTGCTGTCGAGGTGTTCGTTACACATTTTCCCGTGCATTCTTAAGGGTGCTTATTTTCCAAATGTAGTCAAATCCCAGATATATGGTAAAAGTCGCGGAAAAAAAGCGCCGCAGGCAAATTTTTTGGAAAAAATTGGCTCTCTTTTTAAAAATTGACTATAGCAAATCATTGAAATAAATTTTTAGATTGAAATTTCTCAATATTTATTGAAAAATTTTTGTCAGGCAATGGCGGACGCCTGTAAAATTTATTATTAATTAGTATGAATGCATTTTTTAAGCGAAATTTTTGCCAAATAAGCTTACCATTTCAAAAAAATTTTCACCTGCGGCGCTATTTTCATATAATCTTTGCAGATTGGTAGCAGCAATTCGGTAACGCATTTTTCACATTTTTCGATGAAAATTGACTCTATTCTTATTATTTTCAAAAATTATTATAGTTCTTATATTGGAACCCCAATGAAGTCGTTAAGTTAACGGGCAAAAAGTGTGAAAACGTTTAATTGTCAACAAATAGTGGTAAAATTGATTAAAATTGCTCATATATTGCAATAAAATAGCCAAAAAGTAGCTAAAAGTTGTTTCAATACTTGAATTTTTACAACGTTTATCCTAATCTTGCACATTTATAATAAAAAGGAAACAAAAAGCACCCATTTAGGTAAACTTTTTGCAAATTAACGTCATAATTGGAAAAAAAATTTCAAATTTGGCGCCAAAAATTGAAATATCCGGTTATCCGGATATCCGGTATCCGGTCAATATCCGGTGTTTTTGCACTATCCTGTATCCGGTATCCGGTCCGGCTTTTTTTACTATCCGGTATCCGGTCCGGCTTTTCGAAATCCCGGATGCAGCCCTGTTTTATACGTTCTTCTGAAAACTTACAATTGGTGAATGAAGTGTAGAGATTGTCATCAAAATAGTCTTCATAGATGCTTACAGCCTGTCCACTGGTAGCCGCTCTAGACAGCATTGCATTTTGTAGAGGGTCTTCTGTACCGCTTATTGTAATAATATATATTCCTGCGTCTTTTAAAGACTGTGAGATCTTTCCAATATAATATTGGTCTGTGATACTAGTTGACGTCATAAGAGTAAAGATTGCCACTTTCTGACGATTCGAACTCCAGCTATCATAAATTGTGGCTGCCGTACGAAGATTGCTAAAAGTCGAAAAATTGCTAAAAGTCGTCTGCTCACAGGTTTTATAATGTTGGGGTGGACGACCTGTTATCCTGAAAATACGGGATTTTCCCATGACCATAAATCATGCTGCGCAGCAGGGATCCGGGATAGTACGGCCTTAATTGATAGCACTTGCGGAGCCCTGTTAAATGTGATCTTAGTCGCCCGGACCTTTGCGGCGCAACATGGAATGTTACAATTAGAAAATTCTGGATTTTGCAGGATAATAGTGGTAATAACTCAAGTTGCGCCGCACGGATCCGGGCGATGGAGGCGTTAATTGACAGTACTCGCCGGAAACTGTCGAATGACACCTTATTTGCTCGAATCCTTGATCTTTCATACTTGATATTTTATAACGATGTCTTTGAAACCCTTTCAAACCGCCAAAAAAAACGGACGTACAGACGGCGGCTTAGGTAGAGTGGATAAAGCTGAATAATTGCATACGTTCTACTAAGTTTAACAGCTTTGAGTACCATGCTCTACACATAAAATCCAACCTACGTTTCTAAATAAGTGAAAGAATAAGATTTTGTTATTGAGGTGGTGTCGCCGAGTGCAAGCGTAAGCTCTTCGTACGTGAGACATTTTTGCGTATAAATATATGGAGTGGTTGTTGTTCCATTATACCCAATGAGAGAGTATTCCCAATAATAATAGAGACGAACACATGATCCAGTGCCGTCGGTGTTATTCCCAAAAGATAATGTGCTCAATTGCCGTTGCAGTGATGATTGCATCTATAAGCAACCGAGAATAAGAATTACGTTAGATACAAAATACCAAATTTTTGGTTTCAGTTGAACCAGTTAGGTCAAAAAATATGAGGATGTCCAAATTGGCTGAAGTGAGGTTCTGGTTGCATGGCGTGCCAACAGCGTTCGCTAATCGCTCGTATTTGCCTAAAACTAAATGATTGAATTGAAAGTTGTGTGAGACATTTTTTATTTTTAACCTAAACGTTTAGTTCTTCGTCAAAATTAATAATATGAAGCCGAATTTTTCATTATTTCTTGAATACAAAATCACTAAAGAGAGAAAAAATGAATTTTATTTCTCGCGCAGTCACCATTCTAAATGAAGCTACGTTTACTGAAATTTTTGTAAATTCATGGGAATTAGTAAAATTAGTTATTTTTCGAGTAATAAGCCTATAAGACTATTGAATAATCATGGTAAAATGGCAAAGTGCATTAGTGATTTACACGCAGGTATAAACTTTAAACAGATCACGGATGCATCCGGTTCATGGTTGCTGACCAATCCAGCATTTTTTTGTTATCCTGTGTTATTTTTGGACCTAAACCGATTAGGTACCTCTAAAAATGTTCTGCACACGACCATTGAGCGCATGTGGAAATCAATGTTTGCAAAAACTTATAAATTCAAAGTTTAGAAATTTAATTTTCGTTTCAAATACGACAATTGTTACGGTGTAGCGACCTAGAAATTTTATTTACAACGAGAAACATCTGGGGGCGATCCATATCAAGTGCCCAGATGCCCATATGCTCAGAATCTCTAATCAAAAAATGTCTGGCTCTCTCATAAATACCAGGCTCTCTCTCAAAGTGTTTGTCTCTCTGATTAGAAAGGAAAAGAAAGGAACCGAGGAGGCAGTGGGAAATAACCGGGCAGACACGTACATTCTCTGCGCTCTGCTTCTGCAATGGTCTTTTTGGTGCGCCGCACAATAGCACCAAATCGACCCACAAACAACATAAAGGGCGGACTTGTAACAATGAGTGTTTGGTTTAATTACCCAACGTGAGGAACTTAAATGTTTCGCTTATAAATTTTGGAAAATCGTCTTGGCATATGCCCAGACGAAAATACGTCTATGAAAATTAACAAAGCATTTTCATTTTCTTGTCATTCTGTGTCTGACACAAAATAAGACTAGAGATGTGAGAGAGAAAATAGTGACGCTTTGTGCAATTGTTAAAAGTCAGACGCATCTGGGCACTTGATATGGATCGCCCCCTGTATTCAAAAAATATTCGTTAAAACAAAATATTTTGGTCTTACGATACTAAGAACCTTAAATAAATCACCTTGCGCACATCCGAAAGAGGCGCCAGCAAGAATCAATAAAATAAGCAGATTCATAATTAAAAAGGAAACTTATTCTCCAAGCTATTTTGTAGCTTATATTTCATATTCTTTAATAACATTATGATTATCAAACCGCCAAACCCACGCATTTTGATAAATGATAAAAGAAAAATGGCATATAATGCAATCACTGCAACGTCTTGACATTTTGATAATTAAATAAATGTGACGTCAACGTCCGCATATGTTTTGCAAGGGAATACATATTAAGTAACAACAAGTAGTAAGAATACATCAGATTCAATGGCGTTTGTTACCAGATCAATATTAAAATTTCATAACAAATGCCCTCTCGGATACTTAGTTAGTCAAATTTGAGGTTAGCAGGTTTTATTTGTATCTTTAGATCGAGAAAAGAAAGATATGTTTTCTTTTAATCAAACAAAACTATGATTCTTGTAATGAACGAATTCCGTGAACGAAATCAATAATAATTGTTATTTGAGCAATTGCTATATAGGAAACATTTTCGACGGTGTTTTATTTATAAACGCAACATTTTCGTAAATGAGTGATACATAAGCCATACATGTTTAATTTTCTGGATTTATGTTTAGCTGTAAGTATCCTATGAAGATTTCTGTGCATTTACACCCTTAGAATCCGCGACCATCGTTGCAGTGCCAACAACCACATGTTTGCCAAAAATCCGCTTTTCGGTGAAAATTCGAACATAAATAATTGCACAAAGAAGTGAACTTGTGGCGGAGGCAGTGTAAATTCCAACGCCGATGTAGTATCCGATCGAAAGGTCGAGCTAAAGCGCAATTTTTAGTGTCAGGGTTAGACATAGATTTAAAATGAGTAAAATGATGATCGTACCGCATAGACTACGTGAGTAATAATATTCGGTATCAGTTCAAATATTACTTCGCAGATCAGTGTGTATTTAATGGCACTATTTCTCTAAAATGTAATCATTCACTTGAGTTATATTTGCTTGTAAGAGTTTCATAAAACTTTTTATGTGATATTTTTCACGCTTTATGTCAGATATTCTGACATAAACATTCATGATCATATGGATCTAGGTGTTACCACATTGTATTTTGGAATTATACTGTGGGTTACTGTAACGCCGTTATAAAGAGAACATACCCGACTCGTAATTCGTTCTCGCAAGATTAAGAAAAGGCACAGACATATAGGGATATCCAAGCAATTACTAGCTATATTCTTGTAGCGAAATATGTCATAACTCTTCCCCAAGACGCAAGAAAATGCTAGGCATTTTTCTGCTAAATAGTTTATTATATCGTCCAAATAAGTATGAAAGATTAGTAGTGTTAGGAAAATAATTGACAAACTTCACGGAGACTGTATGAGTCACAGAAAGTTAGGAGTGGGTTCATTTAGTGACATTGTAGAGCGAATCAACAGGATTGTTACGTTGACTCAGTGGCCCATAATAAGCATATTTCTATATCCCTAAACAATCCCTCCCGGCCGCTATCCTAGTGGTATAGTATATTGTGTGTGAAAACAAGCAAAGTGAACTGAGCCTCGCATGAATTCAATAACTTTTCAAACTCTTTCGAATTGATTAAAAGTTCCTTCAAAAATTGGAAAGGATCATTGAAGAATATTTTGAATTTGGTTTTGTGTTTAAATTAATCTTCTAACCAATATTCATATCCAGCGGCAATTCCTTCATAACAATTCCAATATGTACCACGAAAATAAAAGAAATTGCCGCAATATCGCTGACCACCAACATAGTCTGCCTTCTATTGGTATAGTCTAAGCCCAAACGAATTGTCAAAATTCGATCCAGTGCCAAAAACAAAATTGCAACGGGATTCACGGCCAACTGAATAGAGTTTAACGCAGAGCACCACAATATGAGGTAAGGCTGCTTTTCGCTGTTCATGAATAAGTTCCGCAATTGATTTGGAACTGACATGAGAATGGACACTGCGTTTACGATAATATAAATAAGAAGTGTTTTCGATAAAATTCCATCCTTCTGGCGACATTTTCGTTGGAAATAGCAATAAAATATATAAAGGAATAGGCATAGTGCGATTATACAAAATACTAAAGTGACCCAACTTAGGCCCAGTCGAATGTGCTCTCCAGCAGTCATAACGGTGGAAGAGATGACCTTTATTTTGTAACTATGTTGTCCCTTTGAAGATTAGACTTGCACTCACTTTTTCAATCTGATTTGTTGTTCAAATGTATATTAGAAAGTTGCTTAGAAGATGAGGTATGTGCAGCACGGCAGCTACTCTCCTGCTGATTCCCTAAAATGTGAGTCCAGTGTAAGACAATGGTGTTTAACACTTACTCATTTTTCATACTAATTTATCTTGAGAGCAAACTACATATCCCTGCACGATTATTTTTGTCACAATTGTCATTGGCATTGTGCACAAACCCTCGGGCTTAAGCGATCCTTTAGGGTAGATAAATTCATAATTTTTTTACGAATTTAGCAGGGTTGCACAAGCGTGATTTCTGATTTTCGAAGAAAAGTTATTCCTTTGTGCAAATAGCAAAATATTAAATTACACGAAGCATTAAACATTAAATATTAATAACGGTATAAATACATTTTGATTTAACTAAAATTTGCATCATGATCACACGCTTACTTACACGTGCTAAAAGTACAAACAAATGAAATAAGCATTGGCTTTAAATTTTATTCTCTGCAATTTATTAAAAGTAGTGTCAAAAACAAAAAAAATGTCAAATCAATTGGCACTTATCATCCCTATCACTAAAAACGTGTTAAAAATGAGCAAAGTTTCAATGTAAAACACAATATTAGTCACTATCTTCCTAGTAAGCTAGCGTGTGCCGGGGGTGATGGCGAGTTAACCCCTTTGCGACATGACGGACATGTCACTCCTTTTGCTTGATTCCTTTCTCATAATCCCCCAACATTTTTTGTATGACTCCGCTGAGACGGAATCCGAAAAATTTTTGAGGTAGTCGTCATCCAATCTCGAGATATGACTCATCAAAGTTTTACACACTATTTCTCTTTTCTCTAACCGGTTTTTGTATTCAAACATCAAAGAGCGTTTCCGGGGCTAATTTTTTCATTCGGGGGTTTTCGGATGCGCTGAATCTGGGGTAAAAAAATTCCAGGGGTACAAATTTTTCAAAACTATTTTTCTAAGGCATTTTCCATTTCGGACGCTAATTTTTGAGGCGCCGTAGGTACCGAGCCAGTCCTGTGGTCGGGCGCGGAGAGCCCGACCTTCCCCTTGGAATGTGAGGGAAGTTAGAGCATACAATTTTAATCAGACTCCCGTAGGGAGTCTGATTAAAAGAGAGTGCACAAGAAGTCTATTAAGAAAGTGCACAAAGAAATGATTTCGAACGTGCGCAGTGTACATTGTTGTACCCCGTTATAAAATGCCGTAGATAAGAGTTCCGCGTAGGCAAATGGCGATTTGAATTTGCGCCAAAACATAATTTATATAATTAACATGCCAAAGGGGTTAAAAGGGGCCCCTGAAAATTTTTAATGAGGGGGATTACTCGGCAGGGGTCTTCTCTAGAGATTGGTAAAAAAATTTGAGTGGGGCCTTATTAGAGTAAAAATTTTCACAGTCAACACTTTTACCTATTAGAGGAGACTCTTTTCCTGATGCTGAACAGAGCCTCCTCTAATAGGTAAAAGTGTTGACTGTGAAAATTTTTACTCTAATAAGGCCCCACTCAATTTTTTTACCAATCTCTAGAGGAGACCCCTGCCGAGTAATCCCCCTCATTAAAAATTTTCAGGGGCCCCTTTTAACCCCTTTGGCATGCAATTATGTTTTGGCGCAAATTCAAATCGCCATTTGCCTACGCGGAACTCTTATCTACGGCATTTTAATACAGTTGCAGTAACAATAAGCAAACAGTGCCAAAAAGCACAAATATTAAACCAATTGACACCTGTTTTTCCCCACACCTCAACTTTTTTCCAATTCTTTATATTTGACCTCAACTAATTTGCGAAAAATCTAGAATATTTATTGAGAATACGGTGTGAACAAAACAAGAGCCAATCTTTGTCGTGACAGATATTTTCCGACACAAACAGATAGTCAGTACTAGCCACAGTATTGCTTAAAATTCTCAGCGAATGATGTCAAGAAAACGGAAGCAGAAACGAATAATATTAAAACATATTATTATCATATCCAAACTCCAAGAGCGCGCACCAGACATGGACCAATAATATTTTTCTTATGCGAAACTAGCAATTAAACATTGACAGCACAAAATAATATTTTTTGTTTATGAAGAACTTTTCAGAAATTCTAGGAAAATGCTCTTTTCGCAGAAGTAATGTGTGATTCAAAATTTTTTATATAATTCAAACATTTTTTAAATTTTTGATGTTTCCAGAAAATCGAGCCAGCTGGAACGCAACACGACGATATGTTCGCCTTCGCCTAAACGGCAAGTGAGTGTAGCTCCGCAGCGCCCAGAGCACACCAGACCACCTCCAGGAGCGAGTGACGTGGCGTTGGATAGGTCTCACCGAGACTAGACGGAACTGCGGAAGAAAATTTTCCCTGGCCCACAAAAATGTGCTTTTTTTGCCAAAAAGTGTCATTTTTGCCACTTTTAGTATTTCCAAGCCGACTTTCTGTGCCCCCTGATACAAGGGTGCATGATAGCTCAAAATGCTCCCCTGGAAATACTAAGTAGGGAATGTGTAAATATTTTTTAACTCAGCTCTCAAAAAAGAGCACTTTTTTGGCAAAAAGTGTCATTTTTGCCAACTTTCTGTGCCCCCTAATACAGGGAGCACATCGGGATTGCCATTGCGATTGGCTTTAAATTTGCAAAGGGTTAATTTATATATACAGGGGCAGACTCGGGCGCCGTGGCGGCCATTTATCCTCTTGTCTTCTATATTTCACATGAAAATTGTCTCAGACACCGAGGAGTTTTGTGAAATTTATTCAACTTCATTGCATAAATTTTTTCCAAAGAAAACAAGTTGACCAAAATGACCAAATTTTTGTGAATGTGTAAGACCGAAATAACTCGCATATAATTTATTTGCTGTAAAAGTGAAAAACAAAGCAATCAGGTGAATAGCAATAATGCAATGGTTTAATGTGTGTCAATTAATAAACACACAATGACAAGCAAACACAATTTTGTAGCTTTTAAAGAAGAGAATTTGCAATTAAAGCCACTCCACGTTCATTGAGCAGTGTTGGTTCAAATTTCACGGGCACGAAGTCGAGGCAGAAGAGGAGATCTGCGCGGTTTGAGTAAAGGTACACTGGCAATGATGCAGCACCATCTGTTCTGGCATCACGAGTCCAGGAGAATTGTACCATATCGATATCCGAGTACACCTCATCCGTCAAGTGAATTTGATTTGGATGTTTGCAAACAGCACCAATTGCGCGCATGCCTACAAACCAGACTTATGTGACAGAATAATCGTTTTTCTCTTTAGCAAATAACCAGCTTCGGACTAATACAAAGAACTTGGGTAAATACATTTTTATAAAAAAAATTCAGTAGAAAAAGTTTATATTAGTGATGGCTAAAGGTTGGTTCACCGTATTGATTTTACAATGTACTATTAGGTTCTCTTACATTAGCTAAGTTAAAATCCTTATAAGAGCATACTTTCAGGCTTACATTTCGACATGGACGTATGCATAAGCTCGAGAGGGCTTTAACTTTTATACAGTAAATAAATTAGATCTGTATTACGAGACATCCCAACACACAAATAATGCAATTAAGGAAGAATATTTGAGAGTCAGGATGTTGAAAGGATGGGAACTATTTTAATATAAGCGGCATTACCTGTAATGGAGAAAGGCTGTTCCCAAGATGTAGTTTTACCTACAGACACATGCATGCACATCTGCTCCAAAGACCATCCATTGATCTGTGCCACGAGCTGGCGAGTCGCAGTAATGTACGCCTACAAATGGCGTGACAACAATATTATAGAAATCGAACTAACTTTAATATCGAGAATTATGCTTGCTTCTTAATTAAGAATGGTTTTAGACGTGCTAAGTTATAAAAAAAAGTACATAAAAATGTTCAAAAGAAATTTAAATAAAGTTATATATTATTACTTTATACTTAAATCACAAACATAAAATTACCTCTGGGGAAAACATTCCACCAAGCCAAATTTCTGTTTTACGCAAATCGGTTGATTTGGATAATTTGGAAAGCTGAATAATGCGACTGGAAAAATCGTTCATCCATTCGATTGACGTCACTGCCTTCGGAGTTGTATAACGAGCCCATGCTGCAGGTACGAGTCCTTTATTGAGTGCGGAAATCAAAGAGCGAATGTGATTACTCTGTTTGGCTTCACCGCGACACACCGCTCTAAAATTGCACATAAAGATATTAGCTAAATTCATTAACACTAACTTTTCCAAATTCCTCAATAACTTATTTAACAATAACATTTTATTTACACGCGAATTAAACTAATGCAGAATATAAATAAACTCATACTGCTTTAACTGATATACGTTATCCAATATACTCCCGAGGAAACCGCCAGTAACAACAAAATTTATAACTTACAGTATTTGGGATAGGTCGGCCCGTATATCGTGCAGAAGCACAGCACCAAAGTTAATTTCACGCTCAAAGAATCGGAACAGTGGGTCTTTGATATTTTGTTTGGTTCGTTTCAATCGCTCCAATGTCTGAATGACGAATTTAAGAGAATATATGGGAAATATATTAGATAATACCTCTGGTAAAGCTTGTAGCCAACGCCCGCAATGTCCGGACAAAACCAACATCCAAGATGGAGCCTTTTTGTTCTCGTCCAGGCTGTCATCGTATGCCAATTCTTCATCCGATACTTTCATCATGTTCCTTAGCAATTCTTGCCCTAAAGTGTAACTATGAAAATTACGTTAGTGCGTTTAGGAAGTTAACCGAAATATTTTATTTGTTTGGTGTCTATAAAAATATCACTCAGATACATGTATTTCACATGATGAATAAACTTAGTTCGGAAAACAACTCATATCAACAGATTTTACGTTTATACGTAAAATCTATGGATATACGCCTATGTCTGTCAGCCAGATTGACTGCATTTCTAGGATGCCTATGCGTTAATCATATATTGTCTCTAAGCTACTGTGCTGTGTTACTAACCTAACAACAAAGACATGTGAATTAAACACAGCTTACTAAAATACTTAAACGGAAATTTTTTAATGACCTTGTTTAGATGAATCTAGTTTAGAATAAAAAGTAATTCATACCTCTAGAGGTAAGTAGAACTTTTTCAGCGTTATTAGGCAAACCAATCCAGTTCGGCATTTGGGCAGATTTGACGCTGTTGACCCACATTAGAACTTTGTCGCGAGTGGTATTATCATGCTCAGGAACGTATAAAGGAGTCGATTTGCCGTCAATATCTTTTACTAAGACATAGTCCTGCTCGAAAATTCTCTTAGTGAAGAGCTTCTGCAGGAAAGCATCGAGAAGTTCCTGCAAGAATAACAGTAAATAAGTTAATACCATTATTTTTCCAAAAATATTTTATATGATCGAGTCTCAAAACATTACCTGATCAAATTTGTTCGTTATTTTGCCTCCATATATACATTGCGAAAACAATGTAATGAGAGCAGCCCAAGGCAACTTTTCTGGATTTACGTTAGAGCGCTTCTAAAATAATAATATTGAAACATTTGACGTTCAAACACGTTTGATATGCTTTAGAGCTAAAAACATGTATCTATAAATAGAGTTATATTGGGAGTTATTTTTCAAAAATCCATTTTGGGTAATTTCGAATGGTCAAATTTTTTTAATGGGAGGTGAATTTGCGTTCCATACGCGGATTTCGGCATCCATTCCAAAAACTTATAATAACATTTATTGGGGTACAAGCAAGCAAAGGAGGACATTGAAGTTTTGATTCTAGAAACACTTAGAGGGCATCTATACAACACGTATGCCGTTTGGAACCAAAGCTAAGATGGCAAACCGAAAAAGTGAATCTAACAATAATAGAAATGTACTATAGAAATGCACGCTGTATAAAATACCTTGTTTTGTACAAACATATGTAAAAACTGAGCTTCGGGTTGACCGAAAATAGTGAGCTTTTATCATCAGTAATTTTTTAAATTTACCTAGTAATACTAATTTTGGGTCTGTTACGAAAGAATGACTACGAAGAATATTGGTGAGTTTTAAAATTATATTGTATACTGCCTCTGACCTAACACAAAGGCAGATTTGAATATGTCGATTTGAATTGGCGCCAGTGGCGCCAATTCAATTTAGAAAGGGGCTAGCGCAAATCTGATATTGCTAACCCCCTCTAAAACCTTATTTTAAAGGGGGTTAGCAATATCAGATTTACGCTAGACACCTCCTAAATTGAATTGGCGCCCCTGGCGCCAATTCAAATCGACATATTCAAATCTGCCTTTGTGTTAGGTCAGAGGCAGTACTTTGATAATAACTTTAATAACCGTTTCAACCCTTAGTCCATACGGTTAGTTTAGTACTACGTTGGTCGGGTCATCATCAGCAGATCCCAACGTAGTTTAAATTTTAGACAAGAGTTGAATTTTAGAAAACTCAATGTTACAGATGAATACTATTTGAAAATCATGATGTAAAGTTATTTTTTGCTGTAATTACTCAAGCCAAAATTTTCTCTATCGCAGGTGACAGTTACTAAATCATCTTAGGAACAATACTGACCAAAGCTACTAAATCCACAGCAGCATCCATTGTGTCCAGAGCGACACGTAAATCTGCATCGGAAAATTCGTAAGGAACGCTCCAGCCTAATGGACAATATCTCTGAAATTGATAGTGCTATTGATTGGACCATGATAGAAAATAAAACTCACCAATCTTTCCTGTACAATTGCATGGAACCAGCAAAGCTAAAATAGTGTGTATTCAATGGACGACGCGATGGATGATATTCATAAGAAACACATTTAAACGCATTATTTACCCTATATAATAAGCGGCAACCGCGTTTCCGTCTGTCCGTCCGGACTAAATGTTCGGACGTGTTTGGATAGATCGGGGCGAGTGATAGCTCATTTGAAAGCCCTGAGGCTGCTGATCCCGACAAAACTTTCAGAACCAAAATTTGAATATTTGAATTCGCGCCAAAACCGAAAAACGTGTTTTTAAGGGTTTTGACGGGCGGGATGTTTAAGGGGCATACTGAGCGGCGTAACCGCTGTGGCGCTTCCTAGCGCGGCGAGTTTAACTAGACGCGAAGCGTCTAGTTAATTACACTATTAACAGACATAATTTCATATGAAAACCTAATAAAATGACACTTACCAAAAAGTAGAGTCGAGAACGTTCAACGGGCATTTGCGAGAAACGAGATGGGGAAATCGCTGATAATGACCGTAGCAGATTCGCTTTCAGTCCAGTGGATGGTTCAAATACGAGAACGCGCGAAGCCTATAATAAGTACTACAATGGTAAAAAATAATATAAAATCCCATATAATGGTTTATTTGCTCATATCATAAAAATTAAACCAAAGTATAAAAATGGAATACTTTTGTATGATACAAGAACATATAAAAGCCTGACAGATATGTTTCCAATATTCATTACATAACTCAGTTTCAAATAACACTGTTTTTCCATTTATATAGATCTGCTCAAAACCTGGCAATATACCGCTAATTATCTGTGTAAGGTCAAACCTCAATCATAGACGGTGGAAGCTTAGGGTTTATTTCTGCAGTTAGCAATAGGCGAAACTGCGGATGGGGCTTGAGATTGTGGAGTTTTTTCTCTAGCTGTGTTAGCCAGGATGGCGCCAAATGAACGTTTTTCAAAAGAATCCAACGCCCAGACTTGCTTCCTGAGTTAAGAGCGGCATCGGCTTGGTTGAATCCTTCTGCTGAGCCAATGGCAATCGAAGTAATTTCTTTGTTAACTTCCACGGCAAGGTCTTCCACTCGCGTCGACGCATCATATCCCATCGCAGAACACAACAATACCGGCGTTTTGCTGAGCACCTGCAATAAAATTGTAGTCAATAGGCATCAAATATTAAACAAATTTGATAGCCGGAGCATACAGCTAGCAATAGCGCTATCGTATCCACAAATATCAAGTGTCACAAATAAAATAATTAAATTCCACAACTTTTTATTTTAGTTGGAATTTCAGAGAAATAACGATTTTGTAATATCTCAAAAAATCGGAGTAAAATCAAACCTCAGTTTCGATTATTTCTCGAAGATTTATGACTTTATCTTGTTCCATAAAGTCAGTTCCGAACGCTGAATTAACCAAGAGATGAGCGGATGCAAGAAGTCGATCAGGTCGAAGGGCATGGATAACGAGGAGTTCATTCAAGTATCTTCTTATACTAGCTGAATTAGCAAGAATTTAAAAGCTGTAAAAATTATAAACGACATACTCAGTTTTTCGTCATCCTCCCAAAGAACAGGGACGTTTGCTTCAGGCTTATCTGATGTAAACCAAGACGCCAAATCGATATTCTGGGCTTTGCTCACACAATTCTTGAAAGCAGGCAGACTGGCCAATCTTAACAAGGCCACAAGTTGAGCATTTCCCAGCGGTTCAATGTGAAGTTTACTAGCAGCTTCCTATAACGAAAAAAGCATTATACCATTGATAAATTTCATTCAATGTTTTCAAGACTAACACAATCAAACAGTGCAACACCGTATCAAATTGAAAAACAAACAATTGATAATACTCCTTTAATAGTAATTTGGGAATAAACTTACGAATTTGAGCCATAGTTACTCAAAAACATAAAAAAGAGATCGAAACGATTCTATTAACACGACTATATAAGATATATCTAATAGCAAATAGTGGAAATATACAAGCCTTGTTTTCACGAATAACAAAAAATTCCGTATAACATTTATGTTTTAAAAACGTGCCTGAATGGCCTTTGATGCGCTAAGTACTGCAGGTGCTCCAAGTAAATGATCAAACAACGGTTCATATTGCGTTTCGTTGGTGCCGCATTTCAAATATATCCTCATCAGTAGAAGAGCTAATAGGACCTTGTCGGAATGCAGAAGTCCAGTCGATACTCTCGCAAACGCAACCTAAAACGCGAAAATGTTTCAACTAATTTCTGTAATCAAAAATAATTTGTCTCTAACCTGGAAAAGACTCCTCAAGATTAGACTCAAGCGTTCATCATAATCTTTCGATCCATTTTGTTGCGCTGCTTTCAATGCCGTAGTGAAAACGTCTTCAATTGTTGACAACGAATACCGATATAAAAAGGAAACCTAAACTCATATTAAATTGCGTAATAGTTAAAGTGCAAAGAAAACCTCGTTCAGATTGTATAAAGTCAAATAGATCAAAGAAGCAGCATTTGCCAGGCGAGTATATTTCTGGGACACGAGTTCTACTTCTTTGATGACTTGGTCCGTTTCCGCTGCCTAAATATAATAATTTTTAACCAACCGACGGAAGTAATCGTGAATATAACCTTTGTTTCGACCTCCTTCGCCTCATTTTTCAATTTCTCTAACGTGGCAACCACAGAATCATCGTCCAAAATTTTTCCCTTAGATTCATTCAATGCATTCAGCAGCGCTAAATATTATTCGCGTATAGTTAATGTCAGTATTTAATGGCGTTCATGTTTAACCCGTAGCACCCGCTTGAGGTAATATGGTTACCCAGACGAATGTTTTACTAGGAAAAAGACATATGAAAACGATTTTCTGTATGAACATTAATCAGCTGCTTCCCCATAAGCTCTAGACTAATTAAAATGTGATATAAACAAGAAGTCTAAACTGAGTATATTTTCGAGAAATAATTATGGTACTTTTCGTATACAAAGTTTTTGCCGATATATCGTAAATATTTTAGTGCTTAGATCAATAAAAACTACAAGCAATATATGTAAATATTAGTTTTACCTTTCTCCAAGTGTCTCAGTCTCACAGCGAATTCGCCTTAAAACATAGTACAATAAAAACAAGATAGCAAAAACCGTCAATCACAAAATATTTAAAAGCAAAAACTCACCTTGCAATTTTAATAAATCGTTTCTCTTTTCGTCTATGTCCGGTCTTTCGCTTCTAAGAGCTTGATTGAGGCATTGCGTTTCGAGACTGCTTCGCGTAACAGTGAAGTTTACGAATGTCACTCTAGAGCAAATATCTGGAGGAAATTCGACGGATGAATCTCTGGTAACCATATAAATTTTGAAAGCAGGAGAGAAGTCAATATCTGAAAAGGTTAAACTGAATAGTAAACAAGAATGTCCAGTGAAAACATGCCTTGATCGCCAAGTGTTATTAATATACGTCCACCTGTCCGCTTCACTTCGCGATTTAATACAGGATTCAATATGGGATCATAACTTTCGACATCTGAACACTTCAAGTTAGTATGCAATTAACTTTTAGTTGTATTTTATTCCCGCAATTATGAACACTCGATTTAATCAAATTGTTTTTTGAAACATTATTGCGTTGTTTTAAATTTCAAAATGTAGTCAAATGTTTTCAGCGTCTTTGTTGATAAACTTATGAATTTAAAAAATTCGAATCAAGGCTTGGAATTTAGAAATCATATTACTCGCGTTTATTTCACTTTTAATAATCTTAGAACAACTTGCCTTGAACAACTAAGGTTTGGCCAAAGCGTAGCGCAGACTCCAAGTTTTTCCTAAGACCATAAACTTTAGTGAAAATTCATTTAATTGCGCTTAATCGTTTTGAAAATGCGTATTCATTAAATTAATTCAAAATTGAATTATATAATTTTCAGAAATCTAATGTAGAAATGAGTTTAAAGCGCTTTTAGACATAGTTATTTGTATTTTTCCTTTCAGATAGAAAAAAGTATCTCCGGATTATGTAAGAGTAAAATCAAAATTCATAACAGAAAATTACCGGAACGAGTTGTCCAGGAAGCTCGTTTTTTGCATGTTTGGATACTGCCGCATTAAATATTCTACGGACTGTCCACTTGGATCGATGATTAGCGGATAACGGTTAAAGCGATGCTAAATAAATATACCATGAACAAAATACGACGAGCATGAATTTAAAAAAATAAGCTTCGAGGCATTATACTTATATAGAACATAGAGGTTGGAAAAGAAAAAGAAGTATCGGTTTATTAAAATATCCGAAGGCATTTTCTTGCTTTAACATCGGATAGAAAGCAACAAGCTGGAATATGAGTATATACAAGCTTCGAGACAGCATTTGAAAACTAGACCCTAAAAATGTTCCACTTACAAGCATAATAGTGTTCTCAACGCATAGGTCATCTTTAGACATTCCAAATGTCTGCCATTCCAGGCGTTCGTCTGCAGTGCTGAGATATTCAATGCGAGCAATATCCGAACGGTAAATGACTTGAGCAGACTTGAGATGATCAGACCATTTTTCGAACAATATCTCGCGCAGATGTTGATCATAATATCCGGAATATGCAAGAAAAGCTGCCGAGAGCAAAGCATCTCCAACCTAACGCAATTAAAATTAGTAAACAAAATCTCATGAATAATTTGAAAACATGCCAGAGTTTCCATTTGTTGGCTAAATCCATCACAGCCTTTCTGCCATCGATCCGCTTCTACTCGAAGAGAAGTAAGCAACTAAACTTTCACGATATAATATAAATTTAGGGACGGTGAAGTTTATCTCATTACTTTTCAGTTTTAGATACTTATTTTATTACATTAACAGTATATATTACGTTTAGATAGATTTACTTTAAATTCATTTTATAATATAAATGAACCTATGAACGAATTTCATATATTTTGAACCAAACAGAGCATTTTTGTTGACTAGCCGTCGCGGGAGAGCCATTTTCTTCTCACAATTCCTCTCTTCTCCTCATAATCATTTTCCCTCATTGTTACAATATTGCACTTACATTATTTACCCAAATTTAATTCAATATAATTATGTACCTGAATACTCCTGGCCACTTTTTGCTCAACACTTGTGAGATCGGTTTTGATGGCTAAAATATTCTACTTAGCATTATATTACCGTATTTCAAACTCACTTTCACTCTGCCTAATAAGATCAGCGTATTCCTCTTTGTATGCTGCGATACTTTGTTCGAAATTCGCTATAATAACCTTAAGTTCTTCGCCTTTCTGTGTTTTTGCCTTTGCATCGTTTTCCAAACTGCGAAGTTGTCTTCTCAAAGGATCCACCTAAAAATAAAACAACATTTTTTAAATCTGCGGAAATATAAATATAACCATTCCAAGAATACGCGAATAGGCCAATTGTGCTTTCATCCATTTAACTAACGGACCACATGCTAATGACGCGCGATTTGCCTTAAAATAACACATGTTATTCCAACAAGAAAGACAACCCAAAAGGATAGTTTTTGCAAAATAACGCAAACGGCTATCTCGTTTAAAGTATAGTCAACAATAAAATAATCAAGATGTTCCCAAACTCACAAATTTTTAAATTATCTGTGTAAGTATTATCTGTGGAAATAACATACTTGTCTCTGTGTCGTTATTATCCAAAAAATAAAATTAACCTTTTCGAAATCCCAATCTGGATTGTTTTCATATTTCTCCATCGCAGCCTTTGTTTCAGCCGATACTTTATCAGTGTCAAATTGCAAAATACGTGTTATAAAATCTTCTTTTACGATGAGCTGGCGAATTGCCTTCCAGTCAGTACCAACATCTTCACCCAAAAGCAAACAGATAGATTCCATGGCTAATTTGACTGCCGGAGGCGGAGCGTTCATAGATTTAAGTTCAACGAGCTGGGCTTTTTTGATACCCTTGACAGCATTCTTTGCCTCTTCAACAGTTGGCTCTACCTATAAGGAAAAGATAGAGGAAACGCTCTAATAAATGAAATTTCTTTCTTATTATGTCTTCGAAAATGCTTTTTACACCCAAACTAGGCTAAAGTAAAAGTACGCAATTTGTTGCATAACGTGTAACAGCTAAATCTATCTTTACCTGTAACAGCTCCGTTCCCACTTTCTTTTTGGTCTCTGCTATTTCTTCCAGCTGCTTTTTAAGTTCCTGCTGCAAATTCTCTGAATGTTGTTTTTCTTTTTCAGCATCTCTTTGATCTGCTAGCATCTGTTGTAGCTTTGCATTAGCAGCCTCCTGTTTGTCAACCAACTCAACACCTTTTTGTTTCAGTGAAACTTGAAGTTCCTTTATTTGGTCTTGCGTTTCACGTATTTTCTAAATTCATGAAGTTTATATGGTTTTTTATAGCGAACTGACCTGAAGGCCGATATTCAGATGAATCTTCTCATCCTCGAGAGCCTGTCGCTTCTCTTTGAATAAACTGATGTAATGACGTATGTAGTCCAGAAAATGACGAGGAGAAAGAGCCATTACGCGGTGACCTTTACGTACTTCAGTCTCATTCACCCGGCGTACCGTGTTATGAACGTGAACAAAAACCTTAAATGTTAGGATAAAAGATAGTCCGAAAGTATAATTGGCACATACATTAACGACGGCATTATGATAGCTGATTTGCGGAGGTAACAGATCGCACACCTAAAAATTTTGGTTCATATGTCAATCACATGTATAAAGTTAACAGTAAAATATTTGGAATTAGTGTTTTGTTATGTGTTCATTAATACAGATGTACGAAATGGAGCGTAAAAAAATCAATATTTAACGAATTTAGAGATCAGATGTATCTCCAATTAATTGTATCTTAGAAACAAAATGACTTCGTTACTTACAATATCCAAAGCAGCTGGAGGAACATAGTCGGCCTTCGTCACATCCAATCCACCGGTTAGTTCAGTGCCAACTTGATATAGAGCAGAGTTCGACCAATCACCGAACCAATTCAGCACACATCTGTTGAAGAGCGCAGGCGAAGTGGAAGCACGCTCACGTAAACCGTTGCCCGATGGATTCATTGTGAATACGACGTGCAAATTGCGCACGATCTAGATAATATTTCCTTATCATTTTATAAACCGTAAGTAAACCCAAGTATTTCGCCTATGGATTCAGGTTAGAAAGAACATAATATTGTCGTAATAATTACCGAAAATTTAATATAAAGTTTATTACCTGAGCCGTAAACCATTTATAAAGCTCTTCTGACGAATCTAGCATTAGACCTTGGCCTGAATATCCTCGTAATGGTTACATAAAACAAATATTAGACATACGTTGCGCTCCTTCCTTGATCTGATTCATGAGGGTCGTAAAATCATCCCCTTCGAAAAGCCCAGGAACCTCACCGTTAGCCAGCAAAGTGTTCAATCTTTCGAGAAATCCAGTGTCTAGCTAAAAATACATTTATGCAAAATAGAAAATATATATAAATAGTACCATATTCGACTCGTCCATAATAAAGCAAATCTTTTCATTTTTGCATCCAGCTCTTCTCAAAACTTGTCGAATGTCTTCGTCAAAATCGGCTGCTGTGTATTTTGAATGAACTTTCAGCTATAATTTACATAAGCAAACATTTTTCAAATTAAATTCATAAATAATATAGTGTGTTATTTCACGCAAAATAGAATAACTTATATTATTACCTGATAGACAGATAACCCATTTAACCACGCAACAAATCTGGAAAGGGTTGTTTTCCCTGATCCTGATACACCGATTAAAAGTAAATGTCCTTGAGGCTGACGATAGATTCTGTCAATACGCAACACATGATCGAGCATCTGAAAAATCATCAAGTCAAGAATTAAACATAAAGCGCAGCTTCTTCACATATTAAATAAAAAAATTAAATATCAAAGACCAGTAAATTTTATATTAAATTTCATAATTAATACCTGATCAAAAAGAACCAATTTAACGTCAAGCTCTTCCTCGTAAAATCCTTTGAGACGAGCATGCACATAATTTTTGAGCTCCTCGTGCGATACCGGCATGTAATGCTAAAGGCACGTTGAAAACAAAGGTTAAAATGTATTAGCAGATAACTCACTCTTGTAAGCCAACATGAATACAACATCGGCCGTTTTAGCGCTTCTTGCAAATTACATGCTGCCGCAAAATATTTCTTGGCAATCTCATCAACAAGTTCATCTATAAAGTTAAATTTATATTTTGAAATTTGTTTACGAATTTTCATAATTGATATAGTTAAAATTAAGTGGCTTGAAAGTTTAGATAGAACTGGTATGTCGTAGTTTTGTTATATAAAGGTCTTCCGAGGTACCTGTCCAATCTCTTTCCTCTTCTTGTACCAATCTATCATGGAAGAGACGAAGAGCTTCGTGAGCCCAAAGTCGAATCAGGGATTCGGCAGTCACACTATCCAGCGGAGAAACGGCTTCACTTATACCGCGCACCCAACGTGTCAGTTCTCGAGGTGAATAGATGTAATGCGGTTGATCATCTTGCGTGAAACGTTCCTAAATTTCGACATAATTAAAAGCACGTAAAAATTGAAATAAAACTAACCTGGCTTCTAAGATAAAATTCGACCATAGCTTCAGTTAGCGGATCTGCTAATCCTCGGAGCATGTTCATTGGACGTAACATTGCCCGATTGAACGTTCCATAAATTTGAACAAGTGACGTTTGTCCAGGATAATCCACATAAACGACTAAAACATAGATATTAGGGTCCACATATAGAACTTGACTAAATAACGCTGATAATGCCGATTATTTTAACAATTACTTTTTTATTCGTAGAGGAAATTTTTAACTGTATTTTTTGTAATACTAATACTCACTGATTCAAAAATATTGGGGATAAATAGAAAATATGATTTATAAACATACGGAAATTATTAATAATTTGACAACATTCTTTGTTCGCCATCACAGTCGTAATTTTTTCTAAGTTCATCATACCAATTGTCCAAATTGTATGCTATTTTGAGAATTAAAAATGTTTATAAGAATTTGTAATAATTTTGATTTACAACTACACGCCATTTGAAAATTAGATCGAAAATGATAATTCGTCATACTAGAAAAGAAACCAGAGCAAGAAATCATACCCGGGACATGACGCAGAAAACGCCCAGACATTGGGTTCCTTCCGGGATCCGTCGGAGGATTGCATGCGCCGACAAATTGAATTCTTTCGAGTGTGATCCAAACCTTATCGCTGGTTCGATAAAATCCATTCTGAAAAGTGATTGGATATAATCTAGGTCAGATATGAATAAAAACATGTACGTAAATACCTGCTCAACCATTTGCCTGAGGAAAGAAATCACTCGCTGTGTTCCATATTTGTCCTGACTTGGAAGGTTAATTTCGTCACAGAAAATAACCAACCAACGAGTCATTTGCACAGGTGATAAAACGATACCATTTGGTGTACGCCGGTATTCACAATAGTGATCGAAATTTTTCATTAATAGTTCAGGAGTAGTACTCGACGAAAAGTTCACGTTGATAACATCCATGTCAGGCAATGATCTGAACTATTGTGTTACAACTGTCTTAAGTAAGCATTAATAATTCGGAATGTTCGTTTTAATTTTTTCATCTTTTTATTTCATATAAAAATGTTTACAATTTTCATAGCAGTAATAAAGAGATATTTGTTTCTTCATTTTAGGTATCTTATTTCTGTCAGTAAATGCGAAATACAAAGCTAGGACATCTAAACAGAAGAAACCAATCTGAAACATTGGTTTCTGAATCCGAAATTGATGTCAGTAACGATTTACGTTATTAAAACGTTCTGAGTTAGAAGTGATTAAAAAAGATTATATAGAACTATAAAAATTATTTATGTTGTAATTTTAATGATGCCAGGAGCGGGTTCACTTTGGGCAACCTTCCTGGGCCGGGCCTGCAAGATTGGACCACGGACCTAGGAATTTTCATACTTAATCGAAGGTTCAAAATCGAGCCCGAGCTGGTTTATTAACTTTTAACTACCTTGAATCACTTAATACAAGATTCACTTTTGACTAAAGCATTTACTTATTTAAAGATAAACAATCGTTGATTGAGTGTTTAAAAGTTACAACGAAGTACCTGAGCGCGCTAAGCAGAGTCATTGTTTTGCCGGAACCGGGTGGTCCACAAAGCACAAGTGGTTTTCGTTCAGACAGCCATGTATTGAGGAGAAGTTCATGACGGACCGTATCCTGAGAAAAAATTCATTAGATTGGTATAGAAAGCATGCTTTCATGCTGAGTAGAGGTCGGAAGATTTTTAATTCAAAATTCATTTGAGAAATATGAATAAAAAATATGAGGAGTGATTTTGTTAACAAACCTTATTTAGAGGGCGTATAAAGTGAAAGAACTTACCATTGTTGGAACAACAATATCAGTGGCCGCAACTCGATGTGCCTCAATTTCCATCGAAGGAACTTTGTTCACCCACGGTTCCCATCCGCCAGCTATGGATACGTTGTAGTCGATAATTAAGTGCTGAAAAAGATGTAAATCTATAAATTCGGTCGAAGAGAAATAATACTGCTTCGTTAGGCGGAAGAGAAACTGTAGCAGCTTTACACAGAAAATCACTAAGCACTTTGCGGCACTTCCATTTTCCATCACCACTGAACGACCATATGATATTCACTAGCATTGTACGAGTTATGTAATTTTCAATTTGTTCGTTCTGAAAATACATTATGGACGAAGAACATTCTAATATTAGTTTAAAGATGTTATACCGAGAGAGGAAAATCAGAATGGCTTGCACTGTATTCCAAAATTTGTTTAACTGAGAAATTTGTCATCGAGAAGAATGTGGAGATAAATCGCTGTTTGCTTGGTTCCATTACATGCTCGACATTCTTTAAGGCGAATTCCAACGCAGCCGGAATGAGACCATCAGCTGTCATATGTACGGACAAAAATTGTGAACATAATCTCTGGATTTCCAATGAGCGAGAGGGCTTCTCATTTACATTCGACAGAATTTCAGGAAAAGATTCAGCATTTAGCGATACGCACGATAGTTTATTCAGGAAATGTTCGAATAGCATTTCGGTTGTAACGACATCCTCGCTGAAATAGAAACATTAAATCTCAAACAGATCCAAAGGAAATACGGACCTGTACCACACCATGCCACATCTGGAAACGGTTGCTAGTGTGGCGTGTTTTAGATCAGCGACCTCAAAGATTATTCTCACCTAAACAGTATTTATAATAATACTTTCTTATATGTTGAATATACATTGGAAGGAATTGAGAGGCGTTCACCGTTTGGCAGAGTAAGCAGCTGAAAAAATATGATTAATTTTCCAGAATAATCTAATAAAGTAATCGTCAAATAATCCGCTGATTACTTTGTTATCGTCGAGCACAGAGTTCAGATTTTCAACCCATTCAGGATCCACATCACCGTCGAAAATTATCCAGTGCCTCTTGTCGGCTTCTCCTCGCACATTGTCAATAATTCTAAATTTGATTACAAATAAGTTCCCGTTTCGTAAATTGTACCCATGATAACCATAACATGATTTAAATACTGCCTTTCATACGACTTAATTAACATATCTGCTACTGTTATTCTATGCTAATGACAAAAACATCCAAAACTGTGGCCTCGTACAAAACCCTCTAAGACAAAACTATAACCTTTACGTGTGATTAATAATTATTTCGCTGGTAATCAATTACTACTAGAAAATATTATTATTCAGCGACTGTATTTTTTATTTCGTTTTGTTTTTCGTATTGAGATTTTTGCTATGTGAAAAATAGAAACTCACTTTCGGATAATATGAGTAAAGAGCCCATCGGTCCATTCGCGCGTATTGGCGTCTAGTACTCCATATAGCGAATCTTTGCTCATTGCTTTTGCATCAATAACTAAATATATTACAGTATATAAAATATATTACAGCATATGCTTTATGTTCTCTTTGATGGACAAATTTGATGTGTACATTAATTACTTGATCAAATTACCTTTTAAACATAAAAACTGATATTTTTAAACAAATTTTCATCTCTTTCACATTTTCGGCATTTTACACATGCGCAAATAAAAAGCAACAAACGGAAATCAAAACAATAATCCGAAATATTTGAACTAAGCGAAGAAATATAAATTTGCTAAAAATACATTAAACTTCTAACTTAACCTACCGTGTGCTACACCCTCAATGGACTCCAAATGTTCTAAGGCTTTCAGCAATACTTTCCATGCCATCGTCTTTCCTGAGCCGCTTGACCCAACTAACATTAGACCGTGATTGAGATTTGTTATCTGGTAGAGCTGCAGGATTTTTTCCAACCATAACTGAAAGGAATAACATAAAACATGAAAATAGCTAACGTCAATATGAACGTACATATCCATTCTCTCCCGACACATCTGAGAAGGACAGCATCATCTGCTTGCAGACTTTGAATATTTCTTGTTTCAAGCTAAATCAAATAATCATTCGATTGAAATTCCAATACAAAGTGGAAATAAACGAGAAATTGTTGCAAAGAAAATAAATTAATTAGAGTATGAATTTTTTAGGATTTCCTAAGTAAATTTAAATATTACCAAAACATAGAATATTTACGTTCATTTTTAGACAGCAAGTCAATGTCACTCAAAGTAATATTTGGACCATTTTAAACTAACTACTACAAATTATGCGCCGGGTGATTTCACTTAAGTAATCAGCAAAGCCAAGAAAAATGTCGGATATTAAATGCAAAAAATACCTGTCCATTTGCTTTGGCTTATATTCCACATTCGGGAAAACATCTTGCAGGAGCGATAGTAGTAGAGTAATATCTTCAGATACCAGTTTAGGAGTAAGTGTCTCGCAAACCTAACATATAATTTATATATGCAATGAATGTTTAAGTGAAAATTCGTACCGATTGAATCAAAATTTGTTGTTCAGGCAACTGTTCTGCTATATCCTTGGTATCGCTACTGTTTAACTCTTGTGACATTCGCTGTATTTCTGTCCTTTTGATGTTACCTGTAAATATATGAATTACACAGCATTAACAACACATCTTATTTGCGTAAATAATAAGTTACATATCACTTGTAAACTGAAGTAAACTACCTTACATAAGTATAAAATTTTCTTTAAAATTACTATATGAAGGATATTTTGTTTTATTATCCTCCCTTTTCAAGTAATAAGACCAATCATTTGTTACGCTAGTAACTAATCTAAGAGGAACGGAAGTGGTAGTGTTTTGATACTAATATATTAATGAAAATTTGTTATAAAAATTTTTTAATCTGCCCATTTTTTTCGTACCTTTTAATAACAAATAGGATCATTTTTGGAATTTGAGGGACAAATTGGACCCCATCGGAGTTGACGCAGGTACACTGTATTTTTGAGATGAAACATGAATGTACTGGATATATTTTTCTCTAGAATTAGACCTATTGTTTCAGTCCAACAAATTGAAGCAAAAGTGAACTGGAAAATTGACCCCATCGAGTTAGCTGGTACACGTATTTAGTGAAAAAATGTCGGATATATTTTTCTCTAGAATTAGACCTATTGTTTCAGTCCAACAAATTGAAGCAAAAGTGAACCGATAGGCAGAATGACCTGAAGAAAACCTAATACCACCGAACCCTGTTTTTGTATCAACCCTGTTATTGTATCAACACCACAAAATTTCCATTTGATATACACAAAGACTATTACCTGCTGATACCAGAACATATTTTAGCGCGCGAAGGCCAAAGTCATAGTGTGACTGATTTGAAAGTTGTTCTTTACACAATCTAAATCACTGATAAATTTGAAGAGATAACAGAACAAAACAACAATTACGTGAATAGTGGCACAATTTTTTTGGCCAGAATTTCTGCTGTTTGAAATCCTTGTGAGTAAAGCATAACTTCAGCGATCAATTTCCGATCGGGTTGCGTCATAGCCAAAGATCGGAATAGTTGTTTGAGATTATCGGGCAACTAAAAATAATTACTTTATTTTTGGTTAAGATATTTAATAAGGAGCTAACGTTGGAACGGCCAGAATATCCAGGATTCATTGTAATAAATATTGCCATACTGGCATTTATACACAGAGACTTTCCTGAAGAACATTATTATTATAAGGTTATTGTTATTATAGCTACAGTTATTCGATTTTTAATGCAAGCCGGAATATTCACAGAGCTTTAAAAGTGCAATTTATCCCCTCCTCATTTTCCAAAAGGGACGGTCCTTTAACATACTTATCTGGTAATCTCTGATATCAAATACTCTCTCACTAACCGTTTATATTTGAGTGAGAAGAGATTGTAAAAATGTGTTTCTTGATAACAATGTTTAAAATTTTAATAAAAAAATTTATTGTCGAATACAGTCAAGTCTCGGAATAACGCGGATCAAGGGACCGGACAAAATCCGCGTTATTCCGAGACGCGTCAATTCGAGACTCGACTGTATATAGAATATTTCAATAATTTCGTACACATACCAACAAGGTCCACTTTCATCTCGCCACCAGCTTTTATGGACTCTTGAATTGATTGAATCTGCTGAGATACAGCGGAAAGCATTCGTTCTTCAAGTCGGTTGAACTCATCAAAGCAGCCCCAAGCACCTACTTGACATAAACCGACAAGAATTCTGCCTATGGCCTATAATTTTAAATATGTAATCATGTGCATCACTATGTGTGTTTACCTGGAAATCAAATGTTTCGTCACAATTGAAAACAAGCACGAATCGTCCCAAATCACATCCGAGTGCTTTTACAGACTCGGTTTTTCCAGTTCCAGCGGGACCAAATGGGCTACCACCTATAAATGACAAATATGCATAATTCACAATTTATACATTTCTATTTCTACTATACATGAACCTTTTCGTAAATCCTCCAAATCCCAGGACGACATTTTTCGTGGGGATCTGGCGGGACTTATTTGAGGAGGGCTTAATTGGGGGACTATATTTCGTGCCAAAAATTTGAATTTTTTGGATTTTGTATTTTGGCATTTTTTAAACCAACCAGCAAATGGAACGACAAATTTGAAATCGCGAAAATTTTGAATTCGCGCCCAAATAGCTAGCGCAGATACATTTTATAGAGAGCCATATACAACACTCTATAAAATAGGCGCGAATTCAAACTGAACTTGTCAATCCATTTACCGGTTAGTTTAAATGCCAAACATAATTGTTATGCTGTTATTATTCCAAATGATGTGACATTACAGAACAAATAAATTTTACGCAATTTATAATTAAAGTCATTTTAAAATTAAGCTGGAAAATTATACTTTACGGGTAATGTTTAAGGACCTTGGCCGTGATTATTATACGGCTTGTGTTTTGGACAATTGAAACTTACCTAGCCGTGAATGAAGTGCTTGAGTCATCGTCAGATAACATCTGTCGGTCAGCGGCGTTTGAACCAATCGTTCTTGTATTCCCAAATATTCAAAGCCATAAAGAAATTGCGCGTTTGCCACTTTAATGACACAACATTTCAGCGGATCTTGTTCTGCGGCGTCAAAATAGTAGCGCATAACCTAAAAGCCAGAAAAAACATACAAACAACTATATTCTAGGGAAGATTTTAGGATATAAGTTGGACGTTTTATTATAGGAAAATTTTCAACTTTCAGTTAAAAATATCGTAGGTAAAAGAAAAGGGAAAGGTTAACCAAATTCACCTTTAACCAGTGGAAATCCAAGTTATTTGTGACTTTCTTATTGAGAAGCTCTCTACATACGTCGCGTTTATGCACGAGCTCAGTGATCTAAAATTCGACAGTCCATTAAAATGATTTTCCATATATCATACCAAGCTTTCAATTTTCTTTCGTCTGAGAGAAGGTTGGTCACGAAGGACGCTGTCTGAGAGCAGTTGCAAAGAATTTTGAACCAAAGTTAATGCGTTTGAAGAATTTTCGCCTTTGCTTAAGCATTTTTCAACGGCACTGGTCCACCAGGTGACGGAGCTAAGCCAAATAATTTGAGCCTGAAATATTTTACTTTGCAATTAAACAAATTCAAAGCACTGAAAATCAAAACAAACCGGGTATTTATCGAGCCAAGTCACGTAATCATCTCGATTTAGTTGGTCAAAATCAAACTTGCTGAATTCCGCAAGTGACGCTGACAAAAGTTTCGCTAAAGATTGACGCATCTGTGTTTCTAATTCCCTCAACCAATCATTGACTTTGGGTACGTTGTTAATGTTCACCTGCAAAGTAACCAATTTAAGCACAACTTATGATGTTTACTCAAGTTGCACATTCTTATGCTAATTAAAACGGGGATAAGTCGAGTGTGAACATACCGGATTTGCTAGCGCGACCTTTTCTCCTTCACGGCTCACAATCGCAGAGATTATTTTTGTTTCTTCGTTGTAATCTATTCCCATTATACCGGCAAACATTTTCTTGAGATGTTTCTGAACGCGCACAATATCTAAATGTTAAAATTTAAAAAACAAATTGGAAACTTTATATGATACCTTTAGAATTGCCCAATATCTCCAATAAATCTTCATCGCCAACAAAGTAGAAACGTGGAAAAGAGGATCTAAAAATAAATAAGGTAACACAACACATGCGAATCCGAAATAACCTTTCACGTTCAAGATATTCACCCAAAGCTTTTTGAATTTTTGACAACATCTAAACAAGTGACATATTTAATCAATTCAAACGCAACTACAGACTTACATCAAGGAGACGCTCCAGAATCTTTTGAGCACCTGAAATAATATATTCAAACTTCATGAACTAACATATTTAACGAAAAAGTAATTTAGAAATTCAGCATTCGAACTCATATAACCACCGCATAAAAAATAACAAGTATATGGGCTGCCAAGTAATTTTCATTGATAAACATTTCTACGTGATCACTTAAATTTGCATGTACCATACAACGTTTCGGATAGCATATATATGCTGGCATAGTATGATGGCATACGTTTGATTCAGTTTATTCAAATAAATTAACCGCTACCTTGTATATTAACGACGTCAAGAATGCGTGGATTGGCGGCAACTTTTTTCATCATTCCGAGGAATTCGGTAGACACTGAAATGATTTTTATAATGTATTAAAGAATGATATGTGACATACCTATGTTGAAACGACTCGACTCAGTCGGTAAAAGATAAGCTATATCAGCAGATCCTGTGAAAAGACCTTCCAAATAAACCCATCGCCGTTGCACATCTATCCAGACGTCAAAAAGTGAATGGATTTTATTAAGACGTTCTTCCCATAAAATTGCATCCTCCTAAACTTTGAAACATAAACAACCTATAAATGTTTTTCACTTTTACAATCACTTTTCAGCCTTAATTAGTTATTTCGTCAAAACAATTAAGATTTCAATTTTTTAATAGTATTACCTCAAATTGCTTGTAGTAAGGCGATAACTTCATTGCAGTCAAAGAATTCATGTGATCTTTTAATTTAGTGAACAGATCGTCCCATCCTCTAAAATCATAATTTTAGTTATATGAATCATAACAATCATACACTAACCGAATAAGCTTCGTTTTTTGCTGATAACCGACCAAATCCACAACGAAATTCGCCCAGTAATCTTTCACCTATAAGATAATTATTCAACATATTTCCAGAAAAAATTATTAAACTCACGGTTTTCATAAATTCATCCAAAGCCATTTCGCCTTGAGCGACAAGCAATATTTCTTTGATTGTATGCTAAAACTTGTAACTGATTGCATAGTAATATAGCATAAGCCTTATATAATAAAAGATTGCTTGATTTTCGAAAATAAAGGTATTGGAAAATTTGACGGTAAAAGCTTTTAAATTAGACAAATTTTTACTACTTTTAAGAATTCATAGACTTATAATTCTATGAGTACCTCATTTTTCGCAAGGTCAGCATCCCAAACTTGGCCCAGTGTTAAATCGTTCAATGACCAAGAGACGTTCATTTCTTTCATAAGTTGCTTCCAGTGACGATCCTTTAGTGCTTCAGATTTCAGCTCTATTACGAGTAGATTCATCTAAAACGTTTTATAGTATAATAACTTACGCGATATTTCATATAGAAATTTTGTTATTTTCCGTGAAAAGGTAGGAGAAACGGAAGAAAGTGATTTTATAAGAATTTCTTTATACAATTTAGTCGTTTCGACTCTGATCCTGGAAGGCACAAAATTTTAAATTCGGGTGCTCCTCAATACTACGCAACTTGCCAGTTAAAACCACAAAATAATAAATATACAAAATAAATATAAACCTTCGAGTAATTTTGGAGAAGGCGTTTCGTATAGTCATACGATTCATAAGAACGATACTGGGAAGGTAATTGTTTTAAGCGTCCCATTTGTTCATCTAAACCTTGGCGCAATTTTCTAAAATATCAATATCTTTACATAACAATGAAAATAACCAGATGTTTGTTTTACCTTGGTTGTATTGATAGCCACGCCTGATCTTTCATTTCTTCCAAGGACATATAGATGGGAAGAAGCGCCTTCCAAACACCTATAATCAATTATGTTTACTGTTCGTCTTTTACCTTCAAATGGTTATTATATATTTTTTCACATAACATTTTTTTCATTCGTGCAAACGCAGGAATGTACGCCATACATAGTCGACCTTCGTTTATCCGGAAAAATCGGCCCCGTCAATTCAATCCGGATAAAGTGAATTCCGGATTTTTCAAAAATTTGGTCAAATTTGAATTTGTTATAATAATTTTACCATTTTTGGCCAGTTTTTGGTAAATTTCCTACAAATTTGCGAAAATTTCCGAAAAAGAGCAAAATTATTAGAAAAAATTCAAATACGCGCCAAAAATTTCTATTTTTGGAGAAATTCTTATAATTATTAAATCAATAGGAGGACCCTATTGTTTTTCGCCAAAATTTTCATCAAATTCATTCCGGATAAACGATTTTTCCGGATGACCAAGGGAAATTTGTATGGAAAAATCCGTTCGGGCCAATTTCGTCCGGATAACTAAAATTTCCGATAACTGAGGGCCGGATAAACGAGGGTAGACTGTATATATCTTAAATATAATATCGTAAGCGGAAACTTATTTGTTGTAGTAAAGTAATTATACAGGGTGATATTTACTATGATTAATAAATTCATAAAAATTTACCAGAGAGATCGCGCAATTCCTCAAACGCAACGTCAAGCTTGTTGATTGACTGGACTCCAGTTACGTTAACAGAGGATTCGCTGATTTCTAGAGCGCTTTTTGCTTTGACAACGTTCTCCAAGTCCTCTGAAAATTACTATGCGGCATCACGCTATATTTTTTTAATTTATTAACAACTTTGCTTAAAATTGCTCTTTGCACTTTGGTTACAAACTAATTATTATCAACCATATAATATTGCTTAGTTTATATCCGATACAAATAATGCTTATCTTCCCAGCTCAACTTCGCCTCACCTTTAAGTTTATTGAACTTATCCTCAAAGGCATTCAAAAGTTGTATAGCTTCCTTAGGACGTTGGGATCCTTGAACTGGTTTTAGTTTATTCCATTCTGTTAGCACCTCGTTGATTTGCTTTTCAAGTATTTTATCCTCTTTCAAAATTCGGTCTTGCAAGTTCGCTATCTAAAAATGGAAAGTAAAAGGAGACGTGAAAAAAACAACACCTGAGATTGAATAGAAGCATCTTTTCTTCTAAGAACATCGACGAGCGCTGTCCATTCTCCTTCCACATTTTCGGCATAGAGCCAGCCTTAAACGTTGCATAAAATAATGTATTAGAATCTTTTGTATAAATCTTTTATCTTGGCTCATAGACATTTTCATTTACGTGGATTTAGTGTTTGTACTTGCGTTAGTACTTTCGTGAAAAGAATGAGAAATAAAAACTAGTTCTATACGTGAGTGTTGTGGAAACACAATAGTAAAGTTTTACATATTTCACGATTTCGCCGACTCGTGTTTTATTTCAGAATAACATAATTCTACTATTATTAACTAAGTTTAGGACAATAGACATTCAACAAACCTTTAGGAAATTGATATCGATTATGATTCAATAGTTTTTGCCCAGCGATGAAGCGGTCTACATTTGCTTGGCAAGCTGCTGTCTGCTTCTTCAAAAATTGAACGTAGGTGATAAGGGCCACTGCATCAGCTGTTGTACCCGAATCAATGCTCTGCGATTCAAGATCAGCACGCCATTTTGAAATGTCGGCATAGAACTTTTGCATAATTGTTCCTGAAAACAGAAAACTAAGCAAATGAAAATAAATAACTCACGAACCCATAGTTTGGCCGAATCTTTGAAGGACCTCACGCTGCCAGTAGTCGTACTTGACAGAAACTTTGGTCTGTACTTTCTGGTAATCCACAACAAACGGGAAAACTTCGTGCTGTGTGTCCTAAATCGGCGCAAATAAGGTTTGGGGAAATAATAGAGAATCATTCAGATAAAATTATTGTATGTGATTACGATAACCGTTAAAATCATATTTACTATAATTATGCTTCTGTTAAACGCTGGGTATATCGGACGTGGGAACACAATTTAGAGCCGAATTTGAATGTCAGATATTCTGATAACGAAATTTTTATTACACGGTATTCCTGTAAACTGGAATTATACCAACCTATTACCTATGTACATGAGATTAAAACAATTTTAAACATAGTTACCTGAGTATCGACGGTACTTCGTGATTTCTTTATCTCTAATAGCACGTTCATCCATTTGTCCAGATCTATATAAAAAATCAAAATAATTGAATGTAAAAATACATATACAAAATGTCAATAACGGAATTAAATTTGATTACCTTTAACATTGGTTAAACTGTTCCCAAATTCAGATTGACGTTCATTAATAACAAAATTTATGATTTAAACTCCGTCTTCTTAGAACAAGTGCCAAATACTATTTTCCTATTCTAGCTAATGTTTACCCCCAAAACTCCGAAAAGGAAAGGAGAAGAAGTGTTTTCGTTTTTGTGTGGTGTAAAGCGAAATTTTTTAAGTTTTGAGAAAAAAAGGTATGAGGCGAGCAGCTTAAAATAGGTATAAGGCGAGCAGCTTAACTTCTAGTGCTATTAAGTCCAAACATAGCCTTAAACTTAAACACTAGCTTAGGCTTAATCTTATGATTACTACAACCGCTCGTGCTACATCGGGTGGCCCCAGAAAACATTAGCACATTATTACATTACCAAATAACTATATGCTGTGTCCATTGCAAACGCGGCGATTTTTACACCAAATTTCATTGCTTGAATGACAAAGTTTTAAAGTACCATTTCCTAAGCGTTCATAAAGCATGTCTGGTTGCAGATCCCATAGCGCTTGATATTGTGTCCACTGAGTGACATATTCGCCAACTCCTTGCATAAGACGATTGATAGCCTCAAAAGCTTCAACAATGACTTGCTGTTTGTGTGGCATACGTAATAGCACGTCCCTGTATGTGAGTGAATCACCGGTTGAATGAAGCTGAAAATAATACTCTTGTATTATGAGCATAAAAATAAGTGAATGCTATGCCTACCTGCAAGCGAGTGTTGGTAACTCTAGGCTGAGAAGTTACGATTCCATGCCAAGCAAAGAATTGGGCTAATAATGAAAGACGGGCTTTATCCTGCAAAATGCGTTTGTAATGACATATATGCAATCTAAAATGGAAAGGGTATACCAATGATGGTGATACCGTAATCATCTGTGAACTAATGCGAATATCAAGACGAATTTTCGCTATGCTTGGTGAAACATTAGACTCTTTGTCCTCATCAAGTTCCTCAACATCTCCTTTGTTGAGTTCTCGAGTCCACACATGAATTGCTTCCTCTACACGACGAGCCAGTTTCTGTTCCAACTGAAAAAAAAATTAGATTTTGGTAAGCTATACAATGGAAGTTTAATTCAAAAATCTAAAACACCGAAACAAATTCAGTTCAAAAAACATGTACATTGATTAAATGGATGGTGTTACTAATATCATTGCGAAAATATCATATATAGAACATATAAAAAGATCAAAAAGAGTAAACATTCTAAATAACATTTTTGATAACGGCACTTTTATTATCAGTGGTTTAAACGCATACCGTATTATCTAGACTTTGTAGCCAGCTTTTAATGTTTGAATAATCGTTGTGAACCAACTGATCAACTGCCTTTTGAATCGAGGAGAGGATTTGACTGATAGCAGACACAGAATATTGACATTTGTCAAGCGCGCCTGTTTGATTTTCGATTGTATCCAATATTTCGGTTAGCTCTGACACTTTTTCCTGGTATGTATTAACGGCCTCCGCTAAAATAATTACGTATATTTTATATACTGGAAATATAAAGCTTATACCCATTTTCGTCGCAAATGCTTCCGTTTTGAAATTTTCCCAGCTAATGTTGAGCCCCTAAAATAGTTAACTGTAACACTTCCCAACTAATGAATAATACCTCAACTAGCAGATCGTGTATAACTTTACGATAACTTGAGACTAGCAAATCGACACCTCTGCGGTTGTACACAATTTCGTTTGTCGCGTCATACATACGCATTGATTCCAGTAAAGAAATCGCAAATGGGTAGGAATTACTCGCTGCATACGAATTGCTCATTATTTTAAACGGCATGCGAAAGCCGAGGTTTTTTAGATTTCGAACCTAAATACATTTTAATATAATTCTCTATTCACTGCCATAAATAGGCAAGGTGTATAGAATATCTATCAAAAATTATCCACTGCGTAGTTGGAACACCATTATTATATTCATTCAATTATTCCAAATATACCCCGTAACGGTTATGATGGCAGAAAATACATTTTGGGCATAATACGAAAAACTAAAATGTGTTTGCTCAGAAAGATTCATGTTCGATCTTACACAACATATTACCCATTCATCATTTAACAAAACAATCTACCTCTTTAGCCACAACAATAATTTCTGGCGCGTAATTTACTCGTAAGCGGCAGACAACTTTTCCATCGCGATGCTGTTTTTCCACAATAAAGAGTCTGTTTGCTTGGAAAGCGCTCTTTGTGAGAACTTTTTGCGACCATTCCTCGTAGATTTGATTCGTATCGAGCTGTTTCATAAGAATATCACATTCTTTTTTCAGATCTTTTCCTGGATATTAAGGATAGGTCAAAATACGACGTAAGAGTGTAATAAAAATGAAACCTTCTGGGTGATTCGCCCATTGGTCCCCGAGAACATCCTCAACACGCTTCATGTTCATTTTTAATTGAGACTCAATTTGACGTATCCACATGATTTTTGCCGCAACCTAAAAATGACAAAATAAATCACATTGAAGTTTAAATTTTTTGGATAGACACAAATATAGCCCTGAGCACAAAAGCTATGGCTTGTCATTAGTGAGACTTATCAAATTTACCAATTAAGTTTAAAAATTGAATATACATTTATGTCCAAATAAACGTACTTCAGGAATGTCGTAAGCTTCGGTAACCCTTCGTGCAAGCTCCATATTGCGTTCGTCAAAACTCTTTTTTCGCAAATTCTCAATGTCCGCTTTGACTCGTTCGATAAGTTGCGTTTGAAATTCACGAATTGCGGAGCGAATATGTGGTCGAACAAAAAGAACATTGAATCGCGAGAAAATCGCAAACATTTCGTCAGCATTCTTAGCGCCGCCCAATTGCTCACGGAGTTTTATTGCTAGTTGATTTTCAGTGCGACTGATTTGATCACGGTATGAACTCAGAGCTGTTTCCCACGCAACGATTCCTTCTTTTGAAATGTCCAAATAATCCACTTCCCTGACTTGTTCATAAGCTTTCGCCACTTGTTTGTCCGGTCCATCTTGATCGCCCGCATCAAGTGACATACCTCCTGATGAGCGGAGAACACGAGCGATAACATTGCTGAGTTGTTCATGTTGCTTTCGAAATTTATGAAGTTCATCAAAGCGTTGTTCCAGCTGCTTGTGACGGAAGTGAATTCTGAATAACAAAATATAATAAAAAAATTTTACTTATTTTTCACTATACCAAAATGTTTATCATTTAATGTGCATCTTTATTATTGGCCGTAAACATGAATATAGATATTAACATTTACATCTAAACGAGATGGCATAAAATATCCGGATTTCAAAGTGCAACGTCAAACAGTATCGAGATAATTTTATATATCAACTTGCATACCTCGTTGTGTATTTCACATCCATCTTCTGTTTTTTCGCGAGTTCGCGGAACATGCTCTGAAGTTTATCCCCTTCTTCATCCCAGTAAGCGAAAACAGAGTAGCAGCTGAATTATACAAATTAACTTAGAGTTTCAATATATAAATTAATACCTCTTCATAATCTCATCCAGTTCGGTAATAGGAAGATGCATTAGCCTGCGCGGGCGAACTATCTGAAATATTTTAATTATTATAACTCCCTTTATTACTTATTATTACTACTAACTTCCGTATCATAAAAATTATAGCAATAATAAATAACGTATTCCCTGTTTTTATGCCCATGCTTTATTGTACGCCCTCCCTCTAATTTACGCAAAATCTAAAGGTTTAGCTCCATGGGCATAAAAAACAGTGAATACTGTATATGGAAAAATTCTAATCAGCAAAGGAAGATTTTGGTAGTTTAGTATTGCTTTTTTATAGTGAGATACGGAGTCAGCCATATTAAATGCAAAACGGAGCAAATCGAACAACACAGCAAGCATTATATTTTATGATTTATATAATTTATGAATTTTTAACGCTCTATCGAGACGACTAACATAATACAATTGCTTAATTGACTTCTAATAAAATACATTATTGAACTTGTGTATCGTGGGGAATTGGCGTTCAAATTACCGCTAAAAGAACATGGGCCCAGCCGTGAAGAAGCGCGCTTCATCGAGGCCCCGCCATGAAAAAGATTCTTACCTATTTGAGTAAATGGGACGTCTTCTTCATGGCTCGGCTCTGCTGGGCCCTTGTTCTTTTAGCGGTAACTTGAGAGCCAATTCGCTCGCTATACTCAAGTTCCATAATGAATTTTATTAGAAGTTAATTAAGCAATTGTACCATTAAGCAATTGTATTATGTTAATCATCTAGATAGAGCGTTAAAAATTCATAAATTATCCAAATCGTGATAAAAAGGTTGTTCTAATTATTACACTATTCACAATATAAACAGCATACTCGAATAATTTGAGAACAAGTGTCTGACGAGATAGCAGCGAAAAAATCCATCGCACGCTTCGCCGGGTATTTCGAATTTCTTATTTTCCTTAGCGCTGCGAATATATTTGCAAGAGCTTGACGAACTCCAATAACATCAGTGGCGCTAACAAGGTCGTTCAATGGAATATCTAAATGCATCAATAAATATAATGTTATTGTGTGCATGAATAATACCTTTCATAATCTGATTATAGTCAGTGACTTTAGCAGCAGTTTCTTTCAGCCCTAAATAATTGTGTGAAGACGTTCGATCGATTCATAACTTTAAACAAACCCGTGTCAGCGTCGAAAGAAACGGTTGCATGAAAACGTTTTCCAAGTTTCAGCGCTTCCAGCGTGAGTACCACTTCCTCGGATTCTCGCATTTCATTGACACGACTAATGGCACGTTCCAAATTCATCCAGAATGTGACTTCCTGCAGTGCAGTTCCAGAAGAGGGGTCGCGATCCAATTTTGTAATCTTTCGAATCTCGGTAATCCAACGGTTAACGCCATTTTGAAGGGCATTGAGGAAAATCGTATCATGCACATATTCTTGAAGGTCAGTGATTGTAGCTTTTCTTTTTTCACCTTTGGCTTTGGGGGGGCCGGCCCCGGAATATTTTCTGGAATTTGTTTTTGGGTTTTGGGAAATTTGGGCCAAATTTTTGGATTCTCCCCGGAATATGGGGGGGGGGAAAAAAAAAAAAAATTTTTTCCCCTGTTCCCCAGTGTGACGGATACCAACCTAATGCAAAATCAACTAAATTTATGTATATTTTAATACAAAACTGGATTTTGATTGTGAAATTCTGATAGTGTATCAGTAGATGATAACGTAGTTTAAAAGTTTGAAATAAAAACTAACGTCTGCACTATGACTTGCTCATGAATTGGCTTTTCCAATTCGATAGTACCATATTTCTTGATGAAGAGAATTATTTTTACGAGTGGTAAGTGATATAAACTTAGTATATGTAATCCATCGTTTTGGCACTGATTCCAAAAGCCCCAAGCTATTTTGTTAGTCTTAACAGCGTAAGCCGTGATAATTTGTTATTCTTAAAATTTAAGCAGTCATAATACCGAGACCAAAAAGTTTGGATTGAAAAGCACCTAAAGGGATAGTTGTGAGATAAATTTGCCCCTTGATTCGTGACAGCATGGTCGAAAATAATTAGACGTTTCGGCAAAATGCGAAAAAAAAATTTTTTAACCATAGGGGATCATGGATTTGAAAAACGCGGGAAAACCTTCTAGTTGCCCCCATTGCGTTTTTCGGACTTCTTACTGGAACATTCAGAAGGGTTGTACACCGCCTTATAAGGGTTGTTCGGGGTTACCAAATCCTTGTTGGATGGGGCATATTGTACTATTGAAATGTTTCCAAGAGGATCGAACATTAGGTAAAAATTTGATCACTAACTATCTGAAATATGGAACACATAATAAAGAACAAAATTTACCTCGCACCACACAGCGATTCACTGCAAAAACTGAGGTTTGCTGGTCAGATATGAACCTCTGCAAGTCATCTGCAGCGGATTCCAATGCATTCTGAAGCAGACGATGATCGTTTTCTCCCAGCAATATTGACGCAATGCTGATAATATAATCATCCATTTTCATCTGAATTTTGTGTATGAAAAATGCATTGTTATAATTAACAGGAGTCCTGTTAAAAAATCCTATGTATAACAACTTTCAGCTATATGAGAATAATTTTGAGAATAATTAAATTTACGGCCGAATTAAAATTGCACAACATTTTGAAATTAATGTGAGGGAATTTAAAAAGCATTTTGACTCTTGTAAAATTTGAATCGATTTAATTTCTCCACTGAAAGCTGTAAGTGATATATTGCATAGGTAAAATTAAAATCCAGGCCATTTTACATACATGTTTTCAGAATGTGCAAACAGTCCTTCTGTCCTAGATTTATAATGAGCGACCGAAAAACATCGATGTATTTGGAGAATTACAACAAAAAGAATTATTTTTTCATAATCACGTTTTTTATATGAGTTCTCGTTAATTTTCCGTGTTTTTGCAAAAATTTTCCTATAGTCACGTAAAATCAGCGAGAATTTTCTCACATCATACAATGAGATATTATTGCGAGTTTGTGCTTATATAAAATGCCACATTAAATCATTTCATGCTACATTTAAAAAATCAAACAAATATGTTTGATTTTTGTGTGCAAAAGTTGTGTTTTATAGACAACTTAAATCTTAGGAAATATTTGACTTCACTCAGAATCGCGGAATAGAATCGAGTTAGCAAGCAATCAGACAAAAATATAGTCTGAGATAAAACTAACAACACTCAGCGCGGAATAAATATTATATTTATTTCTTTGTTGAATAAATTTTGTTTTACATTTTTGATGAATCATCAGCTAATGGTGTTTATACCATAATCTTTATGTCCATTGACGGCCGCATGTGGCGGCAGAAATTCAAAATTCAAAAAACCGATAAGGACGAAATTAAGCCGCCGTCTGGTACAACACCATTAGCTGATGATTCATCAAAAAAGAGTTGTAAAGGTTTTTATAAAAACATTTTTAGTGCTAAAAGACTTTTGAACACCACTGTACATTCCTTAAATGGTGGCGCTTAATCCTGGACAGAGAGTGCGCTAAGTTCTATGAAGTACAAAACAGAATATGGTTGTTGGAACAAGAACAAAATAATCACGGAAAATCTGACAAAAATCTATTCTGTCCACTTTTTAGGTTTCTGGCTTAGATTTCGGGCAATTAGGTTAGGCTTAAGCTGGACAGAGATATAGGCATTCTGCCCAAGTGAGTTCTTTGTACACACGATGTTGTAGGAAATCTACACGTTTCCGTTGTTGGAAAAGCATGTTTTTCATTCCCATATTCGAGACCTTTATGCTTCTGATTATTTATGCATTCACGCAATATAAATTATCATGCAAAAATATTCTAAAATATATTTTATTGTGCACGTTTTCTTACTTCATGCGCTTGTAATATTGATGTATGAAAATCTTGAATGCGCCATTGCTCGTTTCTGCGTTTCCATCACGTAAAATTTTTATTCCAATAGACAATATTGTTTAAGCACTTGACGACTAGTAACGAAGAAAAATAAATGTTTGTTATTTTATATTTTCTATTCATACTGACTACAATAATGGTTATAAATGCTGAAGAAGGTATGATATATCTCTGTTGCAAAATTATCCTCCCGGCATGCAAACATAGTCAACAAACAGGAATATCCGTTTAAAAACTCAGCTAAAAAATGCGCTAAAGTTTGCATACAGTATTTTATAAGATAATTAGTTTAGTTAATATTGATTGTTTTAACTTGTGTTGTTTATCCAAACACTCCGAGACGTAATGAATAGTTACTAACTACCTGCTTAAATATTACTACTATCAGATTCAAATCAGCGATATGAAGACGATATTTGTGGTTTATGTGCAAGCCTTGGCAAAAAATGTAGAAGTAACCCTGACTGCGTCAACCGAGGATGCTGTCCCATTCATGGTGGCAGCAGTGGATAATACTGAAAACATTGATTCCTTGTTTGATGGTCTTGACAAGTTTACTTAAAACACAAAATTAAATAAATAAATAAATACTTTCTATAAAACATTAACAAATGTCATTAACTATGACGCCGTCATATATCGTGTCCTTTTGATACCTGTTCCAAAACATATTTTTGAATTATTGGACAAAACATGGATTAGAGATATAGATTCGAAATAATGTTGCTATTATTATTTTAACTGCCAAATGTTTGTTCACTAAATTGTCTTCAAAATTGCGCGTAATTTTGCTATGACACATGCTGCAATACGCACTGGCGAATGGGAAAGAAGCACATCACCATCGAAATGTAATGCCATCTTTCACTGACTGCTGCCTTTGAATCCTATCACAGAGTGTGGGGACAAATTTTCCTTCATATATAACACACCAGTGCAAAATGAGAGCGTGGGATTGGCCTAGAGAAGGACAGACGGGCCCGCCGGACCGACAAAAACCAAATCAAATCAAATCTAAACTCAAACAAACCCCAAACTAAATAATGTCAAACGACAAAAGGAGCGCTGGCGGAGTGTGTACTAACGCCCAATACGGTGCACACATAGGCGGAGGGTACGCTCTTGAAAGATATGCCCAGTGGAGGGGTTGCGGGCTGTTTGGTCTGGCGGTAAGAATACGAGGAGAAATCCTCTTCTATAACCCGTTCTGTCCAACAATGACGGGTGAGTCCCAATTTTTTCTTTTTATGCAACTCTGTACTTAACTTTAAACGACACCTTTGCATAATTTAAGATGAAATGTTTGAGTATGTTTTTACTTACTCAATTTGTACAGTTAATGCAGCTGTATAAAATTCGCAGCAAACAATAATAAATTTGTGCCTAAATGAGAGAAAAAGGCCACCAGCTATAAAAATCAATCCTAGGAAGTCGAGGATCAAAACAAATCTTTTATTTTCGAAAAAGCATTCATTTCACTTATTGCAGAATAACCTTACATTTATAATCCTCGGTTTAACCAATTGTAACTCGTACGACAATTTAATTGCTACTTTTATCTTTACACTATACAATAAAGAGCTAATGTCCTAGTTGTATCTAAGAGAAAATTTACATGTAAATATGTGAAGTCTAAGTTTTATTGTATTTGTACAACTTCATGCACTTATGTCGGGTTTGCTTCCCACACAGTCAAAACAGATGTGCTTCTCTTCATGATTACTGACAGAACAAGTGAATACAGGGTATGTTCAGGAATTCCAGAATTCTGTAGTACTCGCATATTTGATAAATATATTTAACTATAAAAATATTATATCTAAAAAGTTTCCAATTGTTGCACGCGTATATTTATGCACCTTCAAAAGTATTCAGTATACGGTGATTTAGTAATTATTATGAATTGGCAATACCAGGATGAATCATTTTATGGCTGGTATCAATAATGTGGTGCTCTTCGGAAACAGACGTCTTTGTGGTATGGCTAACTTGTCGCCTAGACTTTCGACTCCAGCCAATACTGGTGCTAAATCCTCTATGCCATCCAAATCCCGAACCTTTGCTTGGTTTACTGCCCGAGCCTAAGCGATCCAATGAACTGTTATCTAAAAATTATCCATGGTTGTGTAATTGAACGAGAGAATATGCACAAAAAGTTAAAAATTAGGGTTATAATTTTATTGAATCGGGCATATGGTTTCTCAACAATTATAATACAAAATTTTATTGGAACACTGAATATATGTTGTTAAAGTATCCGAAAATTAAATAGAAGTAAAATCAGCAGTCATGTTTGACACTTAAAAGCATTTTTAGGGCTCTATTTTTTTTAAACTGTTGAATTAGCACTATAAGTTTGATTAATATATTTTATTAAGCGTATAAGACCCACTATTCTCTGTCCTATTTGATTGGTAATTTGTTTCAACCGGAGGATTGCTACCTCCTCCGTCTTTCGGCACACTCTCATCTACAGTTTGAAAAGTAGGTTGAATGCCACTGCCGTTATCGAGCATCCTTTCCACAGAAACGTGGGTGTTGTCATCTGTTTGATCAACTGATATTATGTTTGAATTAACCATACCAGAATCCTGATTGTTTTCTTTATATGTTAAATCTTTGGCAATTGTTTGCTGGTGTTCATTCGTTTTAGGTCCACTCTTGTTTTCCGAAGCAATTGCATTTTCTTGCTCTTCACTATTTTTCCATTCCTCAGTTCTCGTCTGCTGATTGTTATTTTTGGCGTCAAATAGGTTTTTTGATAAATCCTGTCCAATTTCGTATGAATTACGATGGCCGTTTTCTGAACTTTTATTCTTAATATGCTTCTGACCATCCATTCGATTGCGTATCCCATAATTACTTATACTTTGAGAACTTCTGTTTTCGTTAGGATAATAATCGTTTGCACCGACTGAGTTTTCGTTTCTATTTGACGTGCCTGAATTAAAAATGTAATAAGTAAGAACATAATGTATATTGTTCAGAGTAATCCTCTGGAAACCAATTAAATTCAAAATCAGTCATATTAAAATATATATTTCACCTTGTTTTGCACACAATTTATCTAACGTTTAAAACCTTCAAAAATGGCATTCATAGAATTCCGTAGAAAACTCAATTTATTAGCGATTACAAACAAACGTGCTTGAAGATTTAATTTTGTTCAATTTTTGAGTCATAATTCTTAGTAGCCTGAAAACAAAACTTGTCACAAATTAGTTGCCAATTCATTGTCTAAAATAATTATTAGTGCATAAAAACATCAAATATATATAAAAACGGTCAATTTTGTCACTTTGGGCCATCACTCGATACGTTACTTCTCGATAAATCCACTTTTTGCTTGGTGCAGACTGGTTCAATTTAGCGAGACTCGTCTATATATAATTGATTTGATGCTAATTTTTTATATTATTCTAAATCAAGTCATTCTTCGACATTGTAAGCAGAGAGTATATTGACCTTCTCGGTTCTTCGAATAACTGTTTCCTTGACTCTGTGACCAGCCATCTCCTTTGCCGTACGGCTCCCAAGGTCCGTTTACAGGTCGCCACAAGTCAAATTGTGCTAAATCGTCGTCATTGAGTCTGGCACTGAATGGATTCTCAATGGGCATGGGATTTCGCTTCCTCCCCCACAAATTATTGAATATTTTTCGGATAATTCGATTGAGTTTTGGTCGCGCTCCATGAGTACCGCCAGGGGCGTCATACGATAGTTGATTTTGAGTAATAATTTCTGTGAAACATACGAATAGAATAAAATAGAGCGTGACAGTGTGACAAAATGTCATGTTTTTAAAATTTTGAGACCGACAAATAAGTTATGGCACACAAATATACACTAAGTCTAGGTTTTAAATATTTATATCATGTGTTTTTCTAACCCATCTTCGGACAGTGACGCAATTATTTTCTGCGAAAACTAATTATAGCTGGATATAATTGCATTTCTGAATGAGAAATTAATATAGATACTGATTGGGAATAAAGCTTTTTGTTTATTCAGATGTACATTGACCTACCTTCTGTGCCTCCAATAATATGAAACTGCTACGGTAAAATATCCATGAAATCAAATATTGGCAAACATGAAGTGGGCGTCCATTAGTCATTATTTCCCAGTTATCATCGAGGAAAGTATTGAACCATTTTAATTGCTAAAATCAAAGCAGCCAATGTCGTCAGGAAGACTTTTGTAAACTATTCTATACCTTTCCCAGAATTAGACGATTCATTAGTCTATCACATTTATAATTTTAGATTTAAAGGAATCGTATAAATTGGCTGAATTTGATACGGTTCTCAAATGGTTATATCTTTTTTATTTCGGGATCAATCATGATATAATCCCTATATAATAATCGTGTTGTCACTCTGTCCGTGCAGGCTCAAATGTTAGGCACCTTCCCATGGTTAGACCGGGGCGAGTGATAGCTCATTTGATAGCCCTGAGGCTGTAGGTCCCGACAAAACTTTCAGAACCAAAATTTGAATATTTGAACTCGCGCCAAAACCGAAAAACGTGTTTTAAGGTTATGGCTATGGGAAGTGATGTTTTTTATGTTCCCAGTCGATTTCTGAGGCAATTCTGGAACACTTTGCTTTTTACACTTTTTGATTTGGCGCACTTTTGAAAAAAAGCCACTTTTTGGCCAAAAAACCGGGTTTTTTGATGCAAGGTGTCTATGGGTCTGATTTTTGGCACCCGGGGGTTTTCGGATGCGCTGATCACGAATCTGATGTCAGATTCGAGAATTGTTCTCACGAGGTCGTGTTATTCTCACCCGGTCTCTCACGAGGTCCGGACTTTCCCGGGCGGGATGTTACTAACGGGCGGGATGTTTAAGAGGCATACTGAGCGGCGTAACCGCTGTGGCGCTTCATAGCGTGGCGAGTTAACTAGACGCGAAGCGTCTAGTTATCCCTAAATACTAAGCGGCGCCGTGTACGTGACGCTCCCGTGTCCGCAATCATCCAGAAATATCCAGCCGTCAGATCAGGGCGTGTGATAGCTCAATCGATAGGTCTCAAAAAGTTGGGTCAGGACAAATTGTCAGAACCAAAATTCAATAACTCGAGATTTGTATATTGGTTTATGGCTGAAATTGATGCCAATCGTCTTCCCATGAGCTTAGCTGTCGATTGACACCAAAATCAGCCATTTGTAACGACAGCAACGAAAATTCGAAATTCGAAATCCGAAAAGTAGACGGAAAATCAGTCCACTATAAAAGATAAGCATTTGAAAACCGTGTCAAATTGGACGACACTCTTTAAATAATTTGCAGTTTTGGCATAACCTACAAACATTGTACTTGTAAAGGAAATGCACTGTAACGTACTACTAATCCTTGTGCCTGTTATTACACTTATTTTCTATGCAAGTGTCATTCTCGCCGATTCTTTTTCTTATGAGGATAATCGCGTACGATTTGGCCATCGTCATCCAGACAAATAAATTTATATGGAAGAAACGTATCCATTGCAGTGAGCAATATAAATCCGCAAAGCAGTGCATGAAATAAATATTTTGAGTTATTTAACGTAATGCATTTTAAAAATAATACCATTTAATAAACACATTCCCTACGCACAAATGTTCATTCAAACGAATGTTTTAACAATTTTCATTTTTGTAATAATAACTAGTTCTGTGTATTTGAGTTATTACTACACAAAGCTTATTTCTGTAACTGACTGGCCTTTTTTGCAACTGATTTTCGATTAGGCTTTTATCTGTACTTGTTTGAAACTGATAGTGCTTTTACCTGTAAACGATTTGATTTTACCATTTAAGGGTACTGTTTACTGTAAAATTCAAATATTTGGCTTGCGAAACAGGTATTTGGCTTGCGAAACAGTTATAAAAGCCCATTCAGTTATTAATGCTCTAAACTCTAATGGTGTACATTGTGCTCAATATACGATTAACGGGTGATAACTAATTATTGGCAGTAAATATATTGTATTCAAAAATTATATTTTTGGCATAATGTCCACAAGTGTTTGGTGTTATATAAAACTACAAGTGTTAAGGTATCCAACAAAAAAAGATCAGCTCCACTACCTTTACGAATCCAGGTAAACGGAAGGTCCAAAGTTGCACACCTGATTTTCGGTCTGTACAAACCGGCCTTTTTAACACCAAAAATCATCAAGCTGCTGTCCAATTTTGGGTTTTCTTGATCTTTGCGTGCCACCAGTACATAGGCATGTAATATATAAATGGATAGCAGACACCATGGCGCATTTTATAGATATACTCGTTTTCAGAGACACTTTGCCAAAACCGCCAATTTTTGCGCTTTTTCAAAAATTTGGCAATATTTTTATGTCACTTTTTGAAAGATCGTTCAAAGAAAAATCCGCCAGAAGATTCGGACCGTGGTGTATTAAATTATATAATCACTCATTTATCTATGAGGTTTATTTTGGCACATAATTTGTTTGGATGCTATATCAATTTAGTTCCAGAATTAAGTCAAAACGCACATAGTTCAAGATTCAGGGTAGTGTAAAGGATTTTAATATCTTGCGATAAAGGCCGGATGACAACGAGCTGTAAAAAATGGGTGATAGCTATGCCACTGCGGATTATAATAAGACTAAACTCTCAATTTGTCTTAGCACGAAATCCAAGAAATTCATGTAAATGTGCTGTACAGACCGAAAATCAGGTGTGCAACTTTGGACCTTCCGTTTACCTGGATTCGTAAAGGTAGTGGAGCTGATCTTTTTTTTGTTGGATACCTTAACACTTGTAGTTTTATATAACACCAAACACTTGTGGACATTATGCCAAAAATATAATTTTTGAATACAATATATTTACTGCCAATAATTAGTTATCACCCGTTAGTTAGACAATGAATGGGCTTTCATTTGCCATAATACTTTATCTACCATATTTTACCTTCTGAAGCAAAAAAGCTACACGTATTACCGTAGTCTAACGCTCACACGCAATAATACTTACTAATTTTGACGAATTTTTGGTTTTTAACAAAACCCGCGGGATGCATGAGTCGTAACGTTTTCATCGACTGGTTCCTATCTTTGTCATAAATGTTTGTATATCTTTTTCTCAATAGATAGATGTGATCTTTGATTATTAGTTACGGTGTCTGGTATTATAAGACTTTTACAAGACGCACAGCAGATACTCTCTCCCAACTCGCGGACTTTGCTCCTTTTACGTCGAAAGAACATTGAACACTGTGCTATTTATTTTTAAGATAGAGAACATTTAATTATATTTTAATTTTGATAAATACATTGTCATTTTATTTATTAAAAAGAGCAAGGAACTCTGTAATGTAACTATGTAATACCAACTCTAGGATTGTATCGAATTCCGAAATTTTTATACTTATCCAGAAATTTCACTGTTCTATTTGATGCGAACTAAAGTCCGATAGAACCATGTGTTGGGTAGCTGCTTGTAAATCGTTTTGCGGTAGCCTCGACATGGACAGGGGAATAAGCATGGGTAATTTCGTTGTCAAAATTTGAAAAAAATGCAAATGAAATAGAATAAGGATTCGGTGAAAGTAAGGAGAAATAATGATGCTCGTTGGAATTATAAGTTGCTTATCCCTCTAGCATTTGGTTTCCATTTAAACAAGGCGGAAAATGTGCACATTTTCAGCGAAAGACACGAAATAAAAAATAACCAAATATGTAGTTAGCGTTCCATCAAATTTTCAAATATAATTCATCAAATAAAACAAGTTTTTATTGAAGAAAATATCCAAAAATAACGCCAGCAAATTTGATTCCGAAAATATAATGCATGTGTTAAAATTTGTCTGTCCGAAAGATTGAAGTCCTACCAGATTATAAAACGATACCTATCTGGTATGTTTGAGATGAATGTACAAGAAATGCAGTGGTCATCTTTGGTTTTATTCTCCATACCGTATTGATTAATTTTATATTAATTCAAAATTTTTCAAGTTAAAAATAACGAATTATAAATTACCCTTTTCCTCGCATGGTGGACTTTGGACCCTTTCTATGAGGGAAGTGCATTATCGGTTAATGATTGGACCCCAAAGCTGTTTGTCTGGGAAAGTGGACTATCGACACACACAAATAAAGACTTGTCTCGCCGTATCTTCAAAGATTCGGTGATATCACTGTTCATTTATAAATCTTGATGAAATGGGGAATCCTTTCCTTTCTATTAATAGTACAGTTAATACGGCTATCCGTTCCATAAGAAAACAAAATGACAAACTTCCGCTTTAACAATCAATTAGGCGATTTAATACTTACTTACTGATATATATACTTATTTATACTTAATTTTAATTTAATTCTCATATTTTAAAATTAAATATACATTGGATACATACATTTTATTGGATCACTTTCATGCTTTCTATCATTCAGTTTCTGAAACGGATCTATAGCCACGGACTATACTGACAATGTCCCCAAATCTATAGGACCTGTGCCATTTCTTCCATTCCAAGGTCTTGTGGTTGTTTATGACTCTATCACACTTCCCATTATTGATTGGCAGCTTGAGTTCAGCCTTGCCCTTCTTCCTCGTGATCCCAGTCATTTATACAAACAATGCCCCTTTATCTAAAAACAAAGTTATCGTTGAGGAAGATATTGCATATAAATTTACTATTATATATATTTACTACTATAATATGTTCTTTGGCAAAAGTATAAATTGACACCAACTTTAATATTGACCAATTTTTGTATTTTACATTGTTCTTTTGTTTTTAACCAATTCAAAATACAAGAAAGCAGATAGTTTCCAGACAAATACATATTAAAGTCTATACTTTCAGTGTTCTATGATAAAGTAGCGCATTTTTTGGTTGAAAATCAGATTTCATTGTTAAACTCTTCAATCATATGTAGCAAATAAAAATTCCGATTCATTTCATTGAATATAACACTACCATAACAGTTCTTTGCAAAGTCACGTCGCATGAATCGCCATTTGCGCACATAAATCTGCAAATTTTTATGACTTGCGGAGTTCCCCAAATTTTTTCGAGTGTGATCGGGGTTTCCCTTTCTTTTTTAACATGCGTCTTCTTCAATCAATAGCCAGCCTGTGATTTCGTTGGTGTGGGTGCATCCATTCGTCAAATGTAAAGACTGACTGATATGATAAAATATCAAATATATCAGACTTCCCTTTCAAATTATATGAGCGAAACTGAACCAGAAGAGTGTAATATTGTTTATAGGATCATTGTTTGGGCAACAAACAGTGAGTGCTTCTTACGTGTCATTATTTCGTTGACAAATTGTAGCTGCACCTAAACGAAAAGGGCGTAGAAAATTCTGGGGACATATGGCATCAGACACCACGTGTTCACTTACCTTTAGATATTGATGTATTTACGTTATTGTAATTGTTTCCGTATACAAAACTGTTGTGGTTTAGGTTGTAGATACATATATTTCTGGTTGTAATACAAATGCTAAAATAATCTGCTCTGATGAATTTATTAAATTCGTTATTTATTTTCAGTTTTAGCGTAAATAGTTTAAAATTTATTGGTGTAATAGTGAGTTATGGCATAGATGAGACAAAGAATATTTATCTTTGGCGTCAAGATTTGAGTGCTCTTTGTTGGCATTCTGCCACACCAAACATCTCTTCATAGTGAAGAATAAGTCCTCAATAATTTTTTAATTTATAATTTTTCCATTTATACCATCGTTTTCAGTTCATAATACTCATAAGTAAAGTTTAGTCTCAACTGCCATCTCTGATCTCGCAAAACCGTTAGTTTGGCTGTCATATAGTCAGAGCATCATAAACTGGCTCCAAGAAGTCTACTTTACTCCCTATTATTAACACTTTGGGAGCTACGCTCCGCAAAACCACCTTTATTGCGTGGATTTCGCCCATTTCTGTAAACAATACACAGGTAAATTTTGATTTGAAGATCAAAATTATACGAAACATTTAAGGATGGCTTCAATGACCTCACTAACTGTGGCTGCAAAGCGGGAAAGTTGCACACCAAAAACAGGAGGCGATGAGTCAACTAGTTCGCAAAAGTCGGTAAATCCGTTCTTCGCAGGCATAACGTATTCTCGATCCACAAATGAGCTGGGAGAGCTTGTCAAAGTCCCCAGCCTTCAGGAAATAATGAAGGACAACAGTGGCAATCTAACTCCGACAACACTACAGGCAAGTCTGGATAGTTTTATGATCTAGTGTGTTGCATCATTATGAAATTTTGCTCATTATAGTTTTGAGTTCTAATAATAGTAATGAATTGATGAACTATTCTCAACAACACAGTTACTTGAACGTAGAGCAGTAGACCGCAAATTAGACTGATTAAAATAATTGGAAATTAAAAGCAGAAAAGTTAGTTTTATGGTAGTATTTTAGCATACATTGTGTCTCAACGCTACCAGCAATATAGATGTGGATATTACGGACGATGAATTGGATAGCCCGAACACTTTCCTTTTGTCGCGTTTTCCACACAGTTTTCGTCGTAGCCGAGCTTCATCTAAAGTTAAAAAAGCTAAGCAAAGTACGGAGCCTGACACTAAAAACTTGTGCAATAAATCAAGTGAAGCATGTGCGTGTGTTCATAAATCAGAAAAAGAGGTTTCCAAAGTAGGAAGTGAAGCCGAGTGTGGTGAAAGCCGGCAAGCCAACAGTTTTCCATTGAAGACCACGCCAATAACTGACGAGTACAAAATCACTCATGAGGTTGGACCTTTTCGATATAAAATACCAATTATACACTAGGGAAGCTTATGAAAAATTTTGGCCAATTTATATTGTCTTTTGAGCTTTTAATTACTTAAATTGTCACGAAGATTCGACCAAACAAATAAGTTAAACTTCCAAATCCTACTATCACAAACAATTTGACATTCTGTCACGATGTTTAGTTGACTCATTTGAAAGGAGTCCTTTCTAGGTGAGCTGATTAGAGGGGGAAACGGACCCTATGAACTTAATAATTTATATAACAATTACCTTGTTTCCTGCTGACTGAGCCTCCCTCTAATGGAAGCTCCCTCTAAACTGGAGATAAAAATAGGGAAAGCTTCATTAATTTGCTCCTTTTCTGTAAAATGACAGTGTTTTTTAAGATAATTGGCATAGGCGAAAGTGGCAAAGTAATGGCTTGTTTCTCCAAAGCAAATGGTGAAAAGTACGCTCTCAAAGTACTTCGTGATGGACCAAGATCCAGGCGTGAAGTATATTTGCACTATTTGACCAAGTAAGTTGAAACATATTTATTCAGCGATACAAAATAATAATTTCCAGTGATCATGAGAACATTGTAACTATCATCGATATTTTCGAAAATACCTTCGATTCTGTCAAATGTTTGCTTGTGGTGGTGGAATTTTTGGAAGGAGGAGATCTACTCACTCGATTTGAAAATCAGGGACGAATACCATATTCCGAAGAACGTACGTTGTTCGGAACTTTATTTTAAGAAAATGCACTATGCAAAAAATGTTTTTATAACTTTGCGAACAGGGAGTATTTCGTTATGTTCAACAAACCTTTTAGCGATCTTAAACGTTGGAAGTGATAAAACATTTAAATTTACGTTACTTTTGAAAGCGACTGTTATAGTGCAGGAACCTATGGGTTTTAGTCTGGTTACATTGTAACCAGTTGTTGTAATGATAAATCATTAAATTGTATTGAATTTGATCATGTAAATATTACAGACGTTGCTAAAATTATCAGACAAATCGGAAGCGCTGTTCACAAGCTCCACGAAATGAATATTGCTCACCGAGATATAAAATTGGAGAATATTCTTTGCAGGTAAATACTTAAACATTTTTTTGTAAGCCAGAAGCAACTGTACATACAACCTTGTACATATAATGATTACTTTACAACATTTTTGCTATCACACAAATTTAGTACCAATAATCCGGATAATTGTACATACAAGCTTGCTGACTTCGGATTTGCTAAGCGTCCCGAACGAAATAATCTAATGGAGTCTCCTTGCTGTACGCCAGCTTATGTCTGTCCTGAGGTATAATTAACTAAAAAATATGTCATAATAGTATATATTTGTAGATTTTGAGTCACGAAAGGTATGATAAATCGTGCGATATGTGGGCAATGGGCGTTGTGATGTATATATTGTAAGTTTTATTTTTCTCTATGAGTTTTTGTATTGTTTCCATGGATGACCTTACAGACAACCTGATCTAACTGAATTCGATTAGCTTAATTACATCAATTTTAACTTTAAGGTTGTGTGGATATCCGCCATTTTACTCAATGAAGGGTCTGCCTTTTTCGCCAGGAATGAAAGATCGAATTACTGTTGGTACGTTAATGAGCGAACACCTTAAGATTAAAACATTAATTCATTTAAGGTTTGTACGCCTTCCCAGCAGAAGATTGGGACCACATAGCACCAAGCAGTAAGTATACTTTAACGAGACAAAAATACTAACATATTGATAAGTATCTGTCTTATTATGCTCTAAGAGCTGGAGCAGAGAGCATGGACAGCTTCCATAGCTAATTAATATACATTACGAAGAATAAAATGGAACAAAAAAGTAAAAAAGGCTAACTAAAATAATTGGAGTACTAACAGCTTTATCCTCTAAGTGTAGGGCTATTATAGCGTCTATATCAATAGATGTAAAGATTAGTAAGTTACACACTATAGTCGTGCTTATTACATGAAAACTTAAGGAAAATGCTATACGTTTATTCTTTATTTAATAAACTATAGCATATATCAGATATATCTGATACTTTAAACGACCTAGTACGCAGTTTTCTTGCCGATATTAATGATTGATAGAAAAATTATTTCTGTTGTTTGTTAGAACACATCCAGAATTATAATTCCAAACATTTTGACGCAAGGGTCACTATTCCTTTGTTGTTACGCATCTAACGAGTAAATTATTTTTAGCAAAGAATGAAATTCGCCATCTTCTGCGCACTGACCCACACACGCGAACAACAATCCAGGAACTGATGAATGGGCCGTTCCTTAATCCCGAAAAGCGCTGTCTGCCTGTGGTCCGATCAGACACCTCTTTGTCATCATTGGACGATTTCGGGAGCACAACACCCTTGGCAGATGCCTCACCAGATAGTGCACTCGGTTCAAGTGGTGGTGAATGCTGCGGATGTTCGGATGACAATTCCGAAAACAACAATGGCACAGAATGCAAGGATTGTGCCGACGATAAGGGCGATACGAAATCGAATCTAAAATGGAAACCGAAATTCCTGTTAGGTACCAAATCATGTCGAACTAACCATAACGGAAAAACGCGTCAACAACCACCTCATGCCATATCTGCAAGATTTTTGCGACCATTGCCTTCTAGTCGTCCAGCGAACTCGGAAACTGGTGGGCAAACAATTTCTGGGCGTAATGCGGCACACCTTTATAGTATTCAGGTAGATTAATTATACATCAAAGCATTAGTATAATGACTAGCTGTGCACGCCGCCGCTATCGCGGCGTCCCCCCCCCCGCCGTCAGTATGCCCCATTTTTCAAAATTTTGTCTAAAAAATTTTTGTCTATATTTTGTCTAAATTTTTTGAAAATCTTTATCAGCACATCCGTACGAACATTTTAAGCTATCACATGCCCGGAAATGAGCGGTGAAAGTGGTCTATACGTCAGTGGACACACGCAGAGACAGACGGACAGACTAAACGTCAGTCCACGCAGCCACGCAGGCAGAGACGGACAGACACTGGCTTCTTAGTAAAGTAACATACTCATATTGAAACATGAACAAATCTGAAAAGCCTTCAGTGAATAGTGAAAGTTTTTACCTTATATCGCAAATTTCGCATATTCAGGTAAATACAAATTAGGTTTGTGAACAAATATTTAGCTGTAATATTGGGTAACTACTCTAATTAGTTTTGTGTCTGTTGCTATTTTTATCTTATGACATTAGCTTTTTTTAGGAAGAAGTTGGACGAGCTCTCGGACTTATGCGACTTGGCGGCGATAATTGTTACGTAAAAAGTTTAAAATCCGCTTCTGGAAATCGGCTATTAGAACGTCGTAAAAATGCCGCGATATCCGCTGTGGAGAAAGTTGCCAATTGCCAAAAATGAGAAAGAAGAATTTCTGTAAATACCAAATCTATACAAATATGAATTTATCGCACAAGTTTTTTAAAGCAGTTGTTTGTAGACAATGTCAATTTGGATTCCAAATACTACATTTTTAGCTTTCCTTTAGTAATTCTTAGGAATGTTTCATTATTATTACTAGTATATATATATATATATATATATATATATCACTTGATTTCACCTCATGGCAAATATTGTAGATATTCTGTATTGGGTATTCATGGCGGAGATAAATAAATTTCATGCTTATGGTAAAATTTAATAAGAAAGAATTTTTCCGGGTTTACGATCCTATATTATGACAGAAAAGACATGAAAAACTAGGAAAAAGGATTAACGTTTTAAAATTGGATATTAACATTGAAAAATATAAATAATATAACGCTCACTTAACAGGTCTTAGCTTACGTATTCTCAAGATTTCTTAAAAGCCCATATTACTTTTGGTTACGAATGGTTTAATGCTAGCTTCCTTTCTTCGTTTATAAACACTTTGTTATCCTTATAGTAAGTTATCCTTATAGTAAGTTAAAGCTGTCAGGCGTCACCTGGGATATGGCGTCACCTGGGATTTAGGGGAAGTGCATTCTTAGGGGTGCTTAATTTTAGACAGGTACCTAATTAGGGGTAATTTTTAGCGGGGAATCTGAATTTTAGGTCAAAATTTAGCTAAAATGTAGACAAATTTAGACAAAATGTACCCAAGTTTTCGAAGGGCCATTCTTACCAGTCCGCGACTGTCGACCTCACCCTAACCATATACGTGAGGCGCCGGAGGCGACGAGCCAGTCCTGTGGTCGGGCGCGGAGCGCCCGACCTTCTCCCTTGGAATGTGAGGGAACTTAGAACATATACTCCCGAACAACCCTTACTCCCGAACAACAGCTGTTGAGGGCCGCAGGCCCGAAATAGTCTCATGCTGCTCTACTCCCGAACAACCCTTACTCCCGAACAACCCAACCCTGACCGCTGATGGCGGTGCGCGAAGCGCCGCTGATGCACGCTAACCGCTTCCTAGCGAAGTGAGGGCCGCGAAGCGGCCCCACTTCGCTAGTAAATATATATTGCAATGAGCTTTCATTGTAGACAGCGGTCTGCTTTTATAAGCTTTTTGTAAATCTAATTTAAGTATTTTAATGTTAGCAGGAATCTGCATAATAATGTTTTTTTATATCGAAAACCTAGGTTAAACTATAAAGAATGCACCTTTGTCTATCAGTATCTTTGTAATTCTTTGTTTTAAACAACAGATAAATTTGATTTTCGTTAGAACATTTAGCACAATCCATTTTTTGCAATTTCGTTTACACGACTTAGACGACATTTACACAATCGAATAAATAGTGGTTGCCTCTTCCATTTCCGCTGCTCAACATATTCACATATCACTTTTAGTGATTATGACTATCACTATAACAAGAATTATTATACTCCTCAGACTTTTATCTGACAGAAACTTAATTTCAAACGCACTCAATTTTACGGTCATTAATTATCTCATTTTAAATAGAATACCATTTTTGTTATAAAAATCAGGATCATTACAAATGTTTTAGGTAAAATTAAGTTTACAAAATGTTCAAACTTTCTTCGATCTGTGAGATATTCCCCTGCAGAAAAATCTGAAAATTTATTGTGTTAGACATAATTTAGATCAGAGCTTGAAACCATGCCTTGGTGCTGCTGCAGGCGTCGAAAAGTATAACTATAGTTCAACATAGTAAGTCAGTAATAATATTTCAGGTGCAAATTACAAAGAAGCAATCCAAAGCCGGATCTCGACCTTCAAAATTGAGCAGCAAAGAAACGATAGAAAGCGCAGATCAAAGTGGCGATAGATCCAAAGGTATTCATGAATTTTTGTCTCGCAATGTGCAAATCGCTAAGGGCAGGGGGCGTGACTCGCCACGCGGCGTTTTCTAGATTTCATACTATATTCCTTCATGCTTATTATAGTGCGTGGAACACCAGGGGCAGCCCTTTCGAATCGATCAGAAAAGCGGGAAGGTGTGTTTTTGGTTCCTTCATTAACATATGAGAAATGTACGCCCCATCATCAGGTTGGTTTTGATTTACTGAATGATTTCATATCTCTACCTATCCTGGAGTTTCTTCCCTTACAAAAAATCCTCACAAAGAAATAGCGTTGATATCGGGGTAAGCTGTATTTAAAGTGGCTGTATCCCTTATTTGTTCTTATATTACTGCTAGCTTTTACCAATGTATCAAATTTTGTAAATATCATTATTTTACCCTTCACGGTAACACAACACCCAACATCGCCCTTAAAATGTCAATTTTGATGGGATTGAAACGTATCAAACTCCTATATTTTATTTGTGGTACAAGACCCTGAAATTTCGCCCAAGTACTGGCTTCAGGTTCCCAATATTGGAGTATCATCAAACGCGAACTGTACAAATTAATTGAAAAAGTTTAGGACCACTTACTAGAAAAAACACAATCAAGCATGCAGAATTCTGTAAAGGATGTAAGGGGTGTCAACGACCCATGCGCACAGACCCCTCAGTACTATTTGTTTCCATATTTTCGAAATAATTTTCATTGCCTGGTAACATTTTAGAAAGCGCACCAGAGATTTGGGTGGCGTGAATATTGCTAATACGGATATAACTATGCGATGTCTCATGAAAAATACCAGGTGATTGTTCAATATTTACAATGGAATAATAGTGGTTTAGAGAAGTGACGATGGCTCCCTTGACCAGGAAAGAATGGACGACTGCTGTAGATGAAATATACGAGCAATTCGAAAAAGATCAATCGGCCGGATACGATTCCGCTAAAGCAAAGAAGAAAATAGGTAAATGTTGTTAAATTTTCGTGTGGTAAAGTGACTTCGTCTAATCCTGGAGCTGAACATCCCCAAAATAAGCTGAAGCTGTAATCCGTCCCATGGCGGTTAGACTCCTTTGGGCAGTGATATCTTAAAATCTTCGTACGTACTAGCTGATAAAGAAATTAATTTTTTTGGTACATTGCGTTTTTTCAAAAATGGCCATTTTTTGCAAAACATTGTCATTTTTTGCTTTTTCCTGTAAACCACTGCTGTGCAATCGCATTTTCGTGCTTCTTTTATAAAGACATTCGACTCAGAGAGTAGAATCGCGTGGAACAAAAATTTTTTGGTACATTTAGTCATTTTTGACAAAAAGTGGCCATTTTTGAGTTTTTGATAGCCAAAGCATCTACGCCGCTAATTTTTTGCACCCTGGGTTTTCGATGGTGCTGAATTCGAATCCGATGTCAGATGCGTGATATGTTCTCGCGATGTCAGGTATTCTCACAGATCAAACATGAGTCACCGCAGGTGGGGGCCAATTTTGTGGTCGGGCGCGGACTTCAGACAGTGCCCGACCTTCGACAGTGCCCGACCTTCCTTCTTAAAATGTGAGGGAACTTAGAGCAGGTATAGGTATACATACAGACAAAATATTCAGACTCCCAGAGGGAGTCCTTGTAGCTAGTCTACTCTAACTAAGTCGCATGTTCACGGCCTGCGTCTGTCTCCAAAAATTTTTTGTCTCAGATTGGGCTGAAATTTGGGGAACCCCTCTTTAGGGTAGGTTTAGTTTGTGAAATTTTTTTTCAGACCGCCATGCACACACCAAAAGGGGGTAAACGGCCCCTTTACCCCCCAGTGGGCCAAAAATGCAAATTTCTCTGAAGTATGCTTTCTGGGGCGTGTAATAGCTCATTTTGCTCCCCAGGGGCTAACTAGACTTCTAACGGCTAACTAGATTTCTAGGAATTTTGGTGAATTTTTCAATTTTTGGCCAAAAAATGGTCATTTTTCGTCAAAAAACTGGCCATTTTTTGCAATTTTTGCCTAAAAACCGAGGTTTAGGTATCTTCTCCTCCCCCTTTCCAGGCAAGTTTGGTACCAAAATGCTCCCCAGGATGTCTAGAGTACTATTCCGAAGGAATTGTGCCGGCACGCGCCACCTGCGCGAGATATGCCTTCCGGAAAATGCCACATTTTCAGGATTTTTTGCAATTTTTGGCCAAAAAACCGCGGCGCGTCTCTATTTTTATCACACTAATCCGCATAAAACTTGGGATAAAATAAGATTTGACAATTATTAAAATGAAATTCTTTCTTTCCATGATCTTTCGATACTATCAGGTCAACTTTCACTTGTATAAATCATTTCAGTAGAAATGGTATAATATAATTAAAATATAAGTATTGTAAAATGTAAAATTCAGGTGAAATACTACAGTTATTCAAAATGCAATTTAGTGCTGTAGAAAATCCAGTGCCGAAATATTCACTATACTATTACCTTTTGTTACATTAAGTAAATCATTCATTAAATTTTAACTTTAAACCAATCATTATTTATTTCAGAAGGTCACGTTCAAATGGATTTGGATAAATCCGTGGTTTATGTTGTGCCGACGGAATTCACTCAAGAAAGCGAAACCACGCAATCATCTCAAATGCCGACATCGGCCTCGGTCGTGCCGTAAGATACTGCTGCATTAGGCGATAATAACGAATGAAGAATTGAAAAACATTCTGCGTTTTGTCTCTTAATCAACCAAACATGCACATGTTATAAGTTTTGTTAAAATAAATTGTATGCTATATGTGCAGTTATCGACAGTCGCATAAGTTTCTCTGTGTGCATTGTGAAAATGTCACAAACCCAAACTCGTAACAACACTAATTTCTAAATAAATTCAAATTTATTATGATTATGGCAAAGTGTTGCAGATAACTTTTTGAATTATTTCAATTTATTCTCCTGATTTACCTATGATTTTAATGAAATTTCTGTAATAATTATATCTTTCAAGTCATGTCAAACATTCCGCTATTTAAATCTCCGCAAATTCCAAATCGCAGTCGAAGCTTGCAGCTCACTTCCGAGGTAAATTTATATTGGAAATATAAAAGATTTTAGCAAAAAAAAGAATTAAGGGCGTGTTAAATTACTTGTAATTCTTGAATCTTCATGTTAAGCGTCTTGTGTGCACAAAACCAATCTACGCAATAGTTTTGCGTTTTAGGGTGGAAATGATTAAATTTTGCCAAAAGGATTCACTATTTGCTTTCTAGGAAAATTTGTTGACAATTACATAAATTTAATACAAATACCTTTATTAATAGCCAGATTAGAGACAGTTGTATAAATTTGCAGTAAATACCGTATTTCGTCCTAAAAGGGACCCTTATTTTTCAATGTTCCTCTGGGAGGCCCTTATTATAGTGGCCCTTACTGGGAGAGGCCCTTATTTTTTAACCCTTCATTTCCCAGTGTATCTGATTGGATACGTTTTTAATTTTGGTGTTTTTTACCGAATTTTGTTTTTTAAATTTAAAACTTTTGGCAAAAAGCGCCAAAAATACTTCCGAAAATCTGAAAGTTTTTTAAATTTTGTAAAAGTGACAAAAATTTCGAAAATTTTTTCAAAATATTTGAATCGGCGTTATTCGGAGGGCCATTTATAAGGCATGTTTCAAAAAAATCGCCGTTATTCGGGGGGGGGCGGCGTTATTGGGAGGGGCATTATTCGGGGAGGGGGTCAAACCTATACAATTTCTTTGGCGACCAACCGAGAGCGAAAAAATCGGCGTTATTCGGGAGTTCGACTGTAGATCACATAGAAAAGAGAAATAAACAATGGCGGCCATCATGATTTTGATAAAGACAGGTCACCAAAAGGAAAGCTAATGGTAACGCCAGATTTCTGCCTTTTGTCTATGGCTCCGGCAATGAAGGGTTAACCCTCGACGGCGAGGCCGAAGAAAGTGGTTTTTTGGGCATACAAACCGTTTTTTGGCGCTTATTAGGAGCGGGCCCTTTTTGGAGGAAATACGGTGGTAGTAATAGTCTAACAAAGGTAGAATTTTCGTATACATAATTTAAACTACATCTTATATAAGCTTAACATTGTTTTCAGTTACAAGAATATATGCAAGCCACAGGCGAGTTCGAAAGCGAGTCACAAATTGAAAGACGGCGCATGATTATTCTAAAAATCGAGAATATTTTTAACACATGGATCAAGGAAATAACCTTGAAACGAGTATGCAATTTTGATATTTTTATGAGGTTATTTGTATATATGATATGAATTGCATGATATTTTATGTAAATTTTGTTTGAGAGAACACATAATTAATTATGTAAAGTGTTGCGTCGAACATAAATTTATTTATATTTATCGCCTTGAAAAGTGGATATTAATTATGAGACTTAGGTTCGCTTTTGTGCGACGTCAATATTATAAATGTTATTTTGATTTATTTTTGCAATTTAGGTGCGCCCATTCACGCATAAGCAGATAGGCGGCAAGGTATTTCCTAGTGGTTCATTTCGACTCAAAGTCCATTCAAAAGACAGCGATATAGATCTTTTGGGAGTTGCGCCTACAAGCGTCAATTATGGCGATTTCTTCAGGTCTTTCTATAAGACCCTAGAAATGGTAACTTATTAATACGTATAAAGCTTGTATATTACCTGACAGGAAAGTGTGCTCACAAGCTAATTATAAAAAGCTCACAAGCTTTTATAATTAATAATTAACTCATTTAATAGACATTTTCGTATAACTAAAAATTTATTTTGCCGGATTTATTAAGATTTTAAAATCATTTATTAGGTATTAACTTCATTAACGTTTAATAGAACTTTTTAGGTGTAGAATTATTTAGATATCACATCGAGTACCTCTAAGGCGCACTGTGTCCGTCGTGTCAGAGCAGAAATAGGCTTAAATAAGCCTTTTTCTGGGATCACGCTCCCGAACCCTAGGCTTTGCGGGTACCCCCTAAATCGGCCACGCTGAGTCGAATGGCGCAAAAATTTTTCACGTGAACCCACGTGAAACGTGAGTTACGTGGGTCACGTAAAAGGGCAAGTACACTCTTCGCGCCTCGGAACCGGGCGTATGATACGTCAATCGCTTCGTCTCGGCGAGACAAGACGATTGGTACCGGTTTCAGCCTACACTGGTGATCCTAGCCGGAGATATGGCTTCCGGAAAATCCCGGATTTGGCCAGGTCACAGATCACCCGTCGCGCCTCGGATCTGAGCGTATGATACGTCAATCGCTTCGTCTCGGCGAGACCAGACGATTGGTACCGGTTTCAGCCTACACTGGTGATCCTAGCCGGAGATATGGCTTCCGGAAAATCCCGGATTTGGGGGGGGTTGGTCCCCCGGGGGGGAAAAGCCCGCCCCGGGTTGGGGTTTTTGGCCGGGGGGGGGGGAGGCCGGGGGGGGCGGGTGCGTCCTATGGAATTATTGACTAATACAAAGACTGTTTTATTTTAAGCACCCAGATGTGTTCGAACTACATCCGATCAAGACAAGTTTTGTGCCAGTTATAAAATTCAAATATGAGGATATAAATATTGATTTCCTATTTGCACAACTTTGGACCCCTACAGTTAGAGAGGATTTGCATTTGCATGAGCTCTTGATAGGCAATGACTTTCACACGAAGCCACCTAATTATCAACACACCGTCAATGGTAAGAGTTTCTATCATCACAAATGTATCTAAAGCAATATTTAAGGGTGTTTGGTCGCAGAAGAACTTCTTGCTTCTGTTGGGAACATAGAAAACTTCCGTACAACTCTCAGGGCTGTCAGGCTCTGGGCCAAAAGTAAATTTTTCTAAGCTTATAACTATTGTAGCAACAAAGCAAAACCTAATTTTTTAAATAAATTACAAATTTAGTGAATGAAATATTCTACTTTGCATGGTTTTGTGTGTGTATCAAATTTTGCTATTAGGCAAGTATACATAGGCAATATTAATATTTCTAAAATATTCCTAGAAACTGAGGTAGAAAGTCGCCAATGAGGAATGATCGGTGGGGAATGCGTTTGTTTTACCATAGAATCATTTTTGGTTGGTCAATTTCAGTTCTAAAATATTTCTGCGCGTATGTTCTAGTTTTATTTGTTTAAATTGGTTTCTTTTTTGCCGCAAAGCAGAGTGGAAAGGCGTTCAGAAACAGAAAGATACTTAGAAAATTAAAATTGTCCTTAAACTATCCTTAAAATATAATATACCATTATTATAGATCGTGCGCTATGCTCAAACATATTCGGGATGTTGGGTGGTGTTAGCTGGGCTATTTTAGTTGGCCGGATTTGTCAACTTTTCCCTGGTGAAAGCTCAGCCGTTCTACTTACAAAGTTCTTCCACCACTATCTCACATGGTCTGACAAAAAATTTTCCTTGTTGTATAGTAATATACCAAACTTTAGGAAGTGGCCTGAACCTGTATTTATGGACACGAGCGAACCTCTGAAATACCGCAATCCGAACGTTTTGAATGAGCGTATGTCGGAAATGCCTATAATCACACCAGCTATACCAGAATTCAACTCCGCCTGCAATGTCAAAACATTAACCAAAGCTGTCATTATGGAGGAACTCGAGAGAGGTAATAACTCACCAAGATTTTATAACTTTCTGTTTTTGTTAGGTAGGCAAGTATTTGATAGCTTAAACATTCAAAAATTTCAATTCATGCATGGAAAACACCAATATTTTACATAAGAATAATTCCATATGATTATTTACATAAATACATTTATAGAGTGCATTTCCCTCACAATTTTTATATTTACTCCCAGACTTTAATTCATTCATATTATGTGACTAAAATATTGATTATATTTTAAGGTCTCGATATTACATCACGAGTTATGGAAGGAAATACTTCCTGGAACGAATTATTTCAACCACTTGACTTCTTCTCCCGCTTCGATAATTTTCTAGGATTAGTATGTATGGCTGGTTCTGAGCTAGAGCATCGAATACTCCGCGGTATAGTAGAATCTCAAATTGTAGCGCTGATGCGCTCTCTGGAAAAATCAGAAAACTTCACGAAATGTCATGTTAACCCCAAAGCATTCATACCACAAGATCCCAAGCTCATAAGTTTAGCAACAGAGTAAGTCTATGTTTCCATTGATATTTTCAACAGATGGCTTTCAGAGGTATCCCTCCTACAGCTTGGTTTATGGGAATACAACCAAAAGAGGGCAAGCCCATAAATATCGAGTCGGAACTGCATGAATTCCAGGAGAAAGTGTTTAGAGCAGCAAAGAAGAACACGTTTATCAAGAACACCGATAAACTCGCTGTAGCTGGCACTCTTATCCAGAAGAATAATTTGGAAAAATGGTAAGGTCTAATTTATCCATAATTCTGAAGGCTTTTACTGCTTTAATGTAACATATTTCGTAGTAATATCAGGAATTAATCCAATATAACTGATATTTTGATAACGTCCATTCTGTTCTCTTCCATCAAAATGAACTACATTTTATCTAATGGGCTAATAACTCAAAATCAACTTGAAAATCAACGATTTTATCAATTGTAATCGTAGTAATGCAAAACGATTTTCCCAAGTGAGAAATTTATTATCATCCCATATTGCTACAGTCGAGTCTTTTCATAACGCGGGTCTTGGGAACGGACAAAATCCGCTCCAATATTAAGAGACCCGCGTTATAAAGCATTTCCATACATTTTAGCCACTTGGGACCAAATTTCATCCGCATTATAAAGAGACCCGAGTTATATCATGGTGGGGAATTTCGATAAATGCAAAGGAAGGCTTCATCGAAGTTTTCTAGTTAGCGCGAATCGCCGGCCACTATTTCCTGCTGTTTCCCAGCTGCGCGCATTCGTTGTTGTCTTTCCAACGAGGGAAACGCGCAGCTGGGAAAGAACAGGAAATAGTGGCCGGCGATTCGCGCTTACTAGAAAACTTCGATAAAGCTTCGATGAAGCCTTCCTTTGCATTTATCGAAATTCCCCACCGTGATTATATAGAGAAGACTAAATAAAGAGACTGGACTGTATATAGTTTCGAGGAAAAATAGTATATTTTCTTTTATTTCCAGGTTGGATATACGAGATTTATACACTCGGGCAATTAGGGCGCCTGAACCAATATCCTCTAAGCTAAGTGCTGGCGCAGTGACTTCGCAAAAACCCCTAGATGTTCAACTCGGCCGTTCTTTCTCCACATGTGCATCACAATTCATTCTCAATAACAGAAAATTTTTGTCGAAACTGTGCAAAATTCGTTAGGAATGGTTAATATTAGTTGTTAGCAACTTTTACGTTCTTCATTGTTAGTATTGTTATTGTAAATTTATATTGTTGCAAAATAAAAATGTTATATTTTTATCTATCAATTAATTGACGAATTTTTAAAACTATGTTTACTTATTAAGGGAAGGCACTGTTGTTGCTCTTTCGAATAAAAATAAGAAAAACATGCATGAATCTTTTCGGTGTTACAAATTTAATATAAGCAAATTCCCTGCCAAAAGTGTTCATCTAGACTGTCTACGTATAATAAAGGAAAATTTAAAGTAACTTATTTCATGATTTATAAAAACTTTTAATGATGTTTTACAAGATGTGTTACTGCTGGTGTTTTGTTAAGGAAATGAAATTAGTGATGAAAGAAACGAGATGATTAAAAGTCATAAATCAGCGCACCCAAATGTTCCTAAGACATCTGCAAAAAATAAAAACGTTTTAAAGAATAAATTTTTTCCCTGCGATTGGCCACGTTAAACTACAGTAGCCATAGGACCAGAAGTTAAGTCCGCCTTCTGTTGAGGTTGCTTATGACTCAAAAAACTGCGCGTGGCAAGGCGCTGAAGGAAATTTATTATTTAAATTACTTCTAAGCGTATTGTTAACAATTTATAACATTAAAATTTCAGATATAAAATATGACTCAGTCAAGATGGCTGTTTCTTAACACCCTGCGCTTCTTCGGTCGAGATGAACTCGAACATATCGAAATGAGCTCCAAACAATCTCAAGGACTAATCGAAAGGGAATTTCCTAACAAACCATATCGCCTATTTGCATCCCTGGCAGTCGAAAATTTTGGAGCTAATGACATAATGCAACTTTGGGACAATGGACACGTGTGGAATCCTTTAGTTCGAGCTTGGACAAATGAACAGGAGCATTATTCGGTTGATCAAATGCAACAATACTTAGGCCGAAGTATCCGCGTGAAAAGAATCGATATAGCATTGACCGGGATAGAACTTTTGCGAGAGGTAAAATAATTCTTTATTGCTGTGTCTCAATTACCAGAAGGAATGACGGGAAAATATTGCGATTTTTAAAGACTTCAAACATTTTATGAAAACTAACAGCAAACATTCCCTCAAATTAAAAACTTTATTTGAGAAAGCGTATAATTTAAAAATCATTTGAATACGAACAATTACTGTTTGTAAATTTTCTGAAGGAGTGACTTTTGATTTAAGGCTCCTCTAGTCTCGAACTATTGTACTATGATAGTTGATATTTCAGTAAATTTCATTAAACATTGGAAATGTATTTTGAAAAAAAACCTTTGACCAAAAAGAAAATAACAAATTTGAAAATTTTTGCGCATTCATCATGTGTAAGTAGTTTTGAATTATTGGTATTTTGTAAAACGTAATTATATCGATTTTAAAAATAAATCCCCTTCAAACCGAGAGAACGAATTATTTAGAACGGGGATGGCGAAGGAGTCATTATCGCAGCTCTAAATGTTGGCTTTAGGCATACCCTCCTACACATACGCGAGAGCGGAAATTTGAATTGGCGCCATAACGTATTGGAGCCATTTGTATTTGGGCGAAATACAACCACAATGGGCTTTTGTGGTTCAAATGTCTGTTCTCGCGTATGCGTAGTAGTGTATTAGGCAGTGGCGCAGCCAGAAACTCTGTGCTCTGATTTAGTCTCTTCTACACTGCGTGCTATTTCTTTGTTAAAGCCAAAAAAAGCGGGACACCGGCAGACACAACAATGGTTAACCATAGCTTAGAAAAGAAGATAGAGAAATTTCTAGAGCTTCTTTCGCTTTTGTAAAATTATCTATGTTTATCATTGTTGTGTCTGCCGGTGTCCCGCTTTTTTGGCTTTAACAAAGAAATAGCACGCAGTGTAGAAGAGACTAAATCAGAGCACAGAGTTTCTGGCTGCGCTACTGGTATCAGGTGGATGAGTAAATCTGCAGGGGCTTGTATGTGGGCGTTGATGTCATATAGTCCCAGCCCCTTGAGGGAAAATTAGTAGTGAATCAGTTTCCCCTCTCTAAATATATTCTATTATTCTACAAAATGCCACTCTCCTTGTCGCTTTTCGATTGAACTTTTTCGTTTAAGGATGTTTCGGCATTGGAAACCGTAGCTCATGTCTGGGCTGGACGAAATATTAACATCATTTCTGCATTGAATTTCGACGATGACGAGTATAGAAATGCGCTAAACCATGATCTCGACATGCTTCTGGGTTCATCCATTATTAGTCGATGTCGAGAGCTCAGTCTGCCACACTTGGACGTGCCTTATTCGGCCTATCCGTCGTTATATTCTTTGGAAGCGTTTGTGTCACAGATGGGAGAGGTTTGAATTTGGAAATAAATATTCGATAATTCTAATACAAGAAAATTCCGGAATGCTTTTTATAGACTTTTTTGAAAAGCTATCACATTATTAATTCTTACCGTAACGAAATAAGTATAATATCTACTTGTCTTAATGGAAATGCTATAAACTGGATAAAACATATTCACAAACGAAAAGCAATTATTTTGATTTAGACTGCTGATAACACTAACAGTAACAGTGTGCCTGCGCACTGGGTCGACTTTCTTGAAGGCATTGGCAAGCACAAGAGCAAGGTTCTCCCTTTGCTGATTCTTCCACACAATCAGTTACAGGCTGTTATCGACGCAATCCAACATGTTTGTTTTTTAATACTCTTGATATAAATTCATTAGAATGGCAACTTAAACGAATTATTAAACCGAATAAGACTATGTAAGAGCAAAATCGGATTCTAGAAGGTCAAAGTTTAATAATTAAATATTGAAAATGTAATGATTGAATATGTTTTCTTTTTATTGCTCTCATGACATAATTTTTGCATAGATCAATCGGTTAAGTAATTAAACTGAAAATTCTTCTCTACAGTTAGGAATTAAGAAGCATGTATATTTCAGGCATTTATAAATTCGACAACCTTATGCGCCTTCAAACTCTACTTGCTGAGTAAAAGTTTCCTTACCCAATCTTGGGACACAAATATTGCTACTGGTGAAGTCCTTCAAATGAATATGGTGAACTCGGATGCCGCTAATCGAATTTTGGACGATTTGTTTAATTTCAAAGCAATGGATATGCGTCTGTATTTAATGGAGCGCAAAAATATTTTGGATTAAAATATGTTAGATGAAACTTATTGAAGTTGTATTAGATGCATGCTTTTAAAATTGTTACCGCTCTGCATATGCTATTGCTTTTCATTTTACGATGTGAAGCATATAAAATTACGTTTATTGGCTTTTAGAGAGTACTTCATAGCACGTACACAATTTTTTCATAAATGTATATTCTCATATGTATTCAACGAGTTATCACTACCTCAAAACAGATATTATAATGATTCCAGCAAGAAGCATGTTATCATAGTGCATGATTAATTAATCATCTGCCTTTCTTCAAAATGTCACAAGGTCTCATAAATGAGCTTCAAAATCTCGAAAAAATTCGCCCCACCGGTAGAGTAAATAAACTCAACAAACTGAACATATTTTAGTTAAACATTTATTGTACAAAGTGTACAGGTGAACAAAAAAGAGCACCGCAATAAACATTTCAAGGCATCAACACAACCAGTATGGTGAATTTCGATAAACGGCTAGTAAATTCTGTAAAATTCATTGAAATATACAATAATTATACGGTTACGCATCTCTCTCCATTCCGAGGCACACTCGGATGGTCGGCTTCAAAGTCACATACATCCAAATTCCGAATAAAGCCGTTAACGAAACAGGAATCGCCACAATTCCGGCACTGACAACCCCCATCTGTAGTGTAACCACCGAAACAGCAACTGCGCCTGAAAACCTCGATTTACAAAATTATGTTACAGTTTATGATAATTAAGCATGATCAGTGAGTTGCATAATTATAGCGAGGAATGGCGAATAATTGGCAACACAGTGCATTAGGAGCTTGCAAAATTGATGCCAACTAACTTGATTGATTAATTTGCCGGAGTAAAACTCAATGTATTTCTTGGAACTTATTAGCAGAGAAAATCGTACGAGAAATGAGTTACCTATCAGAAAATTTCGCATGTAAATTCTGAATCAGAAAATCTGATATATATCACCCCACTAGCGAATGGGGAACATCCTTTTGCCGTCGCCACTGATAATTAAACTAATTTCTAAAACTTTTATAGAAAAGTAGAAGATAATACAGTGACAAGATAATACTTAGTAGGGATTGTGGAAAAATGTATGCAAAGAAATATTAATTTTTACATAAAAATCGATTGCGGGCAAATGGTATTGTTATAATTGATAATAATTTTAGCTTTCTAATTAAACTGTAACTCACCTGAAGCAGCTCCACCTAAGCCTAGCCCGAACAAAGCAGAGTCCCCGCATGCAAGCATCGCTGACGCACACGTTGTCACGCGCTTTTCTTCGTTAAGACGTTTATAGCGCTCTAGTTCATGCTGAAATGTTTATTTGCTATTGTCTTTTTACACCAAGTAATATTTTGGCTTAGGCAGTACAGTCAACTACCCGTTAATCGGACTCTGACATGATATTACTGAACCAATGGACAAAATACAAAGAAAATTCATTCGCTTATCCGACACATTCAAATATTTTTGGGATCTTTGTCGAAATATTCAATTTTTATTTCAAGCTATATATTTCAAGCACACACCGTCTTAAACCACATTTTGGAGGCTCCAAAATGGACCAATCAACTATAGACAATAGCCTCCCTAACAGAGCAGTGCACCCCCTCTGAATGATTTTGGGACAGCAATGGCGGGTCCCCAGCTAATGTATCATATATCAGCCACCACAATTTTATGTATGTAATCTTATGTATGTTGTAAAATAAATGCTAGTTTTCAGTTTACTTGCGTTTATATTCCCACAAAATCATTGAAATTGCCTTACGTTGATAGATTCTTGAAGTCTCGCCAAATTTTGACTTCTCACATTTCCACTTTCAACTTTAGGACATTTATCGTAGATATTCAGTGCTTTGATGCCGTGTTTAATATGCGCCTCTAGCAACTTCTTTTCGGCCATCATCCGGCTGGAGCGGGTCGCCTAAAAAAATGTTTCCGATGTTTTACTAAAAAACTTTCACAAAATCTAGTAAGAAAATGTCAAATCAACAGTACATTTACGCATGCTTACATTTTTCTATATGTTAATTTGTACATTTAAGCATGTTCTAATGTTTTATCAACGCGGAAAATATCCTATTAAATCGTGTGAGGAACGTAGCCCACGTAATTCATCAATCTCCTTTTGGTTATAGATTAACCAACCACACAAATTTTCTGAAAATAGCTTAAGTTTGCCTACGCCAGATAAAAATCCATATTTCTTTATAAAACCAGATAAAAAATGTGAGGATTTTATCAGACTTTTATTTCGCTCTTAAATTACCTTGCCCGAACAAGGCAATACATTGATGTAAATCTTATAGTAGTGTCAAATAAAATGTAAGTAGTATTTCATTATTTACAGACACTCTCAGAAAACACCAAATACCGTATTGACTTTAAACAATAATGCAAGTAAGGACTTATTGTTTCGTAAGCGGTTTAGACGAGACTAAATTGAGGTGGATGAATTGGAAGAAATACGGTATGTTTTGGAGCATTCTGGAAGGGGAGTAATGGCTATCGAAAGTGTCAACATTAGTTTGAGCAATTACTCGTTCTTCTAGAATGTTCCAGAACATGTTTGGCGTTTTCAGGTATTAAGCGCCAATTTGTACGTGTCTAATGAAATACTGCTTGCATTTTATATTAATATTTTGATAAAATGCTGCTAAAGAGTCTTTCCATAATTTATTTATTTCCCGTTTCGATAAAAACAGACCCTATCCATTCCTCGGCAATAAGCAATTTTCGCTTCAAGTGCATAGTCGACGCAACCTAACTGTAGATTTGCATTTAGCACGCTCCTGGGTTCTGGAAGATCCGGTGCTTCGAATATCTTAGCATATTCCTGAAATAAAAGACGTTAGTTTAAAAATCATTTAATAGATGACTCTCACTCGAACACATTCTACGAACTTGCGAACTGTAATCTCCCGGCCATTAATGACTTTTGGTTTGATTTGATTGGGTCCGATCATCGCTTCTACGACGCGTCGCACTTCATCGCGAAACAATGGTTTAATATCTGAACTTATAAATCACCTAAATCCCTTCTTTTAAGTATTTGGCTTATGTGTATGGGGTTGTCACATCTGTATCTCATGATCCAATGGGTATTTTTCCATGATCTTTTTTTTAAATGACCCTCATGAAATTCTTAGGTGCACAAAAATATGAAATGATTTTTTGAATATTTGAATTCGCGCCAAAATGTATTTTTCGATTTTCAAGGCTTTTTAAAGGTGGAAAAATTCCAATTCTATTTTTATAAAATTTTTAAGGCTATGGCGGACATCTTTGCTTTTTACGTTTTTTTAAATGGCCAATTTTTTAATTTTTTTATGGCAAAAAGCCACTTTTTGGCCAAAAATAAAGTAAAGATGTCGTGATAAAGTAAAGATGATAAAGTAAGCATGATAATGTAAGCATGCAAACGCCGAACTCGCAAGCTTTTGCTATGGTAAGCTTGATTTTGTGCTATGAAGTAAGCTTGCATTTTTAGTAAGCTATTTTGTAATGAATGTAAGCATGCAAACGCCGAACTCGCAAGCTTTTGCTACGGTAAGCTTGATTTTGTAAGCATGATAATGTAAACATGGTAATGTAAGCATGTGAATTTAAGCATGCCTTGGCCTAACCATGTTCATGGCGTGGTTCATACCATTTTTTAAGCATTGTATTTTATGCTTTTTATTTTAAGCAAGTGCATTACTTATGGCGAAGAAAAACGCATAAGAACATGATGCTTAATATTATAATCTTTAAGCTAGCTGCGGCGGCGGCGCCGCCCCGCAGCTAGTTACAAGAATATTTTTCTTACGAAAAGTTTGTCAGATCCAAAATTCGAATTTTGAATTCGCGCAAAAACACAAAAACGTGTTTTTAAGGGTTTCGGCCATATAGTGTGTTATTTTTTATATTCACAATCGATTCGTGAGGACATTCTGGACCACTTTGCTTTTTACATTTTGAATTTGGTCAATTTTTGAAAATTTTATGGGAAAAAGTCACTTTTTGCCCAAAAAATGACGTTTTTGAAACCAAAGCATCTACGGGGCTGATTTTTTGCACCCGGGGGTTTTCGATGGTGCTGAATACGAAACCAGGGTCGTGTTATTCTTACGAGGTCTCTCACGAGGTCAAGACTTTCTCGGGCGGAATGTTACTTACGGGCGGGATGTTACTTGGTACAAAACAGGTATTCCGACTCTAATAAGGCCCCCTATCCCACAGTTTTAATCCTAGCGCGGCGTAGGCCGCGTCGCTTCCCTAGTATATAATTAACTCTCATTAGACCGAAATTTACTATTTGCACAAATAACTTGGTTCTTTCTCGCTATTTAGCGATATTACTTCTGGACATCACGCAATTACATTTTGTCCCTAATACATTAATTTGGAATCTGAAAGTTTAAATCAAACCTTTGGCGATTCCTTTGAAAGACGAATTCTGTTCTGTGACTTTTGGGCCTGGACTTGGTAACAAATAGCCTGAAATCGTTTGTTTGAAAATGGTTTACAAATATCTTTCAAAGTGTTTAAGGTGGTCTAAAATGTGTGCTCTAACTTACACGAGAATCCGAACTCAAAAGTCTGTTTAATTTCTTTGCGCACATCTCGCAAGGTTTTCTCTGTTGCTGAACCGCCTATTGTATCTGCTTGGTTCGTCTGCCGCAAGGCTTTGTCAAGTAATTTAGTTCCGCCATCAATACCATAGATCATTTGTTCGGAAACTTTGAAATCCCTCACAACCATTACCATTCTCTACAATACTTTTTTATTAATTATTATAACTTCTTTCTTTACGATTGAACAGTAATGAATCAATCGCTTTGGATGCTAATGTAATCATGCGATTGAGTTTGCAAAATGTTGCAGTTTGTAATATATCACATAATATATTTTTATTTTCATTTTAAAAACACGAAATCAAAAAATGTTTTTCAGTAAATCTGCGTAAAATACGCTTTTTCATCACACAAATTTTTGAAACTAACTTGGAATGGCTTGCCGAATTCGGGCGCTTCAGTTATAGCCAACTTGTTACATTCCGTGAAGAAGGATAATGGGTAAAGAGAGTCTTCCGGTATACACTCGGCTATATTATATAGTTGGATGCAACTAAGCATTGTCGACAATGCGAGAATTGAATAATTTGTGTTATTGGAAATATTGACCCCACTCGAAGAAGCACTCACTAAATCTCTAGCCGAGGAGCCAGAAGATGACCCGCCTTGCTCAAAACAGCCTTGAGTATCCATCTGAATTAATGATTTGTAAAATTAAGTCCCATAACTTATACAAAATAAATATTAATATGGCCACTTTGCCAATAAATGTGATCATAAGAAAATGGTCTGAAACTCATAAAATTTATTTCTTCCTCAGGTATTTATATTCCCAAATATTCATACCAGAACAACTGCGATTCGCTCACCATTTGGCGCATCGATCTAAAAGGCAATGTAAATTTTTGGTTTTAGAGGTTATTTTTTCTCTTTATATATTCACCGGTTATTGAATTATTGATAACACTTGCAAATCGCAGATTAATAGTTTTAATCGTAAATCAGCTGTGGTTTAGCACGACTTATAGGTTTCGACCCCTCTGATTCCGTATTTGAAGTTAGTTTTGGCATTCGATATACTGTTGAATCATGGATGTATGTATTATAAATGTTGGCATGTTGCCTATTTTGGCATAGAAATTGGCAGAACGACGGAAAGTGTTGCTACACCAATCGCTAAAACTGGACTGATATTCGGAATCACCGTGGTCGAAAATCTATAATGAGTACAAAATTCTCTCTGCAAAAATTCAATATTCGAACAGTCAATACGCGTTCGGTGAATAAATATGTATGGTTTCCTATGTATGGTTTCCAAAAATACATAATCGCAATGATTCGTGGTCTGATCCTTATACTTACCATAATTGGCTCAGCCCATATCCAAATGCCAACTGTATCTCTTTTCTGGCCAGGCCTGTAGTGAAATCCTTCGAGTTGGGTTTCGTCTTGAAGCCAATCCATTTCCAGGTCATTCTGAAAAGAAACTGCAACTAACCATATTTGTGGTCAATGGAATAATACTATTTTACCTTCTGTTGATATTGCAGTATATAGAGGTATTCCAAAAAGAAATTGAGCAAAAAGCTTTTTCCTTTGCGATATGCACCAGCTACACTTATCACAACAATCTAAATAAGAGAAGGTATAGGTAAGTTTATCCACTCTTACCTAAATAATATACTAAACTGCAATATTTAGCAAAAATTTAAAACGGTACTGCCAAATTCCCTTTTGCAAAGCGCTCGTGAATACATTTTGTTCATTTGGAAGGGAAAACTACACTCCATTACACACAATTACCAACTTTTCTATTGGCGATCGAGGAGTGACCCAGCACAGCATTTAAGGCACTTTTGTTTAACCTGAGTACGTTTGGATTTGACGAAGAAGGCACAAATAATTGGACGGGCTGAAACATAAAATATGTATTATAAATTTTGCATTTAAAAATTAACCCGTATTTTATGTCGGTGGTCCATCTGGTCAATAAGGCCCGCGTTGGCCGCCGCCACGTCCGGCTTGAATTCGTATTGAAGTTTTTCGAGTCTTTCGGACTGTTCGGCAGTCAAATAGTGAACATCTGCATTACTAATTTTTCTTTTGGAATTATGAGTGTGAGTATAGGGTTTATCGGAGAGGTGAGAACGCGAAATGCGACGATTAATCATAATTTGGGAGTGGATGGTAATTACTTTACTATAGACAGAAATGGAAGTTTTCTACGTATGTTTTAGAATATAACAAAGTTTTTGAGAATTCGGGAGTCGAAGGCATGAATGGAATGGTTTTAAAACGGGAATATCCGTATGATGATACTCAAATACTTCGAAAAGAAGTGAGAAAGTTTCAAGTGGTGGAGGATATGTGCCAAGAGATTTGAGTCAAAAATGATATAGAGAAAATTTTGGCTCGAGAAGATGAGTCGTGAGAACTTTCAGTAATGTCATTTGTTTAAAAATTTCGTGGGAAATGTGAAACAAAGGTAAGGAAAGTATGTAAAAGTTGTTCCGACGAATATCCAATAAGGTCTTTTGTTTCTTGCATATAGATGTTTGGATTTTGGCAAAGGGTTATAGTTTGGTGGGCATTGATGCTATAGATAATACGATGGTATTCATTCTATGTACTCTAAAAGTAACAAATATGGAACAGATTTAATCGTGCTAACTGAATAAAATACCTATCAAATATTGTATTCTGAAATAATTTGGGCGATGATCTGAGGAAGGTAGCTTTGGGGGAGGGACAGTTGTGGGCGGGGGGATCACTTGGAGGAGTTAGGGTTGGGGGGGGGTGTTACACTTGGGGTGAGTTATGGTTGGGGGGTTTTACCCAAAACTCCCCAGGCGTAACTCCTCCAAGTGTCCCCCCAAGTGTAACTCCCCCAAATGCGTTTACCCCGATGATCTTTAGGATTATTTCCATTTATTTATGGCTGGTTTGTAGAAATATTAATATACAAAGTCTACTAGCCGTGAGCAAAGTAAATGTGGTAAAAACAGACAGATTTCCCCGCTCATCTCATAATCAAGATTTTGTTCACAAAAATGTTTCAACACGAAAACTGTCCTTTGGTGAAATAATTAAACTCATTCCAAAGTTTTGCAATGTTTCTTTTGGATTGTAAATTTAGGCCGCCCAAAATATATCGGTAAATCCGTTAAATTTCCTTGCTAGGCAGTGACCTGCCTACGTTTCCGCTGTAAGGTTTTCAAAGAAAGGCGCGAGGAATAGGTTAACATTAAAGCTATGAAAGGCTACGAAGGAGAAGCGCGAGGAAATTTTCTTCTTCTTCGAAATTCGATATGTGTTTGTGGTGTCTTTTGGGCAGTCCTCATAAACAATGGATTTCTACGTGGCTCTCAAACCGCAAAAAATTGGATTTCAATTGGAAATTTGAGTAAAACCACTTTTGACTGCAAATTGCCCATAGCTGTTGCATATTAATGGGAACAAATTATACAACTCTTGCAATGTATATTCACCGGGATAGTTCTTCTGAGAATGTTGGTGGATTTGCAGATGTTTAAACAGAAGCTTTATTTTATTTAATATGCCTCATTTAAATCTTCAATGCACCTCTCCATTTTTACAAAATGGAATTATTAACTTCGCAAATTCGTAAGATATATAATTCTTAAATATCAGATGATTGATGGATAAATTATTATATTATAAAAAATAACAACAATTAAAATTTATCTAAGAACATTTCTCAAATTATATTTGTAGGAAATTGAATATGTAAAAAATGCGTAAAAACTTGCACTTCGCCTCATTTATTCACTTCGATCTTACAACTCAAAAGAATGCGAAGTGCTAAGCAATTCATCGAATGATTGTAAACACATGTTTCTCAAACGAAAAATAGGAGCATTTAGGACGAAAAAATGAGAAAATTGTTCAAAAATATGAAATATATAAGTATGACCAAATAATGCATATATTAAAAATTGTTTAATTGTTGAAAGTTTGCTAAAATTTTAAAAATTGTTGGACAGCAAAAGATTCTAAGGTGCCGCCTTTTAGGGATTTTTTATTTCTCGTAATAATTGTAACATAACTTATTAATGATTTCGAATAATGTTGCTAAAAAGAGAGTTAATTTTAAGTCAGTGAACAAAAGTATTTAATTAAGAGGTACATTAGCCAAAATCGTGCGTGCTAAACTGTAAAAGTTAATCCAGCCGCCTCTTTCCATAAATGAGGAGTAATGCCGCTTCGGAATGTGCCAACAGGACAAGTCAAGAAATTAAGTGAGTCTAGAGAGGTGGTGACAACATGCCGACCAAAAATGATGGACTTGTGATGTTTCTGGAAGGGAGAGGATTATTTTAGGCCAATATTCATTAAATTCCTATGCTCTCTCCTTACAAAACAGAAAAAGGAAGCAAAATTTCACGTTTAGAGCTCTCCGAAGTGGCTAGAGAAAAAGGGGAAACTAGAGCGAAACCCTATTTAACGAAAAAGACTGTCCCGCAAATATGGAAAGAAAGGGGAAAGGGAAATTGCCTAATGAAAATGTAGACTTCCCTTTCCTTTGTCGGCCGGAGATCTGAGGGTCCAAAAGCCTGGCAGGACCCTAGTTTAGCCCAATTTTCAGTTTAGGGTCTGTGTATGTTTATGCTCCTCCACATATGTGTGTTGATGATGTGCCACCGCTTTGTGGCTGTGTTAGTGGGGGTGGACATAGCTTTTCAGGGGCCGAGGATGAGCCAAGAAGCTAACAAGACCACCATAAGCTAGAAACCGCAAACAGAGCGGTTTCGGTGCCGCGACACACATGTATGTTCGGGAGCGGGTGCAAATGACTTGCGAAACCCATAAAACAACTGATGAGAGGATTGATATTTATGTTTTCAAGTCATAATCCCTTTTAAGTGATAGCTAGCAAGTTAATTGGACATCAATTAGGATGTTATTTTTAATAGTTGTATCAAAGAAATCTTCTAACTTAATTAGTCCTCTGATACACTTATAGATGGTGTATTCTAAAATTAATTCTGAAAACAAAATTCTGAAGTCCAATTTTTCAACATAGCATTGACATGAATAAAAGGAGTTTCGTCGATGTTTAATTTGATACTAGCAGTAAGTCCGGTGCCAAAGGCACCGGTGTGATTGTGTGTTTGTAAAGTGGGTTTCAGAAAAGTGCCAAAAAGCTACTTTTTCGCCCAAAATTTGAAATTTGCCCCAACGTTTTTTTCAGGATTGGGCCAAGGCCTGCAAAATTAGCTATCACACACCCTGTAGCTCGGCGCAAAGTGGGTTTCCAAAAAGTGGCAAAAATAACAATTTTTAGGCAAAAAGCCACTTTTTGTGAAATGCGCCAAATGTTTTTTTCCAGAGCCTCAGCATCTCTGGGGGAGCATTTTGAGCTATCATGCGCCGCAAAAGGAGCGAAACTGAGAAAAACCCCAAAAGGCGACGGACAATCAGTCCTTACTATAAAATAAGAAGATATACCCAGCTTATTTATAACTAAGAATCTCCCCAAAGAAATATAATAGCAATGAAACATGGGTGTGCAAAATTAGGATTCGAGAAAGGTTGTCTCCAGACGAGATCGGTACTAGAGTGTATAAAATAACGATGTTTGTGAGATTCGAGATTTACGAAAAAGTTTAAGAGATTTCAAACATTTTGAGTTATGATGCGGCCGGAGCTGGGGATTACAATCGTGTTACATCCTGCTCGAATTTTCAGGGTCTGAAGCCCAACATTCCACGATATTCCAGTTTTATACATCCTAGTATGGAATAGGAAAGTATAAATACCGTAAAAGCGTTTGTTTGATTGTATTTAGAGCTTGACAAGGATTTAACACCTCTACATTCATAAATATTGACCTCCTCTTGGAATGCGGAAAATCAGTATTCTTAAGAAAATTAACTTGGACAACGTCAGAGGGAAACAGGAGCCAACTAAAAGAAGATCGATGCGTGCAACAGCTTTTAGCCGGGATGATTAATAAAATATGGGGCATTTTGGAAAGCAAATGACTTACTTCGGCTAAAACATATTGGGAAATATTTCGATATTATAAAAATTTAAAAAATTAATAACACATGCGGCTAACCCATTTGAGGCACTGTAACAGGGACATAGTCAATATTTTATTTACGTGGGTCCAATGCTGAAAGACGCCAGATGTTTTTAGTGGAAATTTTTATAAAATCATTTTTTAATGTTTACGAAGTTTCGGCATTTTTATGTGATTAAAAAGCCCTTATTGAAAAACGGCACATTGTATTTAAAACATAATACCAATTAGTCTTAAACTTTATCAGTTAAATTTTGTGGCAAATGATACTCACATTAAATCACACATAGCAAATTAAAGTTTTATCCCGTGGAAATTGTTCGCGCGAAAATCAAAAATTCGAAAATTATCAAAAACCGGAGAACATGTCCATAGGTTGTGGCGATATTTATGATTTCTTTCATTAAAATTTAAAAAACTTTCCAATATTAAAAGGCAGTAAAAAGTGAATATTTAAAAAAAGCCAATAATAAAAAGTTCACACCATAAACCTTGACTCTTTTAATCGATAAAAGCATTAAAGAAAAAGTAAATGAAAAGAAACACGAATAACAGTTTCTCGCTCAGTTTCAAAAAGTAAGGAGTAGTTTTTAATATACCCATACGCTCCGGCGTGTGTTGGAGTTAATAGAGAATAGTTGAAACAAAAATCGTTGACTTATTTAAGTGGATGTGCGTATACAAGCTAGTACATGAGAGCGGTCTAGAGAGTTGGAATGGCGAGGACTGTAGCCGTGTGTGCAGCCCATATTGATTTCCTTTCACTGAACAAACAGTCTTACGCAGTCGATCCTATATTATTCAGCTAACAAACTTATGACAGAGAAAAAGAATATAACAAATCACGATATCCATGATATTTTCTTTATATTTAAACAAAAAAGGTAAACTGGAATATAACATAATATTATCTATGAGTTTTCGCAATAAAGATAACCGTTTTTTAAGTGTGTGAAAAGTAAAAAGTCCACTTTGTGTGTTAAGCAGTGTTAAAAATGAATGATTATTTGTCATTGTATTAGCCTCACGACAATGTTTTGACAATTTGTATAGGATTTTTGACGAAAATTTAATTTTCCGCAAATTTCACCTGTATAGGGTTTTTTGAAGCGGTGAATCCGAATTTGACGTCAGATTTTAGTTGGAAATTTTTATGAAACACGCTAATTTTTTTTAAATGGCCTTTTTTTGTCAAAAATGGGCCAACAATCAAATTTTTTCGATTTTTCGCGAAACATGTTTTTAGGGATATTTTGATGCGCTCAATCCGAATCTGTAATTGGTTTTTTCGTATCGCGTCAAAAATGGCCATTTTTCGAACATTTTCACCAAAAGGTCATTTTTTGAAGAAATTAGCGGTTTTCCTTATTTTCATGTCGGGACCAACTAAAATTTGAGGTCAAATTCGGATTCCCCGCATCAAAAAGCCCCTATATAAGCGAAACCGGCAAAATTTCCGGACCCAAATTCTCCGTCAAAAATCCTGTACAAATTGTCAAAATTTTGTCAAAAACCTAATACTATGGGAATTTCTGAATCTGATCTTTGATCATTTTCTTTAAAAGTGTAATTTTTTCGCAAAAATTGTTCATTTTGTTACAATATTATTTTTTTTCTTTTTTGATTGAACACTTCCGACCATCCCAACATCTGACCCCTTCCTAATATGGACAGTTCTGACCCTCTCCCCTTCCTGAACCAGGGTGTTAATTGTTTGCCTAAGCGTGCTCGTTATAAAACCAAGCAAGAACTCAAGTTTAGACTCTGAATATAGTAATTTTCACTCATATGTACGTAAACTGTTTCAAATAGAATCAAAAATAGCAAATTGTATCTTATATTATAAAAAATTATAATTTTTCAATAGTATGATAGTTATGTAAACAAAGTAACAATAAAACTTATACTTTGGTAAAGTAAAATGTGTAAAAGCTCTCAATATATACTTTTTTGAAATATTAATTTTAAATGAGTTTTGAAATCATAATCCACGCAAATTTTGACGAATTTTAAAATTTGCGATAATAATAATTTTTCTTTTTGCCATTTAAGTCCAAACCCTTCGAGTCAATTTCACGAATGTCACATGCAACTGCGTTGGTCACCGCCTAAATTGGCTGCTGTTTATTTATTCCGCCACACAAACCCTGCTCTATACACTTTGCAATCGGCGGCTTTGGCCAGCGATGGTCAGTAGTAATCCAGGCAAATGTCAATTATTTTTATGGGTGATGGCTACATTTGCAGCGCCGCAGTAGTTAGAGACTCGCAGTTCCATAATTGGTCCTTTCCTTTTTAAGTCTTTTGTTTTATTCCAGAATCTGGCCACTCATTTTGTGCACGGAAGCTTGACAATTGTCTGCTGGACACATAAAAGGAATTTCGTTGAAGGAACCGACAGAAAATTTTGGCAGAAACAAGTCTGTTTGTTTTATTCCCGCAACGGATAAGAAAATGTTTGAGCTAATTGTTTGACTGTCGTTTTCTTTGAGATGTTTCACTATTGAAGTTGGGAGGGAAATGCCGGAGGAATTTTAATTGTTCAGGAAAGGAGCTGCCTCTGAAGAGTGGCTTTAAGGATGGCTTGCGTTTCACAAGAATAAGTGTGAGGATATATTGTACGAAAATAATTTCTTCGCATGAAGAACATACTTTGCCAAACAATTGAATTACGTGTTGTGTTTTGGTTAATGTGATTCCATTATTTTACATTAAACGAAATAAATTGAAGTCACACTATGCTGTTTGACGAGGAAATTTAACCAAACCTAAATTAACTACCTAATATCCCATATACTTTTCTTATTTCTATATTTTCTAGTAATTTTATTTGTGCGAAAATTTAAATGTTAATTTCAATCTTTGATCATTAAATAAATAATTATAATTGTAAATCTTACATTTATAGCAATTTGGAGTATTTTTATCCTTCTGATGATAAGTCCTAGAAGAACTCAGAAGTTTCACTGCTGCTTTGTCATTTACATTGGTCTAGTATAAATACCGTAAACTCTCTAATTTAACCCCCCTCTTGTTTTACCCCCCCTCTAATTCTGCCCCCCCTAGAGGTCGATTGAATAATTATACCCTCCTCTAATTTCCGTACATTTTGTATGGATTTTTCGACCCTCTTGTTTTACCCCCCTCTAATTTTGCCCCCCCCTAGAGGTCGATTGAATAATTATACCCCCGGGGTTAAATTAGAGAGTTTACGGTATGTAGCTTTGACAACCCAAATTTTTCCCATTTACTTATTTCTTCCGTCAAATCTGTGCTTCCTTTAATGACATCTTTAGCACAGCATAAGTTTACTTCCTTTGCAGCTCCTAAAAAGTGTCCCTCAGGGGTTGCTCAATTAGAGGAAAATTCTAAGGATTGTGAATTAAGGATTAGTTCAAGCCAAAAATGTTCGTCTTCAACACTCTTTATCCTGATTATATTAGTTTAGTCTGATATTTTATATTATAGCATACTATATAAACTGTATTGAAATATGTCATTCCAAAAAGTGTCCGTCTTTGGCAATTTTTACTATGAATATCAGTTATAGATGGACCAATGCACGTCTGTTCATGAACTGTGACACTAAGGCGCCATTAAACCGCTGTACTTATGCAAATATATTATTATTTTCACAAATACTAATCTGCCAAATATGTATCACTGAAGCTCAACTAAACAATTCCATAGTCGGAGTCCCGTTTGTGAGGTAACTTATACGGTTTCAAATTTCTCTCGACGATTAGTCAGACGTACTAAACATTCCCCGTCATTACTACTTTCGATAAACATATGATCACGTTTTATGCATTTTAAATATTACGTTTAAAAAACTGCTCAGCAAAAATTTTTGCTTTGCACTCTTATTTGAAATGTTTGTTCTTACCCGGCTGTTGTTCGCAACAAGGTCAAATTTTCTTTACTCTTTTCCATCAAAGCGGAAGACATTATCTCAAAGTGCAAACCAAGTTCATATTGCATCGAAAAATAAATTTCCTAAATTGTGGGAAAAAATAAGTCATAATATGTGAAAAATGTGATTTTATGAAAAATTTGAAGAAACTAATATTTGTACTAAAGGAACTATATTGAACATTTAAGTTGTGCGGCAGATGCCATATATGCCAAATGGAAAACAAACGAAGCCTTTGTTGGCGGTCATGTAAATGTTCGCTTTACGCCAAATCGATACTGTTATCAAGTACTCGTGACCAATAACCAAATCGAACTTCTTGTACCACACCTCGATTGCAAACTTAATAGAATCAGGTTTGTTTGTCTTTCTTTTTATAGGATATAAGAAAATCTTATATAAGAAATCTTTTTATAGGGTAAATACATTTTGGGGACTATCTATATGGGGACTAGGCTTTTTAGAGCATACGGTTAAAGGATGGGGCCCTATTAGGGTCAACTGATGCACTCCTAGGTGTGCAATTATACAATAACAAATCAGTTAATAGAAGTAATTTAAGACAAAAAACCGCTTCCCGCCAAAAATGTGTTGCCATGTGCATTTTCGCCTAAAGCTTAAGTTCGATGAAAGATAAAGCCTTTGATATACGAAAAATTCAAACGTCGTTCCCAAATGTGACTTTATTTGACTGTGTGATTATATTGGCATCGCTATCTGCCAAAACAAGGGGCGATCTATGTCAACTACCCATATGCCGACATGACCATAATCGGGATTTCAGAAAACATTCAATTGAGAAAACTCAGTATTTTTTCCACTGCTACATTTGGCGATCTGCCATATGAATTTATTCGATATAGCAAAGCAATCCGCATGTGTTCTTGGTCTCAGGAATGTATTTTTGACGTTTCTGAGCATTTTCATACATGAAATATTATAAATAGGCTGAGGATTCTTAGGTCCTAACCTAAAAAAACCTAAAAAACCTAAAAAGACCTATTTTGGCCTTTTTTGGGAAATTTTAGGTCCCAAAATCAATAGGGTCCCCCCTTTGGAATTTTTTTTCCAGCGCCGCCGAAGGCGGCGCCGAAAAAAATTTCAAAATTTTTTTTAAAAATTTTGAAAAAATTTTGGAAAAATTTCTCGAAAAATATTTGAATTTTTATAAAAATTTTGAAAAATTTGGCAAAATTTTGGATCAAAAATTTTGATCAAAATCTCCCACAAATACGGTCCTAAAATGACCTTTTTGGGGAATTTTGGGGAAATTTCATCCTAAAATGACCATTTTGGTGGGACCTAAAAGGGACCTAAAATGGCCTTTTTTGGGACCTTTTTAGGTACCTAAAATGCGATTTTTGGGACCTAAAAATCCTCACCCTAATTATAAAGAATTATTACATATTCAATAATTGATTGATGTGAAAGGAAAATATGCGGAATAGAACATTATCTTCTTTATTACATATGAATTTGAATAAACTTTGTCGAAATAGCATGAAATAACTACGAGATAACGTCAATTATTGAATATGTAATAATTCTTTATAATATTTCATGTATGAAAATGCTCAGAAACGTTAAAAATACATTCCCGAGACCAAAAACACATGCGGAATGCTTTGCTATATCGAATAAATCCATAGGGCAGATCACCAAATGTAGCATTTCAATGAGATTTTGAATATGAATAAATGTCAATCCCAGTCGAACAAGCCTATAAAAAGCCATAGAATCTCAAATAAAACCAAAGCAAATCAATAACTTTAACGCGAAATAGACTAAAATGAAAAAATGAAATTATAGTCAAAATCTGCCGATATCTGCAGATTTTGATGCCCATATGCCGATAAAAAACCCATGGACATATTTCGATTAGCGACGTTCTATGCAAGATGTGTCGCTTTTTATATAGAAAACCTGTTTATAAAACTTTTGCTTACCCCTTAATTTTGTCTTCCCCTGATTCACACAAAACCAAAGGGAAAGGTATGGCAAGATGGAGGAGTACTAGATAGTAGGAGTTACTATATTAGGATATTTAGGTTTAGACTAGGCTTATGTTTTTCGGTAATTACGATGCCATGATCCTTAGGTTCAATTTGAGAAACCATGTGGGAAATTTCGTTAGAGTGTCGGATAGTTAGCCGAAAGAAGTGAAAAAAGTAGTCGCTATAGGACATCACCCCAGTTGGGGGAGGGGAAACGTTTACCCCTCCCCCCCCAATTGGTTCCCCCCAACTGGCTTTTTTTAAATAAAATAATGCAGTTTTTTGCTCTACATTCGATGTTTTCGTTCTTTTTGCCCTTGTAAGGGTTGTTCGGGGCCCCAAGCCTGAATCCTTGTTTAGCGCCTTATAAGGGCTGTTTTAGCCTAAAATAGCGGTTTTATGGCCTAAAATAGATGTCCAAATTAGCCCAGGTGCATTTTTAGGGTAAAAAACTGCATTTTTGGGGTAAAAAAGGTTTTATAAAAAAGCCAATTGGGGGAGAACCAGTTAGGGGGAGAACCCAGTTGGGGGGGGGGGACCAAGTGGGGGTAAACGTTTCCCCCCAACTATCTCCCAACTGGTTCTCCCCCCAACTACCCCCCCCAACTGGGCGGTAACCTAGCTATAGTTGACTATATTGTGAGATAACTATTTTTCTCAAACTTGCCGAAAAACGACATTTAGGGTGTTAGATCCATCGCCTGGTCTTATTATCGAAGCAACGGTATTAATATCATTCCATGAACAATTCGTCACAGCCGGAGACCGACTTTTCGTTTTGCGGTGTTTTCATTCTCGTCATCAGAATCGGAATTCCCACAACGTAACCCATGAAGGTGCTCATATTTCCCTAATTGTATTGCCCACTGACAACCGGAATGAGTCATTCGGTGTATCTCCAAACGCCACTCAAACATCGCAGAAACTTAGATGTTCGTATATAATTAAACAAGAAGTAAAATCATCGAGAAAAGAGTTGATTAAAAGTGGCAAATCAACAAGGATTGAGTTTGCTCGCAGAGCACGGAGAGAATTTTCTCACGAAACAGAAGGTAAAGGTATATAAATATACAATAACCTAAGTTAACAAATGTTACCAACCGTAAAGTTAATTTTATCTCCCAATAAAGAAATTAAATTAAATTTGACGTCATTTTAAGTTGAAAGTTTTAGTTTTGGATCGAAAACCGATTCATAAATTCTATGTAAAATCTGACAACAGACTTTCCTCTTATCCAACATGTACTACCTGTCAGGTAAAAGTGGTTATTGTCTGTAAGAAGTGCATTTGTTTTCTTAGCTGAAGTAATTGCATTTTTCAGTGACTGAAAGTTCACAATTAAAGCAGGTAGAAGGTCGTCTGACTATAGGTACGAAGCTGTATCACAATTGGACTTGCGAAAATGCCCGCGCAACTCAATGTCTTGTGGTAACTAACTGTGTTATGAGAACACAAGCCACTGAGCATAAACTAATTGACGACAGAGGATGTTCCTTAGAGCCGACGTTAGTCCCTGAATTGATGTATAATAAAAAGGTAAGCTTGTTAAGCGGGGAACCCAAGTTACCTCAGGTTTAAGTTACACGAACTTTTTTCTCTAACTATACGTGAAAAATTATTCCTATCCTATGTAAATCAGTAATCTTACTAACCACAATCCAACCAAGCTACACGTAATTTCGGGTAACTGTCGAAGTTTATGAAGGAATACGACAAATTACACAGTCTAGTGTAACTTTCCTCTCACGTATGTTGACAAGTGAGATTCATGTTTACATGAGTTTTTGTTTGTTCTCAAACTTTTTTATTGATCTCGGTTTTATGTAGTTAGAGATTGCTCGAGTAACTTTCCAACGTGGGTGCGGGATGTCAAACAGTTTTGAATTATCTTAGTTATTTTTACACCCAGTGTGTTTTCATTGTGTAAAAGAGGGAATTTGTGTACTATTATGTATTTTCTTACCACTTATATGTAATTCTATCGTACGAATATTACGTACCGTATAACTTTTCATTTTAGCATAATGTCGAGCAAATTATGCAGTTGTTTTCTACTATTGATCAATCTTTTGTTCACTACCAATGTCAGCTGAATCTAGTGGAATCCAACTCCTCTTTTGGTGACGTCAATGAACTGTTCAGTTGCCCCATTCCAGAATGTAAAAATAGAGAGATTATAACAACATTACGAAAGCAGTAAGTTGATTTTTCGAGACCTATGGAAACATTATATTAAGTAATGTAAACAACGCATAGTACAAAACAAGATGGATGAATATTATGCAGAATGTATTCCTGTCATATAACAGTTTGATCCAAGCATCTCTTTGGATAAAACTTTTCGTCCACAACTCATAGACTAGGAAAAAAATAATTCGAAAATTATGTTGTTTAATATGTTCTCATATGATAATATGTATTTTAACATTTTGAAGACGCAAAATCGCGCTTGAACAATTTCCACAATCTACCGAAGTTTTGGACGTGATAAGTCAAAGGCTAGATGTCGTCCCTTTTGGGGATGAAAGCGAATCGGATGTTGTGTTTTCTAACTCTATCAATTATGACGAACAATCAACACAATTGGCTTCAGATGATAAAACTGAAATTTGTTTGCGAAAATCACTTGTTATCATAGGCATGATAGGGATAGTTCTGGTAGGTGTTCATTTAACAAAGTCGACATTCGTAGAAAGATATGTTTTCAGATTTCTTTTTCCACAATAGTTTGCGCCTCGCGAGACTTGTTAAGGCGAAATCGTTTAAGACGAACCTGCTCAATGTAATATAAATAATGCATAATTTTCAGTTGTTATTTCCGTTGTATTTATTGTCTATTTGATAGTAAGTAAAAATAATAGAAAGAAATTTTATATGAATTACATAAAGACAAGCATGACAACGGACCGACCTTTTGCCCGGTCCGGTTTGGTCCGGTCTATACAGGTCAAAAATTTTTTCGCGGCGCTACCTTCGGTAGCGCCGAAATTCTTTCGCATATTAGCATCTAAATGTGTTTTTAGGGTATTTCGATGCGTTGATTACGAATCTGCAATGAGTTTTTTCATATCCAGTCGATAATTTCAATTTTTTGGACTAAAATAACCAATTTTGGCCAAAAATTCGCATTTTTCGCCCAAAACGGCAGTTTTTTATGCGCTACGATGGAACCGATTTGCCTAAAAACGCCCTTTTCCTAACTCCCACACTTGGGATATTGTTTTCTAAGAAATAGAGGTCGAAATTTATTTTCGAAACCGAATTTCATAAGAGAAAAGAACATACAAACAGCAAAAGAGCGCCGCAAGCGAAAATTTTGGAAAAATAGCGCCAATTTTTTAAAAATAAAATAGCGTTGTTTGCCAAAAATTTGCATTAAAAATTATTTATATTTCAAAAATTTCAAATTTTTTTCTCGGCGGCACCCTTTCGGGTGCCGCCGAATGCATTCTTAGGGGTGCTTGTTTAGTTTTGGTCGGTCCGGTTTGGTCCGCCGGACCGGCCACCCCCCGGTCCGGTCCGGTGCCCGGTCCGGTTGTCATGCTTGCCTAAAGATACCTTTTTGAGATAGAAATATTAATATTTTAATGAAAAAGAGGGCAATTATGAAGGAAAAATAAATTTTAACTCATTATATTTAATGGAATATACCGTATTCCCGGTTAATTCCACCCTCTAATTTCCGCCCACCCCTGATTCGATTCCGCTCGGCACGCTTGGCATCTTGAATGAAAATAAGTGCATATTTGTGTAGATCTCGTCGAATTACGTACGTTTAGCTAGTTTAACAATATTTTGCCCTCAGAAAATCATAGAAAAATGACTTCGAAATTTAAAAATTTCAAATTGTTGGAGAGTTGAACAATTTCCGCCTATGGGCGGAATTAAAAGGGAATACGGTAATATCGTTTTGCAATCCTCAAACTGTGAAATATTATGGTGAACCACTTCATTATAAATCCTAGTTCACTTCGCTGTCTTCTTCGCCAATACAGTAAAGTGGTTCGTAACAGAGAAAGTTTCGCAAATGAATTGACTTTGAAGACTTTATACTCTCATGCAAGCCAGGTGGTGTATACATGTTATACCTTTGTGGAATCCTGAGACAAGGTGCTGGAGAAGACATAAAAAGAGTTAATTTTGTTTGACATGAAAATTTGGTCAACTTCATCGAAATTTTAAGTAACTTCGGCTCTATTGGACGGATCTTCTAGACTTTTCTTTAACGAAAAATTTTCCTCTCATGAACGAACTATCTCCTGCCGATGAGTCTAATCAAGACAAATAAAAAAATAACCACAAACGCCTCAGGAAAAAAGTTGGGACTAGATCTTGACACTAGATATATATTAAACCGTACAAAGGAAGTGGTTGATTAAAAAGCGCAAACTTTATATTTGTCTATCAGATCAAGCATTTTTCGTAAAAAGGAAATGAGGATTGCGAGATATTTTGGTCAACGATGACCGTGACGCGCTGTGTACTTAATTCAGAGTTTTGCACATTATTACATTTTCTGACTCACTAAATGCGTTTCATTTTACACGATTAATAAACTTGTTCCTACGCTTTTCCTACAACTTTATGGACACATTTTACAACGTCAGAGGTTAACAAGTGAGCCTACACAAAGGTGTTTCACTATAGAATTTTGCTCGCTTCTCTAACTCCTTCCTATTGTTCTCCCATATAACATTAAATTTCAACTTTTTAAAGAGTCTTATTTCTTCACTCTTGGAAAAGAACGTGGGTCCCTTTGATCAGTTTATTTACACGTTCTTTGAATTTCACGCGAGATTATTTATCGCGTTTTTGATTTTGAGTTGAGTCACTATGACACCTTTCAGATAAGTATGTATGTCTGTGAGTAATGACTCAGTAAATTATTTTTTGCGATACAGTTGAACCTATATCACAGGATTCGGCCTCAATGCACACTGTCTTAAAGGGGTGCTATTCTCCCAGCCGTTTTGAGGAAGTTTTTCAGTTTTTTTAAACTTTTGGCATGCAATTTTTCGTTAACTTTGTCTATCTATACTACATTTTTGATTATGACGACTATGAGTCAACTTTTTGTGCTGCGTTTATTGCTACTTACCGTTTTCCTAATTATTGCCACTTTCATAGTTATTTTTTGCTCGGGAGAGACAGTACTTTTGCAAAAGTGGTGTCTCTCCCGAGCAAAAAATAACTATGAAAGTGGCAATAATTAGGAAAACGGTAAGTAGCAATAAACGCAGCACAAAAAGTTGACTCATAGTCGTCATAATCAAAAATGTAGTATAGATAGACAAAGTTAACGAAAAATTGCATGCCAAAAGTTTAAAAAAACTGAAAAACACATCAGGACTGGGTCCCGCAGCGATTGTTTGCGTTTTGAGGAAGTTTTTTTACTTGGGAAAATTTACAAAAAATGTTCATATTGGAAAAACCCGGAAACATTCAGGTAATTTCGTTGGGTAATATGATAGACAATGTTGTTTTACACCTTTTGACACTATCTGGGTGAAATTTGACAAAAACAGTAAAAACTTCACAATACACTGAAAAACTTCCTCAAAACGGCTGGGAGGATAGCGCCCCTTTAATTAACTATTTTAAAGTAATAAATTTAAACACTTATTTGAAAAACACTACTGTAAACGAGAATAATGAAAATCGTGCATTTCTCATGCTTTTGCGCATATGATACAATTTGCTCATATATTTTAGATTCATAAATAACGTTGCCTAATTTTTATGTGCTGTTCATCACATCTACAGATGGATCGATGATAGCAAAAGAAAATAGAGAGGAAAAATTATGGACAAACAATTTCTTAGCCTATTCTTTGTCGCTTTATTGAACTATGTTTCGCCGCAAAGTAGAAAACGGTACTATCCCGAGCAAATTCATATTGCACCTGGCTCAGAGCCAAACTCAATGACCGTCGTTTGGGTGACTCTGGATAAAGGCAAGCGTTTGGAACTAAAATAAGTTTCATCTTCGAAAGGTTTTAGTGTTTATTCAAATTTTTTACCATGTTTTATTGGTAAAAATATCATATTATGACTTTCCCGTTACGTCGATGAATTATATATTTAATATTTATAGCACCTCAAACTCTGATAAGGTTTGGCCGCGAGACTAATCGTGGAAAGTTGAAATATTGGACAGCTGTAGGCAAAAAAACTTTGTTCCAATATGGAAAAAATTGGTTTTACGTCCACTATGCGGTTATGAGGAAGCTGGATCCAGTCAGTCAATACAGTAAGGCGTTTACGTAAACCTTATTTATGTAACAATTTTCCGACGTGACAGATTTAACATTTGCTATAACAGATTCATGTAATAGATTCACCCTTTTCTGTAACAGATTTTTACCACTAGTTTAAATCACAAATATTTTATCGTTTTTGTCCAAGAAAATGCTATATTTTAATATCTATTGGGTTGTTCCAAAAATTTGTTCGCTTTTTTTTTTATTTTGATCGCTTTTTCAGATATTTTTCGGCGAGATATCGCTTCTCTCAAGGCACTTTTCCAACCTATCGAAACGGGAAATAGGGGTAAGAAATTCTGTTTTTTTCTGAAACGCCGTTTTTATGACAAAAATGCTTTTTTGGTGAAAAAATGGCCTTTCAGAAAAGAATGAACTTTTCCTACCCTCCGTTTCCTGATTCGATAAGTTAGAAAAGCTCCCTCAGAAAAACTGTATCTCGCCGAAAAACGTGAGAAAAAAGCGAATGAAATTAAATGAAGGAACTTTTGGAACTGCCTAATATTTCTGCAAATCTATTCAGGCGCGTAGATAGGGATAACGGTAACTCCACCAGAAATCCGGAAAATCCTCTAATTATTCCCCGGGGATCATTATTTGGTAAGGGTTTTCAAAAAAATTTCAAATTACAAAATCTTTTTTCAATAACAATGTTTTGTCATTGGAGTTTTTTACGTAACTTGACGAATATGCACCTAGTTTTGATCGTGCGAGCTCGCAAGTACGTTTGACATTATGTTGGAGGGCGGATTATTTGAGGGACTAAATTGAGAGGTCGATAAATTAGAGGATTTACGGTATATAAATATTTTGACAATACCCCTAAGATAGAAGGTATTACTCCTCTCAATCCCACCCGATTTTTTTTCCGTGTATGGATATTTTCTTTTTTTGTCATCCAGCATTTTTGTTGTCGTAAATGCTGTATGACAAATTCGTCGAGCATATTCGCTGTCGAAAATGCTCGACGAAAATCGCGTCACATGTCAAAATGTTGAAGCTTTTTGATAAGCGGGGAATTTGGCTTGATCTTTACCTGAGGTTTCATAAAAAGGTTCTTATTTAGAATACCGCGTTGGAAGCGATGCTGGCTGGAGTGCTATTTATTCTTTCAACACACTCCCGAGCGCAGGTTTCAATGAATCTTTCAGCATGTGCATTTTCGGTGACTTGGCTGCAGGGCCAAAAGGCGTACTTACTCCATACCTCATCGATGCAGCCAGAGAACAAAAATTCAATTTAATCATGCATACAGGTTTATATGTGCATTATCCACTTAGCATGCATTTAGCCACTATATATATCTTTCAGGGGATATTGGTTATGACTTTCATCGAGCAAGGAAAGGGAATCAATTCATGAATGAGCTTCAGGAAGTTTTCGCTCAAGTACCTTACTTGATAGGCAAGACGCAATATTCTCATAATTTGACATAATTATATATGTTAAGTTGTTGGGAATCATGAGCGTGAACCAGGGCGATCTGATTTCTACAATATAAGACAGAGATTTCGGATGCCAAATTCTGTCGACGATTCAAATCAGTTTTACAGGTAAAACTGTTTTTGATTTCCCATAAATGACTTGTTCATTTATTTTTTCAGCTTTGATGTTGGTCCTGTGCATTTCGTGGTGATAAATACGGAGTTATATTACAGCAGAGACAATGCGAGGGATGCTAGAACACAATTTGCATGGCTCATTGACGATTTGCAAGTAATGCAATTTTACATTTTGTAATTACTTATTATCTTTTATAGTATTGTAATTGTGTAACGTCACCACGAAACAGAAAAACCTGTGCGCTCGATAATTTTGGCCGTGTGATAGCTCATTTTGCTCCTCATGAGCTAACTAGGCGAGATTTTTTGGAATTTTGAGCGGACGTACGCTGAATCGAGAGTTATGGCCTGAGGCAGTTTTACACACTATTTCTCTTTTCTCTAACCGGCTCAAATGGATTTTTGATTTCTGAGCGTTTCCGAAGCTAATTTTTTGCATCCGGGGGTTTTTTGGGGTGCTGAATCCGAATCCGGGGTCAAAAAAATTATCGGGGTACCCCCGGGGTACGAAATTTTTCAAAATTTTGTTTTGAAGGAATTTGGGCCTTCCCGGTGCTAATTTTTTGCACCCGGGGGTTTTCGAATACGGGGAATCCGAATCCGGGGTCAAAAAAATTGCCGGGGTACCCCCGGGGTACGAAAAAATTTTTTTCAAAAATTTTTTTTTCAAAATTTTTTTTCAACTTTCGAACTCAGTTCGAGCGGCCGAAGGCCGCGACTGAGGGCCGCAGGCCCGAAATAGTCTCATGCTGCTCTACTCCCGAACAACCCTTACTCCCGAACAACAGCTACTTGAGGGCCGCAGGCCCGAAATAGTCTCATGCTGCTCTACTCCCGAACAATCCTTACTCCCGAACAACAGCTACTTGAGGGCCGCAGGCCCGAAATAGTCTCATGCTGCTCTACTCCCGAACAACCCTTACTGCCGAATAAAGGGGCGCCGGAGGCGCCACCTCCAGTCGTTTTTCTGTACTAAAGTGAACTAAAACCTTACAGTAACACATTTTGCTTCGCTAAATAAATCTTAAACATTCCAAGTTTGTTCGTCGAGAAATGTGACGAACTTATATTGGAAGTGAATTGAAGAATTAAATTAATGCAAGAATTCACTATTCATTGAAGAGATATTTTAGAGGGCCAGGCTAAATTTTGCAACCACTCCTTGGATAGTCGTTTTTCAGCACAGACCTTTCACTTGTTCGAGTGGAAAAACAGATCGATGTCCTATTAGCGGAAATGACCGTGTTTGTTATTTCAATCAATCGTATCACAATATAGTTGCTACATTAACATTTTCTAGCTCCGAAGTGGTGCCTATGGAGTTCCCGGCCCTGAGTTGGCCTATACTCAATTTTCCGTGGATTTGGTATTTTCTGGCCACGAACATTTATATGAAAGGTATTTTGAAATTCAAATAGTTTCATATGTATCAGTAGTAGTTTGACTTATTGTTCAGGTTTAATCCAATGAGAGTAACGACTAGCGATACAATGATATTCGACGCGCAGAATGAGCATCAGATTCACAACTCCGAAGGGCCAATTCATATTACGACAGGCGTTGCTGGAAGCCCGCATTCATTACATCATTTTAGAAGCATACCTATACCAGGGAGTATAGTTAGGTAAGTGATTCAAGTAATTCTGCTTGATTGTTTTACTAGTATGAGTTTTACTTTTTTGGGACATTGTCTTGTTAATTTAATTACCTTGGTACTCCCACTCAACTCTACTCGTTTCCAAGCTTTGTGTATAATATTGACTGAAACTACTTCCAGGATTCGAGAGTATGGATACACTTTACTCACTGTGGAGTCTTCTAATCGACTAAAGATAGAACAGATAGCTGTGAAAAGAAACAATGAAGTAGTGGACTCGCTAACGCTCACCAAAAGTCTATTATAATATATTTTATGCCTTACATTACTATGATATCGAACGAGAAAACATAGTTTAAGAAAATATGGCGGAGGAATTGAAACTATCACTGTGTTTTATTATTTGGCATATTAGCATAGAAAAATATGGACTGCGCATATATTTAATTAAGATCTTTTATTTAATATCAATAATTTTTTTTAAATTTTTATTACTGTCAATTTTTAGCACTATATTAGTCTTTAATAATTTAATATAATTAGTCTTTAATTTAACGAGATATACGATTTTGCCGCAAAGCCGTGAGATGGCAAAATCGGCCTTCCGATTTTCCAATAGGCAGTATTGTTAAAGCGATATTTTAAATAGACCACAACTGGATATGGTGTTTAGTAGCCTTTCGAATTTGCTTAATAATAACATACTTGTCATTTGTGGGCAAAACGAGTTAAGAACTGAGCGGCTTTCCTTATGTTTTTTCGATTACACGCAAAGTTAAAAGTACACGTGAACAAAAGTTAAAATGAATATATTATTTATATTATTCCCTAGTTAAAAAAGTACAATAGAATGTATGGAAGCATTTGATTATTTGATATTTGTGCTATTCAAAAAGTTGTATTATTCAACGTTTTGTTAGATAGAATTCCGAGAAATGAAATAGATATACTTTTAAAACATTTTAAAGGATTTTGTGTTATATGTTTCATTATGCACTTTTGCTCTTTAAATGCAAGTGACATGTATTTTAAGCTATATTTGACCGTTGTTATTTGGCAATTAATCCACTGCCATGGGACTAACAGGCCAAAGCAAATCCATTTATCGCCTGGCTCTAAGCCAAACACTATGGTCGTTGGGTGGATCACTAAGCACAGAGGCTTGTTCATACTTAATTCATCTTTAAAAAACAAGAGATATTATTACTCTACGCAATAGTACCAAAGCAAATCCAAATATTTTGTCTAAAATGAAAATTTATTGGTGAAACGAACATGTTCACATCCTTTATTGATTACCATTTTTAACCATTGTAACAGCTTTATATATAGTTTTATAAGGTAACCACAACTTATTTAGCTCTAAAATCTACTGTAAAGTACAAATGTGAAAATTGCTCAGGTCGTTTTGAAAAAGCATACGCAACACAGGACCTTTTCAAGCACGGGAGAGAACGATTTTATACACATTTTGCGGTTATGGAGAACCTGCTTCCAACAAAGCGATACCGTAAGTCAAATGGACTCCACTAGAACGTTGTATTTAAAATTTGTTTTTACATTTCCAAAAAATCCATAATCACTGCATAACATACGGGTGAGTGTAGAATATTATAAACTAAAAGCATTTTTAAGCTTTACTTGCTACTAACGTAAAAAGAATGCTTTTCCTCGTAACATTTTGGTAAGACAAAAATAAGAATCGTTCCGCTTAGAATACAAAGTCGGTCTAAAAGGCTATTGGAGTGACTGGTACACTTTCAAATCACTTCCTTCTGCCGGTTCGAAAGAGCCATTTCGGGTTGCAGTATATGGAGATTTGGCCGTGGGTGGTATTTTGACGGAATATTTGATAAAGGGCGCTAAGGAGCAGGCATTTGATTTGATAATTCATGCAGGTATGTATGGAATATTTTCAGTCAATTTTTACTTTGTTGAGTCAGGTGACCTTGCATACGACTTTGCTCAAAACGGTACAGGAAGTAAGTACATGAACCAGTTGCAAGAGGCTTTCGCTCGTGTACCCTATATGATAGCTATCGGAAATCATGAATGGTATGGCGATCACACGTACGTAAACATGAGAAAACGCTTCAGGCAAGTTGCATTATATTTAGCAGCATAAAGAAGGAAAAAATTAGCTATGTATTCTATAATCTAAGAACCCAAACGATCATCTCGGGTTTCAAGTAATTAGCTACCTTCTGGTCTATAATTTCCGTATCAACATAGCAATCCCACACTAAAAATTTGTTTAAGCACTCATGTAAAACTTTCAGAATGCCAAACTGTGATGACAATTCTAATCATTATTACAGGTTATTTTATGAAAATATGAAAAATTATATATTTTAGTAATGTATTAAATGGGACACGCCCTATTTGTCTAAACCCTGTTTGCCTAAACCCTGTTTGCCTAAAAATATTTGCCTAAACCCTGTTTGCCTAAATCCTATTTGCCTAAACCCTGTTTGCCTAAACCCTGTTTGCCTAAACCCCGTTTGCCTAAAGTATACCGGGACGTGATAAGATAAAATGGGCGTGCGCCCTATTTGCCTAAACCCCGTTTGCCTAAACCCTGTTAAATTTCATTTAAATTAAAGTCAAAATTCAAACGTTCCAAATGAATGTAGTAAATTAACGTGATTTTGAACGGTTTATTGAAAATCTAAACAACTGACAAAAATTTAACAAGATAAACAAAACTTCTGTCGTAATATATGAAAGCTTAAAGAGGCGGTTCCACATCCACTACAACATCGCAATGATTGGCCTCGATTTGAAAAGCGATGATGTAGTTACCAACATCGGGGCGGACAGCTAGATGATTTTCCTCGTCGCCGGATACTGCGACCGCAACGCTTCTAAACATGATACAAAATACATTTATATTAGCATTTATTTTTATATATTTCTTTTTCTCTATCATTTAGTTAACTTTTATTTTTTAAACTGCGTATAAAATACGCTTCTACTATTAAACTGACCTCAAAATGCAGTTTCCGTCCCCAAAAACACACCAAGTTCGAGATGGTTTTGCCTCTGTAGAGGAGAAATATTTGAAGGATGCCTCATAAGCGCGCTTCTCTTGATTGTATCCATGTTTGATGCAGATTTGATGCAGAAAATCGTCATCGAGCATGTCGAGCTTGAGGACGCGGCGAACAACATTCAGTTTCGTCATGCACAGGATTTCAGGTGAATTCGGGTCAGATCGTCCTGAATATTGTTTTCGGCTCACTGAGCGGTATATTTGTCTCGAGCTTTCGCTTGCGACGAACTTTTCGAACAATTTTGGAAGCCGGGCTAGGGTCAACGAGAGCCTTGGCATATTCCGGCATTTTCTCCACGCTTTCTTTGACTACTTCACGTGTTGCTTTTGTACCATTGAGGGCCTCTGAGCGCAACTCGTGTTGAGAAGTTCGAATAGATGCTTGAATTGCATTCGGCTCATAGTTATGTTGCGTTCGGCCCGCATATGCCTGCCATTGCCTGTCAGGATTTTCTTTGACGGACGCAGTGCCTATAAATAAGCATATAAGCGAACGAAATTATTTCAAAAAGTGCCATAAAAATTAAAATTAAAATGATTAAAAATTGTTTACAAGATTTCAAGTAATACCATAAAAATACCTGAACATTTGTCCACACCGAGTTCTGCACGCTTAACACATCTCCAATAGTAGACTTACCCTTCTATCGTATTACGAGAGCCGTTGAAATGATGATAGTAGCCGTTGAAGACGAGCATCGGCATGATTTTCTCCGTATATTGCAACTCGTAGTTTATTCCCTGAGGCACATTTCTATGCTTCTCTGTCATTTTGAATTTAAAACGTTTTGTTTATAAAATCCGCAAGCAACCAAAATCTCCCAATCTTAGAAAACAAAGAAGAAAAATGCTATTTACAAAGAATGCAGCTTTTTTATTCATTCTAGAATATTCTACTGTCAGATGCTTTCTTAAATGCTTTATATCGTCACGGTATACTTTAGGCAAACGGGGTTTAGGCAAACAGGGTTTAGGCAAATCGTCGTAGGCAAACAGGGTTTAGGCAAACGGGGTTTAGGCAAATAGGGCGCACGCCGTATTAAATAATTGTGTTAAAGGTAAATACCCAGTTACGCCCCCCCCTATTCCGCCCCTGTATAAACTTAAAATGGCCATAACTTTTTATGTACTCAAGCTTAAGCTTTAAGTTTAGGCTTAAAATGTTCCTAGGCTCCCGAACAAGGATTTAGGCTTGGGGCCCCGAACAATATGGGGCCTATGGTACTTAATCTTAGGCTTAAGCTCCCGAACAAATCTTTTTTCGTAAAATAGCCATAACTTTTGATGCACTTAAGCTTTAAGTTTGGTCTTAAAATGTTGGGCTTTGCCCTAAGGAACATTTTAAGACCAAACTTAAAGCTTAAGCTTGAGTGCATCAAAAGTTATGGCAATTTGAAGGTTATACAGGTGCGGAATAGGGGGCGGAACTGGGAGGGTGCGTAACCGTACTCCAGTCTTTCTTAAAGTAGCCAGTAGAAAGAAACGTTAATTGTTAGTATAAGTATAGTAATTAGTATAAGTATTGAAATGAGCTTTGTTGGCAAGGCTAAATTTTAAACAATATTGGGAAAGGCCAAACCAAAAAGGAATAAAAATTCAGTGTCGATATCGGACCAATTCACTTTGTTGCTATAAGTACCCAACTATATGTGGAAATGGAAAGCCACGAAGAAGGAGAGTGGGCAAGGCGTCAATGGAAATGGTTAGAAAGAGACTTCAAAGTTAGATAACTTTGCATTCCTAGTGGTAAAACTTTAGTATATTCTTCCATTCTGTTGCAGAAAGCTCGATCGAATTATGCCGCAACTCCTTGGATTATAGCTTATCACCACCATCCCTTCTATTGTTCCAGCAGAGATCCCGTTAGATGCCCGATGAATGGCAGAAGAGAAGTAAGCTTGGATTAAACTTTTTGTAACAAACGTTATTAATCACTTAAGAAATAATAGTTATTAAGCCGGTATAATAATCGATATAACGGTGAATAAAAATTAACAATTTAAAAGAATTTTCTATGCTTAAATACGATTTTGTATTTTCTTGTCAAATGAAATTGAAATGGCTCCAACAGTTACTTGTTAGTAGTATTTCACATCGTGTGGATTACTTGCCTAATTTATAGATACGCTTTGGGGAGAAAGGTGTTCCTGGATTGGAGCAATTATACGTAGATTACTCTGTCGAGCTGGTCTTTGAGGGACACGAACATTTCTATGAAAGGTAGCATCGCAAATAAATTAAGAATACTACTTAAGAGATGGCAAAAAATGCTTGGAAAATTCCGCTTTTCTTGATGACTAATTGTCATAAAGCATTAAAAACAGTGAAAGTTTGGAGATAGTGTTTGTTAATATGAACGCTCTTAAAATCACGTAACTATTGAATAAAACAATTACAATTTGTCCTAGATTTTTACCGTTCAACCAAAGTGGATCCGGAGTTATCAAAGATGACAAGAAAACTGGCATCCATGAAGGTACAGTACACATTATTACGGGAGCTGCCGGCAATCCTGAAGGACTTTATGAATTCAGGGATGATCACATACCGGAGAGTATAGTTAGGTATACCTGCACAATAAAATTATACAATAACGTTACCGACTGGTAATGAATTAGTACACATGAAGTATCAAAAGTATGATAAAAGTCGTAGCACAGGTGTCGGCAGGTTACGGGTATTATCAGAGTTTTTACTTTATTTAATACTTACATTATTTAATAAATTTCATCCCTGCCGACACAGTTCATGTAATTTTTAAGTGTAATATTTTAATTGCAGAAAACGGGAATTTGGCTTCACTTTATTGACAGTCGACGCTCCTGACAGGTTGAAAATCGAACAAATTGCTGTGAAACTTAACAGTGCTGTTATTGACTCGCTCGTGTTGGCCAAATCTAAAGACAAGACACTGCAATTTTAGTTATGCCATCTCTAGTTAATATTTTACGTGTTTCTGAAGTCTAAGCATAAAATACAATTTTATGCGATTTTATTAAATTTAATAGATAAATTTCAACGCCCTTAGTAAACATTGGTTCAGGAAATCCTTTTGTTCTAGAGACCAATGTGTAATAATAAAATGTTAGTTATTAAACATTGCCTTGTATTAGAATTTTCATAAAGCATAGAAGTCGTTAGGAATGCTGCCAACAAATTTATTATGGAAATTAGCTATTCAAAGATACCATTAGATATCTGTGAATTTATTGTTGGCTTATTCATATACAAGTTAAAATTATTGACTAAATCTCTTATTATCATAATTCGTATACCTACATACATAATTCGTATATATACAGTACGGTATATTAGGACAATATGTGATAATGTGACAAGATGTTAATACGAGGTCGTGTTATACCCACCAGGTGTCCCACTAGCATTTTGTCAACGCAGGTCAGCAGCAAAAGCCAATTTAAGATTTAAGTAAACAAGCATGATCCTATAAATCAATACAGTATTCCTTTCAATTTAGCTTTTATATTAGTCCCCTCTGAAAGAGTTTAATTAAAAGCAGGTTTAAATGAAGAGAACATAGAATTATTATAATTCAAGTTACCAAAAGAACGTTTTCATTTGCATTTGAAAATGAACTGAATATTTTCATTCCATTAACCATTTTCCACATTTCCAATTCGTTGATCCTTTTCGCAATTGAATGAGGAACTCAGTTAATATTATTTGGGTTATCCCATATTCTACGAAATGTTATGATTCTTTCTGCTATTTTCAAACGGATTTCCCGGTTCCGAGCCAAATAATTAGCTCATTTGTTTTCGGATACACATTACTTTGTTTATGCCCCAACAAAAAGCCAGCGCAAACGCACTCTTGCTTCTGGTGCGAATAAAAGAAACATTTATTATGCAAAAATGCATGAAAAGAAGAAAATAACTGATGCATGTTTCTACTTTTATTTTATTCTTTAAAAAAATTAACGTTTAAAGGCAATTTCTTCTAAAACGGCTATCCAATACCAAAACATAAAACAAAATCCGTTGTCTATATTCGCTATTTGCTCGTTATTTACAATAAAAATTTCTGAATACGATATACTTTTGCCATGAATTATCGTTAATAATTTGTTGTGACCCACTGATACCAGTGTATGGCTCAATTCTTTCGGTATATTTCGAAAATAATATGAACAAAATCAATTCTTCGAGGTCTTAAAGCATTGCCCTAAAACATTCTCATCATAATTATCCTCTCAAGTACAAAAAACACATGCTATAGGACCTTTTAACCCCGTAGAACCACCCTCTCCAAAAATTTTGCCCAACTCAACAGGCCCAATTTGGCCAAATGTGTGTCGTGGCAGGAGAAAAGGAGAGAAATTGCCTGCTTTTTTCTTCTCATAATTTTATGCCCTGTGGGCCTCCGCAGCTCGAAAAGTCTGGATTTCCGCTGACACGACGGGCCATTTGCCTTTTCTTTATTTGGACGACAAAATGACTGAGAGAAAATGGGTTGATTCCGTAAATCTGTCCTTTTTTCCACCAGCTCCGCTTTGTGGGCGTCTCCGATAAACTTTCCTGATGTTCATGTTTTGGAGAAATTCGAATTGAATAGTTGTGACTGGAAGTCCATTTACCTGGTCAAACACAGTCGTGGGTTCTGGTCTGTGGTTCTTTGAAGTGACTAAAATTTGCAACGAAATTGGTGCAGAGGTTTCGTGAGACTCAAAGCAGACGGTTATTTTAGAGCATTTGCCGTGGGAATTGTTATCCTACGTCTTAATTATAATGAGAATTTATTGGTTCACATGCCCTCTTAAGGTTTTTAATGTAATGTGTAGTCATCTAGTTATACTTAATTTTTTATTTTTTGTAGTTTTGTATATTTCGCCACATCCTCTTATCTCATATATATTTTTCAATATTTTCACAGGAATTCAAAACATGTGATAAATAGGGCAAATTTTAGGTTAGAACGTAGTAAAATTTTTGACTTTTTTGAAATCTCCAGTCCAATTACATAGCAATCTCAATATTTTGAATCTCGAAAATTTTCCTCACTGGTTTCGTCAAAATTTTTGAGTTTAACAAAGTTGTAGGCCCTATCCCGTTGGAAAAATAATTAGCTTTTACAATCTGATATGGGTCTCTTAAAGTCTGGAAACATAATTCTTATTTTGTTATTGTGTAAAAATTACATGTTCTTAAGTTTTCCTTTCATTTCTTGAACAGCACATGTAGTTGTTCGTTTCTTGAAAATTTTTCTGGAAAAGGTCTAATTAGAGGCATGTTATGTTTATTGAAGAACATGTATGTCTCAAGCCAGAGCAAACACAGGTAATTGGAATTGTCTAGCTTTGTTTTGCTTTTCCAGAGATCATCATATCACTTGCGAAGATTTCTTTATTGGCAAAACTTTTGGACATACATAGGGATTTAAAATAAAATGAGTGGTTTGTTTTCTGCAACTGAGAAATTCTTTCATTAAAAGTAAATGAAATTCAAATCAAGGAACGGAACTATGAATAATCTGTTTCTATATATAAATTGCGACAGCACCCCAGTTGGGGGGAATGACAGTTGGGGGGGGGATAGTTGGGGGGACATCCAGTTGGGGGGGGATGATGTCCCCCCAACTGGATGTCCCCCAAGTGTCCTTTTTTAAAAACGTTTTTTACCCTAAAATTGCATTTTTCTGCCCTAAAAATGCGTTTTTGCCCTAAATATGCTCCTAGGCTAATTTCTGGCTCTGTATTCGATGTTCTCCTAAACAGCAGCCTAAGGGCCTCAGCAGCCTAAACCCCAAGCCTAAGACTAAATCCGATTGGAGCGTGCACAGCGGGGCCCCAGGCCAAAGTTCGGTTTAAGCCTAAGGGTCGATTTAGGGCCTGATGGCACGTGAAAGGGCAACGCACTTTTAGGGCAAAAAAATGCATTTTTAGGGTAAAAAACCGCTTTTAAAAAAAAGGACACTTGGGGGACATCCAGTTGGGGGGACACCATTCCCCCCCAACTGGATGTCCCCCCAACTATCACCCCCCCCCAACTATCCCCCCCCCAACTGTCATTCCCCACCCCCCCCGCCCGCCCCAACTGGGCGGTAACCATAAATTGCTAACATGCCCAAACACATTTACTAAGATACTTAAAATGCTCATATAGTTGCGGATAACTTGTGCTTTCGGTTTTGTTCCAAACTGCTTAGTTCACATAAAAGAACTACCAGAGAAAAGAAACATAACATGAAAATCGAAACATATTCTGTATGATATTTTCAAATACGCAACACATGCAAAGGATCATAGACATCAGATATATCATTGTTCAAAATATTAGGTGATAGAAATGAATTTAAGTTAATTGTACGCATTGTTTTTTAGGCTTCAGTAAGTACAGAATCTAATTTTTAACTCTGGATTAGTTTTACTCTATTCAAAGATTTCAATATGTTTGCTCTCTTATTTTTATGCTCAGTTTTCTGAAAGGATTTGTTCATCCAACTTTTCCACCTCATTTCCCATTTTCCAATAGCAATGCATAAAAATGAGGCGAATAAGTGGGAGTGGGCTTAAAGTACGGCTAAATAAATAAATGTAATTTCGGAGGGCTTTTATAAACACACCGACGGCATCTTCTTTGCCCCGAGGAAAACGAGGAACCAAAATGGATCAAAGTTGGCCAATATTTTCACGTGAATCCCTAAAGTATTTCTAGGAACGAGCAGAAAATACTTGGTAAATATTTAATCGATTTTGGAAATTCAATAGGAGAAGATTTGCATATAATTCCTATTCTGAGTCAAGTGTAATATCGACCAACAACAAAATTAACTTTTTCATAGTTTTACCTTTTTCCGAGTTTACTATGAGACAAATAAAATATACGATTGTGTGCGCCCTGAGTGTTATTCCATTTGAGGAATTTCAGTTGCCAATTAACTATAAGTTCATTATAACTTGTGAATTTCACCAATGTAAAATTCTATTAGGATGTGGTACTTTTTAATGCAAATCTGTGTAAAGCAACGTCATATACATATCCCTGTTTAATTCTACATATCCCTGTCTATAATTCTTCTATACAAGCCAAATCCATATTCATCCAACCTTAGGATTGGATGATGGTACCACATGTCAGTTCCAGCACTTCGCATCTCCCTCTCCTCCTCCACCGCGTCCGGAAATTCCGAAGCAGAGAATTATTCATTTAAAGCTATTTTCTCTTCCAATTTACCGATGCCTCAGTGAATACTTTAGCACTCCTTTTAATTTGAATTTTGCCTAATAATGAACTCTCAGTAAATCCACAATTTCTGCGCCCATTATTTGTTAAATAATTTATGTGTTTTGTCACAACTAATGAGTCTGCTGCTCCCAAAACAAGAAGCAAAGTGACTTATTTTGGCGGAAAATTTGGGAAAGACCTCGAAAGTTGGACTAATCGCTCTAATTCGAAGTTTGCTCCTAAGATATTGAATTTGTGTTTTCTTGAGAGTGCGAGAACATGCTCATTAGATTGTTGTAACTGTTACTTTTCGCTCTCGTAATTACATTTATCCACTTGCCGGTGAGTAAACCCTATATCACTATAGGATCTCACAATATTATTTGAAAGAGATTCGGTTATATAACACGACGAAAAGCATTATGGGCCAATGACAATGCATAAAATTCTGCATTGTTATAAAATTGGATATTCTTATGACATTGCATATGACACCGAGGTGCGACTGGCGAGGGCTGCAGGCCTTATATAAAATCATTTGCGTTTTAATGATTTTACATGATGTATGATTTTTACAACAATTAGATAACTTAAAGTCTAAAAAGGATAGCCTATTAGTAAATTTAGCTCATTAATAGCTGTTTAGTTTTTTACTTTTTCGAATTTTTTACACCCCATTTCATTTTTAGCCCATTTGTCATTTCTGCAACGTTTTGCAAAAAATCAGCGGTAAATGTGATTGGAAATAGCTAGATGCCTTCAGGGCATTTAACTCTTACGTGTGTGGTCCAATATAGGAAATTTTATGCCATTCGTTTTGCCTCGCTGAGAGCTTTCGATTGACACCTCACTTGGCCTGGAAGTGGAAACAGAAGAACTGCAAAATGCCCTCAGGGTACATAACTTCGATGTGGATGACCCGAAAATTCCATTTTCGCTGAACTGGGTTATCTGAGGGAATCGATTGACGTATCACATGCCCCGTAGGTGCTTTTAATCCTCCAAAACAACTGAGGTGCATATACAAAAAACGCGCAAAAAATGGCGTAAAAGCGGGCAAAAAGGAAGGCCACGTGGAAGGCAAAGTGGAAGCGCGGGAAGTGAAGATCCGGGCACCAGATGAAAAGTTCGTCCTCAGTCTTTACAACTTTCTATGAGTTAGGGAATATAAGAATGTTGTGAAATATATTTCATGTTTTATCTCAGCGAAAGTGCCAAAATTACTATTTTTTCGAGTCTGATATTTTACTTTGCAAAAAAATTATAAGATTTTGCATAATTTTATGCCATCCTCAATACATATATTTCGCTGCTAACTGTACAATTTATATTTATCAATGAAATTTGTTTTAGCAAGTTCATAGTTGACCTCACCTCTCAAAATCTCTGTTAATAGTTCTAATTCGAGTGTTGCTCCTGAGGCGAACCCGAAGAGTCATTAACGATTCAGGAGTTGTTTATGCCGAAGAATACCGAACAACACAGCCATTATGTTGGGTTCTGAGTGTTCTTTTCTATGAATCCAACTTTTAGCGGCATTCATCTAATCCCTTTCTTTTATATTGGATGACTTTGGCAAAGGATTACTATGAGATTCCAATGGTGGGGAAGGAATAGTTATTGTTATGTGTAAAACACTTGTTTTTCGTCGACTTAAATCCCATACTTTTAATTTCAGTCTAAAGTTCATAACGTGTGTTACATGCGCTTTCACTAATACTTTACTTTTTGTTCAACACGAAACATGTGTTAGGCTTGATGGTGTAGGGTTTCAGTGGGATGTTTGAGTTAGTATTGCTATTCCAAAAGAAACATAAATTTCATGAAAGTGACAATGATATTCAAAACTGTAAACTTTCCATACTTTTTTGCTCAAATTTGCGACAAGATACATGCAAGTGCAGTGCAGTGCTATTAAACGGATATGCAGGTGAGAAAGAGTGTAATATTTTCTTCTCTAGCGTTCATCCAACTTATAGAACACTTCAATCGCATTCACAGACTACTTTTTTCTTCCATTTTTGCGTGGATACTATTTTCGTTTATACGTTTTTCTGACATAGCCTCCCTGGATTCCGAAAGTCTGCGCGTTTGTCTCACATTAGAATAAATATTTAACAGTATTTATATGATAATGTTTAACAATATTTATATTATTATAATTTAAATTTGGCGTGGTCCAATTTACTTATTCTTGCCCCATAAATAACTCCAAACTATTCTTCATCGAGGAAATGTATACACCTCGTGGTTAGGATTCCTCAATTCACATTGTCATGTTTACGAGTGACATCAAAGTTTATATGGATAGAGGTTGTAAAATTTTGAACAGGAAGAAATATCTTAGAAAGGACCTATCACCTTCTCGCATAACAATCTCCAATGTTATTGTTTTAATGCAAAAGGGTCCTATGAAATATATCAGGTTAATTTAAACACCAAAGTATTAACATTGTATGTATCAATTGAGTTTAAAGTTATTAAAACAGAGCAAAACTTAAAATGTTATATTATTGCAATAACTTAAATTTGGCGTGGTCCAATCTACATTTAGAATTTTGTAGCAATTTATACTCGCAAGGATTAATAGATATAAAAATTATACAATTATCGCACAAAAATCTGACCATATTTCATGAAATGTAGAAAGAGAACGTTATATTTCTTTGAGAAAATGGGCTAAACTTTTATTTCGACAATTTGTTACGTTTTTATAGGAATGATGTTTTTCTTTTCCTATTATGAGGACTTTTCAACGTCACCTGTATATCACACCTCAAACATTCATTCTATAATTCGTTTTCCGGTACCGTTTTCTAATTGCATGCACTTTTTGTTCTACTCTCATAAGCGCTCTGTGTCATTTGATTCAATTTCGTTTCAACTCAATTATACTGTGACTTTTCCTCACACCATTTTTATTATGACCTCTGTCTATGTCCGGCCAATAATTATCCCTCCTTTAATAAAGACCAATTTCGAGAGAGATTAATTCCTATTCATATTGGTCTGATAAACAACTGCTGCTAACGCAGACCAAACCATATCCACAACCTTGTCTTTTTTCGATTGTTTTATTAATTGCTTTATCATTGAACCTTTAGATCCCTTTGCTTCACCAAATTTTTCTTTTAACGGGGACTAAAATATTTTCAAATTGAATTTACTTTAAGTTTTATTACCGCAATTTATGATTCTTTGGTTGGGTTTTATAATTGCTCGGATACTTCAAATATTCGTACCAAACATCCGTTCTAATTAGGCTTTTCTGAGCATTTCCGCTCAGTCTTTCTTCAAAAAGCGGTTAACCTAGTTAAATTTCTGTCAATAGTGTACGTAATTACCATCATCAGCTGACTTAAATATTCGAATGCGTTTTTATTATTTTCAGTTTTGTACTTGTATATTGTTCCGTTTAAGGTGTGCATACAATCTATGTCACCCGTATATCACCTTTTTGTAACAGAATAATCCTTTTCGCAAACTCGTAAAAATTTGCTCAGTTTCCTGAATCGAGTCGTTTGCTTACTCATCACTCAAGTAATCATAAATTCTGTAAAGAGGTGGACAGCCCAACTTTTTTAAATGTTTTTTAATGGTGGTAATGGCTGCTTACTCAATATGTCTCAGGATATAGTTTAAAATATACAATTGGTAACGGGATATTCTCATTGAAATAAACAAGCATGATTATGTTTATATATTATTTGTTATATTAATCCAAAATATTTCTCGACTAGCGGGATGTGGTGCCTCTGGCACCGAAAAATGGCGCCTCCAGGAAGTCCGCTAGTGGCTTTGTCAGTCAGCCTCGGGGCCATTTGTTGTCGTTGCAAATGTTCTAGAATCATACTCCCAAATCAAAAGGTAGCCGGAAAAGGTAGACAATAAGCACCTCTAAGAATGAACTTCCAGAAAAGGTAGAAAAGGTAATGGTAGAAAATAAGCACCCATATGAATGAACTTGAAAATTTTGGGACACACAGACAGAGGTTAGCCGATTACTATATAGTGGATCTTATAATACCAATAAATATTTGGTACCGAGAAAAAATTCGCTAAACTTACCCTTATTGAAGACCTGTCCGCAGGGTTGAATGGAATTCGCATTTCACCCAATTTCCTGGTCAAGTTTGGTTCCTGCTACTTTGCTTCATTGCCATTCAAAACTTCATTATTTATCGCTTTCTTGTGTATAGCGAAAGGGTAGAAATCTTTTCCATGCATAATTTCAAACGCAACACCAAAAGTTCTACACTTGCACGACCTTTTGCTGGTTCGGCTCTTTTTCACTGCATTTGGGCCCCTTATGAGCCCCCCTTTGAAGCCGAGTGAGTGAGACGAACTGCAATTATTTTTTCAACACAAAATATTGTTTGGTATGGCTTTTGATGCTCACATAGAAAATGCCATCTATTTTTTATTACTCTCTACTTTCGAAAAATTTCGTATTTCTGTCATCAGTGATTATAAACAATATATTCGAGCTATATTAGTTTAAAAGTATCTATCTTTTTAAAGCGTATAACGATCTCTAAACGCATCATTTAGGTGCTTCTATATTATTCTAAAGATATATTTTCATGGGCCTCCACAATATAGTCCTTTATAACATATATTTATTTGTGAATCTATTATAGTATCAGGATTGTGTTACCGTTTTTTTCTCCGGGCTCTAAATCGCGATATAGAGGCCGGGTTTTTTATCTTACGGACTAAGTTGGCTATAAGGAAGACCTGTCGCCGGTTTTTAGACCAATTTGAGATCTAAATTTAGACAAAATTAGACAAAAAATGTATTTCTGAGGGCATTTTTGACGGCCCGAAGCCCAATTTTCTCAGTCTGTCACGCTTTTTTGAAGGCCCGAAGCCCATTTTTCACCGTCTGTCACTCTTTTTGACGGCCGACTCGGGTCTTTTTAGACCAAAATTTAGACCAAAAGTTAGTCAACGCTGAACAAAAGTGCATTTTCTCCGTCTGTCACGCTTTTTTGACGGCCCGAAGCCCAATTTTCTCCGTCTGTCACGCTTTTTTGACGGCCCGAAGCCCAATTTTCTCCGTCTGTCACGCTTTTTTGACGCCCGACTCGGGTCTTTTTAGACCAAAAGTTAGACAACGCTGAAAAAAAGTGCATTTTCTCCGTCTGTCACGCTTTTTTGAGGGCCGTCCCGGGTTGTTTAGACTAAAATTTAGACCAAAATTTAGACAAAGCCGGGCAAAAGTGCATTTTTCCCCGTCTGTCACGCTTTTTGGGGGCCCGAAGGTCAATTTTTCTCCATCTGTCACGCTTTTTTGACGGCCCGAAGCCCAATTTTCTCCGTCTGTCACGCTTTTTTGAAGGCCGACCAGGGTATTTTTAGACCAAAATTTAGACTAAAGTTAGACAAAGCTGGACAAAAGTGCATTTTCTCCGTCTGTCACGCTTTTTGGGGGCCCGAAGCCCAATTTTCTCCGTCTGTCACGCTTTTTTGAGGGCCCGAAGCCCAATTTTCTCCGTCTGCCACGCTTTTTGACTACAAACTACAAATTTTTGGAGTAACTTTTTGCAGGGAATCCGAATTTGAGGTCAGAATTTAGCTAAAATGTACCTAAATTTAGACTCCCGAACAAATAGAAGGCTGCGCCCGGCCGAGCGGCGCGCCGCGAGGGTGGGCGCAGCCGGGCGAGGCCCGCAGGGCCGAGGTAACGGGCGCGGGTCATACTGCTTGAGGGCCGAAGGCCCTCAAGCAGTATGCCCCGCGCCCGGGTAGAGCAGTCTCATGCTGCTCTACTCCCGAACAACCCTTACTCCCGAACAACAGCCGAGGGCATACTGATGGCGGTGCGCGAAGCGCCGCTGATGCACACTCCCCGCGGACCTGCTTGGGAGAGCCGCGAAACGGCTCCTCCCAAGCTAGTGGTTTAATGCTTGGATATAACATTATGCCCATTATGATGTAAATTATAAAATTTCTATGTAGATATATTTTTCATCGGTACTCCACACAGAGCTTAGGCTACAATCAACACGGCCAGGAATGTGTTTCGTCTGGTGCCTCTTCAGGGAGGCAGGGGTGAAACACGCTCTTTCATAACACGGTTCCTTATTATGATCCATATTAAATAGTTGGTTTCAAAAATGCATTGGTTTTTAAGAAAAATTTTGTATTCATCCGAAATGTATCGATGATCCGGAATCTAGACAAAGGGTAGACATAGAAACAACAACATCAGATTTATAGCCAACATATGCAAAGTAAAAATGCAACAAAATTCTTTACAAACAATAACACGGATTGTCTTACAGTTTTTCCAAAAAAATTAACATCTTTACACGTATCATAACATGTGCTGTGTTTTATTACACCGAATAGGCAATAAAGGTGTTCTTTCTTCAGAGCGAAGGAGTACATTTTCGTCTAGCTTTACACAGAAAACACGGTCAATGTTATAACCCGTGAGAGAGCGTGTTTCGCCATTGCTTATCTGAGGAGACGACAGACGATACACAACCATATCGATGCTGACTATAGCCAAAACTTTTGTCATATTTAGAGACTAGTACACCCACGCATTATTTGAAATCTAAAAATATTAAAAGCACAGTACCGGTCAACCTGTATTGCATCTACTCTGAACGCTCTCTCCACATAAGAAGCATACTTTTAAGGCCAAGATCCTGTCCTATAACATGTTGAGGTATTTTATGTAACAAATGTGTCTTTGCGTTTTATATATTATCTTCAGACTGGCCTAGAGCGAAAAAATGACGAGAAAGCAATATAATAATCCTTGAAATTTGGCTCGCCTTTGGTAAAGAGCTCAAGCGCGTATCCAATTACACACTGTTATGTTTTATTTTGCAAGAAAGACATACCCCGCATTTTTAAGAGTTCAATTTCATGAATGGGAATTTCCATCACCAGCCATATCCCGTCATTGAAAAGCTCTTTCACAATTTCGAAAGGTCCGTTCTCTTAAACATTCATTTCTCAATGTTCAATACGAATAAAATTCATACTATTAATACAAGAGCATGCATGAACTTCTTTCAGCATGATCAAATTGATCCGTTTTATCTTATTTGAAAACTTATTTGTAAATGTGTTAGAAATTATGTAAAAGGTTGGGATAGACTCTTCTATGTCATAATTATCACTCACATAATGAAAACAACTCCGAAAATGGTCATTCAGAATTCCCAAAATCTGATGTAAGGTCAGAAAAAACGAAATAGTACACAAGATTTGTCATCAAATCTGGTCAAACAAATGTTTGATCAGATTCCTTCCATACTTTTTCGTTTTGTCTGACCTTACATAAGATTTTGGGCAATTATTAATTACCATTTCTGGAGTTGTTTCACTATGTGAGTGGTAAAAATGATGAGTTAATGAGCATTAACTCAATTAATGAGTCTATCCCAACTTTTTACATAATTTTCTATCACATCTACAGATTTTCAATAGACCGGACCTAATCCAATGAAAAATAATTTCGAAATTTTCCCATCACACATAAAATATCCCCAGATTGTGACCACTGCTTTAGATATTGCATCTCTATAAACATACATATATTGGGTATCGTGGAAATCTTCAACCGGATATAGCCTTTAGTTCCGTTTTTGAAGTTTCTTGTTTTTTATTTCCAATTAGCCAATTTGCTTCTTTCACTTTTCCAATTCGAAATTGGTCCAAACAAAAATGATAACAGCCTGATATAATATTAGCGACCGCAGATTTTACATGGCACAAAATTGTGTATAGCCACACTACATTTAACACATCAAATGAAAATGTTAAATTAAACAAAAAACGAAAAAAATTCTCTCGCTCAGCTTCCAGGCCAATACTTTAACATTGTATATTTTATTTTTGTTTCATTCAACGCAACATAAATTGTTCTCGTTTCAGGGTATGCCCGGCTCATATCCCGCCGGCAGCCTATCCTACCTATCGACAAATGCATCATCTCCATTATTTCCACCCAATAACCTAAACGACTCCAGCCTATGGCTCTGGCGCACTGTCAACTACATAATCTCTGCTACCAATCCCATAAACCACAGTGCGTCTCTTCATAATCTCGAATATTTGACTCAATCCGGCAATGGGCCTGTGGAAAATGTGTTTCCAAGCACATCGACGTCACTTGACCCCTTTCCTACAGCTCATTCCTCCATAGAAAATGTTGAGGATTTAAATGAATTCGTGCAGGGGACAATGGCTCATATATTCAATTCGGGCAAAAATATGCTCGGGACTGGAGAAGATGGAAGGCCTTTGGTGATTGAGTGGAGACATCCTCTTTTATCGGTACTATTGATTGGAGTCTGTTTGCTGACCATTGCGGGGAATTGCTTAGTTGTGGTAGGATTTTGAATCTTAAGGATATCTAGGTGAGAGGTGTCAAAAATTTGTTTAGCAAATACGTTTTTTTTTCTGACGTGAGCGCAGAATGCCAAACGCTAGAGCTTCAAGGCTAAATTTCATATTAAGGCTGCACTAAATATAAATTTTTAGGTAGCAGTCTGTACAAAGAAATACCTACGAAATCCGACAGGGTATTTAATTGTGTCTTTGGCTATTGCTGACCTCATCGTTGGATTGGTAGTAATGCCGCTTAACAGTCTTTTCGAAATGAGTCGTCATGTATGGCTATTGGGTAATTTGTTTTGATTAGCAAAAAATGGAGAAAATGTACTAAAAATACAGAAACGTTATAAATTAACGGTCACATTCAATCGGATAAGTAGGGTACAGCTCTGGAAAGTAATCCATTTATTCACAAAACTCGGCAAAACACTTTTAATTATAAAATAATTTTCTCATTCTCTACGTTGCCTTATTCATCCCATATATTCAAAGTCAGCTCGCTTTTACACCATCTTAGGTTTTAGGTATATTTCTTAAGCTTTCAGAATATAATTTACATTAATACATAGGTTACTCTTATTTTCCAGGTTTGACTATGTGTGATTTATTCCACGCATTGGACATTCTTGCGTCAACCAGCTCCATTTGGAATTTATGTGTAATAAGTTTGGACAGATACATGGCCGGGCACGATCCGATTGGATATCGGGACAAAGTGTCTAAGCAGCGAATTACTATTGCAATTATTTTCGTATGGGTTATGTCCTCGTGTAAGTGCTTTGAATATGGAAAATTACTTTTAAATTATTTTTAGAACGAGAAACGGCTAATTACCCTTAGGAATAAGAATGGATAAAGTAGAAATGAGAAAACATATTACACTTACCAAACTTTTCCATACCAAATTTCTGCCAGAAATCTATTTTATAGTTGAATATGAACTACTAATTCGGTTTCTTTGGCATCTTTTATTTTGCTATTCATTTCATGCAAAACTTTCAAAAGTTATAAAAAAATTAAAAGCTAACTAAAAAAGTCACAATTTTAGGCCTTTCATTCCCAGCTATTGTGTGGTGGCGTACAAGTTCTCCTGATCTCTACACTGACAAGGTGAGGAGTAATCCAGTAAAGACGTAGAATAAATTTCAATGATCTAGTAAAAGAAGGAGCCCAAATTTCATTTCTTAACTTTTCTCGAACACAAACTTCGTAGTACTTTTCGTTAATACAAGTTTCGTACATATCCACCGATTAATTATTTCGCTGTAACCTTAACGAAATGCCCTTCTAGACTACTGATTTAGGCTTAGGTAAGACTTTGGTTTCGGCTCAATCCTCACTGAGATACTTCGTTAGGGCTGCGGTAAAATCCTAACATTTAAACCTGAAGTAAATATTCGGCCAAAGACCAATCCTAAGATTAACTGTAATCTTAGTTGTCTTACTAAACATAGGAGAAAAATGTTCCCGCGTGTGCGGGAAAACGTTTTTTATTTCAGAAAACTATTGCAACTATATAAGTGTATTATTTAAGTTTCAGTACAAGTGCCTATTCACTGACAGTAAACTTTACGTAGTATTCTCATCTCTAGTGTCCTTCTATATTCCATTAATATTGATTCTCTTCGCATATGGCCGAGTATTTCTAATTGCAACGCGGCATTCGCAATCACTTAAAACGGGTATGAAAAAGGTAAGATTTATTTTGATCAAAACGCAAAAGCAAGCGTTATCCTTCTGAATTAATTAATAGAGCAAGACAACACGCCCGAACGCCTTTCTAAATCCGGAAAAACATAGTAAACTGATCATTGCACTTAATCAATTGCGCTTGTATCCGCACGTGCAAATGATGTACTGACACTATATTCTGCGAGTTTTACCTGTGAGACGTTCTAAATTGGAGGGATACACTAACTAGAAGATGTTCTTCTGGTGACTTAAACAGTTAATCAATTATCGATCTTTATAGGTGCAATCTCGGAAAAGTAAACGACACAAAAACGGAAGCGCCAACGGTAGCACTAACGCTAATGGCACCCGAAGCTATTCCATAGGCGATAATTCTACGATGCGAATTCACCTGGGCAGAAAATCGCAGAAAAAGAACCAAGCTATCGCCAATGTAATTCTTGCTGCGAACGGTACAGCAGCGGCCAATGTGACGCATCATTTGCACAATATGCAACAACGCTCTCCTGGTTCATTCTACATGCCTCGTACCGACACTCTCAGGGCAGTGAATGGACATATGCCTTTAAGTAGAGTACCGTCAACGGCGTCTTTCAACTTTAGGTAAAAATAATATATAAAACAAAACGGATTTATTCTCAATGATAGAAACTTCATGATACAATCGTCTTGTTTATCCGGAATTTTGCGTTCGTTGCTTGCTCTATTCCGGACAAACGAATCACATTATGAGTAACGGGTGACAACTAATTATCTGGTCGATATTAAAATCTCATTTTAACAAATGTTTTACTTGTAACAAAGACAAGTTATATATATGTAGTAGAAAATCTTGTCTAGTTTGAATGAATAACATGTCTGTTCGATAACAGTTTAAAATTTAAGAAGTACGGAATCGAATGAAGACACCCTCAGAATCCGAGTGTACAAGTTCTATTCCGAAAAGTTTGCACCTCGAATTGACATAATGCGAACTCCGCCAAAATTAGAGCTGCGGCGGAGCTGTAAAAACAGTAATACAGTAGAGAGCCTTAGCCAGGATCCTAGTTTGAGAATTTGTCCGGTACCGCTCTGGAATGCCAAAAATTCGATGATTTTAATTTTTGGCCGAGATCAAAAATTTTTGACCAGGTGTGTCTGTAGAAATTATCAAAATTTTCATAAAATTGATAGTTTTCTTGCACAATCTTATACGCAAATCAAAGTAGACAAAATTCTGAACATTATATCGAAAACCAGACATTATTTAGCCGGGTTTTGTGGATTTTAGAGTTATCTGCAGTCAAATGTCAGCCCAAGAATACCGATTTTCTCCAAAATCGACATTTTTCAAAATCGGAATTTTACAAAATCAGCTCTAAAATCTATAAAAACTGGCTAAATAATATCCGGTTTTCGCTATAGTGTTCAGAATTTTGTCTAGTTTCATCTGCGTATAAAAGTTTTCAAGGCAGAAATCATGTTAACAAAAAAATTTGAAGATTTCTGCAGACACACCTGTCCAAACCTTGTACACTCGGATTCTGAGGGTGTCTTCATTCGATGCCGTACTTCTTAAATTTTAAACTGTTATCGAACAGACATGTTATACATTTTCGGAAACTAGACAAAATTTTCTACTACATATATATAACTTGCCTTTTGTTACATGTAAAACATTTGTTAAAATGAGATTTTAATATCGACCAGATAATTAGTTGTCACCCGTTAATTGTTTTCTAGCTCTATTATTTGCACCCTCTTTATTGAGTTGTGTTCGTCTAAGAAAAACTATTTTGGCTTCGCACAGGCGGAGAGAGTAATCTCTGTCCTGATGTGGTTTTTGTTAATGTGACAGATAAATTGGGCTCAGAAATAATAATTAAAAGTAATTGAAATAAAAATTAACTGCTTAATATATATTTAAAATTAGTAATGTCTCCAACCCATGCAACTCAATTTATTATACAGCAAACATACAATAGATCGTATTTTAGCCAATCCCTTTTACCTCGTCCCATCAGCACTTCGTTTTCCATCGATCCTACCCAGCGCCAAACTTCACCTTTATTAGGAGACAAAAAGAAGCTATTTAAACCATCCGTATCGTCTGCAGCTTTACTAAACAACGTAACAGTTGGCCAAAAGTCGTTAGATACCAATCATTTATCAACACAATGTGTTAAATTACGCGTCGGTGTGATTGACAGTCAAGAAACCGCGGGAGGGGACGCCGAAAGTGAGGCTAACGGTTCCATTGGAGGAGACAACAGAAGTTCTTGTGGAGAATGCCAAAGAGAGGAAAGGAAGTACAGTGTTGCGAATGGAGGAAATAACGTAAGTGTTGAGAATGTTTGGGTAATTTTTTAATATGCTTTATCGAATACGTAAGTGTATGTTGGAGAGAAAGCAGAAATATTTGTGCGGAAATAAAACAGAAACTTGTAGCCAAATCAATTTTTGACCGTAAATTTAGTAAATTTACGGTATAAATTTTATTTTTGTAAAATGAAATAATTAAAACTATATAAAAAATTATTTGCTACTGTAAGTCAGAAAATTGCGCTATTTAGGTGCCTCTGTCGGATATGAATTCACCGTTTGGATCATATTTATCTTCTGGAACATCAGGAGGTACATCGGCATCGACACGGAAGAAAATGGGAGTGCGCGAAAAGTCACGGCAAATGATGAAATATGTGCACGAGCAAAGAGCAGGTAAGCATATATATACAAATTATACGTATTCCGCAAGTTCACAAAAAATTTCAGCGCGTACTCTCTCGATCGTCGTCGGCGTTTTCATTTTATGTTGGACGCCTTTCTTTATACTCTCGCCAATTATGGTGCTATGCAAAACAGTTAGTTTTTAAATATAATATATGAAGTACTAACTAACTAATTGTTATAATATTGGTGAATATAAATGCATTTATTCACGCATTTCAGAATAACTTGACTTCCTAAATTGGCACATATGTGTCATGTACATTCTATAAAACTTGACAATTTGTTGAGGCTTTGAGCAAATTATGACAAGCAATCGTAAAACGCCTTGTAAATGAATTATGTATATTAATATATAATTAATATATAGTCTATAATTATCTATGTTAATTATAGACTAAAGAACATGAAAAGGCTACTCTCAAAATGCAACCATATAAATGCTTAGTCTAATCGATTATGACCAACATTTTTCGTTTTTAGTGTGTCAGTGATCCAGAAACCTTTTTCTCCGTCATCACATGGGCTGGACATTTGAATTCCATGTTAAATCCATTGGTTGGTTATATAATTCCATAAATTATATGATTGCAAAGTTTTTCAGATTTATTCCCGCTTCAGTCGCGATTTCCGTCGAGCTTTTAAACAAATTCTCACTTGTGAGCGGGAGCGATCCACAAAGAAGGCTATCAAAACGCCTCTAAATATAGTACTGGCTCAACTTGTATCTATATCGCAAATGCCCAATCCACCACAAATGCCAACTCCGCCGTCACCACACAGGCCTATAGAATGCTAACAAGAACATTTGTTTCGTCTAAATTGTTGGCATTTAAATTATGTTGCATTTCAATACTATTAGAGCCGGTATTAAAGAAAGTTCAAAGAAACTTTAATAAATAGTATAAAACTAAAAGCTTGATAATAGATAAGCATGACATGAACTTGTAAAGGAACAAATTCTAATCCATTATAGCGCCAGTGTCCGTTTCGTCCGTCGAAAATGATGACAATTCCGAGTTCCGCTCCTTTCTGGACGCACGATACGTCAAAATGCTCCCCAGGGAATGCCAAGAACGAATCTGCAAAAAAAATCCCGTGCAGATAACATGAATTTCAAATTTTGGCCAAAAATGTGCCAAAAATGGCACTATTTTGCGCTACAAAGAAAAGTTTTCGAGTTCCGCTCCTTTCTGGACGCACGATACGTCAAAATGCTCCCCTGAGAATTCTAAGAACGAATCTGCAAAAAAAGTGTGCGCACATAAGGTGAATTTCAAATTTTGGCCAAAAACATGTTATTTTTGGCACTTTTTTGGGGAAGCATGGAAGGGACCCGAAATTTTGTCCATATATAGTAAATCGACCCCGCTGATTTCGATTCCGGCGTCAGAATTGACCGCGCGCGGCGCCCGACGCGTGCGCGCGCGAAGCGCGCGCACTTTGACTGCACCATTTAACGTGCGCGCGCGAAGCGCGAGCCTTTTACTGCACCGTTTAACGAGCGCGCGCGAAGCGCGCGCCTTTGACTGCACCATTTGACAGGCGCGCGCGAAGCGCGCGCACTTTGACTGCACCATTTAACGAGCGCGCGCTTTGCGCGCGCTCGTTAAATGGTGCTCCCCGCGTCCAAGTGAAGTACGCGCCGCGAAGCGGCGCTACTTCACTTGTATAAATTATAAATGAGATAAAAAATACATTTGTGAAGAAGTAAGTAATTTAAAAAACAAATTAGTTTAGCCGTTCCGGCTAAACTAAAGTGAAAAAAATCTATATGAAGTAAGCGTTTTTTATTGAGCATCTTTATTAATCTCTTATTTATTCCACATCCAATTTAACGCCTTGAAATGACTCTCTGTTGTATACTGGTTTACGATTTTATGGCCAAATGCATTGCGAACTCTTGCCGGCTCTACCACAGCTGTGAGTTGGTCGTGTCGAGTACGCCATGGGATTACAAGGTCAAAGAAACGTTTTCGCATGGGCCGATCTTGGCGAAGGACAATTATGAAGGCAAATGTGATGTACAGGTTCATCATCTGAAATTTTCATTCTTGTCTATGTTTATCAAAAGTAAACTATAAACGACCTATTTTGCCCAACTGTATCAAAAATATCAGTGATGAATAATACCAGTAAAGTGCAACGAATGTATTATTTTCCTTTTAATGCATACTAATTTTCATGCATTTCTATAGTAATTATGAAAGTAAAACAACGAAACATAGCTTAGATGTTATTCACATCTTCGGTAAGAAGAACTAGATTTGCACAAATAAATAACTTCAAATATTTGTTTTGGCAATCTTCTACTTAATTGGAATCACCATGCTTCATAATGCATAATTGAAATATTAAACAGTTTGTGGCTTTGGATTTGAGTGATTTAAACGAATACTTTGGAGTCCATACCAAGTGATTGATGGGTCGCCTTAACTGCACACTTGACGAACTGATAAACGTTTGTATGACACCCGCTATCGTTCCGGAAAAACTGAATAATACTCCAACAAAAATTAGCGGAATCAATACATGAATTGCGCGAATATTCTCAGTGACCTTAATATAATTTTGTTAAAGTTATAATGTGACTTACTTGACTCTTTTTTACACGAAATTTGCCTACTAAAAACCACTTTTTATTCAAAAGCGGCATTTTTAAAATTACAGTCTAAAAATGTGAACTTCCCGAAATTTTGCAACCATAGGGTGGTTTTGGCCCAAAAATATATTGAGATATGAAAAACGAGAATAAAGGTCCGGGGAAGTCCTAAATCACAAACAAACAGAACTTTTAAGTTAGTATGACTCATAGTGTATAGAAATTGCAAGTCCATACTTGGAAGCGTTGAGAAAGCTCAATGTCGGAGTAAAAGTCGATGTGGTGCAGGGAATTATTCGTGAGGTATAATGCAATAAGACCCTGAAGAGTAGAGACAATGAACGTTATTTTATTAAAATTAACAGCTAAAAACTCACACAAATTGTAATGATGCTTGAGGTCGATAGAACAATTGCTTGAATGTAATAGCTCAATCTCACTAAAATTATCATCGTTTCAGTTAATAAAACAAAATAGACTTACAGTAATTGAAACAAAACACCATAGTTGCAGCACCAAGATGCTGAAATTGTAATAATCTTAGTGAGACCAAATGCTCCCGGCGTTTAACTACCGGGACATAGCGTTGGGCATAATGGTAATTTTTATGCTTTTTTCGAATTCAGTTGTATTCCAGAGTGAGGTAAGAACCTGAACATTATTAAAGTTCCTGACATACCCATTTTCTGCCCAAAATGTTAATTTGGGCAAAAATGGTATTTTTCATTCAATGTAAACAAATTTCATACCGGTGTGTACCCCGCCCTACAATAATACCACGATACAATTTCATTCGAAAATTGCATAAAAATTACCTTCGGGGTCCAAAGTTTTGGCCTTGGAAATGAAACTACCGTGTCCCATGATTTTATGCACCTATAACGTAGAAAGAATTGGTTATAGACAAAATATGTCATCGGCCAAGTTTTTACACTATTTTGAAGAAAATTTTGAAATTCTCACATTCCCGAAATGAACGGTTTAATACCTTCTCATTCAATTCGGAGTCTGAGAAAATGAGTGATCTCTCTATTTCGTTGATTTTATAATGATATTGTTGTCACATTGTATTTGTTTCGTATTCATAAAAATGGCCCTCTATGCTATATATTAAAAGAAGGTTAGTGTAATTTATCCATAAAATTCAACTTTCACATACAACTCAAATCTGCAAAATCTTTGAGCCACCCTCTAAATCTTATTTCCGGTTTCTGAAATACGCCAGCAGTCGAAACTCTGTCATAATATTTGTCTGTAGTCAGCGTTCGTTTGGCATTCATTGTCATTGACCTTCCGCCGAACTTCTATTTCTTATTTCTTGTTCCTTATTTTGCAAATGCCAGACTATATCAAATTTGAAATGTTATAACAGAATTTCGACAGTTGGGTAGTCGTATTTAAGTCTGTTAGCTTACCGAAAGAACAATCAGACTTGATGGCAGTGCGCAAGAATGTAAATTTTCATAGACTCGACTGTGGAGAGTGGCTAATGCTCTTTCGATGAGGATTGTAATAAACGTTAATGGGACTAGATTCACGCCATAATTCGACACTGCCATTAATATGGACTCCTCTTCCAAATATGCTGCTTCATCCTCAGAACTCATGAAGCTCAGATGAATAACAGAACTGATGAAGTTGCTTACTGCTATGCAGGAAAAGGCTGCTATTAGATTTAGCGAAAGCAGTCTAAAATGTTTAATGCACTGTTTCGATAATGAACTACAATATTTACGAATTAACAACGACCCCTCCCCCATTTGTTATAAATTAAATAACAAGAGGGAGCGTCGCGCCTTCGGCGCGGTGTGGTCGAGTGCCATGGCGGATTGCCGCCGCGAAAATTATTATTTTTCGGGCTTAGACGGCTTAAAAGAAGGTCATGGAAGCTTCTAGAACGTTTTCGAAGGTTCCAAGATAAATTCTGACCCGGATTCGGACTCAGGTCGATTTACTATAGACAGACAAAATTGGGACCCCATGCTTGCTTCCCACGCAAAATACCGCCTAAATCCCGAACTCGTCATGCCGGACCTGGTTTTTCGGTCCCCACAGGTCCAGAGACATCCAGAGACACCAAGATCGCCGAAAACGGATCGGAGCGTAGAAAGTGTTTTTTAGAGGGGATGTAAATGAGCAATATTAAGGTGATATAGAACAAGGTATAACAATTAGGCTGTATTTCAAGCCAAAAATTTTCGAGTATTTTGTGGATTACGACACAATGCACCCCAATCCTAACATATCAACTTGTTAGTTCGTTCTGATATAAAATACTTACTTGAGATTCAAATGGAATGTCGATCCAGTAAGAAAAACTATCACTAGCAAAAACAGTATTAGCAAATTCCATGAACTTAAGATGATAGATATTGTACAGAAGGTTTGTTCGTCCCACTCGACATTCATTTCAGCGGTATGCAGAAGTAAGACAAAATGAGCATCCCTCAGCAATTTAAAAGGTACACTGAGACCAACACAAGTTAATATTGCGGATATTTACCGCCAATAACGGAAATGGCCATACACTTGCTGTTGAGATGTTAATCCTGATGTATTTGTATTTCATAACAGTTAATTAGTTCATGCGGAAATCCACTTCCCAAGAGACTAAACCTCGAGTTAATTGTCTGAGGTTTCTAGCAAATTTCGTAATTGTGGAAGAAGGTAAATATAAAAGTTTAGATAAGCCAATCAACTCACATGCCCGAAATCACATCTTCTCTTCGACATTCGTACAATATTTCTATGGTCCTGTAATTTATTACCTTTTTTCGTTTACACTATTAACATAATTTTACTACATTAAAACTCAAATTAACAAAAAATTCTAGCCAAATATGGTATTCTCTTGCGTGTAAAACGTTCATTATTACCTGCTTAAACAAAGCAAGATTATATTAAAAGCAGAACATCCGCAGTATTCTTTTAACAAACCAATGTTTATACTATACATTTTGGTAATTCTGATGTCACAAAAACTTGGCGACTAGTGAATAACCGTAAAATGGAGAATAGGTTTAGATATATTTGCGAAAACTGTATATGAGTTACACGTTAGTTAATACGTAACGGTCACAATGTTATCAAAATAATTTATTGCTACTCGATATTGGCTTTTGCACAAAAGTAAATTTTAAGGCCATTGTCTTTGTTTGGAAAAATATGTAAACCAAAATAATTTTACCAAGCAAAAGCATAATTTCAATATTTCAAATTAAAGTGCAATAGTCAAAGATTTAAATGGAATTGTAATCTTATTGCACGTAAAATAATTACAAACAATATTCTAACAAAATAGTTCAAAAGAACCTGTTGGTACCGTAATAAGAATTTATTTCAAGGTAACAATCTCGATAACAATTACAATTAACAAGGATAATTAACATAATTTGCATAAAATTTCTTACTTGTTACTCTAAGTGTCGCACCAATTTGTTGGCCTGGACCAATTTCGAAGAGCGAAGGGAAAACAAAATTCTGAAAATAAAGATTTTTTAAAGCAATGTTTCCAAATTTTCAGGTGGTTATTTATCCAGCAATGCAAGAATTGTATGCAAAATCAAACTATTGAAGAGGGTACGGGACGATTTATCACCTGAACGATTTATCACCTGGGACGATTCATCACATATTGTGAAAAATGGCCAATTTTTATTAAAATTTGTGTACGTTTACCTAATAGGTGGCTACTAGCGGGCTCAATTGATTGTAGATTGTTAAAAAATATTGAGGTGAATTAAGGTAAGATATCGTAATTTTAATTAAAAAGTGTATAAGAATGGTAATTCATCACCTGGGACGATTCATCACATATTGTGAAAAATGGCCAATTTTTATTAAAATTTGTGTGTTTTATGCTATTTTTACCATTCTTATACACTTTTTAATTAAAATTACGCTATCTTACCTTAATTCACCTCAATATTCTTTTCAACAAGGACATTTCATGACAGTATTTTCTTACCTGTTTATTTATATACCTCCAGTAATGAGTGTATTCAACTTTTATAATACCAACCTGATGCTTCCGATATAAAAGTTGTAATATTTGTTCCCACTTCACTGGATTGCTAATAAGAGAGTATATACATTTCTTTATATCCTTTTCTCGTCGAGGATATACTTTTCCTGTGAAGTTCGAATAAACATTGTATCTTGGCACGCCAATTTCTACACGGGCTAACGCTTTTTCGAGCTCTTGTTTCACTGGCATCATTAAAATAGTGTGATATGCACCTTGGATTGGCAGACGCTTGGCAACCTTAAAAAGGCGATAGAGGTACAAGAGAATTAATAGGACTCACTTGATATTTGAATCGATTTGCATTGGCTTCCAAATGATCCAAACAGATGTTGGAACCAGCGACGACATCTATCCCTTGAGCTAAGTAAACAGCCGTGTCACAAAGAGCGTATTCATTCTGCTCCCTATATTCAATAAGATTATATCGGATATGATGGACGAAACAGTATTCTACCATACAACATAAGTGGTTCAATGTTCTGGTGTTGCCAAAAAATTTGAAATACCCAGAAATGTAAATTTACTTATAGTACAAGAAAATAAGTCTATTCATCGAAAAATTTGAAGAAAATTATGTTAAATGTTCGTTTATAGCAGTATATACACTTATTCTGTGAATGACGTACCTTGCATGTTCTCTGGCTTCTTGTATGCCATCCTTTAGTTTCGAAAACTTGGAATGGCGCACGGTCATCATCCCTGCACTGACCATTTGGTTACATTCGTGTGCCATTTCAGACCCCAATTTTATGAGTTTCAGCGCTAAAATTATATAAGAATAATCTGCTAATACTTACAAAATGCATACCATCTTTGAACTTTAAGATCTCCCCAAGGACTAGTGCACAGTATTCTCCAGCACTGTAACCCGCTACTTCAGTTATTCGATTGGTTGCATCCGGTTGTTCCACTTTAAATTTTTCAAGTGCTGCCACCGACGAAACGAATACTGCCAATGGACTGTAAATTGTTTGGTCCAGTTTGCTTTTTGGTCCATTTAGACACATTTCGAGCAAATTAAATCCGAGCAATTCATTAGCCTCTTCAAATATTCTGGAACTTGATGGGTTGTCGATCACCTTAAAGTTAGTGTTTAATTAGCGAATGCGTTCGCAATTCTTGAAATATTGCCTATCATTTTTACACATTTATAAGTACCGCTAAAGACACGCCCGTCATATTCCTCATGAAAATAAGAAACTGCACTCACCTTTTTGCCCATTCCAGTGTGCTGCGAACCAACTCCCGGAAATAACATAAATATTTGGTCTTCGATAGGAATATGGTCGAAATTTTGGATAAAAGTCAGCTTTTGGAACTCTTTTTCTTGTTCTCTGAGAATTCTAGCTCTTTTTCCAGACGGATATTTGCTCCTTGGTTCATCGTCATCATGTTCAGGAAAATGTTCAACTGGCGCTCTCCAATTATTTCCACGGTCATTAATACTTTGATCCTGCTCTCTACGAACAAAGCGAGCTTTTAGCGTGGAACATCTCAAAAAACGGCGAAGAGGAGAAACACGCATAATCTTCTTGAGCAGCTGAATTAGTGTTAAATCTTAGATTGTAATACATGGATATGTCGGTTTACTACGATTCTTCCCCGTAACATTTAAACCGTGGTAACTTAGGTATATTATATTTTCACCATTTCGGATTTTGTAAAAAGTATGTTGTAGCCCTCGTATTTTTGGCAAAAAATGTGTGTTCACCAAAATGAAATTCCCGCATTTTAACTTTAAATGCTAAACAATTAACTGCTAGCAAGTACGTAAAGTAAACACTTTAATCTTAACTATCTTTTTCCCCGGTTAAATGACATCCTGGCTATCGAACGAATACGGTAGTGACACTTACATTTAACTTGTATTTGAGAAAAGTGGTATTAATGTAATGCGCAATCAAACCAACCCTTATATAAATATCGCAATGGACGGCGAACGATTATAATAATCAATTTATGTTCTAACATTTTATTAAACTTGTAAATATACAAACTTAACAAATCAATAACAAATCTAGATCTTGTAAAATTTTAAGTAAGTTGAACTAAACAAAGAGAAACTACTAGGAAGCAAAATATGTGCCGGTTAAATCAAATTGTCGAACTTCAGGTCAAACCAATTGCTTTCAATTTTTGCACACAAATATTTCAATGTAACCATATGTAAGACAAATTATCCGACAAGTAATGCATAACATAGAAGATTCAATACCAAAACTATTTATTCACCGGCGACGGCAATGGAACTTGCAAAGCCTTGTGCAAAGCCTTTTCTAGTTTTTTCTTCTTCCTTTTCACTTCTAGTATTGCGGCATTGTCATCGTCACTATCGTCATCAATTCTAAAATGAAAATTTTACACAAAACTAAAAGTTTTGACTTACATATCGTCGTCTAAAATAATATCCGCTTCTTTAGCAGCCCTTTTGAACCATTCATTCCGAGATGAGCTCTGTAAATATTTATATAAAGTATAATCCCCATTACTAAAGCCCCAATATTTTGCCTTTTTCATTCGAAATTCGGTAGATTCACACTCAACAGCCAGATGCATTCTTTGTTGGCATGCCTGCATAAGCTTTGGTGAGTCCACCTCAAGGAGATTCAAATCCTTGTCTAAAAGAATATAAATTATATAACTGACAATTGAATTATATATAACTTCGCTTCAAGTTCTTGCATATCCTTTGATATAGCTGCATGTCGGTTGGATCGATCAATAATATTGACCTGCCATTTCTTGAAGCACGTGCTGTTCGACCACTGCGATGTACGTAACTCTGTAATATGAAAGTTCTTATTGTGTTGTAACTTGAAACTTTATCAAATTTATTTTTCATAAGATTTTCTTATAAGAACTGTCCGTATTAAAGCATTTCGAGATTCTGATATGTAAGTCTCATGTTTCAAATTCACTAATTTACATTTTTGAGATATTAACGCTGAGAAGTCATCAGTAATCAAACCAACTTTTAACAATTCTACATTGTGCTTTCCACTTTGCAAGACTAATGTAAGTATCGTTTTTACATACTAATTACAAGACACAACAGGTGCTCCGCAACCGGAATGGGGTACTCGTCAGCCGCACCACGGAGGTAGCCGTAGGTTATAGGTTGTCGGTGTGCGTGGTATGGGGGCGATCTATATCATATGCCCATAATGGGCATTTCAACCATTTTTTGAGAAAACTCAGAATTTTTTGTTTTTTTTTCATGAATTCTACATCTAAAAGCAGAAATACCCATCATGGGCATTTGATAAGAATCGCCCATGGTCGGATATGTGTGTGTCGTGTCCGGATTTTATAGTCAACATTTTTTTATGCGAAAAACGAAAAATTCCGAAATATGTATTGGAATCTAAACAAAAAAATTGATATAGGAGCAGTAACATGAGATTTATAGCCAATATAATGAAAACTGCTCCAAAAATGGACAAACAGTTCGAAAAATGAAACAAAATAACCAACTTTATCAGTATTAACTAGTTAGTGCCAGTATTAACTGATTTCGAGTATTAAATGCAACATACCATATTTCCTCCTATAAGGGTCCCATAGGGACATCGAAAAAGAAGGGTCCAGGGGCCCTTATTGGGGAAATACAATATATACAGTTTGTAGTTATATTTCACCACCTAGTTTCACCTACCTTCTTATAAAAATTTAAATAAATAAAATAAACCTCAGTGGTTTTAGGAACTTGATAGTGAACCACATTGTCAATGTTTTGTATGTCCAATCCACGAGCAGCAACATCTGTGGCTAGAAGGACTGAGTTTTCTAAGCCTAAAACATGAATTTAAAAAACTCAGAATTTTTCAACAATTTACCGGCAAATTTGTCAAAATTCTTCAATCGTTTCTGTTCTTGCATTTTCGCATGAAGCATCATTGGTGGCGGGTCAAGTTGAAGCTTTTTAAGGATACCGTACAAACGGCGCGTGGCATCAATGGAATTAGCAAATACCAGAGTTCTACCACGATGACGATTTAGGATGTAGTAAAGATTGGAATCCTAAAATAAATTTTGACAATAATAGCTTGTTATTTTGGGAGATAAATTTGTATTTATTAATGTTGGTTAAATTTTCATATAATTACAATATTCGGCATTATACTTCTCTTATCTGTTCAAAATATACGTTAACCCTTCATTGCCGGAGCCATAGACAAAAGGCAGAATGTCTGCATTTACAAATACACACTTTCTGCTCTAAACCCGAACAATTCATTCTGTATTCTGTTAATGTCTGTGGCGTCCTCGTCGCTTGTGACAAATCGATGATGCGCCTGTCCTTCTTCATATGAAGAGCGTCGACCAATTTGCGGATTTTTAATGCAGGCGTTAAGCCACCAGTTTTGGAGCCATCTAATCGTTGTGTAGGAATATGTGTGAAGGTTAACGTCGCAGAGAAGATGAGAGTTTGCAGCTGCTTACTGATTTCTTCAGAATCATCCTCGCCATATCTATAACAGTATTAACTTTAACGGAATACATTGTATTCGAAAGCATACACTTAATGGCAAACCAGCCAATCGCGGCGTTTTGAATTTGCGTATAGCTGATACAAGTTTCACTTTTGCAAAGAGCGGACAAAAATAACAATGGGAATCTTCAAACTCCGCGATTAATTCGTTTGGCATTAAGGGTGATGTTAAAATATTGAGGCCACAAAATATTCCGGCTAAAGCTGAGAACTTCGAAGCTGTAATGAGGCGAAAAATTTACTAAACCTTCGAAGTACCGCATTGATTGTCTGGGTTTTAATATTTTCCATTGAAAGCGTTATTTGAGAATTAAATCAAAATAGCTTCGTAAGCCCTCATTGATCTTGTGAATAATACTTAAACCACTTTCACTATTTCGATTAATCGCATTAAAATTTATATGGCTTGTCGAAGAGTTACTATAATAGCAATGGTAATGCCAGCAAATTCGGTCAGTATGCAGTCAAATTATGCTTAAAAATGAATCCCCAGCAGAGCAGCTGGCTGAATTAGCTGGCGTGTAACAATGCAACAAACTATACAAGTAATATAGGTTAATGTATACCCATGCACACGTTCGACGATATTATGTAGTTCTTGAAAATGGCCTTGCTCTAACATTCGATCGATTTCATCGACAACTAATACTCGCAAACTTGACATGTCTTCAAGATGCTCCTCAGCCTAAAGTGCTTAAAATTTGAGATGCATTAAATTGTACACTGTAAAAGCTCTAATTATAGGCATCTCTGTGTATGATTTCTTTTCTTCCTCTATGTTTAATCTTCTTCTTAGTCTTTTCCTCTATGCAGAGCGAAGTTTTGTGCTATTTTGTGAGGCTAGAAAATGAGAAATAGAACAATAAGAACGTAATCAATAATCATCATAGACAGAATTTGTTGGAATAACAAAACAGGGGCAAGGGCCTTAGTTTTATACAGGGCCATCGACGTGGCAAAAAGACATAGTCGCCCCCCGACATAGTCGCCCCCTCCCCATAGTCGCCCCCCCATAGTCGCCCCCCCCATAGTCGCCCCCCCCATAGTCGCCCCCCTGGTAAAAACGGCTCCCCAGCCGTTTTTAAGGTCCAGAATTTATTTATATTAGGAAACGTAGTATGAAAAATCTGCCATTAAACAAAAGTTTTATTAACATCCAATCTCAAACAATTTCTAACATAACTTGAAAACTGGTTGACAACAAAACGCAGGTAAAACTATGTCATAACTCAAACAATTTCTAACATAACTTGAAAACTGGTTGACAACAAAACGCAGGTAAAACTATGTCATAACTCAAACAATTTCTAACATAACTTGGAAAATGATAAACGATAAAACGATTCAAACAATATATACGATAAAACGACTTCCCGGTCGTTTTATATTTAAAGCGACCGGGGAGTCGTTTTAAGTATAGTTGCGTATTACAAAAATGCTAAGCATTACTAAATATTACGGTTATTTAGAAAAATAACAAAATATGTATGAAAAAGTATGAAAAATAACAAAATAACACATAAAATTAAAAAATATAATTTTATAAAAAATATTTTCAGCACAAATATCTTGGGTACTTCTCCATAGGCACTACAAGGCATATTTTTCACACTATATTTCTTTATTTTATATACAATAAATAAATTCTGGACCTTAAAAACGGCTGGGGAGCCGTTTTTACCAAGGGGGCGACTATAGGGGTAAATTGTGAAACCCTAAAACGACCGTGGAGTCGTTTTATATATAAAATTAATACCTCTGTACAGTTACAAATACAGGTAACTTTGTTAAAAATAGTAACAAACAATGAAAAATAATAAAATATGTAATCATATAAATATTTGGTAAAAATATTCTTCCGGAACAAATATCTGGTGTACTTCTCCATAGGTACTTCATGGCAGATTTTTCATACTATGTTTCCTTAGGATAAATAAATTGAGAAACTTTAAAACGACTTCCCGGTGGTTTTATATTTAAAGCGACCTGGGAGTCGTTTTATATATTAAATTATTACCTCTGTACGGTTACAAATACAGGTAATTTTGTTAAAAATAGTAACAAACTATGAAAAATAATAAAATATGTAATAATATAAATACTTGGTAAAAATATTCTTCCGGAACAAATATCTGGTGTTCTTCTCCATAGGTTCTTCATGGCAGATTTTTCATACTATGTTTCCTTATGATGAATAAATTATGGACTGGTAAAAACGGCAGGGGAGCCGTTTTTACCAGAGGGGGCGACTATGGGGGGCGACTATGTCGGGGGGCGACTATGGGGGGGCGACTATGTCGGGGGCGACTATGGGGGGGGCGACTATGGGGGGGCGACTATGTCGGGGGGCGACTATGGGGTGCCGTCCATCGACGTAGGCAGACAAATATCTGCTTTGTTCATCAGACAAATTCTGTCTATGATTGTGGATTACGTTCTTATTGTTCTATTTCTCATTTTAAGCCCTACGAAAGAGGAGCGTTGTTTTGAATAGAAGTATACAAATTATACACAGAAGGGGTGTATAATTAGAGGTTTTACAGTATTTATCACTAACCAATTGAATTAAAGACCACAAGCGGCCTGGAGTAGCAACTATAACTTGTGGTTTTGATTTGAGTAAGCGTTCTTGCTTCTGTTGACTTAGGCCACCAACTAGGGCTATTGAACGAAGAGCTGGGTTTAAAGTGTAGGTAGCAAGCCGCTTGAGTTCCTTGTGAATCTGAAAACCATATCTGGTAAAAATAAGGTCTGTTAGTTGTTCTTTTTGTATATCAGTATACCGTATTTTCTCTAATTAAGCCCCCAGGGGCTTAATTATTTCAATCCCCCAAATTCGGGCAAAATTTTTCTCTAACCTCTCACTTTTACACGCTATTTCTCTTTCACTAGGGGGGCTCAATTATAGGGGGGGCTCAATTAGAGAAAATACGGTATATACAATCTGGAAACTGGTAAGATAGAATACGTATCTTTTAAATATGTGAAAATAGACTAATTAAATCAATGACCTAATCCATCCCGTATATCCTATCTATCCTTTATGCAGCATCTTTATTTTCATACCCTTGTAAATCGATAGAATAGCAGTAAGCATAACATTAATTTAAAAAATATTATTCGTAAATTAATTTTCGTATAAAATCGTTTTATATCCACTATACTACCTGAACAGCAAGCTCTCTTGTTGGAGTTAATACCAATGCAAATAACGAATTTATCTTCTCTTCATCTGCATTTTTGACCGCCTTCAACCATCTTTCGAAAATGGGAATTGCAAAAGCGAGCGTTTTTCCACTTCCCTAAATGAAAAGTTAGTGAATTAGTACAGTCGAACCTTCGAATAACGCGGATTTTGTCCGGTCCCGAGACCCGCGTTATTCAGAGGTTCGACTGTATTTCAACGAGAGGGGTGAAATCCTAAAAATACAGAATTTTCAGGCCAATTATGCCGCAAAATTCAGGGTTTTGCTAAGCCACAACACTGGTTGCGGCGCTGGGTTTCGGTTGAGACTTCACTCGCCCGGATCCATGCGGCGATGAAAAAATTTCCACTTTAAATCCTGGATTTTTGGAATAAAATCCAGGATAACAGGACGGAACCTGGAAACTAATCCCAACAGATTGAGAGCTATCCAACGGTACCTCACTTGCCCGGATCAGAGCGGCGGGGATGTGTGCTGGGCATCAGGGGACTAACAGACGCAGAACAGCGATTTAGGTAGAGTGGATCAAATTATTGATGTAGATTTTTGCTATGAAGGAAACCCACTTCGAAATATTCCCTCGGAATAAATAAAACATTCTTCTAAAACGAACAAATTTTAAATGAAACCTTATATATAAAAGAGAAGAAAAAGGAGTATTTAGTATGTAGAATTTTAAGATTCTCATTTCACCTTCTATTCCACCCTTTCTATTACACCCCTTGTTAATAATAATTACAGTAATCTTACAGTCTCTGCAGCTCCTACAATATCAACTTTGCTATTGAGTGCCAAGGAAATTACTGCACTTTGAATCGGCGTCGGTTTTTCAAACCTAAACAAAAATGTGGTAAAAAATTATTATTGTGTACTTTGTTATTAGATGGACCAGAAAATAAATTATCAAGGAACAAATAGCGTTATAATATGTCAATTCAAGAGGTGCGACGCGCCTTCGGCGCGGTATGATTGTGCGCCGTGGTGGAACGCTTTGACGGAGCGCCGTAGCGGAGGGCCGTGGCGGAGCGCCGTAGCGGAGCGCCATGGCGGTGCGCCGTGGCGGAGCGCCGTGGCGGCGCGCCGTGTCCGAGGGCGAAAATGTTGCATTTTTGGGATTTCACCTAACCATATCTCCCGTAGCCGTGCCTGTATCGGGCCGATTGATACGTCATTCGTCTTGTCTCGATGATAGCTGCAAAACGACGTATCACTCGCCCATAACCGAGCGAACCGGAGAAAGTTGCAAAATGGGGCCCCCAGGGGGTAAAGGGGGCCGTTTACCCCCCTTCGGTGTGGGCAGGGGGGTCTGAAAAAAAATTTCACATCAAAACCCTACCCTAAAACGGGGGTATAGACGATTTCAGCCCCGTATGAGCGAAAAAAATTTTTCGGGACCACGTGCAAGTGCGGCTTAGTTAGAGGGGATTCTCGAAACTGATACATCTAGCACTTGCCCTAAATTGATATTAATTTTGAGCCAAAATTTTTGCAGCATACCAAAATTATGCACAAATAATTTCAACTTACCCCATATCCTTAAGGGCTTTCATTGTTTCTTCCGAAAGGCTTAGCGATTTCCATTCGTTCATTGACATATTCGGAAATTTCTCACGTGGTTCTTCGATTTCCTTAGCCAACTGCTTTGACAATTTTGCTTTCTTTTTTTGAGGCGGTGACATTTCTGAAATCGTAACGTATTGATAAAAAGAAAGTATGACAGAATATTAAAAATTTTATTACGGTAAGAGTATGTGCAATAGTATTTGTGAACAGTCAACATAACATTTCCGAATATCTGAAAACCTTTAATAAATATGGCCGTCTAAGATCACTAAACTATAAAAAATATGAACTTCATCGAAATTCAAACAATTTAAAAATAATTTCTAGGCTAATATATTTAGTATTAATTTTTCACCAATATAAAACAACCAATTTTGGTAATGAATCCGATATTTAAACTCTACGAAATTTTTCCAAGGAATGTAAGAGTGAAATAGAGAAATCCTTTCAAACTTTTGTAAGATGTGTCAATCCCAAAAATTTGGCGGGATTTTAAATGGCATTCCACATGTAATAATGTAATAAAATATTCTAATCCAAATTTTGAATACAAAAGTTAGAGTAGTGAAAGCTAAGAAGAGAGAATTTGATTTACTGAAAATTTTACTTGAATCACACATCTGTTTTCGTATCAATATATTTTGCTATTATTACATACAGATATTTTTAATAGTTGTGTACATAAACACGGCGTTGTTTTTGTTAGACACGATGAAATGAAAAATCATATGGTTGAAACATATTTTTACTTATGTTTAAACGATTAAGAAAAATGGTTCTTGAAACAAAGGCGTGAATAGGTCCGTCAGATATTTTAGCGTGTCAGATATTTTTTAATTCTAGTACAATTTGCATAGTAAAACTAGTAACAATTTTAGAGTCATTTTTCTCAAAATTTTTCCTACTTGATGCAAAATCTGATCATGACCACTATATACCAACTTTTAAGTTTCATCCACTGTTAGAGTAAGATTTTTCGCCTTTGTACAAAATTTCTTGTTTTTGTAAACATTTTTTAAACAGATAGTGGAGCGGATTGTTCTGCAAATAAATACGATTATCTTCGATTAAGCCTTCCTTTTATCGAATTTCGCCAGCAGGATACCATTCTGAACAAGTTCGCATATTTCGACGCAGAAACGCTAATTTTTAAAATCTTCATAAAGGATGGAAAGTTAAAATATAACTTAAAATTACCACCCTAGGTTAGCTCAAATTTGACCTGAAAATCCTCTTGTGGAACATATATGAACAAATCACACATTATTTAGCATTTTAAGCTGCAAATACACTGTGGTCGGATGTATCTGGATTCGCACATTGTAACCAACCATCACTGAATCACGCGCATTCGCAACCCTTCGTTTCAATATATAAAAGAAAGAGTATGGATTTTAGCCAGATGACATTCAACGACTCGCATTCATTTTGCAGTGCAAAGTTCTGGTTGAGCGCATCAACCAACTCCTAGAAATAATGATTTGATTTTCGAAGAGTCCTTGAAAACGGCACCTGAATTCCAGAAATGTTTTAAACTATGATCTAAAGTCGATATGCAAGGGATATATTTGATTAACAGTTACCATGGTGCTTTTCATGTTTTTCCAGAGACAACCTGGATGTTATGTTTAGGGATCGGCGAATCCGGGATTGACCGAAACCGGGACGAAATCCCGAAATCGGGTCTAGACTGGTATCGGTTTCAGAAAAAATGGCCAGTCCCGGTTTCGGTAAAAATGGTCGAGACTCCGAAATTTTATACGCACCCCTAAGAATGCAGTCCGCCGTGGCCATTGGGCGAGGCTAACAAGGAACACTCACCTGGGGAAACGTGATGGCTAGGAATTTACCCCAACTTGTGGGCATTCGAACGGTACCAAACTTTTTTCCCCATGCACCTTGAAAAAAAAAGTTAGCATGACACGGAAAATTGGACTTTTACAAGGAAAATGCGAAAAAATCCGACTTCAGAGGCCGTTTTCGGGCGTTTTTGTCTATGAAAGTGGCAAGAATAACGTCATATTCGTGTTCCCCGTAATTTTTTGGGTAAGATAGCGCCTTTTTCATAATTTTTGGAGAAAAAATTTTTTTCGCGTTTTTTTGCTACCAGCCGAAAAAACGTGAAAAATTTTTTTCTCAAAAAATTGTGAAAAATGCCGTATCTTACCCAAAAAATTACGGGGAACACGAATATGACGTTATTCTTGCCACTTTCATAGACAAAAACGCCCGAAAACGGCCTCTGAAGTTGGATTTTCTTACATTTTTTTTGTAAAAGTCCAATTTTCCGTATCAGGCTAACTTTTTTTCAAGGTGCATGGGGAAAAAAGTCTGGTACCGTTCGAATGCCCACAAGTTGGGGTAAATTCCTAGCCATCACGTTTCCCCAGGTGAGCGTTTCACCAGATGAGTGTTCCTTGTAAGAAATTTTTTGAAAACTTTCGAACAGTACTGAATATTTCCAATGTCAATTTTTGGCAAACAACCCAATTTTTTTAAATATCGCCTGCGGCGCTATTTTGCTGTTTATATGCTCTTTTCTCATACAGAATTATGTATGGGCTGAATAAAAGTTTTCAAAGCAAGTAAAATTGTTAATCATTCAAGAAATACCGAAAATGCGTCAAAATATGCACTTTGCAGTAACTAAAACGTTGCTACATTCGCCACATTTAAAATTGGAATTTAAATTTGGCATTTTTAATTGGGCGCGAAATTTCAAAATTTGAAAAGTTTCCGTTTCGGTTGGCCTTTCCGAAACCGAGACTGGTCTCGCTTTCGGTTTCGAAAAAATTCCGATCCCTAGTTATGTTACATTTTAAATTCGCTCCTTTACTTGAATATTTCCGCTATAATTGATGATACTGTAATCAGATGGGAATTTCTTGGGCATATTATGATCAGAAAGTTTGGCGTCGGTATTTTAGTTTATAAATAACTTCGATAATCGTACAGACAATACCGAAATCTATTGCTATGTACAAAAATTGCCAACAATATATGTGGTGTCTTAAGTTTTTTGTAATCTGATCCACTTTGGATAATTTAAAATGCAGTTCATGATAGTATACAGTATTCCAACGCGCTTTTGAATTGGAAACCCATCTCAGCGATTTCCTTGTTCGTTGCGCAGAGTTCTAGATAAAATCTTCTTCGGTGCTTGGCATTATTTGTTTTCATTCGACAATTTCACTTAATCGTTCTTTTGATATTTTTACCATCAAATTGCTTGCTAACATTTAACGATTTTGTAATAAAGCAAAAGGAGTGCAATATGAAAATTTTCCTTTTCCGAACAATCCTCCTCACGTAGATTTCCTGCACATACATTTGAGGTTCATTAAGGCCCATACAATAATTGTATTTCATCAATTCTGAACTCAAAAATTAATTTTTCATTCTATAAGTTGACATTTAGATTATTCCATCCTCGCAATAATGAGCGAAAAAGTGGCAAGTTTGGATGACTACATAAAGATTGACAAAATCGGAGAAGGTTTGTTGCGGAAATTCTATTAGTGCAGTTGTGAATAACTATTTTAGGCACATATGGCGTCGTCTATAAAGGAAAAGAAAAGAAAACTGGCAAATTGGTCGCGATGAAGAAGATCCGTTTAGAAACTGAAGACGAAGGCGTTCCAGCAACTGCTCTTCGAGAGATCTCAATGCTGCGTGAATTGCAACATTCAAATATTGTTAGCTTGGAAAATGTCATTATGGATGAAAATCGTCTCTATCTAATTTTCGAATTTGTCACCATGGATCTCAAGCGATATTTGGACAACTTGGATCGTGACGATCTTCTTGACAAAACGACTATTCAAAGCTTCCTTTATCAGGCACGTTTTCAATAATTTTATGGCTCACTAAAAAGATTCTGGAATCTTCAACAATCATTAATTAAGCAGTGCTTAATTGCGGTAGTTAGCTTATTAATTCAGTGTTCAAAAGTTGGGGAAGACATATGTAACATTGTTTTAATCAGTTTATTATCCGAGAAAAACTACAATAAAATTTATTCATTATTCAATATACTATCTTGAATTCTAGATTTGCCAAGGGATTTGTTTCTGCCACCAGCGCCGTATTCTTCATCGTGACCTTAAACCGCAGAATTTGCTGGTGGATGCAAATCGAAACGTGATCAAAATAGCCGATTTTGGACTCGCACGTGCTGTCGGCATTCCTGTCCGCGCTTATACTCACGAGGTATTATTTTGGATTTTAACATTTGCGTAAGGTTAGAGGTCACATATTTCTACTAAATATGTCATCACCGTTCAGTTATTTTCAATTAAAAATATATACATTTTCTTTAACATGTTAATAAGTTGGCATTCAATAGAGTTATACAAACGTGATTGGCTTCATTTGCTTTCTAAAATATTTGGTCCCATAAAACTAAAAATTATTCCATTTTGAGGTAAAATTATAACGTCGAATAATTGTTATTTTCAAATTTTAGATTGTTACATTATGGTATCGCGCTCCTGAAATACTCCTCGGTGCTCAGCGATATTCGACTGGAGTTGACATTTGGAGTATTGGCTGCATATTTGCAGAAATGGCGCGCAAAAAGCCTCTTTTCCAGGGCGACTCCGAAATTGACCAAATTTTCCGCATTTTTCGGTAATTTCTTTCGTTAAATATTGATGTTTCTAAAGCGATATTTAGAATTCTTTCAACGCCGACAGAAGAAATTTGGCCAAATGTTAGCCATCTTCCCGATTATAAGTCGACATTCCCGAAATGGACTAGCAATTCGTTGCATCAGAAAATGGGTCAATTTGTGGATACTGACGGGATGGACCTTTTGGTGGTGGGTTTATTTTATAAAAGCTATCTCAGGATTTAATAATTAATTAAGCTGTGTTTTTAACACGCGGTTCTTATGATCTGTTTTTTTTTCGGGTTTAAGTCACATAACTGTCAAAGTTATGGGGGCTGTTTATATAACTTATGAGGACGTTTATCATTTAAAATCATGGTGAAAATAAATATTCCAAACTTTAGTATGTACAGTCGAACCTCTTTATAACGGCGATATTGTCCGGTCCCGAAGATTTTACTAGTAAAAAATGAGAGTGACCGATACCGCCGTTATAAAGAGGCTCAATTGTCGTAAAATATTTGTGTTTTAACTTAAAACTTGTCAGTATTTTTCATTTAAAAATTTGGAAGGAAAGTACTACAAGGTAATAAAAATTTGTTCAGGAAACTCTGATATACAATCCCATCGAGAGAATCTCTGCGAAAGACATGCTGAAGCATCGCTTTTTCAATTCACTCGACAAGAAAACTTTGCCTGACAGTAACTATGATGGAACCTTAATTTTGCCTGATGTTTAATATGAATTGCTGTATCATCATTCACAAATGTTGTTGGTTGAAAACATTTTCCATAAAGAATAATATATATTCTATAAAGAATTCTTTCCTATAAAGAATGATAAATCTTTTCCATTTTGTTAAAATATTCACCACATATATAAAATGTTGCCCTGCAATTCTTCGCCGATTTTCACAGTCAAACTTATAATGCAAATTATTCGGACAACAAATATTATTATTGATATAAGGCGTAGAAAAGAGAAATAAATGAATGAATTTGCACCAAGGACTTACGACGCTAACAAAATGAAATTATTTGACACGTTAGATTTTTCTACCTATTACCGTAAAAACTTTAATTTAACCCCCCCCCCTCTGTCTGATTTATAAACAGCCTCTATGCTTAATCATTGGAAAGGAGCGCCTGCACACTATTTCGTCAAAAAGGAAATCGTTAGCAAAATTAATTTTAGCACGCAAAGCAAACCGATCAATAAAAGTCTTCTCGGTACTTGTGTGTTATGGGGGAGCAAAAAGTCAAAATTTCAAAATAGCCAAGTCAGTGCCTTCAAAATGATTGTAAAAGTGATGCGTCATTGCTTTTATTACTCTATCTTACAAATTACAACCACTATAAAGCAATGACTCATCACTTTTACAATCATTTTGAAGGCACTGACTAGGCTATTTTGAAATTTTGACTTTTTGCTCCCCCATAACGCACAAGTACCGTCTTCTCCACACTGCATTGGCAGAAACTGCATTGTCAGATTTCCACAGCCCAGCCGGCCTTCTTTCCATTGACTGGAACTTCTTTGTTCGCGAAAAATTTGTCTATTAGATTATTGATCGGTTTGCTTTGCGTGCTAAAATTAATTTTGCTAACGATTTCCTTTTTGACGAAATAGTGTGCAGGCGCTCTTTTCCTATGATTAATTAAGAATAGAGGAAGATTACAAGCCATACAGAGGGGGGGGGGTTAAATTAGAGGTTTTACGGTATTTGGAAGCCTTTGCGAGTTTCTGGTCTGATTAGAAAGCCAAACCTCTTGGCTACATTTTAGTACCGAAAATGTATGGGAGCGACTAAGAAGCTGTCGAAACCTAGGGCTTTAAAGTTGATAAATCTCAATTCTTAGTAACATTGGGCATAATTTTATGTCATTGTGTGAGTTTCTTTCCTCGTCTATCAAACAAACATTTGATACCAAAATATATAGACGTAGTCCTTAGCTTTCTAATGAGACCAAAACTCGCTCAGATGTTTGAGAAATGGGTCGATAGTCCAATTTCATAATGACATAGGCACCCGGAATCCATTCGTCAAATTCCATAATTTAAGTTCACGTTGAGTTAAAAGATCAATTTATAATTAACCAATTCGTATTTATTTCTCCCAAAAATGGTTTGACAGGTGTTTCTGGTTTCTCTACTTTCTACAGGAGTAAGTTTTTTAAACACAGTGGAATATGTATCAGTGTGTTAGAGAAAAAATGATTTGAAGTTATGTGAGTGAACAGTAATCATTTAGTTTTATAAATGTCCTAAAAGTGGATCCTACTGAAAATTTGGAGAAAAATAACACTAAACAGGTGTTCTATATTTCCAAGAGTAGTTCAATTAAATCTCTTTGCAATGATCGCAGGTTATGCCACAATTTATTGAAAACAATTTTTCACATCAGTAATTCAATCTTTTGAATTAGACTGAAATGTATTTAATGAAAATGAAACAAAATGATTTTAGTATATTTATAAATCAAAAAATGTTTTCAAGATTTTCTTCAAGTTCTTCGTTCGGCATCAAATAAAATGGAACATCTTTCACAGCGACCACTTCGCAGTTGTAAGGATGGTATTTCAGCTTCTTTTTCACCTATAAATAACTTTCATAAATTCCAGTGTGAGGTTACACCCAACCTTGGGGGATTGGCGCGCCGCGTTGGCGGCGCACCGTCACTCGTAGTACCGTAAACTGTCCAATTTAACCCCCCTCTATTTTTACCCTCTCTAATTTTGGCCACTCTGGAGGTCGATTGAATAATTGTACCCCTTCTAATTTTGCCCCACCCCCAAAAGGCAAATTTTCCAAAAATGCCAAAACACAAATTTTTGGCGCAAATTCAAATTTTTGCCAAAAATTTGAATTTTTTACCTATTTTTGTAAAATTTTCCCAAATTTTGCTAAAATTTTGTAAAAAATGTCAAAAATGACGAAAATTTTTGAAATTTGAGAAAAATCCCAAAAATATTTCGCGCCGAGCCACCGGCGCGGCGCAAAAAATCGATCGGTTTTATTTCCCCCCCTATATTTTTACACCCCCAATTTTGCCCCGGGGGTTAAATTAGAGAGTTTACGGTATATATATTAAATGCAGGTATTTTTTGGCCAACAATTAACGAATGGCTTCCAATTAAGTTTAGTGTTGCTTGGACATCTGAAGTAAAAAGTTCACTTACTTGAATAAATGTGTTTTCAATTTCGGCGGCTGGAGAGAGAAAATCGTCTTCAGAAATATACTTCTGTAATTTCAAGATTAGCCAATAATGAATGATTGTCAGAATTGTCGTAATATGTTTCGAAAATATTACATAAAAACCAGCTTGTTATTGCGATATATTGTTGTACTACAGAGGAAAAGAAAAAACCGAGACAAACGAAATCCCGACTGACGGTGAACTGTCCTTTTGGAATATATGCCGAAACATGTAAATGTATGATACAAATTTTTTTCATAAAAACATGCCAAAAGCGAAGGATCTCATGCAAATTCAGAATATAGGTATATTTTTAAATGCTTTATTGTGTTAAATAAACTACCTGAGGCGCCAGAAATTGTTCATTGTCCAAAATCGCAAACTTTGTTGCTTGTTTAGACATAATATTGGCATATTTCGTGAGTTGTTCCCTCTGGTACTGAATTTTTTGCAACTGTTCGTTAATCTGATCGTTCTGCTCGTTGAGTTTTTCCGTCAGCAGTCTGATTTCGTTTTCTTGCCGCTGAAGATTGACGTCCTGTGATTTGACTTGTTGCATTAGAAACTGCAGTTGGCTTGTTTGCTGATTAATCTGAACTAATTTTTAACTTGTAGAATTATACTTTAGGTTACATTTTTTAGTATATTAATTTCATATATCGAGTCCCTCTAAGGCGTTATATACTATTATGAGAAACAAATTTCTGAAAAACGTATATATTTGATGTAGAGTTATATATTGGATTGGTCAATTAAGTTAAAATACTTAACATAAACTTGCAAAGTGGTCAACTTACTAGGAGGTTCCTGTGGTCAATTTGGTAAGTTTATAGAATGTTGCAATGGAATCTTTTATGTATGACTTTATTTTAAGTTATTTAATACAACTTATTCGTATAATTTAAAATAAAGTCATTAATAAGGCTGCGTTCGCAAGCATATTTATTTACCTGTTTCGTTTGCTGGTCCATCTGCATCTTCTGTTGCGTAATAAGCGTGGACTGCTCTTTCATATTCTGGACCTTCGCACCAATTTGCTTCTCGAAAGATCGAATTTTCTCCGTTTGTCCCTGAATATGCTGTGATTGAGCATCAATTTTCTTTGTCTGTCGTTCGATTTCCTTTGTCTTTTCTTCAACTCTAACACCCAGTTCCTGGATATGCTTTGTATGAATATCCTGGTTCGTGAGCTGAGAAATCGCTTGTTGGTAAAGAAGTTTGTAATTGTCACGCTGTTTAACAGTTTTCTCGATAAACGTTTGCGCCTGGACTAACAGTTCGGACAAGCGCACTTCGTTTGACGACTTAGGATTGGTCCTATAATTGCGAGAAGATTAATCACCTGAAACACATATTAATATTTTGCAGAATCGCAATTCCGCTGTTAAGGACCTTGCAAACACGAATTAGTTCATGCTTTTATACATCACATAGCTGTCGTAATTAAAAATGCATTTGAAGTATGTTTTCCAATAAAAGAGATGAGAAAAGTAAAATGTTATCAAAGCTAAGTATATACAAGAAGTAAGTTAATAATAGAATGACGCAGATATATTATTGCTAGTATGATCTCAAAATCAGCTTTAGAAAATATTCTGACACCACTTTTTAATAATGTTATCTGAACAAACTCTGAGTCAATATCATCATGCTGGCGATGCAATTCCACAAAAAGTCTGCCACTGAGCTCAATGTTCTTCTGCTGCAGTTGATGGATGTCATTAAAGACATATTGCTCTGTAGCTGGATCGACCTGTATTACAGAGTTCTGGCCTTCAAGTGAATCACGTTTGCTGATCGCATAAAGCAAATGAGTGACCTAAATTCTTTGTGTGTTAATTATCGAAATAAAAGCAATTTTGTATGTGTTTTCACACAAAACAGGAAAGCGGGGATCATAGAAGGTGGGCGCATATTAAAGCGAATACGGAAAAGAAGGTAACTGGTTTACCAGGAAAGGAGGATAATCTTGAAAGAAAAAACTAAGATCACGGAAACATTTGAAAGGTGAAGGCCTTGTCTGAGCGAGCGTGGAACCAGACGGGGCCAATCCACATAGATTAATATGTCCCCTGAAATAAAAGTATCGCAATCTTCTTTGACGTGAACCAGGGGCGCACCCAGGATTTTTTTTTGGGGGGGGTACGTTTCAGTGGAAATGGCCATTTTTTTGGGGGGGGGGTACACTTTTTTGGTACCCCCAACTTTTGGATTTGGGGGGGGGGGGGTACCGGACCAAATTTTGTCCAAATTTGCACTGATTTACACTCATTTTTTCAAATTTTCCCATTTTGGGGGGGGGGGGTGGTACGTACCCCCGGTACCCCCCCCCTGGGTGCGCTAGTGACGTGAACGAGCCCGCGCTAATTTACTTTACTCCCTGATATCATTTTTAGGAACCAAGCGCAATGCTGCTTTATGTTTTACTTGAGTGAAATGAAGTATAAAAATGCGAAATGTGCAACACATAATAGGAACAACAAGAAGTTTAGTTACTTTACTCACTTGCGACGATAAAATACGGTGCTCCTTCTTGTATCGCGCTAGGTCTGCTTGCGTACACGCTAATTCTCGAACGACTGCGCCCTTTTGATCATGCAAAGCTTGATGTTTGTGTCGCAGCAATTCAACTTCAAGACACATTTGATTATTATCTTCGGCTGTACGCTCGTACTGCTCCAATTGTTCCTCCCAGTTGTGCACTCGTTTGTTGAATTCCTAAAGAAAAACAATTTAAGAAATAAAATGTAATGGGAGATTTTATACCTCTGAGATTTGTAAACATTTTTGCTGCAACAAATTAGCTTCAGACGTCTTTTTTTCCAATTCTGCTTTTTTCGTCTCCAGCTCCTGTACTATGTTCTCGTAGTCACTGTGCACTGACGTCATAAAGGACAACACTTCTTTTTCCATTATGGCAACGAAGCTAAATTATAAGGAAATTATATAATAAATAGATTCAAGTGCGAAAACAGTTTAACCCTTCATTGCCGAGTGTATCCGATCGGATACGATGTTGATTTGCTAAAGACTTCATAAAAAGAAAGAAACGAATGAGTGTTCATTATTCATACAAAGAGTGTGTCTGTAAATAGATCACATAGAAAAGAGAAATAAACAATGGCAGACATCATGATTTTGATAAAGACAGCTTACCAAAAGGAAAGCTAATGGTAATGCAGACATTCTGCCTTTTGTCTATGGCTCCGGCAATGAAGGGTTAAAAGACGTGAGAGCAAGAATAATTTATCTGCTAAATTACAAAAAATAATTTGATTTTTGACACATATAATCACACACATATTCAGTTTTACAAAAGTAGTATCTATTGTAGTATTAGGATTGTGCCACGATTTTATGTCTCGCTCCGTATCTCTGGTAGCTGATGGCCTGCGGGTTTGCTGAACTTAACTAGATTGACCCTTCTATGTTACCCGAGACCTTTATTTTTCAATAGGGGTTTTATTGTGGGTCCTTTAAATCAAAATTCTGATAAATGAAAAGTTGAAAAATTTCGACATAACTTATTTTTGGAGCTTATTTTTGTTTCAGAGGGCTTCAAATCCTTTCCCAAAATTTTATTAAATTTTGTCACGTACGTCATAATTTTGTTAAATTTTATAAACCGCACGACTTTGATTTCCATTTTATTAAATAATGTAAAAGCATCCAGAACAATCATCAGGGCCGCATGGTGAAAAGCAGGATATCGGTCAAGTAGCGTTTGCAAATTCCCTAAGAAACTGCTCTCCTTTTTGAAACAGAAGTCCAGAATAGAGCCGAAATAAAGTTGGAAAAAGAACCATAGTTTTAAAATAAGTTGTTTTAAAGTAAAACTGGCTTTTGTAAAATGGTGAACAATTACTCGTTTTCGAAATAAGAAGCAGCTGCTTCCATTGAGAATGAATCACGCTATGAAATAGACGGTTTCTTATTTCAAAGCAAGGGAAGTCTATTCCACGCAATTTCACTCCTGCAGCCTTTGTCACTAGTTTAAATTTTGCAATATTTCACTCAATTATGAAATTTAGTCTTCTAATAATAATGAGGTTTCAGATACTCTGAGATATAATTGTAAAATATTCGTCTCGCGTAAAAATACGCAAAAACAATTTAGTTAAAATTGCGTGATAGCAAGAAACCAAATAAGCTTAGATTGATTAGGATGCTCTATACTAGAAACCAAAAATATGCGTTCTAGCTTCTAATGTCGCCTTATTTTCCATTGTTACGGACATACATACTCACGCAGCAATTTAGGCTCAACCCTGGCGCCATATATGGGCTGCATGAGTGTGTATGTCCGTAACAATTGAAAATCAGGCGACATTAGAAGCTAAAATGCACATTTTTTGGCTTCTAGTGCGGAGCATCCTAATTAATCTATCATAAAGCTCAAAGCAATACCTCCCAAAAATTCAATTGATAATTTGTATTCTCAGATGGGCTCTTTAATTTATTGATAAAAGCTATAAATAAAGGCTATCAGAACACTACCCTAAATCAGCAAAATAATATTTAGAGTATTTTAGGGCCTTCTTAAACGTTCTAGAAGTATTTCGGTACGGGGGACGAAGTGCCTGGGGACAAAGTGTGCCGGGGACGTAGTGTCCGAAGGACGAAATGTCCTGCTCCCCATATATAGACATAGTCAGCAGATAGTATTGATTATATTCTCGATTTGTCATTTGAGGAGCGGTTAGATTCTGTAAGCACGCTAATAATGCACACTGGGAACTTTTTCGTTTAAAATTGCCGTTCGTCTGTCGCGAGATTACTATAGAAATGTAGAAGATTTGTGGACACTAAATAACAAACTATTTCAATATTAGCTATAGTTTGCTTTATTGCTCAATTTTCATTCCTACATTTACATTACTTTAAATTTCATTAATTCAAATATTATATTAACTCATACTTAAAAAAATTCATCTTTTCAGCAAACAAAGAATTTGTTGAGCTAAACGTTTGTTAGCTAACAAACATAGGGACGATCCATTTATGCCCATTGTTTAATCATTTTATTTCTTGTTAATATATATATTAATTATGGCTATTTTATATTAATTCTTTATTTCAGGTTTCAATTCAAATCTGCTAGAACCGTTTATGAAAATGGCAAGTGAACAAAACAAGACCATATATGTCATCAATCCTAGCAAGAGTCAAGACAAACCGCCGAACAACTGCGGAAAGTATATCCTCAAATCCAGGTGATTGTTTGGATCAAAGTTTCTGAGAACCTTATATTCATAGCTCGATTTCATTCACGACGATGATATGAAACAATAGTGTCTTTTTATCTCTCATGAGCCATAACTTAAACCGATATCTTCAAAGAAATAATTTTATGTTTAATAGAGATAGAGATCTAAAATAAGAGATAAAAATTTAGATCTTGTTTAACATTTATTGAAAAGCATACTGAAGTTTGGCTTTATTCTTATGTATTCTATCCTTGTGCTTCTCATTTTAAACCGTTTAATTACACGATTGTTATAGTACGAATTCGAGCGAGTCGCGTGAAATCAATGTACCGCCTAATTATTATGTAATTTTTATCACATACGTAAAATGAATGGTTTGTGTATATGGAGAAATTGTTTTGAAAGTTTACAAACATAAAAGTTTTGGAAATGTTTTGTGGGCTATGAAAATGCAACTTTATGACGCAATGATGCAACTTTATATAAGAAGTTGGCCAATTATTACAATAGCTTCTTGCAAAGTCATAAGAAAATAGTAATTTCGATGCAAAATTTTGTATAAGTCTATGATTTTGTCATGAATGTACTGTGTATCAATCTTTAACTTGTATGTCTCTCTATGGATATATTATATACTATCAAAATTTTTAGCTCGAGGTCAAGATATGCGAAATGCCTATGGATATGGTTGCTATGGCTATTGAAGTTGCCTTCAAATGTTTACAGCTCAAATTTCCACCACGTAGGTCACATTTATTATAATGTGGTTCAAAGGAGTTTACGTTTAGGAGACAACATGAAATGAGTTGGAATATAATATGTTATACATACACTATTTCGTTATATCTAAGCAAAATGTGGGCGTAGTTTTATGACAAATAGGCCTTACCATAAAAGTTGGAACAACCCAATCATAAAATTCTTGACCAGGAAAATTTAGAAGTTCATTAATTTCTCCTTACTTCTACATATTAACGTCGTATTCTACGAATTAATCCATAAATGACAATCTATTATTTAGCTGATATTGCTGAGGAACTGAAGAAATGCTTCGACGCCGCCTGTCCAGTGGGTCCCTGGCACTGTATCGTTGGGCAAGCTTTCTATTCAATCACGACCCATCGCAGGAATTACTATCTATTCTTCATAGTCAACAACCTAAAGATAATTCTGTACAAGTGCCGTGAACAGGACTGATTCAATGCTGGAACCTATAATTATATAAAAACTGTGGCTCGCTGGTGTATATTATCGGTTTTATAATGTTCATTGAATAAAATATTGTTTAGGGATATATAATCACCGTTTGACATACCAATTTTTACGACTTATTCATAAATCCTTATCCACTCTACCTAAGCCGCTGTCGTGTCTGTCTGTCTATGGCTCACGGTTAGATACCCTGCGTTACTCGGAGCGAGTGATGTGTCGTTGGATCTGGGGAGTTGGCAGAGCTAGGAATTTGGACCGAATTTTCCATTTTCGGCCCAAAAATGGCCACTTTTTGCCAAAAAGTGGCCATTTTTTGCGAATGAGCACAAAGCTAAAAAAGGCCCCATATTTTGCCCTTATATAGCAAATCGATCCCGCTGAGTTCGAATCCGGGGTCAGAATTTACCCTGGAACCTTCCAGAATGTTCTAGAAGCTTCCGTGATATAAGCCCGTATGCGCGGCGCTCCACTCTCGTAGTAAGCTAAAGCGGTGAGGCGCATATCAGGCAAACAATTTCCCGAGTTGGCCTGATTCTTCTAATGCCTTCCATTTTCAACTCTTCTTCTTTTTCGTCCATCAATCTGAAACATTGAAGAAACAGTGCCGGGTTATGTGTTTATGGTTATTAAAAATTATATAACTTGTTGGCAGGTCGTTTTGTTGTCAATATACATAATACCATTACGACAGCCGTCGAAACTGAAATAACAATTGAATTTGAAACTGAACCTTTTAAAGTGAACAATTAAAGTTGTTTACATCTTAATTTTTTATGGTTACATTCAGCTCATTTCTTAACACCGTATGAAAATGTTCCATCCCAACATTATTAAATGTACGTAAACAGAATGTTCTTTGATGTTTTCGTTGTTTACGAAATCATGTACATCACTCGGCTATCACGCGAAGGAATACATAAATTACGGCATAAGGGTATAAATTACGTGGTAGAGATGTAAGGCCATCAATAATATACTGCTATGACTTCTGAGTAATGCTTATTTAGCATTTCTAACATGTTATAGTAAAGTAAATTTTGTATCATTTCTTTAACACTGACTTTTCCTTTCCATACGGTTGTAGTATATTTTATCGTTTCATTGTCGTATTATTTGTTGCCAACTGCAAATTTGAATTAACATACTTCTTTCCATGCTATGAATTTGTATTTTCATCGTAATATTTTCGAGGTTTATATTAAAGATGCAAAATTATCTGACAATCCATTTATCTGTATTCGCGATATACCGTATTATCTGTAATCTGCCCCAGGGGTTTTCTTATTTCAATCCCCCGAAAGTTTTCCCTAACCTCTCATTTTTAGATGCTATTTCTCTTTCTCTAGGCGGCTTTATTAGAGGAGAGGGTTCTATTTGAGGAGGACTATATTACGGAAACTACGGTATTATATTAGTTTAGAAACACGCAGAAAATGGAGAAAGATCGATCTGCTAGAGTAATGGAACTTCTAAGATCTCTTGGTAATGCATGCTATTTGCGCAAAAATTATGGTGCCGCTGTGAGCTATTATGAAGAGGCCGCTAAACTTGAGCCCGACTCCGCATTGATTCATTTGAACAAAGCGGATGCGCTGCTGCACCTCAAGAAATTTGTTTCAGCGTACAGAGAAGCGAGACAAGCGTTAGAGGCTGGAGCCGAAAAGGAGAAAGCACACCTCAGGTAGCGTATTTTTATATTCATATAAGTCTTACTACTAAACAGTTTTATCGTTAAAATTGCATTTATTCGTTTCATGCCTATGACATGAAATTTTGCTTATTTAATTAACATGCCGTTTGACATTTTATTTAGAAGATAGAACTGCTAGCCCAGTGCGTTGCAATGAAAATGCATCAGAAATGGTTATATGATAAATAATTTTCGTAAGAAAAAATGAACGTTTGGCGAAATAATTCCATCGATTTTCAGCGAAAAAAGAGTATTATATACTCTAGCAGAGTATCGAGAACATATGAGACCATGTCTGAATTAGCGCTCTTTTTGAGCATCATTCCTCTCTATCTCCTTCCCAAAAAAGAAATGATGCTCAAAAAGCGCGCCAATTCAAAAGCGGTCTCTTGGGTTCTGTTTCCAGGATAGGTAACCTAAGTTCCTCTGCCAGGGTAACATTTTATTTTCATTGAAAAACGACATGCTCTTGTTTTAGAAAATATATTAGCTTGCGGTTTAGGTAAGAGTGGACAGGATACTCGCGGTATTCATGCTCTGCCGAAACTTACATAAATAATACAAAATTATGTTAGGTGAATTAAATAAAAGTGTAACAGAATATGTAAAATATTAGTTAATTTTTTATAGAATGGGGCAGGCTGCATATGGCTTACGTCAGTGGGAGATGGCTCTAAAGCACCTTAAATATGCTGCTCGTAAATACCCGGAGGAAGTCAATGATGATGTTTGCCGAACCAAAGTACGACTGCTTGAGGCTTCACAGGGCATCTATGATATCTCTCAATTGTACGATGAAACAGCCAAACGTGGGAAGAACCACTTGGACTTGGCCGACTACACAGGTCCTATACAAATCGCAGATATGCCCCAAAAAGGTGGTAAAGGCATGGTGGCCATTAACGACATACCAAAAGGTACTCTTTTGATGGGATCGAAAGCGCTCTCAATGAGCAATGAACAGAGTTTGGTTGCTGAAACTGTCGAAGTGTTGCAAAGAAATCCGCATCGTCTCGAAGATATCTATTCACTATATGCCGGTGATTCTCCTCGTGACATTGATATTCCGAAAGGTGAAATTTGTTTCAATTGTCTATTATAAAAAATAAGCTCAAATTATCCCTTAATATGTTACAATACGTAAGAATTCTCGTGCCTGGCAGGGAATGTTATTTTCCTGAAAATTCCAGGAAGGTGAAATATCGTAGAGAGAAATATACATATTTCCATACATTAACTGCTTTCTGATAACGTAATACAAAATGTGGAACTTCAAGTCATTCACTTTTATTGCCCAAATTCCAACTCATTCGAAAAATCCAAACTGCATAATAAATAAACATATTATAATAAGAAAAATCTTTTCTTTTTGCCTAACATCATGGTAAAGATATGGCTAAACATTTCGAGCACTTTTATTTAGCCTTTAGTTTTATTTATAATCGATTTTGGACCATTTGACACATAAAATTATAATTTTATACAGCACATCAATTAGATATATAGGTACTAATAACTTTGGGTTTTTATTATTATAAAAGACCAGAAATTTTTTGTACAACATGCACAAAAATTTGAATTTCTCGGAAAAACTGTTTCTTAGGATGTTCTAGAATAAAATATATAATTTGTGGAATAATTTCGGTAAAGAGGCAGGCGTTTGAATCGTCCTGACCCGAAGGATAGTAGCAAAAATAAAAAGGTGAAAGGATACATTGGTAATTTTTAGACAGAATTAATGTGGATCGTATTTCGAAAATATGTCTGTATAATTCATTCATTGTCGCAAATCGATTGGGTTCTTCCCGAGGAGTAACGTCTGGCTCTCGATTTGGTCTGTGGATCTTGCCATCATTCTTCAACCATTCATGTTTGGGTAAGAATTTGGATTTATGTTAATTTTTACTACAGAGTGAGCCAAAAAATCGATTTTCTAAAAAGTTCCGAAATTTTTTGGCAAATAGTGTTTTTAGGGGTATTTCGATGCGCTGATCACGAATCTGCAACGAGATTTCTGATACTGCTTAAAAAAGTGACATTTTTCGCCGAATAACGACCAAAAATTCATATTTTTGGACAAAATTTGTCATTATTCGGCGAAAAACGTCACTTTTTTATGCAATATCAGAAATATTGTTGCAGATTCGTGAACAGTGCATCGAAATACCCCTAAAAACACTATTTGCCAAAAAATTTCGGAACTTTTTAGAAAATCGATTTTTTGAACTGTGTGGGGGACCACATGAAACATGAAAAATTGAAAAATTTTTTTCTCGCTGAAATTGTGTTTTTCGGGTAGCATTCGACCCACTGAGCAACTTTTTCTTCAGCGGTATGGTCGTCTGAGACGATTTGTCTGCGGGTTCGCAATTTTTCAACTTTACCCCAAAAATCCCCCCAAAAATGGCCATTTTTGCCATTTTTGACCCCTCAGATTTTTAGGTTTCCGACATGATTTCGGGGTGATCTTTTTTTTTTGATAGACAGCTACAAGTCTCCTTGTGAATATACAAAAGACCGCTCGGCATATCGTTTCGATAACGCTATTTTACATGCATTTTAAGAAATCTCCTTTTTTTTGGCTCACCCTGTAGTGTACGGCCAGACGCGCGAGATTCAAGATTTTGCATAGACGCATATGGCGCACCCCCATCTGGCATCCTGCAAAATTGTTCCGCGAAACGACTCCAAAAAATTTTTGCTCAGAGTATCTTCCTGTAAAACAGTCCGCCTTAATCTATCTGTCCAAAATATTTCAGCTAAAGCTTTTGGTTAAACTCCCTAAAACATCCGCTCATTACGCGCAAACATTTCTAGCGGAAATCCAAGCTTTAACTTTTCTGCCAAACAAAGGTTTCCGTCCAAAAATTTTGCGCTTAAAACTTAGCATAAAAAGTTCTGGCAAGGAATTCTCTGCCAAAACGTTCAGCTGAAGCCTTTACGTGAAAACTCATATTTAATTTTAGCAAACGCACACCGAACATTCTTCGGCGATTTCATGTTCATTTACGCAGTTCACGACATAAAACAAGGCGAGGAAGTCACGATGACATATGCAGTGCCGACAGAAACATACATTATGCGAACTGCACTGATTTCAAAGTACGGTTTTCGATGCCATTGTCGTCTTTGCAAGTTGGATCGTGCAGATCCGCTCACCGACAAACGTGACAAGATTCGAGATCAGTGCTTCGAATTGCGTGATCTCATTCAAAACGACCCAGCAAAGGCAGAAATTGAGCTCGCTGCGCTAATCAAAGGAGTAAGAAAAAAGAAGAAATGACACGTGTTCCATTCAATAATTACACCATTTATCTAAATTATATTTGATTTATAGCTCCGCGAAACATATCAAGACCGCGCCGAATTTCGCACGCAACTAGTCTCTCCTTTGATCAGTATGGCTCGTGTTTACGAGAGGTTAAACGAATTGGAAAAAGCTGCCGAATGCTATGTGGAAGCGCTTGATAGTTTAGGTTCGGAGCTTCGTCACTATTCGGGGCCTGAAATTCTCGTGAATCTAGCGCAAATCAAAATGAGACTTGGAAACGTGAACAACGCAAAGCGCATTTTGGATGAAGCTATGGAACTTTATCAAATCGAAATGGGTGTTGACAAAGAACTGTTCAAGGAAATCTTTCCGGTTGCAGGGATGTTATTCAACGATCCAGTTCAATGATTATTTCGCTATTTATTTTTATGATTTTTTTTGTCTCGTATTGAGAATTGCATAAACATTATGGTATGTGCGTTGAATGTTAACCACAATTGTTAAATTTGTCCTCAATTTCAATTTTGAAAGTTGCCAACTCATAACAATGTGATCATTGACCTCTCGAACTTAAATAGCCATACCCAAATTTTCTGTGATCCGAATTTAAAGTGTTTTATTTGCCTCCTAGAGTACATTCGAATGATATGGAGCAGTGTGTCTTGCTTGAGTTCGAAACAGAAAAAAATAGGGAGTCGAATTGTTTTAGGCTCATATTTTCATAAGATTAAGAAGTCCAGCATAGGATTTACAATTTGCGATGTTTTGGCATTTTCAAAAATTTCTTATATCTTTATTCTTGTATTGTCACCTGATCGTCTTGAATTGTGGATTCAGATGTTCGAACTGAAAACATGCGAAAGTATTTTATTATAAAATCAACAGTTGTATTTATTATTTACAGAAATATTTCATGATAATTAATATGCAAAATAAAGATTTCAACATGCCAGTTTTCCTCTAACATAAGCCCACTCTCTAGTCAGCCCATTCTCTAGGAGATGATTGAAAATAGTGTCATCCCTCAAATTAGAGTCCGGGTGATTGTCCTCGAAAACCATTTAATTTATCTAATACAGTCGTCCCTCTCTAATCCGGCGCAATCCGTTTTGGCCAAAATGTGCCGGATTAGGGAGGGTGCCGGATTGGAGAGGGCCGGATTAGAGAGGGAATTTCTATGCAAAAAAATTCGTTCCGGCCAAATGGTGCCGGATTAGAGAGGGTGATCCCAAGAATGGGCAAAATTACACAAATTTTTTTGCTGATTTTTGGTATACGGGTAGATCGCGTGATTCTAAGAGATGAAAAATGCTGGAAAATTGAATTTTTGGTGTGAAATTCAAGAATTTTCTCCGCCCGCCGCCAATGGCGGCGGCCGGAAAAAAAATTTTTGAAAATCAATAGGGGGTACCCTTTTGACACTTTTGGGGCCTGACCCCAAAATGTGCCGGATTAGAGAATTTATGCCGGATTAGAGAGGGAATTGCCATACAAAAAATCCGTTTCGGCCGAAATGCGCCGGATTAGGGAGGGTGCCGGATTAGAGAGGGACGGATTAGAGAGGGACGACTGTATATTTTCTTTTTACAGTTTTTAGAAACCTATACATATTTAAAAAATGGCCAGTATTTTAAACAATATATCCAATCTTTCTTTGTTATATTCTTTTACGAAAAACGGCATTTTAAAAATTGGTTCGAATCTGACACTTGAACCGATATGCAACATGATCGAAATATCAACGCTCTCACTCTAATCGACGTCCGTCCCCTAATTACCGCCACTATAGGAAGTGATTGGAAAATAAACGCAGCAATGCTTCTGTTAGGAGAAAACCGGTACGGTGTTACAATGGGACTAGCTTTTGGTTTTTATTAATTAATTTCGCGTTCTGCTCTCTTCCAAGCGCTCCAATGCGTAGATTGGGTCGAAATCTGCTGCAACTGCTGCTGGAAACTTTGCTACTTCTATTTCGGACATATTAGATCGAAGCGTTGTGTTGCTCGATTTATGACTTCCGTTTGCTGACACGTTGATGCCACTGTCAGTGGATTCTGCTGGAGAGACGTGTCGCAAAATCTCAGGCACATGACACCCATCTACCCACGGCCATTGCTCACAAATGCAGGGAGTTGGATCCTTGAGAATTCCTCGGCTTCCGAGAAATGAAAGGCCTAAAGGGTTCGGATTGGGTTCTAAATTTATTAAAAACGTTTCAAATCTACAGACCGGTTTGTTGTAGACCAATATTCTTAAACTTTTCTATATGGAAAAGATAGTTTTTTCTTACCTTAAACATACGTCATAAAAATGTGCTGATATCAGTGGAGCACCCAGAAACTCTGTGCTCTGATTTGGTCTCTTCTACACTGCGTGCTATTTCTTTGTTAAAGCCAAAAAAAGCGGGGCACCGGCAGACACAGCAATGATAAACATAGATAACTTTACAAAAGCGAAAGAAGCTCTAGAAATTTCTCTATCTTCTTTTCTAAGCTATGATTAACCATTGCTGTGTCTGCCGGTGCCCCGCTTTTTTTGGCTTTAACAAAGAAATAGCACGCAGTGTAGAAGAGACCAAATCAGAGCACAGAGTTTCTGAGTGCGCCACTGATATCAGCACATTTTTGGGGGAATATTGGAAGTGTATTATTTCTTGAATTAGATGCTTAAACAGCACTTATTTCATGTCATAACTTCTAGTATCATTAAATTTATATTGTGAAATATACAACTTACTTTCACTCGCAACTTTGCTCATATAGGGCACAATTTTCTCGTTCCACAGCTCCACAAACCATCTTCGACTTTCATCCATGTATAAGGGGCATTGTAAGAATATTCGTGGTCCCAGAGTTACGTCGACTGCATTGGCTGTCTCGATAAAGTCATTTACGGCCTCGAGCACAAAAGATAAGAATGCAATAACACTTTGAAGCTGTTCATTAGTGTTTGAGCTTAGTGTGGAGCGAGAATGGCTACCACCTAGTTCTTCTTCGGCGAAACGACGACGAAGGTATCGGCCCATATAACCTAAAATGTACTTTATGAGTATTTAGTAACTATATTATTATTAAATTGTGCTCATTTACCTTTCACTGCATCCATTTTTGCATTCAGTGAAAATAGCCTGAAATTGTGATGCAATTGCAGACTCTGTACTGGGCTTTCCGACGTCCTATTCAGCGTTACTATCACAAACGGTTCATAAGACTTCTCTGATGAAGCTAAGCCAAATTCATTTCCTTTGTTTTTGTCGGCTGCAGCAAAAGCTGCTGTGAGCAAATCGATGCGTTTCCTCTGAATATTATCGAGCAGAATAACGGTATGGCCACTATTTTGATTTTTCAAGTTTGTGACCAATTTTTGTTGGACCTGCTCGACTTTTGAAGTGCATTTATCGTCATCCGGGAATCGAATGTCGACTAAATTTTTAGTATCCATCTCCAATTTTGCAGCGAGGTATTTTGCCAGAAACCGGGCAAGATTGGATTTTCCAATACCAGTTGGACCGTAGATTACGAGTCGACGGGAGTGAAGGATTGTGTTGAAAAGTTGTTCCAGAATTGGTTTGGGAAACAAACTCTCCAGCACAAGGGCATCCATTGAATTTTGAAGCACACCTTAATAATTTGAATTTATTGTTTGCACAAGCTCGAACGCTTTGTTGGCAAAATTTCGACAAGTATTTTCTTGTCCTTTTTATATTACACTGTTATCCTAATATTATTTAAAAAGTGAGATAACCTTGCCCCATTTTAAATTAGACCATTGGTATGGGCCAAAAAAATTTGTTGCTCTAATATAAAGGTTTAAGTGCAAACCCATCATAGACATTAATATTCACTGCTTTTACATGATTGTTCGTGTTGGTGGGAATATTTTTATCCAGATGATAGACCAAAGCAATCTTACCACAACATAACTGTAAAAGCAGCAAATACTAATGCATTCACAATACAGTCGGGAATGTTTTAGTATAGTTCGTGAATTTAAATGATCAACCAATAAGTATGGAAAAGTTTAATTAATAATCAAATTCACAAGCGGTATTGCTACATTTTATCACTTACCACTTAATCGTATCCTAATTAGTGAGTTTGACGTTATCACATCTGCAGGAGACAAATCTTCTGCTGCCGTAGATCCCTTTTTCGATATGAATTTTGAGGATATACGCGAGCCAATCACTTCGTTTCGTGTGCGAATAACGCAAGTATCCTCCGATGTATCATTGATAATGATTTGATATCCAACAATAGAGGAATAGGAATCAACGCCCAAAGCCATATCCGGGTCAATTCTGTGAAGATATTCTTCAAGTAACAATCCGAGTCTAAAAGTAATTGTAGTACTAATCATTATTACATACCCGAAGTTCCCGTTTCTATGATAATTCAAGTACATATGGAAATCATATTAGAAATATTAAACAAAAGTGTATTATTCTGTCTAATGGAACAGTTAATTATTCTTTTCTTTCAATAAAAATAAGCATGAAATTGATTAATTATCATCTCAGGTTTTGGAAAATGCGTTATTTTTGTTTTCCAGTAGATAACAGACATTTTTTAACATTTAATTTCTCCATGAAAAATAAGAATCGTGAAAAGTGTTACCTCTGATCCATGTCTTCCCAAGAACACTGTGGCGTTGGCACAGCCAAATGCCCAATTGTCAATTCTCTCCGGCAAGCATGGCTCAGAGAAGATGAGGCCGTTGAGGATATTGTTGATGAGGATCCACTTATATGTGGAGATGACAATGAATGTCCGCTTTGCAAACTCGTTATAGCAGAGGACGACGGCCAATTGGAAGTCGTAGAAGGAAATTCCAGTGTTCCCGATAAGTCGAGGCACAGAGATACTCGGACTGACAACCCGCTGGATGATCCTGAAAGCATAACATACAGATGAACATTTTACTCATAACATAATGAAAAAACACGCAAGCGTAATTTCTTTCTACATTCCTAATTTTGTTACCTAATTCTTAATGTCTAATTTTACTTTTGGACGACACAGAATTACAACGACTCTCAGCCAGCGAATGACCATATGCGCCAGATCCGCCTTTCGCGCTCGCACTTCCTGTATCTGATCCGCCGACAAATAAATCATAAGTTGGCTGAGGTTCACTAATAGCGGAGTCGTTGTCGTGACAACACGTACTGAGCGACTGATGAGAACTAGCTCGGGAATCATCACGAATCCGACGTTCCAATAGAGAGAAATTTTGTTTCAGCATCTTGTTTTCATTCTGAAATTCGAGTATGATTTATGCGTAAATGCTACCACAAAATTATTTTAAACTGAAGTAAAATATTTGCACAAAATAATTCGTATATGGTAAATAGTCATTCTGTAACATATACAGTCGTCGTATTTTTCCCATTCCCACTCTCAAAAAACTTCCCGTTTAGAAATAAAAAATTTCAGCAGCTCTCAACCATACCTTAAGGCGATGCACAGTTTCTCTGAGAATGTCCACTTCTCGAGCCTTATCCAACGCGTCCAATCGCACATCAGTCAAAGCCAGATCCTTGTCTTCAAGCTGCTTTTTTAACTGTACGACTTCAACCAGAGGAATCAGCTGGTTAGTGTCAGCAGCGACGGAATCCAAACTGGAAATGTATTTAATTAAATATCACTTTGTTTAGAGCAAATGTACCGAGTAGCTGATTTTCCTCTAGCACTATCCTGATTGGGCCCACATTGTGAACGAGGTGTGTGCATCGGAGAATATTCTACATCTGATATGGCTCCGCTTGAACCTTTAGATTTTTTCAAATGGCTGCTTCCTGCCTTATGGAAAGCTCGACTAAACGAGCTTCGTATCTAAATAAACCACATTGGAACAGTAAAAACATATACGTCCAGTTATATATAAATCACAACACTAACGACCAATACGATCACAAAATAATGACACGGTAAATCATATACACCATCGTGACGTATAATACATTCATATTCAAAACCAACTTGTGTGTCAACGTTTGACTTCTTAAACGATAAGCTATACAATAAATTTGCGTAATCTTGATCAATAATTTTTAACTTCGTGTACATTATTGGAAATTTGTGGAAACATTAAGCTACAATTGCTTTATAACATTAGCTTACTCAACCGAACCGTATTTGCTCAAAATTATAAGTGACTCATATGAGGTTCTTTGTCCCATACTCTAGAAAAAGCATGACGCATCAATAAAACCTGCACTTTAAATTTAGGTATGTTTTATGTTTAACAGAACCTACCCAGCTCTTTTTGCTTCCACGATTGTTCTGTTTATCCTCACTACTTTCTTTTACCGATTGACTATCTGGTTGAATTTTTGCTGTCGACGAGTTTATAGCAGACGCCAGTTTTCCAGCACGACCAATATTACTGAATTTGGAGACATTAGACCTCTGACTAGCCACGCTTTCCATTGATGGATGCCTATTCAGCAACTGTTCTCCAGCTCCATCTTGGGATGTTGATGAGGGTGCCCAGCACTGAATTTGAGGGATATTGACACCAGCGTTACATGTGAGTCTTCGAAGTTGTTCAATTTCTTGACGTAGACTGTCGACCTCTTCTCGCTATAAATTTAATTTTTAGTATTATTCAGTAATATGCTTACAATCAGAAGCATCTAATTTTACACCCAAAAGAAAAAGAAAATTAATTAATATGCAAAGTTTGTATATGTAAGACAAAAACAATAAAGACATAAGTTCCGATAAAACGACTTTATTCACTGCAGAAAGCAATGTTATATGTTCGTTTATAGGGGTGCCTTGGTTTTATATCGATTCTTAAGTTTTATGCATATAAACTCAAAATACATAAAAAGAAATAATGTACTACGCTATAGGAGATGTCCATTTTGACTTTATTCCAGAACAATGGCTGTGATTCAAACAAATCTCGGATAAAAGTAATGGTTTCATATAGTAACGGTTTATTACCTTGAGGTTAGATTTTTGCTGCAATCTTTCCACAAGTTTGACCATCATATTCAGCCTAGTATTGAACACATGAATAAGCTGATTGTAATCATGGTTCTTCACTGACATCTGAGCAACGGTAGCCCGATATGAGTTCATCTCTGACATGAGTTTTCGGCAATCCATAACATAGTCCATCTGAAAATTAGAGAGGTAACTAATTGACAATCTTTAAATTTTTTACATCAAATATAGACTATAGGGCGAATTCTAACTATATGGATACTTTTTTACAAATTTAAACGTTAAACACATGGGCTTATCGCGTGAAATACAAACTAATTTATTTAGCGTTCAATAAATTTATTTAGCAGCGTTTAATAAATTCATTTTAGGACGCATTTCTTAGGAATTATGCCAACAAACATTCATTGACTCACCGATTGATGACCACCATTGCTCGGCCATCCCATTTGTGGGATCTGGCCGCCATTTTGAAATTGCGGCGCTCTCTGGGGACTAGCAGTTGTCCTGAAGTTGAGGTAGATGTTGGAGTCGGCTGGACTAGCTCTCATGTTGTGACCACCATTGCTATTCGACGCTGAGATAAAATCTGGAGTAGGCTGCGAGGAAGACAGTTTGTGAAGATGCAGTCCGTTATTGGCTCCATGACTGGTATATATGGAGGAGGAGGCTGAATGATAGTGGGGATAACCGAGAGACTGCTCCTTACACGCGCGCGCAGAAAGCGAGCCTGAAATTGATAAATATTTTATCATTAATTTAGCTAATTTTAATTGAAATTCGAAAGTATGTCGTATTTAGATTTTAGTTGTTTAATCTCTATATTTCGCTATCGAATAAAGCTAGAAATGGTATTTATAAAAAATGTTTCATTTTTTGACTCTCTAAATATTTAGGGAATGCATGCATATTCGGGACGGTAAATTATAGTTGACTCTCCTTATAACCCCGGTCTCGGGACCGGGAAAAATTACCGTTATATAGAGACCGCCGTTATATAGAGAGCGGTCATAATATATATTATATAGATTCTAACTCCATACAAATCATATGATCGAAATTCGGGACCAGACAAAATGGCCGTTATATAGACATCGCTTTTATAAAGAGAGCCGTTATAAAGAGACTCGACTGTAGTTGAAAATTCTCTTATTACGCAAAAATGACATTTTCAAATGATTTCCGGCCGAGATATTACATCTCCTACATGTGTTTGACCCGCTGATTCCAAATCTGAAGTCAGTTTTATCATCGGGGACACTCTAGTATTACTTTCTGACAATAAAGTCATTTTTGGTTATTTGGAGGGAGAAAGCCAGGAAGTAGTACTACGCCAAAGCTGAATTCAGATTCGCGATCAGCGAGGTCGAAAACCTGAAGCGAAACAATAAAAATTTGATAATTCTCCGCTTTGAGTATCATGACACAAAGTTGGTCAGTTTAAGGGTCAATTAGAAGGTTATTGTCTGTAAATGCGTGAAAACAATGCAAACCAAAAGCGAAGCGTACCATTTCGACCTCTTCTTCCTCTATTATTTGATCCCACATATGACGGATGTTCTTGCCCTAGTGAGTCAATACACTGAGGTGCGACGGAAAGTGGGACTCTTTGCCGACCTATATGGGGGGACATGCGCCGGATGGAGGACCCTGGGTTTGTAATGGCTTTTTCTTGATCGAAGGTTTCACCGCTTTCTTCGTCGTATAGAAGAACCATTGAACGGGACATGTTCTGCTCAGCATGATCAAGGTTACGACGAGGCTCATAGCAAGGGTTCTGAAGTAATCTTTGCGTCCGGTATTGGTTAGCAGAAGCTGCAAAAAGCAGGTTAAGCAAAATAATGGTTAAAGCAAAATAAGGTTGAAGCAAAGATTATAAATAAAATGGGTAGAATGTTAAATAGTCCTATACTTGGAAAAGTTGGATAATGAGCAGTCTAACAGTTAAGCAGCATACTCGAGAAACTTATTAGGGATATTTTGGAGGAAAACGAACAAAATGCAAAAAATCATTGACTAGCCACGTATATATCTCAAGTGGTAAAGTGTCCTCTAAAGAACGTAATTAAGCTATGGGTTTTAATGGCACCTACTAAGCATGTGATGCAAATAAAAGCCAAATATATCAGCTACAAAAAAATAATGTCGCTATGTAACGTTGCTTAGGCTAGTCAAATGATACCTCTATTAATTTTTAACATTAGTTCTTATTCGAAAAAAGGCGTACGTATGTAGGCTATAAAAAAACGATATCTGAATGCACAGCTTTAAATACACCCACCAGAAACACTATGTCTTCCATCCGATGACCGTATTTGTTCTGCACAATATTTTTGTGCATCAACATTTGGCGCCATTCCAACCCGTACTTGCCTAGGACTGGCCAACAGCCTCAAGTCTTTGTCACTGCCATTTTGCCGTTGGTGACGAATATTAGATGGAACAGGTAGACCGCGATATGGGCTGGAAGGTGCAGAAAGTAGCTCACCGCCACCCAAGCCGTTGTTGCCTGCAGAGGATAGGGAGAAAATTCTAAGATGACTGTGGCGGTCCAGTGAATGAGTATGGTAGGACAATGCTGTAGAGTCTAGAATGTTATGTATGTACTATACTTTATGGCTATCAATTTATCTAGCATTTATCTTAGCACTGCAAAAAAGGATTGGTATCCTATAGCATTTTCGTATAAAACAAAATTTTGTAAATTAGAGAAACTTGAGAAATTCGCTAACTGATTCACAATTAATTTTCGCGATTAAGACAAATTGTAAATAATCATTCTAAATTATTAGAATTAAGCGAAAAATTTTCCGATTTTCGAGAGAAGATTTGAGGTAAAGCTTTGGATAAAGTTTCCTAGAATATAGTCAGCTGGCGCTGACAATTGTTACGTTGCCTGTAGCTGCGGGATGGCCAATGACCATTACTAATGAACATTACTACCAACGCGGTTCGCCTGGCTACGCTGTTTAATAATTCCTCCACCGATAATAATGCATTGATGGAAAACGGAAATTGAGTGAATACATAAAATCCCATCTAACTAATGACCCTTTGTTTAGGCAACAACACAACTTTCCGGCTGCTTTACAAATAGTAGCCTGAGACCAATAATTGAGGAATAACGGCATTAATCATACGTTGCCCACATAAGTCCCCTTCAGTATTTCAATTATTTAGAAGTTTACCATTTTCTGCTAAAGATTCCACATCTCGACCATTCGAATTATAAAGTCGGTCATATTGATTGATTCTTGTACATTGTTTACCGTTAGATTTTCCACTTTTCTCAGTCATCGTAAGAACATCTCCATCATCGCTGAGCAGACCTATTTGTCCGCTGTGAGACGGAGGCGGAGAGAGAATCCGCGGAGGGGCCATATGTTTCGAATTGTCTTCACTTGTACTTCCACCTGGATTATGATCTGATGGCGGAGCGTGAATTGTGTGGTATGGGCGCGCGAGTTGATTGGACGCGTCGAAGACCCCCCGCTGTTGGAGTTGATGGTAGTAGTCAGCTGGTTGAAGCTGTCGCTGAAATTTTGTAGTTTACTAAAGAAAAATCCCAATAAGCGGCTCATTTATTAAATTTTGTAAAGAAACTGCGCTTCTTTAAACATCTAATTTTGCGAAAAAGTATACGATAGTTTTAATAATCAAAGGTGTCTTTGAGACTAAAACTACGAGTTCATGAACCTAAATAAGAAAAGATAAAAATACTAAAGTATATATAAAATTTGTTAACTAAAGAATAGAGAGAAGCTGGAACTCTGTCATTTAGCTAACAATGAGGAAACTGAATTCTCCACAATATTGACTATAGAGAAATGCAAGTCGACCACTACTATACCCGTTTAGGCTTTTCTTCATACGAGTGTCCTTTTTACTTATTGCCCAACTCTCGGATAGTGACCATCCGATGTCGCATCAATCAATTGGCACAAGAGTATATGGAACATTTCGAGGGAAAATTTCTAAGGCATAATTCCTTTCCCTGCCAGTTTGGTTGACCTTCTGAATGAATAGCCTCCGAGAGTCATTATGGACTTAAAATTTACATGCATGTTGTACCAAAAAATGCATGTACACTGTGTGGACAGAGACTTAAGCCTAGTTTTCTTTAGTCCTCTAGCTGCACTCTTGGGCTTGCTTGACAAGGGTCTCCATATCTCAGTCTTTACTTCTCACAAGGGTTAAAGAGCGGAATGAGTAATAACTTTGTATCGCGCTGGGATTATTCATGAATTTATGGTTGACATAATTTCGTAAGAGATGTTATCGTGGATGGGGACAATGTTAAGCAATATGCAGCGAAATGCTTGGGAAGGAAAAGATATCGAAGGAATCTCTTAAAGAAGTTATCAAAATTATATTTATGTAATGTATCTTGTCTAAAGTTTTGATCAGATTTTTTAAATGTATGAAATTTGGTAAAAATGCTACATCATATATCCCATTTTAACAATCCTGATACATACCAGGAATTAAATAAATATTGCTAGCTGGAATTTAATTGAATATTAAGCAACATTAGGAAATTGATTTAAGCGAAGAAATTAAATATAATATATAACCCTGAAGTTACGTTTCATTTTGATAATCAAAATATGAACCTATGATTCACCAAATAACATACTGGGTTAAGCATCGGCATTTGATGCCCAGCATTTGTCACTCCGTTTGGCTCATTTCCATGAAAAGCCGCACCCCTTTGTGAGGTTCGGCACTTCTGCAAAAGTTCATCTACAGATTGCTGATGGCTGTGCGAATTATGGCCTATTCCGGCATAGCTCACGCTGCTGAATCGATTTTGAGGCGCAGATAGTTGATTGGACAAATAGTGACCAGTTTGAGGTCGGCTACCACCAGAGATGTTCCCATATATGTGATTAGGCTTTTTGGAATCGGGGAAACAATTTCCTCGCGAAGTAGACGGCTCAGAAATGGGCAGTGTATTCGCTACCATTGGAGGACATGCAGAATTTCGGCCGGGAAGGTAGTCAGATGAGCTAAAGAAAATAATTAACGCTTATAGGGATGTCGTTTTAGATTTTACATGCCATTTACATAGGTACTTCCCAATGTTAAAAATTGAACATTTCATAAATTAAACCACATATAAAAGTCTGAAAAATCTCGATGTAAATCTCGATGAAAATTTCGACATTTTGTTTCCCTGTAATATTTCATTTGGAATGTTTAGAACGCAAAATTTGAAAATATAATCATGCAATGTGCTAAAATACCTTCCAGTTAAATCGTCAGTAGAAATGTCGTCAAATGTCTCCGATACACTGCTTGAAATGGAAGAGCTGTCTTCATAACTGAAAATATGTTTCTTTTGTAACTGAATAGAATTTACATGATCCAAGCAATTTCTAAGCAAGATTTAATGGAGAAACGGCTATTATAGTTTAACTATACTTATCTACAATATATTTTCTTTTTCTGCGTTTAATCAGCTTCATAAATAAAGTTAATTCTTAAAATTTCACAAATTATATGTACGGGCTTGTTACATTTTCTGAAAAAAAGTGCCAGCCTTTAGATAAGGATATGTTAGTTATGACGGGTTATGCAATAAGAAACATCTATTACATCGCTCGCGCTTTGAATTATCGGCACATTATGCCATCAGATTAGATGAATGAGGATGGGTGAAATAATAGTAATAAAGGCTGAGTCGGGCGGCTAGCTAGGAGGACCATAAATAATTTGGGTTCCGCTAGAAACGACATAAAAGCAACATGCAAACATCACAAGCGGGAATCTCGCGCTAAGGAAACGATAGCAACAGCATCACTGAGAGGGATTGGGACTTGTTTTGGGTTAGTGCCCGAAATTGGTAATGGACGGAAAGTCCACTTGTTGTGGCACATAGACTTTGCAAAAGTTTCTCTGGTTAGAGTAAAATATAAACGGCTCAAATGACAAATAGATAATTTAAACAAAAGTAGCGAGCTAGTTACATATAAAATATTAGAGCCAAAAATTTAATATTTTTGTTGGATTTTCAAAGAATAGACTTTTTTCAAGAATTCACAATCTACACTTGCATTTCTTTAAGATAACCAAGCTTCATTACCCATTTTAAGCCACAAAAACTCACTCCACAAGTCAACCAAACACTTAATGGACACCACTTGAAATAAAGCACCGATGAAAGGCAAAGGCCACTATGCAATCTTCCAACAGAAGGTTCGGCTGGTCACTATACCCTCTGCTGCCCTACCGCCTTTTACCAATAACAATAGTCTCTTCTGGATTATGTTGGATAGGAATACAACGCGGGCTCCGGAGAAGGACTGGACAGCAGATGTTCCTAATTGGCATTGAGTCTTTTATATCCGTCTTTCTTTCACTCACAGTGCTCAATGTCTCCGATGGCCTTACATAAAATTTATCCAAACTTCGTTTTTATTAGCGGACAGTCAATAAAATTTTGTTTTATTTTTATCACTATACAAAATCTGATAATGCAGTGTACCATAAAATCACCTCAAAAACTTTTCACTTTAAACGCTACAGTGCAAATGTCAATTATTTCTTGAAAAACATATGATTGTTGAAAAGGAGAACCCGGTCGCCGCTAAGTAAAACACAAAAGTTTTTTTTCGCTCATCAGGAGCTTTTGCCACAGGACTTTTAATGTACGGCGTTGCGTTCCCAAAAATATATATAGCAACTTTTAGAAAAACAATTTATATTATTCTGCTTAGAAGAAAAATGTTTCGTTTAATTATTAGTAACTTTATTCCTATAAAATATGAAGAAATTCATAAGATATTAGACAAAATGTATCCGAACACTGAACATGTTTCTTTTAAGAACTGACCAACATTAGTTTTAAAATGACCAACTCGTTGCTTTCGGAATAGAACGCCTAAGCGGAAAGCTAGACCCATTAATAAAAAGAGGATGTCTTACTAAAGCAAATGTCTTTTATTTAGTAAGTGTCCTTAGGGACTTAATTCGTACAAATAACGGGTTTTTAGTCATATAACGCGCTTGAAAGCTATTTTCTCGAAAATATTAGAATTACGCCCACAAAATAAGTATAATGGAGAACATTTATTTAATACTAAATTTAATAACTAAATTTAAAAAAATTAACACTCAAAGGAATCGTTTCATAAATTGTTTCGTTTTCTTTTTTATATCTATTAAGTAAAAGTCTATATTTTGTATTGTGTCCTTTAAGAGTGGTCAAACGCACGCATTAGCGCTCATGTTTTGAAACACTTTTGCTATTTTAGAACAAAACTTGCTTTCTAAACAAAATGTAAAATGCATACTCCGCGCGATGTAGGTAGGAAAAGTGCGTTCAGAAAAACTATAATGCCTCAAAAGTCTACCAAAAGTGCTAATTATAGTGTTTTCAGACTTGCTTTCATAATTTGCCTATTTTTGAGGAGATATGACTTATCTTCTACCTACTTTGTTCGGGGAGTTTGTTTTGTATATTTTATTTGGAATGCCCATTTTGGCCAAAAAATAGCTTACATTACCTCCACTGGGTACATTATAGCCAATGATTCCAAAAGTGATATTAATTGTTGTATAGTATATATAGTACTTTTGAAAGCCTTACTGATAGCATAATCACGATTACTTTTGGAATCGCTGTTATAACAGCGATGTTGTTCACTCATACGTGAATTAAATAAGCATAGTCCCTTCCTTCGTTTTCCGTCCCGTCAAGATCAAATGAGCCGCAGAGAACTTTTATCACCTTTCTACAATCCCAATTCACACCCAATTATGTCCTTCAAAGAGGCAATGAGCGTTTGACTGAGACAATAGAAAACCGGATGTTTCTCCTCTATTGTATAGGACGGGGAAAAGCTATGCGGAAGTACAGATGTTTAGCGCAAATGAACATGAAGAAAGAAGACACCGACAAGGCGGGGAAATGACAGGGTACCATTTGAGATAGCAACTGGATTTTTAGAATCAATGATCCTGGTTTTATAACATAAAAATTTTTAAAATGTCACATAGATATTGCATCTAATGTGCTAAATATAGTACGTTTTTATAAGGAAAAGTATAAATTTGAAAATAATTTCAAGCAAAATTTTGAAAAGAGGAATGAAATTAAATAGAAAGTGATTTATTTTCGCAAAATAAGAGATTTCATAGAAATATCAAAAATAGAGTTAGACGCAATGTTTAGAGGACGGTGGAACAGAAACACCTTGCAATGATTTTTGAATTTACTGGTGAAAAGTGGATTAAAATGTGTGCAAAAATTCTTCATGCTTATAATGAAAAGCTTACAATGACATGCACATCCTATACGGCGGCTTTTTCTGTCTCATCCGCACAGCATGGCCGTCATTTGCCAAAAGCTTGTACAATTTTGGGGTAAGTGAATGGTTTTGCCGTAAAGTAACTCTAATGACACCGAGGTTGGTCTTAGGTTTGGGTAGATTACGTGGCAGCATCGAGTTTGGCTCATTCATTTGAAAATATAGCGCTTAGCTTAGCAGCGTATGTAAAAATGTAATTAGCTCAATCTATGAGTGAATAATCCTGGCAGGATAAAATTTTCTCTAGAAAATAATCATAGTGAGTTATAGCATGCTTATTTTCGGGGACTCGCAAAATATTGAATTTTCCACGTAGCGGAATCCTTCAAGTGCCCAACTGGCTTTGCCATGGAAAGGGATTTGCCAGAAAATCTTTCGCTATTCTATTGCCACTTTTTCTCTAGACCAATAAAGCCTCTTTTGCATACTTCAAGGTCCACCCAAATTCGCGAGGTCCACCTATTGTCCACTCAAAAGTCGAGCAGTCCAGCCAAACGACGTAAGAAAAAGTACAATGGAAGCTATGGTCAGGATGTCGTTTCGGTTTTGTTTTGGACAAAGATTGGCAAATATGACCTGTTGGGAAGGATTTAATATTTACTGAAGATGGAAAATATTTGAGAGAAAAGACAGAAGTAAGCTGACAAAAAAATAATGTATGTAGAAGAGGAATGGAAAAGGTCCTGTTATTTTGACCAGCGGGTTTTTGTTAAGTAAACACAAATATTAATTAGAACTTAAAGGAAACGAAAGGTAGAAAAGGATAAATGGTGCGCAAGTGAAAAATTACGTAAAGCTGAAATTACGTAAAGCTTTATGTAAAACTTTTTCGCAATTCCTAATTTATTACAATAAGTTACTTACCTATCACGCGTGTAATCCCGGGGAATTCGTCTGCGTATGCTCGAATAAGAATGAGTAGAGTTATCACTCCTATCCCCAGCCAGAGCAATTGTTGTCGGAGATTTCACCTTTTCTTGTTTTGGTACGGCTTCAATTACTAAAATCATTAATAATTATAAAACTTTTTCAAATATGGTTGCGAGTCTCATGATAATTTTATAAAAAAATGTCACCAATTTAGTCCTTTCATAAAACAATGATTTTGCGGTAAAATGTCATTTTCTATAAATACTATGCAGATTCTGTAGATTGTCTATCTCATGAATGGAAATCAAATTTCTACTCAAAATGAAGCTGAATATGTAAATCCTACTATTGATCATACCTTTTGGATTTCGGTGCAAAGCAATTGAGGTTATAATAGGTGGTGCCATAGGAGGCGGTACAGGTGATGGGCAACTGTCTCGTTGACTGTTGCCCGAATTTACCTGTTGAACATTTTGCTCAGGTATCGCTAAATCTGTTTTCTTTTCTCCTCTCTCGGCATTTGTCCGACTAGATGAAGTACCAACATTTTCACTAAAAGAAACTAGTATGAAGGTATAAATTGTGCATTCTATTTACATATTTGGATTCGGTGATGTTTCACTTGTTTGAGAAGATGGATCAGACCGGTGATTCCTTCTATCATCTTCTATAGTTTTAGGGTATGCATAGCCGGTGTCAAATGCTTTCGTGGTCCTTCGCGAAACTTCTTCAGTCAGAGTTGATGTGCATGGTTCAGCGTTTATTCTCTCCTCTAAAAACTCGTCATATACATATATTCTACACTATCTATAAAGGGCATATCGTCATATACCTTGGAAAAAACGTGGATCAATCATTATTTTGAATTTTCTCTGCTTTCCTTTTTTGAAATTGTAAATTCAATAAAATGTTCATAATAAATACATGACAAATAGTACATAAATTGCAACACGAAATAGCATTAGTGAAACTCATAGAATTTCATAAGAATAAATCTTAACAACTTAGAAGGAAGCACTTTTAACCAACAGTTATAATTTATGTTACAAAATGTTTAATACCTATATTAATTTTCAAAACACAATCACTTCTAAATTTGACATAACAATTATTCAGTTGGGTTGATAATTAATTAGTATTCTATTCTAATCGCTTTTGTTCAATTACTTTCTAGAATCAAATTTTTGAAATATCATACCTAACAATGAGTCTACTTTATGCAACATTGGGCTAACGATACCAACAACGGTAGCTTGTGATGGTGTAACAGGCGTTACGTTTAAGGGGGGACAAGTCATTTGCGATGTCTGCGATATTCCGCTCGATGAAGGCGGCTTTATTTGCTGTTCTGTTGCACTGTTATCTGTAGCGGAATTCATGGATATACCCTTGACAGCAAGCACGGGTCTTTTTTCCTGAAAGTGTTGATATTTTATACGAATGCTTCAAGTTTACACTATCTATATTAATTAACACGTTAACCCGTGATATACGAAAATATCCATAATATATATAAACTAGGTAAGAAGATACCGTCAACATTGGGATAAAGTGGACTCCACGGGGAAGATCTCAGGGTGCACTATAAGTCAGCATGCATTCTAACTCAGAGTGGCCCCAAAAATTTCCAAAAATCAGCCAAAAAGGCAAATTTTAGCTGTTTTTAGCTATTTATGAACAATCACTACTATTACGGTTTGACAAATTTTGTGTACTCTCTCGCTTTTATCTAACCGTATGGTGTGTACTATTTCTCTTGGCGAGAGAGTACACAAAATTTGTCTAACCGGAAAAGAAATGTGTTTCCCAAAAATCATATCAATTTTAACGCCGTTGTGTATTAGAAGCCGCTCTCGCGGCTCAAGCTGCTTCTAGCCGCCCCAGTTTATGTACAACTGAGTCTATGGGCATCTGCGTCTATGCCCTAAAGGGTCTGGCAGTCACTAAAGGATCTGGAGAGCATTTTAAGGTATCACTATCATTTTAAGGAATGGACCTGTGGAAAAAAGCGCCCCGAAAAGTATATATTGGTTTCTATACTGGGCGATATTTATTGTCTTAGTATACAAACACATTAATAGAACATCTCTTCTAACCTGTTGTATACAACGAACATGGGCGTCACCGCTTGAATCTTGAGAAGCGGTCTTTACACCAATAATTGCATCATTTGCACTAGACTGTGCACTACTAAATTTAACTTCGTAGTTATTTTCCAAGTGTTTCTGTTCAATCTGAGATGACTGCACAGTTTTCATGGATTCCATTTGAGTTTCCGCCACATTGCTTGTGGTACATTTCTTCATAATTTCCCCTGGTCTAGCAAGGCGACTCATGGTGAACGTCTTCGGAGCAGGAATAGGGGAATCTTGAACTTTTACCAAAAATTCAGCATTATATTCTTCTTTTTCGCATACTGATTGCGATGATGAGAGAGAAGCTGATGACTGAGCCAAGGAAGGCGGAGGAGCTGTTGTGGTTGAGTCAGAAATAAATGATACACCGGCGATCAACGAAGCTGACGAGGTTGACACAGATGAACTTGGTGAAGGTTTTGGTTGACTGATCGAATTGATATTGCAAGCAGGTGTGAGTTTTGTTGTGGGTAACGATGAAGAAGGTGTCCTGGAAAATAATGTATTCTTTTTTCAGCATATTTTAGGTGTCATAGTAATGCTCAGGAATGCTAAAGCGTATATCTCGGGTAATTGACTTATTTTTAAACTTTATAGCCGTTTTCAATATTTGCATCGAATAATTTAAGAAGTGCTTAAAAACAAAATATATGTTGACCATTTGTTTCGATATTTAGCACAAAAGAATTGAAATATTCTATTCAGAAGCGATAAATATTTTTAAGTCTATGTCTTTCTTACAAATTGAAGTTTTCGAACAACTTACGTCGTTCTATTGCTGGAAACTTTTGGAGATTGTAACTTGGAGTTCCGGCTCAGATGCGGTGACGACACTGCTTTAGCTTGCAGCTTTGACCCGCCGTTTTCTGGAACATTGAAACTCGAATTGCTCGGAGTGCGCAGCGATGGTGCGGAAACTTTTGATGTTGTAGAAATTGTAGAGAGTCCGCCTTCGGAGCCTTGGCTTGTCTAAATTTTATTTTAGCTATACTATATATACTGATCCACGTAATTCTTGATTAACTTTAATCAGTTGTTTATAGTCATAAATTCTCTCATAGAAGTAATGGAATTATTGCTACATTTGGCTATAGTAGGCTCAAAAAGGCGGAAATACGTGGCCTTATAAATTTCAGTATACATTTCACAACACATTATTGTCTAAGGTTTAAAAGGTTTTGCATATTATGCTAAGAAACGCATAAAAACGTAGGAGAATTCACATTATATGTGTAAACTCCATCTTACAAATATCAAGTTTTGTAAAACTGAATATTTAATTGGTTTAAAAAATAAGGACTCCTGAAGCAAATGACATATCCTAGTGAGAGGTAAACAAACACGAAAATAACATTTGTTTACGGGTGGTCAGTCCAAGTACAACTGCCCTTTGAGTGTAAAAGGGTCGTCGGTTGACATATATTAAAGAGACCACTAGTCCAACCAATTTCTCTATTAATTAGACAAATCAAATGATGGGTTAAGCTCAAGTTTGGTGAAGGTTTGTGGACAGCCACCGAATGTCACCTAATGAAAACCCAATTGACAGAAAATCGCTATTTATTCCCGAGAAGGAAGCATTCCAAATGGTTTAATCTCATTGAAATAAAAAGGGCGTGGCATTCTGAAAATATTCTCAATTTTGTGCAAAATTTTTCATGGATTACTAAAAAATGTATACTATACCCAAACTTTCATAGAAGCACAGACAAAGCTTTGCACAGAAATACTGAGGTTAACAAAAACAGTTAGTTGAATTGGTATTCGTTAAATCACTTTCCCTCTATTTTATAACTTCACCAAATTATATTAATAAGTTATCGTTCCTTCAAAATTATTAATTAGTAAAGGTTGGATTTTCACATATTTTCACATAAAAATTCCTCACCTGCATGTCACTGCTGCTTCCCATAGAGCATAAATTACTGCTACCGATTTTGGACTTTATGTTCCTTGGTACGCTGATTTTGGACTTCCCCAAAGCGCTAGGCGCTCTCATTTCACTTTTGCCGTGATTATATGTGACCGAATCTCCTATCGATTGTTGCTGTTTTTCCGCTGATTTTTCTTTTGCACCAAAAAATTTCATGTCGGAATTTTTTGGCCCCACCGCTATTTCTGTATCTGTTTTAAGTAACTGATTTCCTGCAGTAATGGCAGGATTTATAATGGCTGGCGCTTCGGATTTAGCTTCGTCCGAATTTGGCTTTGCTGTAGAAGTTGAATGTATCACTGGGGAGCAGGACGCTGTCTGATTGTTGTTTACCGAGTCAGAAATTGGAGCTGACCTCCGTGCAGTACGTGGAATAGATGGAGCACGCAAGGATGTTGAGGGTTTATTGGAGCACGAGCGCTGAGGTGGTGGAGGTGGCCGAATTAAGTTCGATTCACTGAAATATTCACTGATCAATACGGAAATAATTATAACTGTCGCCATGACTTTCGACTTCATTAAGATAGTTTTATCTAAGGAAAAGTCAGTTTTGTCTGAAACGCCGTTTTTGCCAAAAAATTTCAGGACGGAACTGACTTTTCCCACCACTTATTTTCCGATCCGATAGGTTGGAAAGCGCCTTCAAAAACATGATATCTGCCAAAAATGTGAGAAAAAAGCTATCAAACGAACGAATTTTTGGAACAACCCAATATGATACGTAAATATTATAAATTCTGAGTCATTTGGTAAGGGATAACTCCGCTATTGAACGAAAGCTCTAAGTGTTTTAGTTGTTATTTACAAGATGTTTTCATTTAGTCTCTCCTTATGGTTTTGATTAATAGTCACATAAAAGTTTGATGTGTGAGAAAATTAACCGGAAACCGTTATTTTAAGTTTAGTAAATTTTATAGACAATAGCGTATTATTTTAATTTTTGTTCAAATTGGCAGGAACCTCATTTAATATATTTATTAATATTTATATTGATTGCGTAATTCATTGTACATAATTTTACCGTGGCTTGGCCTCCGTCCGCGCGGCTGTCGGCTTAATTTCGCTCTGTTTCACATCATTTTGCACATAGAGATCAGGCGTAGTGTTTGGCAAAGACGAAGAAAAATTTGACGATGGTGACGAGCCTTGACGACCTAGTTTCGACGAAGGTAGGGGCGGTGGAGCAGTTTTGGGCAACGGAGGAACTGTTTGCACCTCACCTGGAAGTACAATAGTTAGTTTATGCGTCATGAATATGTGGAGGTGAACAACTGAATTATTAAAGTAGGGAGAAATAATTTGCTGGTTAGAGTTTGCCGTAAACTTAATTATCAACAATAAACCAGAATCCACATTTTTGTCTAAAAACATGAATGAGAAATGGGTAAAAACATAAAATTTTAGTGTATTAAACATATTTTAAAATTATATACCGAACTTTAGTTTAGGTAAAAAGTTCCTGTAGATCGTATCCCTTATATCTCCAATACATGTCTTTATATTACATTACTTCATTAACTGTGCAAAAATTATACTAGCAAAATTGTGAGAGAATTTGCTTTTAGACCCTATTTTCCAAAGTAATCGGATAACGTCACTTTATGGAAGAAAGTGCTGACTATCCGCTAATTTCAAACAAATGATTTTTTGAGATGTCCAGATTTTTGTTCGGCCACTCTCACATAATTTTCATAGGGAAGGGCCCACAAAGGGAGAAAAAAAGAGTAGTGCGGGGAACAAAAAGATCAAAAGACGGCCGCCTAGCCGTGTTAATGCTGCTACTGCTCAGACTCCGGAAAGCGGAGGGAGTTTGCTGTTAATGACCGAATGCGCTGCGAAGTTGCACGGACAAATGAGTAGAAATATGGACCGGGTGGGAAGGCGATAATTCCGAAAAAGTGCTGAGAAAGGTCGTCTAGGACTTCCTCGGATCAGTTTTAGTAATTCTTTATCACCAGAATTAGCTTTCAAGTATTTTTGGATATTCGGAATCTAGAAGTAATAGCGCATTGTCAATATGTAATATAGTGCGATTCTTCGAAAATGTCGCAGTTATTGATCGTATAATATGTAAAATAAACAATACCAATAATCTATGGGAACCTTTTTAAACTACATTTGAAAAAGTAAAAATAGGTAATTATGTAAAACCACATATTTTATGCAAATCCGTGGGAGTAACCTTATCTTTTATAGGGTGTACCATATAATCAATAATATGGAATAACCATCTCGCACTCGCCTCTTCTAATTCCATATCCACTTAATAATTATTTCATTTTGGTCACCCAAATAATATAATGCTTTTTGAAGGAAATGCTTTGTGTTGTGGACAGTTAAGAGGATTACCCGTAAGGACGAAGGGCTTGCGATCTCAAAATTGTGGTGGATATTGGTAACAAAGAATTTTAGACGGCTGCTAATGCAATAAAGAAGATTATTGGGTTCACCTTCAAGGGTAACTTTTGTCGTTGCCAAAATGCGAGTTGATTATTTGTATTTAAATCCTAAATGTCCTTCGGAGGAAGATAATTGGAGATGCGAACCGAGAATATATTATGGTAAGAAATTTTCATTTCTTAAATGAAGTTTGAAAAAAGATCTGCTGTAAAATCTGCAGTCAGCAAACGAAAAGACGCACCTTTACGTTCAGCTACTGTAGGTTGAGGTTGTTTTATAGGGATTCTCGGAGTTGAAGAAGGTGCAACAAGCTTAGAGATACGACTTGAGCTACATGGAAGTGCACTTTTCCCCGTAGAAATGACAGATGCTAAAGCTGAAGGAGCTCGGAGGTTTGATCCACACGGTGGCCTGAAAAATTATTATAAGAAATTTAAAATTTTAGATCAAAAACGTGTAATTTTAGGAAAGAAATGGCTAATTTTAAATTGCACCAAGATTTCACAACGGCATAACCCATTTAATAAAATGAGCTGAAGTGCGCAAGCATAAAGAATTATGAAATACGCAATTACACAACCATTCCTCAGGTTGGCCATAGGTCAGTCTCATTCTAAGAGCTATGTGTAATCCATCCTATATAATAGTCGGTTTGACCGCTAGTCCCACTATGGCTTAGGCTTTGCTCTTTGACTCACCACCCATTTTAATTTTATTTCAAGGATAGGCATCTCATCTTTCATTCAGCGCTTATCCTAGCTTCCATTAAACGGTTATGTGTAAAGCTAAAACAGTGACGAAAAATGTTTTGGGGTAAAATATGTTTTGGAAAGCGTAGCATCTTTAAAATATTTTATTGTTTTCGGAAAATATTAAAAGAAATGCATAAGTCATTTTTAGTGGAACCATATTTATTATTAAGGACATATTAAGACTTACGAACTTTAAGAGTACGTTTTCTAAAGATTACAACTTATTTTTTAGTTCAGAAAATTTTAGCCAAAACTGAACAAAGGCATCATCAATGGGGGAGGGGGCTAGATGGATTCAATTTTCAGGCGTGGTGCCATTAAAAGGTTTAATGGGATGCTTTTGGGCACGAATAAAAATGAATGGAAGCATACGCCCCTAATTAAAAACGTTAAGCTTCTCTATGCGAGAAAATACCCGTGCTCTTATTGGAAGCTGTTATCGTTTTATCCAGCTATACTCGGGCTATGGAGCTCCTACATGTTTCCCTAGATTTCACCGATAACTCCAGAACATTAAAAAATCAAGTTTATATCATTTAGACCTAATTGTTACTTACCTCAATTGGCTAACTTGTTGCGGAATTGTTGAAATTGAACTTTTTGGCGTATCCATGGAATCACAGTTGGAATTTGACGAAGAATCTGGCGGCATTCGGAATGCAACTCTTTTTGGTGCAGCAGAGGAATTTGCTTTTATCGGTGCTTTAGCTCCAAGATTTTGCGTTGGTTCGGATTTTTCCCCGATAAAAGTGACGTAATTGACGCTGCTGTAACCACTCGAGGAGCTCTGATTTGGACAGTTCGTGGTTTTAGAGTGAGGATAAGGGCGTCTTTTACCGGATTTTTCTGGAGAATGGGATGCAGATTTCTTTGCTTTGCTCGAATCGAACGCTGTGATCAAAGATGGTTTTATTTCAAAATTGCTACTCGAAATTGGAAGTGTTTTGTTTGAATCTGTCGATAGAAGTTTATGGACGGCCTTTTGTTGCTGCTTGAAATATGACAGGGAGAATAGCAGAGATAATATTGCACCCAAGTGGCCGTTGAGGATGTCTAAAAACTTTCATTTACAATTTTAAAGTATTGAACACTAAATCAATAAATTATTTCGCTATCTGAGTTGATTTTAAAATATGAGACATGAAAATTGGAAGAAAATCTATGTTTCATACTAACCCACACGTTTTTGTACCAAAGAATTGCTTCGCTTCCACAACAAAAAATGACTGATAAAAGCGGCGAACAGCAAAGTGAACGGCAGGATTTGATGGCTGATAAGAAAGAACGCGAAAAGTATTTCCGAGGAATTTTATGTCCTAGAAAGGTCAAACTGGAATTTAGTGATCGAATCGTTATTTTTACCAGAATACTTGCTTCATTATTATGACCAAAAAGACACTTAAGAAATAGGATCATTCCAACAAGATATGGGCAATGTTAGAATAGATGATTAAAGAAAATCTCTAACGAGTAAAGGAAAAAATAAGGGTCTTATATAAAGAATATGTTTTCTAACATAAACAATAAGCAACTTATCTCATTTGCAAATTAGGTAATTCAAGGAGCTCGGAATCAATCAGCTGATTACACGAAAAACAGTGCTACACATTATATATAAAATGCAATACAACACGCTCAAATCTTGAAAATATGGATTACGTTATTTTCGAGAGAACACTAAATAATTACTTTTAAATTTATTTTTTATTAAACGTTAAATAATTCAGCTGCTAAGTACCAATCGGAATTATTCAATCCATTTTTATACATTTCTGCAAACAATTACCTGCCATTTCAACATTTTTGTAGAAAGATATATAAGAAATTTCGGTGGGCTGATTGCTTTTGGGACTCAACTTCTTTAGAATTTGGAACGACGGCTGCATGTGAGTCACGTTTTTGGGCGCCCTTCTTTTGGCTATGGGTCAGGTCCATTAAAACTTAACTAACAGCACAATACGTTGAGAATGAAAGCATTATACTCCGACGAAATACAGTTCAAAGATGCTCTATTTAAGAGGTACAAATTTGAATAGCTCTTTTGTGTTGAATAGTATTGAACAAAACAGATGGTGAATCATTTCTATGATAAAAACTCAAACAAAGAAATGTAGTAGCAAAATTATATCATTTTATAGGCGTACAAATCCAGATAAAATGAAATCTTGTGTATGTTTTATAGCTTTGTAAACTGCTACAGTATAAAAGGCAGAGCAAAGCGAATCCAAGCAAATCTTCCAGAAGATTAAATGCAGGTTTCACAAATAGGATTTTCGCCATATACGATTAATTAGAGCATGCAATGCTCATAGTTTTGAAGCACTCTTAATCCAAAAATAAGACCAAGAGTCAAAGATTTGGTTTTTATCCACTAGAAATGTAAAAATCCTTAACCCTAATAATAGTAAATTTTATATAACTGATTTTATCAATATGAAACGCTTAACCTTACTAAGGAGAGTATAGACGACATTATTTTTTGGTATTTCGGAATCGCGGAACTAATACTGAATCCAATTATAGACTAGCGTGCAAATCAGTGAAACTGTTTTGCTTTCCAAATCATCATTACTCTGGGACTTATGACTAATCAACCGTTACATTTGTTGTGGGCGAGAAAAATTATCTATTTGCTTAATTATGCCCGAATGACAGACTGCGAAAGAAGTGAAGAGAGACACAAGCATATAATATTCCGTCATAAAATAATTCGTATGGATGAATTGTTTTAGTTAAAAATGGAGATGATAGTAATCAAATACATTTAAACTTTCGTCTGTTTCCTTCAATGTTTGTCCCATCTTGTGTTTCGTGTTAGTATTACATACGATTCATGTTTTCAAGTAACAATCTCTCATATATATATATTTTCAGCAAATATGCGTAAATATTTCTATAAGATAAATCCAACACGCCAACCTACCTGCGGATTTGTCAAAGGCGTAATAGATGGAATTGGAGCGTGAAATGGATTATAGAGACGTAATCATAAGGTCAACCATTTACTTACAACCTCCAAAACAAATGGCAGCGGGCGAATCAAATCTGTAGAAATAATAAAAAACATAATTCAGCTAGGATGAATACTGATGAATATAGTTGCATAATACCTAATGATATCAAAACAGTTTTCATAACAGAAAAATTATTACTCCTTACATTCATTGCGAAATATTTTCTTTATTGGTTGAAGAGTGACCACAGGTCAAAGTGATTGTTAGGATAACTGGAAGATTGGATGCATGAGATAAGGCAAATTGATTTAAGTATGGTTGATGACCGTATAAAAGGGCACCAAATAACGGTGACATAATAATTAGGAATTATTGTGTTAAGAACGTTATTGTTTCACGAATAAGTTAAAATCAGTAATTTCGTGAAACTAATGAGTAAACTTAAAATTAACTTAAGTTATAACGAAATCTCTAATAGAATTTCAAGTGTCTAAATTCAGCTTTATTTCAATGTCAGCAAACGAAAATATTCCAAACGACAATTCTTTGAACTACTACATAATTCTCTCTAAAACCCACTCTGAGTGTAATATAGTCAGCGGGATTATAACAGCGATGGCGATAAAAATATGTTTCTCTATATAAAAAATAGTAGGGGGATTAATCAAATCGCCATCCCCGCCGGGCACCAGCTCAGCTCGGTGTCCACCTCATGGCCAATTGTCAACCGGCCAAGGAACTTTTCCGGCTGCTATTGAACAAAGAAGAATTAATTTTGATGAAGTCTTTCCTTCCTAGCCAGTAGCCCAAGAACAAACAGCAAATCCGCTCGGGGAACAGTTGCCAATATATACAAATCTAAGGGACGGGTGGCACAGGAGTTGTTAGTATTTTCCAAAATAATACGAAAATTGGAGAATAGGACTGCCGTTGCGGTTTTTTACCACTAATCTGTATAAAATGAATTTCAGAACAAGCCCTACTTGAGATTTGCAAACAATGTGTTTTTTAGACTTTAATAATGTGTATTAAAAAACTTTAGTTCAAAATACCGTCATTAGCAAAAAATGATACAAGTGAATTAAGATTTGAATAGGATTTTCCCACCAAACATTAAAAACGGGTCAAATAAAAATTTAAAAAAGGTAAAAAGGGTCAATTAAAATTTTTAATGAGAGGGAATACTTGGCAGGGGACTTCTCTAGAGATCAGGAAAAAATTTAAAGCGGTGCTTAATACGCGTTAATGTTTTAAGGTTATTATTCTTGGTTAGAAAATATCTTTTCTATATTAAGAAATTCATAACGAAAATCATACAGTCGAAAAATTTTGATTATGTAGAGCTCAAATTTTTGAGGTTTTATCTCTTGTCTTACTAATGCCTTCTATATAAGTCGAGTTCGTCTTTTCCTTTCAACTTAATGACTTGTGCTTAGCTGAAACTCATATATTTATGCAGCAAATTTTTTGAGAAGATATTGAAAAGTCATCCATTTTATTTAACACCCTGTATTTCTAAAAAAAACGACTACAGTTCTCACCTTGAAATATGAGTAAAGTATCGCTAAAGGTGTTTCTATAATAATTTCAAGATAAGGACGTGATAGGAAAACTATTGTAATTGAAGCTTAACATTGAACCTAGACACCAGGGGGGTTCGGGACGATTTTGAAATCCCAAAGCCCAAATCCCGAATGCCGAATTGAGATTTTAAAATCCCGAAGCCCGAATCCCGAATGCCGAATTGAGATTTTAAAATCCCGAAGCCCGAATGCCGAATTGAGATTTTAAAATATATCATTTTAAAATATATATATAAACAGAATCCCGAATGGCCAAAAGTACCGAATTTTCCCGAATTTACCGAATCCGAATCAAATCTCAAAAATCAAATTTTTTTCAAATTTTTGCCTGTTATCTATATTTTTTTACAATTTTCGGTGCATTTATATTTTCAATTATTGTTTCAATTTACATAAACGTCATTTGTTATCAAGTTCCATTGATATTATCCACAAAAAACCGAAAAATTTCGCCTATTTTTCCTTACTATTATCTGCCTATAAATTTTAAACGGCGCTATTTTTCTTCTTACTTTTCCGCCTTCTAAACAAGAATGCAAGCAAGATTCAAGGTTCAACACCAGGACTGGGAGATCGGATCGGAAATATCGGGTTTTTCGGGGTTCGGATCCGATCGGTTTTTTTGGCCATTTCCGATCCGATCCTAAGAATGCACTCGGCAATTTAAATTCCCGCCGGCCGCGCTCGATAGAGCGCGGCCGGGAAAAATTTTAGAAAATTTTAATGAACCACCGTTCCAAAATTAGAAAATTTTCGCCTGCGGCGCAATTTGGCTACCGCTTCTCCTTCAAAATTAAATCTCAAACTTAACTCTCCTCCTATTAAATGCTAAAATTCGTTTCAATGATTTTTTGGCCAATTTTTAAAGAGAGAGCTAATTTTTTCAAGAATGAAATTGCCATTTTGTCATATTTTTCGCTATTTTATTACGCGTTTTTTCGCATATCTTTCCTGAAAAATTTGGTTTTTTGAGCAAAAGTTTGCGGATTGGGGCTGTTTTGCCACAATCCGCAATCTGTAAGCACCCCTAAGAATGATTAAGCTGTCGTTGTTTTCCAAAAAGTTGGGCCAAAAATTTTTAAAATTTTCAATAAATATTTAAAAATTTCAATGTTATAATTTATTTCATTGATTTATTTCAGTCAATTTTTATAGAGAAAGCCAATTTTTTTCAAAAATTTGCCTGCGGCGCTTTTTTATTGCCCTATACCATTGTCTTTAGTCAGAAATAGGGAAAAACTCGCGGTAATAAAAGCGCCGCAGGCAAAAATTATTGAAAAAATGGGCTTTTTCTTTAAAAATTGACTAAAATAAATCAATGAAATGAATTATAACATTGAAATTTTTAATTATTTATTGAAAATTTAACAAATTTTCGGCCAAAAATTTTGGAAAACAATGAGACATACTACAGAACTAAGGAGAAAAGTGCGCCGTAGAAGAGAGAAATCAGCGCCGGAAAAGAGAGAAATCAGCGTAATTTGTCGAAAAATTTCGCCTGTGGCGCTAATTTTCCTTCTTCACCAATGGTACTAAACTCAAGAATAAGAGATTAATTTTATATGCTAATAGTGCTTAACGAGACAAAAGTTGTCTAAAACAAGTTTTATGTTGTTTAGAAACAAAATGTTGTTTAACACAAAAAACAAGCATAATAATAAGGAAATTATCTAAAAAGAAGAATTCTAAAAAATAGCGCCGCAGGCGAAAATTCTGAAGTTTGGAGTCACCTGACAATGAAAATTTTCACTATTTTTCCAAAATTTTCTCCCGACCGCGCCCGGCAGGGCGCGGTCGGGAGAAGGTCATTCTATCCAGTGCTTATTCGGGAAAATTCGGGAAAATTTGTCGAATTCCCGAATACCGAATCCCGAATTGAGATTTTAAAATCCCGAAGGCCGAATCCCGAATGGCCAAAAGTACCGAATTTTCCCGAATCCGAATCCCGAATCCGAAGCCCACCCCTGCTAGACACTCTTGGCTGACTAAACCACTAATATCCTTAGCTACACGACTTTTTAATTCATAAACCGAAGGCCTCTTGTATTTGAATTAATGAGTTTGAACTGGATGGGAGGGGAGCAGTGATGAGGGAGCAGTATATAAACATCAACACACCGGGCAGTTGTTTTTCCGTTGTAATGACCGCAAATGACTACTGCCCCAGAAGCATAACCAATAGTTGACAACATAAAATAAATTTAATGGGGGTGAGAAAATCAAAATGGTATTGATGGTCATAGGCGAATAAAATAATACTCTTCATTAATATAGCTTTGAGCTTATGTTCATTAGCAAGAAAAATAACTAATAGGAAACAAAATAAATAAAGCAATATGTTATTTATTATCAATACCAATCAAGAATCGATATATTTGTTCCTATTGAAGCAGGTATGAAAAGAAAACACATAATCAATCCATGAGCAAATAAAAACTTCTCGTTTCCAGCAAAAAGTCGGATTAAATCATATTAAAAACTATCGTGAGTATTCCTTTGTATTGTGTATGCATTGATTTTGCTTTAGTGTCTGCTCAAATCCGATAATGTTTTGATTCGGAGCAGAATAACATTCTGATAATAAATCTCTGAGCATTCAACTGAATATGACGTATTTTATACCAATTGTAGCTAATTGTAAATTAAAAGCGTGTTTTGTTGTTGGAATTAGTTGATTTTTGGCAAAGGGAAAGTACCCTTTCACACGTTAATTGGTATTGATGTTTGTTGAATAACGCAAACAAGTTTACTGGAGAGACAAAATATAAATAAAAGATCAGTTTAATGTAGAGCAGAGACATAGGAAACATTTGCTGAGTTGAGCAATTCCTTCAAACTACCAAGCTTTCCGTAAAATTACGAACACAGACCAATATCTATATGTGTACATTTCCTATTCTAATTTACACTTTCGTATCAACGTAAAAGTCGTGAATTGTAAAAAGTCATTTTACTATATTATTTTGCAGTTTTCTGCTTGAATGAATGCTTGAAACGCTTATATCTGACGATCTGTTCGTTAGATTTTGATGAGTGATAGCTCATTTTGTAGGTAATGATCTGTAGGTTTCCCGAAAATTGTCAGATTTGAAATTTGAAAATTTGAATTCGCGCCAAAATCGAAAAACGTGTTTTTAAGCGTTGTTTTGATTGAATGTTAGTTGTTTTTTGATTTGTATCGTAAATTTAGGTTATTTAGAGTATTTCTGCTTTTGGAATTTTTGGATTTCGTTTTTTGTATCATTTTTTATAAATTTTTTGGTCATTTTTTGGTAAAAAAATGGGTTTTTTGGTTCTGATGGTAAAAGTAGCTGAAAATTTGCATACAGGGGTTTTCGGACATGCTGAATCCGAATTTGAAATCAGATTTGAAATTTGAATATTTGAATTCGCGCCAAAATGAAAAAAACGTGTTTTAAAGGGTTTTTTGACTGAATGTTTGTTGTTTTCTGTTTTAGATCGTAAATATAGGTGATTTAGAGTATTCCTGCTTTTGGAATTTTTGGATTTCGGTTTTGTACAAATTTTTTATGAATTTTTTGGTCATTTTTTGGTGAAAAATTGGGATTTTTGGTTCTGACGGTAAAAGTTGCTGAAAATTTGCATACAGGGTTTTCGGATATGCTGAATCCGAATTTGAAATCAGATTTGAAAATTTGAATTCGGGCCAAAATGTAAAAATGTGTTTTTAAGGGTTTGTAGAGTATTTCTGCTTTTGGAATTTATGGATTTCGTTCTTTTGAAAAAATGGTTTTTTGATAGGTTTCAGGCAAAAGAGCTGAGAATTTGGGGTTATTGAAGAGAGTCCAAGATTTTAAGATCCAGGGAAGTTTCTGGAGAAGTATTTAAGATTTTAAAATAAAGGCAAGTTTCTTGAAAAGTATTGAAGATTTTGAGATCAAGTCAAGGTTCGGAAGAAGTAATCAAGATTTTGAGATCAAGTGAAGGTTCGTGAGAAGTATTCATTATTTTAAGATCTAGGCAAGTTTCTGAAGAAGTATCCAAGATTTTAAGGAGATTTTCTGGAGAAGTATTCAGGATTTTAAGATTAAGGCAAGTTTCTTGAAAAGTGTTCAAGATTTTGAGATCCAGGCAAGTTTCTGAAGAAGTATCCAAGGCACCTAAGGGACTTGGTCTTAGGCTTAAGCTCCCGAACAACCCTTAAAAGGGCATAGTGAGTAAGTAAGTAAATGAATAAGTGAGTAAGTGGGTAAGTGAGTAAGTGAGTAAGTGGGTAAGTGAGTAAGTAAGTAAGTAAGTGGGTAAGTGAATAAATGAGTAAGTGGGTAAGTGAGTAAGAGCGTAAGTGAGTAAGTAAGTAAGTCAATAAGTGAGTAAGTAAGTAAATGAATAAGTGGGTAAGTGAGTAAGTGAGTAAGTGGGTAAGTGGGTAAGTAAGTAAGTGAATAAGTGAGTAAGTGGGTATAAGTGAGTAAGTGAATAAATGAGTAAGTGGGTAAGTGAGTAAGTAAGTAAGTGGGTAAGTGAATAAATGAGTAAGTGGGTAAGTGAGTAAGAGCGTAAGTGAGTAAGTAAGTAAATGAATAAGTGAGTAAGTGGGTAAGTGAGTAAGTGAGTAAGTGGGTAAGTGAGTAAGTAAGTAAGTAAGTGGGTAAGTGAATAAATGAGTAAGTGGGTAAGTGAGTAAGAGCGTAAGTGAATAAGTAAGTAAGTCAATAAGTGAGTAAGTAAGTAAATGAATAAGTGGGTAAGTGGGTAAGCGGGTAAGTGAGTAAGTGCGTAAGTAAGTAAGTGAATAAGTGAGTAAGTGGGTAAGTGAGTAAGTAAGTAAGTAAGTGGGTAAGTGAATAAATGAGTAAGTGGGTAAGTGAGTAAGAGCGTAAGTGAGTAAGTAAGTAAGTCAATAAGTGAGTAAGTAAGTAAATGAATAAGTGGGTAAGTGAGTAAGTGAGTAAGTGGGTAAGTGGGTAAGTAAGTAAGTGAATAAGTGAGTAAGTGGGTATAAGTGAGTAAGTGAATAAATGAGTAAGTGGGTAAGTGAGTAAGTAAGTAAGTGGGTAAGTGAATAAATGAGTAAGTGGGTAAGTGAGTAAGAGCGTAAGTGAGTAAGTAAGTAAATGAATAAGTGAGTAAGTGGGTAAGTGAGTAAGTGAGTAAGTGGGTAAGTGAGTAAGTAAGTAAGTAAGTGGGTAAGTGAATAAATGAGTAAGTGGGTAAGTGAGTAAGAGCGTAAGTGAGTAAGTAAGTAAGTCAATAAGTGAGTAAGTAAGTAAATGAATAAGTGGGTAAGTGGGTAAGCGGGTAAGTGAGTAAGTGCGTAAGTAAGTAAGTGAATAAGTGAGTAAGTGGGTAAGTGTGTAAGTGGGTAAGTGAGTAAGTAAGTAAATGAATAAGTGGGTAAGTGAGTAAGCGGGTAAGTGAGTAAGTAAGTAAGTGAATAAGTGGGTAAGTGAGTAAGTGGGTAAGTGTGTAAGTGAGTAAGTAAGTAAGTGGGTAAGTGAGTAAGTGTGTAAGTGAGTAAGTAATTAAGTGAATAAGTGAGTAAGCGGGTAAGTGAGTAAGTATGTAAGTGAGTAAGTAAGTAATATAAGTATTTTAAGATCCAGACAAGTTTCTTGAAAATTTCTAAAGATTTTTAGAACCAGACAAGTTTCTTGAAAAGTTCTAAAAATTTGAAGATCCAGACAAGTTTCTGAAAAAGTTCTAAAGATTATAATATCCATACAAGTTTCTTGAAATGTACTACAGATTTTAAGATCTGATATGAAGTAGATAATTACTGTAAAGCTATGCAATAGTTGTAGGTTTTTATGTAAGTGTGAGTTAGAAAAAGGTATCGAAAGGTATGCCGCGGGCTTTGCCCGCGGCCCACCGAAAACTAGTTTAAGAACCAACCTCTAGCCTGAATTGACGACACTTGCACTCCCAACGCTGCCAAGTACCGCAGACATTTTTCTATACTTTCTACCGGTTCAGTAGAATTCAACGCACATAATAACGTTTCCTTAGATGCTCCACGACAGTCGCTTGCTGAAAACTTTTGAGAGTGTATTTAGATAAAATTGTACAAAGAAGGAAACAATTTTTGGTAACAAATTTATGTTTCTATTTTTACCTATTAATTCTTGCCAATTATTTAACGTCCTAGATATTTAGATCTCGTACCATCAATTTATTTTTATGGTATTTTATACAAATTGTAGCACATCCCTAAATACTAAGCGGCGTCGTGCGTGTGTGTGTGTGTAGGCAACGCTCCCGTGTCATCAATCATCCAGAAATATCCAGCATTCAGATCGGGGCGAGTGATAGCTCAATCGATAGGTCTCAAAAAGTTAGCTCCGGGAAAATTGTCAGAACCAAAATTTGAATATTTGAATTCGCGCCAAAACCGAAAAACGTGTTTTTAAGGGTTTTGACCATGGGAAGTGATGTTTTTTATGTTCCCAATCGATTTCTGAGGCGATTCTGGACAACTTTGCTTTTTACACTTTTTGATTTGGCGCATTTTTGAAAAAAAGCCACTTTTTGGCCAGAAAATCGGGTTTTTTGATGTAATGTGTCTACGGGTCTGATTTTTGGTACCCGGGGGTTTTCGGGTACGCTGATCACGAATCTGATGTCAGATTCGTGATTTGTTCTCACGAGGTCGTGTTATTCTCACGAGGTCTCTCACGAGGTCGGAACTTTCCCGGGCGGGATGTTACTAACGGGCGGGCTTCAACGAATTTATACCGCCCCACGAATCTAGGCTCCCGACGGCTAGCCGGCGGTAGCCGGCTAGTTTTAAATTGGATGGGAGCAAACAACTAATAGTTTTAGAAACATGAGTCAATAATGGGGGTAAACAAATTTGTCCTTGATGAAAATTCTCAAAGAACAGTCCTAACGGAGATCTTATCTCTTTAATTTTCATGCAGAACTCGGCGCATATTTCACAACTGGCCTTGTAAGTTCTATTTCAAACATACTTATGCGAAACATTGAAATATCCTTCCATCAAAAGAAATTATTCTCTATACTCAAAGAAAATATATAATAAATAAGTGCATTTGTATAAAATATAAAAAATATAAAAATGACACTTTACTTACAAATGGCATGGATCAATCCAACTAACGTTTTTGGATAACATAGTTCGCTGCTCAGATCAGTAATCGGCTTTAGTTTAGACTTGCTTAGCTGATGATTTGCCCATGCTGTATATATCTGAAAGTTTCTTTATAATTTCGGCCACAATATTATTCTATTTATGACAAAATTTAAAATGTTTGGATATCATCTAATTTCACTACTGTTCTTTGATATCATAATATCAAAATGAAATCAAATTCCACTTAGTCTTCACAATTTAGTCAAGTCCACAAATAAATGAGAAAACGTTAAACCTAGTTCTGACAACCAATTCTATCCCGTGTAATTCTAAGCTCATTCCAATGGTCAAAGCCCTCCAAGGGTTAATCTTCAGCTCAACAGATATTTTATGGATGCATTTCCTTTTGAGTCATTCTCATCCTAAAATGGCCATTGCATAACGTCCACTATGGCTGCCATATCAGCCTTATACACGAAATATACCGCCTTTTGCCGGGCTCTGTTTGGAAATGACACATCCCGTTTCCCCTCCAGGGAAAATAGGATGAAGAGAACAGCAAGTTGTAATGACCACTGCACACAACTCTTCCGGAATTTGTGATATGTCATGATATGGACTTAAAGATGATGGGTGTAAATGCAAACAACAAGATATTTTCGGAAGACATGTTTTTGCAAGCAAAATGAGTATTGCAATTTAGAATAAGATCCATAGGACTGCACCCGCGGCTCCGCCGCTTGGCGGCGCCCCGCCCATATCAGTATGCCTTGGGTAGATATGCCTTCCACCTGGCCATATCTCCCGCTCGCCGGCCTGTATCCAGCCGATTGATACGTCATTCGTCTTGTCTCATCGAGAGCTACAAAATGACGTATCACTCGCCCATAACTAAGCCGTCTGGAGAAATTTCCAGGTGCGCGAAAATGTTGCATTCTCGGGATTGCCCCAGGCCATATCTCCCGCTCGCCGGCCTGTATCCAGCCAAATGATACGTCATTCGTCTTGTCTCATTGAGAGCTACAAAATGACGTATCACTCGCCCATAACTAAGCCGTCTGGAGAAATTTCCAGGTGCGCGAAAATGTTGCATTCTCGGGATTGCCCCAGGCCATATCTCCCGCTCGCCGGCCTGTATCCAGCCAAATGATACGTCATTCGTCTTGTCTCATTGAGAGCTACAAAATGACGTATCACTCGCCCATAACTAAGCCGTCTGGAGAAATTTCCAGGTGCGCGAAAATGTTGCATTCTCGGGATTGCCCCAGGCCATATCTCCCGCTCGCCGGCCTGTATCCAGCCAAATGATACGTCATTCGTCTTGTCTCATCGAGAGCTACAAAATGACGTATCACTCGCCCATAACTAAGCCGTCTGGAGAAATTTCCATGTGCGCGAAAATGTTGCATTCTCGGGATTGCCCCAGGCCATATCTCCCGCTCGGCGGCCTGTATCCAGCCAAATGATAAGTCATTCGTCTTGTCTCATTGAGAGCTACAAAATGACGTATCACTCGCCCATAACTAAGCCGTCTGGAGAAATTTCCAGGTGCGCGAAAATGTTGCATTCTCGGGATTGCCCCAGGCCATATCTCCCGCTCGCCGGCCTGTATCCAGCCGATTGATACGTCATTCGTCTTGTCTCATTGAGAGCTACAAAATGACGTATCACTCGCCCATAACTAAGCCGTCTTGAGAAAGTTGCCCTTTTACGTGACACACGTGACACACGGATGTCACGTTTTCACGTATGTCAACCCCAAATCTGACATTGATAACCCCCCCTAAAATCATGGGTTTTTGGGGGTACTCGCGAGTTTGGGGTCCGGGACCCCCAAAAAGTGGGGTATTCTAGGGAAGCGCCACAACGGCTACGCCGCGACCAATTTTTTTCTGAGTAAATTGGCTAAAAAAATTTTTCGACAAAAAAATTTTTCGTACCCCGGGGGTACCCTGGACAGTTTTTTTGAGCCCGGATTCGGATTCAGCACCATCGAAAACCTCCGGGTGCAAAAAATCAGCATCGCAGCAGCTTTGGTTCAAAAATGTCAAATTTTGGCCAAAAAAGCCTATTTTTGGCAAAAAAATGCCACTTTTCGAGATCGCCGCTCCCAAATTTTTGCGGATTCGTATACCAACTTTCCGAGACCTACAAAATGAGCTATCAAGCACCCCTGTATCGGGGGTACAAAAAAACTTTCCTTTGTAGAGTCAAAAACACCCATTTTTGCCACTTTTTGGCCAAAAAGTGGCACTTTTTGAGATCGCCGCTCCAAAATTTTTTGCATTTCCGTTTTTACTCGTCGAGACCTACAAAATGAGCTATCACACACCCCTCTAGCGGGGGTACATAATTCTGGGCGTTCCGGACAAACCCGCGTCACTTGCGCTTTAGGGTGATTAGAAAAATATTACATAAACTGTCATCAAACAATGTTTAATTAAAAAATTAAAACATCAGTCAATCTACACGAAATACATAATTTATAAAAAAAATAACTCATGAGGAAAATATTTATTTTAAGCTGTACGGATATTGATTTAATTCTTTTTGTAAGGCAACATTTCGTAACTAAATTCGTCTTCAATAGCGAATATACTAAAATTATGAAAATATTCCAATTATAAATTCCACACAGGTAATTAACTGAGAGGATGATGTTGATTGAGAGAATGTTTATGGCAATTTTCTTTAAAAATCGCTACAATGAGTCAAGTACAGTAAACGAACCTTTATGGAATCTCGGCTAGAACTGACAGTACACTCATCACTTTGAATAGGTAATTTAGATATTACGCAGTTTAACATGTCAGTTTCTGCATAATACAGTGACTATTTCAAGAATGTCCAATTTTAAGTTTTTTAGATCAAATAAACACATGAATTTCGTTGTCGAAGTTAAGAACATCGAATTATAAAGTTAAAATGCAAAAGTTGAAATACAGAAAACTTGGGATGTAAAATCATAAATTTTTAATGGTACAGTGACGGCCATCGAAATAGGACCACCACATGCGAAAAAGAAAATTTGTTCCAAACTCAAAATTTTTGAAGACACGTTACTAAATCTTTTTTACCGCAACAAACTGCATTCAAAGTAGTGCCGAAATGCGCAAAAAGGTTGTTGCCGGTCTGTTCATTTTAAAAAGTTTTTGGATCTGTTTACGCCGATCCACGATGAAGTAGGACCACTTTACAATTTGGTCAAAAACTCTGAAAATTGTCACAGCAATGGAAAAACTTTTCAATGTATAGCAAACCGGATCTGTAACTCTATTATTTGGCATACAACTCAAAATTTCTAAGTTTGCAGGAAAATGACTTGTTTCTGTACTCATTTTTCTTCAGAAATACAAGGAAAATGGGTTTTTAGACAAAAATGACTCGTTTTTGCAAAAAATGGCTTTTGAAAAATTTTTCCAAAAATAGAAGTTTGAGAGCACACCATTGGGTACAAAAACACGAAAACAATGAAAAGGTTTCGTGACGTTCTGTGAAATTTGAACACCTAAGTACAAAAAATTTTTTAAAATGTATGGAAAATACTGTGAAATCAGACAATTTTTTGTACTTAGGTGTTCAATTTTGATAGAACGTCACGAAACGTTTTTCTGCTTTCGTGTTTTTGTGCCAAATGGTGTGCTCTCAAACTTCCATTTTTGGAAAAATTTTTCAAAAGCCATTTTTTGCAAAAACGAGTCATTTTTGTCTAAAAACCCATTTTCCTTGTATTTCTGAAGAAAAATGAGTACAGAAACAAGTCATTTTCCTGCAAACTTAGAAATTTTGAGTTGTATGCCAAATAATAGAGTTACAGATCCGGTTTGCTATACATTGAAAAGTTTTTCCATTGCTGTGACAATTTTCAGAGTTTTTGACCAAATTGTAAAGTGGTCCTACTTCATCGTGGATCGGCGTAAACAGATCCAAAAACTTTTTAAAATGAACAGACCGGCAACAACCTTTTTGCGCATTTCGGCACTACTTTGAATGCAGTTTGTTGCGGTAAAAAAGATTTAGTACCGTGTCTTCAAAATTTTTGAGTTTGGAACAAATTTTCTTTTTCGCATGTGGTGGTCCTATTTAAATGTCCGCCTAAAATCGTGGGTCGGCGTAAACAGATCCAAAAACAGTTTTAAAATTAAAGGATCGCCAACAATCTTCTTGCATATTTCGGCACCGCTTGGAATGTAGTTTGTTGCGGTAAAAAAGATTTAGTAACGTGTCTACAAAAATTTTGAGTTTGGAACAAATTTTCTTTTTCGCATGTGGTGGTCCTATTTCGATGGTATATTCAATAAAATTATGAACCGAGTTTGTATAACCTACATTGCCAGAGGGCAACTCATTACTATTAAGGCAATGGTTAAGCTGGACAATGCTGATTTGAAGGGATTAGGCAAAAGTTCAAGTGCAGGATATATGCTCATGGAAACAGGAGTGTTGGTGACAGCCTTTCCTTCCAGATTATTATTGAAATTAGAAAAGGAAAGCCTGAACTTGAGCACATGCGCAAATTTGCATACAACATTGGAGCTGTCGCTCGTAATAAGGAATACTGCCAATTGCGCTCGGTGTACACATCCCCGAAGGGCATTGGGAAACAACAAGACTGGATGTGAGAAGCAGGAAGGCTATTATTATAATTATCTAGACGTAATAGGTTTCATTTACACTTTAAGGATTAGTAAATTTATTTCTATTTCCACTTCCTGAAACCTTTAATAGTATTAAACTAAAAATTCATATTCCGTCTATTTCGTTATTATTTTGGGAATTAGTATCAAAATAAAAAAATGATTTGTGGCTTTAAGTAAATTTTAATACTTGAAAGAAATTGGTATAAAATAAAATATATAGAGTGTAACCTGATTAACGGAAAAAAGAAACAATTTTGCAAGCCACAGCAGATAAAACAATAATAAGTATTATTTTATACTTTTTCATTATTCTGTTTTGCACAATGGGCACATAAGCTGACAAGTTTGCTCGAAAGCTATAACTAGCTGTCTCCATTAGCCTTATTCAATTTTCCCAATTTCTGGCTTTTGTTCAAGATCATCAGAAATATTTTTTTCCGGTCATCGTCCAATAATTCCCTTCCTATGACTAATTGACCTTTGAAGAAGGAAATGGTTAGTATTTGGGCCCAGGCGTTGAAAGTATGAAAGGGGGCAAATTGGCTGACTTATAGGGCACCACCCCTGTTCGAGCCAGCCCTTAATTGAATAAATGGTTTGGTTCAAGCTGTGCGAGCATAAAAGTGCGCAAAACTATTTAACAGCCATGAGAAAAGAATTAGAGGTACATAATTTTAAAACAGTTGATTAGTCTAGATGAAAATTTGGCTTGAAAAATGAAATCACTTACAGGAATGAGTTCCTGGTTGGATGGATAAGAACGTTCGGAAATTGTGATTTTCTTTGGCGAAGAAGAATAGTGCTTTCTCAGCATAGTTGCAAACAAAAATAGAGTGTCACCTTGAGGGTTGAATAATAATTAGGTGAGGTATGTCACTTTGTAAGTAAAATATTTAAGTAAAATAGTGTTAGGAAATAGAAGCGAATATGTACATAGCCTCGTATAATCGTGAAACTTACAACTGAAAAACATGTTATAAAATGAAAATAATCAATTTTAATCTCATGCTAGCGAACGAGAACTGATTCGATGGAGGATCAATTCCCGAAATTTGCATAAAATTTCCAATGAAGTGTAAAATAACGAGTACGACAATCATGTGAAAGTTTTTGATTTGAATTTAATATTTAGAATTTTTATCTATTCAATTTAGCATCACACAACACGGGTTTTATTACAACAAATTCTGCAATATATAGCCCTCGTAATTACAGCAATATCAATGTGCTTTCTAATGATAAAAAGCTTACACTTTGAATCAAATATTGTAGTTACTAGCGAAGTGGGGCCGCTTCGCGGCCCTCACTTCGCTAGGAAGCGGTTAGCGTGCACAGCGGGAGATTGGGTTCGTCATCGCTTCGCGCACCGCCATCAGTATGCCCCGTCTGTATCAGTATGCCCATCGCCATCAGCAGTCAGATTGGGTTGTTCGGGAGTAAGGGTTGTTCGGGAGTAGAGCAGCATGAGACTATTTCGGGCCTTCGGCCCTCAAGCAGCTAAACTCAGTCTAAGTTTGGCTCAGTCTGAGTTTGGCTCAGTCTGAGTTTGGCTCAGTCTGAGTTTGGCTCAGTCTGAGTTTGGCTCAGTCTGAAAAAGGGCTGACAGACAGACAGACAAAAATATGCTTGGGGCCCTCAAAAAGGGGGGACAGACAGACAAAAATATGCTTGCGGCCCTCAAAAAGGGGGGACAGACAGACAAAAATATGCTTGGGGCCTCAAAAAGGGGGGACAGACAGACAAAAATATGCTTGGGGCCCTCAAAAAGGGGGGACAGACAGACAAAAATATGCTTGGGGCCCTCAAAAATGGGGGACTGACAGCCAAATATATGCTTGGGGCCTCAAAAAGGGGGGACAGACAGACAAAAATATGCTTGCGGCCCTCAAAAAGGGGGGGGGGACAGACAGACAAAAATATGCTTGGGGCCCAAGGGGGGCCAGACGGACAAAAGTATGCTTGGGACCCTCAAAAAGGGGGGACAGACGGACAAAAATATGCTTGGGGCCCTAAAAATGGGGGGACAGACAGACAAAAAAGCTTGGGCCCAAAGGGGAAGACAGACAAAATATGCTTGGGCCCTCAAAAAGGGGGGACAGACAGACAAAAATATGCTCCGGGCCTCAAAAAGGGCGGACAGATAAATATATGCTTGGGGCCCTCAAAAAGGGGGGACAGACAGACAAATATATGCTTGGGCCCTCAAAAAGGGGGGACAGACAGACAAATATATGCTTGGGCCCTCAAAAAGGGGGAACAGACAGATAAATATATGCTTGGGGCCCTCAAAAAGGGGGACAGAGACACAAATATATGCTTGGGCCCTGAAAAAGGGGGGACAGACAGACAAATATATGCTTGGGGCCTCAAAAGGACAGACAGACAAAAATGCTTGGGGCCTCAAAAGGGGGACAGACAGACAAAAATATGCTTGGGGCCCTCAAAAAGGGGGACAGACAGACAAAGAAGGGGGGACAGACAGACAAAAATATGCTTTCGGCCCTCAAAAACCGAGGCAGACAGACAAAAATATGCTTGGGGCCCTCAAAAAGGGGGGGACAGACAGACAAAAATAAGCTTGGGGCCCTTAAAAAGGGGGGACAGACAGACAAAAATATGCTTGGGGCCCTCAAAAAGGGGGGACAGACAGACAAAAATATGCTTGGGGCCCTCAAAAAGGGGGGACAGACAGACAAAAATATGCTTGGGGCCTCAAAAAGGGGGGACAGACAGACAAAAATATGCTTGCGGCCCTCAAAAAGGGGGGGGGACAGACAGACAAAAATATGCTTGGGGCTCTCAAAAAGGGGGGACAGACGGACAAAAATATGCTTGGGGCAAAATTTAGTCTATATTTTGTCTAAAATTTGCCTACAATTAGCTAAATGTTGACCTCAAATTCGGATTCCCCGCTAAAAGTTACCCTAATTAGGTACATTTTAAAAATAAGCACCCCTAAGAATGAACTTAGGAGTGTGCGTCATTCGCATGTCTCATGCGAATGACGCACAAAGACGTCACTAACTTATTATAAGGATTATTTTGTAACATTGCGAAATGCACATGTTTATAATTAAAAGCATATCAATGTAAATAATAATCCTAAAATACAAAAATGATAATTAATTAAAAACATTTCTTTCTTATAATATTCCCATTTTACTAAGCCACATCCGACCTTTCCTTTTGCCGCGCCATTTCAACAAGTTCGACTTTGAAAGGCAAGAACAAGCCGGGTTCATCTCTTTCATTACTTTCTATTCCATCGCTCTGCGAAGACACCAACCTCAAACCCTGAAAAGACAATCCACTTTGTATCTCCAGCCTTAAGGCAGTCTTTCTTTTTCGCTACTTCCATTTCGGGCCATCTTCCTTGTGCCATTCATTCAAAAAATAGCGTCGGCAACCACCAATAAGATGATGGGCTAGGGGCCATTTGGGTCGCCCCACAGGAATTGGCCCATTTTATACCACAAAAACGCAGATAAAAGAAAAGAGACATGAGGAGAAATTGACTCCTATTTCAGAGGGACAATTCGCCTGGGCCCAATTTTTACCAGCATTTTACTACTTGCCAGAGATTGCTTCACGGCTTTTATTAGAACAGAAAGTGTACCGAAGCAGAACATCGGATGTCCTCGTGTTTAGTATAAATTGAGTATGAATTGACGGTACATGTCGCTAAGTGCATACATGATATATAAAAAGTATGAAACTATAATTTGTTAGTTATACGCTGTTAGTATTAAATTTGGAACTTTCTTCTCGTTGTTGGATTTCAGAGTATTTCATTTTTCCAAAGCATTTTACCACCTATGTGAAAAGTGTTTACCTGTCCAAATTCGTAAAATCGAACAGCTCTCAATGTGTGAGGTGTATGACGCACACACCCATTACACATCATATCAATGAAAATAGTAACGCATTTTTTAATTGGGCCAATCAAAACGGTTCATAAATCATCATAAAAACTTTTCTTCATATATTAAAGCAATTTATCAAAGGAGAACAAACTGGTATAAAAGGTAATTTTGACCAACACTCTCATTGTTTAATGCAGAATTTTATAACAATGCGAAAAATAACGATCAGTAGTTTATTTATTTCTATTCTTGCTATCTCGATAAATTTTGCAAATGCCGAAGATGATTCGTTGAATAAAGGTATTGTATGTGGAGAAAATTTCTGAACTTTGATGAAGTAAAACCCAAAAGTTGGTCGACTATTTAAAAATTTCTGCATTTTAGTTGATTATTCTATAGGACACCCGCGGCCTCCGCCGCGGACCACCCGCGGCTACGTCGCGGAACTGCCCCAACTCCCCTCGCTCCTTTATGTTGTTTGCGGACTCAAAGAACGCTGGTGTGGGGGAGCGGCAGAGAAAGAAAGAAACACTCTCTCACCCTTCGCTGAGAAGAAGGGAAAATCTGAAAGAAGAAGGGCAGAGCCAGACGGCAGGAAAACGACGAAATAGTGTGCATTTTTTGAAACTTTGATGAGTCATAACTCTCGATAGAAACACGCGATCACCTTGGAACCGGTACCAATCGTCTTCTCTCGCCGAGAGGAAGCGATTGACGTATCACACGCCAAAATCCGAGCGGAGCGTGAAAAGTTCTATTCGTGACATACTGACACAGTGCGCCTTAGAGGGACTCGATACTTAAGCTTGAATCAGTTATTTCAATATGATCCAAATTTTTTAAATGTCTTTTTTCTTCCTAATGCTAAAATTAGGCAACATTCATAATGAAAATACCGTCATGTCAACTTGTATGATGCAAGCATCTGAGATTCTATTGAAGAACCTCATTTATGGTAGTCGGAGGCACATATTTTTTGTACGACCGTATTTTCTTGTTGCAAAAATAGATAATTATTACAAAAATGGATAGCGAGATAAATAATATCGTAGAATAAATCTTAGGAAATTAATCTCATTTTATCAATTCCTTTTAGGATTAACAGCGATCAAGCGTAGTGCAGCACCGAAGGAGGTTATAGTTGTGAATCGAGAGGAAGAACAGGCACTTGAGCGTCGTATAGCGGAAGCATTTAAGGCTAGGCACGCAAGTGGGTCACAAAAGCCGAAATGAATATGAATGCTCGTGACTTAATCATGTGAAGGGGAGCATAATTGAGTCCAATCCATCTGTCTAGATCACAAAATTCTTCTACAATATCAAAGTCAAGAGCGTTGAGATGTTTAAAATATCATTGTTCAAAATTGTATTATTGAAGTAGCATTTGATCTTTTATAAATAAACCTTTTATAAAAGATGATGGATTAAACTAACAACGTTCAACGAGTACCATTACGCCAATTTTACTCGCATTAGTTTAAGTCGCTATTTTATTATAATTATGTTTTGAAAAATTTTCAGCTATCTTCCGTAGATTTATTTGTACATATGCTAAATTTTAGCTCGCGCATTATTTATTACAAATGCACATGTACAATGGTATTCAATGTATCGGGTGGCCAATAAGTTCTGATGCCACTTTTCAATTACGCATATTTTTTTAGAATGAATGATTGACTATGAGTGTTTGATATTATTTTGTTGCCTATTTTGTCTGCTTTAATCTGGTATATAGCTTTTATTTATCACTTCACAAAATATTTAAAATATCACATAAAGTTTGTTATACACCCCCTGTATAAATTTTTGAGGGGTGTATAAATTTTGGGCTGATATGGTGTCTAAAAACGCTCATAAGTCAGCGATAACCCAACAAAAGACAAATCTGTAAAAAAGTGTGTGGTAGAGCACAGAATGTAGAATAAGGCTAGTGAAACAGATTTTCTCGATAAGTAAAAATCATGTGCAAAAAACAAAAAATATATGAAAACTTAAAATGAATTTTGAGGTTGTTGTACACATTCTGTGAAATATCGAATATTTCATGAGATAAAGTATTAAAGTTATATATCGTTGAAAACTAGACAAAATTTGCAGTTATTTGATCTATTGGCCGTATCACGTTTCTATCAAGCAGTTTTTCAAAATTTTTAATTTTGAACCCTAACAAAAACATTTCTTAATTTTCTTCAAAAGTATGGTGTCGGAAATTACTCATATCTCGCCGATAATCAAACGAAAAATTATTCTGTAAAAAGTATTTTATTGTCCACAAACTGTACAATAAACCTGCTAAAACCATTTTTCGGAATGATTAAAATTGTAAACAAAAATTAGTAAAATATGGAAAATACCTTCAAAAAATTTATACAGGGGGTGTATAACAAACTTTATGTGATATTTTAAATATTTTCTGAAGTGATAAATAAAAGCTATATACAGGATGAACGCAGACAAAATGGGCAACAAAATAATATCAAACACTCATAGTCAGTCATTCATTCTAAAAGAAATATGCGTAATTGAAAAGTGGCATCAGAACTTATTGGCCACCCGATACATCGGTATTCAAAACGTTCGCGAAAATAGAGGCCCACTAAATTTTAACTTTTTGGAAGCTTCGATTGCGGATAAAAGGGTACGTTGAGCAAATTTGCGAGAATATTTTTAAGTTGCTTATTTGATTTATCTATTCCTATATTTGATGATGAGGACAATTTTAGCGTCCTTTTTTTGTTATGTATAGTTGTTATGCATAGTAAGCCGTTTGAATAATTACATGTGTTTAGTTAGCATTTAATAGACCGTTAACAGATCATGGTGATACGAAGACTCAAAAGTTTTGCAAATGTCAGTTTTTGTTTTACATTTATGTCCCTTTTCTTATTTAAAAGCAATAGCTAAATTCTTTTTTTGCGATAAACACTCTTACGTTATATTTTTTAACTCTTGTACCAAAACGCTAAATGCTAATAATACTGTACCATCACACACAAATGGAACTTAACTTAGTTTTGAGTGCGAATTTTCAGCTTTCTTTATTTTCGTACAATATGCATATAATATGATGCCTCGCGCAGAGGGAACAAGTAGACGCTTATTTATTTCTTACTCACTTCTTTCTTTTGTATATAAAACCGGAACAATGCATCAGATGGGCGCGGACCAGTAGTTGTAACCGTAACATAAATTAACTATCGTGTTAAGTGTGTATCTATGTATTTGGCATAAAATCTATCATATTATATTTATCTTTAATTTTATTTTGTATTAATTTATTTTGTACTGAATAGGTCTTATTTCTGTACATCAACAAACACGTTAATGCGATTGTCATCGCGATAATTTTATTGAATATTTCGATAGTTCAATCATTAATTTGCAATTTATTTTCATCATCTGTAAGTTAAATGCTTGCTTGGTCACATTAATAATTCTTAACGTTTTCCGAAATAATCAGAATATATACGGGTATGCACTAATGGGATTATAATTCAAGAAGATGGTTTGATTATGGATGTGGTATTTGATTACGATATGAACTGCCGCGCATCTGCACAATGCTATTGCTGCGCTTTTGCTGTCACTCAAAATCTGGTAATGGGATGGAAAATGCCTGTTAATTCTTTTTCCTTTGAGGGCATTATTTGAATACATTAATATATTTGAGAATTGCAGCTGACGCGTACGAAAGTTTCGAAAAAGGGTTTATAAGATTTTATTCAAACAGCAGTGTATTCTATGTTCTTTGAATAAACATATTTTCGTGTAAAGGCGCCAGAAATTTATTTATTGCTCTCTGATGGCTTCAGTCACTTACTAAAGCAATCGCATACGATAAATTAAAATAACCATTTTCTCCGTCTGTCCAAAAGTACCCATTTATCGATTCCATAGCTTTTCTGAATTTATGTAATATAGGTCCTCATATTTTTTAATTTATGCAAACTAATTAAAGTAACTAACTAAAGCTGATAATTATTACTTACGAACTACTTTCAGAACTGCGATGAAATGATTGAAGATTTTGAAATGGCAGACAAGCATAGTGCAAAGTTTACGAAAATCAAGGATCCATACATTGACAAGGTAAGTATTTTTCGTTTGTGACCCCTATCTCTAACATGTGTAAAAATGCATAGAATTTTCATCATTTTGAACGATCGTTTGGTCCACGAACGAAATATAATTCATAGAAATATTAGCCTTTGTTTTAAGCATTGTTCTATTTTATTTTATCGCTGTTTCGCTCATAAGAAATTTTTGTCTGTAAGTGAGGTTTTTGTCTGTAAGTGAGGTTTTTAAGGGATCAAAGATCAGACTGAGTCAAGTGAGGTTTTTTGTCTGTAAGTGAGGTTTTTAAGGGATCAAAGATCAGACTGAGCCAAACTCAGACTGAGTCAAGTGAGGTTTTTTGTCTGTAAGTGAGGTTTTTTGTCTGTAAGTGAGGTTTTTGTCTGTAAGTGAGGTTTTTAAGGGATCAAAGATCAGACTGAGCCAAACTCAGACTGAGTCAAGTGAGGTTTTTTGTCTGTAAGTGAGGTTTTTTGTCTGTAAGTGAGGTTTTTGTCTGTAAGTGAGGTTTTTAAGGGATCAAAGATCAGACTGAGCCAAACTCAGACTGAGTCAAGTGAGGTTTTTTGTCTGTAAGTGAGGTTTTTGTCTGTAAGTGAGGTTTTGTCTGTAAGTGAGGTTTTTAAGGGATCAAAGATCAGACTGAGCCAAACTCAGACTGAGTCAAGTGAGGTTTTTTGTCTGTAAGTGAGGTTTTTTGTCTGTAAGTGAGGTTTTTGTCTGTAAGTGAGGTTTTTAAGGGATCAAAGATCAGACTGAGCCAAACTCAGACTGAGTCAAGTGAGGTTTTTGTCTGTAAGTGAGGTTTTTTGTCTGTAAGTGAGGTTTTTGTCTGTAAGTGAGGTTTTTAAGGGATCAAAGATCAGACTGAGCCAAACTCAGACTGAGTCAAGTGAGGTTTTTTGTCTGTAAGTGAGGTTTTTTGTCTGTAAGTGAGGTTTTTGTCTGTAAGTGAGGTTTTTAAGGGATCAAAGATCAGACTGAGTCAAGTGAGGTTTTTTGTCTGTAAGTGAGGTTTTTAAGGGATCAAAGATCAGACTGAGCCAAACTCAGACTGAGTCAAGTGAGGTTTTTTGTCTGTAAGTGAGGTTTTTTGTCTGTAAGTGAGGTTTTTGTCTGTAAGTGAGGTTTTTAAGGGATTAAAGATCAGACTGAGCCAAACTCAGACTGAGTCAAGTGAGGTTTTTTGTCTGTAAGTGAGGTTTTTTGTCTGTAAGTGAGGTTTTTGTCTGTAAGTGAGGTTTTTAAGGGATCAAAGATCAGACTGAGCCAAATTTAGACTGAGCCAAACTTAGACTGAGCCAAACTCAGACTGAGTCTGAGTTTGCGAGCCACCGTAGGTGGCGAGCCAATCCTGTGGTCGGGCGCGGAGCGCCCGACCTTCTCCCTTGGAATGTGAGTGAAGTTGGAACAGAAAAGGCATACTGATATAGAAAAGGCATACTGATATAGAAAAGGCATACTAATATAGAAAAGGCATACTAATATAGAAAAGGCATACTGATATAGAAAAGGCATACTGATATAGACTCCACGCGCGCTAGCGCGCGTTAGCGCGCTAGTAAGAAATAGTTAAATATATCCAAAAAGCCCACCAGAAATGTTAAGACGCTCAATGCTACATTGAGCAATATTTGAATTGTACTATTCTCTGTTTCTGATTATTTCTATAGCTTTCATAGAATTGGTCATAACACAAATGTTCTCGAAGTTAAACCTTACACCCAATCATGATTTCCAATTCTACATTTAATCTTGTTATCCCAAAATTATTGTTTTAGCTAGGACCTCGAACACCAATGCTAGATGTTCGGCAGCGGCACAAGGCCAAATGTATTTCCGACACAATCGAAAGTTTGGGCACTTCGATTGCATCATCCATAAAAGAGGATGATGAATTGCACGACGAGAATAAAGAGGACGTTCTGAAAACTGTAATTTTATATTAAAAATACTTGTACAATATTGCTTTGCATTTAGCCAAAGAGACGATCATCTGTAACGGCGCTCAAAAAACTTATTCCAGCACAACGTAGTACTTCAATTAGCAAGAAACGCACGATAAAAGAACCGATACTTTACGTTGTTGAAAGAATAATCAACGATCGCAAGGTAATTCTGTTTTCCACACATCTATTAATAGCATAATGTCAAGTCCGGACTCCGCAGTCCAAGTCTGCATATTCTTTACTTTTTTAATTTGGACTTTCTCTTATTCACTTTAAAGAAATTACCCTAAGGAGGTTAACTAAATAACCCTTGTTCGAGGTTCCATATTAGGGGTTCCATAATTAATTACAATGTCATGGGGTAAAGATTAAAACGGGTTACATTCAATTACAATCCATATCTAAAATATATATTTTAAACATGCCTCTATTCAAATGTGGATTTTTACCGATAACTCTTTTTAATATTTCTAAATGATAAAGCATCATCATCATCAGTAGTTATACTAAAGTACAGTCGGACCTCAATTGAGCGCGAATCTCGAATCTCACAATAAAATCGATTTAACGCGGATGGGCGGAACTTTTAAGTAATGTGTCTCGATTTAACGCGGGCCGCGAATTAACGCGGGTCTTGATTTAACGAGGATTTTGGGAGACAATTTGACCCGAGTTAAATTAAGGTCCGACTGTATTAACAATCAGTTTTATGGGCGAGGCTGAAATAAGAAAGCTCCATCTTTTGGCCAAAATTTGCGGCAAAATGAGCGTTTGAAAATTGAATTATTGTTTCGAGGGGTACGCAGCGGTACGAAGGGGGTTTGAGTCAATATGATGGAACCCTCCCATAGTAAATCGGTCACGCTGAATCCAAATCCGGATCAGATTTGAACTTTGATCTGCGATTTTAGAACTTTTCCCTTTAAAATTTAACTTTTTCGAGATTTTAAAGGGAAAAGTTCAAAAATTAAAGATCAAAGTTCAAATCTGATCCGGATTTGGATTCAGCGGGGTCGATTTACTATGGAGAGGTGCCATCATATTGACTCGGACCTCCTTCGTGCCGCTGCGTACCCCTCGAAACAATAATTCAAATCAATTTTCAAACGTTCATTTTGCCGCAAATTTTGGCCAAAAGATGGAGCTTTCTTATTTCAACCTCGCCCATACGCAATATTATCAGCATTCTCTTCTAGGTTAAAAACAAAGTGGAATATCTGGTGAAATGGAGTGGCTATGAAGAGAGCGAATCAACATGGGAGAATGGTGTAAAAATGGTACGAGTTGCTACATTTTCCTACTTTTTCCAACCTTCTGTTTTAGACTAAAATGTGTCCTGACCTCGTTCAGGAATACATTGATGTAAAGAAACGAAACAAGGACTCAAAGGCGAAAGAAGACTCACCAGTATGCACGTATATTTCTGGCGCGAAAAACGTCCGCGTTCCGCTCTCTAATTTGGTTGAAACCCCTATTAAGCGCACGTCCCCTAACAAGGATTATACAAGTTCTGTAGAAATAAACTCGCCGGAGGGAAGTGCCGCAACTCGCAGTCCCACGCGTTCAGCTTCCATAATTAGCGACGTGATGGTGGAAAACATATACCCAGGTTTTCATTTATTATTATTCATTTTGTATAATCGTTGAATGTATTGATACCCTATAGGTATAATGTGAGTAATGATTTTTCTCGTAACCTTAAATTAAGCCAAATATACGTCATGTTATCATTCTAAAATATTTTAGACTCTCATGAAGTGAAGAATATTCCAGTGCAAGTCCTCGGAGTCGCAGCTGCTGCTCTTGGAAATATTTCACCTATTGCTTATGTAAAATTTTCGGATGGTAGTCAGAAATATATGCAAACGTCTGTGCTGGCGGAACAGAATCATAAGGCAAGTTAATTAAAATATAGTCTAGCAATGCTTAGTTTTCGGAAATATATAGTTATGACTGCAATATATTTGGAACGAATAGAAATTTGAAGTGACATATAAAGAATATGAAAGAGTCATTCATAAGAGAGGTCATTTCGTAATATCCAATCATTGTGATAATTTAAATAGTTTATTTTGTTTCATTAGTGAGGGAACTCTGTACAAATTTGCACCAAAAGCGAAAAATTGTTCTGTAACATTCTAGAAGGGATAGTAATGGTTCAGTCGTACGCCCAGAGTCTCAGCATTAGTTTGAGCTTTTACTCACCTTTCTAGAATGATCCAGAACAATTTTAGCGCTTTTGTTATTTTTGAGCAAATTTGGAAAGGATTTCCTTGCTGATGACCCAGATTAACAACCAAAATTAATTAATTACCAAAATTAACAATTTAGATGCTCTTCGAATTCTATGAGAAAGAGCTTGGACTTCGAAAATAATATACATATTTGATTATAAGATTTTCGATATAACACATCTCGAAATTATCCGTTTATTGTTCTTTTTGCTGTCACTTATGAATATTTCTTCATAAAGCTTTATTCAATAAATATTACCTCATAATTATTTTCTATTAACACAAACAATACAAAGAAACCTATTTGCTCAATTTACAAAGAGTAAATTTAGATACAACATACATTAAATGTCCTTCTTTTAAAAGTCATTGCTGAAGATTTAAAATACACTCAAAAAACATATACCAATATTTGTAACACCATACAATATTAGTCTACTGAGCATAATTGAAGAATCGACTATTTCCTTCGAAACCGACAATTTGTGGTTGCGCTGATGTCGGTCTAAACTCAAAATGTATACCTTTATTAGCTCATTAACCCATGAGTTACCTTGATGGTCTATCAAATACTTTATTGCTTCTCGATGTGATCGATGATTTCTTGCAGCTTAGAATTTGAATAAATAACCTTGACACAGCATCCCTATATGGACGTACTGCACAGATCAGCACAACATTCGCCATAATATGGTATAGGCAAATTGATCTCATTGCTATACTGGTTAAAATCGACGCATGTTTCGCACCGTAAAGGAAAGACAGTCCGACAAAACATGAAGGCATAAGGACGAGAATTGCACCACTGAACATGTCAATTACCAGAGCTGTTATCAGGGCCCAATATAATGACATTGTCCGTGAACTAAAGATGTTTCGTTATTCATTTTGGTAATTCATTTTAAATTGTTTAATATCGACTTGGTAAACTTATATAGAGATGCAATATAACGGGGATATAAACTAATGACAAAGCACAACTAGAAATTCAAGTTTGAATTTTGCACCAACTACAGGGCATTATTATAAGTACATATTTAGAACTTCATAGAAAGAAAAAATAGACCAATATTTAATTTAATCAAAAATGCTACGGCAAAACGATTTTGGACATATGTATCCTGGATTCTGATAAGGATTAGAATGACTTATAAATGACCTTACAAATTTCAAATATTTTTTAAATCTAAAATATGTTAATTCAGAAACCTAAACAGATCTTTGCGTTTTCGAAGGTGATTGTAGCATCCGAACGTGCTAAGGAATATTATCGTAACAGTGATGCCTCCAAAAAGGAATGCAGCTCCACCAGCAAACATATAAATATTCTCTGCTCCATGACGCTGAAAATTCACATGAAAGAGTAAACGAACTTCTTGTTTGATTTTTCTATTGTTATGTATAATATGGTAGTTTAGTAAAGTATATGCGTTTTTAATTTTCGCACACACATCCAAAAGATAATAATAAAATCAATGTGACACATACAATAAATCCTATGATGTTCCTGTCGCTCATCTTAGTGTGCACCTTCGGGTCAACTATCAGCATGTGTTCCAGTAAAACATTTCGCGGTTCGACAAGGAAGCAGACTGGCGTCATAACGAGTGCTCCAGGTAAAATTAACGTCAAAAATATCATTGTAACCGTCAGCTTCGTGTTACACAAAACTCGAGTATACAGCCAATTATTAACCGTTTGGCAATATCGATATAAAAACTGTAACATTGTGGTTTGAAAATTTGCCATACCCAAAAACACAACAATTTGTACGTAAATTGTATTCATGGTTTCTCCCATATACACATTTCTGAGAGGACCGCCAACGAGAAGCAAAGGATATGGTAATAATGGCTCCGGAGCGACTAATGTAAAGAACGTCTCGAAGATGACGGCGTTTGTGGCATTAACTAAGATGAACCTTAAAAATTATTTTTAAACTAGTTTTCGGTGGGCCGCGGGCAAAGCCCGCGGCATACCTTTCGTTACCTTTTTCTAACTCTTACTTTCTAACACTTACAGAAAACCTACAACTATTGCATAGCTTTACAGTAAAGATCTTAAAATCTGTAGTACTTTTCAAGAAACTTGTATGGATATTATAAACTTTAGAACTTTTCAGAAATTTGTCTGGATCTTCAAATCTTTATAACTTTTCAAGAAACGTGTCTGGTTGTTAAAATCATAAGAACTTTTCAAGAAACTTGTCTGGTTCTAAAAATCTTTAGAACTTTTCCAGAAACTTGTCTGGATCTTAAAATACTTATATTACTTATTCACTTACTCACTTACCCACTTACTCACTTACCCACTTACTCACTTATTCACTTACTTACTTACTCACTTACTCACTTACTCACTTACTCACTTACCCACTTACTCACTTACTCACATATTCACTTACTTACTCACTTACTTACTTACTCACTTACCCTTACTTACCCACTTACTCACTTATTCACTTTCTCACTTACTCACTTACTCACCCACTTACTCACTTACTTACATACTCACTTACCCACTTACTCATTTATTCACTTACCCACTTACTCATTTATTCACTTACTCACTTATACCCACTTACTTACTCACTTACTCACTTACCCACTTACTCACTTATTCACTTATTCACTTACTTACTTACTCACTTACCCACTTACTCACTTACTCACTTACCCACTTACTCACTTACTCACTTACTCATTTACTCACTTATTCACTAATTCACTTACTTACTTACTCACTTACCCACTTACTCACTTACCCACTTACTCACTTATTCACAAATTCACTTACTTACTTACTCACTTACCCACTTACCCACTTACTCACTTATTCACTTACTTACTCACTTACTTACTTACTCACTTACCCACTTACTCACTTACCCACTTACTCACTTATTCACAAATTCACTTACTTACTTACTCACTTACTCACTTACTTACTTACTCACTTATTCACTTACTTACTTACTTACTCACTTACTTACTTACTCACTTACTCACTTACTCACTTACCCACTTACTCACTTACTTACTTACTCACTTACTAACTTACTCACTTACTCACTTACCCACTTACTCACTTACTTACTTACTCACTTACTCACTTACCCACTTACTCACTTACTCACTTACTCACTTACCCACTTACTCACTTATTCACAAATTCACTTACTTACTTACTCACTTACCCACTTACTCACTTACTTACTTACTCACTTATTCACTTACTTACTTACTCACTTACTTACTTACTCACTTACTCACTTACTCACTTACTCACTTACCCACTTACTCACTTACTTACTTACTCACTTACTCACTTACCCACTTACTCACTTACTTACTCACTTACTCACTTATTCACTAATTCACTTACTTACTTACTCACTTACCCACTTACTCACTTATTCACTTACTTACTCACTTACTTACTTACTCACTTACCCACTTACTCACTTACTCACTTACTCACTTACTCACTTACCCACTTACTCACTTATTCACAAATTCACTTACTTACTTACTCACTTACCCACTTACTTACTTACTCACTTATTCACTTACTTACTTACTCACTTACCCACTTACTCACTTACTCACTTACTCACTTACTCACTTACTCACTTACTCACTTACTCACTTACTCACTTACTCACTTACCCACTTACTCACTTATTCACAAATTCACTTACTTACTTACTCACTTACCCACTTACTCACTTACTTACTTACTCACTCACTTATTCACTTACTTACTTACTCACTTACTTACTTACTCACTTACTCACTTACTCACTTACCCACTTACTCACTTACTTACTTACTCACTTACTCACTTACCCACTTACTCACTTACTTACTCACTTACTCACTTATTCACTAATTCACTTACTTACTTACTCACTTACCCACTTACTCACTTATTCACTTACTTACTCACTTACTTACTTACTCACTTACCCACTTACTCACTTACTCACTTACCCACTTACTCACTTATTCACAAATTCACTTACTCACTTACCCACTTACTTACTTACTCACTTATTCACTTACTTACTTACTCACTTACTTACTTACTCACTTACCCACTTACTCACTTATTCACTTACTTACTTACTCACTTATTCACTTACTCACTTTCTCACTTACCCACTTACTCACTATGCCCTTTTAAGGGTTGTTCGGGAGCTTAAGCCTAAACCTAAGTCCCTTTGGCCCCAGGTTGTTCGAGCCGCAAGCCTAAGGCTTGTTTGGCGCCTTATAAGGGTTTTTCGGGAGCTTAAGCCTAAGACCAAGTCCCTTAGGTGCCTTGGATACTTCTCACGAACCTTGACTTGATCTCAAAATCTTGAACACTTTTCAAGAAACTTGCCTTTACTTTAAAATCTTGAATACTTCTCCAGAAACTTTCCTGGATCTTAAAATCTTGGACTCTCTTCAATAACCCCAAATTCTCAGCTCTTTAGCCTGAAACCTATCAAAAAACCGAAATCCAAAAATTCCAAACAGTAATGCTCTAAATAACCTATGTTTACGATCTAAAACAAAAAATAACAAACATTCAGTCAAAAAACCCTTAAAAACACGTTTTTACATTTTGGCGCGAATTCAAATTTTCAAATTTCAAATCTGATTTCAAATTCGGATTCAGCATATCCGAAAACCCCTGTATACAAATTTTCAGCAACTTTTACCGTCAGAACCAAAAAACCCATTTTTACTATTCACACAAAGATAGAGATACATCAACTTAAAGTTTTGAAAAGAGTTTTGCTTTTCACACATTAAAATATATATTGTTCACGTTGCATGAGAAGCGAAAATAATTATCGCTTGTTATAATACACTTGTTATAATATTCATACTCATGCATTTTAAATGAACTCAATTTTAAATGCCATCAATATTTTAAGCATAAAAATTTTGCATACCATCTATATCCACTCATGGAAGAAGGTGATTTAGCCAAGCATAACCAGACGACCAAAAAATACGAATAAAGTAATAAAACTAAACTGATATAAGCCACTAATTCAACCGTAAAAACAAATCCATCCGGCTCGATTACAATTACATAGCGAGTTTCGTTAGAAAATTGGCCCATCTCCCTCAGTGAGACGTAAATTAGAATAAATTGTTGTATATAGAGAATTTACAGCTTCTATTCCATTATGGTAAAACAAGACTTACATCACATTTGCTTCAAACGGCGCGGAAGTATTTTTATCATTTTCGTAATCGTAAGTGAATTTCACCTGTTTGATCACCATTTAACTGAATTGAATCACACTAAAGCCAGGTGGATAAAAACCAGCCAGGTGAAATATAACAATATCAATTCATTCTAAGAACACTCTCTCGAAATGACGACATTCAACCCTTCGACTTTCGGGGGATTAAACTTTACCACATCTGTTCGTTAGTATTTGAGCTCGGGAAAATTTCGTATTAGCAGAAAATACCTTGAATAGAACGCTAAAGGTGAAAATATCGTGGGAACCTAAAGAGTAGAACACTTTTCTCGAAATGCACAATCAAATGCAAAAATAAAATTCCTTAAAATTCCTAAAGTAATAAAATTCCTAATTGTCCACGTCATATAAAAAATCATGTAAATTTTTCGCCAAGTGTACAGTTTTATAATGGTACTAGAATTTCGTCACATACGGTAAAGTCCGTGCAAAAATTCAATAACTATTTGGGATGTCATAAGGATTTTTGTTTTGCCATAAAATGCATATTTGTGTTTCACGAAAATTATTATAATATCAGGTACTGTTACTATGACTCTCCACTCATCACTTACCTCAGGTTATTACACTGTTGTAGAATTCTTCTAACGCAAATTACAAGTCCATATAAAACGTAAACTTAAATAAAAGAATTTATTGAAATTCTCTATTATAAGAAAAATACTACAAAATGAAAAATAATTTATAAGTATTAGGTTGTTCACTAAGTTTTCAGACTGGGCACAGGGTTTCTGACCAAAAAATCGAGGGTCTGAAAATTACGCCGATTTCACCTACATAGGGTTTTTCGATGCGGGGAATCCGAATTTAAGGTGAGATTTTGGTTAATACGCAAATAAAGAAAACCTCCATTTTCTTCAAATAATGGCCATTTTTGGTTAAAAATGGCCCAAAAAGGGCCATTTTGACGCGTTACGAAAAAACCAATTGTAGATTCGGAATCAGCGCATCAAAATATACCTAAAAACATTCACTGCAAAAAATTATTCCACTTTTCAAAAAATCGATGTTTTGGGGGAAAACCATGTGGTCAGCCCCATGGTAAAAAATCAAATTTTTTCGTATTTTTTGCAAAATGTGTTTTCAGGGGTATTTTGATGCGCTGATTCAGGATCTGCAATTGGTTTTGTCGTATGGCGTCAAACACGACCATTTTTGGGCCATTTTTGACCAAAAATGGCCATTCTTTGAAGAAAATAGCGGTTTTCCTTATTTTCAGGGCGGGACCAACCAAAATCTGACCCCAAATTCGGATTCCCCGCATCGAAAAACCCCTATATAGGTAAAATCGGCATAATTTTCGGCCTCTCGATTTTTCGGTTAGAAACCCTGTGCCCAGTCTGAAAACTTAGTGAACAACCTAATAAAATTTGTAACAAATAAATGATTTTTGAGGCACTGATGTAATAGTCGTTCATGGGTGCTTATTCATGCTTACTACTTGCATATACATATGCATATTGGTAGTGTAAAGCGATTAATAGCATTTATCATGTCCGCAACAGAACACGCACTTGTCCATCCTATTAGTGCACTGTTTCTTGCTGCAATAAGCGCCCGGGTAGCGAAATGTTCCGTAGACCTGACTCCATTTTTGCTGTTGATTAGCCGGACTGCGACCTCGTCGAAAGGATGTTTGGCGGCGATTTATGATATTTATGCCCATTTTTTCAACACCTCTCTCCCTCAAGTGTAACTCCCCCGATGATATTTCCCCAAAATATAATATTAGCCAAAAATGATATTTAACGAGCAAATATTTTCGCAGGATGAATGTGTGGTACCAATTGCTGGGTACTTTTTGATGACAATAACAAAAATATCAGATCAGGTGAAACCGTGATCATCAATTTAATCCTTCATTGCCGAGTGTATCCGTTCGGATACGATTTTGCTTTGCTAAAGACTTCACAAAAAGAAAGAAACGAATGAATGTTCATTATTCATACAAAGAGACATCACATAGAAAAGAGAAATAAACAATGATGGCCATAATGATTTTGATAAAGACAGCTCACCAAAAGGAAAGCTAATGGTAACGCAGACATTCTGCCTTTTTTCTATGTCTCCGGCAATGAAGGGTTAATGACAAAAGCGAAACATTTTACAATCAAATAACGGCCTTTGTAATAAGAACAAATTCCTTAACATTGTGCAAAAATTCTAAATTTGTTGCTAAAATTATCAAAAACCTTGTATATATTTAGCTCGTAGAAGTGATACAAACGTAGGAAAATATGACAAAAATGTTTGCCAATTAAGACGTCAAACATTTTTAAATTATGAGGTGCTGCACTTTCAGGTGCTCTAGAGCTGGAATTTGGAAAAATTTTCGTTTTTGGAAACCGTTTTTAGGGGTTTTGGCTGAGTTCGAAAATGAGGTTAGCTTTTGCGTCTGAGGCCAGTTTTTCACGTTTTAGTGCTTAGGAAAAGCTTTTGAAATTTTAGTTCTGATCGAACATAGCGGGAAACAAGTTTTTTGTCCAGGTTTTTCGGCAACGCTGAGTCCGGTTTTGACCAAAAATAAATTCAAAACTGTGACTTTATATTGGTAAATCCTAATCGAAAAAAGCGACAATTTTCGAAAATGACATGCAAAAAATATGTGACGTGATCATCCTCAGAAAGCAGCGAAACTTCGAATAAATTTTCGTTGAAAAATTGTATTTTCACGAAACCAAAATAAAAATATGTGCTAAAATTTCATAGTTAAAAAATGGAATTTTATTATTAATTTATCATTCATTATACGTACTTTGTCAGTTGTTTAAAATCATTTAAGCATCTATTCGAAAATGGTCATAAGGGACAATATCCCATTTCTTATTCGCACACCAAATCGCCCAAAAATAGCATTCGAAGCATTCTTTTTTAGTTGGGCAAACTAAACACCGATCCAAGTGCGGTGCTGACTGGCACCAATGTGCACTAAAATATTAAAAGGAGAACGTTCTCGCTGGCCAGAAAACAAATAGCCAAGCTCAGTCTGGCCACGAGCTTGGTAGCATTGGCAGAGTTAAGTCAGACTGACCTGTCCCGTGAGTCTGCATCCCTTTCGAAATTGAAAAGAGCAAAAATTATGGAAGCTGAAAATATTTCTGTTATCAATCTACCAAATCGATGAGTTGTTAATTTTTACTTGAACTAACTTGGAATACTAAAGTTAGGCTTTCAAAACTACATACTTTCCTAAGACTCTAAAATCTGTCAACCTAACCAGTCTTATAACCTCTTTCAAGCTTATAGAGAACATTAGTCTTAACATTATCAGCAAATTATCTTAATGAATGCGTTAGTTGTTAAACCTTTTTGACTAAATCAGATATCAAAATTTCGTAATTAAAGGTATTGAGAAGATGTGTTGCTTACTTTTATTGCACGCCATACACTCTTTCGACCGAAGCATCCAGTTTCAAATAACATCTTTTGTCCGTTAATCTGTCAAAAAATTGGCGCGCTCTCTTCAAAATTTAGTAGCGGTTAATTTTATTCCAAAGAGAAATATGTGGGATGAGGGAGCACGGATTGTGGAATTGGGATATTTTTCAGCCTTGTTCATTTCTTTTCGAAGTCAATGAAGCGACTGCGACGGCTTTAGTCCTAATAAAAAGGAAACGATTTTGTTCAAAAGGTGTTTTTATGTGAAAACACGATTGATTCCCTACACGGTGTCAACAAGAAAATAGCGCCCGAATTTTGGCGGTTGAAAATTTTTGAGCGCGTAATTGTAAATGAGCCAACCAAGAGAACCCGCGAAGACTTCGAACAATTCCATATGAATAAAGGACCGGATCGAGAAAAACTAGAAAATTTAAATTCGCGCCAAAACATGTTTTTAATGGTTTTAGCCATACAACTTTGTGTTTTTTATGTTCCCAATCAATTCCTGGGGCTGTTCCGGACATCTTTCCTTTTTCACTTTTCATGTTGCTCCCATGGGTCAATTTATTATGGAAAAAGCCACTTTTGCCCAAAAAAGGGATTTTTGATGCAAGGTGCCTATGGAGCTGATTTTTTACACACGGGGTTTTCAAACATGCTGATTACGAATATGACGTCCGATTCAGGACCCATTCGTTCTGGATCCATTCAGGTCGTCATATTCACCCGAGGTTTCTCACGAGGTCACCACAACAAATAATTGTAGTGAAGCTAAGTGTAAGTAAAAAATGATTTCGCAAGGAAAATTCTTAACTATTTTCCCACAAGTGATATGACGTTTCAAAAATTGCTTGCTTCAACGATTGGATGTTTTACGGCTTTTGGACCATTTATGATGGAACCCCTCTATAGTTAGACATTTAATTAGACATTTTGATAACGGGACATTTTGATAACGGGGCTGTAACTTTGGATCTAGGATGTAATTTTTTATGCAGTTTTCGAAAAACGGTGTATTCTGAGACGGGAGGAACATCTATCAAAAAATTTTTGAAATTATTTTGAAAAACTGGCATTTTTTACTGAAAAATTCCATTTTTCAAAATAATTTCAAAAATTTTTTGATAGATGTTCCTCCCGTCTCAGAATACACCGTTTTTCGAAAACTGCATAAAAAATTACATCCTAGATCCAAAGTTACTGCCCCGTTATCAAAATGTCCCGTTATCAAAATGTCCGTGTCCGCTATAGTAAACCGACCCCGCTGATCTCGAATCCGGGGTCAGATTAATTCTGTGGTCACGTGAAACGTGACTTACGTGAGTCACGTAAAAGGGCAATATGGCTTCCGGAAATCCAGAAAATCCCGGATTTGGCATCACGCCTCGGCGCTCGGATGTGGGCGTGTGATACACCAATCGCTTCCTCTCGGCGAGAGCTGTCGATTGATACCGGTCTCGCCGGGAAGATATGATTTCCGGAAAATCCTGGATTTGGGGCGTGGACCGCGGCGACAGCTGCGGGTTCTCCTTCCTTGTTTTATTCTAAATCGTACATCCTATAGGAGATATTTTTTTATAAAGGCACAATAAACATTATACTATGTAGTCCAGTTGTCGGTACATATGTTGCTTATTTGTTTGGTAAAAAACAAAGTAGTTACTATGAGACTTATTCCACACACTTTTGATTAAAGTTCATATGCTTTGATGCGTGTTAAGCTCGTGTGTAAAATGTTCAGATTCGTCCGTCAACTAACTTATTAGTCAAATGCGTATACATAAAAAGTGACCCAAATTCACAGATCAGTCCATTCTCTTCTGTGAAGGTTGCATATCCTCATCAAATGGAAAGTGCATGAATATATTCAAGTCCAGGCTCAGCCGGCCTTGAAAATTGTGAACGCCGCCGTGGCGACGACTGCCCCTGCCTACCCATGTGGACTGGCTGCCCCAAAACGAGGGAGCCTTTCCCCAAGGTCAGTATTGGCGACAATTTTTTGCTAGTGTTTGTCTCGCTACAATTTTATAGTCGGCGTTCCGCATTTTGATTTAGTTCGTAAATGTGTGCACAGAGTAGAAATTCCACAAGGCAGACAATGTAATTTATTGCGATCAATTGCAATTTATGAAAAAGAGATAAAAGCATTTTACTATGTTTATACAAAAATTTGGTACAAAAATGTATTCTATGTAATTATGTACAAATACCAAATTTAATAAAATAAGATGATATCAAAATAACACTCATATAAATCGTCGTTATCTTCACATTATGTAAATTATGTTGGCCCACTTTTTTTCCAAATTCCTCGATGATTCACTACTATTTTCTTTAACGAATAATACATCGTTACGCATGCAAAATTATTCCACTTTCCGAATTATTGCTACCCTAACAGTGATTGACCTCTGGTTCGCTCTTTGGAAGCAATGTCCCCATAAATCAATACAATCCGGCTCTATCGCTTTTGATTTCGTTCGTTTACTTAAACGTGAATTTCTTTGATTGCCGTTATTACTACTGCAATAATTGCTTGTATCTCTCTGTCTGTGACCAAATTTCACTATCTCTAACCAAACGATATCTACTATTTCATAGTTTTCTTTAATGTTACCTTTGTTATACATACAATGGCGAACGTCGTCTGCGTCACAGACCTACCTAGCACAGGTCAGAGACTTAAAGGAAGAAAGATGTGGTAGTGCTCTCGAAGAGGTGCGTTTGCTTTCCCAAATATTGTCGCGGCCATTGCAAGTCCATCGTCTGAGAATACACACACACACACGGAAGAACTACACGATCTACCAATGCCCTTAACCTTTTTGAAAATGCTTTCCTCTCATTTCATCCTCCTTGGATTATGAACTGAGGTATTAATTTGTATCGTAGTTATTTTTATTTTCTCATTAATGTATCAAAATTTGTATAGATCATGTCTAGGTAAAAATGCATTTCCGATGTCTCTGGTTATTTTTCGAAGTTTTTTCGAAGAAGTTTGAAGCATTTACTAATATCAGATGCCGCACTGAATGAATCAGTTTTTGGTCAACGAAATATCACTCCAATTGAAATAAAATATGACAGATTATTTTAAATTGAGTAAATATGCAAGTCGACCGAACCAACGAGGAAAGTTACCTAAACAAATCTGAGAAAATATCTTGAATAGCCAATTTATGCATTGGAAATGCATCATTTTGCTGCTTGCCTTCCTGGGTTGGAAATTTAAGCTGCTTCCATCTAAAGTGCAATGGAGTGATCTTAATTCAGAGTGGAATTAATGAAAAGTCATTAAACTTTGAAAACTGGTCCGTTCGTCATGTGCGTTTTTCATCACAGTTTTCATGCTCACGGTCCAATTATTCTTGCATGCTTGCAACATTTCTTTTTCCGCTTTGTCACCAACCTTTGGTCGTTTGCAATTGCCTCTTGCAACTGCTAATTTAAAATTCCCTTTTCTCAGACTTCTCGCTCTCATTTTTACGTCCCAGTTGTTCACCTAAGGTGAGATCAAAGACCGCCGTTCACATGTGCAACTAATCAAATTTCATTAAACGTGATGAAACCTTTAGTACACAAGCTTCTAAGCATGCAACATTACGTTTATAAAATCTTTGACCAATTTTTGTTACAGTCATGGTGGAATAAATCCGGGAGTATTGAAAATTGTCAAATATTTCAAAATGGGTTGTAAAATAATGAAATTTTGTGTCGTTTTGTTGTAACATGTTTAAATTTCTCATATTCTTTTCCTGTAACATCCACAAAAATGAAAGAACAAAGAGCAGCATTCGTACATATTTTCGGTGAATAACACCTCAGCCAAAGCACTTGGATTTGCATTTGTTTTCCGTTGCACCCGAACATTCGATCCTATTGCCACCTTATGTCTGATGAGAAAATAAAATAGAGAGGACAGATACATTAGATGGTTGCATCAAAAGTTGGATAAACTGACATTGACTTTTCACCGTCTCTTTATCACTACCAACAACATATAATCACTTTTCATTGAACGTCTGTTTCACTAAAATCTTTCCTACATTAACGCAATTTTGTCTGTGCATTTTTTTCACTCTCTCGCATGCACGTCACGATTTCACTATGTTCCCTTCTTTCGAGATTCACAATTAGGCTATCCTATTCAAACGGAACACACTCTTGCTACTTTCTCTTTCTCTCGCTAAAAACCGAGACTCTGTTTAATGACCGTGGTGTGCCAGCTTGTACGACTCTTTTTATTCGCGAACACCAACACTACCACCCAGTGCACCCTATCCACCTCCCAATACACCCCCCCCTCCCCAGCTAGGCATACTCAGGCAATGCTCCCAGCTCGTTCTTTTTCTTGATTCTCTCCACAGCCACAATTCGTTCTTGCGGTCGATGGACAGCGCTCAGTCCTCCGCAACAAAGTCCTTACCCAAGGGCCCTGACAAAGAGGAACGTCAATTTTGTATCCACTGAGTCTAAAAAAGCGAACTAATTTCATTTAACATATTTTAAATGCTTGATATTTGTGAAATATCTACTCGAAAATGAATGATAAAAAAGTATCTTTATCTAAAATTGCCTAAATTTATTAATAATTATGTAAATTCGAAGTATTTTGGAATGTGCGTTACATGAAATGTGGTACACTATCACATAGGCTTAGGGGAAAGTTTTAACCCTTTTCCATGATAGAGTACACTATTGGGCATAATATTTCTGTGCCAGTCCTTTCAAAGGACCTTTGTGCTCTGTTGTCCATCTCTTGCCTCTTCGTGTATAATCGCAGTCGTTCCTTTCTGGGGCGGCTGCCTGTCATTTAAATGCAGCGAAAATGGGCGGGAGGCGGATCGAGACAAATGACCACTCCACCACCTTCCACAAAGGAGATATTGTGGTGGCGGTTTTTGCGAATGGGGACCGTTCCAGCCTCTACCGGTCATAAATATCCTAGCCTGCCTTTTGGCTTTATTTGCAGCTGCTGGCCAATAGCTGATCTTTGGACGCCTTGGTTGTGGTCAGGCTGATACAGAGTATTTTCCCCTCTGGAAAGCTATTTTGGTTTGGCAAATGACACGGGAAAATATGTCTTGTTTAATGTCAGTCCAATTTTTGTGACATTTGCTAAGAAACAGAGATTGTGTCAACTCAGGGCTTGATGGAAATTTTGTATCACATACATAAATTTCTTTGTACATTTGATAAAATTTTAGTGAAAATAACACAAAGATGTGTTGTTTTTGGTGTAAAAATTACATTAACGTTTGGTGCTTCTGTAACTTTGAGTGAAAATATGATTATTTTTTACGCAAAAGCACTTGCATTTTATTTTGAATGGCCTATTTGGCAAAAGATTTCTAACTGTTCAATTCATTGGCTTATATTAATATTTCTAGTTACTGGATCGCTTCCAGGAGCTTTAAATCGCCGCCAGCCATTTTTTCTAATATCAATTTTTCTGATATATTTGAAAAAATTGCTGTGCCATGCAACCATAATTTTATTAAATTAATTAAATGCTTTATTCAAAATTTCAAACTATATTAGTTGATTAAACGATTTGTTGCGTGTTAATTTCGATTCAAATTTGTGTTAAGCTGATCATATTAACAATGCAAATAAAGAATATTTTGTATAACTATAGTTTGTTTGAATATCAACGTGTTTCTTGAAAAAAAAACACTATGTTTTGTTAGCATCAATGTGTTTCCTCAAAACATGTTTTCCTTTCTATCATATTGTTAATCTCTACAATTTTTTGTCTGTGATTCAGCAAACTTTTTGCGGCGTCCATTCCACTATTGCTCCTTTGAAGAATCGAAAAACAAAGGATAATGATCAGTGTTTTCGATCAGACTCGAATGGACATTTGAATAAAAACAATCTTTCTTGTTGTGGTCAATCGGCAAAATATGACTGAGCCAGCTGCGCCCTATAAAACCGTTCTGCCTGCCCGGTTACCCATTTCCCATCTTTGTGTCCATTGCTAGGGCCCTAGTCCTCATCCACCCTCGTCTATGACCGGTTGGTTCTCATCAAATCATTGTCAGAATAATTCGTCTTCGTCAGAGCAATAATGTGAATTATGTATGAATTAGGTTGACCCTTATTTTCTAATCTGTGAAAAGAAATGATTGATGAGTACATTCTCTGAATGCCTTTTTGCGATTTTTGGCAACTAAGGACTGCATGGATAAATTGACTGATTGGATAAACATTTTTGGAAGATTAGATTACTTTTGGCGTCAAATCATTTAATGCGCCAAATTAAATTTAATATAATGCAATTATTCTAGGCCGATATAAATTGTATATGATTTTACTCAAAAATTACTCCAAACGTTTCCAAATTCTTTTTGTCCACTTAAACTAGCGAAAAACTTGATGATGATAGTGAATTTATTTGAGAACATAAAATACAAATGTTGTGAGATATAATATTTTCCTCTCTTATCTCTGTTCTTATATCTTTGTTCTATCTTCTCAATTCTTAACATTGAATGTGATATACCTGTGGTATACAATATGGTAATTCACAAGGAACACTCACCTGGGGTTGCGCGAGTTTCAGAAAACCAGCTGGATAGGATTGTAGTACTCGATGAGAGGAATCCAACGGTGTCGGACTTTTTTGCCAATGCACCTTGAAAAAAAAGTTCACAAATACCTGAAAATGGCCATTTTTGGCTAAAAATGGCGGTTTTTGGCCGAAAAATGGCGTTTTTTGACGCGATCGAAAAAACTAATTGCAGATTCGTGATCAGCGCATAAAATTACCTCTGAAAACGCTCAATGCGAAAAAATTTTTCACATTTTCAAAAAATTGGTTTTTTTCGAGCACTATGTGGTCCCCCCTTTGCTCCAAAAATCGAAATTTTTCAAGGATTTCAGAATTTTTCTGGGAAATGTGTTTTTAGGGCTAATTCTATGCGCTGATCACGAATCTGCAGTTAGTTTTTTTGTATCGCCTCAAAATATGCCATTTTTGACTTTCAGGTATTTGTGAACTTTTTTTTTCAAGGTGCATCGGCAAAAAAGTTGGACACCGTTGGATTCCTCTCATCGAGTACTACAATCCTGTCTAATACGTTTTTCGAAAGTCGCGCAACCCCAGGTGAGTGTTCCTTGTCAGTTTACTCACCTGTAAGATAAAAACCCTATTAGAGATAGCTTTAAATATCTTCTCTTTAGTAGAAAAAATATTGGATACTTTTAGAGAATCCTTTTAGGAGCTACTACCGAATTCCCTGTAATTACCCCCCAGGGGAGTAATTTTTCAAACACAAAAAAATTTTGGAACTTCAAATTTTAAAGTCATTTTTCTCCGATATTTTCAATGACAAAGTTTTGGCATTGGGTTATTCATACATAACTCGACGAGATCTACATGAATATGGACTTAGTTTTGGTCGGGCGAGCTTGCAAGTACGTTTGGCATTCTGTTTGGGGAGTAATTACATGTATTACGGTATTATCCGAAACGACGAAATGAAGCGTTTGAATTGACAGGCATAAACCAGGGAAGACCTTCAAGGAATTTCTTGACCTTCTTCCGCCAATTCAAACGCTGCAGTCGTCGTTTCGGATATCAGTATCTTTAAAACCCAAAGGTTACGATCGACTTTGTGAATTTTCCTAGTCCCACACCATTGACGAGTATTGTCCGTGCAAAATTAACACCATAAATTCCAACCTGCAACAATATAACACAAGGGAACTTTCGTAAAGTGCCAACGAATTCCCATGTATGTCGGCATTTCCCATGACATTATATAATTAAAAAACATGGAATAGAAACAAAAATGGTAAAGCAAATAAATCTCACACCAATGCAAAAAATTAATAAGCACTATACATTTTCCATTTATAGAACTGTTCTCAGACATAAATTTTTGCCAGATTAAAGCTCTTATACGGTAGAATTACGTTTAAGAGTACATATTTTAGCGGTTTTTTGTTTCAGAAATATACGGGTAAAAGAGAATTAAAAATAATATTTATAATAAGTCTTATATCAAATAAATTTATCCCAGTTCACTAAATTTCCTTTCCCATTATTTCTTATTTGTGTTCCTTTGCAATAATTTGGCCAAAAAGACATCGTCGTTTAAAAAGCGGTGAATTTATCTGTCAAAATGGTCGCACTTGTCACGTCTCTTTCGAAAACTGACCTTTGGTCTTTTATTTTATTGCCGACCTCTCTTTTAAGCTCCTTTTCTTGCACTACTCTTCCCACTCAATTCCTTTATTCATACACACATAAAATTGCAGTGGTCATTCGAGGGCAATGGCCCTCGGCGGGTGGTGCTCCATCATCATTAAATTGGATTGGCCGTGCAAAGCTGGCCAGTAAACTACTCGCCCTTACCAGCCATAAAGGACCCTCGAACTCAGCCAATTTTCTAACGGAGACAAGAGATAGGCGATCTACCAAAGACAGTCCTCAAAGCCAAATTTTGCAGCAACGACCAACCAGCCAGGCTCTCGAAATACGCCATCCGAGTGTAAAACGAACATTTTGGGAGGAGGAAGGAACGCCTCTCTCGGTCCACCATGTTGATATTTGTGGCTCTCGCACGGGTTGACTGCTCAGTCTGAGGCTGTGGGGAAGGTGGTGACCGGCACCACCGGCTGGCTGTACCCTTCCCTAACCCTTCCCGACCTCCTCCACCCTTGATGATGTGGACTGGCGTTCCTCCTGGGATGATGCTTCAATCAGACAGGCAAACAGACAGATAGAGACGGTGACAGAGCCTACCTATCTGTTTGTATGTCTGTGTGGGGCGGACCTTCCAACCAGTTCCTTTTCCTGAGCAAACCCAGAGGCCTTTGTTTACTTTTCTCTTCTCTGCCCACACAGATTGCTGAGGATGGCACATTGTTTCCACTGTCAGAGAACATATACTGTCCACTCTCTTTTCATTCGCGGCCAAACACCGACTTTATGAGAAAGTCGGGATTTTTGAAATGTCTAGAGATTGCTTCGGGTCATTGGGAACGGATTTGGAATTTTGAATTTGCATATTAATTTCCTACCTGTGACTATTTTCTAATGATACTACAGCGTCGCGTAATAAAATTAATTATCGTTTTTGCATTTTCCAAAACGTTCGCAATTTATTTTTTTATCTTTTTTCAATCGATTATTAATTTTGACCATTCTATGATGAAAATTGTGATTTAGATTTGTATGATATATCATATTTTTCGTACGTTTTTTTAACATTGAGTGATATTTTTTATTTTGATAAGTTAAGGATGAAGGCATTCATCTTCGTGTATCGTATATATATTAGTCTAAAAGTTTACCATTGATAAGCGATTTTAATTTACACATTGATTTAACTGTAAGTGATTTCGAATTATATTTAAAGAGAAGCTCATGACTAGTCCTTAACATATTTATGCTAAAAATTTCTATATTCATCAAAATATCTCTTTCAAACATATCCCTGGCTCATCCTCCTTTTGGGATCCACCAATTCCTTTCATCCAGCCAGATCAGACGAACAGCACAGCAGTGATAAGTACTCGAGTCACCCAACCATCTCTTCTCCTTACCCAGTTTCGATTCCTGGTCTTTACTTTTCATTGCATTAATCTAAAATCTCTTACTTTCTCCTAAACTCTATGTCGGATACCACCCGGCTGGAGGGGAAACGAATGCGCTATGACCTATTTTCGCTGTTCCTCGAAACTTTTTAAGAAGGCAGGGAACTTCACCGTTCCGGCAAAGAAAAGAGGCAAGTGACGAGGAAGGTCAAGGTCTCGAATTTTGGATGTTCCGGCATTGGTTGTTTAGTGTTTTTGATCAATGTAATACTAAAGAAATGTTGCAGAAAAAAGGGGTATTTTTATCATAAATTTTATAAACATTTTATTTTAAGATATTACTCTTAGACCTAATTTGACTTTGGAAGTAGCGGGATAATTTTTGTTCTGCTACAGTGAATCAAAATAATGAGTTGCTGATCACTTTCTAGATTATTTCGCTGAATGATTGACGATTTTTCATAAACTATAATAGACTCCAATGTTAGATAACCTTTTCTTTCATTTGAACTCGTTAGATATTACGTGAAAATTGGTCAAAATTAATCTATTAAATAACTGATTTTTCGAGGCTACAATAGAGAAAATGTTCGTCAATATCAGATGTATTATGTGAATTCCAATTTCTTTAACTTTTACTGGTAGTCTCTTGATTTATAGCGGAGTGATAGCCTTGTGTTTGGCACAAAAAGATGATATGTTATGGTTCCATTTTCAAAACATTAATTTAAAATATACATTTAAAAAATAAACAGCTCAAAAATTGCGGTTGTTGCATTTAAAGAACGTAGATCCAAAGGGTGGTGAATTAAATTGGTGCATCGTCTGGCTGGATTGGGGACGTCGAGCGAGAATGATGGCCCCCACAAATTGTCAAGGCCATTCAATTTATCATTTCAAGCGCTGAGCTGTACACAGATTTTGGGTGGAAGTAAAATTAACCGAGATTCTCATTCCATTTTGTTTACGTATTCATTTGTTATATTTGTTATATAAGACCTGAGTTGTTGCATTAAAAGCCTAGAGGAGTGTCGTCGACACAATTCACTACAAGTTGTAACTCCAAAATTGCCACGATACTAACATAATATTTGATCCGATAGTTAATGCACTGATTTCATGGTAGCAATTTTTAATCTAACAAATTTCAGAGAACTCTACCAGTCATTCCGTCTCACTTGTGTTCTGCCCACGGATCTTTCATTACTCTGCCAAACGTCCAATAATCCTATATATTTTTACATTTCTCGACATACCCAATTAGATGGAGCTGGTTCCTTAAATTCCACTGTCGAATTCAAAGCAGTCCTCAGTGCTTTCATTTATTTTTACGGCATATTCCTAGTTATTTTCGTGCAGCTACTGCCTGTGATCCACGACATACAGCTTTATTTTTGAACAGAACTCGTTATTGTAAAGTCAAACGACCGAGAGAAAAGTGAGTTTACATTCTCTGAAACATATATTTTTTGCACTTTCTTCCTCAATGTAATAAAGTATGAAAATAAAAGCTGAATTATATGAATTTTGGTTAGATATATGCAACATTAACATTTGTTCCTTTACTCGCCAAAGAGATATCTATATAATGTAATGCCATTTACAGAAGTGCGCTATGTTTAACCAGACCGGTGAGAAACTGGCCACGCTCCAAACCAAAATCCGTGCCATCCACGGACGACTCGATACAACCTCTACTCAATACACCAAATGCAGCCCTACATCGGAGTATGCACAAAGCAGCAGTAGCTGTGCAGGGAGCGTCGCTAGTCATGATGTGGAGTCCGCAAATCAAGGCGATAAAAAAACTTGGGGCGGGGTAGGAAAAAGATTTATCAAGAGGATTAAAGAGAAGCTTAATGAGATGAGAGACTCGCTTAGAAGACAGGTGATTTTAATTAATGTTTTCTGAGGTATCGTTAGACAAACTTTTAATCAATTAGACAAAATAGAACAGTACTTCGGAGAAATATAACATTCTTTAAATTCTGATATCGTGGATGATCCTATAACAGAAATAAATTTTAACATATATTTCAGAGGTTTTATGCACACTGTGTCAAACTTCTGACCCTGTTCGCTATCGCTTTGGTTCATGTAATCTACATGCATCCTTTCCTGGAGATGTTCTCAGCGCTAGAAGACTATTCTACCAGTATAGAGTCAAAATTGCAGACGGAATCCAGGCAACCCGGTCAGCCACAGGCAGTTAATGTGCTAAAAACCCAAATTGACGTGCTAAATGATGTAAGTGTGTATTTCATTATATATTTTTCGGATGTATATATATATTTTATAGAAAAAATTGATTATATAGTTTTTATTTTCCTTGGCAGAACATTTATGGAACAACTATCCAAAAGGTGTTTAAATGAAGACATCAATGTTCTGATATAATGTACAAATATTAAATATGTCTCAATTTTAGTATAAGAAAAACGTGTGGATGACTGTAGCAGCAATGTGTGTGGCGCTGTCGTCGTCATGTTTCTTTTTGTTTATTCTGCCCGCCACAAAGATTCGTCGTTTTCATGTTATATTGGTATGATTTTCAATAAAATGTCGCGTTTTCGTCTAATTCTTAATTTTTTAGGTCGGATCAATAGATGTTATTGCATTCGCCACTTTGCCTGCTCTCCTTATCGGCAGAGCCGAATTAGTAGAAGCTACGCGACATCATCTGTCCGAAGTTCTGAGGGTATCGCACAAATATCTCACTGCTGAGCGGCTTATGAACACTGTGCAATGCACTATTCACCCAAGAGAAAAGGTTGGATGGATATTGGAAAGGCGTAGGATATCACATAGAAAGAGTGAACTGTTGTGTGATTTTGTGGGCATCTAAATAGCAAACTGAGACTAAAATTTGGTAACGGAAAACATACAATTTCTAAAATGTACTTTTACTAAACTGGGATATTTTCTTTAATGTCTTTGTTCGAAAAACATGTGTCTCAACATCGTGCCCCTGGTCTTAACTTAATTCCTGCTCTAAAAATTCCTGATAGTCTTAGTTGCACTTGTATTTCTTATAGCATTACTTTTCAGCTTCCATTCTGCTCGGACCTAATTCTAAAGTCAATACTCCCGGTCGTTTTGCTGAAATACCTGCTTATTGTGTGCATTCTGACGCTGGTCTACTTGCTAATAGCCTACATAATCGATTGGATAATCAAGCACTGGTTCCCGCCGCATTGCTCAGTTGCAAACTGTTGCTGTTGCGGATGCAGTCCCGAAAATGCCAAAGATAGATATAATCGGGCGGCTGTGAGCAGTTGTGGCGCATGTTGCTCGTACGAGTCGCCGACTTTGTGGCGATTGGAGAGTAGCCGGGAGTACAACAGTAAGAGCTACTTGCCAGCTGTTCTTCTTCCTCCCAACTGGGTCGTGCCCGTGGGGAGAGCGAACCAGATTAGAACGGACTTGTCCAAATCGTCAGGTAAATCTCTATTTCATTAGCGTTATATAATTAAGAGAGTCTGAACATTTACGAATATTGACCATATAATAAATGGATAATTCCAGTAAATTTTTTATAATACCTACACTAAATATATTGCAATTTTTAAAGATCTAAAAAATTCAACGAATTTATACCAGGTGGGGACATAATTTTTGCAAAAGCGAATCTTGAATTTAAATTCGCGCCATTTCAGTTTAGCCCCTATATAGAATGGGGCTAGCTCAAATCTGATAGTGCTAATCCTATCTTAAAATCGCATTTTAGAAGGGGTTAGCAATATCAGATTTGAGCTAGTCCCCTTCTAAAGGGGCTAAACTGAAATGGTGCGAATTTAAATTCAAAATTCGCTTTTGCGAAAATTATGTCCCCACCTGGTATGCTAGCAACTTAACTTCTAGTATTATAGAGGCCGAATGTCGTTCCCCTTTCGTGTTGTCTGCAACGCAAGTTCGTAATCGAGAAACAATCGAAATCTCTGAGCCAAAATCCAATCTTGCGGAAGAGGAACCAATTCCGGCAGAGCCGAAACCCAGTGATGCCAAATGAGAAGTGCAAATAAAGTCGACTTAACCGTTTGTTTTGAAATGTATTGAATTTTGATTGAAATATTCGTTACTATGTCTTTCTCTTCTTTAATTTATTACCCGTGTTTTTATCGAACGAATTTTATTAAATGCCAAAAATAGAGAGATATTTGTAAGGAATGTCACCCAAATATGTTTATATACCATAGAAATGCATTATTTTGTAGTTTTTGAAAATATTTTAGGCTTAACTCGTTTAATCCGAATTTTAACCTCGAACTAAAAACTACAAAAATGCCATTTTTATCCTCATACTGGTGTTTACTATTTTTCTGCAATAATTAAGCGACCATTTCACTGTCCGATCTGCACAAAAATTTTATTATATCGGTATACTACAGAGAAATTCTGGTATAATTTTTCGTGATTAGCTTAAAATTGATCTGAAAAAGATACGTTTCCGTTCCTCTCACGAAATGAATTAGGAACCAATACAGGTGTTATATTTTAAATTTTGCATCGTCTGGAAAATATACATTTCCGAAAAACTTGCTTCCCCAATATTGTGTAATTCAAGACATCTCAAAATATCATTTATGTGCAAAACATTTGATTGGTTTTCATTATCACTACTAATTTCCATATGACTCCCTTGTATCTTTCGAAACCTTTCACCTTCCATTCATCCACGATTCTGTCATTATGTATGAAAATGTGTTCTATATTTCCGTTGTTCTTATAGCGTGATTTTTGTTCAAAAATATTTGTACGGATAGTAAATATTAAATGTGATTTTTGAATAAACCTACGCATAAAACAGGATTAACGCATAAACATATTTGAATAGTTGTAATATGAATCATTAAATGCACCAATTTACAAATTTACGGGTGAAATAGAGCGAAATGTGAGCAAAATAGGATGATGTTTCAGTTGATTCATGAAAATAAGTTTCAGCATTTTTCCTTTGTCTAAATTTATCGGTATAGTATATTCACATTTTGCACACAAAAATATTTTGCATATATGACTAGTGGTGGAGGGTGAGCCGTATGTTTTTGGTTTAACGCTTAGCGTTAAAAACCTCGGCCTGCGGCCGTCTAGAAAACGGCATAGATTTTAAAGGGTATAATACAGATATAACTAGGTGCTTCGCACCTAGTTAGGTGCGGGGCGCCTAGAAAATGGTGGAGTAGAGGTTCGTATTTTTACGTATCCGATGTTTAGCTCAAGAGAGTTTTTAGCACGAAACTCAAGTAATGCTAATTCTGTGTGGTGTGGGACCGTTTCATAAATAAGAAGAAATGTACATGTACATTTTGTATTGCATGAATTCAAGTGGTTTTCCAAAAAAGTGCCAAAAAACACGTTTTTGGCCAAAATTTGAAATTTTGGGCCGGTGCATCAACTTTTTTTTGCGGATTCGGTATTAGCTCGGCCAGAGCTACAAAATGAGCTATCACACACCCCTGTAGCTCGCCGGCAAAGTGGTTTTCCAAAAAAGTGCCAAAAAACACGTTTTTGGCCAAAATTTGAAATTTTGGGCCGGTGCATCAACTTTTTTTTGCGGATTCGGTATTAGCTCGGCCAGAGCTACAAAATGAGCTATCACACACCCCTGTAGCTCGCCGGCAAAGTGGTTTCCCAAAAAAGTGCCAAAAAACACGTTTTTGGCCAAAATTTGAAATTTTGGGCCGGTGCATCAAACTTTTTTTACATATTCCTGCTCAGCATCTCCTGCCGAGCATTTTGAGCTATTAAACGTCACCTAAGCAGCGGAACTAAGAAAATTCACCTTTTACATCCTGGATTTTGGTCAAAATCCCGAACTTCGCGCACCTGTAACTTTTTTTACGCAACTCAGATCCGCTCACGGTTGGGCTCAAAAGTCTTAGAATTTTATGGCGGTCATTTTGAGCTATCACTTGCCCGGAACTGATTGAGAAACCGTAACTCCTGACATGCTCCCTGGAGCCTTAATATGGGGGGATACCTATCTTCTAAGTTCCCTCACATTCCAAGGGGGAGGGTCGGGCGCTTCGCGCCCGACCACAGGAGATAGCCGGCAATAGCCAAAACCGCTAAATTGATGTGGATAACCGCAAAAAAGATGTGGGTGGTCCGATCTCGAATCTGACAGCGGATTCGGACTCAGCATCCTCGAAAACCTCCGGGCCAAAAAATCAGCCCTCCAGACACTTTGCATCAAAAAATCCCATTTTTTGGCCAAAAAGTGGCTTTTTTCCATAAAATTTTCAAAAATGCGCCAAATCAAAAAGTGTAAAAAGCAAAGTGGTCCAAAATGGCCCCAGGAATCGATTGGGAACATAAAAAGCACCATTTTCACTGGCCAAAACCGTTAAAAACACATTTTTGTTATTTGGCGGGAATTCAAATTTTCAAATTTTGAAAAATTTTTGGTTCCCCATCCTAACTTTTCGAGACCTATCGATTGAGCTATCACTCGCCTCTGGCTGACGTCTGGATCGCTCGGGGCAGGATGACACATACATCCGGACGGACACATTTACCAAATCTCTTGTTTTTTGGACGATATTAATTCTGTGTAATATAATTTTAGAGTATTCAATTTTGCAGATTCCCAGACGTTTTGGACAAAAACTAGCATTTCGCCCTAACATTACAATTTTTGGTGTGACACGAAAAAGTCACTTTGGAAACACTATTTCAAAAAAAAAATTGGGAATTTTTATTATCCCAATTTCACATGTTTCACAACTCACAATCCCAAATTTGGGTTGTGAAACAATGGTCAAAATTACTTTTCAAAAAATAAGCATAACAGTGAACAGCCTTTCTTCAGCAGTATAGTCATCTGAGACTATTTTTGTCAACTTGCAATTTGTTGTAGTTAATCTTGAAAATACTGCTTGGGCCCGATTTTCTAACCTTGGGCTAAGTGCGAAACGGGCCCGGTCCCGATAAAACCTGAGCGGTCCAGCCTGGGCCGGTTCGGGAATGAACTTACCGGCCCGGGTCCGGTCCTGCCCGAGTTCCCAGTACCGCGCGCGCCGGAACGTGGTCCGAATCACATTTTCAAGATTAACTGCAACATATACACAAAAAAACCGCTCATCATATCGCTATTTTACGAGCATTAAGGGAAATTACCATTTGAGGGGGCGGAGTAATTAGAGGATTTTCGGTAATTATGTTTCACAATTTCATCGTATATTTATTTTCATAATAACAATTAACAATTTTCTCTAAACAAATTGAGCAGTCGGATTTACAGGTTTCTGCGCACGAACTAGGTCGCCATATTTGCCAATTGTAGGTTCCAAACAAACCCGCGTTGGTAATGCTTTGATGGCTCGTGTTTCTTCGATGTACTCCTAAAGTAAAATTGTTTAATTAACTTGCACGACAGGTAAAACAAAACAATTCGCCTTAACCAAACTTTCGATTTGGGTTACAATATTTTTTCACAATTTTGTCAATCGAAAGCACCAAAATGTGTGGTGATATAGAGCTTCACAAAGTTAAAAATAACTCGCCATTTCTTCCCTTGATACATTCGCTATAGTAATAGCACGAAGTAACATGTTAGATTCCAACCAGCCTTCCTCTTTGGCGATATTTTCCACGTGATTTGCAAAAAGCTGCGCCCTTTGTTGAAAGCTGTCGATGTCATTTTGAGTGCTGTTCGGTATTTTAAATAGCCAATAGTACGAATCAGAACACCTGAATCAATATCAAATTACCTACTAGAATTGAGAAACTAACATTCCCCAAAAGGGAGAGGCATGTTTCGATGTTATTATCACATTTGAAAATTGTATACTATTATATTAGAGGTTTAGCTCTTTACACGAAAACGAAATATAAATGTAGTTCACAGTATTTTATTTTATGGAAACGGTAATTAGTAATTCGGTTATTTCGAAATCAAATCATAATAACTAGGTATCAATAACAATTTAATAATAGTATACAAATAGTACTAATTCATAACTATTTTATTGATAATTAATAAATATTAGGTTTATTAAATTATCAATAAAAACTATATACTTATTATTATAAATTTTTACTTACGTGTGGGGAACATTCAAGCATGCAAGTTGTTCGCTACTAAGTTTATACACGCCCGAATACTTAGATCTTTTGCGGCGACCTGTGGCAGCCATTCTAGTATTTTGCAATGGGAAATGGTGAATCATATTTGTTATTAGATGGAATAATGGTATCCTCTCTTTGCGAGAAGGCGCTAATGCTAGCAATAATATTAGCGGATGCGATAGGAGCGTTTTTCTTATATCGCACGGCGATGAAAAATCTAAACATACACTGTACAAATTAAAAATTTTGGAAGGATTTAGACACAAAGTTTTAGGATGCAAGCCGAATAAATAACGATATATTTTAATGTTAAGACATTAAGTGCACTTACCGTCTACACATATTTGATCACTTTTCCATGAATGTTGCGAGTAAAATGATGTTGGTTTATGTTTCGACTCGACCATACTTTCAGTTCCATTCTTAGACTTCTTTCGATTGGTTCGATTTTTATTGGCTGGTTCTTGTACTAGTAGCGCATCTTCCAGTTTGGACGAATAATAATATGGTGTCTGGAGAGGTGTATCTTTCAAAAGTGCGTTATCCAGACATGTTGATTCAGTGCCAAAGAAATTAGCACAAGTTAGGTTACCTTTGAGAACTTCGCGAAATGACTCTTGGCCTAAAATTACAATTTACGGTAACGAATAAATTCATTCATTCATTTCTATAGTGTACATATATATACCGTAAATCCTCTAATAAGTCCCTCCCCTCAATTAAGTCCCTCCCCTCAAATAAGTCCCCCTCAAACAGAATGCCAAACGTACTTGCGAGCTCGCCCGACCAAAACTAAGTGCATATTCGTGTAGATCTCGTTGAGTTACGTAAGAAAAACCCCAATGCCAAAACTTTGTCATTGAAAATATCGGAGAAAATTGAGTTTGAAATTTAAAATTTTTTTTGAAAACCCTTACGAAACAATAAGTCCCCCGGGGGACTTATTAGAGGATTTACGGTATATAGGTCAGCGCCTTAAATATTTAAAAAATTATGAAATTGTTGCTAACCATTTGTAAGTGCTGATTTAAACTTTTCCATAAGTATGTCTCTAACGTCGTAGGTGGTGTTCTGATGATAGTAGCCGGGAGACCAGATAGTTATTGCAGAAGGTAAATTTCGTTTGGCGAATGCACCACTTGGCAAAATGCAAGCATCTTTATTAACGGGAATTAAAGTTACATGTTGATTCCAATTCCTAAAAGCAAAGAGAAATAATCAGCATATTAATTTCAATATGAATTTCTGCAATTATTCAGATTCGTATCCAAATACGTTATACTCCACGTTCTGTGAATGTATTGCTTTATTCCCATGTGTAGAGGAATTTTTTGAAAAATGTTTTACTGAAATAATCAATTTCATATTTTCTTCATTAAATTTTCTAAACAATTCAGCAATATATAGAAGAGAAATAGGCTCTCTACATATTTTTATATCAATAAATTCCAATAAAAGTCGATATTTCGCAAAAATGACATTTTAATGGCTTTCCGGCCGTGATTTTGAGACCCTTAAATGTTTACGAGTCCATATTGGCAGATGTAGTAGATAATGTAGCACCACTTTCTGGCACGTTGCCCTTTTGGAGAGCAGAACGCCAGAAAGTGGAGTTACGCGAATGTCACATTTTATAAGAATTGTATTAAAATAAAAGAGACAATGATTAAACGTCCACATTGTTTGAACTATCGCAAGCAAATTATCGATAGCAAAAGAAACGGCAATTAAATGCTGTCTAGGGTTTAAAATTTTATATTTTCTAAAGTTCACTAAATTTTAGCTTTCTCAGTTTAATAAATAATGTAAAATTGCTCATAGCGGAGTTTTAGGTAAAATCCGTATCCTTGACATTAAAAAATGCCATCTATCTTAATAAATAATGTAAAAATAACAAACCCATTCATACTTACGAACTTTAAACATTGGTTGTGGTGAACATTATTAGTAAAGTCAATATAAATTCCACTTACCAGGATGAAAATAGCTCAAAGAATTTTGCCACTAGAACCGCCGGCGGAGCATTTGGAAAGAGTTTACACACATAAGCCACCATAATGGTCCACGTGATTCCACGGATATTTTTTTCTGCGAGATTAATTTTGTGAAGTGATTTACCTAAAAATATTATAAATGCATACTCAAATGCAGTATTGAAGGTACTTTTTGTAGAAGCTAATGAATAATGTACACATGTATATATGTTGCAGTTTAAACTGAAATCAGTTCAAACTGGCATGAACTAGTTTAAACTAGAATCAGTTTGAACTGCAACAAATACAATGATGTGTCTAGAACTAACTCACCCATTGCCCATAGTTTGACTGATTTGAGCGTTACGACAAAGTTTTCATAATTCGGTAACATGTCGATGATCTCGTCAGCTGCACGAATACCTCAAACTTATATTTTAATCATATTAATTATATTATTTGCACAAACTGTTAATGGATCTGATGCTATGTACATCATAGCATTTTGTATAGAATGTTTCATTCAATTTGAGATTCTGGCCGACCGACGAATCTTTGAGGCGGCAAAATAATATATCAAACTTTATTGTTTCATATTCAAAATTGATTATCGGTACGTAAGCTCTAGGAAGAATTTGGAGCACTATTCCCTTCTAAATTATATAACAATGATTACATAAATACGTAAAATTCAGATAGCAAGGTATGTACGAACCTGTCGCAGCTTCTTTTGAAAAGCACCGAAAAATTTAGTCGAAGTTATGTGTGATGGGGCAATTGCTACTGAAATAATTTAAATCAAATTGGACTTTTAAATAGATGAATGGTAACCTGTGTCAATGTCGGCTTTTCGTGTATTTACGCCGAACCGAAAAGAACCACAAGTGATTAACTTGCCAGCTTTGGAATTCGTTTGGTTTGCCTGTAAATATGAACTATCATATATATTTAACACATTAATTTAAAATGTTCACTTAACTAGGAATGTCTGAATAAATATTTACCATATTTTCTCCAAAATAAGCCCCGGTGCTTATATTTTCAATGTATTGCTCGTGCCGCTTCTCGTCAGCGCGAGAAAATTATGAATTAACATTACCGCCAAAAATTTCTGGAGACTCAAAATTAGTCTAAACTTTAACAAATTTTTGAGACAAATGCCCGAAATGCAAAGAATTACGCGCCGCCTTTAAGTGGCACGGTTTATTTTGCTACTAAAAAAAATTGATATTTATGATTCCTTCATTAAAAACTAATATGTAACCAGTTATATTATCTCTGATTCAATGAATTACGATCTTTTTCTTCTGTAGCCTAAACATGTACTCTCACATTTCACTTAGTACGAACTTTTCAGCTTAACATGAATTCCCATTGGATTTTCAATGACCTATCCGATATCGAGCTCAAGAGCTAGATGTGTTTTCTAGTTAAATGCGTTATCTTAGATTAGTTTTAGCAGGAAAAACCGAAAAACAGCCAATTTTTGAATATGTTGTAGTCCAAATTACTTACAGTTCCGTAATCCCTTGGCTATATTTACTGTTATACGAAGTAGATTTGAGGCATTTTAGTTTAAAAAGATAACCTTTTGAGATGTCTCGGTAATCCAGTTCTGGAGGAGAAGCTCGATATCATTAACTGCTTTTTTTCTACGATCTAATGTATGCTTTGTGTCAAATACTTGCGAATATTCCAGACATTTTATTATCTAAAAGTGCAGTGTTATTTATAAAATAACCAATTAATGAGAAAAAAAAAACTTCTTGAGATAATTCAAGGTCGTGATCTGTTACGTTTGATGGAGTTAATCTGGAAGATGACAAAATTTCTGCATGAGTTGGCACAGAAATGTTTGTTTCCGACGCCTTTACGGTGAATCTTCGCCGGGACAGTAGTATAATATGCTTGACCAGTTTCATACCTGCCTTAATTTTAAATTTAGTTAAATATATATGCTAAAACTTGTAAATACATTCAAACCACGGTATAACCCGCCGTTGTCGAGGGAGTGAGTTAAAACCGGGTATGCCTGAGGAAAGATAATTGTGCCTACACAGTCTGCTGCTCACTATTTTTTGTCTATGCTGCCCCAAACCAAAAGTGCTATCTGTTTTTCATTGTCTAAAAATTGGATCGTCAATACTCGTCCAAAACTCTAATCATGACACGTTTTCACAGGCAGTATGGCACAGCGAATACATGCCATGCTTAGAGTTTTGGACGAGTGTTGACGATTCACTCGCGCATACCCGGATAACCCCTCTCCCTCGACGACGAAAGGGGCTATACCGGGTTTGACTGTATTTATTTTCTGACAAAAGTTAGTGCTTAATAATTTGAGTAGAGAAATCTGCTATTTACTTATAGAAAAATATTCATGTATTACTTATAGAATGGGTATTGATACAAGTATATGTGACATTTATGTGATTTGTTTACATCCGACTAGCAGATATTGCCTCAAACTTTTAGGGAAGCGGTCAAAATACCCCCGGTCATAATACCCCCAGTGACGGTTTTTGCCATAACTTTTTACCGGAACAATCTTGAAGGGTGATTGAGTAATGGCTCAAATCAAAGCTAAGATTCTGGGCTACAGATTGGTATATTATACGCTGAATCTCAATTCAAGATTCTCGAGATTTAAGTCTTTCGATCCCAAATTTTCGACTTGTTTGAAAATTCGAAAATTTTGGCAAAAAGATTTGAATCTCGAGAATCTTACATCGAGATTCAGCGTATAATATACCAACCGGTAGCCCAGAATCTTAACTTTGTTTTGAGCCATTACTCATCCTTCTAGACTGTTCCAGTAAAAAGTTATGGTAAAAACCGTCACTGGGGGCATTATGATCGGGGGTATTTTGACCTGATCTCAACTTTTATTCTCTCATTAGAGTTAATTCGTACAGGGAAGTTTGAGCGCCAATGAAAATGGAGTTGCTGTCTAATAAAATTGCAAATACAGTAAAGACTATGCTGTTTCAGGAAATTTGGAAGAACATAGGAAAGCAAAACGATCGCTAAATTTTCGAAACTTCACAGAAATCTGCTTTGTCAAAGGTATCTATAAAGATAAATGAACTTGATCCCAAATTTTGTCATAGTTTTGCACCCTTCATATTAATTTTAAACTTGCAAATTCCAGACAAACACATTTAATAATTGTATAGTTTATTATTGGCTAGATGCCAATATTTTCTTCTGGCACAATTTTAAATTATATTTTTCAAATATCAAATAATGTTTTATATTCCCGAACTGTGTAAAATATTGATATGTATAAATATTTAGAAATTTATATAATAAATTAAGTTTTTGAGTAGGTTCGTGCGAACCCAAAATACAACTGTTCCAGATTTTTAACTATCAATCTGTTATGTCTTACGTTGGTATATTAGGTGGCAATTAATATTCCTTACGTAAAACAATAAGGCACCTATGGTTAAAGGGATATACGGATAGGCTGGCCGAAATATTATTTAAGGTGATGCAATTTATATAATTTTAATGAAGGTTAAATTTGAGTTTATGCTGATAGCAATGAGCAATAAATTTCGAAAAAAGAGAGAACCTTTCGGTAGAAAACGCTCTTTCAATGCTTTATTCCAACAATGGGATATTTGCAAACATTTTGGCGATAAAAAGACGCTTTGGTAAGACGGTTCGGTGTGACCGGTGTCACTATATTTATGAATCGGTCAAAGTTCGGTTCGTTGCAAGTCGAAGCCAAAAAAATTTATCGGTAATGTTAAATGAGAAAAAGTCACGACAATGGTCGTTACAATGTTGACCCATAATTGTTTTGATGCTCAGACCATTTTCTTGTTCCCACAAACCTTCTAATTTTTCACTTGAAAAAAATTATGTTGTTATACTGTATAAAAATCGAAATTTTGTCAGTGATGTGAAAAGTTAATGAAATAATTCACAAATAATGTTTACTACAACATGATTTATTTGCAAAGTCAAATACATTTCATACATCCATACAAGGTAACGAATGAGAGAGTAACTAAATATGGCTTGCAAAAATTCTCGTAAACTGTATTTTAACGAACAATAAAGATCATTCATTTGATACACACTTCAACTCATATGCATCGGAATTGCATATCGTAAAAATGAAAGAACTTTACTAAGAGTGTATGGATGTCGTCATACTCAATACATACTTGACTAAATGCGACCTGTCTGTTCCATAATATCACATAATCGTTCAAACATAATAACTTTTGTTTCTTGGCTAAGCTCTTTATAAATTTCGACCTTTTTGCGCAAATCCACGATAGTGGCTGGATATCGTAGACGATCTAAGCTAGATTGCCGTAACTTCATTAAACGATATCTTTCACTCAGCATCAAACATTCGGCCAAAGATGGACCCGGATTTTCTATCAACCAGTTCTCACATTTACTCAGTACAACGTCAATCTGGAAACGATCTGCCAGTTCCAATAAGAATCTCCAGGTACGGGCTAAAATAGCAAATCGATTGATAAGCCAAGCAGGAATAATAAATACGCTAGTTAGTATAAATAAACATTATATCAATAGGTTTCAAAACTGTTCTCGGTTTAAAACTGATTATATTTATCTTTGCCTTTGAGCAGGTATAATACAAAGATGATCAAGAATGCTAAATTACGAAACGCGTCTAATTATCGCATACGATTCGTATGTGCCTTTCATAATTTGTAAATACAGACCCAAAGAAAGTATAATTTTGCAAAACATATTTTACTTCCTAGTTCAAAACGTTATAGTAAAAATATTACAATATAACAAAAAGTTACTTGCTAGCAAGTTGTAAGTTTTCAGAACCTACCAGTGATTTCCTTCTGTCTTGGATAAATGACCTTCAATAGCTCCGTAAATTCACATACATCCACTACTGGCAATTTAATTGGACTTTCAGACTGGCCTTCTATGAACTTATCGTTATAAAACATCGCGGAAAAAAACGGCGAATATATAGCGAGCAACTGAAATGATTATTGCACTTATTTTTTTGTATTTGAAAAACTACTCTCCCCGGGGTAATTACAGGGAAAACGATATATTGATTTTTGGAAAGTTCGTGGAGTATTGTTTATCATTCCAAATTAGCGTTTTGCTATGTAATGCATATGTGACTCGTTTGAAACCTTAGATGGTGTCGAACTAGTTAAAACCAATCGGTGCTCGTCATGGAAAAACATTTAAAACCACTAATCATTTTTTGGTTCAACTAATTTTTTTGTTCAACTAACTATCTATTGCCCAATTTTTGCATGTAAATTATTCTTTGAGCATCACCTTATCTCTAATTTTTCATGCACTAAACCCCATTTTTGTGACGAAAATGTCGTATACACCAGGGCTGCATCCGGTATCCGGTTATCCGGTGTTTTTCGCCATCCGGTATCCGGTATCCGCTTTCCGGATTTTAGGGGGGTCCGCCGGATGCACCGGATATTAACAAGCACCCCTAAGAATGCAGTCAGCGCCGCAGGCGAAAATTTTAGAAAATTTCGTAGAATATTCAAAATTTTCAATGTCAATTTTTGTCATACAGCGTAATTTTTCAAAAAATTTTCGCCTGAGGCGCTATTTTTTCTTCTAACTTTTCCATTCTATTTCAGTATTTTACCAAATTAAACTAAAGGCATTTCATTAAAACTCTTGCCTGATTTTCGTTTTTGTCCATTTTTTCCAACTAGTTTTATTTCGTTAAAACTCATTAGTCTCCATCCAGATTCTGTCCATTTTTGCGATTGATGATTTTGTGACTTCGGTTCATGTCTCACTGTTTTTCCAAAATTTTGGGTCGGCAAAAAAAAGCGCCCCAGGCAAAAATTTTTGAAAAAATTTCGTTAAATCTCTCGCCAGATTGACATATTTCGTCCAATTTTGATTAAGAACCGGAGTTTCTATCCATATTTCGTCCATTTGTAAAATATTCAAAATTTTCAGTGTCAATTTTTGGCATACAGCGTAATTTTTCGAAAAAATTTCGCCTGCGGCGCTATTTTCCTTTCTAACTTTTCCATTCTATTTCACTATTTTACCCAATTAAACTAATTTTATTTCGTTAAAACTCATTCTTTACTATATCTTTTTCAGTAATACAGTTTTAGCATTTTAGAATTTGATTGTCAAATAAACTAAACACTTCAAAAAATTTCGCCTGCTATTTTCACGTACTTTTTGCGCATTGGTAGCAGCAACTTGGTAACGCATTTTTCACATTTTTCAATGAAAATTGACTCTATTCTTCCCAATTTTCAACAATTTTGCCTGCGGCGCTGTTTTAATTTTCGTTTAATTAATTGAAGGCCAAACTGTAACAAAATAGCGCCGAAGACGAATTTTTTTTTGAAAAGTACCACTGTTTGCCAAAAATTGACATTAAAAATCTTGACCATTTTTCGAAAATTTTCAAAAATTCCTTCTAATTTTCGATTAATTTTTCCTAGCTCTGTATAACTTTGATTAGTGAAATGTTATAGTTCTTATATTGGAACCCCAATGAAGTCGTTAAAGTTAACGGGGAAAAGTGAAAAAACGTTTTATTGTCAACAAATAGTGGTAAAATTGATTAAAATTGCTCATATATTGCAATAAAATAGTCAAAAAGTAGCTAAAAGTTATTCAAATACTTGAATTTTTACAACGTTTATCCTAATCTTGCACATTTATAATAAAAAGGAAACAAAAAGCACCCATTTAGGCAAACTTTTTGCAAATTAGCGTCAAAATTGGAAAAAATTTTCAAATTTGGCGCCAAAAATTGAAATATCCGGTTATCCGGTATCCGGTCAATACCCGGTGTTTTTGCACTATCCGGTATCCGGTCCGGCTTTTTTTTTACTATCCGGTATCCGGTCCGGCTTTTCGAAATGCCGGATGTAGCCCTGGTATACACCAACCGATGCATCAACAGTTTGTAGATTTTTCGACATACGAAGCAACACTCTTTCTCAATATTTAAATTTTATCTTTAAGGCCTGGAACGTACTTCTTTGCTCACAAAAAATTCGGTTTCGGAAATCGAAAGTGTCACGTCAAAATCGTTATGTCGAATAGTGAAGTCATGATAGGGCGCGTGTGTGCTGCAATTGTAATTATGGTACTTAAAAATAATGAAAAGTGAATACCCTTGTGCTTCCAATATCTCAAAGGGACCAAATTCGAAATCGACAAATACCTCCAACCTCATGTTTTTCGTGTTGTCAGTTGCATAGCGCTGAAAGCTGGAATTTATTTGATATTTCTACTAGACGATTTTTCAATATATTCCGAAATGTTGGCTTAGGTGTACCTATCTAAATCGTTTTCAAGCAATTTCAATCAAAATTGACTTCCTAGCAACTCAACAAAAAGTTTAGTTTTCTAATTTAGTAGCCAATGTACAAATTACTTACGTTTAAATATTTGAACATACAACAGTGACTATAGTCTTCCTTGAATACAACAGACATTGGTTTCTTTTTCTCACACGAATTTTCCACTAGATCAAATGGCCGGGTATCCAAATCCGGGGATATACTCATATCAAAAGTAGCGGGACACATCCAGTTCAACTTGGTCATTGTTTCGCCCAAACACTCAATTTGCACATAGAGATTGTCCTCGTCAGTAAACACGAAAGCTTCCCATGACAAACCATCAACCACCGCTTTGGTTAAACTTGTGTTCCGTTGAAACTCATATGTACTTTGAGGGCATAGGAATTCTTCGTGAAAGCGCTGGATTTTTATAATTAGCGATCCACGCGATTTACCATCATCTTTTGGAACTGATGCTGAAGAAGTAGTGTGTCATGTCATATTAGCGTAATTACAATATCGCTTTCAAGAACAAATTAAACTTCTAGTCTGTCACAATTACTCAAACTTAAAAGATAAATATTTTAAATAGTTTGTTACATCTCAACCAATAAGAATGCCAATATTAACCTGTTTTTTTGTTTGTTTTCTTTCGCTCTGTTTTAGGGTTGAAATCCATTTTTCGTTGATAAACAAATTCCGGCAGTCCTCTTCTAATATGAGAAATAAATGGTAGAAATGTAAGAAAACACTCTCTGACCAATGAATAATATACTGGAGTACGTTGTTCAAAATAATTCTGTTTCAAGATCTATTTATCCAAACGTCACTCAAGCTTGAGGGTGTGATCTTTTATTCTCGAGACCGGTCTGTTTTCCAGCACTCACCCGATTTCACAACATATGATTGGTCTGATCGGATCAATATACAGCTATCCAGCTATTTAATTGCCAGCTGATGATCATTTAGTGTTCATTGGACCGTCTAAAGACATTAACACTCGTTCAGGAAAACATTACTTTCCTCTGAGGATATGTTGAATGTCAATGTACTAAACATAAAATAGTAAAGTGGAATAAAAAGCAGCAAAGCAATAGTGTCCAACTGGCAGAAAATATTTTATTCGTCACATCTTTGCTTAACTAAAAATTAATGAATTAAAAAATCATCTGTTAAAGGAGTATAACTTTTATTATAAAGATTTATATCACAACAATTGTTATAGAAAATACTAGTTTTTTTTTTCAAAACAGATCAGTATACATGTTACAGCCAAAGCTGGAAATCCGCTATTCCTAGGAATGGCTGCCAAAACTGATAATTCCATTTGGCTGATTTTTTCATTCAAAGCTAGTAATTACCAGCTTTGGTTAGTCAATCCTAGGGTTGGCTGCCACAGCCAGCCAATGTGCTTGGTTCGGTCAAAAAGTACCTAATGATTCGGCAGTACCGAATCAAACCTTTTTAGGCCCGAAAATGGGCACTTTTAAAAACGGACAGCATTTTGCATACTATTTTCCCACATTTGGCGTAGAAAATGTGCCCTCAGAAAAATGATTTGATATCAAAAATTTGAAAAAAATCGACTTTTATTCCAATTCGGTAAAGTACCGTAGCCCACTACTATCTTAATTAGATCATAAGGTCTGAATCATAAGGGTCTGAAAATCTGATCCTGAGGGTCGTCCCTCTGCAAAATCATTGGCGTTGTGCCCACATAGGGGTAAACGACCCTTAGATGAAACTCGAGATCTGGCATCCCCAGGTGTTACCCCTTCCCCCGCTCCAGTTGGTATGCATCCTACGTGACATACCAAAGTGCAGCATAATTTGTCTTTAAAGTTTTGTAAATAAAGTTCACTATTGAAGAGCTGTGAACATTTTTCTCTACTGTTACAGAGAAAATTTGCAAAAAACCTACCAATCATATTACACTTAACAAAGGAAATGCACTGCTTGAATAATTAAAAACACAAAAAAATCATAATGTTTTAATAATGTATTTTAATTTATTTAACAATGTATGTGTCACATGCTACAGTACCCAATGGTTGTGGAACTTACTTTTAAACACTGGATTCAGAAGAAGTCTTCACAGCCACTTGGAAGATCTTCAGAGCTTGAGCTGCAGGACGTAATTTTTCTGAAACCCTGTAATGGAGACTACACTCGAGCGCAGCGTATGCGCGGTCCCACTCGGGTTTCTTCAAAATTTCGAATTGCTTTGTATTGCAATTAACAGTTTTTGACGAATAGTCCCATTAACTGGCAGGCTATTTCCTTTTCAAAATTGGCGGCAATTAAAAAGACATCGAAATAAATACATATTTTCAGGAACCTTATCAGAAACAGGCAATCCGCTTGTGAGTCAAGCATCACACCCATTCCTTTATTATCACATTAAATTGTATTAACGTAAGTCGACAATCGCTTTATGATGTGTTGAATTAAATGCCCTTTATTTTACACAGTCTGTTGCTTAGTTTAAAATTACATTTGGAAGGACATTTTCGCGATATAATTTATATGGCAAATTTCCATTTCGATACATAATATTCTTAATGCTTAATTTATTTAGCGTCATTAGCGCAGCCAGGGGCCACGTGCCCCCCCCCCCCCCAAAATGGGAAAAAAGCAATTTTGCAATGTAAATTTTGCAAATTTTTTTTGAAAAGTGGGCCGGTCCCCCCACCGAAACCCGAAAATTGGGGGCTGTGCCCCTTCCCCCAAAATGGCGATTCCTTTGAAAACGTGCCCGCTGCAAAAAAAAATCTTGGCTGCGCCACTGTTTAGCGTGTTAATACTTTCCAATACGCGAAATTCAGACCGGAAATAAAAATAAATAATCGGAATTTCATTTGTTTTCGAGATAGGTTCTACAATTATATTCCATCGTTTTTTCGTTTTAATTTATTGTATATAAAAGCTGATGTCTTTTCAGTCGCTCAATATTTTATTAGTTGCTGACAATAATTAAAAGTATGGGTTTTTGTAATCCTTTTTTATTTTTTTCCAGGATTCGACAAAATTTAAGTCAGATATTCTGTTTTTTTATGTGGTTACTACTTGGTCTATACTTATTGAATATTAAAATATAATTTTTTTTAAATTTTAGTGTTGTGTCATACATCGTATTGGCTCAATTGGATTTTTGGAATCATTTGCAATGCCCTTAGGGTTTTTGCAGATGTTACCTTCTACTAAGAAAATAACCAGTCGGTCGCATAATATTTGTAAAAAGTGTATTTTTATTCTCTGCATCATGCTAAATACCTCAGCAACTTGTGCCGTTTTGTCATGGAATAAAACGTGCCGTAAGTTTTTGTTTAAGAACGTTTAAACAATCAATAATCGTGCTTCTACACAGTTTCATGAGACGAGTATAATTAAAATAAAACAATAAAAATTAAAAATGTGTCATTTCTTGTTATATAAAGCAGTGTGATTGGAAGAAGTCTGTGTGGAAAAGAGTGAGTCGAATTTTGACACATAAAGACAATAATTGGCATTGTGTACCATAATTGTCCGCTGAGATCCTCTTCATTTCCTCTAGAACGCAATGCCAATTCCCGATTTTTGTGTGAAATTTGCTCACATTTTCATATATGCTTCTTCCAGTTATACGGCATTATGTTTCATAGTTTTAGCTCATCCAGTACCTCAAGAGCAGTGCACTTTAGAAGGGCGCTATAATAGTGATTTTGACCCTGATGCATTATTTGCGTTTATTCCGTCATCAACACAGCAACTGAGGCATAATCGTCGAAAGTTCTTTCACCCCAACACATTTGAGGTGCGTTTGACAGTATTTTCCCAAACTGTCACTCTTGACACAATGCTATCTGAAAATGTCATTTCTGTCATTCGTTTCGTTCATCTTTAGCACATAAAAACTTTGTTTTCAGTTAGCTAACAATGACGATGTCACTCGTTGTTCGCGAATTTACCTGTTGGATGTTGCAGCGGAACTGGTAGAAGAGGATGAATTCGAGAAACTCAAAGATTTCTTGTATTATTCTATGAAATCGTGTTTGGATGACGAAATTGGGCATATGATGTCTGTTATTCCTGTGTTTCACAAGGTATTATACAAAGAATATTTTTATCAATTTTATGCACGGCTATTTTTTCTGAGCGGAAGGAGATATTGTATTTGTAAAATATATTCTTTCTGAAATTTCAAATAACAAAATCTTTGCCTTACCTCTAGAATGTGGCTATTAAGTTTTTAGGAAAACCGAAAAGTGTGTTGCAGCTTGCGTGATTGTCAGGATATGCTGCAAAGTTATTTGCATCGCGAAAACTTCGTCTTCCCCTATAATAATATGGATCCGGTGTGGAATCATGAGACATTTGCGAGTACCGATTACAATGCATCTCATTACTTTTTGGAAATTTACGCAGACGTAAGTAATTTTATATTGTATTACAAATTTGACATTGTTAATGTTTTAGCTGATGAATGAAAGATTCTCGGGTTTACCTTGCTCTAAAGTATGCATTTAATAAATTTTATTATTACCGAGAAAAAAGTTTTGCACTTATATATATATTTTACTCCAGAATTCGATGGTGTGGATTACAAATCGAGTCGTAGATATGCAAGAAGCTAAGAAAGAACTACAAAAGCTCTCTGATGGAGCTCACGAGGATGAAGTATTTTCGGTAATAATTAGATTATTTTGGTACGAATTTGCTAAAAATGATCAAACGGTATTATTTTTTATACCACTACAAATCGCATTTATGGAAGTTACGGAAAATTTTCAAATTTTTTATCTTTTATTGAAATCTAAAATGCCTTGATTCTAAAGCATATATTTTTACAGACATATTGCAAAATTTGGCAATTCGAAAATGTCAAAACAATTGCAAATTTTCCCTCATTTAAAAAAATTATACAAATTGCCCTATTTCAAGTCGTAACTAATACCGCTCATTAAGCAAAAATTTTCGTTAACTCTTAGGTTCCTCGTTTAGTGGTTCTTCACTTTATTCGACTATTTCTGCGCAGCTTTTACTATAATTGTTGTGGGACGACCTGAATTGAGCGTGGCACAAATTTATGAGCAATACGGTAATTTCACCAAAAGAATCTTCTCTGTGCCAGATTTCAACTGCCTCTCAACGGAGCTAATTGATTGTCTTACGCCGTGTGGAAGCGGAGGTATGTTTTTACTATTTGTCTACATTTTTCTATTATTTTTTAGTAATGTCCGAATTTTGAGCTCGTATGAGTTTTATAGCACATCATCAAATATGAATATGTAAGCTGTATATAAGTTACTTGCTTGAGATTTTATTTTCGCAGCCCTGAGCCCCTCGTGGTTGCTCTGTTTTGCACCACTTATCTAGACAGTTAAGTTCTAGGTGATGACCGGAATTGGGAGAGGTATGATTCCTGCTCTCAGAAGAGCTTCTTCAAATGCCCGAATTCTCCCCCTATGCCGACATTGCCACCATCACCGACACCGACGGTATAGTGATGTACGCAAAAATTAGATTCCTAAATCAAAACTACTTTAGGTCGAACCGTATCAAGACTCAATGCGTATTTTATACGTATTTGCCTTATCAAAAAACATCACACAGGAACAATTCACAAACATCAAAAATGCAGTTCAAACGCCCATCATTAAGAATCACTATGAAAAGGTAAGTATGCTTTTAATTAGATAGTTCGAAAATCGCACTTCATTATAGCAGTTCCTCAAGCATATAAACAAACTAGATTCTTGTGCAAGCATGATACATAATACATAATATACATTTTAAAAATAATTATAATTAATAAATAATTTTGTTTTGTTTTCAACTACAGGGAATAGTACTTAGTCTTGCAATAATATTCCCATATACATCAGCAGAGATTCCTTGGATCTATGATGCAAATAGTCTGGTCGATCAACTCGAGAACGCAGCACATTTAAATTCGATTCTCGAAGTTTCAGGTATGCTTAACTTGCACTTTGGCTGATTGATTCTGTTATGACTTTTTACATCTTCCCACATCTATCACTATGGGTGAGAGTTTAAAGAATCCGGTTCATCATGGGCTAAGCATATAACACGCTTCATAAGGTTAAAATTCTTGCGAAACCATTTATCATCATAAATAAAATTTTGGAGTGAAAGATTTTTGGCTTGAAGGAGAAATAAACCTCCGACCAGCGTAATACCAATAAGCTACGCAACTTCTGAGCTAACCAAGCACGCAATTCTTTGCTACCAAGCGTCAGGGGCGCAGCCAGGATTTTTTTGGGGGAGGGGGTACGTTTCAGTGGAAATGGGCATTTTGGGGGGGTACCGCGTGGAGGGGGCGACCGACTTTTGGATTTTGGGGGGGGGGGGGTACCGGACCAAATTTTTGCCCAAATTTGCACTGATTTACACTCATTTTTTCAAATTTTCCCATTTGGGGGGGGGTACGTACCCCCGGTACCCCCCCCTGGCTGCGCCACTGCCAAGCGTACTCACAGGCTATCTTATATCAATAACTAAACTGTTGTTTATTATTAGGGTGAGGATTTTCCGGACATGTCCGGATATGTCCGATTTTGCGACTTCTGTCAAAATTTTCGGACATGTACATCAATAGGGTCCCCCTATTGATTTTTTGGCAAAAATTTTTTTCCGAAAATTATTTTTCAAACCATAGGGCCCCCCTATTGATTTAGCAATTTTACTAGTCCGAAAATGTCCGGAAGTGTGTCCGAAAATGGCATTTTTCATGTCCGGAAAATCCTCACCCTATTTATTATCATAAATTTTGATCATTCCAGATCTTATGGACTCTAGCTCTAGTACAACCTCTGAAATGGTTCGATTGGCTCGTCATAAATATGAAGATTTGGAATCCAGTCATAATCAAGAAAGTGTCGTAACGCCTCGAATCGTGCTCATTACCGATTTTGTTTCATTGGTATTTGAAACAAACCATACTGCGTCATATCAAACAATTTCAGAAATTTACAACTTGGTTGGCAAACGACAGCACAAAATTAGCTCGATTCGAGTTCAGAATTTACACATTCAACAAGGAAGTTGAGCGATATTATCTTCAGTATGTTAGACATTACCGTATTTTCTCCAAAATAAGCGCCGGGGCTTATATTTTTCAATATCCCTCTAGAGGGGTTTATTTTTTTCAACCCAAGTCAGCGAGGGCGGTATAAAGCGATTTCTTGTGAAAAAAACCCGTTTTATGGCACTTTTTGGGCTGGCGAGTCTATTTTGCAGAAACTACATAATAAACTTGGGAATGTTTCAAAGAAAGTATATTAATCCTTTCATATGACAGAATAGGAAAATCTAATAATTTATTTGAATATCAGTAAGGAGAAAATTTATGGTTATATAAATTTGTATCTGTATATAAATATTAAACTTCCTTGTAGAGAAAATTTGGTTCATCGGGGAGATATCGATGTGCGAAATGCTTCAGATTCATCATTGATAATACCGGTCGACCCAAGTGATGATATTCGACCAACACAGCCTACAATACCTTCCGGGATTCCAGGTTCAATGTTTATTCAAAGTTAAAATAATAGTCGTTTAAATATATATTTATCTTCAGCGCCTCGCGATGAAACGTTATTTTTTGTTGGCTTAGCCGTTGCACTATTTGCTTCTGTGGTTGTCTTAGCAGCGTTGGTATTTGCATATCGCAGAAAATTGATGCGAATGATGAAACTGGAAAGATTCCGGGCCCATCACGAAGGAGACAAGGGAAAAGCAGATGGTCAAGCTGTTATGTACGTTATATACTCTAAAATGAAATGTAGAATATAAAATTGTAATCATGAGTCAAACACCGGTTAAAATTACCATACGTTAGTAGTTATCTAACAACATGAACGGTAGTGTATACTTTCAAAGAATTTGCTAAATATTTTTGCTGTTAAAACTTACATAAACCTATTAGGACAAGAACATAACTGGATGAAATTAATAGAAAATGTACATTAAAACTTACATTAAAGTAAATCTTTATGCATGAAAATGTTATTCAATTTAGCACTGATTTCTGGGAACTCAGCTGGGATAAGCTGCTAATAAAGAATGAGAAACTTGGTTCTGGCGCATACGGTAAATACATTTTAATCTTTACACAGTTATTATTTATGCGCTTTACTTAATTTTTTAGGGCAAGTGTTCAGAGGTATGAAATCATTTTAAGGAAAAAAATTAAGCTATCAAAGCGATAAATCCATTCAGGAATCATCCATGGTAAGCCACCATGTGTCGATTATGTTTATCAAAATCGGCCCAATTCATTATTGTTCGACCTCGAAGATTGCGATGTAGCAGTAAAAATGTTGCCGAAATACGCATCCGACACGGCCAAGAAAGAATTCTTGTTTGAAATTGAAGTCGTGAGTGGTATATAGTAAATACTTTTCCGCAAACAGCGTAGTTTATCCAATAACAGTAAAAAACCATCTGTATCCTTTAACATACTATACTATTATAATAGTGGTATTCTGCTTTTCGGATTTCTGAATAGATTTTCTATGACTTTATAGTAACTGACGTTATATTAGGAACAAATCAGAGCTTATTATTTTTTAAAGTCAGTTTTAATGACAACTAGCTAAATTCCCAACAATTTCATTTAAAAAAAGTGAGTTTCAACATAAAAAACAGTTAGTGTATCAAAAAAGGTTTACTAAAAGAGATAATCCAAATTATATACTTTTTTCACAAAAATAAATTGCGAGGTTGCTCTAGAAGAAATATCTAAAAGAAGTAGGGAATTATCACGAAAAAGTACTCATGTCATTTTCCTGTTCTCAGAATCCAAAACTATGGAATACCACCAAACATCAAGTGATAATTGCGCCTTATGGGTTGAAGAATTTAAATAAGCAGAAATGAAATTATTTGCTCATCTAAATGCATTTGTTTAGATGAAATCGCTTAGTTATAATGAAAACATTGTTAATATGCTCGGTTGTATCACTGTGGGACAGACAATATGTTTGGTATTGGAATATTGCCCGAACAAAGACCTACTTACATTTGTTAGCAATTTGAAGGAGGAAATGATGGAACAGGTAATTTGACACAAACGCTCATTTCGCTAACTAACCCATCTCAAGGCTGAATCCAAGGAGGAATGCATGGACTACACAAAGGACTTTTTGTTGTTTGCTTGGCAAATTTCTGATGGAATGGTTTGGAATTGTTTATATTTTTCACAATTACGAGCCATAATTTCAGAGATTCCTCGGCACAAAAGGAATCGTCCACAGAGATTTGGCAGCAAGAAATATTCTCATTGATGCGGAGCGAAATGCGAAAGTAAATATAAAAATTATAGTCCAACCTCGATAACTCGGCACCCCTAAGGGGGTCGGATTAGCGAGGGTGCCGAGTTATTAAGGGACAATTTTTTCCGAATAAAAAATGACCTAAAAGTACCATTTTTGTGCTGCTGTGCTGGTTTTGGTCTTCTTATACATTTATGCATTAAACGACATTATTTTACCTTAAATTTACCAAATTTTTACCTAGATTATCATAGCTACAGCCTTAGGGCTTTCGAATGAGATATTACTCATAACAAACTGTAGTCTGGATCGGCAGATATAAGCGTTCTAAGCAAGCATGAACGAGATGCAAATTATATTAGGAGAATAACCAGTAAGATGTAAAAAAGGCTTCAAAGGTTTCGCGATTTTTAGATATGCGACTTTGGATTGTGCATAACTACGAACTATAAAACATTACCTATAGCGGAAAACAATAAGCCATATATGAAAATATCAACATCTGGACGCCTTCCCATTAAATGGTTAGCAATTGAATGCCTTAAAAGGCAGGAATTTACTTCCAAAAGCGATGTGTAAGTGCTTTGAAAATTTTATATATTTTCGAAATAATGAATCGTAAGTAAACTATGACTCTGTTATTTCAGTGTTATAGAGAAGTGTACATCTAAACGATTTAAAATTTGAGTAGAAATTGAAAGAACAGCAAAACAATATAAATTAACTTAACTTACTATTTATTGTTTCCAAAAACTAATTCGCTGAATATTTAGATGGTGTTTCGGAATATTGTTGTATGAAATGTACTCTTTTGGCGCAACCCCTTTTGAAGAAATCCAGCCTAATTTACTGCTGGCACATTTAGAGGAAGGGAATAGACCGGAAAAAACTGAATATTGTCCAGATGAAATGTAAGTATATCATTTAATCTAGAAGTTACCAAATTTAGGATTGGGAAATTTTTATCAAATCTGACTGTTGTTAGTCAATAACTCATTCGTTTTTAAAAGTAAAATAGCCTAAAAGCTACGATTAGACGAAGGAAAAACTTAACTATACTTGGGATACCGAATAGAAAATTTACAGTTGCTTTATAAGCATATTTCTGGTTAAAACAATGATCGATTGAATATTTTAAGCTCTTCTACATTTTAGATATGATATTATGGCAAAATGTTGGTACGAAAATCCCGAAGAAAGACCGTCGTTTCAGGAGTTGCTAACTTTGTTCACCGTTTTGCTCGAGCGAGCGACAGGTATTCCACCTTCAGACTTTTAGTTTTTAATTTTTACAATTTTATATAATTACATTATAATTGTAGAAGGTTATGGCTACCTCTCTCTTCTAAGGGCGAATACTGAACATTATGCAAGACTTAGTAAAGTGACATGTTCAGGTCATGCACAGGAATATCGTGAAAGTATGGACAGGTGGGTAAAATTCTTATATGGGAAATGGGTTATTCGTATATCAACGGATATCACAGTATCCACAAGTTTCTAGGAGCCATGCTGTGATATATAATAGACAAGCTTGAATTACTGGAACTTGACAATTTTAACTTTCAAAGCAATATTCTTTCAATGTTTTTATTTCGCAAGATTTTCTAATTACATCAATTACATTCAGGCGTCGATCTTCGCTAAAACCTGCAGTCTCGACAGCGCGGATTTCTATAGATTTTACTGAAAAACCGGTTCTGTCAAAAGTGTCCGAAGACCATGGAGAGGATAGAACAAATAATTCGGAATGATGATTTTTCACCCACAGGAGATTGTGCCAGGATTCGCAGCATAATTACAGTTTTATTTGGCATGATTGGGAAAAGGAAAATGATTAGTATTGGTTTAAAGATGCAAATATAAATATTTGAGACGGAATACGAGCTGGAAATTGCCATAACTGGCATCTATCGATACATTTTGGCCACACACACTGAAGTTCAGTTAAAAATAAAAATTTTCACATTTGATAGAAGCTCCTCGGACCTTAAAGCAATTATAAAACGTGATAAGGTATGAAGTTTTTTGGTCCTATATAGAGGCTAAAGTTAGAGATAAAATGTTGAATTTTTTTCGAGATAAATTTTGGCCTTGAAACATTACTCCGCACTGTAGAGTAATGTTTCAAGACCAAAATCTTATTCTCGTGTCATTACCTTCCAATAAGTTATATCACACCTCAATCGACGCAGATTTACAAACTAAATAAACGCCCGCCCAGTGTATCATAAAAATGGGAAATTATCAAAATTCCACAAATACGGTGCTTTTACTAAAGGGGTCTTTACAACGGTCACAAAACTCCTTTTGCCAACCTTAACGCCGACTTTTATTTTAAAATACATATCTGTACACAGTCTGTGCGTTCAAATAGCAACAAACCGCCTATACGTAAATATATATGCGCTACTTCGCTCGTTTCAACAATATTTTTTATTGTGTATAAATGAACCGAAACAATTATAGTAAATGTGATCGACCAATATCAATGGTAACTATTTACTAAACTATTGTTTCTCGATCACTCCTTTTCTGCGAATTTTGTCAATTCTTTTCTTGGTACCCTCGGCGAGGAGCTGTACAAGGTTTAATCAGGTGTGTCTGCGGAAATCTTCCAATTTTTCCCAAAAAATTCCGAAATCTTTCGCTAGCCGGAACCCAATATGCGCGCTTTCGAGCACATTGAATAGTTTAGCCCCACCCTCATTAAATAATTTAGCCCCATGGGGCAAATCAAGAGGGAATACGGTATTTGTTTTTAAAAAATTACCCAATATAACACGCCATTTTCCAAAATTGGCCGGTTAAGGCGGCCAATTCCAGAATTGGCCGGCCATTTCTAGAATTTCCCAAATTTGCGGCCTTTTACAGAATTGGCCGGCCATTTCTAGAATTTCCCAAATTTGCGGCCATTTCCAGAATTGGCCGATTTCCGAAATTGGCCGTAACATATATACCGAAAACTAAGTTATAACATAAGACTTTCCGATGAAACCCGTAATGTTTGATGACAAAGGATGCACGGTGGATTATATGTCGCTTTATTCTTAACAATTTTTATAATTAATACGAATATTGTCTTGGATCTGTTGAATGCCCTTTAGCAGTGGCGAAACCCAATTCTCTGTTTTGTACGTTGTAAGCTAGGCAATGATTATTGAGAAACTGTTGAGGCAATTCCACATAGTTCGTCTTAGCGTTTTTATCGTCATATCCATAAATTGATATGAAGCAGGTCTTGTACATTGTCTAAATAATGTTATGTTGAAATTAAATTCGTTTATTATTTAAAATAGTATTAATACAATGTATATGTTACTAAAGTGATAACTGACAATATAAGGGTTCTAATTTAAAGGAAAAACCTGTGTGTACTGTCTTAGTATCCATGTATCGTACCTGGGTTTTTAATATTTAAGGCATTTCGTTGTAAGAGTGGCACCATAATTTGCTAGCAATAAGGCTTTAGTTAGAGACATTTCATAAAGTGAAAAAAGTTACGGTTTCTTTACGAGACCTTAAGTATTAATAAATATTCGCACTCACGTGATATCGAATGTAATCGGCGCCTGTCATGATCACATTTCGACTTGTGCTATCACAGCTGACGTCATATCCACCAAGTGTCAATGTAATATTGGGAGCTTGCGAGATGTTGCAATTCACTTCATAGAATTTTATCGACGTATTAAAGACAGCGTTGCTGGCATTTACTATCTAAATTTAACGTAACACTTTTAGGAGACATTTTTTTAAAGAAAATTATATATTTCTCCTATGTCATAAAATATCAGTTATCTTCTGTCTTATATTTTTCTCAGTAAATTTCAGTTTTTTATCTTTTATAATATAGGGCTTGGCTGATCTGTCAGTCCGTGCGTTAACGCTCGGATCTCGCGTTTTATCGAACCTTGAGACATGGGTTTTTTAGATTACGGACTACATGTCGAACAGACGATATGTCGGAAATGGGCAGTGCTTGTGACACAAACACATGTTTTTCGGGTCAGGGCGCCAGTTTGAGCTAGTTATTTAATACTGAGGTAAAATAATTGTACAAAATTAAAAGGGATATACCGTAAACTCTCTAATTTAACCCCCCCCTCTTGTTTTACCCCCCCTCTAATTCTGCCCCCCCTAGAGGTCGATCGAGTAATTATGCCCCCCTCTAATTTTACCCCCCCCCCAAATGGCAAATTTTCCATAAATGCCAAAAATTCAAATTTTTGGCGCAAATTCAAATTTTTTCCAAAAATTTAAATTTTTTACCTATTTATTCTCATTTTTTCGCAAAATTTTCCCAAATTTTACAAAAATTTACCAAAATTTTGCAGAAATTTACCAAAATTTTGTAAACAATGGCAAAAATTTCGAAAAAAATCCACAATTTTTGGGCGGGAATTCAAATTTCGAATTTTTGTGCAAAAATTAAGCAAATTTGAGTAAAAATCCCAAAAATTTTTCGCGCCGCGCCTCCGGCGCGGCGCGAAACCTCGATCGCGTAATTTTACCCCCCCTCTATTTTTACCCCCCCCCTCTAATTTTGCCCCTTCGAATTCTGCCCCTAGAGGTCGACTGAATAATTATACCCCGGGGTTAAATTAGAGGATTTACGGTATAACAAATACCAGGTATTTAAATGAATTTGGACCAAAGATAAACGCTGAATACGACGGATTTACAGATACTGTTGCGTTGAGATCCAATGTTTTTGATTCCCCGTCGATCACCGCACTCGCGAAGCTTAAGTGCGTGTCATACCAATCGCCTACTTGAGGTACAAAAGCCCAATCACTATGGCAATTGTCGGTATCTTCTGTTCCAAGAGTGATCAAAGAGTTTCCGGCATCATGACCAGTTCTATAATTTCTGTGTTAAACTGTTAAAATTCAAGGGGCCGAAGACCCGACTGTAAACCCTAATTGAGGGCCGAAGACCTGACTGAAAAGCCGAGTGAGGGATAAACAGCCTAAGGTTCCGTGGTGTCGTAGGCACCACCAGTGCAGCTAATTAAAGCATACTTTAGAGCTAGGCTTAAGTGTGTGCTTTGGTCTTGGTTTAAACATAAGCGACTCCTTAAGCTACTAAATCCATTATTCTTTGAATTTGGTGGGAAAACGCGAGAACTTTGGGACAAAACAAGAAATTCATGCCACTTCTATGGTTTATCCCACACATTGATTGTAATGTAATTATTCAAGATTTTTCAGCTAGTGAATGTCAAACATTCCATCTATCAGCTTAGGTTCGCTGCAACTAAATCATTGTGCACATGTTTAAGCATCAGACTTAAATTTTAATACTCTGCCATACCGGGGAATTTGAACATTTCGGATAAGCTAATGAATCAAAACTGCTTATAATATCTAAAATTCCCAAGAACTAGAAATCAGAACAGTTATTCCATACTTGTTGCACCAGAGCGATAATACAGGCCTGTCCAATTCTTTGAGCACTTGTCTTAACAATGATATGTTATTTGTAGGATATTCACGTGGAGACAATCCCAATGTTCCATCTATCGGTTGAAGATTGAGCCAGTAGCCGAGTTTATCCACTACACCCAAACTGGCATTTACGGATACACCACCCAACTGCAATTGAAACAAATGACTGTAACATTGCAAATTTCTGAACAATTAATCTACCATGTCATTAGATTGCTAGGTCGATAGATGCGGGCATAGAAGAACGGGATATACAAGGGAAAAATAGCTTATTATTCATCCTACTTTTTCATAAATTTCGAAATAAACTCGAAACCCCCTAAGAGAAAAAATTAACATCTCAAAAGTTATAAGACTGAAGTAGCTCAAATTTTGAAACCTAGCAGATTCTGCAACCCTCTATGATCAAAACCATCTTCAAATTCAGTGCTCTCCTAAATCTCTGCCCATGTCATATTAGTGCATAAAGATAAAGATATAATCCTCTAATTGGTCGCCCCCTCAATTTAATCCCCACCTCAAATAAGTCACAAATGGGAAAATTTTTGAAAAATTTCGGCTGGGCGCAAAAATTTAGCCGCGCCTTCGGTCCGCCCCGTCAATATAAGCCTCCCCTCAAATAAGTCCCCTTAGACCCTTTACGAAACAATAATTCCCCGGGGAATAATTAAGGGATTAACAATTGATATTTAAAAAATACCGTTGCTATATCCTTTGCCAAATGCCCATATCCACACCAGCTGGTATAGTTTCCTTCTATCGCCATATATGTGGTCGAGGCACTGAAACATTTATTAAATAAATACTGTAATCGGGATTTACCTCGTATTGTAAGTTGCCTTTGCTGGAATATTGTGTGACACTTTACTCAAATTGGCATTGGAATCTATTAGACTTAGCTCAGAGTCGATCCACAAGTCGACTTCCACAAGAAAGTTTTGTCCTAAATTATAATTGTCCAATTAGAGTGACTTTTGAGAAATGCCACAAGGCATTATTCTAATATCTAACAGCAAAAATTTGCTTATTTCAAAAATCGTTAAGAAAAAAATTTATTTTCGTTTAAACTTTATGTTTTGTGATCAAATTATCCTGAATTGGTAGTTTTGGAGATATTTTTGATCAAATTGTGAAGACTAAATTTTTTTGGAAATTTGGCCGGAAATTTTTTCAGTAAAACTCGCCAAAATACGATAATGAACCATTTATTAACGAATATGCAAATGTCGTTTTTTGAGGCAAGTAAGTTTTTTTTATGGAAGATGCAATTTTCTAAGGATAATTAAATGGTCTGAAAATATAGAAATGGATTCCGCTTGGTAAGGGGATTGTATTAAAAAGGATCTTCATCGGATGGCCGAAAAAGTGCAACTGATCCTATTGGAAACATTTGTTTGGTAAGCATCACATAGACACAAGCAGACGCTTGAGAACAGGAGACTTTCGAGAACTTGGGAAACATTTTCCTCATAAAAGTTCTTTTTGTGGCCAACTTTGTCATCCATGCCTTAGATAGCTATGCTTTCAAAATTCTGTATGCATGAAGTCTGCTTTACATTAAATAGGTAAAAATTACGCGGAGTGCCGACTGATATATTCGATCTGAATATCCATTCATAATTGTCAACAGGCATTTGTCCAATCATTGCGCCCTTTAATGCATTTCCATGACTCTCCAACCCCTCAAGTCTACGTTTCTGGATCTTTTGTAGTCGAATTTGGGCCAACGCTTCAGGCAATTTATGTGGTTGCGTATTAAATTTGAGAATTCTTCCTTCAACATTTGCATAAAAATTGCAAAATAAAACAGGAATGTGTAACAAGGTTATCAGACTAAATAAGCTCAGTTCCATAGTGCCAGATTTAAAGTCCAGGTGACCTCAAGTGCAAAATTATTTTAAATGCCGGCGATTTCTTTAATACCGCAACCACAAGATTTAATGAGTTATTCCTTCGCGTTATTTGCGTCAACAGACGTCTTATCAGCCCTTCATACTTGATCATCCCTAATTTTGTCACTTTGTGGCGATATTTATGGTCGTAAAATCAAATGCTCGCCAAATAAGTGTGATTTTTTGTTGGTATGTAAAAGGGACTTTAATAAGACAATATACCAATTTTAAATTATCAACTCTTGCCTTCACATATAAAAATTATGAACTGCTATAGGAAACAAATAAACGCTTTGTTTGAGATATTGTTTAAAATTACAAAAGCAGATGGCACTCGATAACATTTATATAATAATGCTGTTGTATGTAATTCAGTATATTTCAAGTTGCTCGATTCTTGGAAATGAAAGTTTGGTTATTTCCGGTTTCTGGTCATATATGGAGCGCAGAGAGGTGCTTGTTGGTTGACTCATTAAACGATCGAACTGTGAAATGTAGAATCGCTTATTTGGCGTTTCAAACAGACGATTTCCCAAAGTTTGTTGGAGCATGGGCGAACGCTCCGAATTTTGTTTTGACAGAATTTCGGAGATTAATCGATTTCGGATCGAGGACGGCAGTCCCATGAGAGGATCCACGTCCAAATGTTGGTCAGAGTCAACGGCAGCGTTGTAGTAGGAGGGCACAACAACCATTGCAGGCGATGAGCGTCGAAATCGGTGAAGTTTTAGGTCCCTGAAAGTGACTATTATACAATCCTTGCTTTAATTCCTTTTATAATAGTCCAGTTTTGTTATTTCTTTTATATATCCATGCATCATTTCGATTTTTGAACAAAAACGCAATAACAAACTTGCTTTGTGCTTGCTACTTGTTTATTACAACTTGGTCATTCACTTCATTATGTTTATTATCGCACATATTTACCTCGATCGAAGTGCTGGCATCATGCGCCCTTTTTGACGTAGATGCACCATTCTATGAAAAGGAATTAAGGGTTTTTCACTATGTCCACCGCTTCGTTTTCCTAACCCAATTCCGGCTAATGTGTCGAAATTAAACATCTCGTCGTTATATGCCAAAGGAGCATCCTAAATTATGAAATAATTATATTAATTGTCAAATTTGATAAATAAAATGTTAAGGTGCTACTTTAAAGGATCTTGGTAACATTTTGAGATAAGGTTATTCCTGTGTATTTTTCGCCAGGAGAATTTTAAAAATGCCATTTAGACTAGCTGCAAACGTGATCGTTAATTTCTTATTTATCAAATATGTGAACTTTACATAAAACATATTGAAAAGATGTGTTTTGCTTAGCGCATTCAAGCGAACCAATTTAATTGGATCAGGAATATAATCTCCATATTCGAAATATCACAGTTTGGCATTTGTGAGCATCTTAGTATTTCTTAGAATGCTAAGAGATCTTCACCAAATCACTAATGACATTTTTGTTTTTTAGTGACTGACATTTGGATTACAAGGTTTGAAAATATAACTTTAGGGTTTATAGAATTTAAAGGCGATAGGCGCTACAAAATATTTCGTCACGGTCATTTCCAATTTCACATTTTGACCCGTAATTTATTCTTTCTTAAAAATGATAGAAGACTATAATTTTTATTAATTATTAATTAATCTACTAGTCATTTTTCCTAATTTTTTATAATTAATTCTAAAATTATTTTCGATATTAGACCTAAAACCTTAATGTTACTGTAGTATATTATCAATAATTTTTTACGCACCAAATCAACGCTTTAAAATAAGAGAAGAATTTTATAAAACATCTACTTCGGAAGAAATTCACAACATTTTTGTTTTTGTATGGTTTACATAATACTTACCTTTTTCTCATACTTCCAATTTCTTTTCAATGCCAAAGTAGGAAGGAAGTCCTAAAATGATTTAATTAAACAGTGGAGGAATAAAGGTTAAGATATCAGAAAGCACTGCTATTAACCGTTAAATGGGAAAATAACCATCAAATATAAAAATTATTATGCAGCTAAATTCAGGTTGATAATATGGAAATAGAAAAATCCGTAATTTCTGCTATAATTTTCCGACTAATTTGTTAATAATAATAAATAAATATACGAGACATAATATTTTAAGTTAAAATTGCACCTATTTTACTTTCAAAATCTATTCACAATTTAATCATGAAAACTCACTGCTGAACATCCGATTTGTAAGGATAATATATACAAAATAGGAATCCAATAAATTATGCGAAACATGGCAGATACCGAGTACATCGCAGTCCTTTTCTGAAAGTAGAACGCTATATAAATGCTACCACTAAGAGAGCATATCCGAGGAAGTTCGAAAGTTAGGTACGAAAATCTGCATCGGTAAATTGGAAAATTTAATCAAGAAAAAACAAATGAATTATGAATTTATTGGAAAGGCAAAACATAGATTCTAAATTGAAACACGCTAGGAACGTTAATAAAAGATATTAATGAATAATCCTTGGCCGTTAATATTCATAGAAAAGCAGTTAGGTAAAATTCACTTTGCTAATAACATTTGAGGTTATTATGTTAAGACATTTCCACTAACGGTATAGTGGGGATGAGAAGGAACGACAATATTGGCTCCCCCAACGGCATTTTCTCCCCAATGGATCCTACCTATTATGCCCACTTACGCTTAAACCTAAGCTTAATTGTAAGCCTAAACCTAAGCGTAAGGCCTAAAGCCTAAGCTTAAGCGCAAGTTATTGACCTCTAAAGTTCGGGTAGGACCTTAATGGAGAAAAGCGACGTTTTGCCGAAGTAATAAATTTTTTGAAATAAATTTCCTAAGCATACACCAGAAAAGTATGGAATTAGTTTAAAACACAGTTTCAAAATGTAGTAATAATGATAAATGTGAGAAGAGAGGAGGAAGAGTAAAATTATTTAAAGAAAATTATAATTTACAAGTCATTTCGATCCTAGTCCTAGACGACAAGACATCAAATGTCGAATTACAAATTACATTAAAATTTAAGCGAGTTTACCGATTGCGGAATTTTTAAATAATTCACGATATGGTATTGACATTTTTGGGTCATTCGTCTTCTCTAAATGCGAAGCTAGTAGTCATATGAGTTGTCAAAAATAGTTTTAACAAAACAATTAATAGGAACAAAAATTCCTAGATCTATGTGGAATTCAGAATTTGATTCTGTTTTAATAATTACAGACGGAAAAAACTGACAGCAATTTCCAAATGAGGGCGAACCATATTAGAAATATAACAATTCTGATTTTAATAGCACTAATGAAATGAATGTTCAAAGTACAAATTCCCGTCATTTTTCACTGCTTCTCAAAACATGGACAATGTTTTACATCACTGGAAATTAAACAAAATTATTTTAACAATTCAGAAGCAGTGTAACGAAGGTCAAAGATATTAAGTTTCTTGAACCTATGAGCTATTGGTTATGAATTATCAAACAAAAAGTGTCGAAAATATAAAAATACTACACCTTCAAAGAATATTTATGTCATTCACTCTTAAATATATATGACGTATTTTTAAATCATCCGTTTGCCAAATATATAAATAATATCTCCCGTCATTTGTAAAAGAAAATGCAAGAGTGGACAAAATGAAAGAAGTTCATACATAAAGAATACTTCTCATCTCAGCTTTGGTGGCTCACAAAGACGTCGCTTTATGTGCTCCAGGAAAGGTACATAAAATGTATGGGTGTTAAATACGGATGGACTCAATGGTTTCTAAGCTGTTCGAGAACAACGGAGGAATTTCTTATTAGTACGGGAACAATGGAAATAAATTGAAAATGAAAACATTAAATATAAATATGTGATTAGATGAGTAATGTATTTTTAAATTGGGATGAAAATTTCAGATGAAAATGACAGGATTTACTTTAGCATAACAAATGTTCTGAGGAGAAAATGACATTTTAAGGTACTAAAAGAATTTTGATTATTTCTAAAAGTTTTGTGTTCGTTGTACGATAATTTTCGCTCCTATTTCTTATGTTAATTAAATTTGGGCATCTGTCCATTGTAGACAAGAATCTAAATAACGCCGCTAAGGACTTCATAAAATTTAAATTCCATGAAGATAAGAGAATAGACCCTCAAAATTAAGTTAGAAGTGCATCACATCGAAGAAAAACTGAATAAAACTATACTAAAATAGTAATAATAATGTTAAATTAGGCGAAATTACGTCCTATTGCATTGTATATTCTAAACTTTTCTCAGATGGGTGGGCTGACTACCACTGAGCTATACACATACATTGCTCAGAATGGACAAATTCATCCGAACTAAAGAAATGCTCCACTTTGGAAGGTTATATATCGAATTTAGACAACATTTTATCTACAGCTCACGTAACGTTTTGTTCGTCGCTGAATGGTAAATATTTATATGAACACTATGTAAATAGTTCACCAGCAAAGAAAATTATAGTATCATCATCAGACGGTAAGGAACCAAAAAGCAACTCAAAACTCGCTACCGAAACAGGATTTCAGTCACGCATGACCAAGTACAGTTATACATAAGTTGGCCTTTAAACAAACTTTTGATTTCGCGAACCATAGACCACTGAATATCACCCATGAAAGCTTTCTCGATATTCTGTGATTGGGTGGTTCCCGAATTTTAAGACACCAACCCAAGTGCCTCCCCCACTCATTAGCAGCTTCTCTTACTTTAGCCATTAATAAATACAAATTTACGAGATACATGAATACAAACGCTTCTCCTTAAGACAGCCAGATTCGGAGGATTATCCTCTAAAATGTTATTGAATACGGGGAAATTGCAGAAAATTTCTACTGATTTGTCATTCGAATTTCTTCACATTGTTGTCATCAGACGAAATGGCGCATTTCGATTTCGTAATGATTACATACAAATGATAGTTGGTGAACAAACAGGGAAACGTATTATGGTCAGCCCTTAAGGCCAAAAATAGCGAACGTTGACGTAAATTTGCGCATTTCAAATTCTATAAGCACAGCTCACAAAGCACCACTTTTACACACAAAGAACAGATGATAGTTTGAGGGGTCATCCAAGGCATCTCACACGGTTCCATGTAGATATTAAGAAATTATCAAATTTTAGCCATATTGGAAAAGAGTAAACTAGTGGCCATATGCGTTTCAACACCTCTTTTAGTAGTTTAATCGACGAAAATGTTTAAAGCATGCAAAAATCTTGAGCATGAGAGTATCTTAGCTAGTGTCTCATTATATCAAAAAGAACCGATTTCACGTCTCGCCAGAAAAGGCCAAAAATAGGGATTAAAATTATGGAATCACACATACGTTTTTCAGGAACCGTAATTAAAAAAACTTGAAAAATGCCCAAAATACAGCGTTTTTCATTTCATTTCATCGCTATCAAAATAAATATACTATTTTGATAGCGCGCCGTTTCGATCCTTGTCCTAGACTTAAAGAAGAAAGCGTTTTTCGAATTTTTTCTTTCCTATGCGTCTCAAAGTGGAGTGCATTAAAAAATTTTTCTGTCGAAAGCTCCTAATTCTTCATGAACTTAAGTATGCGGCATCACTAAATTAAAAATTACGAGCCCACTTTATGGGGAAGAATTTTTTAAATCGCCATCCAGGAAAAATGTATGGGTGATTCCATATTTTTTACCCCCTGTTTTTGGACTTTTCTGACGATTAAAATGATGTCGCGATTCGGGTCATGCCCATCTATAATAGCGCTGATGTATGTGATGGCCAATCGAAATATGGCCGATAGCGGGAAACTAACTTAGGCAAGTTGCTGGGTTAGGCGAAGTAATGCTCCAGTAAAAAAGTCACCTGAGTTATCAGCCTTCTATTAAAAGCTACGGGCCTGGACATTCTCGAAAATTACCATGATACCCCCTCATGGATTTTTTTGCCTTTCCCAATTACGTAATCGTCAACAACCCTCCCTCTCATTGTAAACATGTTTACGTAAAGCACGTAAACACAGTGTGGAAAGGAGAGGCCAGGGCCAGGCTGATTGCAGGGAGGACAACTGACCAACACGGGGGAGGACAACTGGCCAACCGGGGGTCAGTGGACACTCTGAAACCACCCCGTTGAAAGCTGCGCAAGGTACACTCTAATATGGGGCTTCCCGGCAGCGCCGGAGGCGACGCGCTCCTGCTAGTTTCATATGATGAGGCATCAGTTATAAATGAATGAATTGTTTCATAATTTTTCCATGCATTAAAAAATTTTTCTTTGGATAATCTACTAAAAGTAGGGTGTTCAAACACATATACCCCCAGTTTATGTATACATAGAAGTTGTAATGAAAAATACCTATATTATACGCTGTAAAATTATGATTTGTGATTATCTAATCACCCTAAAGCGCAAGTGTAGCTGGATTTGATCCCAACGCCCGAGCACACCAGATAAACTCCAGAGGCGAGTAAGGTCGCTTTGGATAGGCCTCGCCGAAGAAAGACACAGGTGCGCGAAATTATGAAAATTCGGGATTTTGGCCATTTCGCGGCCATCTCACAACTTGGCTACCCGCTAGCAGAACTGTGTTATTTGTTCCTTAGATATCAACCACAATTTGTCATTTACAAGTAACAGAAAACAAGGATATACATATCTATACAACGGCATACTCGAGCGCCGTGGCGCCCATTTACCCTCTTGTAAATATACTATTTTGATAGCGAGCCGTGTCGATCCTTATCCTAGACGGCTTTATCACTATAAGGGCGGATCTTCCTCAGTAGATGCCTTACAGATTTTTCTGGTTTTCGAATATTTAATGATTTTTATTTTCTTTGGGCTCTCTACATATTCATATACCGCATATTCATATAACGGTAAATTCATATAACGGCATATTCATATAACGGTAAATTCATATAAAATTTCTATTTCGCGAAAATCGAGGGGTTACGGTCGAAATTTTGGACCCTATATAGGTTTTCGACCATGCTGAGTCCGAATCTGAAGTCGGTTTTGGCGTGGAGTATACTGTAGTACCACTTTCTGGCATTGTGCCCATTTTTGCTTAGGCAAATTAATGGGCTATTGGAATTTCGCTGAAATTGAGGTTAATTGGCCGAGATTTTGTACCCTCTAGAGGTTTTCGACCACGCTGAGTCCGAATCTGGTGTTATTATCGACCCCGAGATACAAAAAAATGCATGATACGGTGTACGGTATGCTGTTTTTCAAGGTTTTTTACGCGACCTTGCCCTGATTTTTGGTATTCTGGGGTTTTTTGAGGTGCTGATCACGAATCCGAAGAAATTTTTTACCCCGACACTAAGCTATGGCATGATACGGGTACGGTATGCTGTTTTTCGTAGTTGCTCACGTGATCATGGGCTGATATTTGGAATTCTGTGGTTTTTTGGTCCGCTGATCACAAATCCGAAGAAATTTTATAACCGGGCAGTACGCTATACCATGATACGGGTACGGTATATCAGTTTTCCGAAGTTTTTTCATGTTGTAACATATTATTGTGTGATAATTTCGTAAGCTCTAGGATTTTTATCTTTTTTTGCCAAATTGCATCTTTGTTGCGAAATCACAACTTTGTTTGTCAGTTTTTTTGAAAACGTAAAAATCTAGGACCTGCCTAACATTTGGATATCAATGAAATTTTAAGGATCGCTTTTTTTATTCGAAATTTCGGGTTCCGAATTAGGCATACTTCGCATTTTTCCATACAAAATATGTCTAATTTGGGACTCCAGATTTTGAATAAAAAAAGTTTCCTTAAAATTTCATCGATAACCAAATGTTGGGCAGGTCCTAAATTTTTACGTTTTCAAAAAAATGACATACTCACCGAAAATATTTTTTTACAAAAATTTGTTTTTTAGATTTTTTGCAAAAAATGTCCATTTTGATGGTATTTCTGAGAAAATGCGTGTTATTGTTGACGAAATGTCGAGAATTTTTGGATTGTACCATTTTCAGATGCGGAGAATCCAAATTAGACGAATGAAATGAAAATTCTATCATAATTTTTCAAAATATGGAACCTTAAAGTTGACATACTTTACGTTTTTCTATAGAAAATATGTCAACTTTGTGGTTCCATATTTTGAAAAAATACGATAGCATCTAAATTTCACTTATACCATATTGTAGGCCAAGTCCATAATTTTTACTTTTTAATCAAAACTCAATAACTTCTCAGAGATGTTTTGAATTATGAAATTTTTAAGATTTTTGTGCCGAAAAATGGTAATTTTTGTGTTTTTCAGAAAATGCAAATTTATTGTCGATAAAACGTCGTGATTTTCGGTGGTATACCCTTTTCGAATGCGGAGAGTCCGAATTTGAGTTCATATCAGGGGTATACCCGCAACGTAAATTAGGAAAATTGCGTTTTTGACGTTTTCCGGCTAGAAATATCCGTAAATTACACCATTTTGCAGCTTAACTCGTTTACGAGTATGGCGAGTCCACATTTTTAATCAGTTTCGATTCGGGGAACAAGAATTTGGGGTTTTTTTAACGAAACACAGTATTTTCGCGATAAAAAAATTGATTACCCGACCTGGGATTCGAACTTGAGATGAAAAACTGCAAAAAAAATTCAACTTTTGGCGTGATATAAAAAAAAAACTAACTGCAGATTCGGAATCAGCGCATCGAATTACTCCTAAAAACACTCACTGCAGAAGAATTTTCCACATTTTCGAAAAATCGATTTTTTCAAAATCCATGTGGTACCCCCTATGGTCAAAAATGGCCAAAAATGAAATTTTTTTCGGAAAGTCCGCCAAATGTGTTTTTAGGGGTTTTAAGATACGCTGATCATGAATCTGCAATCAATTTTAACGTAGCGCGTCAAAAACGGCCATTTTTGGCCATTTTGTATCAAAAATGCGATTTTCCCAACTTTCGTGGCGGGACCAAGCTAAATCTGAGCCCGGATTTGAACTCCCTGGGGTCGATTTAGGGGGTATATGCGCCCAGAAAATCCGGGAAGACGATTTCCCGCATTTTTACCCCTTCGATGTGTAAGCAAAAATGAGCACAATGCCAGAAAGTGGTACTACAGTATGCTCCACGGCAAAACCGACTTCAGATTCGGACTCAGCATAGTCGAAAACCTATATAGGGTCCAAAATTTCGACCGTAACCCCTCGATTTTCGCGAAATAGAAATTATATATGAATTTACCGTTATATGAATTTACCGTTATATGAATATGCGGTATATGAATATGTATATTATATGAATATGCGGTATATGAATATGTAGAGAGCCTTTCTTTGTGATGTAATCCACTCTACCTAAGTCGCAACTTTCCGTTCGTGTGGTGTCCCACGGCATATCTCGCGATCCACTCGCTAGATCGGGGCGAGTGAGGTACCGTTGGATATGTCTCGAGCTGGAGGGCCCGAATTAATTCAAATTTAAAATTCAAATTTCCCGCCAAAACCAAAAACGTATTTCTGGGGGTTTTATAAGGAAAATTTTCTGCGCTCCGCTCGGATCGGGTCGAGTGATAGCAAGATCGACAGATCTCAGCGAGCCGAACAAAATAAGCTATTATCCAGCCCGATCCGTGCACAGCTAAGGAAGATACAGGTGCGCGAAATCACGGAAATTGTGAATTAAACCTCGATTTCGCGGCGAAGGCCGCGGCGCCCCACTCTCGTATGACAACTAAATCACATATATTCTAGAAAAGATTTGATATCAAATCTCGAATCACAAGCACAAGCACACTCTCGTATCGAGTCCCTCTAAGGCGCACTGTGTAACCATCCAACGAATAGAAGTTTCTAGTAGCCGCTTGGATCCGGGCGTGTAATACGTCAATCGCTTCGTCTCGGCGAGGCAAGACGATTGGTACCGGTATGGCCGAAAAAGATTGACTCTGCCGGGATTTACGGCTTCCGGAAATCCGGAAAATCCCGGATTTGGGGCGGGGCTAACTTTCTAATAGCCGCTCGGTTCCGGGCATGTGATACACCAGTCGACTCCTCTCGGTGAGCGGAGTCAATTGGTACAGGTCTCGCCGACAAAGATTGACTCAGCCGGGATTTATGGCTGCCGGAAAATCCCGGGTTTGGGGCGTGGTCCGCGGCGAAGCCGCGGGTGGTCGGCGACCGCACCCGCCCTATTTGCCTGAACCCTGTTTGCCTAAAAATATTTGCCTAAACCCTGTTTGCCTAAAATATTTGCCTAAACCCTGTTTGCCTAAACCCCGTTTGCCTAAAGTATCCCGGGACGTGATAAGATAAAATGGGCGTGCGCCCTATTTGCCTAATCCCCTATTTGCCTAAACCCCTATTTGCCTAAACCCCTATTTGCCTAAACCCCGTTTGCCTAAACCCTGTTAAATTTCATTTAAATTAAAGTCCAAATTCAAACGTTCCAGATGAATATAGTAAATTAACGTGATTTTGAACGGTTTATTGAAAATCTAAACAACTGACAAACATTTAACAAGATAAACAAAACTTCTGCCGTAATATATGAAAGCTTAAAGAGGCGCTTACTAGAAAACTTCGATAAAGCTTCGATGAAGCCTTCCTTTGCATTTATCGAATTTCCCCACCAGGAGGAAGCTTAATGTGAGAGTATACGGGCTATCCCAGGTAAGCCTGGGAGTATACGGGATATAAGTGGTTTGTTCGGGTTATTTGGTTTCTATTATAGGGGAATTCAATGACTAATTAGGGGTTTTCGGATGCGCTGAGCATGAATTCGAAAAAAAATTTCAAGATTGGTGACATCCTGTGCTTTTTAGACCCTTAGATGCCTTGGCATCTAAGGTTTGTAGGACTAGCAAATTTGTAGGAATTTTAAAAGGCATGTCCAATAACGGAATACGTAGCTGTTTTCCTCCTGTAAATCCAGGCATACCGCGCGGGGGTGCACGCACGCACGCACCTCATAATCGAGATATGAGGTATGCCCAAATAAGGTAAAGCGTGCGTGCCCTTATAAGGGATGTTCGTTCCTGGTTGTGCGTGCGCAGCAAGCCGCAAGCCTAAGAGTATGCCCTTATAGGAGTTGTTTTAGCCTAAAGTGAGAGAGTATGGCACTGGGCATGAGAAACAGAGAAAAAACTATCTCAGACTCCCTTTTTTCCGACTCCCTTTTTGCGACTCCCTTTTTTCCGTGTACCTCTAAGATCCCTCACATTCCAAGGGGGAAGGTCGGGCGCTCCGCGAAAAAAGGTGAACATGACAAAAAATAAGCACCCCTAAGAATGCAATTTTGGTGAAAAAAGGTAAACATGACAAAATTTTATTCTAAATTTTGTCTAAATTTGGTACACTTTAGGTAAATTTAGACCTCAAATTCGGATTCCCCCAAAAAGTTACCCTAATTTAGGTACATTTAAAAATTACGCACCCTAATATTAAGATATACACAGCAATCTTAATATTTGCCTCAAAGGGGTCCGCTATTATGCATCCTTGAACGTAGTGTGTCAACTGTAAAAAAAGTTAGTGGCAAAAAGTTATTGGCAAAAGTTGCCCAACTAGCTCTCTCAAATTGATTGAAAATTTGAATTTCCCGTAATTTTTTACCACTAGAAGGTATTTTTTACAACAAATTTCCCTTGTTTTAACAAAAAAGCCATTTATCTCCACGGTATACTTTAGGCAAACAGGGTTTAGGCAAATAGTCTTAGGCAAACAGGGCGCACGCCGTCCGCGGCGGAGGCCGCGGGTGTCCTATGGAATGACAACTAAATCACATATATTCTAGAAAAAGATTGTAAACATGTAAACAATAATCACTCTTACATACGTATCCATACAAATGCGGTAACAGAACCCCAAACTAAAGGTCCATTTCTCGGTAACGCGTTCATATCGAATTTGTTTGAGAATATCCAGCCGTCAGATCGGGGCATGTGATAGCTCAATCGATAGGTCTCGAAAAGTTACGTAGGGGAAAATTGTCAGAATCAGAATTTGAATTCGCGCAAAATCCCAAAAAAACGTTTTTTAAAGGGTTTTGGCGATACAAAGTGCTGGTTTTTATGTTCCCATTCGATTTCTGAAGCCATTCTGGATATCTTTGCTTTTTACACTCATTTTCACGTTGATCCTGAATATTCTTATCATATACGAAAAAATGCACAACGGTTAACAGTTACGAGTTTTAATATGATAATAGTATACCGTGATGGATAAAAAATAGAAAGAGAGCTCTCAACCTGGCAGATGTGGGAATTAAGTTTTTGGTGAAATTTGAATTCTCGCCAAAACAGAGAAACGTGTTTTAAGGGTTTTGGGCATACAAAGTGGTGCTATTTATATTCCCATTCGCTTTGTGGGACATTCCTGCTTTTTACACTTTTAAATTTGGCTTATTTTATAAAATTTACGAAAAAGTGTTTTTTGGACAAAAAAATTTTTTTTTCGTACCAAATCATCTCCGGCGCTGATTTTTTTGCAGTAGTTTTCGACTCTGCCCATCACGAATCCGACGCCAGATTCACGAGGTATCCCATATTTAAACAAGCTAACAGACCGCTCCAGTTAGTACTTCAAGAACACAATTTAACGTTTTTTGAATATCTTGTTTCCACAATATTTATTTTGTAAGTTAGTACAAAATTAGTGGGCTATAAGAAACTCTATATGAATTTTCTTTCACAAGCAAACTAAATGACTTTATTCCTGAATTTGAGTGGTTTATAATGATTCCAAAAGTGGTCGTGATTGTGAACATGGTCACAATCTGGAACCAAGATCACGACCACTTTTGGAGTCACATGACGTATTCAAAAAAATTCTCTGTTAAAATATTTTCTGAATGTTCACGATACCAACTGGTTATATATTGGCAGAAATGAGCAAGATGCTGTTTAACAGAAAACATGTATAAAAGTACATTTGATTAAATTTGTCTTTTTCTTTTATAAATCTTTTATTCCACTGATAGTGTTAGAAATGATAAATTTATTGTGATTGAACAAATATTGTGAATTAAATTGTTTAAGTAATTACTAATAAAGCTGAACACGTTTTTGTATTTAAATCATTTTTGCTGTAAATATCAAATGGAGAAAATCGATGTTATCGCAAAACTTAACTCATAATTTTTTGTAAACTATTTTTTGACAAGCTTTTGAAATTAAGAATATTTAGAAATTGGGAACGATTTTTTATTTTCGCTGCTATTCTATAATGTCAATGCACCCCGGCCCCAATAGTACTGTTGTTGCTCCATGGTTGAGTGGGAGTCGATTGCTTATTAGAGGTTATTGTAGTGACGTGTTGGGCATTGTGATGTCCGTGGTGACCGGATTGATGATGTGACGAAACAGTAGGACCTGCTTTTTGTAGAGCGTGGATGAGCATTTTCGCTGTATCTCGTCGTAAAGTTTTGTTCATAGCCAGGTAGATTACAGGCGGGATACCTAAAAACAAACAAAACCTATTTTAATCTAGTCTTTATAGACTATTTTTTGAAAGCGGCTTCATATATCCTAAACGCAATAACGCGGGATTATGTTCTCAAACGCTTGCTTATTATTAAGTGGGTATTAGTGCCGTGATTCTTAACTTTCCGGATTTGATCATTTGTTTGGGTAACGAACTTCACGAAGACGAAAGTATTCTTCTTTTTAATTTCCTTATTCGTACACATATAGACTACTTTTGCTTTAATAAAATTTACCGTGCGCCAATAGCCAAGCAATTTGACCGAGGTATATAATCAATTGGTTGATGCGGAAAAATTGCATATAAACATAAACAGCAGCGGCCACTGCGTTGATCATGCTGATCATGACGACTTGCAAGAAAATCTGAATGATAGCTATAAATGACCTAGAATCAGACAAATCTGTAAATGGGGATGTTCCTTTGTAGTTACTACATGTTATTTTAAAATTAACCACTAACTGTCATTGAATTTTGCTGTAATGTGATAGAGCATAATTTAACATTGAAGTGCTTCGGATATCATATTACTTGCTCGAGGAAAATTTTTTAATACGAAAGCTGAAGTAAAGTGTTTTTAGAGTGGAGGAAATTTTTCCGGAAATTTTTTATTGAACTCAGTGTTCGAGCAATGAACACAAGCACCGAAGCTTAAAGTTGTATCCGTAAAAATATTATGACATTATATGACAAATATACCATTTTTTGGGAGTAGTTATGTTGAGCCTGGTTTGCTTGCCCTCCTGCAGCCACTTTTTTGCTCTTGACGAAGAGCATAACAGCGAATGCTGAGTAAGTAAGCGTTAGACCAACGATGACAAAGTAATTGTGATTGATATGCACTTCATTGTCGTAGATCAATCCAAAATCGTCGAAATAACCAACATGAGGGTTGAAGAACCTGCGTTTGAAATGATTAAGCATTAATTAGTTTGCATAATATTAAGCTTACCATGACATGTAAATTCCACTAAACAAAATCGGCTTTGTAAATGTCCACCAATAGGCTGCATATATTGTCGGCAAAGCCATCCAAAGCCACGTTTTATATCCTAAATTTACTCGTTTTCGACTACTCTAATTATACCAATTTATCTCATATCAGGTTCCAAGCAAATTTTAACATGACTGGACTATTTCTCTTTAGGTTGATTCTACCTTTACATTGAATTTGCCTATTTGTGTTGTTTTATGCGAAATTTTGATAATACCATGATTGTTGACATATTTTATGACCACCATGAGTTTCATTAACTTAAATTAAATTTTACCGCTTCGCTTTGAAAAGATTCAGCAGTCCCTCGTTTTCATTCAATTAGCTTTAAACACTATCCGTATACTTAATGCTCTTATCAGCCTACCTTTGAAGAGTATGTATTCCCATTTGGGCGAACAAATTGCAATGCATCGATTCAGCGCTAATGTAACTTCTGCGACCGTTTCTGATGCCCACAATGCTGAAAGATTTTGCATAACCGAGATATTCGACTGTGACTATCGATATAAAATATTGTATCCCAAGTAAATGTAAACTTTGCTTGTTTCTTAACATTTTTGACACACGCTTACTACTGCCTGAATTTATAATTATTTAAAACAAATTGAATACCCAATGCAGTGTTGCCGCAGACGTAGATAAATGTTGGATAACTGCAGAAGACAGAGCCCATGATAGCAAAATATCCGGTAAGGAAACCGTTGAAGCACATACAGATCATATCATTTATTCCAATGTAAAACTGTAATGTGAAAATTAAATAATGACGGAAATTGAACAATTATTTACCATAATTTTGTAGCACGGACTGTCCGTATGTTTCTTTATGGCGATTATACATGGAATGTAGAGTATCTAAATCTGATTCGCGTACAAAAACAGTCACTGAGAGTTTTGTATATACTTTCTACTGTAAACGATTTTTAAATAAAGCTAATTTTTCTATTAGCCTAATTAGTGTTATAATTATTAGTTTATTCATTCATAACAAACACTTTGAATTGTGAAATCAATTTAGTTCTCTAAATGCACTTTCTCATATGTCATTCATATAACGAAGTGGACGAAAAGGAAATAACTTTCTATGTGAAAATTGCGGAACCAAATGAAAAATTCTTTCAACTAATATTGCTTTTTAAGAATATATTTGTCCTAATGGCGTGACTCATCTAGTGCAATTTTCATGTAAAATTAATCTTTACATATATGAGCAATAGCTTATTGTTCAAATGACTTAATTATGCAAAAGGTTTTTTTAGTCACCGCAAAGACGTCGGCAATAAAAACAACAATCACGCTAAATATTTTTAAAGTACGAAATTGTTACCTCAAAAATGAAGTAAAGTGCTATGAAAAGCGCTCCCATGCCAACGTGCTGCCTCTGCTCCAACGGGATCATGCTGATGTTGTAAAAGCTGCAGTTATACAACAACTCGTATTCATCGTAGTGAAATAAATACATATCCATTTTGCCTCACTGAATCCTTAAAATATTTTATCAATGATAATATATAACTAATACTATATCTCGTATAGTAGAGGAGAGCAAACTCGCATTCATAGGATACTTGTTCAATTTTCCATACATTCTTCAAGAATTTGTATGTGGCTTTTACTCGTTTGTCAACCTCTTGGACCCACCCTGTGTAAGGTTCTGGCCAACGTACAAATTACATTTTAAACTATTTAAACACATTTTTCATATCGTTATAAACTGGATATATCCAAAAGTGGTGACCAAATTTTCAAGCGCAAAAGGATTTATCTTTGTTTTAGGCGTTGTTTATAAGCAGACTTTCAGTCTGTATTAAAGTAGATATTGTATTTAGGTTCTCAGGGATAACAAAAATTTGGACTTTAGACTTAAAGTACGAAAGTTTGATTTGAGAGACATAGAAAATGTTGGAATAGAAAAATAGGTCTTGCTACTTCTGCTGATAGAAATCGGAATCTTCGTTTTCATATAATTTATTGAGATAATAACCGAGATAAGTAAGAAGATAAAATAAAGATATGAATATTTTGAATTCCTCCTCTAAAATGGATCACGGGACAACTACTTGATAAAAGATCACATATTTTCCAACAGTGCTCATGAAAATGTACGCGTGAAAAGTTTTTAATATGAGAGATGAGATATTTGCTTAACTAAAATTTCATCGAAAAAATTTTGGATTCTCAGACAATTTACTGGACGTCAGATGGTGGTGGTCGTCACACCGGATAGGACCTTACTCAATATTCGCAGAATACGCCCAACTTTAGCGGTTTTGTCACGTAGACCAAAAACAATACAACAAAAAAGCAGATTAATGCGAACATGGTAGCGGAAATTGACTGCTTTGAAAGAGCGAATAATGAGTAAAACCCAACGATCAGGAAACAACACGAGTTAATTAATATTCAAAATTAAAGTTTTCTCCGTTATTACGTATACGACGAAAAATTAAAAGTTTACCCAGGTTTGGCAATTTTCCGCACTATTTATAAGCATTCGACCAATAGTTGTTGAGGCGGATATTCATGGATGCGGTGCTTACAATAGCGAAATTATTAATGAAAATGCCTTTATTGGGGCACTTTTCACGATGTTGACCACAAGTCTGATGTTACTCAGCATATGTCAACGTTTTTTCTAGTTTACAACGGCACAATACAATTTTTACAAGTTTGCCATTTTAAACAAAAAGTGCCATTTTAAAATTTTTATCAAAGTTGAAGTTCATCAAGAAGTGAAAAGAGCACCAAAAATGGCATTTTCATCAATCATTTCGCTATTGTAATTGCCGCTTAATGCCTAAAAAATTCGGTAAAGTAAGCAACACATTCTAGTACATTTTAGGTCAAAATAGAATTGCGCAGTTAATTAATGTGAAACCACACATATTAAGCCCTTGAGAATTGTATTAATTGAATATATATTGCATAGTGAGAATGCAAATAAAATGCTCTATGTCGTCACGACGGCGTTTCTCCGAAGAACGTCCGGACCAAATACCATAAAATTTTTTTCAGAAGTTAGTAATTTTTTAAACGCAAGTTTAGGGCCTGGTCTATCATACCTTATAGGTGAAATATTAATGCTCTCGTCGTTTATGCCAATTCTAGGGTCTCAAAGTTGGCACGTTCGTACGGCTGTCGAGGTGAGGGAAACACAATTGGAACAGTGGTTCTCACCATCTCTAACCATTTTTCTCTAATGGTAAATTTTATATATTATTTTATTTGTTTTTTCATTGTTCCAATAGTCGGATTTTTAGGCTCCCGAACAAGAATTAGGCTTAAGCTCTCGGACAACCCTTATAAGGGCTGCACGACTTTTGGTTGAGGCCAGTCGACAGTCACTGTTCCAATTGGCTAACGCTAATTACACCCTTCAATTATGAGGGTTTTACCCTCATAATCGAGATCTCCCATATTTGGGCATCTCACGCAGGCGAACCTTTTGCAAAGTTGTTTGGCATGCCCTTATAAGCAGCTTTGCTTTTGGGACCATCGCGCGAGATGCCTTCCTGCGCGTGATTTTTTGTGTCCAAATATGGAATTTAACTGTTCCAAGTGTCAAATTTGACTTTCGGAACACTGGTCATTTGGAACAGTGGGAAATTAGCCGTTCTGGCCTTCTAATACTCGGGTCTGGCAGGGTAGTGATTACAATCACATGAAAAGTCAGTTTTACAAATGTGGTGCACTCGTCGAGGTATGGCATAGCTTGTCGCCACATATCAGATCTGACGGGAACAGCTCTATGAATTTGAGAACTCACGTTATCATACAAGTAAAGTAACAAAAATGTGTGACGTATAACACAACATTATACTTAAAATAATTAGAAAAGTAAATACGAAAAAAAACGGATTTTTCTATATAAAGTTCCCGCTTTAAGTTGAATTTTGAAAAATTCCGAAATAGGCGCACAAAATTTAGACCCTTTTTTAGACCCCCAAAAATTTTTAGCGCCAATTCAGATGTTTGACGCTCTTTTACCATATATTTCGTTATTTTATGACAATTTTGGCTAATTATTCAAAAAATTTTTGAAAAATTCACCGAAAATATGGAAGGATCGTTTCCACACATATTTTCTTCTCTTAACAGAATTTCCTCTATTCAGAACGACTTTGGCCGACCCGGTCGGTTCTGATTACAGAGGACTGTATTTCAATTCTCGTGAAAAAACAAAAAGCTTTTCAATATTCGACGCTAGTATTTATATGAAATAAACGAGAACAAATTTATCGTACAATACATTTTGAAAGAAATCAACGGGATGCATATAATAAAAGTACAATACTTTAAAATTGTTTAAAATAGAGATCTTATTTTTCATCAAATTTTTGCAAGCCATATCGCTGATCAACGCTTTGAGAATTACAACTCTGTGACTTCGACAGAACCATTCATGTGCATCGAACGTTCCTTGGGCGATTTGGGGTGACGCTTCGGAATCCTTTGCTGATCCATCTGGAAATTTGGTTTTAAATTATCGTTGCAAATTATAGCAAAACTTGCCAAAAATAAATAAATAAAATATTTCGGCAGAGCAGTTTTAGCTCGCAAAAAGATTAAAAGACATTAGACAATGTGAATAAATGAACAAATATTTTAAAAGAAATATTATTAATGAAAATATTGAATTATCGTAAAACTAATACCGTTCGGTTTTGCTTCTATAGTAGAGGTAAAATGGTCCAAATTTGGCGTAACAGAAACAATGCCGTGCGATATTTCCTCCTATTTTCATAATGCTTTCTTACTGGAGTATAGAAGCAACGCTTTTTATTGAGTTGGCATTCGGAAAAGAAAATAGCACATGTCGTTGCTTCTCTGACACGCCAACTTTGAATCATTTTAGCTCTAGTATAAAATATAGACCAACGAAGTGTAACTACTCATAAAATATTTAGATTAAATTTCATTTGAATCAACATAAATATACCTTAACGATTTCCTCAAGGAAATCCGAATCCTGCAACAAGGTATTCAATATCATTGCCGCTTCAGGGTCGACGTTCTTGTCAACCTGCTTTTTGGTCTTGAACTTATGGATCAAAGCTCGAATGACGCAGCGCAGTACAAAATACATCAGGAGCAAGATTAGTGAGCCGACGAAAAGCTGAAGCAAAATTATGAGCGCTGCCATAGTAAAGTAGAGTATGTTCGACATCTGGGTAGACCGACCGAGTGTTCCTGAAGCCCACTGACCGACAGAGGAGAATTTTTCTTTGGAATAGTCTGCGAAGCTGCCCACAGCGTGTCCCAACGGAGAAGGAATATCGTCAGCCTAAAATCAAACATATATTATTCTTGAGGTGAGTCACTCAATATTGTAACTAAAATTTTGATAATGCATATGTTATCAAAACACTGTTCAAAAGTAATCTCACATAAAGTGCCTGTGTGCCTCAGGGCCAGAAGCAGAAATCTCTAAACTATAAAGTTTAACAATTTGATATTATTTTAGGTGTAAAAATAATTAGTTTAAAATATATAAATATAAAACTTCATCATATCGTTTCGATCCGTTACAACATTTTGTTTATTAATAGTTGGCTGCGTAGGACATACAATCGATTGTTAGTTAAATTTATTGTAGGCATCAAATGCTTTGATAGAAAAAAAGAGAATAATGATAAAAAGAGAAAGCATTGAGCCCATCAATTGGATCCACTCATTTGGAAGTCTTTGTTGTCTGACATTTACCAAACCTAGAAACTTCCAAAACCTTGTTCAACTTGTTCTGATTTATGAAAATCGCACTTAAACCTGCAGTAAAATAAGACGAAATAATGAGCTAATAAAATGAGGTAAAGGCGTTAAAAATTTCGTTTTCATGAAAAGATGACTGATTTTCCCAATCACCAAAGTTTTGTGAACGTTTAGAATACGCGAAGTGTTAATAGTAAGCATAAACAAAGCCGAAAACACTTCCAACAATACGTAGATTGACACAACTATTGATGAAATTATCCTAGAAGAACGGTGGGTCGCAGCATTCTACTGCACAACGACTTAAATTAGAAGAACCCTTTCAAGAATAGCCGGATACATGAATCATCGACCAAACGTTCTTATTCCAAAAAATAATGAATCCCATATTTCAAAATTAAACAAACCTACACGTTTTAATTGCGGCATTAGTACTCTTGAAATTAGTGAATGACAGGTAGCAACAGGTGCAGCGATACCAAAAGAAGATCGGCGGTACCTGATAAATTAATGTAAAAGGAATATTTAGCATTTGGACAGAAATATAGCAATGTTTGCTGCGTATAACAATACTTAAGTTCTAATAATTTTCATAAATTCTTTCATAGTATTAAAAAGTTACGAATCCACAAGATTTTGTGAAATCTCTTCTTGATTATAACGACTTGAAAATTGTTGGCTATCTCCAACATAAAGATGTTAAATCATTTAGCCGAAAATAAAATTTTAATATATTCTACACGATTCTATGAAGGTAAATAAAAAGGCACTGTCTTAAGTGTAATCATGATGATATAATAGATGGGACAATTAAGGATCAAAGGATAGCTACTAATTGCCCAGCAGGCACAAAATTTGAAAGAAATACTAAAGTTTCATAGAAAAGCAATTTAATCAAAAATGGAAAACAAAAATCATGGAATAAATTTTTACCTAAAATTAATTAGAGGGGCTATATCGACTATCCTTTTACCTAGTATTTGAGTACAGTGTCTCCACGTTTTGTAAGCTCATTCTTAGGGGTGCTTATTTCGTTTTTCGGAGGTGCATTCTTAGGGGTGCTTATTTTTGAAATGTACCTATTTCAGAGTAATTTTTAGCGTGGAAGCCAAATTTGAGGTCAAAATTTATCTAAATATAGACAAAATGTCATTCTTAGGGGTGCTTATTTTGTCCCTTTTTAAATTAAACATGCACAGACTAAAGCACGGTAATCACACTCCCGAACCGCACCCTTCGAGCGGCCGAAGGCCGCGAGGTCGGGCGCGAAGCGTCCGACCTAGGTTTTTTCCAGCGCCGAAGGCGCTGGAAAAAAGCCTAGTTCACATATATGAGACTTTTATCATGTTCCTATAAATTGGCAGTTGTTTATTCGCAAAATAAGCCCCCAGCCAAATCAGATGAAAGGGACAACAACCAATATTCCAAAACTGAGCCGTGTAACAACTAAATAGTCTAGAATGATAATTGAAAATGTAAGCCATATTTTAGGCGTATTCCTACGGTAAAATTTTAAAAAGTACTACTATAATTATTAATCGCCGAAAACTTAAAAAATTAGTGGCTTTCCAAAGAGTAAAGGAATTCAAAAATAAGTGAAAGGAAATCTGTGACGGAAAGAGTCAATATTAAAAGCAAATTTTAATTAACTATAACAATATTATAATTCAGTGAGTCAGCGCATTAAATTTGGCTCTGAATATTCGTCCGTTTGGTTGTTCCTGTGGAACAGAACCTATTGCTATAATTCAGAACACATTAACTTACTCATATGTTTCTACCATTTCCATCTTATTGCAAGTGAAAGCAAAGAAAAAAGAATATGCCTATATGACAACATGGATCAGCTTGGCTGTTCACCAACGTGTTGCTCATCGACTATTTGTAAACAGAGTAGTATTTCGAAAGGGAAAATCTGTTGTTGTCGTTGTTTTGTTTCCTTTTCTGTTACCGGAATAAACACTGTTTAGTGAACATTTAATTAATGATGTCATTTTTTAAGTAGCTTGATCTGTGAGTGAATAAACGACTGTGAGTAATATTTACAAAAACTTATCAAGAAAACATAAGCAATAATAAATTATACGTTTAAAATATACATGTTAGCCCATAAGGCGTAAAATTTATCTACCGTAAATGTTCGAATTAGAGTTAGTTTTCACGAATGAGTGCACGGCCTTTGGGGGCTGAAGTAAAAATTTTGGCGGAAATTTGAAACTAGGTTTATACGAAAAGAGGAAGGAGCATCTGAACTGAGATCCTTATCTATTATTGCCTGCCTTAAGAGTGCCTCACTGTCTGAACAAAGGATTTCACTAAAATATGACGCATATATGCTGGCGCTCTTTGGGTGCCTTTGTATTTGCCGTGCACTCATTCGTGAAAACTAACTCTACTCCCCCGGTGACTTATTATATTATAATTGTGTTATAATTTCGCAAGGCGTTTCAAAAAATTTCAAATTACGAAACCATTTTTCTCCGACATGTTAAATGACAAAGTTTTGTCAATGTAGTTTTTTACGTAACTTGACGAGATCTACACGAGTATGCACTTAGTTTTGGATGATCGGACCTGCAAGTAGGTTTCTGTTAGGCGCGGGGAGGGGTATTTGAGGCGGAAAAGTAATATGAATAATTACGGTATATGTTATTTTTGTGTCTTTCGTTTTTGTTTGCAAATTGATCTACAAATGCAAATGTTGTCAGTAATTGTAATTTTGACCAAATCTCAGCATTGCAATTCACAAACATTATATTATACAGGCTGTATGTCACAGTATTTCTACATTGTTATTACACTTGTATTTATCTTCAAATGAATCGCTTTCAACCGTGTCCGAGACTTTTGCACTGCCAATCCTCCAAAGTATTCGACATAGAAGTCCATGTAATCGACATAACAAAGAATTGCATGCAACAGTGAAAAGAATCGGAGTGAACGTCGGTGACAGATCAAAGACTATCAAATCCGTTGTCCTGGACAATTTCGCAGCTAGTACAAGTCCGCATGCTGCAGCCTGATGAAAACACTAAGTTAAGAACCAAAGTCTTTTGTAACAGTTTAGAAGTATATTAAAGTGATTTTGTCTGGGCCGTGTGAAAAATGACAAAAGGGTTCCTCTTTTGTTTTGGTTCGGGCGCCGCCGAAGGGAATTTTTCCGCTTTAGCCAAAGTTTAGCTAAACAGCCAATTTTTTTTAACTAATTTCGATATATAAGGCTAACTTATTGTCTAAAAAAGCTAAAAAGTACAAAAAACCCCATTTTTGGCACCTTTATCCTTGAAAATGGCGAACCTCCGAAAAACGCTGACCCCCGATAGCGCTGATTTCGTCTAGCTCAAGGCCCACGTTATCGGGGGAGGGGAGGGTCCGATTGTAATAACTGTTTATGTGTTATTTTGTCGCTAAAATACCCGTATATGTTCGTTTTAAACTAGGCGTTTTAATATGCATAAAGGTGTCAAATGTTACCTGCAGCGAGTAATTTGGGGACCACGCAAAAATCCAGCGTAGTCGATCCTTGACAGACCAGCCAGGGTTACAGCATTTGCTTAATTGTCGAAGGCGAAGTACAAAGTGAATTAGCCAAAATGCCCCAATTACGCCTCCAGATTTCCATGCAACAGTAAACGTTATCTAAATGATTATCTTTATGCCAAAGAACCTATTTATGAGGGTGTGTCTAAAACGACTGAACAACTTTCAAACTGCAATTTGTTTTGCTGCATGTTTACTTAGTTATTGATATAACAAAAGAACATTCGTAAATTATGAAATTAAATTTTGGGACCCCATCCTGACCTCATGTTTTCCTTATATTATATTTCGAATATTTCTACCGGGTCACTGGTTCTCGTAAAAGTTATATTCGCGTAAAAGAATATATGGTTTTTCGCAATCTGTCTTTTATTTAAAATTGACCCAGTCTAAACTTGAGCTTAGCGTTTCCGATCGATAAAACTGATTCAAATGATTCAAAACCGGGCCTATAAATCGCGAATTACAATCTCGTGTAACGAAAAATAAAAGCTTTATATATTGAGCTAATAAAAAGCATTATTACCTGACTAAACGGAAAATGATAGCCAATCAATGCGTAAAGAACAGGCTTGGCACCGAATTTCCAAACAGCGTCAATTTGCTCTACTGGCGGGTTGAGCTTCTCTAGGAATAATTCACAATATTCGCTGCAAGTTTTCATTGTCGACAACTGTTTCTCGTGTAAAGATCTTTGAAAAGTGACTTGAGGGAATAAAACAAGCATCGCTGTACCACAACTAAATCAGTCAGATACATGATCCATTCTCATGATGTCGTGTTATTCCCACAATTCTTTCGTGGGCGGCGACGGCGATGAAATGGGGCGCGGGCTGTTACTTGCTACAAACTGCCACCGCAACGCGGTGGCGCACTTTCCTAGTTTCAACTAAAATACTAACTAAAATAGATTCTGTTTTAAATATTTTGGATAATTTCTCGGTCCGATAGAACAAAAGTAATAAATAGCGAATAAGAAATTAGATTACAAGGTGATGTTTACCAGCGAAGGATATAAACATTTAGGGTTAGTTTACTTTCGTAAAGCTTATTCGTGCCACTGCTCTTTTTTGTCACTGATTTGGCGTTGTCCAAAATCCTTAGAAGGCATACTTTTAGCCTTAAGTTTAGGCTTAACCATACGCTTAGGTTTAGGCTTATTTCTCCTGAATGAACAACCGAGTCTGACCCCCTTATAGGGGGTTAAATTTATAATTATTGTTTGAATTTGGCAGGAAATTGTAAATCAGTGAAAATGAACCACTTCTGTAACATCGAAAACCATTCATGTGTTTATTTAGAGAAGGTCAATAAAAATTATTAAACTAAACAGTCTAATTTTCTTGGCGTATGATAATCGAAATATCGTAAATCCTCTAATTATTCCCACCTCAAAGTAATCCCCACTCTATACCGTTACGAAACAATAATCCCGCCAGAGATTAATTAGAGGATTTACGGTATCCGATGTATATGAATATAACTTAAGCTAGCCATACATTGGTGCAATACTTGAACATTTGGTTTCGACAACCCTTCTTGCCCTTTTTGGCACTCGTCAAGATCTTGGCGTGAATTTTCCATCAAGTAATGCGCTGTTGTAAGGATAGTTTTATTGAAATTTCTTACGCTATTGTACTGCTTGTATAGCGAACTGTATTTGTTCTCCAGTCAAATATCTCAATACCAAAGCATGCAGAAAAGAGAAAAGCTGCAACTGTGAATAGCACAAATCCAGTCAAATGTATTCTGGAGGAACATCTGTATGTGCTGCATCCATATAAACTACCGAACCATATACCAACTAAAATATGTATAATAATAGTTGCTATTTAATGTCATTATATGTTTCTATCTACCATATTTGCAATTTTAGAAAAAAGGATTTTCAGATATAAACACAGATGCGTCTTTTCTTATAATATAATATAAGAATAAAATATATATACCTGAAATAATAATGATTTTTTTCAGTGGTAAGCGTATTACAATGCATTTTCTATCTAAAATAACACAATTTTACGATAAACCTACTGATAATGGCGACTACTGCTATTGTATAAAACAATACAACAATTTGATCTGCTCCCACAAACTGATTGACTGGTGGTCTGGCACCCAATGACATGTCTAACGACGATAAATAATCTGGAAATTAACTTTTAGCACGGCTTTAACAAATTTAAATAAAATGAAACCAAATTGGCAAAATTATGATTAATTCAAAAATATTCAATTATTTAAAAATGGAAAAGCGAAATACATTTTCGAAGATTTTCATAAATTTGGATCGCGATTTGAGAATTATGTTTTTTATCGAAAGCATTTTTCCAAATTTCAACAATTTAGTCAGTCCTTAAATAGTTACACGAAATGATATATGATTTTATTTAAGTATAGTTTTATGTCGTTTTCTCACTTCGCCTGTGATGGCATCTCTGCTTGAAACAATTATAGCAATTGAACGGATATTAAGTGTATATATAATATCAATTATTTAACTCAACACAAAAGCCTTCAAATAACCAACATTTCCAATCCACCGGTACCATCGATATATCCAAACACAGCGCAAAAACGAAGCAACTAAGACCACCAACTCCCTGTTTTGTAGGCGTAGTCTCGACAACAGTAGCTACTGCAGGAGCAGTATAAATAATTAAAATTGCACTAAAATTCTATTTTTAATTATATTTCTGGCCTGCGAGACAAAAAGCTTATGAGTTATACCGTTACACTAAATTAGTAGATTATTCAATTCCCAAATTTTGGTAATAGAGGATTTCTTAGTAAAATAAACCACATATTGGTTCTAAAAGGTGGACAAATTTATCTAGCATGTCTAAAATGGCATTTACCAATAACAGAATTACAACTAACAACTTTTTGACTTGCATATTTTAAATACCTTAAAACTATGGCCGCAGGAATCCTTGTTATCAAAAATATAGAAAGTGCAACAAGTACAGCAGCTTCAATTACCAAAGGATAGAACTGAAGAAACACTGGCATAAGTCCACTTGCCTAAAGTTATTGATACGTATAAAGTTTATTAATACTGTTAAGCATAAAAAATTCGCAGATTATTCTTATTTTTTCTCATTATTTTGCAATTCTGCAAGAAATAAAAACATCGATAAAGATTATTTTTTTATTTATAGTTTATTTTATACAGTTTCGCACCTGGATATTATTAATACTAGGTAAAAGGATAATCCCCTACTAAGTATAATTAATAACAAATTCAAAATGCATAAGTATTTTAGTTACATTTACGCAGACTTATGGAAAAGGATGTTTACCAACATATATGGACTCAATTGTCTGACCCTTCCTTGTATTATATCTGAGGGAGCGATCTGATAAATTGTTTGAAGACATTTCGGCTGAAATAGCTCTTCCTTGGTTTAAAGCTTCTTCCCAAATGCCGGTACGTAAAACTGCTATAGCAAAAATTATTTTCAGGAGCACTATTTGGATTGTGCCATTTAAATACCGATCCAATAGTGGAAAATGACCAGGAATCCAGGACACTGCCATGCCGAGAATAAACATTCCTAAATATAAATCTTTTCATAAATGTCTAGAAACTCCAAGACATCCACTAACCTACACATTGAGGCGCTTTGGCTCTTTTTGTAACCTGTCCGAATATGACAGCAAGAAGCCATAAGAAAGCGTATGGACGAGCAATCATAATGAATGTGGTAATTCTCGCACTTTCGCCAACCAACTCGCTGGTGATCAGTTGAACCGTTTGGTTCAGAACTAAAAAAATATGACAGTAGTATTTTTATAACTAATTGATAAACCGAGAATATTTATAGTTGTAAAAATATATAATGTAATTCCTCGAATAAATTAAATTACTATTCGAAAGAATTAGAAACGTTGAATGGATGCCAAGTTTCCTTTAAGGATTTTGCTGAAGAATTTAACTTACGCATCAATGAAAACAATGCGTCTTGTCAGTTCAATTTTGAGAAAATCTGCATCTCGCCAAAAATCATTAAACTGGAAAGGTCTGAGCCGTCATGAATATTTGTGTGAAACACAGCAACGTACTGTAAAATTTTTGAGAAACTCACTTTGGAAAGGAGTTCCAGTTGGAATGCCGTAAATTTTTCTCTCACTTCCCGGGTTCCTGTACCGCTCTTGAGCAGCCCTAACACCGTCATCAATAAAAGTAAAATTTTGAAGAGTAAATGCGCCTGTTAGTGTCCTCGCAACACACAGTTGACGCCTTATTCCGTCTCCAATGTTTTCCGGTGACGCTGTGGGAACAGAAGTAAGATTAATATCGGGCACTTCTTTGATACAACGAACATAGAGATTATCGTACATGAAAACTCTGCTCATTACGTCCCAACGAGATCCAACTGCGAATGCGTTATAGATGCAATGAAGTGAGAAAAGTATTAACAGAACCATTGCCACGGCGTAGTGCTGCAATTTTTCTGTGCGTTATTTGCAAAAAAACATTAGTATGGTTCAGACATAAGTGATTTCCCCCCCCCTTTTTGAGGGGACAGACCCAAGTTCATTCTTACCAGTGCTTAATTTTGGTGTCAGTCACGCTTTTTTCTGGAAGTGCATTCTTACCAGTGCTTAATTTTCGCTGGACTGCCTCAAGAATGCTGGACTGGCCCTGCCTAAAGAACACTGGACTGGCCCTGGCCCAAGGACGCTGTACTGGCCCTGCCCAAAAAACTTTGGACTGGGCAAAGAACGCTGGACTGTCAATTGACCTGATAAAAAAAACCGAACTTGCTGACTCGCGAGTAGTAGATAACACTCAGCCCCGCTAGGCTGGCCTCAAGAACGCTTGACTGGCCTGCCCCAATAACGCTGGACTGGCCCTATCCCAAGAATGCCTGGCCGGAAATAGTCTCAATCTTTATTACTCGAGGGCCCGAGGTAGAGGCTGGCTCCAGCTCCGAAGGGGCTGGCAAAAAACCCTAGTATATAATAATAAAATGCAAACCTTATCATACAGCCATAGAATAAATTTCTTGATTGTCTGAAATATTGTAATAACAGCTTCTTTCATTCTGCCGAAAAAGCCCATGGGTCTCCTTGGCTGGTAGCAAATATGCTGCCCTGTACAAAAGGCGCACTGACAATTTTGCAGATGAGTTGTGGCCAGGGATGGCAATGGCTGACACTGTTGATGCGGGCCCATCGGCTGCATTGGCATGGTATAGTCCATCATGCCCATCATGTTGTATCCCATATTTCTGCCGTTGGGAGTAACATTAGAGCAACAGTTCATAGTCTTGACGAGACTGAGACCCATTTTGGTCAAATAGTTGTCTAGAACTTGAAGAAATTACATTTCGATATTTAAGGCACATTGAAAAATATTACTAAGAGAAATATTTCGATATACGCGTTAATTATAAAATATTGGCTCAGAAAGGAAATGAGTTGTAAACCGAAAAAAATTTTTTCAATTTTACTATATTCATAGTATTCTGCTTTGAAACTCAAAATTGAACATAAAATAAGTGACGAGCGAATCTTGGGACGACCATAAAATTGGTACTCCCTACTAAAGGGACCATAAAATAGATAGAAATGTTAGTAAAATGAATCAATACGCAAATATACAACTATTTGATGTAGGAAAGTGCTAACAATTGCCACGAAAATGATAAAAAAAATTAAACACGGAAATTGATAAAGGAGTATTGCGTGGGTTTGAACGCATTTTTGTCACAGTAAAAATAAATGAGACTGCGAAAATAATACGAAATTTTAATTAACGTAATTGTCGTTGCCATAGCAAAACTCAGAAAATTCAAAAAAGGAATCAAAAACTTATTTTGATTCATAATTGCAAAATGCAAAATTACGCATCCCTGTCTGCTTTGTCTATTTACTCTCGAACATCTTTTGGCACAGGGGTGGACGAGATTGGTCCGTTTCGGTCCGCTCCGGTCCGGTCCTACTAACTTTTTTATATTATGGGACCCAAGGAATGTTTTTATACCATTGTGTAGACAAGTCCCTTAGCTACTAGGATAAATTGAATTTATATCCATATCGTTCAATTTTCCCAGGAATATGAGACAAAGAAAACGGAGTAAAAAATGCCGAAAATATGACATTTTTGCAAGCATGGCAACCGGACCGGACCGGGCACCGGACCGGACCGGACCGGGGGGGGTGGAATTTTTTGCCGCCTTCGGCGGCAAAAAATTTTAAATTTTTGAAATATTAAAAATTTTCAATGTAAGTTTTTGGCAAACAATTCAATTTTTATAAAAAATATAATAATAAAAAATAATACAGTCAAAAATGATTTTTGACTGTATTTTTTTATTAATCAGTAGAGTGTGAAAAATTTTGTGATACGAAGTTGTAGTATAACATTATACACAACTCTGTATAAACACATTTTTATAAACTCTTTATAAACACACAAAGTGCAGGCGCCGGTCCGGTCCGGTGCGGACCGAACCGGCTGGTCCGGCCCGGTCCGCACCGGACCGGCGCCTGCACTTTGCTAAATAAAAACGTGAAACCAAAAATGTGTTTATACAGAGAATTTTTTACCATTTTTTGCAAAATTTTCCAAAATTTTGTAAAAATGGCAAAAATTTCGGAAAAAATTAAAAAATTTTTGGGCGGGAATTCAAATTTCGAATTTTTTTGAAAAATGTCAAAAAATGACGAAAATTTTTGAAATTTGAGGAAAAATCGATCGGTTTAATTTTACCCCCTCTATTTTTACCCCCTCTAGTTTTTCCCCCAGAGGTCGATTGAATAATTCTGCCCCCGGGGGTTAAATTAGGGAGTTTACGGTATATCATATTTTTTTATTTTTGCACAGTAAGGCACTTCTTCACTTTGGCCCACCTCCCAATTTTTCACATACCGTAAACTCTCTAATTTAACCCCCGGGGGTATAATTATTCAATCGACCTCTAGGGGGGCATAATTAGAGGGAGGGGTAAAATTAGAGGTGGGGGTTAAATTAGAGAGTTTACGGTATTCTTTATTTCACATTATACAAAAGAACTAAGGAGGTTCTTCATTGTCTGAGCAAATCTGGGTTTTTGGCGGAGTGGAGGAGGAAACAAAGCATTTGTTTTCTAAATGTGAAATAAAGAATGTGTGAAAAATTTGGATGTGTGGGTCAGAGTGAAGAAGTGCCTTATTGAGCAAAAATTAAAAAATTTTCATTTTTGAACAAAATTTTCATTTTTGAGAAGGGAGTCGGGGCAATCGTTTTTTTCAATCAATTTTGTTCAAAATATGCCTATATACTCAATTTTTCATGTAAAATCTTAAATTCATTTTCATTTATTTGGGAAATCCGAAAAAATTACCGAGAATCGCCTAAAATGACAATTTTTTGCGAAAATATGTAAAAAAAGTGGTCATTTGTCTACAAAATATGAACGATTTTTAAAAGTTAAAAAAAAAGTTAAAAATATAAACTGAGGCATTTTAGATGTTAGTAAAGCTAACATAATTTTTGGCTACTAAAATAATTTTATAATTTCACTGTCAGCAAATCCTCTGCCCTTTGTAAATAAGAAGGATTAACATTGTGGCCTTTGTAAAAATTTGTATTAACTACTTGTGTTCAGGAGTCAACCTCATTTCTACTCTATTCAAAAGAGCCGATATACGCGAAACGAACACATATTCAAAACTTCGCCCAATTTCGGCGCCGTCTGATTTGTCGCTCATATATATTTTATTTGCCAAACTTTAAGTAAATATGCATGAACTCGCACCTTTGACTTTGAATCATGCTTTAGCCGATGACTGGGAAATGAATTCGTCATCCAAATCTATCACTATTTAATCCAACTTTTATTGTTTCAATACGTGATTCAGAGGTCAGTTTTATTCTTGTCTCTCCAGCATGCTCATAATTCTCAGGAAAATAATTTTTATGTTGGTGCTTGGTATAATAGCCATTGGTTAGTTTCTGTCTAATAACATTACTCTCGTTGATCTTTGAAAATTTCTACTCTTTAATTTTAGTTAAGTTAAAATAAATTAAATTTTAGTTTATTAGTCAAAAACTTTGTAACTAGACCAGTCTGCCTTCGGCAGACGAATTTATACCTTCTGATTCTTACGGCTATATCAATTACTTTTCCTAAGTCAGCATGCCCCAGTGGCTTTGTCAGTGGAGCAAAATTCGTACCCCGGGGATTTTTCTCACCCCGGATTCAGTTTTGCCGCACCCGAAAACCCTCGAGTACAGAAATTTAGCATCCCAGACGATAAAATTCCTTAGGAGATAATTTTGAAAAATTTCATACTCCGGTTGTCGCCTGCAATTTTTGACCCCGGATTTGAATTCAGCAACTCCAAAACACTGTAAAAAATCAGCATCAGAAATGGTTCAAATGTCAGAACCAAATAATCCTGGTTCTCACAAAAATGGCCATAACTCTCGATTGAAATTTGGGTACACGTCTGAAAATAACAATTTTGGAATCAACATCTCGATGGCTTTCCAAAAACACAAAAATGACCTAAATCTATGGAATGGAAGAGGGTGATCTCGTTTTCCTGGGTAATCACGACTGAAATACTAGTTAGAGAGATACTAGATGTACCAGTACTGGCTACGCCAGTATTCTGCTCGTGACGTTGGCGCGATTATTTGGGAGTAAGTTTTTTTGGGCTAGTCCCGGATGAATGACTTCGGCCCAGATCCCGAATCTGGACGAAAATGGTATACACTGACATCACATTGTCCGAAAACGGACAATGGGGGTTCTACCGGTGTGGGTTTACAAGGGGCTTACCTAAACTCAGAGGCATGACGTCAGCTAATCTTTTAAATTTATTTAGCCCCAGTAATTGCACTCAGCTCGTCAGAAAAACAGATCGCAGTTAATACTCACAACCAATACCGATCTCAATTGGCCAAGGGACAGGTGCTAAATCGAGGAGCTGAGCTTTTGCCGTCAGGATCAAACATATATAAACTAGTTGGAAGGAGATTCGAAAATGACATGCATAACATTCTCTTAAATTTAGAGTTACAGTGATACATTGGAACAGGCAGCTCAAGCTTGGGCCGACAATTGTGAATTCAAACACTCAGAGGATCAGTTAGCGCAAACGGGACAAGGTCAAAATCTCTACGAGATTGATACACAACAAGACACATGTGGGTTTTAACTTAATACGAAAAGATTAATACGATTTGATATTTGAATGCAATTCTCAGATCATCAGTTGATTCTTATGGATTAATGTTTTTCTTGGTGGAAAATGTCTTGTTTTGCTGCAAATTTTTTTAATTTCTCAAAAAAATCATCAATCCGTTGCTTACATCCTCTCTTATCTTTTAAATAGTAAACATTTTGTATTGTTAACGCTTCTATTGTTAAGTTAAATCTTTTCAGTAAAATTACGTAACTGTTTTTCCTGATTTAAATTTTCATATCCAAGTGCAGAAAGTTGTGAAATGTTTATTTCAGCATCAGCATTGACATCGGCAGCTGATATGTGGTGGAATGAAGTGGTAGAAGTTGGCATAAACTCCGATCTCATAATACGAAGTTCAATGTTTGGTGATGAAAACAATCAAATAGGGCATTTTACAGCGGTAAGTTTCATAATGCTATCATTCCCTAATTGTTTGTATATGTTGCAGTTATTCTTGAAAATCAGTTAATGTTGAAATTAACTAGTTAATGTTGAAATTAACTGAAATTCCAGTTAATTTCAACATTAACTAGTTAACCTTGACACAAACTAGTTAATACTGACGCTAATTAGTTAAATGACTTATGTCCCTTATAAATGCATACTACCTAAATCCTTTATTATGCCCTTATAAGGGTTGTTCGGGAGCTTAAGCCTAAGACTAAGTCCCACTTTAGCCCCAGGTTGTTCGAGCCGCAAGCCTAAATCCTTCGGTATGCCTTATAAGGATTGTTTTATCCTAAAATAAAGTCATTTAACTAATTAGCGTCAGTATTAACTAGTTAATTTCAACATTAACTGATTTTCAAGATTAACTGCAACATATATAGTAATATAGAATAGAAAACGGTTTTTATGGCATCCAAACACTGATCAAGCTGTCTGTACTTTAGATGGCATGGGGAGATACGACCCAAATTGGTTGTGGTGTCTCGTATTGTGCCAGTCAAGGATTCACGCTACTCGTATGTAATTATTATAAAAGGTAAACCGCATTTTATCAGCAATGGCCTATTTATAGTAACAACTAGTAATTTTTCCGGACGTGAATAACAATTTAATTGGCATAGCAAAATCTATCTGTCACATATTTTTATGTAATAATTTACAATAAAGCGTCAGTTTATAGCGGAAATGTTATTGGACGACCCATTTATGAAAGTGGAAGCCAATGTCAATCTGCATCCGATGTACGACTTATTCCGGATCTAATTGTGATTTGTCAATGGGTTTATGCATTGCACCTGATGGAGACACAACTGCTGAATTTGGTGATAACAAGGACAGTTCCCGATCGGGAAATAACGATAGATTAGACAATATATCGCAAGATAGTATGAATAGCTTTGAACATTCACAAGAAGATTCGGGTGATAAAAGCGACAATGATGCGGATGATGAAAGTTCTAGGTATGTTGTGAGTGCAAAAATATATATAATTATCTTGCTTCTCATTTAAAAATAAAATGGATATTTTAAGTATATGTATCTTCAGGCATAATTTTTAGCCAATCATCCAGTTGTGATGACCACGAGAGGTAAGTTTTTAGCATTTTGCCAGTCGGCATATGCATCGTGCTATAACATAATTGACTTTTAGTTGTGCTGCGTGGAAATCAAATGGGTATCACACAATTTTATTTTGCCATTTTGTTGCTGGAAAATCATAAGATAATTTTAGCTTTTGCGATAACCCATTTTATCCCGAAGATGTGATAAAGCAACACTGCCCTTCCACTTGCGCAATGTGTGATAGAGTATAATGAAAAGCAATTTTGTTCGATGTGACATACACTATTAAAATTTTCACAGTATTCAAAAGCCGACAAAATGCACTAATAAATAAAAATTATCATTAGCCGCTGATGTCTTCGCTTGCAAAACGGCATCCCTCATTCCTATGTCTTCCTTATAATGGCCAAATCACTAGCAAAACAGCAAAGATTTTTTCTGAACCATTTTATAATAAGCTTATTTATCCGTAGGATGTGAAAATGTAACGATGGTAGGTAAGTATGTCATATGATGAAAATCAGTATACTCTTGCGTGAACTTTAGGCTTCTACTCAATATTTTTGCAGAAAAAAATTCTGCTGGTGACCACAGTTAATTTAACTGTTCTACTCTAGGAACTAGATGACTGATTGGAGTCATAGTTGGTTTTTCTCTCATCCAATGCACTTTGCTTTTATAAAATATAAGTGCAATATAAATGCAAAGAGAAGAAACATAAATGAGCAAAGCCGAACTATGAAGTTTAATTATTAAAATCAAGTTTCCTGATCAAATGATAAAAATCGAAAAAGGTAAAAGTGCAGGACACTTTACTGAAAGTCGGGGAACGTAAGTCTCGCTGTTATGAGTACAAAGTAAAAGTGCATATCCGCCCCCAGAGTAATTAGTATGTCCTGTGTGACTTAGTAAGTGATATATACTGAAAATGTTTGAGCAGAGTGAACATAATACGGTATTTGTTTGTATTTGTAAATTTTGTGATATTACAGAAATATATTCGCATTAAGCACCGAAGTGTTAATGTTTAAGGGAACCGGTAAAAAACCCTCGGTAAATCCCCCGCGGCCATTTTTTGGCATAACTTTTTACTGCAACCTTCTAGAAGGATGAGTAATAGCTTAAATGAAAGCTAAGACTCTGGGCTACAAATTGGTATATTACTTGCCACATCTCGATTCAAGATTCTCGAGATTTAATTATTTTTGTCTCAAAAGTTCAGCTTTTTTTGCAAATTCGAGAATTTGAGACAAAAATAATTAAATCTCGAGAATCTTGAATCGAGATGTGGCAAGTAATATACCAGTTTGTAGCCCAGAGTCTTAGCTTACATTTAAGCTATTACTCATCCTTCTAGAAGGTTCCAGTAAAAAGTTATGCCAAAAAATGGCCGCGGGGGGTTTACCGGGGGGTTTACCTAGACTCAATGTTTAATCTCTCGATGTAGTTATGAATTTACGATACCTTAGATTGATAGTTTTTCATACAGAATCTGAATAACACTTCGTTTAATATTTCAAGCAATTGTTTCAGGAATAAACGTTAAATCCCTAACCGTTATCCACGAATTTACTTCCAAAATGACAACCCTTCAGCAGTATTCCCTCTCACCTATTCTTCCGCCAAACAATGAAACAGAGGATATACCATCCAGAAAGTCGAATGTGGCCTCTAGGCTGATTAAGGAAGGCAGCCTTCTAGGAGTGCAAAAGCTCGGCGAGCGCCAACTTTTGGTTTTTGACACCCGCAAATTATGGGAAAAAGTTGACGGAATTAACGACGGGATTGAGAAATTTTCAGAAGCTAAAGCAATGGCAAAGAAAATCGCCCTGAGCAAAATGCTAGCGGTAAGCTGATAACTTGTTTATCGACCATTTAAACTGCCGACAGACGTTTTTTAATGTACAGACCGTTCCAAAACTATAAACGCACCCCTAATTTTTGGTGTTTCTCCGCGACTTTGTGTGCACGTCTCTGTTTAATTGTGTTCGAATGTTCACCCTACGCCAAGCAGCAAAATAAATTCATTTGAATACCTCTCGCGAAACATTTTTTCAGAAATTTAACGGATTTTCCGTTTTTCATGCCAAAATAAGTGTTCCAAAACTATAAACGCACTTTGTTTATTCACGGTAAAATCACCAAATTCCAACGAAACCACAATTAATTAGGGCTGAGATTGTAGCAAATATTCCGGCCGTTAAAATGACATATTACTTGCCCTGGCATCAAATTAGGAGCCAAAACAATTTTTATGCCAATTGAAATATACCGAAAAAGTCATGTTTTAAATCAAAAGTCCCGCACAAAGGGCCAGAAAATGATACTTCCGACACAAATTACCTTTTCCTACCCCCTATTTCCCGTCGAGTTGGGCTTCGTTTTTCTGAGCGCACTTTTCTTAAACTCAAGCAAACTTTACGGGCGATTTAATAGGGTTTAGGAATAGGGAAAAGGTAATTTGTGTCGGAAGTATCATTTTCTGGCCCTTTGTGCGGGACTTTTGATTTAAAACATGACTTTTTCGGTATATTTCAATTGGCATAAAAATTGTTTTGGCTCCTAATTTGATGCCAGGGCAAGTAATATGTCATTTTAACGGCCGGAATATTTGCTACAATCTCAGCCCTAATTAATTGTGGTTTCGTTGGAATTTGGTGATTTTACCGTGAATAAACAAAGTGCGTTTATAGTTTTGGAACACTTATTTTGGCATGAAAAACGGAAAATCCGTTAAATTTCTGAAAAAAATGTTTGACAATTATTGTTCCAATGAATTGATTACATGTATTGGGTTAGTGTGAATATTCGAACACAATTAAACAGAGACGTGCACACAAAATCGCGGAGAAACACCAAAAATTAGAGGTGCGTTTATAGTTTTGGAACGGTCTGTAATTTCAAGTAGGAAAGCATACTTGAATGGAGTATGAAAAGAAAAAGAAGAACACGATATTTTATATAACGAGAAGTATTCGGGCTCTTTTTCGAAAGTGTTTAAAAATGAAAGTTCGAGAAATAATAGAAATTGTGTGCAATTAAAATTAGAGTAATCAGAAATGAAGAATTTTAGAAACGAAACGAAGCATTTGCAATTATGAATTTGGGCACAGTCGTTGAACGATACGGGGAATGGAAAGCAAACATGCCACGAGTGAAGGTAAAATTAAAAAAACCTTGACGGAAAACAAAACGGTCCATTTTAGCCATTTTACGCAGTGAAATGCAACAATGACCCAGTGTTGTTGGGGACACTTGCTAAGCTTGGTGCTGGATTTGATTGTGCTAGCAAACTGGAGTTGGATACGGTATTTTTGCAGAATATATAAAACGATAAAGCAGTGTCTAACTATAAACTTTAGATCGTGAAAGGCAAACTCTGCAGTCCAAATGGCGTCATATATGCGAACACATGCAAAACCCCCTCTTATATCGAATACGCAAACAAAATTGGGGTTCGCCGCATGACTTTTGACTGTGCCGAGGAGCTCGCCAAAATAAAGGCATATCATTCTGATCCTCAGTGAGTGATATAAATTTAAATAGCTTAAACTGGCAGAATAATCATTCAGATTGATTTTGCGTATCGACGTCACCGACACGTCGGCCACTCGACCGCTCGGTAAATAAGATGTGCATTATGGATTTTGAGCTTAGGTGAACATTTTAAGATGTGAAATTTGGTTGTGATTATGTAAAAGAAGCCCCATCTCTACTCAAACTGGCCCATGATATGGATCTGGAAATTATTGGAATCTCGTAAGTCTTAAAGTTTCCCAAAATGTAACTTAAATATGGGTAAATTGTGATAAGCAAGTTTATTATGTTTATGAGTAATTACGTGTTTCAAATCATACAATCGTATTTATTAAATTATAGACTTATAGAGAGTTTACAAGATTATAGATTTCTCGTTAAAATTGGCAGTGATCCATTTAAAGTAATAACTATTTAGTGTTCATCAAATTTACTTTTATAGTATCCATGAATTTTTTGATAAAACTCACATACTTTTACATCAGACTGATTTGTATTTTCAGTGAACTCGGAAGTAAAATAAATAAATAAATAAATTTAGAAATTCAAACTTTCAGGTTTCATGTCGGCAGCGGCTGCCAAGACCCGCACGTATATGGCAAAGCTATTGGAATTGCTCATGAACTAGTTGAGGTTAGAAATAATTGAAACGTATTATGAAAATTTTAATAATTTAAGGTTGGAAAAAGCATTGGGCATAAGAATATGTACATTTTGGACTTGGGTGGCGGTTATCCTGGATGTGACAATGAACGAGAATTTTTTGGGCAGGTAAATTACAGGACATTTTATTGGATATTGCATGAAATTACAAACTGTTTCACAACATAAAATTATAGTTTATATGAATTACTTAAATCCACTTAATTTCCAGTTTTACTGCAGTTTTAATGCAAATTTATAATCAATAATCTTGATCCCTAAGTAAATTCATATCCTGATATCCGATTAGATTGGAAAAAAAAACAAAGTTAGTTATACAAACGTCACTATTCAGATTGCTGCGGTAATCTGCGACTCATTGAATCATTATTTCCCGGTGGGATCGACTGCAGCTAATGGTACTCCAATACAGATCATAGCAGAACCTGGCCGATATTTCGCCAGTGCTGCAGTGTCCGTTTGTGCCACTGTGATTGGTGCTACCCGAGTGCCAGCTTCTAAGCTCACTGCTAAGGAAGAAGACAATTCCAGAGATGGATATATGTAAGTCATTTTGGGAATTGAGAAATCGTTTTTATAATTCTGGTGAAATTTGAATAATTAAAAAATTCCACAGCAAAATTATCAATTTTTAGACGAAATAATTGGAAAAAAATTCAAATAAAGTTTTACAGGTATTATTTGGACGACGGTGTCTATGGTTCATTCAGCAGTCTCTCATCTAAATTATACACACAGCTGCCCAAAGGACAGCCTTTGTTTGTAAGTTACCTCATTCTAATTTTCATAACTCTGCAAAAATAATAACATATAATTTTGTAATACTGCAAATTGTTCTTTAAGCATGACGAAAATACTGAAGAAGGTGATATGATTCCTATCCGAAAACGCAGTTATCCTTCTGTAGTATGGGGTCCTACATGTGATTCAAAGGACCAAGTCCAAGTGAGCCATTTTGCTTGCATCTCAAAAGATTAATTACTAATAATCTGCTTTAGGCTTTGACAGAGATTCCTAAATGGAAAGTCGGTGACTGGATTTACTACGCCAATATGGGAGCGTATACTGCCGTTACCACGACCACTTTCAATGGATTTCGACGTCCGCAAACTCACTACGTAGTGGGAGATACAGCATGGTGGGTTACTATAATTTATGTCAGTTGCTTTGGCTGATACATTTGAGTCAACAATTGGGCAAGTTTTCTGAAACTTATTATTGTTATTATATTTTTCTGTTTTGATATAAAAATACACAACCATTTTTAAAAGATTCACTAATTAAGTAAAATATGCTTGTTCAGGGATATATGCATGTGGTCAAATTTAGGAACGGAATTAGTAAACGGTCTGCCGCTTGAACCAAATGAAGAATTGGCTCGAGGCTCCATTTAAAACAAACCGAATGTTTATATGATATAATAATAAATAATAACATTTATTATATTCGTATAATTTATATATAACGTAGCGCTGATAGAATAAATTTTATTTTTTAAATAAAAATATTGTGTTGCAGCAATAACCCAGCAAATGACCGAATGAAATGGAAAAACAACGGAAATAAACACGTAAACAAAGTTATTGAACAAGCACAACAATACATAACATTACACATAAGTTTATACCGAATCACAACATTGCGTCACTTCCATGCAAAATTATATCTTTCGTGGGAAAACTCAAAATAATGTTGTTTTTTGCCGTTGTTTCTCGATGATTCCCCGGGAAAGGCTCGTGGGTACTTTAACAAAAAGGTTTTATTAATTTCTGGGAAAATCGCTATAACAAGAAGTTATATTTCTTTTGAGGTTGCCCTTAAAATGTGGGGTGTGAAAATTGTACAGTGTCTCAGATGTTTTAAACCGTAAACCATTATGGCAAGATCAGTTCCAATTTGCAACGTTTCTTTTGCAAGCAAGATTCTGATCTTTTGGAGCTCGAAATATAATGTAGCCTCAGTTCCAAACTTCGTTTTAAACATGATTAAAATTAGAAATATTATTTTTAGAGTTATTTGTTACTGGAAATTATAACTAAGTTATTTTGGTTTCATAAGATTATTCACCAAGGCTAATCAACACTATCTTTATATGACACATAACAAATGATAAAACGACCATCTTTATTGGCAAAGCTAATCTAGGTTGACCTAGTTATTTATTATTGCCGGCACCGGCTTTGTTATGTTTGTAAACTATAGTAATTGATTCATTCCTTTCGCTTTCCTTAATACCAATAGGTATTAAGGAAAGCGAACCTATACTAGGCCTAGTAAAGGTAATACAGGTCGACTTTTTTTAATTCTATTCATTAAATTTTCAAAAATTTTAGCTGATCTTTCCGTCAAAAATTTGGCTCAGAAAATGGTTGACAGTATTTCGTATAAAAGTGCCAATAAATTTTTGTGACTATTTCATAAAAAATGTGTCACCAAATTATTTTAGCCTACAATTTAATGCTCAGTATAACATTACCGAAATTTCTAAAATCAATGGTTTGGAAAACTAGATCAAAAAATTTTGAAGCAAATTGTCCTGATGGCTTGGTAGTATTTTGGGATATCATGTTGAAACTTACTTTATTTTGTGAGAATGTAGGAAAATTGAAAAAAACAAATCCTCCAAATCATTCCTTTGCAGCTTGGAAAATATATACTTTGACTGAAATTTATATTTATACTACAGTCAAGAGACTGTATAAATTTGTGTTAAATACGATCATCTTCCAAGTTAAATCTAGTAACCTGCTTATTCTAAATATAGTATTCTAACCAATAATTAAATTTAATACTACTCGATTAACACAGTCAGCAACGTAAATTAAACAAATTTGCAATCCTAACTGTGTTATGAGAACTACTCGTTCATTTATCTTTTTAGATTATATGTGCTTGAAAAATGTAGGAGAGATTGTTGGATTCTACGCCGTGTACATTAGAAAATTGATTTATCAGTGCAGCTTTAGAGATGCTTGTCCAATTTTGTTTTATAATTTTTTCGAATTTCGTGTAGCTACCTAGTATCTACATGGCTTCATACGGATTTAAAATCCGGCACCAGCGATAAACATTTTCTTAGGTTGACTTTTACAACTTTCCCAAATAAGTTCGGGGAACATTTTACAGTATATTAAATTACAAATGAACGGGTATAAAATTTATTGTCCAGAGTTCCCATAAAAATGTAACTTTGCTGCAATATTGTGAAGCACCGTGAAAGTTGGAAATTCCTCATGTGACATTTATTTACCATCGTACTTGAATGTATTTAGTTATTCGTTATTTACCCTATTTGGATATTATTTGGACCATTAGCTGACGAAACGCTATGAATTTTGTCACTCTGTAATGTCTAACAAAAATATTCTTATGATTAATTTGTCTTTCGCCGAAAGTGTCACCGCAGCCGTCTGCCAGTGCATCTCAATTACCCTCTTTTCCTGTTTAATATATGGGTCGACGTACAGTGAAGCAAAGTTTCGTCTCCCAGCTTTATCATCATCAATGAAATTATATTTAACCACACAAATTGCTTGCTCCACATCTGCATTAACTTATCAGATATATGTCATTGTTAAATGGCTTGAGGGTAGAGTTTTCATTTCAATTGAACATTTGATATATGAAGCAGGACACTTCGTCCTCGGACAATTGTCCCCAGGGACAGTTCGTCCCCCGGTCATTTCGTCCCCGGACAGTTCGTCCCCCATATATAAAAATGGTTTCCAAAATGTCCTAAAAATCTAAAACACTCTTAACCTTTGTAGAAGAGTATAGAATGACATTTGCGCATTTTTCTTCCTTTATAAAATATTTTTGCAATAAAAAACATTTTATTTCAACACAAAAAACAGTTGAGTACCTTGAGTACATCTACAGAAGACATATTCTCAAAGATAAAATGATTTAAGAAATGTCGTTAGCAAAATGTAGGCCACACCAAAAAGTCTTGCATAAAATTCCGCTACATGCAACCATGGTTGCCACAAACCATGCACCTGAGATTACGTGATCTGTAACCACCCACTCTCATAGATTCAGGCTCTTTCGATCAACACAATCCGTACGTGCTGTTTTGGCTCGGCATGCAGCAATCCAATTATTCTTTTATTGTGCCCGCGGCATGTTTTTTGCTCACATTTGATCGCTGCATAGCTGTCAAATTCCCATTTGCCTACAACCGAAAGAATGTACAACGATGTCTTATAATATTCAGCGTTTCCATGACTGTGCTCATCTATCTGTCGTTACTCACCATTTGCATGCTAGAACTGCCATTAAATACGGAGAAAGGTAAAGGATAATTATTCTCGTTAAACATTGTGAACATGAAATGACTGCTATCCCAGTCGAAAGTAATAGCAATATACATTCTCAGCTAAAAACCAACAAATTTGTTTTTCATTACTCGAAAGCACGCCGCCGCTATCGCGGCGTCCACGGGCCCTGTATATCCACGGCCCCACCCGCATCCCCCGTCCCCACCCGCAACCTCCGTCCCCACCCGCATCCCCCGTCCCCACCCGCATACCCCGCAGCCCCCTCAAACAGCCAAAAATCCCATCTTCGACCATTCCGACCCCCCTTTCGACCTGTTCGACCTATGTCGACCACCCAAAAGTTTGTCGGATTCGTGTTCCCCGACCCCGAAAACCCCATACATGACCCCCCAACAGCCTTGAAATGACCAAAAACGTCATTTTCGACCATTCCGACCTCCGTTTCGACCTGTTCGACCTATGTCGACCCCAAATCTGAGTCGATTTTTACGGATTTATGGGGGGGTTGGAGGTAATTACTATCAGGGTGACATTATCTGGGTCGAAAACGGGCCGGAGGGGGTCTAAATGAGAGTCTACAGACAGACAGACGGACACTGGCTTTTTGGTACAGTACCATTTCGAAGTTTAAACATACATACGTTAAACACAACATATGTATATATATCGAATATAATAAATTTTGGAAACTGAAAATTGAGATATTTTTTGCAAATAAAATTTTACTCAGTCTCCACTTATATTTCATTGTAAATTTGAATGTATCAATTCATTTATAGCATTCAATAATATTTAATGTTGTAAATGAATTTTATAAATTACCGTAAACCCTCCAAATGGTGCCCGGGCTAGTTATTATTTCGTAAAGGGCCCAGAGGGACAGTTGTTTGAGGGGGCAGTAATTATTTAGGATTTACGGTATATGAAAAGCAAGGGTTATATTTGTAAATCTTCACTCAGTACGAGAGATATACTTTTAGTAAACAATTGCGCAGTATTCACGTGCCTTTTGCTAAAATTCCATCTGCAGCCGCAACAAATAAGCAAACTAACTTTCGGAACTATAAATATGCTCTGCACCGCATTATTTCTTCGTAAAATTTATGGCGGGAATTTCTCTGAACGTTTGGTAAGCGGATCTCAACTTGGAATATTCGCGCACTACTTTGCTTTTTAGAACAACAGAGTAGTGAAAATCACATTAATAACCGAACTTCTATTGAGCTACATTCCGAATGTGTTCACTACGATATTCAACGCGGCAAGTTATTTTATTATAGAACGTTTGCAGTTAAAATTAAGATTTTCAGCCACCATTAGCCCCATCTCATTAAAATTTGTTAAATTCGTTACTATACACTTCACGATGACCAAAACTTCCGGTGAAATTCGGCGAATCAAAATTGCGCCAAAACGCCAAAAGCGCTAGAACTACTCTGGAACATTCTAGAAGGATGAGTAATTGCTAAATCGAAAGCCCAAAATCTCAGTATTCATTTGAGCCATTACTCTCTCTTTCTAAAATGTTTCAGTCCAAACTGCTCCAACTACCCAAAGCGCGCAAATTTAAACCATGTAATTTTTCCCATACATGGGAAGATTTGGTTGTTTATAAGTGTATCACTTAAATGATATCCTATAGTAGTATTTGTTACCTATATGTTGGCATATAAAGTGACTTTACTCGTAAAGTGCAGCATGTGCAAATGTGGCATAACATAGGTGACGAACAGAAAATGTTTTACGTGTTTAATAACGACTATACACCTAATCAATCGATGCTACAAATTATTTCTAGAAACATCTTTATCTAAATAAGCATTTGCGTCACTATTTCTAAATCCATTTAGGGAGGAAATACTTTTTTAGATAAACGGAGAACCGATTTCTAATTATCTCGGCCCTTATCCACCAGTGCTCACATGCATAGACGCCGCTCTCTGCAGTATTCTCTACTTTCGTGCTATGTATTCGCGAGCTAAGCAGCGATCAAATCAAGTAGATTCATACAGAGGACCTAATTCTCGCACTAATGTTACTACGTCTCAAAGGATGTTCGTGACAGGATCAGGATAGTAATTGAAAATACAGGGTGACCATTTTATTTTGGACCTTTTCTTTTGAAAATTTAAATTTCAAATTGGCGCCATATATATGTGTGTAATAGCTCATTTTGTAGCTAAGACTTTGCCATTTATTATAAAAAAAAGATCTCGACATAAGGTTTATTGAAACTCGAGAACAGCCATTTTAAAGCTCAGTGAAAAATCATAAGGGAGGTGAAAAAATTAGGTCTGGGAAACCCATTTTCTGACGCTAGATCAATTTTCTGCTTTGCGGGATCGATAGAGCATGAAAAAGTAGATATATGCGTAAAAATTTTTCAGACCACTTTTCCTGAGTAAAACCGGCTCAAATAACACTTGAAAAAAAAAACAGCTGAAAAAACGGCCCACAAAAAATGCGTCGCAAAATCGGCTAAAATTGACTTTAAACGGCCATATCTCAGTGTGGAGTCATCGTTATGTCGAGATCTTTTTTTATAATAAATGGCAAAGTCTTAGCTACAAAATGAGCTATTACACACATATATATGGCGCCAATTTGAAATTTAAATTTTCAAAAGAAAAGGTCCAAAATAAAATGGTCACCCTGTATATTCGTTTATGATTTTACAGTTTCAGCAAAAAATTTGCATTGTTTTAAAAAACACATCCTAATTAAAACAGTTTATTTCGCTGTACTTTTATATTATAAGATCAGCATAATAACAGCTTATTGCTATCGACATCTAGTTTAACTTCGATTAGATACTTATTTTCTTTCTGCCTTCGGCAAACAGTTGTGAAGATCAATATAGCCGTTTGAGAGCACCACTTTGCCGGAGTATTTCTCCTAAAGCAATTATGAGTTATGGGCGAGTTCCATTTCTCATAGCTCCATCTTTTCGCCAATTTAGCGCTAAAATGAGCGTTTGAATAATAGTCTAATTTGGGGAGGGCGATTTCGAGGTACTTTGGGGTTATCGGGGGGGGGGGAAGAGGGTTATCGGGGGGGGGGAAATTTTCATACATTTTTATATAACAAAAAATCAATAGGGGGACCCTATTGATTTTTTGACAAAATTTTCAGGAAAAATATTTTTTCATACCATAGGGGGTACCCTATGGCATTTTGCGAAAAAAAATATTTTTCAGCCGAAAAATTCAATAGGGGGTACCCTATTGATTTTTTCACAAATTGTCAGCAAAAAAATATTTTTTCAATCAATAGGGTCCCCCCTATGGATTTTTTGAGAAAAAATTTTTTTTGGGAATTTTTTCCAAAAAATTCAAAGGGGTACCCTATTGATTTTTTTCACAATGTATGTCAAAAAATAAATTAAAATCAATAGGGTCCCTCCTATTGATTTTTTGCTATATAAAAATGTATGAAAATTTCCCCCCCCCCCCCGATAACCCTCTTCCCCCCCCCCCCCCGATAACCCCAAAGTACCGATTTCGAGGGGTACAAATGGGATTCGAGTCAATATGATGGAACCTCTCCATAGTAAATCGACCCCGCTGAATCCAAATCCGGGATCAGATTTAACCTTTGATTTTTGAACTTTTCTCTTTAAAATCTCGAATAAGCACAATTTTAAAGAGAAAAGTTCAAAAATCAAAGATCAAAGTTCAAATCTGATCCCGGATTTGGATTCAGCGGGGTCGATTTACTATGGAGAGGTGCCATCATATTGACTCGAACCCCCTTTGCACCCCTTGAAATTGCCCTCCCAAATTAGAATATTATTCAAACGCTCATTTTGGCGCTAAATTGGCGAAAAGATGGAGTTATGAGAAATGCAATACTAAGATTATTAAAGAGATCGAGCACTGAAAGGCGTTAGCGGTCTCTAATTTTTGAGCTTTGAATGTTTACTTTTATTCTTTAAAAGGATAGAAAATTTAGTATGGGACAATAAACTTTATCCAGTAAACTAGGAAATGCTTAGAAAAAGTCATATAGAAGATTGAATAAAAACAACTAAAATTGACTTAGAACAACAAAATAAATTGAAGTAAAGGTGCAAAATTATGACAATTATATACCGTTGTTTTGAACAGTATTCTAGTTCCCTCATTCCACAACTCTGTTGCTAAAGTTTGCCCGACGAAAACCGGCGCCGAGAAGCGAACGCGCACAGCACGGAAATTAGAGCCGTTATTGTCGCCAAAAAGTCGAAGAATGCGTTTAGTCACAATTCCGAGCGTACAAAGTCCTAAAATAAACATTACTTCATAATAAAAACAAAATGGTTGACACGTTAGCTACCCTAGTCATCAACCACTACTTTACTGTTATAGTTCATAGCAATTCTTTTATTACATTAAATAATATCTATTACTACCGTGAAGTATAGGCTGTTTGAAGCCCGCTTTGCCAGCAAATTTCGGATCAATATGCAGCGGATTGACGTCAAATCCACCAAGTCGATAAAGAGCGGCCTAAATTTGGCATATAAATGAACACTTTTTTCTATGAGAAAAGGATTCAATTTTATATGTACTATTTTGCTTCATGACTAAAGACCGGATTTTTAGGTTGTTACACTGCCTGGTATGCTTAACCACTGTCTCTCTTCAAAGATAGCACAAAAAGGCACTCTCTTTTAACCTATTTTTGATCACTAAACAGGTTGAAAAGAGTCTTTGTTCTAGAACGCCTCTTTCCCTTTGTGGGCAGTAAGCAGACACGTCGAACGCAATCGACGTTTCAGCTTACAACCTAAAAATCCGGTCTTTATTCATGACTCATTTACGCTTAATCATTTATAAGGACGACGTGCATTAATTTTTGGCACAATATAAAGGAAACAGGATCAGACAAGAGCCTTTGACTAAGAAAAATAGATCTTAGTGCAAAGCAAAATATGACCAAAATCTCATCATTGATCAGGATTATGAATGCCACGAATCTGTAATTTTCAAATAATGGCTCCACAGCAGATACGCTTATAAAAGTAGTATTTTGTTGACATAATTTTCGACCTATATCAAAATAAAATTTCATGTTACATATGCTCGTTCTAAGCTAGACCTGTTCTTGTCCGATTGTGTCCTCAATCACCATTAGTGGTGCATTTGTTGGAAGCGAAGGCGGTGGTGTGACTATAGCAGAAGTTCGTTGACCTCCAAATCCACCTGCATTTGATTGGAAGAATGTGAATTGGACATCTGCTAGCTTTCGTCCTGTTTCATTGTTGAAAAGTACGACTGAAAATTAAATGCTTTATTTGGCGCTGTAAACGCGGGTGTGTACAAGCTATAAGATATATTTGTCTCTCAAAAATATTATCATTGATGCACTGTGTTTAACAAAATGCTGACACACAAAATTTTACAACGACTAGAAATGTGGGATAAAGCTATAAACGAGTGCACTGATTAAGCTACAATTAAAACAGAACCTTCAGAGATGACCACAGCAGATTGACCTTTGTCCAAAATATCCAAGACACGAGTCTCCGCTTTAATTTCTCCCTGAGGCGGTAGTGGCGCAAAAATCTCGATTATTTGTTCACCATGCACACTTTTATCCAGTTCAAAATATACTCCTGAAGTAAACTTAGTTAATCAAAATTTAAGATGAAGTAGACTACCAGGCCAATTTCCAAGTGGATTTGCCATCAACGCGAATGCCACCACATACATAGGAAATACTTGAAATTGTTCGTGCTTCTCATACAGAAAGTGAAAGTCTTCTTTTACAGTGCATCCAACTAAATTTGTAGACGCGTAATTATCTGCTACAGAATTTTTGAAAATATTCTATACTTTGCTATATTCTATCCACTCTTACCTAAAACGCAGTGGTTGCGTCACGGCCCCCGTGACTCAGACTCATGTTTTACGGCTTTTGGACCATTTCTGATGGAACCCCTCTATCCTTTGCACATTTTTGTAAAAGTAATAACCCAAAATCTATAGAAATTTCCTGTTTTCGATTAAAGTTGATATTAACTCACTAGACAGTGCATACAGAATCGCGTTTTGTTCGTCATAACGAAAAATGATGGGCGGTGGCCGAAATTGCTTTGCCTTTTCTGGATTCATATGAAAAATAAAATAATCAGCTACTGTTACTCTATCTAAATACGCTGCTAAGGTTTAGTCACACTAAGAAAATGTGATGCAATTTTCCATCCCTCTGGGTCATTTGAAGTCGCATTTGTAACTGTAAATATTAATATAATTGTCATTAATAAAAAATCAGAAAGTGCAAGCGTTAATTTTGCAAACTTTCAGTTAGGACAAATTAAGCGAAGTCGATTTCACCATGAAAATGTAAAAGTGCAATAAAATAGTATCAACTGTTAGGTCCGCAACAATAAGGAAATTATTAATTACTTTGCACTACAAAAGGAAATCAAAGAAAGGATAGTGATTAAGTGCACTTTTTATGTATTATGTAACATTGTTGTCAGATATTCTACATATAGATCGACCTTTGTACTAATATGTTCCCATGCACTTTATTTGAACACGGTACAACCTACTATAAAATGAGTATTGTTCCGAACTGAGTTAAACTTTAAAAATAGATTATATTTAAAACTAAAAATTATATATTCCAAGTTATACTTTTCGAAAAGAAAATGGTTGCTTCTTCAGTTTACAGGAATATAGAACATTTGGTTATTGTGGGTACTGGACTGATGGCCACAGGCATAGCACAGGTGAGCGTTACTAGTGAGACTCACTTGAAAACTCTTTGAAAATACTTTACCATTTTGTCATTGCTCCATCATATTGTATTTAATTTTTAAATTGATTCCATGTAATTTAAAAAGTTTTCACATACCACTATTGATATTTCCTTACACTTTAGGTATCTATCGCTTCGGGAGTTCAAGTAACGCTTGTTGGCCGCAGCACAGACAGATGCGAAATGGCTCGTGCCAAAATAACCGCTGGAATTAACTCCACTGCTAGAAGAAAATTTGCTGGCGATTTGGAGGTCGTTGTTTTAAGGCTTGTGTTAATTTAATTTTGAAATGCATTTCAGACCCAACAAAAGTTTGCGGAATCGGCACTTTCGAAACTTAATCTGTCTAACAACGTGTTTGAAAGTAATTTGGCAGGAGCGGATATGGTTATAGAGGCAATAGTTGAAAACCTAAAAGTCAAGCAAAAACTGTTCGGTGAACTGGAAAATGCAGTGTCAAGGTATATATTAACAGCTAATAATAATTTAGTAGTAATGACTTTATAGCGAATGCATACTCGTCACAAACACATCCTCTTTTCTGCTCAAAGACGTTTCCTCCAAATTGGGCCATTTGGCTGTGAATTTTGCTGGATTACATTTCTTCAATCCAGTAAGCTTTGTTCGGAAAGAATTTCTATGTGACCTTTTAGTTATATAAAAGCTGTTATTTTTAGGTGCCTGCTATGAAGTTAGTTGAGGTGGTCAGGGGTGATCAAACTTCCGACGTGACCTTCAACTCACTTGTTGCATTCTGTCAACGAATTGGCAAGACAGCAGTCAAATGCAAAGTATGTAGTTACTAACAATTTACTAAAATATTTTGTCCCCTTGAGTTGTTTAGTTTCCGAGACCAAAAGCCAGAGACCGATAATTATGAAAAAGATTAAAAGGCTTTTAGAAAATGTTGCTTTTTAGTAACCTCTTCTGTAATGCTTCAAAAGATTCCTTTCCTGTGCCAAACATCTAAAATCCAAAATTTCCGTAAATAGCTGCCAACACTTTATAAAGCCCCTAAATTTCGTCATATTTATTGATTGTATCTTTGCTGTATGATTTTTGTCGTTGTAATATAAAGCGTTATATCGATTAACTTTTCAGGATTCAGCTGGATTTATAGTTAATCGTTTACTTATGCCATATTTGGTAGATGCAATTCGTCTCTTGGAGGACGGAGCTGCTGAAATGCGCGACATCGACACTGCCATGCGTTTGGGTGCTGGCCATCCAATGGGACCGTTTGAACTGATGGATTACATTGGTTTGGACACTATGAAATTCATCTTAGGTATGTGTATTGAATAACCCAGGCTAAAAGTCAACTGATATTGCTATAAACAGTTACCTTTTTTATTTTTATTTGCATGTTTAAACATTTATATATTTACTTTATAGCTTTTCAAAATCAACTGGTCCGTTTTCAGTCAATAATACGAATTAATCTTTCCGATAACCCTTACTATAATAGTGACCCAGAAGGCTGCCAAGAGAAAATTTTTGGGCAATTTCCATAGAAGCTATTTTATTTAAAAGATTGTATATTTAGACGGATGGCATCAGCAACAGCCCGACGATCCGCGCTTCGTCCCTAGCGAGGCGCTAGACAAATTAGTCGAAGGAGGAAAGTTAGGTCGAAAAACTGCTGAAGGATTCCACAGATATGCAAAGTAATTATTTATTCTACCTGTATCTTATACGAACATTGTGTAAAAATAAACGTTCATTTGCAATGACTTATATTGATTAAAAATAAATATTTTATCAACCGAGCAGCAATTATCAACGTTGTCATAATAAAATAGTGATGTCCTTCTTATTGGTTATGAATAACTGATGTTGTAACTATGTTAATATAATGATGATATAATATGAATAATGAACAACAATGGTACCTTTCGGTCTGCATTTAGCAATGTTATAAAAACTATAAAAAGAAGAAATTTTTATTTAATAATAAATCTGCATCTCTTACATTCGGGTTCTGATCACCAATCCCTTCAAAAATAAACATTTGATTTATATCCGCAAAATACTTTAGTAATCCAGAGCGAAGTACATAAATGACAAAACTAAAAATCGATTTTCAAGAATGAGTATAATCAATAACGTTAATTATTGTAAATTAAAATCAAATTTCTATTTTTCGTTTAAATGGAAATGTGCATACTCCAATGCACTATTTCTTTGCAATCGAATACGTTTTCACATTTCTCATAATTCGCATAAGCAACATAATTTCAAATATTGATATAATTTCTATATCTAAAATTTTTGGTCTCTCTTCTATACGACAATTTATGTCTCAGAACAGATCCAATAGAGTAGGCACATATTTCCCGAAACAAAGGTGGGTAGTACTTTAATATTTTATTTTTCAAACTATGGATATACGGGATATATTATTTGACAAATTATTATTGATTTGAGAGAACTAAACCAAATTTGTGTGATTTTTATGCCAAAATGTTTGTAACTCCTATTTCTTGTTCATTTGAGACTGGACGTGTTCTTTTAGAGACAGAATACGCTTGTTCTTATCGTCAACGGAAGAGAGAAGTTCCAAGTACTCCATTGCGCGATCATATTCCTGAAATACTACATCATAAAATTTTTGTGTATGGTGTGATTTTCAACCCGCAAAACTAACTTTTCGTAATTTTATCTAATTTTGATTTTAAATTAACCGGTACGATTTTTCAGCTCACCACATACTTTCAGCGAATTACGAAGTTTGAGGTAGCCTAACTTGTTTTGCCATTTTTTTCGCCACTTTTCCTCAAAACATTTTCTCTTGAAATAGAAAAGAATATAATTTTCGAGAAAAAAGACGCAAACGAATTTAAAAATGGCTAAACAAAACCGCGAAAATATGATGGGAATATATGGAAAAGTGTATAGAAAAATTATCTCGGCTATGATTGTGAATAGGAACTGCAAACCGGTAAGTGAACTTTGTGAAAACCATTTACAGTCAAACCTCGATATACCGCACACATCGGGACTGGCGATTTTGTGCGGTATATCGAAAGTGCGGTTAATCGGGTGTGCGGTATATCGAGAGAATTTTGTATGCAAAAAATCCTTCCCTTGCAAAGTTGTGCGGATAAACGAATTTTCCTATATTTTTTGTCATTTTTTCAAAATAAAAAATAAAATTTGAATTCCCGCTCAAAAAATTTTGATTTTTTTACTAAATTTTGACCGATTTTTGCAAAATTTTTACCTAATATGGCAAAAATTTTGAAAAATTTTCGAAAAATTTGATAAAAAACAGGAAAATTTTGTATAAAAATTCAAATTTGCGCCAAAAACAGAACCATTTTTCTTTGTGCGGATAAACGAAAAATTTTACATGGAAAATTTCACTTTGGTTTCTCGTATATCGAGTTTAACCGCACAAAATGCGGTATATCGAGATAATTTTGTATGGAAAAAATCCGTTCCAGCCAGTTTTGTGCGGAATATCGAAAGTGCGGATTATCGTGTGTGCGGTATATCGAGAGTCGACTGTACTGCTTTCTACCAGACGTCAGATTTTGGACCCATCTTTCTTAGTTTTGGGCCTATGTATCTTTGTTCTATATATGTCTTTGATCTTTGGTCCTATATCTCATCCCTGGCTTCACAGTTTAAAAAATTACACGTCGTTTGGAATATTCTTGCGCGACACAATAAACAAAGCTAGCCTCCGGCATTTCATCCTGTGATAAATCATTGTAATAGATATTCAAATATAATGCAAATACTACCATGTTCATGTCCATCTCGGGCTAAGAGAATATGCAATACAGTCCCTGTAACGCATATTACAAAAATTGTAAAATAAGTATACGAAATGTGAATCAGACTAAAATCAAACGTTGTTTTCTGCAAATAATGCCGAATGATGTTTCGTGTTTTAAAGAAAATGTGTATTTTAAGGACTTTATAAGAATTTCGCAAGCTTATGAAGAGGAATCTTTAGGCGCTATAAGACATATATTAAATAATTGAAACTAACAAGGAACACTCACTTGGTGCCGCGCGAGTTTCAGGAAACCAACCACACAGGGTTGTAGATCTCGATGAGAGGAGTCCAACGGTACCAGGCTTTTTTGCCCATGCACCTTGAAAAAAAATTCACAAATACCTAAAAGTCAAAAATGGCCATTTTTGGCTAAAAATGGCTGTTTTTGGCCAAAAATGGCATATTTTGAGGCGATACAAAAAACTAATTTCGGATTCGTGACCCCAGAAACACATTTCACAGAAAAATTCTGAAAACCTTGGAAAATCTCGCTTTTTGGAGAAAAGGCGGGACCACATGGTACTCGAAAAAACCGATTTTTTGAAAATGTGAAAAAAGTTTTCGCATTGAGCGTTTTTATTGGTAACTCGATGCGCTGATCACGAATCTGCAATTAGTTTTTTTCGATCGCCTCAAAACACGCCATTTTTCGGCCAAAAACAGCCATTTTTAGCCAAAAATGGCCATTTTCAGGTATTTGTGAACTTTTTTTTTCAAGATGCATGGGCAAAAAAGTCTGGTACCGTTGGGCTCCTCTCATCGAGATCTACAACCCTATGTGGTTGGTTTCCCGAAACTCGCGCGGCACCAGGTGAGTGTTCCTTGTAAGATGATGTAATAAGCCGAAATTTTGGAATCAAGAAATTTAAAATAAATATTTGAAGCGCAGTGTTTGCTGCTAAAAGGGCATATGTACTATTTACTGTTAGAAACGTTTAGATAAATTACAGGTACTGAAAATAAAAGTCTTCACTCAATCTTTTACTTTTCGTTCGCAAAATAAAACGGCGATTTACGTTTTGCATTCCATTACTAGTTCTTTCTTACATGTGAAAGTGCAACAAACATTGGGAAGGGAAGATGGAAAACTGACTTCAGCAGAAAACTCATTTCATCAGTTTTCACATATTACTGTATTTCAAATTTATATGTTTTTTGCTGAAAACTGATCATGAAAGTGCAATGTGGTAACCACTATATAAATGTGCTTCTATATAGCTTCGACAGAAAGGCATGTTTACACCTATTGATGCCTGTATTGTATAAAATTTTATTCAATGAATAATTCTTAATGAATAAGTAAAATTAAATATTAACTTTATATTTCCTATGAGAGAGAAACATTATCCTATGAAAAACATTGGAAATAATACAAAGATTTCAGGACTTAAGATTGCCCATTTCAAAATGACAAAAGTTGTCGAGCCAAAGCTAGCGCCTTGGTGGGATGGTTCAGTTGGCAAAACGCAAACTATCTCAAACACAACGCCGTCTACAAAGCCGGATGCAGAAAAAGATCGCCCGCCACTGGCTAACGACATTGAAATTGTGCGAAATCCAAGTCCGAAATTGTATAAAGAAATTATACCAAAGGTGAAGAGTTTTTGATTTATTAAATTAGTTGAATTATTAGAAAGTAGTTAATAAGAAAGTAGTTAACTCATCTTAACAAGACTCAACGCAAAAAAATAAATAAAATTTATTAATGACTTTAGCGTAAACAAAGAGAATAGTTAAAAATATGTGTGCCTGTGCACAGGTACTAAATTTTTACATATAAGGCACAGTTTAGTCGACGCTTTTTACATATGGCTTTGCATAGCAAAAATAATATTTCTGAATTTTAGTTGGTCGCCGATGAGGGTTGGGACAATTCTTTGCACTGCTATGAGATATGGCTTCGCAGCGTGGGACAAGAAAACTTCAGCCTGTGGTGCGCAATTGATAAAAGTAACTGTTTTATTATCCAAAAGAGCATTTCAAAGCTATGAAATAAAAAATTGCAATAATATTTTTAACATATGTAAGAAGATTTTATTTTGGTTAGCATTTTATTTTAGGGTTTAATCGCATTGTGGGAACGATGAGCCGTTGCACATATTTGCCAAAGAAACCGGGAGACATTCATTTTACTCAATTTTCTATGCTCTATCTCCAGCCAGAATATCGTGGTCTCGGTCTTGGCCGAAAGCTCTACGATCCAGCCTATGAAGAAACCCGTGACACCAACATTTTCTGCTATGGAGGTATAAATTTATATGAGATTTACGGAGTAATTTTGTCACACTGTATCTATAGCATTTTTCTTTTTATTCGCGTTCTTGATTTTTCTGTAGAAACTAGAGACATTTAATAAAACGATACCAAGATATTCTAAATTGTCCAGCGAATCGCAATTTTATTAAATTCCAATGTATGTCCTCAAATTTGTTTTATTTTAGTTGAAGCGATGTGGCGTAAATACGCTAAAGACTATGGCTTTGACAAGTATCCACACTGGCAACTGATAGCTCTCAAGGCCAATTGCTCAGATGCCCGTCTAGACAAACTTGGAGATCCGGATCCCAGTGTGGAATTGCGAGATTGGCGCCGTGTTTCATTAGATGATATTTTCCTGTATAATCGCCGCCTCACTGATGGAGTTAACCGCGAGAGTTATATTGTGCAAGCTTTAAACCACCCGGAATCTGTTACGTTGGTGCGAATATTTTGTCTTTTTCTAACAATGTTTCCAAATATATGTTAAGTATCGGAATTGTATGTATCTGAATCGTAATACGAATTTTTTGGTCAAATATGCCTTGAAAAATTGAGATTGCATTTGTAATAAAATTAGCTACATTAAGGATCCTAAACTATTTATATAATAACGATACCAAGATAAATAAAATGTTTAGGTGGCTGTTAGTGGTTCAAGTAATACCGTTGTGGGAATGTGCCAAGTGCGCGAGCTTGTTTTGAAACGAATAGGAATTTCTCTTTTCTACGCCGATTCTGAGGTCATTCAAATTGCCTTAATAATGAAAATATAAAAAATTAAATTTCAGAAAATTGCCAAGACTCTTCTACGTGCGACTATTGAAAGATTTGTTGATTCGCAATGTAAAAAGATCACTGATTTCACTCAATTGGTTTACAAAACTCCATCGGTAAATGAAAATTCACTCAAGCTCTTTTCGTCTTTGGTTGACGAAAAAATCACACATCGAGAAGCGCTCGTTACGCAATTCACGCATAAAATTCTTAATGTAGGTGCGATAAATAAGGTTAAATATTATATATCGCTTTGAGGGACTTAATACAAACTTTTCGACCAATGTCGAGTATTGTCTGCTCTATTAATAGTTAGCTTGAATCTAGTATTGATTAGTAGGTAAAGTGATATACTACTTATCAACATAAATCCGATAATGGTCCAAGGATTTGTTAATTATACTGCTTCCAAGTAATGCTGCTTTCTTTATTTAAATACCTGCATATTTTCAGTGGCCAGTTGGATTGATTTATTCTATTGCTGATGAGCATTCTGGACTTGTATGAAGGATGATTTTCCTAGTTACGTGCCCATAAAAGATAGCCATAATATACCAATTATTATTTACCTAGACTTGTGCTTACTATACAATGAGCATACTTATACTTAATGTCATTTATTTGATGTAAAAATAAATTGATATGTAGTGTATTTTTGTTTACTTTGCATGTAACACTGCTCATTTTCCTTGACAGTGCAAAATATTATTTCTCTGCATGTGCAGTATTGCGCTTGTTTCAAGTGTCGATAAATACATAACTGTTCGAAATTAAATTTATCAAAAACTTGGGAAAATACTACTTCTCCATTTATTGCAAGGGTGAGATCATAAATATACATTGACGCAAAATTAACATCGCCATATAATGTGGAATCACATTTGAAATTATTTGCAGTTGTCTAATTATGTTACTTTACTAAGAAACCGTTGTCTGTCCGTGCGTGCGTCCACTGGCGAAAATGTGCAAACGCCGCGATAGCGGCGGTGCTTTTGCTAGCTAATAGGCTTCCCCATTTACACACTTTTACAAGCGCCGTGAGGCGCTTGTAATCCTGAGTACTAAAAATATGGTTGTTTAAACATCGAGCCATTTCCAAATATATCCGCTTGTTTATTCTTTGTGGATGTCGCCCATGTTTTCGTAAAGGCGGCATCTTTGAGTTGTTTTCCTACATTCTCCTCCCTCGTGCTTTCTTTTCCTCCTCGTTTATTGGTCTTTGATCCCTGGGCGCATATTTACTGCTATAGATTGATTTCTGTGCCAAATTGTTGTTATGTTTGCAAGAGCTTTTTTCGAGAGAATTCTCCATTTATTTTAATTTAAATGTTTGTTTACAGTATTTTGAATTAACTACTTTAATATTTACTATTTTTAATGAAACAATTTTCGCTTTATCTACTGCACTATATGGATAAATATTTTGTTTGGAACAACAAATGATCTTTTTCGAATATAAAAATCAATATTTTCACTTTCTAATTACTCTTTTCCTTCTAAAGATTCGGAAATCTTCACTGTTACATAAATGTAAATTTTAGAAACACGTTACTAAAAATATTCCTTCTCGCTGTATTCAACGCCTATTTTGCAACTTTGCAGTAAATAACGCAATTTTTTATTCCAAACACTTAAAATTTTCATCAGCTTCTAAAAATTTGACCTTTTCAAAAAAGCGTTTTAAAATGGATTCACTTCCGGATTTGATAAAAGAGAGTGCTGAGCCTCTGCCAAACATCGATGACCCCGAATTTGCAGCAAAATTTGACAAATTTGCAAGTGCTGACATTGTAAGTATTGTTGTTAGTTATGCTAGCTAAAAATATTACTACCGTAAACTCCCTAATTTAACCCCGGGGTTGAATTATTCAACCGAGCTCTAGAGGGGGCAAATTAAAGGGGGTTAAAATTAGAGAGTTTACGATAATTGCCCAATTCGAAATATTTGATTTCTTATAAGTCGAATGCTCCTAAGTAAAATAATATTGTTTCTAAGTTTGACTAATCAAACTCATATAAGTCGATGCAGGGCAGCATTATTTTAGTTATCACTAATATATTTTGTCGCACAAACCGGACAATTTAAGAAAATATATGCTTACCTGACAAATCAAACAAAATACAAGCTTTAAACGAAATGAAAAATTTACTATTTCTTTCCTCTTTCTTTCTCACTCAAATTTATTAGCTTACATTAGGTTTAAAACAATTCTGTAATACCTGTCATTGTCCCCCCAAAAAATTACTCCCCCTATAATTACTGCCCCCTAAAATTACTCCCCAATTTTAAACGCATAATGAAATTTACCCGTTTTTCGCAATTTTTTGCTGTTTTCAGCTAGTATTTTGTATATTTAATATAAAGATAAATAAAGACAAAATTTAGACAATTAAGTCTATTTTTAGATATTTTTTAGATTAAAGCTAAAAAACAAAAGAATTTGATCACCTTACGGCCAAAATCTTTCCTTTTTGGTCAAAGAGTAGGGTATAAAATTTTGAAAACTGGAGAAAAAGTTGATTTAGAGTGAGTAACATCAAATGTATGGTAATCGCTCCAAAAACGGAAATAAAATCGTACATATAAAAATTATTCAAAAATTCCCAAAAAATAATCAAAAATTTTGGGCACCAATTAAAAATTGGTTTAAATTTTGAAAAATTTGGAGAAAAATGGCCGTAAATTCTAAAAATTTTGACAAAAACCAAAAAATTTTGGCAAAAACCAAAACTCATTTTTTAATTTAGACAAAAGAGTTTTAGACAAACTGGACGCACACTTGTTTTTGTGATATTGATGAAAATTGATATTTAAAAGTCACTATATCCTTTAGATATTAATTGGGGATGGTTCACATGGCACTTCTGAATTTTATCGTGCTCGTGCTGCAATCACTCAGCGCCTCATCGAAAAACATGGGTTTCGTATTGTTGCTGTTGAAGCCGATTGGCCGGATTGTGGACAAATTGACAGATATGTCTGCGGTCAGAGTCTCAAAGGTGGACGACACCCGCTGGATGGCTTCACTCGCTTTCCTCTGTGGATGTGGAGAAACGAAGAAGTGGCCAGTTTCATTGAATGGCTCAAAAAGCATAATGCTAATGTGGATGAGGAAGGACAAGCACATTTTTATGGACTAGATTTGTACAGGCGAGTTTGCGATTAATTTAAAGATTAGGTGATATTTTACACATAATCCACAATTTACCCATATTTGACTTTCAGCATGGGCAGTAGTATTCGCGCCGTGATCGACTATTTGGATACCGCAGATCCTGAAACAGCTAAAGTAGCTCGTGAACGCTATGGATGTCTACGTCCCTGGGTAGAGGATCCGTCACGCTACGGCCGTGCGTCGTTGACTGCTGGCTATGCATTATGTGAAAAGAAAGTCGTAGGAATGCTCGTAGACTTGCTCCGCAAAAGAGGCGATTTGGCCAGAGACGATGGAGACAGCTTTTTTGACGGTACCTTTTGGCAAATAAAGGTACTTCTGCTGTCCCCCCCCGTCCGACGGCGGTCCACGGCGATCCACCCCCGCCGATCCACCCCCGCCGATCCACCCCCGCCGATTCACCCCCGCCGATCCACCCCCGGGTGCGATCCACCCCCGGGGGTGATCCACCCCCGCCGATCCACCCCCGGGGGTGATCCACCCCCAAATTTCATTTTTCATTCTAGAACACTCTAGAACGATATTTTTTGGCCCCCGGGGGTTTTCTGATGCGCTGATCACGAATATGACGTCAGATTCGAGATTTGTTCTCACGAGGTCGTGTTATTCTTACCAGGTCTCTCACGAGGTCAGAACTTTTCCCGGGCGGGATGTTACTTGGTACAAAACAGTTCCCGTCTCTAATAAGGACCCCTATCACACAGTTTTAACCCTAGCGCAGCGACCGCTGCGTCGCTCCCCTAGTAAGGATTGTTCGGGAGCTTAAGCATAAGACTAAGTCCCATTTGGCCCCTGGTTGTTCGAGCCGCAAGCCTAAATCCTTGTTTGGCGCCTTATAAGGGTTGTTTTAAAAATCGCTTAACACCATGTATTTATAACATACTATGAACAATTCACGGCAACAAAGAAATTGAGGTGTCTCATTTGGGCAGGAAAAGAATTATACGTAAAGGATTTTTGGTGTCACAGATTTGGTTTCTGTCACAGATCCATTTTTCCGTCATAATTGTATCTTTTGGTGGTAAATTCAAATTTTTGGTGTATTACTGAATACCGTAAACTCTCTAATTTAACCCCTCCCCCTAATTTTACCCCTCCCTCTAATTATGCCCCCCTCTGGAGGTCGATTGAATAATTATACCCCCCCCCCTAAAATTTCCATATGTTTTGTATGGATTTTTCCACCCTCTAATTTTACCCCTCCCTCTAATTTTGCCCCTCTCTAGAGCTCGATTGAATAACTATACCCCCGGGGGTTAAATTAGAGAGTTTACGGTAATATGTCATTCCTTCACCATAAAATAATCTTTTCTATTAAAATGGAGACTTTACTTGTGTAATTTTTATTTTGCAATGAGAATACACCTAAATAGAGATCAAATGTGAAAAATTAAAATTACTATCATCATGCTTTTAGTTTCCTTGATAGCGAGCTGTCTTTTTCTCGGTCGACCAGTGAATTTTGGATTTTGCCCCCAAAATAGGGGAAATCCTACACTTTCGTTAGCAACGCCTTATAAGGCACCATTTTAGGCTGAGGCAATACTTATAGGCTTAAGCGCCCGAACAACCCTTAAATTAGGCTACGCTTAAGCTTGATCTTAAGCTCAATCTTATTTTGGGCGAGATGCCCAAATATGGGAGATCTCAGACCAAATTTTTTTTCATGTAAAAATTGCGGGACATACAGACTAGAAGCTAAAATGCTTCTAATGTGGAGGTTTTGGACCTCTATTTTAGGCCAAATAACCCTTATAAGGATCCTTATAATAAGTTAGTGACGATCCTCCGTCCGTCCGTCCGTCCGTCCGTCCGCCGGACGTTTTTGGGGTGCATTCTTAGGGGTGCTTATTCCATTTTTTAGAGGTGCATTCTTAGGGGTGCTTATTTTTGAAATGTACCTATTTTAGGGTAATTTTTAGCGGGGAATTCGAATTTGAGGTCAAAATTTAGCTAAAATGTAGACAAATTTAGACAAAATATAGACTAAATGTACCTGAATTTTCGGTTTCCACTACTTATTTTTCGTGTCAGTCCCGGTTTTTTCGGGAGGGCCATTCTTTCCAGTGCTTATTTTTCGTGTCAGTCCCGGTTTTTTCGGGAGGGCCATTGTTTCCACTGCTTATTTTTCGTGTCAGTCCCGGTTTTTTCGGGAGGGCCATTGTTTCCAGTGCTTATTTTTCGTGTCAGTCCCGGTTTTTTCGGGAGGGCCATTGTTTCCAGTGCTTATTTTTCGTGTCAGTCCCGGTTTTTTCGGGAGGGCCATTGTTTCCAGTGCTTATTTTTCGTGTCAGTCCCGGTTTTTTCGGGAGGGCCATTGTTTCCAGTGCTTATTTTTCGTGTCAGTCCCGGTTTTTTCGGGAGGGCCATTGTTTCCAGTGCTTATTTTTCGTGTCAGTCCCGGTTTTTTCGGGAGGACCATTGTTTCCAGTGCTTATTTTTCGTGTCAGTCCCGGTTTTTTCGGGAGGGCCATTGTTTCCAGTGCTTATTTTTCGTGTCAGTCCCGGTTTTTTCGGGAGGGCCATTGTTTCCAGTGCTTATTTACTCAGACTGAACCAAACTCAGACTGAGCCAAACTTAGACTGAGCCAAACTTAGACTGAGCCATACTTAGACTGAGCCAAACTTAGACTGAGCCATACTTAGACTGAGCCATACTTAGACTGAGCCATACTTAGACTGAGCCATACTTAGACTGAGCCATACTTAGACTGAGCCAAACTCAGACTGAGCCAAACTTAGACTGAGCCATACTTAGACTGAGCCATACTTAGACTGAGCCATACTTAGACTGAGCCAAACTTAGACTGAGCCATACTTAGACTGAGCCAAACTTAGACTGAGCCATACTTAGACTGAGCCATACTTAGACTGAGCCATACTTAGACTGAGCCAAAATCAGACTGAGCCAAACTCAGACTGAGTCTGAGTTTGCGAGCCACCGCAGGTGGCGAGCCAATCCTGTGGTCGGGCGCGGAGCGCCCGACCTTCCCCCCTGGAATATGAGTGAAGTTAGAACAGAAAAGGCATACTGATATAGAAAAGGCATACTGATATAGATAAGGCATACTGATGTAGACTCCCCGCGCGCTAGCGCGCGTTAGCGCGCTAGTAACAAATAACCTTATAAGGAAGTACTTAGGCTTAGGTTTAGGCTTCAGAGAGACTTAGTCTTAGGCTTAAGCGCCCGAACAACACTTATAAGGCGCCAAACCCTTGTAAGTGTATAAAAAGATCGAAAACTTGAATTTTCTGCTAAAAATATCGTTCTAGAGTGTTCTAGAATGAAAAATGAAATTTGGGGGTGGATCGCCCCCGGGGGTGGATCGGCGGGGGTGGATCACCCCCGGGGGGTGGATCGCACCCGGGGGTGTATCGGCGGGGGTGGATCGGCGGGGGTGAATCGGCGGGGGTGGATCGGCGGGGGTGGATCGCCGTGGACCGTCCGACGGGGGGGGACAGCAGTTTTTTGTACAGGATTTGTATAGGATTTTCTGCTGTTGCCCCCCCCGTCCCAGAAATTTCCGAAAAAAAACCATAGGGGGGACCCTATGGTTTGAAAAAACATTTTTGGAAAAATTTGTGAAAAAAATTAATAGGGTCCAATAGGAATTAAAATATATAAACTTAATAAAGTTTGTATTCAGCCGAAATGAATGCTCGAGTTGTGGCTGGCGCTGAACAGTACTATCGAGAGATGTACTATGGCAGGGACCAATCGTGGAATTTGAGAGACACACATATGTTTGAGGTATTTTTGGATATAAACCTTCCCAAAGCAAATTAATTACGCTATAATGCGCGCCTGTTTACTATTGTTGTAAATGGAAGACTCACTGTAAAAACGAATAATGCGCCATCTATTTGGGCCCTAATTCAAACGTAATTGATTATTTTTACTTTGGGAAAGTTTAATGGGATGTGCAGAAGAGCGATAGAAATTTCAACTTTGAATTTTAACTGCACAAATTTATTTCTGCAGTTATTATTTATTTACCATACTACCTGTAATTAACCCCGGGGTTAATTTTTCAATGTGCGAAAATTTTTGACAAAAAACTTCTGCGCTTTTGTTTGATACGATCACAAACAAGCTTGCTTTACCATATTTACATATAATTTCGGAATCATGCAAATTCTTGCAGAGGCAAATAACGAATGAAAAGCGCTATAATGAGCGAAGGTTTGAAACTGTTAATATATCAATCGTTTAGTCTCTTGACCGATTGATTGAGGTGACAGGTGGAGCTAAGGCGATTGTATGGGCTCATAATAGCCACGTCGGAGATGCTCGAGCGACCAGTATGGGTCAAGCTCGAGGTGAACTCAATATTGGTCAGTTGTGTCGTGAGAACTATGGGGAAGATGCTGTGTGTATAATCGGGTGTAGCACTCACACCGGCACGGTGGCAGCTGCTGATAACTGGGATGGGCCAATGCGCGTAATGCAGGCAAGTTGGGGAATTCTTCAGAAATTTGATCATTAAAATATGATAACATTTTACATATTTGAGAGGATGTAGTGCTTTAAGAGGTGTTATGTCAAGTCTAAATTATTTTCATATAGGTTCGTCCGTCACTGCGAGAAAGTTATGAGCGTGTGATGTATGCTAGCGGACTTCCATCCTTCTTGTTAGACTTAAGACAGAACTCTGACGAAAACAGGCAAGAACTTCGCAAGGAGCTCATGCGACCTAGGCTGGAACGCTTTATCGGTGTGATTTACAGACCAGACACCGAACGTTGGAGTCATTACTCACAGGTGTGTAGATTTTATGAAAATTTACGAGAATCATACATTTTAAACTTTTAGGCAATCCTCCCTAAACAAATGGATGCATTTGTGTGGTTCCAGGAGACATCAGCAGTACATCCGTTCGAGATAAAGCAGCCGGCAGGAGAGGCACCTGCTGTCGAAGAAACCTTCCCGTTTGGTCTCTAATTGGATTAAATAATGTTACTTCAAATCTGTATTTTGTTCGCTCCAATGGAGATTGTTGTTACTGAACTTACGTACACGTATATTTTTATGCGTATAATAATATCCGACACTAAAAATGTTTCATTAGTATGGCTTTAGTAGTTTTGCACAACATTTGGAACGTGCATTTATTGTGAGCATGAACAATTTACCAAACATTCAAAATTCTTTATATATGTTACGATCATTGGAACTGGTCATTTAGCGTACCGTTTTGTTCAAACTCGTTCAGAAGAACTTAATAGCATTTCTCATGAATCTTAAATTTAACGCACAGGTCATAAGCCCGTCTCTCGCGACTGTTCAATAAAACTTCTTTGGCTCTGTTGATGAGTGCCATTCTGTTATTGATCTTGTTTTTGTCTTCTTCATTATTGGGATGAACTTTGTCTGGATGATTTAATAAGGCCTTCTTTCTGAAAGCTTTCTTTATAGCATCACTTGAAGCTCCTTCCTGCACTTCTAATATTTTATATAACGAAGGCTCAGATGAAGCGTCAGCCAAAGCGTCTTTGTGTTCGTCTGATTTACTTTCTGATTTTTTATCCTCAGCTTCTTTTTCCTCGGGCCTTGGCTTGAAGTAATTCCCGTTGCTGGATTTTTCTTTGAACTCTTAAACGCAATGTTACACCAAAATTTTTTTATTCAATCCTACTTATACATAACAATTGATCTTATCAAAGATTCATAGCTCGTTTACAATGAAATTTAAAATTTGCGACTCTTGAGCAACGATAGATTGAAGTTAGTTTAAAACTATCTGCTGAAAAAAAATTAGAAAAGGAAAATAAAAGATTTTGAAGTATTATTTCTAGCTCAGACTATCAGTCAAAGTTACTCTAGGAAAGTGTCTAAAACATACGTACCTTTGTACCACTGTTCTTTTTTTCGTTCATTGCTTTCGAATTTTTTACGAGCCTCCTCTTGCTCCTCCTCCATTTTTTCTTTTGGGGTACGGTATGCTTCATCAACGTTTTCTCGTGCATCTTGATACGTATCGTATGCGTTCTGTATCGGAGATTGATAAAAAGTTGTCTTTCCATAATCATACTGGTTAGTATTGGATTGAAGTGTCTCTGGAATAGGGGCCTCTTCAGCATTTTTCTCGTCGACGGGATTAGACTCACCATTCGATATGTTCGCTTTTGGCGAACCATGCGTTCGCTTTGGCGACCCTTTTTTCGATTTTCGTCTTCTTTGTTTCCGCCTATCTGAAATAGGACTTAAATTTTGATGTTGCTATCCACATTTGGAAAAATTATTAAACAAATACTTATGTATATTATTTTGTAGTTAAGACCGTCAGAACCCTTTATAATTCCTATAGCCGTACGCCAGGTAACAGTACTTTAAAATTTTTGTTGTAAAGTAAGTTGTCATACATATTCCCTATGCTAATTTGTAAATCTAAGTATAACTATAAAAATAAGCACAAGAATTTTGATGTTGCTATCCACATTTGGAAAAATTATTAAACAAATACTTATGTATATTATTTTGTAGTTAAGACCGTCAGAACCCTTTATAATTCCTATAGCCGTACGCCAGGTAACAGTACTTTTAAATTTTTGTTGTAAAGTAAGTTGTCATACATATTCCCTATGCTAATTTGTAAATCTAAGTATAACTATAAAAATAAGCACAAGAATTTTGATGTTGCTATCCACATTTGGAAAAATTATTAAACAAATACTTATGTATATTATTTTGTAGTTAAGACCGTCAGAACCCTTTATAATTCCTATAGCCGTACGCCAGGTAACAGTACTTTTAAATTTTTGTTGTAAAGTAAGTTGTCATACATATTCTCTATGCTAATTTGTAAATCTAAGTATAACTATAAAAATAAGCACAAGAATTTTGATGTTGCTATCCACATTTGGAAAAATTATTAAACAAATACTTATGTATATTATTTTGTAGTTAAGACCGTCAGAACCCTTTATAATTCCTATAGCCGTACGCCAGGTAACAGTACTTTTAAATTTTTGTTGTAAAGTAAGTTGTCATACATATTCCCTATGCTAATTTGTAAATCTAGGTATAACTATAAAAATTCTCACTCTTTCTCGGATTATAAATTCCCACACGACGTGCAAGCTTGACTGCAACTGCTCGGTCCCCGTTCGGCAGCTTCCTGAGTAATTCCTGTCGAAATGCCCTCCATAAATTCGCCTTCCTTGTTCGTCTATTAGCCCTTCGAAATTCTGCTATTTTATTCCGCAGCTCCTTATGGGATTTTAACATTTTCCACTTTTTAATTCTCTTCTTTTGTGTTCGTCTTTTATTCCGAACAAAAGTTTCTTCCTCGCTCTCCCATAGTTGTTTGGAGTCTAGGACATCCGTATAAGGGAGTTTGACTGTTTCACGCTTTACCCTATTCATCTCGAAGCTTGAAGCGCGAATGTCAGGCTGACGATAAACTAAATTTCGCTAAACATTATTGTGACACTGTAAAATTATTTTACAGATATATATTGTATGAAGATAATTTAGCAACTCTAAACAAAGTTTCGTCTTTTCATATTTTGGCACTGAAAATAATACATTTACTCCTCCTCGAAGAATGTTTGAAGTGATGCCTTAATAAAAGCGCTATGTTCTCGCTCTTCGCATTTCTTAAAGAGCAAACTAGGTTTATTAAAAATTTTGCAAATAACGACAAAAATTTCATGCTAGGTGGAACAAAAGTAGTTTATTATTAATTTGCCTTAAAACATACCATAATCACCCTGTATGCTCTGATCGTGCCATTTATATCCTAAAAAATTATTGTTTTGGTAATAATACCACGTATTTGACGTTGAGTTTCTAATTTCAAGATCTACATCCACTTTTCTTGGCGATAAGTAATGAAATTGTCTATATTTTGGTTATCCAAAATTGTTGATAAAAAATAAAAAAAATTTTCACGGTAATTCGAGAAGTATTTTTTATGCAAAACTGTAGAATTAAAGGATTTGAATGTGAGACTAATTTTAAAGTAATTAGTCTCCAAAACATGAAATGATAGTAAATTAAAACTATACCTAACGGTTCGCAAAAGGAAGTAATAACTGCGATGAGTAAAAAGTTTAGAAATATTAAGTAGCACCGTTTGCATATCATTTCAGAGCCAGAATAAATGTTACAATGCGAATATGATCAATCACAGTTTTACTGCCGCATACGCCTAAAATAATTATTTTGTATTAACAATACAACAATATTAACAACAACACGCTGCTTGCGTTGAAGCATTGAGAGATGTACGTGCTTCTTTTGACCCTTCTAGTAATCTTCTGTGTATGTGTTACAGTAAATTTCAGAATTTCCTGAACTTACCAGTAAATTTCAAAATGTAATAATTTCTGAATTTTACTGTAAGATATGCATCCCTTCCATCTATTTTTATTCATAGGGTAAGCCAGACTTATCGATCGAACAAATAATAATTTTAGGATGAGATAGAAAGAATATTTGAGTCAATACTCGCGACTAACAGAGAAGGCATCGATTGAAAGCGACGGTGTATACCTAGCATATAAGCTCCACGACCCATGTTATAGAGAGATTCGTTTATAGGATTCTAGTTAAAGAAACGGCTCAGAAATCGGTAGAAATCATGACGTATCGGGATACCATCAAGGATCTGTAACCAATCTGACAGAAATTAATAACTTCTAATTAAAGGGCTGGATTGTTTATGTGACTCTGTCCGACTAATTGTTTGGCACGTTCCAGACATCCAGGAAAGATTAAAATATCATTCGATATATTTTGAGAAGTTAGGTCCGGGCGAACTGTCAGATCCGAAATTCAAGGCCTGAATTTGTGCCAAAACTAAGAAGCATGTTTTTAGGCATCTTGGTCATATAGAGTGGTTGTTTTTTATGTTCCCAATCGTTTCACGAGGGGATTCCGGACATCTTTGCTTTTTACACTTTTAAATTTGGTATCAGGGATCAATTTTTATGAAAAGGCCACTTTTTAGCCAAAATTGACATTTGTTAAATCGTTTACGGGGCTGATTTTTTGCACCCGGGCGTTTTCCATCATGCAAATCACAAATTTGATGTCACATTCAGGATTGATTCTCACGAGGTCGATTTATTCGCACGATATTCTCATGAGGTTATCACTGCAATGGGAAACCAAGGAAGTACCGAGAGCGGCCAAAGTCTTCACGAACCCAACATCAATATGGTTTGCTCGCGAGATCGCAACATTCTTACGAGGCCACATATGAGGACACCCCGGGCAACTTGGGCGCTTGTTTTTTACACCTGGGACTTCAAGCGTACTAATCGAACTCCGACGTGTGTTTAAGGATCCTTTCTCACTAGGTCTGTTCATTAGGCGGGCGTCAGACTAGCGGCGCGTCATTAGTTGCCTTTTAAAACCCTATAACATTTCCACAAGTAGTCACTATTTACAAAACAAACGTTGTGTCACAAAACTTATGCGTAAACCCAATATATGCTTTATTTCTAGGATATATGATGGTTATTTATGAAAATGATTAAACGCATTACTTTAATCACAACAATATTACCAATTTAATATTACAAAAAGACAGTTTGGATAAAAAATTATTTTCTCGGATTGAAGACAATTCGATTTCCATTATTTAACTCCTGGAATTGAACTGCTATGGGTTCCGAACTGCGAAGGTATTACGACCCGATTTGAATTGGTTGTCGTGAACATGTTTTTTATAGCCTGCAGCCTTGGATATTTACCCAACCAATAAAAGGCCATACGTCTGGCGTCATCGCGAATCGTTTTGTTAAGAACCAGATAAATTACTGGAGGGAAGCCTGAAGCAAAACGGTCAGAACTTACAAGGAACACTCACATGGTGAATCGCTCACCTGGTGAAACGTGATACATAGGAATGTAGCCCAGATCCAACTAAAAATCCAACTTTCCGTAACAGATAACTTTTTTTCGCAGCGTATATGCCAAAAAGATTGGCACCCTTTGAATGCCCCCAATCTGGGCTACATTCCTATGTATCACGTTTCAACATGTGAGCGTTTCACCATGTGTTCGTTGTTAGTAGAAAAGTACCGTGGATATGTAGCCAGCAAAATTGAGCGAAAATTAACACCCATTCGCTGGGAATAACGTACATCATGTAAACGTACACAGAACATGCAATGAAGTTGAACAAACTGATGATGAACACTTGCAGAAGCATCTATAAATGAAGACAAGACTTGTCTCATTAATACAAGCTTAGTACTTGTGTGAGTACTGCTTATCGGCAAACAAAGATAAAAATAATCATAACCCAGTTCATGCTTAGTCTGTCAAAGTACATTTACTGTGCATTTCCGTTTTCCTCTAAGAACCCTAATTTTAACCTGCCCAGTTATAGCCCATTGAGCTGCATTCATAACAAGCAGCTCGAATTTGTTGTTAAAGTATTTTTTATACATAATACGATGATTTCTACTTACCATTTTCTGTCTGTGACTAACACTCTTTCCGACTCCAAACGCATGCGTTTTGATGTTAAATATGATAATAAACCCAATGTAAAGTACAGGTATTGACACTGCCACGCTCATATCCCATATAATGTGGAGAATATTGTTGTACTGTAACTAAGAAAATGGGGTGGTAAGTCACACAGAATCTCGAGTCTTACCGCTCCAACAGGATCATCAAGATATCCGACATAAGGGTTAAAAAACCATGTAAAGTGGATGCCGTTGAAAAGAACCGGTTTTACGAAGAAGGCCCACCAGGTACCGTAACCTAGCGACGCTCCCATCCACAAGCCCACTTTCCAGCCTAAATGAGAAAAAAATAATTAGTGTTTAAAGATCTTGCCATGTTGGCTACAGAAAAGAGATAGAAAGTTTAGTAACGAAATGGGCTTCAAGTAATTGGATATCGGCTATGTTTTGATTTTTGTGGATCGATTAAAATAAATAAGGGATACATCTGGTGAATTTATTTTAGGAAAAGTCCATATTTCTATTTACTGCTAATCAAATCATACAAACCACCGAATAGCTTTTTTTCCAATCGTGGTGCTAAAATTGCTATACATCTGTTGACTGATAACGCGATTTCCGCAACACTCTCCGATATCCAAAATCCTGAAAATTCAGCAAATTGTTGGATTAATGAAATTTCCAATAATTTATGAAATATTTTGACGGCTTTCCCTTTAAACAAGATACGATAATATAAAGGAATAATATCTATATTTAAATGCAACTTTATTCAATCATTACACATAGATAAAAAATTTACGAAATATTTACCTGTAACATAATTTCATAAAATCACCTGAGAGTATTGAGCCGCAAATATAAATAAGTTTGGGATATGAACAATAAACTGCGCCCATTAGTGATAACGCTCCGTGAAGGAATCCCAGCATCCAAAGGATACACATATCTGTGATGCTCATATAAAACAGCAGCCGATAGCACGGAGTGTCCAAATGCTTTGAGATTGATATCATACACGGAACATACAAAACCTCCAAATATGTAATAATTATTTTTAAACATTCTTGAACAAGTGACTTAGTGTGCTACGGCACTTTTACAGTTAACTTGCTTCATTGATCTTTCAGATGAGAAAATTTAAGCCCTTCTCTGTACAAAATGTATAAGTACTTTCAGTCGATATAATGTTCTAGATTAGCCAAAATAAACCTTACATAATAAATTGCGCAGAGAATAATTGTGATTATTGCCTCGGGAACATGTTGCCTTTGCGGTAGTGACACATCGTCGACACGAATGTTAGTGCAGTTGTAGAGTCTCTCGTAATCACTGTGTCGAAATAAGTACATCTCCATGGTTGGAGTTATACTGGATTATCAGGTTTTGTGATATTGAAGTCCCTGAAGTCGAATTTTGAGCAAATCTTACTAACTAGTATTAGTGTTGTGTGATGGCAACACTGGCACTTTCTAGTGGTGAAATACGAAATAATTGATATGTAATGCGCGTTAAAATCTATGAAATGCTTTGTAAGTAAATGAACCTTCAAAATCAGCACAACAAAGGATTTTAATCATATCATCGCACTACTGTCATGATACAAAACTTGTCTTACATCCCACATGAGATATTGCTTGAATTTGCTACGTCTAACAAATATTTTTTGTTAGAAAAGTCTGAGACTTGGTATTTTTAAGTAACTACCAAATACATTTGTAGTCAGTTCTCTAAACGTGGTCATTGATCCATTAATAATTCGCATTAATTTGAACTTTAACGCACGTTCACGCTATTCTACAATTGATACCGTACTTTAACTACAAAATTTTCCCAAAGCCGAGAGATATACGTCCTTTTCGGAGCAGGTTATCTTTTTCGACTGGTCTCAAAGCAGCTTCGAAAACTTTAGGAATAACACTTCTAAAGTTTATTAATAAACAGGACCGTATCATACAATTTAGAATTGTGTTAATTAAAATGAATGTGGGTAAACATTACCTGATATCGTCCACAGAGAAAATGTACCAATTAGTCCTCAAGATAAAATCCATAGAAAAAAAATTGCACTTTATGTGTGATCAAATCCGAGGATAATTAATTATAAGGCTTGTTCTCGCGCATCATTAATTTATGGATTTCGATGAAGAGGTGAAGGAAATGAAATTCCTCCGCAAGACCACACATATGAGGGTAGACTCCCTTTCTGGGAAAGCGGAGAATAATATTGGAGGAGAAAGCAAATGCACTCATGTTTATTACATTAAGATGGATAGAACACTTACTTAATTATGTATGTGTGGTAAAAATAATACGTTTGACTTTTATACTTTTGGAAGTTCTTCTTTAATTATATTTGTTGCCTTTTACCCGAATCGAATTTTTAGACAATTTCTTTCTGATAAACAAGTTTCGGATTACTATATTTCGGATATACGAGTTAAATTTATATGGGAAAATCCTCTCTGGCCAAACTTTTTCTGATAACCGAAACTTTATATCCGAACTCGAATTAAAATTTTCGCGATTTTGACAACATTTTCCTGCTATATAAACGAAAAAATTACATGCAATTTGTCCTGCCGAAATCATTTAGGATAAACGAAGGAAATTTGTATCAAAAATCTGTTCCGGAAAAGTCGTTCGGATAAACAAATTTTGGGAAAAATGATGTTCGGATAAACGATGCCAAACTGTATTTGAAAATTAAAGACTTTAACAATTTTTGGTGAAATAAAAATGGTCTGATAACTTTGAATTATTCTGCTCTCAAAACTCTTATAATTTGACCAACGATGAAAAACTAATAAATGTGAAGTTAAAATATTATATTCATAGACATAATTAAATAAATCTTTCATACATCACATTTCGAGGTATATGCCTGACCAAACCACACAAAAATCTCAAGGGGCGACGTATTCTGCGAATATAACAGTGGCGAAAATCCGTGTTTTCTAATATTTCATTAATGTGACGCAGGGTATAATATATTTTACCTCTTCCTGTTCAATATAATAACATTCCCAGAAATCGCGGCACTAAATAGCTTGAGTGTAAACATTTTTCCGCCATTTAAAACGATATATTCTGGATCTTTGCCACATTCACGAACGGCCAATCATGTAAGCAAAGGTTCATTTGCCCAGACATGTATAACGGTAATATTTCCGCAGAAATCCGCAATAATAACTGATTAATCATGCGACATATGGAAACATTTACATATTCAGCTTTTTAAAAGACTGAATTGCGCCCACTGCTCCAATTATGGGATTACCCATCATTTTCACCGAGAATATAGTCGTTCAAATGATTTAATTGGTTATTCGAAAATTGCGGAAATGGTTCGCACGAATAATTTTTTACAAAATGAAACGTCCGTTTTGGCACAGAAATTCGGACTTTAACAATTATGAGATTAGCACTTTTTTATAGTATGATGATGAGTGGCAAGTGCAGAAACATCAGTACTTTCGTTAATAACTGACTAAGAGTTACAATTTAGATATTGCAAAATATAATAATTAAATGATAACATTGATTGCAAAAAATTAAACCCTTGAGAATAACTTTTACAGAGAATACCGTATTGTTGCATAATATCATAATTTCTCATTAAAAATGGGGGAATGACGGAGAAAATTTGGGAGAAAAATACACTTTTGTCTAAATTTAGATCTAAAATTGAACGTCTTCCTTAAAGGACAGATCTGAGCTAGAATCGAAGTTGGGAGAGCGAAAGAGAGGTTGTTCATCAAAAGAGCCGTCCTAAAATTCGCGCGCGAATTCAAATGGACATTTTGGGGGGTTAACCCACTTGTAAAAAAGTATACTATCGTGTACAGCTCGATGAGCTGAACAACTTTTATATGACCTTGGGTGTCTGAGACGATCCTAGCGATATATAGCGAAAAAATCAATCCAAAACGTCCATTCGAATTCGCACGCGCGTCATTTTTGCATTTCTCATCGTTCTACAACTTCGATTCTAGCTCAGCTCTGTCCTTTATGGTCGACTAAGTCCATAAGAAAAAAAACCGGGCTCTAAATCGCTAAAAAATGCGATTTAAAGCGCGGAGAAAAATCTCTACATAATCGGTATAATACATAATCGATATTTGGCAGTTTTCTCTATGTAGGTCATAAATCTGATGTTGATGAGTCTATGTCAGTTTTTTGTCTAGTTTTCCATGCTTTTTCCGTTTTTTGAAAGGTTGAGATTTTTGCATCAAACCTATGATTCTGTCAATACAAGGTTTTAAAACGCGTTGCAAAAAGCGTTTTAAAGCGCGTTGGAACCGTTTTCGGCCCATATCTACCTGTGCATTCCACCTGTGCGTATGCGACAAAGTTTTTCGGTAGATCTGTAGATCTAGTTATGAGAATATCATTTGCAAAAAGAATTTTTTCATTCCGTGCAATTTGCCTTTCAAAATTTTTAAAACGCTTTTTAAAACGCGCGATGCAACGCGCGTTAAAACGCGCTATTGTAAGCGAAGCATTACGCAAAAATTAATTCCAGATTCGGAATTAGCGCATCGAATTACCCCTAAAAACACTCATTGCAAAAATCTTTTCCAGATTTTCAAAAAATCGATTTTTTCAAAATCCATTTGAGCTTCATCCATCCCTATGGTCAAAAATGGCCAAAAAATGAAATTTTTTCGGAATGTCAGCAAAATGTGTTTTTAGGGGTTTTTTGATGCGCTGAGTCCGAATCTGCAATTATTTTTAACGTAACGCGTCAAAAATGGTCATTTTTGGGCCATTTTGTACCGAAAATGCTATTTTCCCAACTTTCGTGGCGGGACCACCCATGATCTGAGGTCAAATTCGGACTCGCCGTACCCGAATTAGTGTATGTACCAAAAATTTATATTTTATTAATTGTAAATTAATTTCATTTAAAACCATGGTATAATAACGGTAGGCCATTATGAAAATGCTTAAGGTTGGTACATAAGTATTCGCTAGCGCGTTAGTTTGAATAGTGGGAGTAGATTACACAGTTCACATAGCATTAAGAAGATATTTTTATGTCTAACAGCGCCGTTTCTTTGCCAGTTGCGACTGATCCAGGTTATCAGAACCAGATTGTGTTGCCGGCAGAGGAATGTCGACAGTAAGACACGGTGATGTTGAAGTCAAGTTTGGAGGATTGGTGCTGCTGGAAACTCCTGGATTGGTGTTGCTGCTGCTGCTCACACCATTTCCTACATACAACAATTTTTTAACATTGAGCGCAAACTTAATTTTGGCTTTACTTAGTGTCAACTCGCAGTCACCTTTAGAGTTTCTATTGGTTAATGAATTCTCCTGGGAAGATTCTTTCGCTAAGTCGATTGGTGGCTTTGTCGCGGTTTGGGATATCTAAAATATTATATTAATAGCAATATATGTTTTACAAGTAATATCATTAACAAACAGATAATTGTCAACATTGACTTTAGTCTCAGAACTTAAACTTAAGAATAAGATATTTAAAATTATACAACATCGTTTAGATTTGATTTAACTCAACATATTTGAAAAATGTTCATACCTTTTCAAACTTATCCTTGAACGTCTGCACATATTTATCAACCTCCTTCATTTTTCCATCATTACTCCCTATAAACTTGTATTTTATTAGTTTGCACCATGAAAATTACCAAAAGACAAATTCCGTAAGTTTGGTCCATGTGATTGCGGGGCGTCATTTCCTTTCTCAGATGAATTCGCGTTCGTACTTGCAGTATTATTTGATGTTGTTTTTGATTGAACCAAAAGCATACGTTTCTTACGAGCTGCTTCCAATCGCTCAATTTCCTCCTGTCTCATACGAAGATCTGTAGGAATATTGTAAAGGTAAACAAAAGTTTTGTTATAGACCACGTGGGTTTTAAGAAGTCAACCATTTGATAAAGTCGAAGACTGTCATTGATTTTGGACATAATATAAATACTTCGCATATTCATTAAGTTTGATATAGTTTTAAATTTGAAGTAACACATTTGGTATTATTGTTTCTCCTTTTAAATTCTAGACCAGGACGGGTTGAGCCTATCGTTTTCGATATCAGAATCATATAGCGAAATAATAACTTGTTGATAAAAGAAACGTTTTACTAACCATTCTGTAATAGCTGAAGTTTGAAGTCATCGTAAGCATTTTGCGCGTCAATTTCCAAACTTTCCCGGGCTTCCTGAAGAGATTTTTCCAGCTTTATCTTTTGTTTTTCTAACTCATCGCGTTGCTTTCTTTCTGACTCATATAGCTCTTTCCAACGCTGCCCGTAGTCGTACTCAAAGCTATCAGGTTCGGCGAATCGCGGACCGAGCTGTCTTTCGCTGAAATATTCATCAAATATTTAATAGGAGTTATAGTGATGTTCCATATTAATTTTACCACACTGCTTATGTTTTCCTTTTCTTTATTTCTCATATATAGAAAAATTGAGCTGTTATTACTGGTAAATGTAATTTTAATTTCAACAGCTTAGAATGATACTAACGCTTGGAACTTACTCTATAAAATACGGAGTTTTTTCAAGGTCGCATTCAGGCACTCCAATATTGTTCTTCAAATCCATTTTTCCCAGCTCAATTTGAATAGGATGAGAGCTTCTGTAAATTACTTCTGATTCGTTATATTTAGTACTTTATGCTCTAATCGACACAATCCCTTCCTTTTCGAGCAACAATGTAGCTAGCTACGGTATTTCATACAATGACTTACGCGTTCATCAAGAACACTTTATCATTGACTATTTTCACGCAGTTCATGGCAGATATTTCATTTTCAAATTCAACTAAGCCCGTTCCACTTGGCTTTCCATTTTCGTCAACGAGATGAATTGCGCACACCACCTTACCAAAATGAGAAAACGTCAGAAAAAGCACTTCATTGGAGACATTTGGCGAGAGTTGCTTGACGATAATATGCCTTTTATCGTTTAGGCGGACACTGATACGTTGGCTGTGAAACAGTTTGCCGTTTAAATGGGCAATAGCATCTTCTGCCTGAGCTTTAGAGTGCTAAAAGTATAAAGTTAAATAATAAGTAATTTAAAATGTAACACTGCAATGTTACATTCGTATTACATCACACATATACATGCATAATTACATCAATGTTGTGGAGTAAAGCGACCATTCACTAACAGAACAACATCAAATTTAAATACTTTTCTGAGAAAAAAAGTTAGAAAATAAAAATAATTGTTATTTATTCAAAAAATACTTTTTTTCGCAGTCACAATGGTAAAAAAATTGTGGTTGCTTTAACTCGTGATGAGATTTTAAATTATGTACACTGCCTATTATTAGTAATGCTAATTTATTCACTGTCGTATTTGACATTATGCTTTGAATACGATACATATCGTACAGTATAAAGTGCACCAGCTTCGCTTGTGCTTTGCACAAGCTTATTTTTCTTTCCGTCCAACTTCCGTTAATTTGCTATCAAAAATTTACATTAGCGAAATTTTATGCTAATAACTACAGTCATTATTTTGACATCTAAAGAAAACTTACAAAAATCATCGTTGCAGCACATTTGGACATCTTGAGCTCGAAAATTTCTCCGTATGACTGGAACATTTTGTACAAATCGCTCTTTTTTACGTCTTTCGGAAGATTTTCAACAGTAATTCTGCTGCCATTGAAATTGTTCGACTGTTTGCTAATAAAGGCGGCATCTGCTAATTCGTCCACCGTGAACGGATCACCAGTAAAAAATTCAAATGATTCACTTTCGTGATCGTCTTCTGATGGAATTTCTATAGCTTCGGTATCATCTGTGTATTGTGCATGCTTAGACGATTTGTCTGACGGCTCTCTACATCGACGATCGCTCTCATCACGCTGCGTTCTGAAAATAGAGTTTACAGTACATAAGTTTCCTAAATGAATATTTTTCATAAATGGATGTACCTTAAAATAATTGTGTGAAATTTACCTGTCTTTACTTGAATTAGTTCTATTCTCACGGCTTAAGCTTTCTTCGGAGTCGCTTTCACTACTGGCTCGGCTACGCAATCGTTTTGAAAATTTCTTTTCACGGCTGGAATTGTAGCCATCATAGCGCTTCCTGAATTTATAAAAATAATAAATACTCAATGGCTTTCTCCATTATAGGGATGTTGTTGACCTTATAGTGGTAATATATTATAATAATATCATTCGGAAGAGATAAAATTTGAAGAAGAGAAGAAATCGGTAACTAAACTTGAAGTCAATGAAATCGTTAGCACTTTTCCCATTGGCTATCACCACCATTTGGCTGCCAAAACTTAAAACTGATTTTCTGTAACGTTGCACCACGGCTTGTTACCTTGAAAAAATGGGTGTCCGTTTTATTGCATTTTATTAATCTATGGGTGACCCTGAATAACAATCACCAAAACTTTTTTTCATTTGGTGTTTGTTTGTGGGCAAAAAATTCAATTGTTTCCGGGCACTCAGGATGCTAATTTTTCTCGGACTGCTTGCCTTTGGGACCTTTTTTCTTACTTGCCTTGTATTTGTCATATATGCATGATATATACCAATCGACGCAGGAGGACTAGCTCTTGCTTTCACCATAAAAAGGTTTGAATGTCATTAATAAAATTTTTAAAATTTTTGAATTTATCAAAAATTTTTGGCCCTCGGATTTTTGTCAAACACGTTAAGGCAAACAAAAAAAAGTCTCACTGTGTATAAAATTTTTTTTACGAATTCGAGATGACTCAATTGTGATATTATTTACCAAAAAGAAAAATGGCGGTCATATACGAACAGGTTTTTAGAGCGAAAAATAGGCGAAAAAACGTGTTTTTTCCAGATTTTTCCCTTATTTTAAATTTCGTACTTTTTCATATACGACTGAATTTGTTTTACATTATTTGTATGGAACTTCTTATCCACAACAAACATACCGTATTCCCTCTAATTGCTACCCCCTGAAATTATTTCCCCCCTCTAATTATTACCCCCCCCTGGAGCTCGAACGATTTATTATTACCCCCCCCCCCAAAAAATGTGCCAAAAATAAGCCAAATTTTCTATTTTTGCTGTGTTTTTAGCTATGATTTCGTATTTCAAACATAAATAGACAAAATATAGACAGTTTAGTCTATTTTTTACAGTTTTTAGCTTATATTTAGATTATTGCCATATTTTTTTGCACAAATTTTCCTAAATGTGGCCAAAAATTGGCCAAATTTTGAGAAAACATGAGAAAGACGATAGAAACCACCGTTAGTACTATTTTGTACTATTTTTTAGATAAATGTATATTGTTGCCATATTTTTTGCCAAATTGTGGTGAAAAGTTGCAGAATATTGCAAAAATAGCAAAATTTTAGGAAGTTTTGCTTTTTAGTTTTAACCTCAACTGAAGGTAAAACTAGGTATTTCATAGGGGAACTTTTTAGAATTCCGTTTTTATATTATTTTTACTAGACCTTTATTTTCCAAAAATTGAATACATTTTGCCAAAAAGTTGAAAGTTTACATCACATCGGCGCCAAATGTACGGGAGCTGTCTCAAAATGCGTCACAGCCATGTTTTTGTCGTTAAAATGTCGAGATTTTTGGTACATACCCTAATTCGGGTACGGGGAATCCGAATTTGACCTCAGATCATGGGTGGTCCCGCCACGAAAGTTGGGAAAATCGCATTTTTGCTACAAAATGGCCCAAAAATGACCATTTTTGATGCGTTACGTCAAAAATAATTGCAGATTCGGACTCAGCGCATCAAAATACCGCTAAAAACACATTTTGCTGACATTGCGAAAAAATTTCATTTTTTGGCCATTTTTCACCATAGGGGGTACCACATGGATTTTGAAAAAAATCGATTTTTTGAAAATGTGGAAAATTTTTCTGCAATGAGTGTTTTTAGGGGTAATTCGATGCGCTGATTCCGAATCTGCAATTATTTTTTCATATCACGTCAAAAATGGCCATTTTCGGACGATCTGTTGAGCGTTTTTGGTCTCAAGCTCGAACCCCAGGTCCGTCAATCAATTTTTTTCTCGCGAAAATACCGAACTTTGTTAAAAATAACCACATATTCTTGTTTACCGGACCACAATTGATTAAAAATTTGGAACTGTAAAATGAAATACCATCAATACGAATTTTCTTGCACCATTTTGTGATAATTTTCGCCCAAAAACGTCAAAAAACGCAATTTTCCCAACTTTCGTGGCGGGACCACCCCCGATCTGAGGTCAAATTCGGATTCGCCGTATCCGAAATAGGGTAAGTACCAAAAATCCCAGACGATTTCGAACGTTCTACTTCACATTTTCAGCAAAATACACGAAAATGGCCATTTTTTGGCAAAAAAACCGTAAAAATTTTATAATGGTCGCTATTGAGTTCATAGGTTCGAAAATTTATGAAAAAGTAAAATTTGAGGTGTTACTCGATCATACTGAACAAGTGAAATATTCATCCGTGTGATTATTATTTTTATTTAGGGTCTCAAAGTTGACCCATTTAACACTGAAAAACGCAAGCCCAAAATAAAAATAATAATCACACGGACGAATATTTCACTCACCAGGTATGATCGAGCAACACTTCAACTTGCTTCCTGGCAAAAAAAATCTTTGATAAGAACTCATTTGATTTTTGGCTGAAAACGGCTGTGACGCTTTTTGAGACACTTGGCGCCGATGTGACATACGTTTGTAGTTATAGGTGGAATTTTTTACTTACGTTACTTACTAAAACTTGAATTTGGATTCAAAATTTTGAGATAAATTCTTTAAAAAATTCGAAAAATTATATATTTTTGTATATAACTTTCCATTTTCGATTTAGTCATTTTCAAGATTTTTTGAGAAAAATATTATCCACGCCTTTAGCCTTCAGTCAAATTATAAAAACTTATGAAAAAACTGAAAACTGAAAGGAAAAAAATCGGTTTAAATTTTAAAAATTATTTGAGAAATATAGCGAAAAAAGTAAAATTCATAGTCAACAATGATTCAGAGCAATAAATGCGCTTAAAAATTTAGAGATTTATTTTAAAATCATTCAGAAAATGGAAAGCTTTCATAAAAATCTCACGAAAATTCGTAAAATACTGATAATAAATTAGAAAAATTCAAATCTTGCCCAAATATTTTCGGCCGCCAATTCAAAATGGTTTAAATTTTGAAAATTATTCGAGAAACTTTGACAAAAATCCGAAAAAGTTTCAGAAATTTAGCTAAAAAGGTAAATTTTGACGATAAATTTTTGAAATATTCAACCCCGGAACACTGATAATTTTTAGTTTTTCGTAAAAAATTCTCAAAATTTTCGCGACATTGAAATATTATTACCCCCCCCTGTAATTATTACCCCCCTCTAATTATTACCCCCCTGGAGCTCGTTTGAATAATTATTACTCCGGGGTAGTAATTACAGGGAATACGGTAGCTTATAAGAATTTTTCGCTTCCTTACAAAATATGGCACTTTAGTAGTGAGCTGAGACTTAGAAATTTTCAATGTGCCAAATTCTAAGTCCCGCTAGTCCCTAAACCCATATACTTTTGACGCGAGGGCAAAATTCTAACTACCCATAGTTATTTAACTTTGTGTGCTGACTTAGAATTTGGCACATTGAAAATTTCTAAGTCTCAGCTCACTACTAAAGTGCCATATTTTGTAAGGAAGCGAAAAATTCTTATAAGCTATGTTATTTTCCCCGAATAGGATATAAAAAATAGAGTGTATTTGACCAGTTACGTTATGCAAAACAATGATAACGGAATTTTAAATAAAAAGTAATGTTGTGTAAATTATAATAAATTGAGATGTTTGCTTTAAAGGGCTAATCACTCTATTCTGCGTGTTTACCGAAAACCATGTGAATTTACCTGCCATGGTATGAGTTGCTGCTTCGGGGACAGAAATCTGAGTACTCCCTCGCAAAAGTCACTTTGTTTTCTTTACGAGGACGAGAGCGAAGAAAATCCGACATAACGTGTGGTTCCTCTGGTTCCTCTAAATGGAAAATATATATGAACAATATGTTTCGTTATGTTACTTTTTATTACTCGGATACGATTACGGAGATCAATATTTTAAACCCGTCAGCACTAGCTTGCCTTCTCACATAGTAAATTTTTATCTGCAATATAATTGGAATGTAGACTCAAAAATCTTAAATTATTTCATTCTTATCAATAACTAATTATCCAGACTGGTTCAAAATGACGATATTTTTATTTTTCGCAACCTCCAGAAAGCGCAGCGGGAACTTGCGAGCACTCTGAGCCTAAGGTTGCCTGGGTTTCGTTTCGATAGCGCTGAGTTTGAGCCCGCATTTGGCGTGACCCTCAATTTTTCAGTGCATTCCGAAAACTGACCGCTTCACATAAAAGACAAATTTCCTGCAGTAAGCTCGGAAAAAGCGGATTCCTGATTTGTACAAGCCAGATCCTTAGGCATTCACTAAAAGCATAGGCCTCTCGCAGCCTTATCTTTAATCAGGACTTTTGAGGTTCAAAGTTCGAAATGTCAATTCTCAAAGCATTTTTGGCCGTGCGCTCTGGGACGTTTTCCAGGAATTTGAGTTATCGTGGATTTTCTATTTGAATCACACCCTCCTTACCTCGGGACGTATTTTGGTATAAAATATGCCGGGGAATGCTCTCATGACAAGACAGATAGAGGTGGTGAAATGCACCAATGAGGGCTCCTAATAGGTGGTCTGTACAGCCTAAAAACAGACTCGGAACTTATTGGTGTTTGGTCACGTAATACACAATGAATCGGATGGTCTTTTTGTTAGAAACCTAAGAACCTGTAGTTTTATTTGAGACCAAACATGCTTTTTGGAGGTTGCGAAAAAAACTAAAATATCGTCATTCTAAACCAGTTCGGGTAATTAGTTGTGACTCGTGATATAAAATATAATTTCTAACAGCAATTAAAATCATATGTGATGAAATGATAAAAAGTCATAAATAATAGTTAGTATTTCAAAATTGATGTATATTTACAATGAAAACAAATTCCAAAAACATTCATTTAATTTAGCTTTCCTAGTTTCCAAACCTCTTGCTCCAAACCGTGATCGAATTGGTCGTAAAGAGGGGCACCGAAATGTGCAAGGAAAATTATTCAATAGAAATCACCAAAATGTTTACTGATACAGCTGCATCTCTGCGCAATGCCGAAAAGAAGTCGATCGGGCAATCGTGAATGAATTACCAAAGGAGCATAATTGAAGCAAACTTTGTACGATTCCTCTTTTCTGACTGGCAGATGTTCATTAGTATTCGCGATAATAATGAACTAGAAACGGACAAGTTGTGTCCAAAAATGCGATAAAATATACTATAATACTTAACACTACTTTAAAATTACAGACAACTACAAGTAAGACATACATGTTAAATTGTTGTAATACTAATTGTATTGCGATAATAATAAGAATAATTATTTAAATTACATCATAATTATCAATATTTGTTTTCATTATCATATGATAGATTTTATACGTGAAGGCTATCTGTGTCACTTAGTTTAAGTCAATGACTTAAACTGTCTAAGCAACCTTCTTAAGGTGCTAAATCCATGATTATTGTTTGAAGTGTGATCAAAAATCAGAGGCACCGAAATTTTATCTTATTCTATTCCTAGTATAGCTTTCATTTATTCGATGTTGATAGCTGAGAGTTAGTTCACTTTGGCAGGAGACTCAGGGCAAAATAATTGGCACAAATATCTTCAGGATACCACCACTCGTCAACGTTTTTTATTGTTTTCTTTCTTTTCTTTACAGCCCATTTACACAGTTGACAAAGGGGATTATTCCCTTGTCCTTTGCGGTACCTTTTGATCCATGAGAAGTACCTGGAAGATTTTCGTATCATATTTACAAAAATGTAAAATATCGGCATAAAATAATGACAGATTCAGTGTGAATTCGCGCCTGGATCGTTATAACAGACTAATTTTTTTTAATTCCCTTTATGAAAATCTTTATAGATAATTTCTCCCATGATAATGCTCCACCCTTAAAGGGATATAACCAGGCTTTGAACTCAGAAAATAGAGATTACTGAAATTATGCCATTATTAATTATTCATTGCAATGCGGGAACCCGAATTGGACGTTTTTTATTTGCTATACGGAAATGCCCCTAATAAGGTCCCATACTAAGTATTGGCCATTCCTTGCCGTTATCAGCAGAGATTTTATGACGTCAAACACCGTATGAAGTGGCAACACTTATTATCCAATATATATCCTAATATTTTTCGCGAGTAAAAGATTTAAGATTTAAATCTTATAAATAAACAGTCACTTCTATGAATAATTTTGTTACAAATGTACCTCATATATTCTTCTAAATTGTTCCGAAGATAGAGAAGGTAATTAGCCAACGCTTTGGGTGTTTCAAAATCTTCTGCCGCAATATACGAATCCTCTGGTATATCCAAACCTTGAAAAGGCATTCGGCTTAAAACCACTGGTACTATAATCCTCTTGAGGTTCCAGAATTTCTCTGTCACGTAATGTCTGCATATGGAATTCTCGAACGCAATATAAAAGAAATGGTCCTCTAAAAGTATTGACAACTAGTGAGCATTAATGGTTTCTGATTACAAAGGCTCACCTAATTTTTCATATAAACAAGGTTGTCCTGGACACAACTTTTGACTCGTGCAGTCCCCATAGCGTGTAATATTTAAATCCTTTGCAAGTTCGGTTATATATTCCTCTCTAGACAATACAATAGAGCTCACTGCTGAACTTCTACTAAAAAATCAACCTTGCCGAAAGTGTATAGCAATTGGATACGACTTGAAGAGCAATTTTTGTCTTCTTTCCTATTATTTTTCTGATCTAAATTATTTGCAGCGTTTGACATAACGTTAGAATAGCAGTAATAATAGAAAAATTTACATCCTCTTCTCGCCAAATATCGTCCATTGTTGTTTTGTTTGGGATTATTCTCGTGAATGCATTTTCATTTGGCAGAAAAATGTCGCTGTCCCGGCGATAAGTCATGGTTACTAAATTTTCACCTCTACAACGTAACCGAACAAATCCAATTTTACATTATATGCCACTTATTAGGGACGTCCAAGACTTAGTTGAACGTCCCGTTAGGTGCAGTTAATCGAAAACATAATTTGGAAATCGTATCACTGTCGCGAGATACGGTAGTTTGAAATTACCGAAGCTAATTTTCATCAAAACACATACAAATTTAAGGATATATGGAATATAAACTTCAAATTCCGAAAATTCAAAAAAAATATATGTCGATGTAGATACGATATCCTAATTCTGTTTTCGGTATATGATTCATAATTTTCTTGCGCTTCAGGCCTGTAGTCGGATTTTTATGGAGAAGGTAATTTTGAGGTGATAAATTAATTTTTTGTCTCTGAGTCCGTCACTTTCCATACATTTTGCTTGTACTATCCACTTTCCTTAATAGCATAAAAATCTACTATTAAAATAGTTTTGATGGTTTTGATAAGCCGATCCTGAATGTACAGGTGATTCTAACAAAAAGAAGACATTCAAGCGATCCGGATTAAACTGAGGCAAATCGGATGCATTGAAGTTGCGTATGTGGAATATAATTATGGCCGCTTCGTCAGCAAACCTGAAGTATCAAAATTTAATTTTATCTGCCTGCAATTAAATGACGAAACGTTTATTCGTGCCACAAATATTGCATGTGGCGTTGTGTAAAAACCCTTAAAGGGCATACTTTTAGGCTTAGGTTTAGACAAAGGCTTGGCCTTAGGCTTGGTTCTCTTGAAAGAAAACCGAATCTGGCCTCCTTATAGGAGTGGAATCCATAATTAGTGTTTGAATTTGGCAGGAAGTTTAAATTTGTGACAGAAAAGAGCCACATTTGTGACATCCAAAAGCCTCACGCATTAAATGCATACCTGTTCCGGTCATCAGTGTAGACACATTTGTAAGGACATTCATTTTCATCCAGCGGCGGAAAAACAGTCGAAAAAAGTTTTCCCATTATTGGCATTTCAAAGAAAAGTGTCCATGCGAGAACCACTGGTTCTTTGGCAACTTGTGGAGAGTCTTTAAACTATAATTACATAAAATAACCTAAACTTATTTGGGGGTTCAACAGAGCAATTTTTGTTTTCTTGTAGGTCGAGAAATCGGTCTTCCTAATTTTATGAAAGATCGTATATGTGCATTCAAAAGGAGAGGAAAAATTAGGATTGGCAATTGGTTTCCAAATCCAAAATTTTCTCGGCAATTTTTATCAGTTGTTCAAATTAAAGCCTTCATTTTTTATCCGTTTGTCGGTTTATTAATGTCGGTGACGAAATTAATATATAAATTGGCGCCATGCATTTTAGTCCCTTTAGAAGGGGCTACCTCGAATCTGATATTGCTAACCCCTCTTAAAATACGATTTTAGAGGGGGTTAGAAATATCAGATTTGAGCTAGCCCCCTTCTAAAGAGGGTAAAACAGAACGCCAGACATTCAAACATTAATTTGGACCGACATTAATATACCGACAAACGGATAAAACCTTTATTTGTATTTATCAGAAAGAATTCTGGATTTGTATAAAAACCTTCGAAATTACAAACTTAATATACTTACATAGCCGAAGGTCGTTGCTAGTTGTAATTCATTCCAAAGCTGTCCTTTTTTGACAAAAATAATAAGTGCGAAGTACGAAGCGCATAACAAAATGCATAATAGAAATAAATATTTACAGTTAAAAGTGTGTCGTGACAGAATTTGACACATTTAAGTAAAAGGAAATTATTTGAGTAGCATTGTGAGAAATCGATCAGAAATAAATACTAAAGTCTACGAAATAATTTTGGAGGAAAACAAAAAATAGAATAGTTGGATGATATTGTTTATTCAGGCACTAAATCTTAGCGCAATGTAATGAATTTTAATATAAAGTTCTTTTGATGACGTCCGCTCAATATTCACTCAAATATTCGCTTTTGCACTACTCTTAATATTCACGCAATGGTCGAATCAGCAAAGAGCAAGCCCTCTCAGAGCAATTCGACTCCATTCAATCCCGCACCAAAACCTCTGCTCCATTCAATCTGCTCCATAGCCTGATGCGAAAAACGGTGAATGACAACAAACGACAACTGCTCGCTGCAATGAATGCAGTCAAATCCTACCTCGAGATGCTCGAAAAGAACCAGACAAGTAGCAAAACGCCACAGCTCGCATCAAAAGCGATTAGGACATTGTCCGAAGCTTTCTGGAAAAACTTTCCATCGAAGCCGTGTACCAAATGCATTTGGTTCACGGCCCATTAATGGGCAGTGAACCAACCGACGCAAATGCAAAAAGTCGTACGCGCATAGTCAAGGTCCGCTTACCTGCCAGTGTGTTTCAGCGATGAGCACCAGGGCTGGGAGATCGGATCGGTTTTTTTGGCTTTTTTCATCCGATCCAAGCACCCCTAAGAATGCACTCGGCCGCGGATTCAAATTTAAATTCCCGCCGGCCGTGCCCGAGAGGGCGCGGCCGGGAAAAATTTTAGAAAATGTTAGTGAACCACCATTCCAAAATTCGAAAATTTTCGCCTGCGGCGCTATTTGGACACCATTTCTCCTTCAAATATTTTTTAAAATAGTGCAAATTTTTATATGGAAACCGCCAAAAACTGAAAAATTTTCGCCTGCGGCGCTGTTTTTTCATTGTTTCTCCATAGTTTTTCCACCGTGATTGTCGTTTATAGTAACTAAAAATACTGATTTTGAGCTAAAAACGCGAAAAATTGGAACTTTTTATATGGAAACCGCCAAAAATTGAAAAATTTTCGCCTGCGGCGCTATTTTTTCTTTATTAATACCTGTTATTTTAAAATTAGGTAAAAGTAGTATAATTCTACAATTTCATGAAAAAACGTTTATTTTGGCATATTTTACCTAAAATTGGTAAATTTTACCCATTTTAGGCATACAAACAGCAAATTTAGGCGATTTGGGAAAATTTTGGAAAACAGCCAAATTTGGCGAAAAATTTTGGATCGGAAATATCGGGTTTTTTGGGGATAGGGTCAAGTTGCAGGGTGAAGCTTCTTCCTCCTCCCCCTTGAATTTGCCTAGTCTCACAGCGAAAGTTGGGAAATTTCCCGATTTTTCGCTGTTTTTGCCTGAAAATACCGAAGAATACTGAAGAGTGGAAAGTATTTTCATTACTCTATAGCCAAACAGTACCGAAGTTCATGCATGTGCTTTCATTATTTGTGCCTATGACAATATTCTGTAATCGTTTTAAAATGTTGCGAATCATTCACACGTGTAAATCGAATTTTAAAATGTGTTAAATTTACATTTTATGCTTTAATCGCTATTTCTAATAAATACATTACATGAAAGCGAGTGTATAGTAAATAAAATCAAACCGTTCGATTAATATAACATTCACAATACACAAAATATTTTGTTCACCACATTTAACTCTCAGGTAAAAGTTGTTGTTCTGTTAAGCAAATTGGGGGTAAACGAACAAAAAAGCAAGGAAATATTAAAATTACTGTACATTTACAAAAATATATTTTTGACCAAAAGTATTATTAGTTTTAATTGGTTATATCAAATGCGATGAAGTAAATATCCCAAAATCACATTGTCTGAATATATTTAAATATAAGAACACAGATCGAAATAAAATCAAATAACAAAGGAACAGGGAAGCTCGAGAAAATGTAATACGAGCGTACAGCAACATATAAATTATTGTTTAAATCACAAAATAATGATATGTTTTAAATTCAATTTTTAGAAGCCACGGCTAGAGGAGCAGAAGTTGGCGGAACTGGGCCGGTCATTGGACTCGCACTGTTCTTAATTCTGGCTGGAGGAGAGACTGAATGTGGGTGCAGATGCTGTTGAGTTGTCGTTGGTGATCCAGATGATGATGATTGCTGCAGACACTCCGAAGCACCACCTGGAAACAAGTATCATATATGCTCGTTTTATTTTGGAAAGCAGCAATTCCTCTCCATTTTAAACGTATCCTAACTGTCTTACCTATACTCACTCCATTACTTCCTACACCACCCGTCACATTCACGGGTGAGTCAGAGTTGGCGGGACGACCTAGTTGCTGAGGATTAATCGGCGACGTACCATTCAACTGCAACGTCGGATTCTGCGCATTAGACAGTGGAGCTGGAGCTGCTGAGACGACACCAACGGGGAAAATACCATGGCGCTCGCGATCTTTGACAAACTGTTCGTAGTCCTTTTGCAAAATGGTCTGAATCTCATGCGGCATGAAGGTCCACGCCATTGCACCGCTGGTCAAAGGACATTTTTCGCCACTAGGACAGTATATTTCCTGAAAGTTCAATGGAATTATCACATCAAAGTACACTGCCAGTCAAATTTTAGATATTTCCTATTAACGTTTTTTGTTTGTTATAATGTTTTTATTTGTGAAATATGGCATTTCGATTTATTGATTTTCGATTGACTAATATTCTGTTTGCAAAGATTGAGTTGTTAATTTCACTTAACCTCGGTAAGCATTGCAAAATTATAATATTGTATATTACAATTACCTGTGAATTCCATTGCTTCTTGATAGCTTCTTTCGAACAAGGGAAACAGAATTTGTGGTGGTTCACAGACGGACATTGCACAAAATGAGTGTCCTCCATGCGCTCATTGCAATTTGTGCAAAGAATGATTCTTTCGACCGCTGCAGCTGCCGCAGCCTGCGTCGTGCTATTTCCCTGAGGTGGGCCTGAATGGTGGGCTCTGCGACGATCATGGCCATTGTGGGAATATGCGGAGACATGGCCAGAGGTAGAATGGTGCTGACTTTGATGTTCTGGGGAGTTGGTCGAAGTCGGCGATATGGACGTAGTTGTTTGAGCGTCACCTGTAAAAAGAATATTAGAAATTTATTTAATTTTTATTACTTCCTAATTCTCAAAACCAATACGCATTCCTCCCGGAAAATGATGGCAAAACTGTCCTTTTTTTACACATATTCATGAACACTTTAAAATAAAAAAGCATGTTATGCGAAAACCGGATTTCTCATGTTTCACTTCGTCCTCTTCTGTCTACCTATCACAAGAAAATGGTACCATCCCGTGCGGCCTCTTAAGGCCCACTATTGAAATCAACTACATCAAAATTGCCACCTTCCATTTTGTTCGACAAACAGGCACCCCAGAAAACAATGAGGGAGATATTTCAAAATGGGTAAAATAGAACAAAAAATCCACCACAAGGTCACTTGATGACAGTTTCAATGAAAAATGCAATTATGCCTCTTTTGGGGCATGTGTGTTCATGACGGCCAAAAACCGGTTGGGGACCGGGAGACAGAAGGGCTTCCGCTCGCGGTGAAAATTGGAGGAAACAGTGACAAAATTAAAAAGAAGACAGTTCTCCGTTTCCCGCCAAGGCCGACCAGTTCGGAGACTGGCACTGCCAGGAAATGCGCAAAGGTGAACTCGTGCAAAATTTTGGGAATGTTATTGGAGGTCAACTGCATCCATGTGAAAATTTTATAAGCGTATTTCATAAAAGTTAAAATGATTAGATTTAAAATTCCAGACAAAAACTAAACTCATTAAATATTCGCATTATTATATAAATTTCAAAGGATTTATTATATATAACAGTTTCGATTTTAGCTGATATCTGTTGAATCGTGCAGGGCCTACCAAGGGTGTTGACCCTCTATCGAAAAATGTAATTTTATTAGGAGGAGTCCATCAGTGTAGTTTGGGTGTGCCATGTCCATTTTTGTACTTTTGTAGATTTGTCCAATATTGTGCCCAACAATTTTTTGCGGAAATTTGCAACATTGTAAAACAATGCCTCCCAAGGCCATTTACTCTCTCTACCAATCACACAAATGCCTCCACAAATCGTCCAAACCAAACAGACTAAGTGCAAACACGCGAGTGCCTGCATAAAACCACCGACTAAGGGCCGTGAAAGGTCGCCAGGAGAAAACCTGTTTCTCTAATGTTTCTATTTAACTTATCATTATTTGAAAAATTCAAACAGCGTTTCGCCCACGAGACTATGCGTGATAAAACCAGGAAATAAAAGGACATATTTGCATAAATTGGGGTGTTTGTTGGAATTAATTCAATGCAAATCTTTGGCAAATGCGACATGTTTTTATTAGAATGTCGAGCTTCAAATTTTATATTTTGTAGGACTAATCATCAATTGTCGAAATAACTAGACTGACAAATCTTCCTACCTCTATGGACTTTGTTGTAGACCTCCGGCTTGCAATCATCATCGTGCTCTCTCTTCAGTCCATGCTGACCATTTCCGTTTATTGCACCATTCCCGTTCAACACCGAAACCATATTAGGGCCCAATTGCGGCGGAAGAGCATGTCCTGTAGCCGATGACGGAACCAGTCCTGCCATACCTAATGGAAGCATGGCCTGATGATGCGGGGCGCCCGGATGGTGAAACAACGATCGGTGGAAAAGTTGTTGTTGGTACTCGTCGAGGCCTTGTGCTGCTGCGGCGGCTGCAATTGCAGCGCGGTTGGCAAGCGCCATCCGAGTTTGTTGGGCCTAAAATTGAGATATTTACAAATAACTGTACTGAATCTAAAATAACGGGAGTTGAACTGCATTGAACATTTTCGGCATTTTGACTTTATTTTATGCTTTAATTTCGTATAGTTCAGAACAGATAATACCTATCTAAGAAAAATGTATAAAAATTTACCTGGAAAGCCTCTGATATTTGCGAGAATTGCCCCAATTGTGCCAAATTTAACGGACCAGCAGAAGAGCCAGCCGAGCTCGAGGCTGAAGACGTGCTCACAGATACATTCGGTGTGATTAATCCATTCGGTGCCCCATTGTTCATATCTTTAGCCATCTGCGCAATCTGTTGCGGGGGAAGCGCGGAATGTGGTAGTTGGTGTTGTCCCAAAGATTTATTCGCGGAATTTGCACCATTTGCCAAAATTTCAAGCCCATTGACGGAAATTGCAGGATTTGTTGCTGAATTTTGAGCTCCATTGGATGACGTCGGGCTGCTAGCCGAAGCAAAAGCCGCATGGGCATGTTTCATGCGACGGGCTGCCTCAATAACGGCCTCAATCCTGAAAGTATTTAGTTTTATTCATGAACCAAAAATGAAATTTGCCAATTCAATTGATAATTATATAATATTCTGTTTTGTATATCCGAACTTTATTGGACCTGAATGTTTTATTAAATCTCATATTTCCTGGCTAAATAACTAAAATTTAAAACCCTTTACCGCTATCCCCATTCGATACTTTGACTTCTAATTCTTTCATTGAGCTATATTTTGTTATCATTAGTCGCTCACTTTTCAGCTCCTTCGTAGTTGACGCATCCTCGACACACTGATTCAGCGTAGTCATGACACATGGCCCATGGCATTCTTGGCAAATCGCATAAAAAGCAGTTGCTTTTAGCGGTAGATTTCAACAAAAGGTTGGCTTGGGCAGCGTTGACTTGTGGCAAGAAGTTGTTGCCGTTCACCGGTGGTTGACCATTTGTAACGCTGTTATGGCCCGAAGTTGGAGGCGATTGAGCGGGAAGCTGTCCACGCTGATGTTGGTGGAGGTGCAATTGTTGCTAAATAAAATTTTCATTTTATGGAATAAAGAATTTCTTAACGAATATGTTTAACTACACATACCTGATAATGTTGCTGTGCTACCGCAGCTAATTGCTGACTGAATTGCTGACCAATGGACGTTGGAATTGTATTTGAGGAATTGCTAGAAGTCGATACCGCAGACGGTCCGTTTCCAGTTGAAACGACATTTTGCTGTTGATGTGCAGCGGCAGCAGCTTGCTGCATTGCGTGTTGCATTGCTGCAATTTCCGAGATTCGTTGCATTTTGTTAAAGCTTGCTCTGACCCTTCAGATTGAGGAGTGATCTTTATCTGAGAGCTGAAAGAACACTTTTAATATTTTAATATTTTAAAAGTGGTACAATGCCAAAATTTAGAGTTAAACGCAAGCCTTAGCATTACAAAACCGGTAAGTTCATTATTACCGAGATATAACATAATCTCAATTCGGGAACTAAAACTGACATCTAAGTTCATGGCAATAATTGTGGTCTCACTCAACTTTATTCTACGTAGCGCTATAAACACCTGTCTTCAGCTATTTGTCAAGCCTACGATGTTCTAAGCAAACGGTCGCAGGTGCTTCGCAATAAAAATATAATTTTCACCTGCTTTTCCGCCGAGCGCCAAACAATCTGCTTTCCTGTGATGCTCAAGTTGCTCTAGCGGAAGTAATTTGCCTTAAGGTTGCCGAATCGCGCTTTAATTTTGAATTAGATATCGCCGAGAAAGCCACTTAATGTAACTTCAAACTCTTGCGACTACTGAATAATCTGCAAAAGAAGCTTTTATCTGTATGGCTTTCATTAGAATGTCACTATAATTAATGAAAATACTTTATATAGCGCGAAGATGGAAAAACGAAAGGGAGGATGTCCGGTCATTTCTGAACTTATGTGCGGAAATCCGCTTTAGAGATCATAAATGGGACAGTCTTAACGGGATCTTAAAATCATGTGCCAACTTATCCTCAGACTAAACAACGTTTAACGCTAAAAAGTCCGAATTATTAGAGAAGTGCATTAAATCGAGCAAACGTCTGTTGACGATTTTGAGGCATTAAGACATAAGGTCTATTTTTGTTAGGAATTTGAGTGCTTTAACCAAAAATATTTATTCCGGAGAGCCAAGGAAGTGACATTTATTAGATTATATAGTTTACGGAATTAATCGATATAATTTAAATGTAGGAATCGGCAAATTAGGGCAAAATATGTTAGTTTATTTTAGAGAAGAAAATCAGAAAACTTTTAGAGTGGTTCTAAAAACAAAATATATCACGGACAAAAACAATATTAGGAAGGCAATTTAAAACCGGTTTAGCACTCGGTCTTGGCCCATAAATAAGAGCATTGTTGAACTATTTTCAACGTTGTACACTTAAATCATTGTTGGACAGATTATATAAAATGGAATTCTAAATGGATAGAGATCGTTCAGATGACCGTTTGATACCTCCCAAAATTGGATCACTTTTGAAGAGGCGAAGAGAAAAGATTTGAAATAAATGAGGTCAATCGTTTTGTTAGGGAATGAAAGCTTTCTTTGACACAAAGCATTACATAATCCAAAATGGGAACTAGGAAACTGGGAAGAAAATCGTGAGGTGATGCAAGTGGGCGGGTTTCTCAAAATCAGCAATCTCAAAAATGAGCGCGGGAAAGGCGCCCAAAAAATCAAGGTCAAATCTGCTGCGAGCCTTGTTTTAAATTTGGCTGGTAGCAAGAAACACGACAATGGCTTTGTCTCATAAAAACCACATAAAAAGTGTAAAAAAGATCTGCCCGGCCCACTTTTGGCTCCCAAGGACACTAGAAGCGGTTCTGCGATGTTTTTAAAATTTAGTATGAATGACCATTATTGGATTGGAAGGAGTGCGGAAGGTACGAAAGGGCACGACGGAGATGTGATTTTACATTGGGAACGAGTGGGAACCAGGGAAAATTGGAGCAGAATGTGATCGAGGATATTGGCGACCTTCAATATTTAATTTTGGTTGAAGTTCAATATAAATTTGGCTGGAATGCAATTCTACAGACCTAAGTCCAAGTAAAGACCTCAGAGCAAATATTGTTCTGTTGGAAAGTTAAATTCTGAGTTTGAACATTATCAAGTTTATTTACTCAATTCCTGATGGAGCAGATATGAAGTAAAGCAGCAGCTATGGTAGAAAATCTTGAGACCTTCTTAAAACAATTTCTATGTCAAAAGTAAACGACTGCAAAAATAAAATAATCAGTCGTTAAAGATCGGGAAATGCCAGTCTTTTCCCGCAAATTATGATAAGAACGACATTTGGGGACAAGAGTGAAGTGAGTGATAATATTATGGGACTTGATTGTTCATTGCACCCGAGTGAAGCCCTGACCCGCCCCATCGAGGTTACAGAGGGTCTGGCCCACGCCACCCGAAATAACCCCAACCGGTTTTCAGGAATCAACCCCGGCGCCGCAGCCAGGTTTCCGCACTCTTCCCCCTCTACACATATCACATGTCTGCTTCGAGACTACAACTGGCAACTTTGGAAATAATCAGTGGGGGCGCCACTGATTGCGAATTTTCGTAGTTTTCAGAGTTGATGTTTTAAAGGCATTAACAAAAAACAAGTTTGAGGGACTACTGTTTGGGCTGGGAGCAGTAACCTAAATGTTTTCATGGTTATTAATTGAAAAGTGGAGTGAGAGTTTATCAGGTTACAAATAAAAGGAAGCCAACTCTGGAACTGTCGAAAGAACAACAATAATGGGGATTTAATTGCCAGAAGCTTCTAGAGTTGCGCATATAGAATCATAATTTTGTCTAAGAACAATAAAAACCATTGTTAAGTTGGAAAAAATTCATTAAACAATTCGTCTAGATTACAACTTAAAATTATAATTTTCAGTATTTATGTGATATTAACAATCCACTTTCTCTAAAAGCAACTTGATTTTTAGTTCAATTTCCAGCAATTACTGCTAATCTAAAAATTATCCTGAGCATACCGTATTTTCTCTAATTAAGCCCCCGGGGGCTTAATTATTTCAATCCGCCAAAATCGAGCAAAATTTTTCTCTAACCTCTCACTTTTACACAGTATTTCTCTTTCTCTGAGGGGGGGGGGGTTAATTATAGGGGGAGCTCAATTATAGAGGGGGGCTCAATTAGAGAAAATACGGTATACCAATTTAGTACTGTTAAAATTCTGTATTCAAATAATCGGAGTCCAAAGGTTTAAATCAAACATCGCAATGTGCTATAATTTTGGCCAAATATAGAAAATATCCAAACATTCCTTAGCCTAAATACGCTTTGATATTTGGTTTGTAATTATTGAAGCATCTAGAACTTCTAGAAGCACTGAAATGGAATGTCCAATTATGTCTACGCAAATTAATAAAAATTATAGTAATACTTTGCCATTTAAGCAAAATGCCCAACAACGAAGCGTCTAGTCACGAAATGCATTCTTTGTAGTTCTATGCTGGTTATGATTCACCTCAACAGAAATGTACGAAAATATTTGCTGGACGAAATATTTGTGTCTGTTGACCGGCTCTGCCTTTTATTGATAAGAATATTCATAAGCGGTCCTCTTGAGGGCTGGGAAACATTGCATTTGGACTAATATTTTTGGGATGACGGCATCAAAAAATAATATTTGGCCATACAAAAGCTTTGAAAATCAGTCACGGGAAATGCAGAAGCGGGAAGGCGATTAATAAAGTTTGCATAATGCTAAAGAAATATTTATAAGGTGTCGGCTTATGAAACTAAGAGGAATGGTGGAATTTCTTTGGCTGGGATTCATTTAGCATCATGGAAGGGGAGATTCGATTTCGTGACACAAAAATATGGTAGATTCACAGCATGGAATTGTAGTTAAAGCCAAAATGAACATTCAGGAATATCCAAGGGGTTAGCGTTAACATCTAAACTTCTCAATATACCATAATCGTTTTTAATACAGACCTAACGTCATCTCATAATGGGTTCAAAATCCTAACAAATTTAGACATAAACTCAACTAAAGTCACCTGTTTTTGGCGGCTGATAAGTCCGTATTTGCTCAGCTTATGGCCATAAATGAAGCATAGATTGAAAACTATTAGGAATAAACAAAAAGAGTATACATCATACGGTCTGAAGCGAAAGTGTATACGAAACAGGAAGATGATTGGAAAATAGCTTATTCCTCATAACTTTCAGTTTTCAGTTGGTCTTTTTTGATTTTTCGCACTTTCTAGGTGTACTTTGTTTATTCAGGTAAAACATATCGGCCATATATAACAAAACATAGAATCAATAGAATGACTGATGACGAACCAAACTATTCGCCAAACCTTGGGTCCAAAATTCCATATTCGTAATATGCAAATAATGTTTCGAAATTTCACCTCTAAATCCAAAATATTTTCATTAATCACCGACCAATTCAGTCAAGAGGGATTTTTCGTCCGATTTATTTATTCCCCTGGCCCAAATGTGTGTCCGATGCGGAATAATTTTTTCAAATAGAGGAAAATAGGGATGCTCAGTGGAATGTGTGCGGGTAGGCCGAGGTCATGAATAATTTATTATGCAGCGCTTTTAGCATAAATTTTTGAATCGCCAAAACCGCCGCCGCTGCGCTCTCTTTCCCATGTTTTGTTTTTAGCGATTAGAGTCAATCAAATTCAGTTACGTGTATAGGGCAGCAAAATTAATTTATGTGCATTTTTAGTACAGAGACCTATCACTAATATTTGTGTTTGAAAGTTCCGACTAATGATGTGGTCAGCAGAGGAAATATGCTAATTTTGGTCTACAACCGCGCAGCTATGCCTCATTCTTGTGTAAAATTATATAACAAAAACACTGTTACAGATTTATATTAATGCATACACAAACGTAAATTTTGGCAAATAAGAGAAACGTAAACAAAAACTGTACTCTGCACCAAAGATAAACTAAACGATCAACAAAATATTAATTCACTCATCAAACAAACACTTTGGTACAACTGAAAATTCTGCAACAAAAAAGAATGACCTTAAACTGCTTTTCGTTATCGCATTATAAAGAATTGGTAAATTTGATTGGCACTTTGAACGGCTTAAGAGGCAAATTAGAGCAGTGAAAAGATTACAGTCTGGTTCACATGAAAAACTGGAATCATTCTCTAGCTCACATGATTTTTTCATGTAATATTTATTCCAGCTATTTTCCGATACATGTAAGTCAAACAGTAATGTAAGTGAGATGCATATGATATATTGATTCAAATATGATTACTTCCTAATCCAAGTACTTGACGAAAATGATTCAAATAAAATTTGATACATGTAACTTCAAAGTATTCTCTAACTTCGCTCTCTTATCGTTCGAAATATACACAAAACATCCTTTGAACTCGCCCTTATTTGCAAAATATATATTGCTTATCTGACAAAGAAAAACTACAAATAACGAACAACTGTTTCGAGAAAACGGATGATGTTGTTGCCAATGCGGCCTAATGGAAAATCTTTCAAATAAATTTGCTTTTATAAAAGTGCATCCATGTACCCAAAGAGATCTGACAATATTACACATCAACAATGCTTTAATTGTTATAATTCATGTTTCCGTCGTAAAAGTAATAACAACATTGGAGACCAGTCACGATTTGCACTATTTGTACAAAGAAAACTTTAAGGACTATGTATAATGCAAGCATTGAAAAAGAAAATAGATAGTCAAGAATGTATGTCATGTGTGCTAAAAATGTTCAAACGGTAAGAGAACTGTGGTAAATACAGACGCAACAAAATTATCAAGAGCATCATTAAAACAGGCGATGTCAAAAACAACCGATCTGTTCACTAGATGGTTTTTATTTTTCTTCCAGCGAAAGTGCCTCAAAAGTGGATTCCGGAATATATTTTCTGGAAAATTCAATTATTTCTATGGCTAGTCTTAAATGATTCATTTATCTAAATTTTGTTACGTATGAAATATGACCAGTGTTGCAACTTTTTCAAAAGTCGCCTCCGCCTCCGGGCGATTTTTGAGGCTCCGCCTCCGGAGGCGCCTCCGGAGAGGCGTTGGTTCACACGTCGCCTCCGCCTCCGGCAATTTTTCGAGCGTCGCCTCCGCCTCCGGCTCCGCCTCCGGAGGCGCCTCCGAGCATCCGGAGGCGGAGGCGTTGCAACACTGAATATGACGCATGGAAATGACCAAAAATACTATAACATTTCTACTTAAATTTGTTTAAAAAATTACTATGAAATCGGCTCCCAAAAACTTTTAAATGTTAATGTTGTAAGGATATTTAACCTAATGAAATCCACTAAGAATTAAAAATAAAACTAAATAGCATAGAGTAACAGTAGCTGTTATAGGTACTATACTATGTTGGGGTATATAACTAGAGTCATAGAATGATAATAGCATTCTATCTCTTTGCTGTCACACTCATACAAATCACTGTTCAAAACACGTGAAAGTTGTGCTCCTTCTGCAAACAGGCTCAAGTTGTTTACGGGTATGACCCACTGACGGGAGACCGGCTGACCTGTATAAATCCACTCTCCGCGCCATTCTGCCTTTCGTTGTATATGTTTACATATAAATCCCACTAGAGAATACAGGAAAATATATCTCTGCAGAAATGGGAAGTACACAACAAAGGTCAGAAAGGTGAGAGCGAGAAACACCTTCATGGGGTGAGATTGTTTGCGAGTACAAATCAGAGTGACCAGCTATTAAAGTGATGAAACGCAAGTTGGCTATCGATCGAGAATAACAAGAGGTTTTTGGGTTGACTCAAAGGGATACTATTAAAACAAACACGGAAGCATTCCTTTGCGCACATGCGAGGGACAATAGTGGTCATTGCAAGGCTGGTCCTATGGTTTAGCATACAGAAAAATGTACAAACATCAATTTTACCAACTAATATCTAATATTCAATCTATTGTCTCTAAAATTTTTTATAAAACACTGATCCTATTGTATATGGTAAAAACTCTCTTCTCAGGGTACGGAATTTTAAAGCGAGGCTTAAAATATTTTACAATCCATACCCGATAATTTTTAGAATTCTCAAGTCGCAGTGACTCTTAAATAAATATTGTTTTCCTATTGTCGATCAATAGCTGAAAGTAATTAGCGTGATTAGCTAATCTGCTGTATGAAGCACTAAACACCAAACATTCGCTAAATAACAGTTCTATCGAGAAGTGGTATTTTTGTTACAACACACCTGCTTAGAGAATGGTTTCTCAAAGCATTCTTTGTGAAAAATACCAACTCGAGTGTCGTTACGATTAAACAATATAAATGTTAATGAAAGAGGTGCAATACTGGAAAGAGAACATATTAATTTTATAGAAATTCAGGAAATAAAAAGCAACATATACTCTGCCACGCTAATATAACAAAAATATAAAATTGCAAACTTGTAAAGTTTGCAAGTTACGCCCACAATATGTGTGCATTTATTAACTTTTACTTTACCACTAACATATTTGGGTATATTTTATTTCGACCTTTTTTGGCGGCATGATCTAAATTTTCGTTGCATCAAAAATTCCATCACATTTTTGATACTGAACATTAAATGTGATAATAAAAACACAGAATGGAAATAAGTTTCTTTTGTATTTGACACAAAATGGACGATGGAATTATGTGAACTAGAAAGGCGGAGCGGATAGGTGCCAGGCACCGACCCGATCACCGGTTGTACACACAGAGGTCTTCCCGTCGCTCAAACAAAACTCGTCGCCATGTTGTCGTTGAATTGAACAACAACCACATAGCACAACTTCCGTACTTCCCGCACCCTTTCTCATTTATGGGCTAACTTATTTTGTAATGATCCCTTGAAGGTCCTCTATTTGATCTAGGGGCTCGCTTTTTTGTGAGGCCGTTTTTAAACAATATATGAAATTACAAAAAAGCACAAGAAAACCCATTGCCAAAAGAAGAAAAATATGTTTAGTTTTCACAAAAAACATTTGATACAGTTTTATATCGAGTAACATTAAAATTCTAATATTAACGTACCTAAATTGGAGAACGCTACAAGCAAAGACAAGAACAATTGTTTGTAGTGGGGAATAAATAATGATTTGGGCTTTGCTGTATTTTTAACGCACACTTAAATAAATTCATAGTTGCATTTGATCGAGCTGAAACCATACTAAAATACGCAATAACATCACAGTAAATTTTGTTTAGACTTTAAAAATTTACTCTCAGTTTTCATATTCAAACTTCAAAATTTGAGGAGAAGAATTGACTAATTTTTCAGTTGCTGCTTTAAAGATAGAGGATATTTTAAGTCTTTACAGATATAATACGATGGGCTGTAAAGCGTGAAGTGAACTCTTGACTAAGCAAATATAAATAAATAGAAATACAACGCATAACATATAATACACTTCCTGCTAAGTGAAACATGGCAAGGAATATCAAACTGAGAGTTTGAGCACATCAATGCTCGACTTTTATGCAAAATGGAATAGGTCACCAGTGCTGGCTCTCTCGCACCAATTGGGTCACCACTTTTTGAATCTCCTCCCAAAATCCAAAATGTTTTCATCGCATGTAAGAGAAGAAAATGCGGTCATCCCTTTGCCGCAGGGAAAGAGATGAGAAGCGAGAAACTTCTTAAACGGGTGACAGAATGCAAAAACATTAGAAAAATGTATCAAAAACGGATACGGTGAAAACATTTGATTCGACATATTTCTAAAAATTAAGTTCTCAATATATTTTCAGTATCAGAAAAGAACAACAAATTTATAGATTAAGGTCGCATGAAAATAACATAAAACACCAAAATAACGACAAAACGTTTATTCAAAATTGTTGCATAATTTAAAATTCGGGGTATCCTATTTCTGAATTTAGGACTTACTTCGTTGTTTTGCGTCATCTAAAAATATTATGAATATAAAATCCACCGAAATCACTTCCCAATTCTGAGGAAAAGTAATCCTATCCCAATTTTGTATCCGAAACTGACAGCAAAAATCTCTTTGTTACTCGTGAGATGACCCACAAACGCGATTCCCGTGTTGCGCCACCAAAGAAGAAAAGGTGTAATCCGTTTTCCCCCTCCCGATCCAATTGCCCTCTTTCCGTGGGTCATTTCCCTTCTTCCTTTGGGAAAGGGAGAAACCCTCTTCGGGGATGACACATATTTTCCGCCCATTTTCTATTAACCCATATGTCACGGAATGTTTTGAGAGAAAAACATGGATTACGACAACCACAAATCTGCACGGTTCAATCACGTAAGGGTCACTGAAATCATACGTACTGGGAGAAAAAGTGCGTACGAAGACTTTGGTGGATATTTGGTAACATTGGTAATTTTTGACCAAGCCTCTGGGATATGTTCACGAGTTATATTACAATAAATTATATTTTATACACATATATATCTTTTGTTATTTTCATTAGTCGCAAGAACAACAAATAGGAAAATAACTTTGAAACGAAAGCGAACGGTCCAAAGGAAACAAATACATTTCAACATTAAAAGGTAATTCTACTAGGCACAATGTTTTCACGTATAAAAAATAAAATGCATTTTTCACACTGTTTACATAAATAATAGAGTAAAGCAACATTGAGATATAATTTTCATTGACGAATCATAATCCACGCAAATAATAATGGCACAATATATATCAAAGCCCAAACAATAATGGAGATAACACAAGCTGGCACCAAAATAGAGGAAGAAATCCTCGATCCACCTGATTTCCCCCTTTATCCTCGCGCCGACTGCGGCGATGCAATAACAACCGGTGACCCAGTAACCCAAAGAAAGGGTTACGTGAAATCCGGTTTTCCATCGAAATCGACCCAAATTTCAATTGGGAGCGCAAGTCAAGGGATAATAGTGTTTTCGTTAACTATTGTTAAATAATATACATTTTCATAAATAGCATATACCGTATCTGCTCTAATTGAAGACCATATGGCTTTATTTTTAATCACCTTCTAAAGGGGCTCATATTTGAGAGTGGGCTTATATGGGAAAATATATAATAGAGCGAAAAACGGAGAATAATAACACGAAATTTCCGTGTTTATTATATTTCTGCATCAGTAAGACAGTAGTATAACATACAACCACATGAGAACTCTAACGATCTCTAAGTTATTGACTGCTGGAAAACGATGTACCAATCATTTTAAAATTAACCTTATGATAATAAATATTAGAGAATAGAAAATTTAGTTCCGAAATATTTTATTTATTTTTATTTATTTTGCTATTCTGGGCGATTGATTACTTTTGAACATTGAATGTACCAAAATTGAGAAGCGCACAATCAGAGAAAAAAGGACTACCATATGGGAAAGTTGATTATTTGCTATTAATTTTACAAAATAAATAATTACAAAATAAATAAATAAAGTGACTTTTAAATAGTTATAGACTATTTTACTTTTTGATGGGGGGGGAGAATACGAATGAGAATGATGGTCAAATGCGCCAATTCAAACACCGTCTCTCATGTTGAGTTGCCAGGATATGTAGCCATATTTGGCGTTACTTATTTTTACAGATAAAAAATTGGTTACTATGTAATAACACCACCTATGGTTTAAAAAACTGTGAGCCGTAAAAAAGCGAGGCATAAAGTTGCTATATGCAAAAGTAATACAGAAGTAGTGGAATGATTAGTAAGCAAAAAATGGACGACAACAATCAACCTCAAAACTCGATGGAAAGGAAAGGAAAAATATTAGGATCCTGTTGAAACTGGAAAGAAGTACCTCAGCTTTTGAATCTGTCAACTGGTTTTGGCTGGTTTCGCTTCTTCTTTATAAATACTTGGGTTGTAATTAAAATAAATGGAAAGAAGTAAGAACTTACGGCAGGACTAATATAACGATATCTAATAATTAAAAATAACAGTAAATATAAAAACGCGCAAACATCATCAATGTTGTATTGCATTTTTAGACAGAAGAAAACACCCAGCTTCGTTTTTAATGAAAAACTCAATTGTAGACCGAAAAAGTTCAAAAAAATGAAGAGTACTAATGGTCTACTATTACCATATTAGATAAAAGAGCAAGTTATGGGATTTTATTTCTGTTGGTTACAATTACTATAAAAGTATTAAATTTTATATTGATGTCGAATGGAAAATCCACATGACAAACATTCTGATTTTAGGTGCAAGAATTGGATACCTTTATCTACAAATCTTTAAGATAACCGAAATTTATAAATATAAATATATATTATATATAACCGTAATTATACGTCATTTGATACATGAGTATGTCGGACACCGAACAATCAGTCCTTACTATAAAAGATGGATACAAAATGCATTAAATATTGCAATTCTGATTGTTTATTATTTGCCGAAATTGGATCCTAAATAGTTAGCACCTTGTAATAACGAATTTAAGTAATGCGTAAAAGCACATGTTAGTGTGCTAGAAACGCATGTGTGCTAGAAGTACTTGAACTTTAACCATAAAAGGAAAACACCGAAAATTTGATCAATATCATCCAAAAACGATAAAACAATAACTGAATCAGATACTTTTTCGTCGCCTTTCATGGATAATCAGTTCCTGTTTCACGGGGGCAATCAAAAATGAAAGCGAGAAAGTGAGCGAGGAGAGAAAGCGATGCAAGTCGCTCTCTCCAAAAAGCTGGAGCCGGTTTTGCATAGAGCTCTCATATAGAGAATTCTCCCTTGTGGCTCTTTTTCTGAGCAAGCCAGCAGGAAAAGGTGCATCCCAACATGTAGCAACAGCTCCATGCGATCGCTTCACAACAAAAACCAGAACCGTGGGGAGTGAATACCGGTCCTTTCCCACTTTGTATAGCTTCCAGGCCGGTCAGTGGAGAGCAGAGTGTCCGTCATTGCTCATTTTATATCAACGAGAGTTATGGATATAGTCATATCTTTATACAGGTGGCCATGTATTTCGAAAATAGCGAATGATATAATGGAATGATATTACAGTTAAAACAGTGGTGACAAGAGAAATAACCAGCCAGACAGCTTCCTCGAAGTTTTGTCAGCGCCTGTTATGTGTGCAATCTTCCTTATTAAATCAGATCTGCTATTCTAAAAGATAAACTTTGAAACTGTCGTGTGATTTGTGCGGAACAAATTGTCATGCTGTAGAAACTGGGGATGGCTCGAAATTGTGCAAGAAGGCAAAAAATCAAAACAACTTACAAAATTAGCTAGCAATATAGTTATAAAACTGATATGTTCTGCTTTAGAATTTTTGCATATGATGTGATTGAGTATCATTTCTTCGTACTTTCAATATCCCTCATTTTGGTAAATGTGCGTTAATGTTAATTGCGATTTAATTTAGTTGTTTAATCACATAATGAATCAGACGAAAACCAACATTTTGTCTATATACTATTTGCATTTGTTTTTTCGTGTTCGCTTATTATTTTCTCTTATGCACACATTCGATCTTCGTGCATCGAAAATAGGACTGAGGTAGAAAATAAACCGAAAACAGAGGCAACAACACACAAAAGATCTACCAAAATAACTGAAAAAGAAGATGAAGAAGTGCATGAAAAGGGAAAAGAACCGGTCCTCTCCCACAATCATAAATGCATGAAAATAGCTTATGCCTGAACAAGGGAGAGGCTCCACCCTATAACCAGTCCTTCGGAAAGCGCATGCGTCTTTCCAAGCGTATCATACAGAAGCCGCTTCTCAGGCTTATGAGCACTTTTAGAGTGAATTAATAGGCGCATAGTCTAAAAACAGGATTCATTCTTCTAAGTAGATCGCACATTTTCAAAACGGAAAACAGAGGAAAATTTTGAATTTAATGACGAGTAACATACAGGGTGACCATTTTATTTTGGACCTTTTCTTTTGAAAATTTAAATTTCAAATTGGCGCCATATATATGTGTGTAATAGCTCATTTTGTAGCTAAGACTTTGCCATTTATTATAAAAAAAAGATCTCGACATAAGGTTTATTGAAACTCGAGAACAGCCATTTTTAAGTTCAGTGAAAAATCATAAGGGAGGTGAAAAAATTAGGTCTGGGAAACCCATTTTCTGACGCTAGATCAATTTTCTGCTTTGCGGGATCGATAGAGCATGAAAAAGTAGATATATGCGTAAAAATTTTTCAGACCACTTTTCCTGAGTAAAACCGGCTCAAATAACACTTGAAAAAAAAACAGCTGAAAAAACGGCCCACAAAAAATGCGGCGCAAAATCGGCTAAAATTGACTATAAACGGCCATATCTCAGTGTGGAGTCATCGTTATGTCGAGATCTTTTTTTATAATAAATGGCAAAGTCTTAGCTACAAAATGAGCTATTACACACATATATATGGCGCCAATTTGAAATTTAAATTTTCAAAAGAAAAGGTCCAAAATAAAATGGTCACCCTGTATTGGGATATAAAGGAGCATTTTCCACAGCATGCCAATATCATGCACGCGCTTATCAGAAAAACTCTTATAGCTGTCACATGCAAACTTTCAGCAAATAAACAAGATATATTAGGCTATATTCTTCTTTGCTCATACTGTATAAAGGTATATTCTTTATCAGAATGATATTACCAATGAAGGGTACGATTTCGATAATGTTTAATTTGTTATAGAGTCAAGCGTCTGATGCATCTCAGCGTATGTCGCTCATTCTAGTTATTTTCAAAGTTCCTATTTGGGTGGTCGTATGTAAGTTAGATATTAGTTACTGGATTTCCCACAGCTTTTTGAGATATTTTCTGTCTTCTTTTTGATCCAACCAAATCCACTTTCGATGCAATAATGCATCCGCAATCGGGCGAAAGGGGCGAAAAAAGCGGCTCTTCATCATAAAATATATAATAGTGAAAAGGGTGGAAAGTGAACCTGTTTTGGCGAAGATAGTAGAAGAAAGAGTTGAACGGGTGCGCAAATTTGGAACGGGCGATGGGAAAGGGGAACCCCTCCATGCAAATCCGGGATGACTGAAGGGTTGAAGCACGAAATTTGTGAAATATTACGAAAATACGGTGAAGGAAGAGTACTTTTATCACTATTAGATATAAATGTGTGGTGTGTTATTTTTAAGTTTAGCATAAGGATTAGGGAAACCAGGATTTTGTACGTTCTTAACTTTCTAAACTCACAATTACAAGAATAATGCTCTTATCGTTGTTGTTGGACAAATAAATCAGCAATGTGTTTCACAAATGTGATTAATAACAGACAACATAAGAATAAATGTTACAAAATATATTAGTAAGAACCTCGTCAAATAAAAGAGTTAAACTCCACTAATATAAGAAACACTAGCTTCAAGGACTCCCTACGGAGTCTGATTAAAAATTTTGTCTACATGGATACCTATATGTTCTAAGTTCCCACAAATTCCAAGAGGGAAGGTCGGGCGCTTCGCGCCCGACCACAGGGCTGCGGCATTGCGGTGCCTCGCAAAAATTTTGGACAGACCGACAAAAATAAGCACTGGTAAGAATGGACTTGCCAAAAATTTTGGACAGACAGACCTCATGTGTAAACTGGTGGGAATAACTCGACCTCGTGAGAACAAAACTCAAATCTGGCGTCAGATTCGGATTCAGCACGATCGAAACCCCCGGGTGGAAAAAATCAGTTCCGTTTATGCTCTGGTTCGCAAAACTCATAATTGGCTACTTTTTGCGCAAAAATTACCCTTTTTGGCTATTTTTTGAAAAAAATCCAAAATTTGAAAAAAATTGCGCAACATACTCAGCTCGTCGGTACGAACTTTTTAAGCTGTCACGCGCCAAAAAAATTGCGGCGTAAGGGGTCTAACGACCAGGTCAGCACGCCCGGAGTGACCGCTTTCACTTACTTTGGGGAATTTGGGCCACGTTATGTACCCACAGATTTTGAGGATGCCTCTCTTTGAATACACCAACTCCTCTTTCGAGAATTTCCGAGTTACCTCGGCCACACAATTCCTGGATATACAGAAAACTTTTGACTAGTCATTGCTATATTGTGTCCATGGTCCAACTCGGCTAATAGCGTAAAACATCACACAAAATGTCCTGTAAACAATCACACACATCAAAGAACAGTTTTAATATTGCTCTAAACCGTACAAACTACAGCCGGAAAAGGCTTCATGGAATAGTTTCTCACACCCACGTTAACGTTAAATCCCCAATGGCTTTCACAGCGATATCTGATCATAAGGATTTTAATGTCCTTGCATAACATTGCGATTACAGCACATAAATGGACGACATTTATTTTGAAAGACGCGTTTTACGCTGGATGAATTTGAATGGCAGCCAATTTTAAAGTTGCAAAGTGATTGTAAAGTGATATGCTGGAAAAGCAGAGTATTTTGCTTCATTAACCGTGGAAATAGCTTTTACAGGCAATGCACAATGGAGGAACAGTTTGCATTTGACTATTAAATACTGTGAAAAATCACCATTGCAAAAACATTTTAATAATTTCTTATGTGAAATTTTAGAGCTTAAGGAACATAAATGAAAATATCCTTCGCCACAACGTCACAATTCGAGCTCCAACGTCTAGTAGTTTGTACTTAGTTTAAGCCATAATTAAGTTTATGCCTAAACGGGCTCATGCTCCCGTGGTTTTACGGTAAATTTTCGTAATCACAATTCAAAAAGTGCACAGCTAAACGTCACCTTGACATTTATCTAAAATTATATCCTTTAAAGTAACACTAATAATAAAATATCTCGGATACTGTCGCGCGTTAAAATAAGACGTGCCACATGAATCATCAATGGTCCTTTAAAATCGAAGAACAACGTAAAGTGCATTTAACCAACCTCAAAAAGAAACCTGTAATTAACGACAAGTGGTATAAAGCAAAAGAATTTTTCAATTTGGAAGTCACGAGCCAATATTACGTAAGAGAGATAATATGCCGGTATCAGCATTGAGATTCTGCGAAGAGGTGAAATTATCCCTTTTTCTCCAGGTAGCATGACTTGGGAGTAAATCGACATTCTAATAATTACTGAAAATGTACTTCAAAATGAACATTTAAAGTGGAATTGTAAATGCCGTTCAATTTTACAAATTGAATTATAAACGAATATAAGAACGACGCTGTCACCCACTTTTCAAAAGTTATGTTAAAATATGTAGAAAATTTGGTCCCCATTTTCTTTTTCCTCTCTTTTTATTCTAAAATTGTCGATTTTGAGAGGAATGCTTGTCGTAATTTTAAATTTGCGTTGACAAAATACTAAACATGCTATTGATAAATGAAACAATTTCAGCCAAACATTCAGAAATATTGGGGGAAATATCAATGCTTACATTTAAGCATTATATAATCAGGTTACGAAATTTCCGTTAGACCTTAACGCTCAAAAGTGCTTTAAAAAAATTCCTTTCTGTCAGTCAACTTTTTTCCCAGTCGAACTTTGAGACAGCAAAACATAAAAAGTTTATGTGAAATAGAAAAACAAACAAACGTCGAAGCGACACAACCGTGGACTCTCGCAAAAGCAAATAAATTATAAAGGGCAAAAGGGAAAGTCGAAATTGAATATAGCCTATATTTTTTGAGAGAAATTCTTCAGTAAACAAAAATTTCAATGGGATAATGGGGTTTATCGCAGGAAATGGGTGCGCTGGCTAAAAGCAGTCTACATAAGATGGCATTCAGCTCAACCGGTTTTCGCTTTCCGGGAAATTGAGTGATTTTTCAGAAATAAATAAATGAAAATACATAAAAACAAAAATTCAGTAATTCATTCACGAATTTTCATTCGTTTGAGCGACGGCGATTTTATATAAAATAGTCACAGTGTAAAAATTATAGCTGATTACGTAAATTTTGTGACTAGAAGTACGCTCATTTTAATACAATAAAGCCAAGAATTTATATATTGTATTTGATAATAATCTTAACTTGAGAAGCTGGGAAGCATTAATTTTTTGCAATGAAAGTGATAAAAAATCATAAATAGCTGACATCGAAAACTGTAATCACAGAAATATATTAGCTGCACGGAAATAATGTAATAAGTTATTTTTAGAATAAACACTAGAAAAGGTCGATATTTGTTCAGATTAGAACCTGCTTGATCCGTCCCGATTTATATGCACCAGATCGCTTTCCCTTTCATTACTCTGTTGCCTTTGAGTTATTTTCGGGAACAATATTCGTTCTTTTTGTTTATTTGCTCAGCTCTTGACTGTTGTATCGCAAGAGATAATTTTATGGAAAGGTATATTAAACCTATCACTAGCGTTTAAATTAAAATGTCGCAAATTACAATCAGTCGATTTTAACAGGCTTGAATAAAAATTTATATAAAAGGTTATGAGGTCATCGTTCTATACCATAGAAAAAGAATAGAACCCCCTTCCATTTATTGCAAACAAAATATAAAACTACGCATAGCATAATTCCTTATGTTAAAATAAGAAATAATCTTCAAGTTTATAAGTTACGATTATTTCGGAGAGCGTTTCTCGTTGTACAGCGGAAAAATCGTGCGAGTTTTCCTGCAAATTATTTCCAGCGTTTCTGGATGCCGTCAGGAATTGATTGAGTGTCATTGTTAAGTCGATTGCATTATTTATTGAAAGTGGAAAAAGGATCTGAAAATCATGACTTTAACTTGAAATGAAAAAATTCTTGTAAAGTTTCTAAGCAGTCTAATCTCAATTGTCATGATAAGTTTTTGGTTTACGGTAAAGCATTACATAGTAGTATATTGCCGCCATTTGAGATACGTCAATCACGTCGAGATTAACTGAATGTTGCATCTCACTCATAAACGATAGCCCATTTCGATTCAGAGCTATACGAATGTTTGGCTTCTAAAATGAGTATTGGAATGTATGGTGTGAATTTTTAAAATCAATATTACACTCACATTTGTTCGAGGTATTATGTAATTTTCCAATATTTTGAGGAGCTGATTATAGAAAGCATCTTGTGTTTCTTTGTCATATGATTTGAATACACCTTAAATATGCATTATTTCCATGTTATGAGCTATATCAAAAAATCAAAACACGTTACAGTAACGAATTTTAATTTCATTCCAATCGTTCTTTGCATGCTTCAAGGGTGGACGCGGACCGACTTTTTACCCGGTCCGGACCGGACCGACCTCGTGCCCGGTCCGGTCCGGACCGGAAGTAAAATTTCTCAAAAAATCTGAAAAAATTTTCCGAGGTCAAATTTCTTAAAAATTGTAGTTTTTATTAGTTTTCGGTATTTTAAGCTTAATTAGAATATTTTTTGCAGTCTTAGGCTTAATTTGCAAGTTGTAGGACTTTAGATGTTTTCCTTGAATTTTTGCCAACATGTCATAAAAAGTCACATTTTCTGGTGAAATTTTGATAATTTTTCAAAATTAGCGTAAAGTGTAAATGCCTCAAATATTCAGAAGTCTCAAATATTCAATAGGTGTAATATGTCACAAAAAATTTAAGCTAGATCTGAGCTAAATTTGATTTGCTTTGTCAAAATTCCCTCTACTTTCAGAAAAGGACTCTACTCTACTGTCGGAAAAGTTGGAGTAACTCTCCAAAAATAGACTAATGTTTTTGGCACCTTCAAGAAAGCACTCGGCCGTGCCCGATAGGGCGCGCCCGAGCGAAAACTTTTGAGTATTTTGCCTCAGCATTGAATATTTTCAAAAGAAATTTTCTCCAACCTCACATAATTTTTCAAAAATTTTGCAAAATTTTCGCAAAAATTTTTTGAAAAAAACAGCATAACTATTTTTAATTTTGATTAGTACTAGTATAAACGGTGTCTATGAAATCATTATTGTTTATAAATTATGCTTGAAATTTGCATCTAAAATTGCGCCGCTATCTAATATTACAGCAAAAACTGATGGATAAAATCGCGCCGCAGGCGAAAAATTTTAAAGATCTCTAAGATACAATGTAAAGATCAAAGAAAAAGTTTTTAATGTGTGAGGTTGGAGATGAAAATTTTCAGTGTTGAGGTAATGTTTAATATATAATTTCGGTAATTTTTCGAAAATTTATCAAAAATTTGCACCAAATTAGGCACCCTTTAAAAAATTTTTCGTCGTGCCCGGTCCACATCGGCGTTTCTTGTATCAAAAAGCGTGACGGCCAATTTCAGCCAAAAATCAAATGAGGTCTTGTCAAAGATTTTTTTTGCCAGAAAGCAAGTTCAGGTGTTCCTCTATCACACCTGGTAGGTGAAATATTCGTCCGTATTGTTATTATTGAGATTTTGGGCTTCAAAGTTGGTATACTTTGCGTTTTTTAGTGTAAAATGGGTCAACTTTGAGACCCGATTTAGAAATAATAACAATAGAGATGAATATTTCACTTGTCCAGTATGCTCGACTAACACCTCAAATTTAACTATTTCAAAAAAAATCTTGGCTAAGACCTCATCTGCGCCCATTTCGACATTTTTTAGATTTTTTTGCCCAAAAATGGCCATTTTCGTGTATTTTCGAGGAAAAGCGAATTAGAACGTTAGAAATCGACTAGGATTTTTGGTACTTACCCTATTTCGGATACGGCGAGTCCGAATTTGACCTCAGATCGGGGGTGGTCCCGCCACGAAAGTTGGGAAAATTGCGTTTTTTGGCGTTTTTGGCCTAGAACAGCCCTGATTTCTTGGGGTATACCGTTTTCGGGTGCGGGGATTCCGATTTTGAGCTCAGATCGGGGGTGGTCCCGCCACGAAAGATTGGAAAATTGCGTTTTTTGACGTTTTTGGGCTGGAAATGGCGGGAAATTGAGGTTTTTGTTATGTTTACTGCCCGGCACTTGTGCTGAGGCATTTTCCTGGACACGGACTTTTTGTCCGGGGTGTCGGTAACCTTGTCGAGTGATCTCACAAGGCCCCCAGGAACAATTTTTGGAGTTTAAATTCGACTTTTGTCGGGTTTTGTTATGAGAAATGGCTAAAACTGGCCATTTTCACGTGGATTTCACGTAAGCAAATTGAATTTTAAAATTCTGGCGCTCTGTTTTATGCCAATTGCCTAAGGCAATTGGCATAAATTCCAAAGTGACCCCCCAGTCAAGAACACTAAATTTTAACTTATAGAGTCCAAATTCCTCAGCCCTGAGGAGATCCAGGAACTTGGTTCCCGCATGGACAACTTCTTGGCACACATGCGTACAAACATGCCCATGGAAAATGTGAAACAAAAAGGGTAAGTTTCATTCCAAAAGTTATTGATTAATCAAAGATCACATTTCAGGCATATGTTTTTCCGCCATGGGCTGGAGTTCACCAGGGAGTGGGGCAACCTCACCTGGTTCACCGAGCAGGCCATCGAATCGACTCACGCCGCCTACGCTCGACAAGCGCGCCGCTACAAGATGGTCGACGACAGGCGCCAGATCTTCATGCTGAAGTACTGGTTCAGCCAGTGCCTTCTGGAAGCGAGCAGGCCGCGCCCGGACGATGCAGAAGAATACGAATTCTGGGACGACCCGGCCTTCTTCTACGATGATGCCACCGACGAATGAGCCGCGCAGCGTAACATTAAATTTTTTGTTACCTTTTTTCATTTTCAGGCGAAAAATCCGGTAAATTTCTGATAATTTACAAAATAAAATTTCTAATATTTCAATTCCAGGTGAACCGCGGCAGCCTACCTGTGGGCGTCATACACAGGGTTGGACACTCGGGGTCGGTGTCACTTGAAATACCACTGGGTAATGTGGGAGATCCCAAAAAATTTTTGTAAGTTTTTTACTGTATTGTTTTTTAAGCCGTTAATTTGCTTTATTTTCATGTTCGCCGATGGCTGGAAAACGACGACTCAGGTAAGCTCTCTTTCAAATTTGGGTTTCCCTGGTCAAAAACGGCCAAAAACACAAAAGGGGCAGAACGCCAAACCGAATGCCAAAAATAGTGCCAAATTTGGATTCCCCGTACCCGAAAACCCTCGGGGCAAAAAACCCCCCACTAAACCCCAAAACAGAAAATAGGCAGAACGCGAAAAACCCCCAACCGAATGCCAAAAATATTGCCAAATTCGGATTCCCCATCCCCGAAAACCCCCGGGAGCAAAAAATCCCCCCGCTAAACCCTCAAAAACAGAAAATGGGCAGAACGCCAAAAACCCCCCAACCGAATGCCAAAAATAATGCCAAATTCGGATTCCCCGTACCTGAATTAGGGTATATACAAAACATCTCGGGATTTTATCGACAAAAACAGGCCTGTCACACTTTTTGATACAAAACCATACAAAAAACGCCGACGTGGGTCCGGTCCGGACCAGCTCAGGGGTCGGTCCGGTCCGCTCGTCCACCCTGGCATGCTTTATATAAGCCTTTATGCATACACATGTTGGATATCGTTTTAATTTTTATACATCTGCTTTTCAGCATTTTAGGTCTTAATTGGGTAAATATAACTTTTTAAACAACTACGACTATACAGGGTGAGCCATTTATTTCCCCCCTTTTCTTTTGAAATTTTGAATTTCAAATTCGCGCCAAATATATATGAGTAATAGCTCAAATTGTAGCTAAGACTTTGCCATTTATTAACAAAAATGTGGCATAACAATGACCCCACAACTGAGATGCCTTAAGATCAATTTTAGCCATTTCGCGATTTTTTGTGGGCCTTTTTAGCTGAATTTATTTGAGGGTATTATACAGAAAATGTCGGAAATTTTATCGACAAATATCACTTTTTCACCTTATGATCCCCAATACAAAAATTATCGCGTCGAACATGGGTCCGGTCCGGACCAGCTCAGGGTTTCGGTCCGGTCCGCTCGTCCCTGGCATGCTTTATATAAGCCTTTATGCATACACATGTTGGATATCGTTTTAATTTTTATACATCTGCTTTTCAGCATTTTAGGTCTTAATTGGGTAAATATAACTTTTTAAACAACTACGACTATATTTTATTTTCACAACTCGTTCTTCTCGAGAACTCCAAATATTGCAGAGATAATGCTAAACCTCACACCTTAAAGGTAGCAAATACAGGAAGGACTTAATTCTAAAGTATACAGTAAAGTGATAAAAAATTGAAAAATTGAACTTTTAAAAGTTTGGAGTATAGATTACCTCTAGTCTGATACGGTCCAGAAATTTCACGCTTTGACTTATATTCGTCTTTTGGCGTAGTAATTTCACGCATTCCATTAGTGCGACGAAGTTCATTAACATAGTTGAGCCAAATATTCACTATATTACTCCAGCCTTCAGAAACATACATCGTTGAAAATAGAGATTCGAGCAAGGAAGGATGTGGTTTGGATAAATGTAAATCAATTTTCGGTGCCTCCTAAATTAACAAATAGCGACTTAAAATAGTATTCTTGAGTTCAACTTCTGAAGAATGCTACCTAGAAAACGATTAAGCCTAGCTTTGTAGTAAGTCTTTCAGTTAGCGAAAATGAAATAAATACTGATTTCGAAAATAATAATTCCAATTTTGCGGATATTGTTGCCGTTAATACGGTTACTAACTAGTTAATACTGTTGCAACCCACGTTCGGGTCCGAGCTCGGGCAGGGCGTGGAAACGAGAGCTGGACCTGGCCCGTGCCGGCAAAATTGATCACAAAGTTTTCCCAGGTATATTTGTGGTATACTTACCTTTACTATAAGTGCATTGAGAGTAAAGCGAGCACAATACGCTATACTTTGCGCCCAGTAGCCACCTTCGAAGAATAAACACAGAGGAATGCCCAAGGAAGTCAGCTTTCCTGTCATATATCCATACATTCCAGGTGTGACCTCTTCTTTTGCGCCGTCTCCTAAATTGTACGATTCCACACGGTTAACGCAGAATATTACACTCTTTATACGTAGAACGTAAATATCGGCTAAAATGTAGTTTCGACCCGGAACGGTGATTCTGGTGCTTATACAATAATGGTGTATTTAGTGATTCTCCGTCCGCTATATAGGATTACAAAGAACATTTTTACAACGAGTCGTTGCATATCATGAGCCATGACCGGATAGAAACTTCCAGAGTCCGAATTAAACCGGACCCGGAATTTTCAGAGTCTCAATGAAACCGGACACGGAGTAAAATTTCACTCGCATTCTGGAAAATCCGGGGCCATGCACAGGTTTACCAGTTTTCATTCCGTTTCCGGGATGGAATGACCCGAGGTAAAAATCTTTTGAATTGTGTTTAGCACTTCAAACCCCCCTAAATGCATCGTAACCTTCCAAATTTACGGTCATTTCCGTAAAACTACACTCTTACCTACGTATTATAAAGCACAAAATGCTGGTTAAAATGTGTTCCGCTTAATATATTTACTATGCCCAAGTGGATTGGAAGTAATGAAGTAAAACATGGGGTAAGTGTTACCTAAAGCAGCGTCGAAACCACAAGAAACAAGGATAAGTTGTGGCTGCCAGTCAGCTATAACTGGCATGACCAAGAAGTTAAAGATGGAAGCATACTCAGAATCGCCGTATCCTTTCTGATTTAGAGGGACGTTGATTGTATTTTTATCTGCAATGCAAAGAAAAACATAAACTCAGCCACATCAGTAACTCATACATGGTTGAAGAGCGCAACTTTCAGGCAAATTCGGCCAAAACGTTCCATGTTCAAAACCTGTAAAATTGAAATTATAAAATACGTTTAGGTTGTGTGTACTTGTATTTGATTATGTTTATAAGAGTTCATTAATTAATCAACCGTGATATTTTAGATTATGTAGACATTTTAATGCCGAATTAGCGAAGGATAATGGAGGAAAATTGTTATAAAAATTTAAATTAGATATTTCTTGAAATGCAAACGGTGTATGGAGATGAGTCGTATTCCGGTATCATTTTCGACCGCATATTGCGTTCCTTGGCCGGCATGTACATCCCAATCCACAATTAACACTCGATCCACTCCTAACTTTCGAGCCTAAGTATTATATTAAGGCTATTTTCCACTTCACTGTTCACTTATGGCTCACCTTTTTGGCGCAGATGGCTACATTATTAAAAATGCAAACGCCGCATGCTGCGTCGAAAGAGGCGTGATGTCCCGGGGGTCGAATGGCTGCGAACCCATTAGTTCCTCTGTAACGAAAAATCGGATCCCTCTAAGTCGCAAGGTGTCCTTCCCCCACGAATAGAATAACCCACTTTTTGGGGGTCCCGGACCCCAAACTCGCGAGTACCACCCAAAAACCCATGATTTTAGGGGGGGGTTATCAATGTCAGATTTGGGGTTGACATACGTGAAAACGTGACATCCGTGTGACACGTGTGTCACGTAAAAGGGCAAGTTTCGCTGCGCCGCTCGGATCCGGGCGTGTGATACGTCAATCGCTTCGTCTCCGCGAGACAAGACGATTGGTACCGGTCTCCCCGACAAAAATCGATTCTGCCGGGATTTATGGCTTCCGGAAATCCGGAAAATCCTGGATGACCAAGGGCGCCGCCAAGCGGCGAAGCCGCGGGGGCAGTCCTATGGAACATTTATTTAAAAAATAGTTATCTTTTATCAATTTTCATCTATCCATCCCCGGTACCTTTCTAATGGCATGTTATTCATTTTGGAAAAGTTAATTAATACGGATTTTTCAGCACGTTTTCCATTAGAGTTATAGCACATCCAGCACTGAGTGACGCAGCATCCCATGTATTTTCGTTGACATAAATAAATTCGTAGTTTGAAGAAAACTCTTCTAATTCTTCCTGAATATAAAAGAAATAGATGATCATTTCACTGACATAAAATGTGCATTTTAACAATCGCAAAAAAAAACAAACAAAAAAGTGTCATGTAATTGCAACTACCAGGAGAGAACCGAAAATCGCGGACTGAGTTCGTTATCTCATTTTTAAATTTTGAATTTTGCCGGCTATGCGGCCGCGGCTGAAACGTTCTCTTCATTGAGAGAGAGAAGAGACGACAGACAAACAGAGCGTGCGCCGCACACTAGCACCGAATTGATATGCATTTTCCAAAAAGAGAGTGTGACTTTGGTTAATTCATACTCTCTCTTTGGTTATTTCCCACTGCATATGCATTGGAAAATGCATATCAATTCGGTGCTAGTGTGCGGCGCACGCTCTGTTTGTCTGTCGTCTCTTCTCTCTCTCAATGAAGAGAACGTTCCAGCCGCGGCCGCATAGCCGGCAAAATTCAAAATTTAAAAATGAGATAACGAACTCAGTCCGCGATTTTCGGTTCTCTCCTGGTATTTCAATAGTAAAAAGAAATATTTTGTAATTTCATACCTTGTTAGACATATTTTGAGTTGATTTTATTTTTTCTACATAGTCTGCACTGTGGACAAGGCAAATATCCTCTACAGAAGCTCGATTGGATTCCAGTAAACAACATTTTTCTAGAAGATTGCTTCTGTATAACTCCCCGCAACATAGACTGTTTTCGTTTCCCGAAACTGAATCCAGAATGGATTTTAGACGAATAGGTTTTTCAATATTTGTGTCGTCCCATTCACAGCGATGCAATAACATTCGCTCATCGCTTATAAAATACGTACTGTTCATTAGTATTTATATTTCAAGTTCAATTATTGAACGTGAAATGGATGAAAATAAGCAAATTGGAAAATGAATAGTACACAGTCACGTAAATATGTTTTTTTTTCTATTTGTAAACAAATTATTGGAGTGTATGTTTCCCATGCGCTCTAAGTGATGGGACTTAAAGTTATCAGTAGAAAATTATCAGTAGAATATTGATACTACCAATGATATTGTCATTTGAGGCAAAAACAAATTCGTTTATAAGAATATGAAAATATAAAACTGAAGCATTTCGTTTACCAAAACGTTCCAACATATTAGGTTGGAAACTAAGTTTTGACACTCGAGGCAAGGTTTATTCCCGGAAAATCGAGGGTCCGGAAATTTTGCCGATTTTACCTCTATAGGGGTTTTTTGATGCGGGGAATCCGAATTTGAGGTTAGATTTTAGGTGGTCCCGCCACGAAAATGAGGAAAACCGCTACTTTCTTCTACTTGGTCAAAAATGGCCGAAAAATGCCCATTTTTGGCGCAATATGAAAAACCCAATTGTAGATTCGGAATCAGAGCATCAAAATACCCCTAAAAACAAATTTTGCGAAAAATTGTTCTACATTTTCAAAAAAATCGATTTTTTGCAAAACCATGTGGCCAAAATCCCCCTATGGTCAAAAAAATCAAATTTTTTCGTATTTTTCGCGAAGTGTGTTTTTAGGGGTATTTTGATGCGCTGATTTCGAATCTGCAATTGGTTTTTTCGTATCGCGTCAAAAATGGCCATTTTTGGGCCATTTTTACCAAAAATGGCCATTTTTGAAGAAAATAGCGGTTTTCCTAATTTTAGTGGCCGGACCACCTAAAATCTGACCTCAAATTCGGATTCCCCGCATCAAAAAACCCCTATATAGGTGAAATCGGCATAATTTCCGGCCTCTCGATTTTTCGGTTAGAAACCCTGCCTCGAGTGTCAAAACTTTGTTTCCATCCTAATAAATTATCTACTTCCTCAATAGAAGAAAATATAGAAGATATAACGAACGCCTAGTGATTGAGGCCAGCGTGCGAGAGATGGCGAGTGGTAAAAATCGGTTCAATGTTTGTAAATTATCAATTATACTCGTTTTTATGCGTGATTTGGGGATGTGCAAAAGTCACTGAAAACATACCAACCATTTTATAAGATCATTAGTAATTTAATTTACAATTACGTCAATATTACACGCGCTGTTTGCAACTCTTACATTATTCGAAAATACAATTATACGTTAAAATTATCACATTATTACTCCTGATCATGATTTATAAATATTTGCATTTTAAAATGTAGATTCAGATCACATCGACAAATAATATATTGACATGGAAAATTTGTACAATTATGTTGAAAAGGATGATTAACAAAACATAAAATCGCTACAATAATTCCCTTTTTAGTTTTTAGTATATTCTTCAGCATTCACATTGAGAAAAAATGGAATAGTTACATAATTTAATAAACAAGATATACATATTGTTAAAAGTAGTAGTCACGGTAAGCCGACTTTCGTCAAGTGAAATATGAATAAAATTTAGCCTAACTAGGAAATATTTTACCCGGATTCATTATATTATTTGGGTCCAACATTTTCTTTATGTTTTTCATCAATTCTAGTGTACTTCCACCGAATTCTTCTTCCATATAGCGCATCTTGCCAAGTCCTATTCCGTGCTCACCTGTACAAGTTCCACCCACCGAAAGTGCTCGTCTGAAATTGTAAGAATATTATGGGAAAGATGATCTACAAATATACATATGCGGCAGATCAAACTGACTGACCGTTCAAACTGACATGGCCGTCAGTTTGAACTAGTTCATGTCAACATTAACTATTTCAAACTGAAAATATTTTGTAATTTACAACGAACTTCGCTAACTAATACCTGTAATTACTCCCCCCGGAGGAGTAATTTTTCAACTACCCCCGAGGGGGAGTAAATATAAGGGAGGGGAGTAATTTTAGGAAGGGGAGTAATTTTTCAAAATTGTTGGGATTTTTGGCCATTTGTAAATCATTTTTCTGAAAATTCTGTCGAAAAAAATCAATAGGGTCCCCCCTATGGTTTTTATGCAAAAAATTGGTGTTTTTGGATATCTCTAAAAAATAGCTAAAAATAGACTATATTTTGTCTAAATTTTGTCTATTTAATTAGGCATACGAAATACTAGCTAAAAAGAGCAAAAAATGGGAAAAATCGCATTTTTTTGGGGGGAGTAATTCTAGGGGGGATAATTTTAGGGAGGGGAGTAATTTTTCAACTACCCCCGAGGGGAAGGGGGAGTAAATGTAAGGGGGAGTAATTTTAGGGGGAGTAATTACAGGGATTACGGTAGCACATATATGTAAGAAAATATTTGTATGATAATCCCAATATATAATTTAAGAAAAAGGAAAATTGGCTAAAAAAGTACCTAATGTAAGCTCTCTAATTTTGACCCCCCTCTCTATTTCTGACCCCCCTATACCTCGATTGAATCAAAGAAAATTTACCTCACAATTTTATCCGATAAATTCCAAACAGCGTTCATTTCATTTTTATCTTCTTCGTATATAGGAAATATACAGTGGAAATTACCTTCGCCCACGTGACCAACAATAGTGCCTGAAAAGTGCGCTTTTGTTTAGACGCATGATTTAATAAATACAAACCCAACCATATAGTCCAGACTGTTGAATGTCATTTTGTATAGCACATATTATATGTGGAAGTTGTGAGATTGGAACACAAACGTCTGTCAGAAGTCCTTTAGAGTTAGGCCGAGTTTTCAAGGTTGCGTAATATGCCGTGTGGCGTGCCTTCCATAATTGTCTTATTCCATCCGAATCAATTGACAAATTGAAGTTGGTCCCCTGATTGGATGTGCATAGCTCTTCTAAAATAAATTCATAATCCGAGGCAACTAAGTTTGAGCTTTTACAATAATATTATTACTAAATTTAGTTCCTAATTTATTTATACAAATATGATATCAATGTACTAACGATATACATATCTACAAAATTTTAAACAGTACCTCATAGATGCCTTAAATTATGTATTACTCACGAACAGGTCTTTCAGTAAAAGATTTCTCTCTTACATCATTTGCATAGAATTGAAGATTAGAATGCAAGTTTTAAGTGCTTCCACTGTAAAATACTTGTAATTAACTTCCGACTTTTGAAACCAGGAACGCTTGAGGCAGAGAATAAAGTTGCTTTATTGTAACGTTTCGACGTTTTACGTCTTTTTCAAACTCAAATATGGGTAATTAAACCCTGGTCATTTAACACAGTAATATAATTCCGCTAAAATGGAAAAATAATAACTTAAATGCTTGAATAACTCACTAACGGATTGAAGTTGATCCTCCACTTCCCTTTCAGTCGCACCATGGAATTCGAAAAATAAAGTTGGCCTTTCATGCATTGACATGTTGTTATGCAAATTACATGCAACTATTTGATTCTGGTCCAAAAATTCTGAAATATCAAATGTGAAACAAACCAGCAAACAAAGTGAGAAATTCGCTTTGAATTCGCAAATGACTCTCTGTAAAAATGAAGAAGCGCCTACTATTTGGGCGCGAATTCAATCTGAATTACTCACTTTGTTTGCCTGTTATTTTATGTTTTATTTTGCTTAATTATTAGCTTTTATAATCCGTATATATCCAGCTATAAAACTGCTCCCGTAACGCAAGCTTATGCCCAAGCATAAGTTTGTTCTAAACATAAGAGTACGTCCTTTTAATTTGCATTGTGCCTATGCATAGGGCAAAATTTAGCTTCAGGTAGACTGTCGTTTCATCGTATACAAGTTCAAAAACATAAAAGGGAAAACTAATGCCTTCGTTTGTAATAAAATGTAACACGCACCTACTCTGGCAATGGGAATGGCTAATTGACGGATATTCACCACAGTTTCGATTGCTTGAGACACTTCATCGAATGGACACACAGCCGCGCCAAGAGCGGGAGGGCGAGCTTGTAGATTCACACACGCCGATGTGATTACTCCCAGCGTACCTTCGGAACCAATGAAAAGGTCTGTAAGATTGTATCCTGCGCTACTTTTCCTAAAGTATTAAGTACTTTTGTACTATAAAATTAAATTGTGTTAATTGATCTTTTTTCATTTTATATAGGCTAATATGCAAAAATTATGTTAAATTGCAGTTAAATGTTTTGCAGCTTGCATTTTGTGCCCTATGTCAAGACAGGAATTATGGGTAAAATTTTAAAGGCCGATTCATAACGATAGAATTGTGTGTAATATTTAAACAAAAATAAGACAGTTTTTAGGATGTGAAACCAACCATGGTCTCCTGTTCTTGCCTCTAGTATCAATTATATCACCATTAGGGAGTACTACTTCCAGATTCTTTACATTTGATTTCATTGTGCCATAACGAACGGAAGTGGTACCGCTAGCACCAGTTGCGACCATTCCACAGACATAAAACCATGTTATTAAAAACCAAGTTATTAACTAAAACCACTCGTGCGAATTTTGACGATGGAAATTAATTAGTGTTTGTTACTATTCTAAAATTATAAGTGAACTAAATAAATAAAGCATTCCACATACAGACGCATCAGCTCCGGGATCTAAAAATGTTTAGTTTCATTCGAAATCCAGAATAATGTTCAATGTTAATTTAAGATTTATGAAGATTATAAAGCTTTCCTAGGATGCAGACCATTAGGTTTGCATACTGTTACTTACTGTTTTTAACTAAGTAACAATGTAAATGTACAGTAGTATTAAACTCTGCTTGCTTAATTGTTGGCTAGAATATAGTTTAGCCCCTCTCATAAGACGTCAGGAACGGCGTGAGTTCCCATTGTGCCTGCGTAAAAATAGCTAATCGAATTAGCTGCAAGAGATGCATTTCGGTACCCGGTACATAAGTATAAAGTTAAAGCGCAAAAATCAAATACTAACGAAATTACTGCCAAAAATTCATTCTTGCTTGACGAGATAAGCAACTTCTACGAATACACCATATAAGTTTATGGCATTCCTGGCGAGTTATGAGCCACGGCGAAAAACCCGGTTCTTAATTCAGATGTAATTTCATTAACTAGAATTATACTCGAGTTATGTTTGTACTAGTTTAATTGTAATTTCAAACTAATTAGCAATTAATTAAGACTACTAAATACGAACCCACACTAAACCACAGTCCTGTATTACGTATCCACTCATTGAGTGCTATTCGTGTGATTCCTGGTTGCACTGTACAATCAAAGTCGACCTCGTTCATTTCGAGGACTTGGTTCATACGTTTGAGGTCCAAACTTATTCCGCCCTGTAAATATTAATTACAGTTAAAATTTGGTTAACTTTTTATATTTCGCGGGATATATTATATTTCCACCAGAAGTATTATACGGAGCAATCATCAAGAGTCCTACTTTCTCCTTCTAGTGGAAAACCGCATTATTTGCAAAATACTCTTAATAGGTTGGATCTTTAAAATTAAATAAAAATTCTTACTACGGCACGAGCTCAATAATATTATTGTGAAAATCCTGTAAATCTAGGAAAAACTATATATTTTCTCTTTTCGCTCCCTTGTTTCTAGTGAAATGGAATTGATAATATAAATTTCCATTGTGTAAAATTTACAAAAACATGAATTCTCGCAGCTAATTATAAATGTTTGCCAAATTTAAGTTTGATTATTTATGTCATACCAGCGTAGGAATGACGCCGCCTTCCAATCCAGTTCCGGTGCCGAAAGGAATCACAGGAATCTTCGTCTCATTGCAAACTCTCACTATGGCAGACACTTCTTCTGTTGAGCCGGGTAGTAATACCAGATCGGGTATTTTAGGTCTTAGAATGTCGAAATTTATTAATTAGAGAAATAATAAAATGTATATCAAACTTATTAAGAATAACGTATAAAAACTAGGGATCGGAATTTTACACCGAGTCCGAGCGATTCCGAGTCCGGACTCGGTAGGGTGCCAATATCAGTTGACGAGTCCGAGTCCGGACTCGCCGAGTCCGTTTGAATTTTATTTTTCCCGCCAATTTTTGTTGTTGTCAAAAACTTGTGTTTTTACTGTTTTTCACTAGTATTTCGTATTTTTACTATAAATAGACAAAATTTAGACGGTTTGGTCTATTTTTTAGCGATTTTTTAGATTTTTGAAGAAATTTTACATGCAAATTCAAATTTTACCTGTATTTTTCCAAAAATTTTTAGTATGAATATAACCGGTTTAGGTCGACTATTTAGCTCCTGAATAAGCGTTATAGATGGGTGCCATATTTGTACTTCTTCGGCAATTTTTTTAACAAAATTTCTATGAAAAATAGGCGCATCTAAAATTTCGCCGGGATAAAATCGCGCCGCAGGCGAAAAAAATTTGAAAAATGTACGATATAAGAGAAAAATCAAAGAAAAAATAGCGCCGCAGGCGAAAATTTTGAAAAAATGTGTGAGGTTAGAGAAAATTTTCTTTCAAAATTTTCAATGTTCAGGCAAAAATTTCAAAATTTTTTCCTCGGTCGCGCCCTATCGGGCACGGCCGAGGGCATTCTTAGGGGGTGCATAAAGATTGCGGAATGCTTGCTGTAGCTCTGCTATACCATATATATTTGGTCGCATTAAAAAAAGTGAGCAGAAAATTATGAAGACAAATAAATAGGCATGGAAATCCGTAGGCCGAAATTTTGGGAAAAATGGCCACTTATAATGAAAAATGGAAGAAAAAAGAGCGCCGCAGGCAAAAATTTTTAGAAAAATAAGGCTGTCTGCAAAAAAGGACATTGAAAATTTTGTATATTCTTCAAAAAAGTTCAAAAATTTCGCTCGGCCGCGCCCAAGGGGCACGGCCGAAAATAACCGAGTCCGAGTCCGTCGGACTTGGACTCGGACCCCCTTTTACCGAGTCCGAATCCGAGTCCGAGTCCGGACTCGTCAGATTTCCATTCACACCGAGTCCGAGTCCGTTTTGGACTCGGACTCGGAAAGACTCGGACTCGCCGATGCCTAATAAAAACATATATAAATAAACGAGTAAAGATTATGCATAATACAACAAGCTAATACAACATATAAGCTTACTGAAAATGTCCTTCGTCATGACCGTATGGAGTTCGGTGGCTTTCTTGAATTTTGACATATTCTGCAGAACCAAGCATCGACTCAAATTTATTTGCAAGATTCATACACATCTATAATGATTCAACTTGTAATAAAGATATACCAAAAAAATTCTCACCTGAGGTACTGAAGAGTAAAATCGTTTGATCTGATGGTTCTGTTTTGCAAGCATGATTAACTGTTCCTTAAATTAACTCGGGGTTTATAACTTAATTGAATCTTAGTACAGTCGAACCTCGGTAAGACAACAGACTGTCGTCTTATAGAGGTTCGACTGTACGATAAAAATTATTTCTTAGGCTTGAACAACCATAGATTTAGGCTTAAGCTTTTCTTAAGATATAAAGATGGAGAAAAAAGTGCGAAAAGAAAAATGTACATTTCATGAAGCACTTTTAAGTGAGAGCACCATAAGTGTGGACCAAAGCGCGAGGAGGGATTATTTTAAACCATTTTGGAAATCCTACTTCGAGTAAAGCGATAAAGCGACTCCGAACGTATACACACTAAAACGAGTAGAAGCTTTAACATCCAAGTGTGTTAATGTAAAGGCATTCTAACAACTCTCGAATTTGTTGGGCTTTGGCCGAATGCCACTGATGCACACTTTAGCTGGCTACGCTTGGTTTTGCAGGCCGCGCCGTATATGCCCGAAACCGGTGTCAATCGCCTCCATTTTCAGTCCTAACCCCGAAAAACACAATTTTTTTTTGGAGAAATGCAACCTCTTCCGCCCATGCATGCGAACATTCTCGATTTTTGCATGCGTGGGCCCATTTTTTGCACGCCCACGCATACAAATAAAAATTTTATTGTATGTTTTGCATGCGTGGGGGTCACATATTTCCCCACGCATGCTATTTTGTAATTTTCGTTTTAGTGTTACCGTATTCCCTGTAATTGCTACCCCCCTGAAATTATTACCCCCCCTCTAATTATTACCCCCCTGGAGCTCGAACGATTTATTATTACCCCCCTGTAATTATTACCCCCCAAAATGTGCCAAAAATAAGCCAAATTTTCTATTTTTGTTGTGTTTTTAGCTATGATTTCGTATTTCAAACTTAAATAGACAAAATATAGACAGTTTAGTCTATTTTTTACTGCTTTTAGCTTAAATTTAGATTATTGCCATATTTTTTTGCAAAATTTTCCTAAATGTGGCCAAAAATTCGCCAAATTTTGAGAAAACATGAGAAAGACGATGGAAACAACCGTTATTTCTGTTCTCGTTTTTATTATTTATTTAGACATTTCAGTACTGTTTTGTACTATTTTTTAGATAAATGTATATTTTTGCCACATTTTTTGCCAAATTGTGGTTAAAAGTTGCAGAATATTGCAAAAAAGTAGCAAAATTTTAGGAAGTTTTGCTTTTTAGTTTTAACTTCAACGAAAGGTAAAACTTTCGTGAAAATTCCTTTACAACATTTTAATGTAAAGGTTAATTTTAGGGATTTAAATCTGATATTATTATTCAAAATTTAACAAAATTTTGGCAAATTTAAGCAAAATATTTAAAAATCTCCTGAAAATTGCCAAAAATATAATAAAAATATAATTTAGTTTTTTAATAGTGTTTACTTAAAGTTTAAAATTTTTAAACTTTTTAGAATTCCGTTTTTGTATTATTTTTACTAGACCTTTATTTTGTTCCGTTATAAGAATAATAGAAAAATAATTCGTATTTTCGAATAAAAACGAAAAATTATCTATTTTTGATAGAACTTTCCATTTTCGATTTAGTCATCCATGCCTTTAGCCTTCAGTCAAATTTAGCCTTCACTCAAATTATAAAAAATTGTGAAAACTGAAAGGAAAAAATCGGTTTAATTTTGAAAATTATTTGAGAAATATAGCTAAAAAAGTAAAATTCATAGTCAACAATGATTCAGAGCAATAAATGCGCTTAAAAATTTAGAGATTAATTTTAAAATCATTCTGAAAATGGTAAACTTTCATAAAAATCTCACGAAAATTAGTAAAATATTGATAATAAATTAGAAAAATTTAAATCTTGCCCAAATAATTTCGGCCGCGAATTCAAAATGGTTTAAATTTTGAAAATTATTCGAGAAACTTTGACAAAAATGCGAAAAAGTTTCAGAAGTTTAGCTAAAAAGGTAAATTTTGACGATAAATTTTTGAAATATTCAACCCCAGAACACTGAAAATTTTTAGTTTTTCGTAAAAATTCTCAAAATTTTCGCCGCGCCTCCGGCGTGGCGACATTGAAATATTATTACCCCTCCTGTAATTATTACCCCCCCTCTAATTATTACCCCCCCCCTGGAGCTCGTTTGAAAAATTATTACCCCGGGGTAGTAATTACAGGGAATACGGTATTCTAATTTGCATGCGTGGGCACACTTAAATCGTATTAGGCTTAAGCTCCCGAACAACCCTTACGTTAGGCTACTGTGCACGCACAATCGGACTTAGTTTTAGGCTTAAGCTCCCGAACAACCCTTACGTTAGGCTACTGTGCACGCACAATCGGACTTAGTTTTAGGCTTAAGCTCCCGAACAACCCTTACGTTAGGCTACTGTGCACGCACAATCGGACTTAGTCTTAGGCTCCCGAACAACCCTTACGTTAGGCTAAACAACCCTTATAGACGCCAAATAAGCCATTAGGCTTGGGGCCGCGCTTGCTATAAGCCCCACGCATACAAAACATACAATAAAATTTTTATTTGTATGCGTGGGCGTGCAAAAAATGGGCCCACGCATGCAAAAATCGAGAATGTTCGCATGCATGGGCGGAAGAGGTTGCATTTCTCCAAAAAAAATTTGTGTTTTTCGGGGTTAGGACTGAAAACGGAGGCGATTGACACCGGTTTCGGGCATATACGGCGCGGCCTGCAAAACCAAGTGACCCCCTTTAGCTATACATGTGAATATATTTCTGCCAGAAAGATGACAACAAGTGCATGTGTACATGTGTCTGCCTAGTGGCTATGCACAAATACAAGTACAGAAAAAATTTTTATACTGATAATTTCATGGGATTAAATACTGATGTATTTTCGCCTTTCGATTGACGTCACAAAATATTTTTTCATATTTACCGTTTCCTATAAAATTTAAATTACATGTTTTGTGTTCCATGGTTGAATATTCGGTAATGCAAAGGAAAGCCTTTACCGAAACTTAGCCGATGAATTTGTTGGCCCTGCAGTGTTCTGCCCATCTTTTACATCCTCGCTAACGCTCACTCGCTCTTTGAAAAGGACCTATGCGACATCTAATGATGACACCCAACGCAGGCCTGCCAAATCAGCAACAAAGCCAACTGTGGTACTCAAAATTCCTCTGTAAAGATTCAGTAAGGTTTTCCTTTGCATTACCGATTCTCCAACCATAGTTCCATTCGAAAAATATTTTACACAATTACTATGCTTTGCTAGACTTTTTATATGGAAGTATTAACAAGACAAGTGTTGAAAGGAAACATTTTTCTTTGTTAATTCATAACGTATTTTTCAAATGCGACATAATGCCAAAATCAGTTAATGTACGTTTAAAAGCGTTAAATGTAATACATATTGCATGCACGAAACAACAAATATGTATGGACGATAATAATCATTTTTTCAATTAACCGTTTTACAAGATTACAACAACTTTCTATAAATTGTATCCAACGATTCCAATAATTTGCTTTACAATTACTTCTATTAAAATTAATTTTTGCTAAAAATGTCAAATAAAACTAAGCTTTTATTGTTTAACAAAAATTAGTAATTAAAAATTTTTCCTTTTTCTGCGTTTCTAGAAACGTTATATAATTTATTGAATCGCTATACAGTCGAATTTTTTATAATCTTGGAAATTCTGCGTTAAACTTTTTAAGCTGATTTTAACGAATTTTTATTTTCGGTTTTAGTTTCGCTTAGCTGGAAATGAGGGCCGTCATTCAGAGGGTATCAAAAGCTCACGTGATGGTTGGAAACGAACTCGTATGCTTTTTCCATTTTGAATTGTTACAAAATATTTATTTAGATTTCATCTATTGGAAGAGGAATTTGCGTACTCGTTGGAATTTCAAGAGACGATAATGCTGAAGACATTGAGTACGTGGTTAGAAAACTGCTAAATTTGCGGATGTACGATAACGTGGAAAGTAATAAAAAATGGGACAAATCAGTTAAGGACTTGGGACTGGAGATTCTCTGTGTTAGTCAGGTAAATTTAATTTTTCGTCATTTATTCTATGTTGATTGTCGAATTATCGATATTGCTCTCAATGTATTTTATTCTATTTAACCCTTCATTTGCCATTGTACCAAATTTGGTGCGCAAATGATGACCCCCTTTGATTCTCAGTGTTCCAAATTTGGACAAATTTTTGGGCTCCTACCTTGAGACTCAACGAAAAAACTAACTTCAGATTCGTGCTCAGCGCATCGAAATTGACTAGAAAAGTGCGTTTTAGCCTTTTAAAAATTTCTAAATTTTTTTAAAATTTCAAAACCATAGGGGGATATGGAATTTCGGAAAATCCAGAATTTTGAACCGCCAAAAATTCGAATTTTGAAAGAATATCGGAAAACAAAAAAATACGCTTCTCTTAGAACCTCGAGATCTACCCGTACCAAAAATCAGCAAAATCCCATTGGAGGGTCTCCCACGGTCGGGCAATGGAGGGTTAACACGTATAGATTTTATCCATAATAGTCTTTTTACGACATACAATGATGTGCTTATTAAATTTACTGTTTTTTAGCAAATAAAAAATATTATATTTCTAGTTTACGCTACATACTTGCTTAAAAGGCAATAAGTTGGACTTCCATCGTTCCATGAGCCCTCAAGAGGCACCGCAGTTTTATGAAGATTTTATGACCAAATTGCGAGACGCATATATGCCAGAAAGGATAAAGGTAAGCCTCAGGCAGGGGTGTGAATCTTGCATAACTCTCGCACGTTGTTAAACCATGTACCTTGTATCTCTCATCGTCTTCATATACTTTTAACACATTGGTTTGCGTTAAATGGTATTCATCACACAACCAAAGAAAAGGATGTGTAAAAAACCGCAAGACAACAAGCCGATCTGATCGGAAACAAAATCGGTTGCTTTATTAAACTGTGCCTTTTATAGAAATTACTAAAACAAATCACTAGTGACGAGGAGACAATCAAACATTCATTCATTTTCTTGAATAACGTTATTAATAAGCACACTGATTTGTAAATATTAAAGGATCTCTAAATGAACCTAGAAAATTAGAAATAATGTAAGAGCTTAGTAAAGAAAAAAGAAGCAGTCACTTCATCTGGTAAATTTCCGAAGATAAATGATATATATACAATATAATATATATGTATATTAATTTATTATAAAGTGTTTTTGCTGAAAAATTCACATGCAATATTTGAAGTTTAGGATGGCGTTTTCGGTGCTATGATGAGCGTTGGAATTGAGAATGACGGCCCAGTGACAATAGTTATCGATAGCAAATCCAAGGAATGATTAATGTCTGTATAAAAATTTGTTTTTACATTTGCTAATTGTTTTGTCTTTGTCTGTTATATAAATGTGTTATATTTACTTGCTGTCGTCACAATATTACACGTAAGATGAGGAATGCGAGATCAAGCATGAAAGTTTTATATTCATTCAAAAAGGAAAATCTGCTTTGGAAAAGGTAGTATTTTGCAAAATTATTTTCCTGTTGTGCCGTTTATACATAATTGGCACTGTAGGAATATTTTACTTAACAACCAGAGTTGCCCGCAATCGGGATTTCCCAATCCGCAAAACGCAATCCGCAACGAAATTAAAATTGCGTAATCCGCAATCCGCAACGCCAAAATTGCCGCAAAACGCAATCCGCAATTTTTCAAATTTTTGGTATTTTGTCATTTTGGCGCCAAAATTTTTTTCAAATTTTTGTATTTCAAATTTTTTCGGCCGCGCCCGATAGGGCGCGGCCGAGGCCATTCTTAGGGGTGCTTAAAGATTGCGGATTGCGGCAAAAACAGGCCCAATCCGCAATACGAAATCCGCAACGCCAAAATTGGCGCAATCCGCAAAACGCAATCCACAATTGCGGGCAACTCTGTTAACAACGGGCTCTCTACATATTCATGTACAGCAAATGGAACAATAAATTTGTAGAAAATTTCTATTTTGCAAAATTAAGTGAATCCTTAATATATATATTCCATCCTATAGATTTCCGACCACGCTGAACCTGAAATTGAAGTCACCTTTAACACCGGGGGTACTATAGCACCAGTTTCTGGCAGTCATCAAATTTCCATGGCGAAAATGAATGTAAGAGAGTCTTATTAGTGGTACCGTACTACAGTATGTCGACTTCCAAACTTCTAAGTGTAAAATCCTCGCCGGATTCCCTGAATGTTTGGGGAATAAATATTTTCTACGAATATGCTGTAAAGAGCATAGGTAATGTCTTATTTCTGTTGTATAAATAAATGAGAGCAGACAGAATAAATTATTTTATCCAGCCTTATATAATTTTAATAAAATTTCTCTTATATACAAACCATTTTCATATTCAATAAAATGCTCCCACATAATTTGTTTCTGTTTGGAGCAAATTTCTTCTGCGCTGTGGACTTGCAGATCCGGTACAATTTGGGACATTTGGATACGTATTTTCAACTTGGTTTTCGGGAAATGTGAAAACATTTTTGGAGGCACGCCTGATGTAAGACATTATTGATCCTGCTTTGCCGCTTGTCACTTTTCTATCACCCTGTGCTTCGTTTTGAGTTCCCGGAATCTCAACATTAGTTTTATTGCTAGAATTTGCTTCATGCAATACAGCAGACGGCTCAGCTTGAGATTTGGTTTCTTTTTTAACTGACAGGACCAACATCCCGGTGCTCGAGGAGGTAGACCCAGTGTCATTGAATGACAAATTGAAAGATATGCGCTTCACAGGCTTATGACTCTGATCGATTTGAAGTTTCATCTCTTGGTCCGAAGTTACCTAAAGAGACATATACAGTGAATATAGTATATCTAAAGACTTTTAATACTGTAAAATTTAAATATTCGTTAAGCTTATCGGCATACAACAATAAAATCAAGGTGTTAGCAAAACATACTGCTGGCAATATAATAGAAGGAAGATCCCGTTGAATAGGGGCAGGTGTGCAGAGGTGGTTCGTTATGTCTACTGCTGCTTCAGAGACCTCTTCTATAGTGGGTTTGCCAAAGTCACTTGTGTGCCTGCTTTGTGATGATCTATGTTGAGTAGCACCGGGATCCAAGAAAAGAAGATGAGAACCGAGTTGTGCTGCCGCCGCGGCAGTTGCGGCGGCACATGCATTGCTTAAGGGCATGCTTGCTGTACTGGGGTAATGTGATAGCTAAAATAATACTTTAAATCATTTGTAAATCAATTAAAAATAGCCCCTTAATCGCTAAAATTGATGTTAAAGGGGTTTTTGCTGAACAAATTGAAACAATACATGATATAGTTTCTATAACCGAATATGTTGCGCATGACATACTCATAAAAATTTATGAATCAAATGCAAAATCTCAAGCCATACTAAGCTTTACCTATCAAATCGTGCAATATTTAAGCGAATATCTATTAATTTATATTCTAATTTGTATATTCGAAAAATGTTTTCCAGTTTTCTTCGCGTGAAATGAATTTCTGTTGCAAATTTATGTGCTAAAAGTGACACAACGAAACATTCATACAGGAATACAAATAAATTTTCAGTTTCTATACCTGCTCAGTTCTTGTATTGTCGTTGGTCGTGAACCTCGACGATATTCGCTGCTGGTGTGGCTGAAGTTTGCCATAGTCAAGTAACCTAAATATTGAGTCCGTTTTTTAAGTATAATAACTACTATTCTTACTGCGCCTGGCGTCCGATAAAGCGAATGTCGAAGAACGCACTCGGCCGATCAGGCGCCGACTCACACGGCGAGCCCTCCGCCCCAAGTCCGCCATCTCCGCGATTGAACTGCCGGCAGCGGTTCGCATCGCTAAATCATATAGTTTGATGCTTAAATCTAATTACCCTCTTGAATTGCCCCGTGGGGCTAAATTATTCAACTGCTCCTCCCCCAGACTGGAGCTAAATTAGAGAGTGGGGCTAAAAAAGTGGAAATACGGTATCATATTCAATTCTTTGTGTAGGAACGTGTTGGGATAAAGACTATGTCTGCCTAATTCCTACCAGATATTGTATTGCATCTTTGGCGTAAATTCAACTGCATCGTCATTTGCCTTCCACCTCGCACAGAGGTAAAATGGTTACGTGAACTTTGCATTTGTGGTTTTTTTCGACATGTATGATTTGAGGGCGAGTTATTTCTTTGGTAGTGACCGTGGCCATAGTGGAAGCTACAGCTTCGGTAACTTCTTTGGGGATATACTTGATTTTGAGAAAGTAATGGGGAATTGTGAAGCGGTTTGCACGAATCCAACAGATGCAATGTTTCCGACAATTCGGCGGTCATAAGAACTTTTGCTGCGCGTTGTTTTGCTTTCTGTTCGCTGGCCTCCCTATAAAAACTGGTATTTTAAAGAGTTCAACAAATATTGCTAAACATCCTGAAGCTTACTTCTATTTTCACCCAGTAATTTGGTTATTTGCTCAGCGGATTTTAAGATTTTCCATTCACAACAAACGGAAATATCAACTTAAGACCCATTAAAAAATGCTATGAATTTTTAAAGAAGTCAAATCCTTTACCCGGAAAGTATGTTTTACGCTCCAGGTAAATGTTCCCTGAAGGGTAAGAAGGTGAAAAGTTAGGTATGCCACTGACGACAAGTGAAATTTTGGGTGAAACGAATACTATACTACCAGTTTAAAGAAGAGAGGCCAGAAAAGCAGAAATGTTCTGTGTGATATGTGCGTGTGTGGTATTTTATGAATCAGAAATATTCAAAAATGAAAAACATAACAAAATGGATAACTTGTCAGAGTATTAAAAATTGAAATGGAGGTAAAAATGGTATATTCCCACAATTGTTCTCATTTGCTACCGAATTGATTGCATTTTTGTTCTGTTGCATTTATGAGCATTTTAGTAATTAGGAAGTAAAAACCTACTTGACAATAAAAGTCCATCGAAGACAAGAGAAGAAGAGTTGGAAAAATACAGAACGAAATTTTCGTGACTGAAATTAAACAAAATGATTACAACTTGAAATAATACGAAAACCCTGACCATTCCAACATAAATCAAAAATCCGATGGCTGAATTGAGCAGTGACAACAGATCAAAAATATCACCCAATGGCAAATATATCTGAAGCGAGACTAACACTGAATTATTAAAACTGGAATGATAATTATACCTTTTTGTGGAATGTTTCGCTGGAAAATATTCCTGTGAGCACTAACATCACGCCTTGAGGCAACTCGGCAATAAGGAAGATCGAAAGAATCGCTGCCTATACAGAATATATTATAGTACACCAGAAGCAGGGACGTTTTGATAAGTAATGTATATGATTTTAAATGGAATAACATCCTCGATCACGTTTGAAATGTTACTCGTTTTTATTTTTGCAAAAATTTCCTATTATCAAAAGGTTGCACATGTTGTAATTAATTCAAACAGAACTCTGAAGCAGTTAAGCACAATCTTAGTAATATAAAATTACGTACAAGCATTGGCGTAGTATGATCCTTTGGAACTTTTTTCTTCATAACTTGAGCAAGATTTTTCCTTTTATGCGAAACATCGGCAATTATATTGAGTAACGCGACAATCGAAACAGTTAACAATAAGCAGGGTACCACTTTGAATACCATTCCATTGGACCAAAATGCCATCTGAAAGCTCTGTGTTATTTTTTTATTAGAAATTTCTTCGCTTAATTGCTAATCTGTATTCTGCTGTGGTTCCATAAAAATGATGTTGCAAAATACCTTCAATTTCATGCAGTCGTTTTCATGTGCGCGAACCGAAAACACAGTTGATGGCTTATTCACATCGCTGCTGTTATCAACTATTGAATCTTCATCGGGAAATATTTCTCGATTCCTTATCTCCAATGGCGCATTTGATGTGAAATTTGCGACATTCAACAAATTGTTGGATCTCTCCATGTAAATCGGACTATCGTCCAAAATCAGAGCTTCCAGCAAATTTAGAGGTAATTGAGCAGAATCTTCATCGCGTTTATTGACATATGTGTCGTTTAATGAAGTGATATTCGGTACGGTATCCAGAAGCGTGTTTCGAGATGCATGTTCCGCGTTGATGCCCGAAGGTAATGACGAAGTAGGTAATGATGAGTAATTTGCATGGAAATAATCGGTCTCAGAAAAAGACGGTTTAAGGCAAGGAAGAAAGGCTTCAGAAGGCACTTCTACAACCTAAAATTAAATATAAATAGTCTACGTAATATCCTAAGCAAGCAAAAATAATAAATTTTATTAGAAAAGGAAACAGAATTTTACTAATTTATGACTTGACAAAAGTGTTTATATTCGAACAACTTTTTTTGAATGGCTTATCTTTACTTTATCTTTTACTTTATCAGAAAATATCTTTTGTAGAAGTAGAAGTTGTTTAAAAGAGAAACGTTAAAGAGAAACATTGTTGATATCTTTCACACACATGTTGCAGTAAAAACTATTTTCAAAACAAATTCTAAAACTACAAAATCAATTTTTGCTAATAGTTTGACTGCAGCATTCTGTTGGCTAGCTAATTTCTTTATTAAATACTATTTAAAACAAACTTCAAAAGTAAGAAAATTTGGCACGTTAACGACACTCATGATGAAGCATGTGATTATGGCGAGTATCACAGTAAATCGCCCCGAAATATTCGTAGTGGGGCCCGAAGTGGCGCGACGAATTGTGAGCACACGAATTTGAGCAAGGGATACCTAAAATAAAATATGATTTCGCTTAGCAAACTATGGAAAATCGCATACTACAATCGGAAGTATATGCTTATTTGTAATCTCATAATGAAAGCTAACCGTTAGCCAAATACTAGTCGCATGAAATATGACGGATGCATGAGCATGGACCATTGTAAATAGAGCCCATCCGTAACTATAGTCAGCAGGAGAACACCTGAAAATGAATTGGAAACCAAATAACATTTCGCCGTAATTTTCTTGCCTTGATGCAGCAAGCAAGAGAAAATGAACAACGAAGATGAGATATGAGCCCATGACAATAATATCACCTGAAAGCCTTATCATAAAATGTGAATCTTTAAATTTGATCGCCATGTTTGGTACAAATTCGCTTCTCAGTTTCAATATTGGATGCAAGCTGATTTGTAATAGAATTAAAATGTTTAGATATTTTACTGAGTATATATTAAATACCAACAGATAGCAACTGCACACAGGAGTACATTCACCGGCGAAATCATACTTGGCCTGGTAAGAACTAAAATACAGAGCGTATAAATCGAAACAGAATTATGGAACATACCTATTAAGTTCAGAATGTTTAGAAATATTCCAGCCGTACATCTGTAAAGCAGCTTTAGTTAAATTCTTCCGGTACCAAATTTGCATAAAATTGGAAAGGTGAATTTTCTTAGAATTTTTGAGAGATGAAAACAATGTTAACTTTAGTTGGAACTTTTGGAAAAATAGATTGAACTTCATGTTACGGTGAATCTAAGACCTACAAAACTGCTGCTATGTAAGGATGAAATTCCCCATAATTGGCCTGGAAGCTCGCAACTGCAGTAATGAGTAAATCCGCCGATTCGGGCAGAGGAATTGATCCAATTTCGCAAAGTGCCGCTTCAGTACCGGCACCATCCTCGCCATTCATAATATGAGGTGATAATAAACTAGTATAAAATTTTGCTCGGCTCTATGGTGTAAAAGACAAATAAATAATATGCATTCTGAAAAATTTAATAATTAATTACATTGTTTGAGTAACGGTTCTTAAGATGTTCAAATCTTAAGAAATGTGTTTCAACTGGAAACTAAGAAGTCTTTGAAGTCCCAAATAAGTAGAATATCTTAAAAACTATATGAGATAATCCAGTACTCTATTGTTTCATCCACGTCTCTACTTCCTTCTTCAACATTGGGTATGTGAAATCTTTCGAAAGGAAGGCGATTTTCCTGATTGGCAACAAGGCCACTTTTACCCTCGGAAAGGCAAGCTGTTTGAGAAAACGCTTTTCACTGCTTATCTCATTTCCTAGAACAATGCAGATATTGTTGGGAATCGAAAACTGAAAACGGGTAATGTTTTGAGAGGTGGCTATGGGAGGGGACAAATGATGCCATTACAGTGCAAAAGTCATTTTATCACAAAGGTTTAAGGGAAAATTATAGCAAAAACAGTATAACAGCCGACCGGGTATGTTGAAAACCGTTAATAATAGTAGTATGCATTTGTACTCATGCAATTTGTACTCACATATGGTACAATTTGAAATGAATTTTTAAAAACAAATCAGCTTGCTCGATAAATTAAAAAACTAAAAATAGTGCTAATGTCCTTGGTGAAATCATATGAGAATACGGTTTGAACAATCGTCTGCGTCTAGATATTTGATAAATATGAACAAAGATAAGCACAACAAATACTCCACTATTTTCGGCCGACTTTGAGGAATTTAACATCTCTATTCAATATTATGTGACTTTCACAAAACGGAAAGAAAGCCGCCGGAATCTGTCTCTTCGGCTTAGGTTTAGGGTGGGTGAAGATTGGATCCCATATCGTTGTAGGGGAAATTCTTAGAAGGAACTTCGAGAGGGCGTAAAGAACCAAAAAGGCTCAGTGTAGTCTCAAAGAATGTCTCTTTCGACATTGACTTGTTAGCATTATTTTAACTAATTACATTATTGTAATTCTTGAGCTTAGGCGCATGTTAGTTTTCATTTAAATTTAGTTAAACTTTCATCTTCGTCTCAAATGTTAGAACAGTGTTTAGTCAATTTCGGGGTACATGATAACTTTACATATAGAAACATCAAAGATTCGATTGTGTAATATATAAACGTTAAAATTTTTAGGCGTGAACAAGTGAACGTTTATTCTACAGAAGAAAGCTGAGTTAGGATCAAGGTTTTTATACAAAATTACTTATTATGAAAACAATTTTATTAAATCGTATTCCATCCATAAAACAGTTAATGTGGGAAAGAAATGTTTCAACACTCTGAATATCCCTCTGATATTGCACTCTAAAAAATATTTATTTGCATCATTCAATTATTACAGGACAGTGTTAGACGCTGCAGCAATTTTTTATGACTGCACTCTAGTCACTCTCTCACTCATCACCCAGCCGGCTGTCTCACCCTCTCAACTTTATTCAATTTCACACCCTCTCCTGCGCAATTGCATTTCTTTTCTCCAGGCGTTATAAATTCGGCAACGTGTGGGGCCAATTCCGTCACACTTGGGTTATTTTAATGCCATGCTTTTGCAAAATTATTTCAGAACATAGATTTAAAAGATGTATTCACATAATAAAGTCTCTAATGTTGGAAGTTTGTGTTATTTTCCTTCATCACTTGATAAAAACTGACACTTTTCGAAGTGTGCGGTTATGATTTCCAGTTACCAGAAAATAACCATATTAATCATGCTTGGCACAGAAATTTCTTTCTTGTTTAATAAAGAAAGTTACAACATATCAATACTTCCAATCAGGAAAAATGTATAGATAGATGCGTGTTCAGGCTTAACAACTTTTACATATGCGGACATAAATGATGTGGACAAATTTTAACGAGCTAATATTATTGATCTAACAATAATTATAAAATTTGGGAAAATGTATAAGTTAATCATAAGTGCCTATAACTATTACTACCATGTTACACTAAGTAACCATCTTAAGTTTATGTGTAGTTTTCCAAAAATGAAAAGAATAGTAACCACTGCAGTTATAAAGTGACCAAAAATGTGTGGGCCAGACGATTACCTTTTGATAGACATATCGCGTGCTTTTGCGGAAATACTTCAAAAAATCTGCCCAAATTACAAATAGCCCACGAAAACCAATAAACCTTCTAAATTCTAGCCAACATTTTCGGCATATATAAAACAACATTCAAAGTGGGTTTTCACATTAAATTAAATGAAAAGTTCGGGAAAAGATCCGGAAAGTTGGGCTATGGATTTAATTAAGCGGAATGGAAGTTAGTGACCCTAGGGCTGGGCCGCAGCTGCGTTCAAACTTCCTGACGGCTGTCAATTTAGAGTGTTTATTTCACAAAGCGCGTTTTCGTATGGCACACTTTGAAAGGAAATTAATGCGAAAAGGACACGATAGGAAGATACATGAGAGGGCTCAATGATCTTTGTATAACGTTTTTACACGTTTAAAGAAAAGAACATTGCCAACCGTAGTGCCGAAAATTTTTGCGCCTTATGCCGCCTCCAAGTACAAAAGGACGAAAATCCTGCAAATACACGAAATATTTCCAAGAATTTTCACACATTTTTTCCGACCATCTTCCCAACTTTCTCGACTTCTTGGTATTTGTAGCCAACATAAATGTAACTTATAAAATTGGATTTTCAACGATAAATTTCCCATATAATGCATTTAAAAAAATTTTCATCCACCCACAATTAAAATAGCAAAGCATATTAATATTGAAAAAACATAACGATTTTACAAACGAGATACAGATTTACAGAAAATTAGAATATTTATAGTAACTGCATTTATCATACACTGATCATAATCAATAAGAAAATTTATAAGAACCATTATATGCCATGAGTCTAAATAATCAACTCATATTGCATATATTTATCATCGACTCTTTAATTTTACCCATATAGGTCGATTGAATAATTATATATTAGGCCCGGGCGCGATGAGTTCTTATATTGGCTCAAAAGTTGAAAACTTCGACACAAAACAAAAAATATCCGCATTTTGGTTAATGTCACAAATCTATTGTTTTATAGCATACATCTTTAAACAAATACGTAATAAATATGAGTAAGTCAAAATTATACTATAAATACACACCTTATTTGGGCAACTAAAATAAAAACGGCAGTCTCAGAACCATAAATCTGAATTATTTTCGGAATCAAAGTGAAAGCCTTTCGCACCGAACGGATTGGTGAGAGGACCGCCCCTTCACCCAATTTGCCACTTGTTTATTTCCCCACTAGCGCGGGAACTGGCGAAAGACAGGCTAATACTCACTTAGGTCCCAAACGCCGTCATCATCCCATATGCTTTGTTCGGGATGTTAATTTTTAAGCCCGCAACAAAAACAAGCAACGGGAAATATTTAGGAAAGACCATTTTATGGGTCGTTTTTAGTTTATTGAGGTTATGAAGGCGTTATTTGGAATAAATATAACAAATAAATTTTACCTAGGTACCCATAGCCACCCATGAAAGCAACCATAAAAGATTATTGCGAAAGGTTACTTTTAAAGCATTCTTATAGGAAAATTATTTGTAGGAAGTCATTTTTGAAAAGCGCAAATTATTTTTTAATTAATGAGTGCCATTGACTCGGAAACCATATTTCTTGACCCAATATTGCCAAAAATGGGCCAGAGCTCTCTCCGACAGACCCAAGATACCCGCAAGCATTGCTCGCACCTCGTGGGTGGATGCTAATGTTTGGGTCAAAACAACTCAACTCCGAATACAATATTTTATTACGTTCGTTTTATTACGTCTATTCGAGCAATGAAGTGGGTGAGGTCCGATGGTGTGTCAGGTTGGATTAAGGTACTAAATTCGATGACGGCCTTTTAGGGTCGGGAGTCTATTGCCATTGCAGGAAGACTGGCGTGGTTCCATGAAAGTGGATTTGAAAGCAGGAACCTACTTCTCCGAAGGCGTCTATTCGGTCATTCTACGCATCATACCGGGGTTTGTGACGAGAAGAATATGCACATGGTAAAGATGAGTAAGGTTTAGCAAGGGATATTACTGACACTTCTGTTTTGGTGATCTTGCAAATTTTAGTTAAACTTAAAGGTTAAAGATTTATTTCGACTATCATACTAAAAGACAAACATTTTATCCGAAAAATTTTACCCGAAAAACGTTCGAACAAAATTCTAACCCGGGAGAATTTGAAAAGACAAAATAAAGAATATGGATAAGACGAACGAATGAACGACCGCTTTATAATAAAATAATTATCCTAATGAAGTGCCATTTATAAAAGAAAAGAGTGCTGGAAAACGGCTTCCTGTTGCGTCATATTTCCTCGGAAATTTTACCTAATTAGCACTATAAAAATAAAAAAATCGTCAAAACTTGGCGTTCCTGAATTTAGCCAAAAGCTATCAGGTAGTGATTATGGCCAAACTTGTTTTCTGAATACTGCGTTATCATTTTCCCAAGGATGATATGGTAGCAGTTATAACAAAGTATCTTTAGCTGCTACTTATAAAAGAGCGTGGCAAAATGATTAGCTTTTACGCCATTTTTGGCCGGAAATTTTTATATAGCAAGTTTCAGGGAGGAGAAAATTACCAAAATTATCACAGCGAAACAACATCTGAACTAAGCGGAGACAAAAACTGGCACAAAAAATTTTCATAAGCGGTCTTTTCATTATATGTCAGACTTATCTGTGATATATTTTGCACCTTTGCTCGCCTACACCGAAATGACGCAACAATCTCAGCAAATGAGAGAGTTTTGTTTTGGAGTGTTTAGAGAGCGGATTTATTAACTCGATTCTAGTTTTTTAACCCTTCTTCGGTATTTCGATGCATAAAATTATCAATGGGAAAATGAGAATTTCTTAATGTTCAGAAATTCATGAACTCTTTTAGACCTCAATAAGTCTGTCTTTCACAAATTAAAACCCACTGAAAATATTAACTTTTTACGTTCATCAAAAACGTTGTGGGTTATTTTTACAAATTCTTACATTTTTCTTGTTTTTTGGCTTCACCTTGCCGTTTTTTGTTCAAGATAGACAAGACGATCTCTATCGCATATATTTTTAGCTTTTAATAGGCAAGGTGAAGCCAAAAAACAAGAAAAATGTAAGAATTTGTAAAATTTGGCAAAATTTTGTCCAAAAAACGTGTATTTTTGGGACTTTTTTGACAAGATTTTGTATGTATGTTCAATTTAGAATTATGTGTTTTTGCATAACTGTGCAGTCACGCCGGTTGTAACTGCACAATTGGTTTATTTGAAAAGGCACTTTTTGCAACAAAATGCACGATTATTTGACAAAAAATGCCTAATTTTGGCCAAAATTGGCATTTTTCAACTCAAAATTTGGAACATTTTTTCCGCTCAAGTCGGATCAGAAAAAAATACGTACACCCTACTTTTTTGTGCTCTTGCTATTGCGCTAGACAAAAAATCGACATCGTTTTGAAAAAATCATTTTCCAGGACCTTTTTGGACATACACTCTGGCTCGAAAATACAAATTTTCAAATAAATAAAAATAAATATGTTATTATTAACATAACAGATATTGTGCGCCAGTATTGTAGAACTCGGCGAGTACAACATACTTACAAATAACATTAGTGGCCAATATGGCTTACTATTAAAAATATCCCGCCAGGAGCGTCGGACTGAGCATGTTACTACCCCTTTAACTTTTTACGCTCATCACAAACGTTGTAGGTTTATAGGTATTTGATGAAAGTTACATTTATGAAATATAAATATAGGGCAAAATATTTTCTGGGCAAAAAGTAAATATATCAGTTGATGAGTGGCTCATTTTCTGAGTTTCTAAAGTACTTTTGTTGTAATATAAGGTGTCCCAGTCTTTTCAATTCGTCATACGATGTGCTTAAATGTTAGTAGCATGCTAAATCCAAACCGACATTTAAGCTATCGAAAGTACGTTTTCGTCGGAATTTAGTTGACTCAACCGAACCGTAAACTTTAACACGCTCTAAATTTGACATTTTTGTCGATGAAATGGCATTCGCTCTTTGCTTCCTTAATGGAAAACGTGTCAAATCTCTGACTCTGATTAAATTAGTGTTAGTATTAGTAAAGCAAAAATGTTTAATATGTGTCCGTATAGAAATTGCCGTAAAAATAATGAGACGGTTCAAATAACCCAACGATTAAAGTTTGACGATACGTAACAAAGTGTGGCTTAGAGCTGAGAAATTTTTGCCATCAAATAGATATTTTGAAGCGGAAATATATATTTTAACCCTTTGAAATGTCGACAATTTGGAATGGTGTCACTTGAAGCTATTTTTAAATGGGCTAAAATCAAAGTAAAATATTTAAATATGACATTTTGAGAAATAAACAACATTTGACTTTTAGTCAAATCTCAATAAAAATTTCCTGAAAACTATCCCGGTCATGGGTCTATTTTTTGCTTCCTAAAATACGCCCACTTCCGCTTTTGCAAAAGAAAAATGATGGACTTTGCAATTAAAATTAGAGCAAAGCCAAACCAGCATTCTTTAGACTTCGGCTGAGAGTGGCCTGAGGAAGTGAGAAATGGTCAAGTCTGAGCGAATAATAATTTCGAGAAATATTCTCATGAGAAATAAACATTTCACCCTTAAACATTAATGTGTTGTATTTTAAATATTTGAAACGTTAATTTTGAAATCTGTAGTAGAAATCTGCAGCAAAGAACAACGTCAAAATTCGTCAAAACTCCATGTTTTTGTAAAATATTTTTTCAACAGATGCTGGTCCCAAGCGCAAACTTTTAGAGAGTGGATAGCTTAAATTATCAAGTCTGAAGGTCTGTTTCTATTAGAAAAATCTTCGCTATAGTTCTGTGGCCTTTTCAACAGCTGGCATTCACAGGTCAACCGTTAAGAAAGGGTATGGAAGCTTCCCTCTGCCTAGTAATATGCATGAATAAAACATAAAATGGGCGGAAAAGGATTTATAATATTTAAAGAAGAGATTTAGTTCAATTTCGGTACGGAAACGTCGCTTCGAATTTCGTTGTTATCGCAATTATAACTTTTAAACTTAAAGTTGGCAACATGTGCAAACTTAATTTCTCGAAGGCATAATGAGAAACAAATAAACGTTCATAAGGAGCAAACACAGGATCAGATTTCATACAAACAGGTGCATCGTTCGCCGACTTATCAATTGTTGCAGAGTGCTTTCGTGTTGAAAGAATGAAACATTTGCAATAACCAACATATAACAAAACCGTTTACCGAACATTTTAACAAAGCGCTATTTTAGGGAAAATGGATTCCGGCAATCTATTTTCATATATAATAACGTTTTTTGTGCAATGGCGACCAAATAAAGGGCTTAACCTGCTTCGACCAAGCTCCAGAAAAAGATTTATAACACGTATTCGTGAAAAATATCAGCGATGAGTTGAAAAGGGATTCCAGGTACATCGAAGTACAAGACTGTTTGTATCCAAATTTTCCAAAAAGTGTACAATTTACTTTCTACAAATAGTGAATTCAAATATTGGGCTGTGATGATAAAAAAAACATCACAACGGCGGGTTTTAAGCCACGAGCGCATAATAGCTTCCGGCCAGATCAAAACTTTTGCCCATGGAAAATGTATCAAAAATTCCCACCCTTTCAGGAATTTAGAGTAACTGCAGAGAGAAGGATAATTCTCGCCCTGTGGCTTGAATAAGAAATTGCGGCTCTATTGATAGAAAACCAAATATGACCTCAAGGCTTTCCCGTTTTATTTTTTGGTTCACATTATTCTGATGACTGCTGGCCGTCACTGGAATAAATTATTTGACAATTCGGATGCGTTATGTTACTGGATGAATTAAAATTATGCTTAAAATGGAGGCGGCATTTTAGGTGATATTTGCGGCTGGAATAATGGCGATCATTGATCATAAATAATAGTGAGAAAGGACAAATCTTTAGGGACCAGTTTTTGACCCATTTTTAAGGAAATGCAATACATTGTAGTTGAATATTTTGAATGACACGATACATTTTATGAAGTGCGAAAAATTGTCACAAAACTGACCCATTTTATTTAAAAAAGCATAAAACAATAAGTTATTGTTATATAAAAACATATATTCTCAAAAAATGGAAATTCAAATAGGGCTCAATTAAAATCAATTACGCAGATAGACAATTCTAGAAAAATAATCAACGTCACAGAATTCTAATTTACTGCGACAACACTATTTTCTCGGAATTGAGGGAGGAAATTAAATGATCAGAAAAGCAACTCCGGAAAGGGTCTATTATACCCATTAAAATGTGTCCAGCATTTGAGACCCTTAATCAAAATGTAGTTTAGTTCGATACGTTTTCACGTCATGCACATCAGTTTTGATGTGTGAATGGCTAATATAAAGGTTAATGTATCAAGCATGTACAAATAATCAGAATAGACATTTAAGTAGAAGCAAATTCACTTCTAAGTTTTATGAATAGAAAGTAATCATTCTATAACATTTGCGATAGTTACATCCATTTTTAGAGTTTTATTCATAAACATAACACAATAAAATACAATTACGAACAGTTTTTTAGGAGCTCTTCTTTCGGTTTTTATATTTACCGCCGTTATTCTTTTTGCAGAGTTGTCCTAAAGATGATGATAAACTAAATTCAATGTCGAAGTTTATTAACTTTTCAAATTCCTCAATTTCGCAGATTCACTCAAAAACAAGACGTTTATATGGTCGAAAATTTCGTGGCTCGGAAAATTATTTAACACTTCCATTCTCTATCCAATTTACGTAGAGACTGTGTGGAGAGAAAGAAAGCTTAGTCATCGCAAGCGCCGAGCCACAGCAAAGCACAGGCCAGAAAGAAGCCAGCAGCTAGAGAATGGAAGTGTTAAATAATTTTCCGAGCCACGAAATTTTCGACCATAATTGACCACTTTCTCGGTTCAGAATAATTTCATAATATGAGGTGCGTATCAAACAAGTATAAAAGGGCATCATTTCAGATTATTTAAAAAATTTTTGGATATTTCTGATTGGCCTCGAATTCGAACTCGGTAACAAGTTGTTATCAAAATGTTCAAATTTAACTTAGCTCACCCTGTGTCTCGCCCAGTTCCACTTAGTATCAAATATGGTGTGCCCAGTTGTTCCTGTTTCGTTCGCTGTTTGTCGAGTGTATGCAGCGGAGTATCACTGGAATTCATCATCTTCAGTTTTTCCTTCTTTTCCAGTTTAGCTTGATGTTTCTCAATTTGCTTCTTGCCAGGTCCTTTACCGTGGAATCTAAAAGAGAAGTAGATTATGTTTCTGTAAAGCAGTATTTTATTTTATTGGTACCGAGAACGTGACTATCGTAACATATGTAATGGTTTGCGCAACCCTTGACTTTGAGTACTGAGAGGTTTTTTATGACACGGCAAATACCCCGGATATTTGATGTTTCTTCCCCTGGTTTGGTCTGTACTCATTTTAGCCGACCCGAGCACATACAGTGCAAGTGGGATGTATAGCTGAGTGCATGTAAGGTGCATAGGTGGTAAAAATCCGGAATGGGTTGAGTGGAAAACTTAATGACTTAAGCAATGGTCGGTAAGAATAAAACTATGATTTGTTTTTATTCAGACAAGCAGAACCGCGAGTTTACCGCATTTGTTAAACAAAAAAAAACGGATTGTAAAAATAATGAATCGGAAAAGTAGGTAAGCCTAGAATTCATATCAGCTATAATGGTCTTTTGGCTATAAAAATATATATTTCAGATATAATAGAATCACGAAAACACCAATTTTCAAAAAGTCGCATTAAAGATTACAATGAGTTCGAACGTTAAACCCTCAAATACTTACTTCCATGAAAGTGCACGGAATGCCTCTTTTGCACCCATAACACGGCCTTTGTTATCCGAATAGTTGATTTCTATGTTTGGTTTGTAGTCTGGTTTCTCCATAAATGGGCGAATTGGGCCAGTTCCTGTGGTTCCCATGCGCTCCAATTTTCGCATTGTTTTGTCTTCGATATCACTAAAATCTCGTTTATCAAAACTAAGTAATAAAGTAAGTTCTTCTAGTAATAAGGTAAGTTCTACAATAGTGCGTTTTTAACGCGGTTTATGTCATTATAGTTTGAAAATTTGTAGAGGAATAAGAAATTGTAGTTAATAATATAGCGTTTCTAGAAACGCAGAAAAGGAAAAAATTTTAGAACAATATTGTTAAACTATAATAGGCGTTTCGCCTCTCAGTCTTAGACGGCTATTAAACATTAGGCTATGAGTAGAGCTAAAAAACTTTAGCCGTTTGTTGTTCTCATACCTATTTTTGTATGACAAGAGAAAAATTTTATACAAAAACAATTATATTGCCATTTTGAGTCTAATTCGACATTTATCTATGTACCACTTTTCAAAATTTTTATAAAAACATCTGGAAATCATGATTTATTCGTCTACATCAGATAAATATCGCGAAAAGGATTATTCATAGCTTTTAATGCAGAGACGTACACCTTTTTAGCTCGCAAAATCATTTAAATTTTTTGAGTTCATAGAAGGATGCTGATGTTTTCAAAGAAATTCTGAAGGTGATAAATGCGTATTGGCCACCGGAAAATGCTGTTCGATAATTAACTTTTTATCAGAATATAGAAACTGTTATTTCAAGTGATGTAGACGAATAAATAATAATTTCCAGAGAACTTATAAAAATTTGAAAAATGGTATATAGATAACGGGTAAGTACCTCTAATCCTAGATGTATATTCTATATATTGACTTTTCGTGTCGAAATATCTATAGGAATATCTTATATATTGGTTGTGTAAGTTCTTATACTCCTGTGATACATGAAAACAAAAACAATAGAAAATTTAGTATGAGAAACAAGCTAACTAGAAATTGGCAAAATTTCTCGGAATATACAATAAATGTTTATATAATTCTACTTCTCCAGAAAAATGTTTTGGGGAGAAAATTGTGATAATTCACAATCATCAACGGTGAGAATAACAGTGGAGAAAATGAATCACTGAATGTAAACCAAATTAAACTAAAACTTAATTAATTAACTATTTAGTTTATATTAAGTCTACAAGGAACGTACTATCGGCCTTGCTCCACTTTGGAGAATCGTTTGCTCTCGAGCATTTGAGTCAATGCACCAGCACCAGCATGCTTCGCATTCCCAGCTTCCAGGTACCCTTTCACACCGGCCAGCTTCAACATTGCACCTACGCCTTTGGTTACATCTTCTTCTTTTCCGAGAACATTCTCGTAGCCAGGTGGCACATCATCTTCGTCACTCTAAATTTTAGACAGATATATTTATTAGTGTGGATTGATTTCGTGTATATTGATTTTGTGGTAAGCCATATTTTTGGAATCTGCTCTTGCATATGTTCCAAAGACGTTGGATTGGGACTTATTCAGCTACCGTACATTTTTCCTATAAGTATATTCGTCCACCGAATTGCTCAACTATCGATGAGTTTACTTTCCGGGGATTTCCCACCTACATTTTTCATTTCCGGGATATTCAAGGTCTGATTTATAATTTGATATTAGTTTTCACATAAAAAACCATGTACCAGTCAATATAACAAAAACTCCGTATGATAACTTCGAACTTCAAATCAAAATCTATGCGTCAAGACACAACGCCAAGCGTGTGTTCCTTCGCGTTCGTTAAGAAAGGGAATTATATCGAATTTATTTTACGCAGTTTTTGTTGGATTGACTGATTGTCTTCTTTCTGGTATTGTGCCAAATACGTGAGCAGAATGATAAAAACTGGTACTACAGCAGATCCACATCAATGTTCAATGTGAAATTAGGACCATAAATGCTCGGGAAAAATGCTGAACCGGCAACAAAATTAGTAGTTCGTGAATAAGTGGTGGGGGCGAATTACAATGTCAAAATTACATCTCGTCGACGTTTCGAAGATGTTGATTTGCGTTTGCTCGACTTTGTTTTCGAGGGACCCGGTTCATCAACTTCCATAGATTCTTCTTTCCAGGAACGTTCGGTTTCTTTCTTTGATCTCTTCCTAAAATCACACGTGATTTGACAACATACCATGTCTGACACTTACTTTTTCTTATGTTTATCTTTCTTAGACACCATTTCTTCGTCACTGTCAATATCACTGTATTTCTTCTTTGGCTCTTCTTTGATCATTTTTTCAGCCGCTTCCTCAGCCATTGTAGCGTAGTCAATACCATCCTCACGATTTCCAGCAAGGCCGAATGCGTGAATATCACCTAGAAAATGTTACTTTACTAAGAAGCCAGTGTCCGTCCGATCTGCCTGCGTCTGTCCACTGGCGTTTAGACCCCTTTCACCGCTCATTTCCGGGCAAGTGATAGCTTAAAATGTTCGTACGGATGTGCTGATACAGATTTTTAAAAAATTTAGACAAAATATAGACAAAAAATTTTTTAGACAAAATTTTGAAAAATGGGGCATACTGACGGCGCGGGGGGACGCCGCGATAGCGGCGGCGTGCACAGCTTAAAATACTAGTAGGTGAATATAATAAATGGAAATGACCCAAAAGTAATTTTTTAATGCAAGCAAACATCTCAAATATCTATAGTAAAATCATAATTGGGTTGTGACTTCTTACTAGTGAGCCACACGCATCCTAATGCTTAATAGTCGTCGAAAATTTGGTGGCAAAACGGCTGCTATATAGTTTACTTCTCCTTTCACTGCTTTATATATCACTGCTTAATATTGTGATGATTCCGATTATTCGCTCTCTCAAACCTAGCTTAATATCTGTATTATACATTTTAGATTTACTTGATTATTAAGAGTATTATTAAGAACTTGATTATTAAGAGTGTTATTAAGAACACTGATAAATGTGAAAATTATTATACTATTTAGTGGTAAAAATCCAAAATTAAAACCCCTGAGTTAAGCAATAAGATATCTATTCTAGACGTGGTAAGACTAACCAATAGTTTTATATTGCTCGGACGTGGCATCAAACACGATGTGTTTACGGCCGCCAGACTCTTCCAGTTGCTCCTCATCTTCTTCCATATCCTCTTCCTTGATTTCTTTCTTCAATTCTCCTCTTTGTAGAAGCATTGCACGAACCTAAAATTCATTTTGTAAAGCAATGTTCATACGGTCATCTAATGTACCGCTATTGTATCAATTAACAGATTTAAAGAATGACACCTAGGTGCCTCAGTTTTCATTTAATATGTTTTCACAATGCAAAAAATTCTGTTCCTAAAAGAAAGCTTCACTTGTTAGGATCCAACATTCTTGGGTCCAATGGTTAAATAAAAGAAAAATAACAGTAATAAACAGTACTTGTTCAGCACCGGTTGCGCCATTTGAGTTCTGCTTGGCAGCCTCTTGTTTTAATTTTCTGGCCCTTTCGAGAGCTGCACCCAACTCATCTTCGGCATCATCATCCAGTATCACACCAGATAGGTCAACCCCACCGACCAGGTCTGAAAAATATCTTATAATATTATTTTATATAAACGATTCCTACCGTCCTCGCTTTCTTCTTCATCTTCGTCCTCTTCTAATTGTGTGTTCTTGTTTGATTTGACCTCAGCAAATTTTCTCAATTTATCGACGTCAACAGCAGCTCCTGTTCCTGCTTTCCATTTGTCTTTGACTCTCGTTTCCTTGGTCGGTCTTGACTCAACTTCCGGTTCGTCCAATTCACCTTCCTCGAGTTTTGCTTTGGCCTCCTTTTGTTCCTCTTTGGGTACACTGATGGGTTCTTTGAAACCACCAGAAGCGATACCGCGCCCATTGGACTCAGCTTCTCGACGTCGAGCTGCCAGTTTTGCGGCTCTACAAAGTTTACCATAATAAAATAGTGCGTATAAATCCCGCATCAATTTTTTAACCAGGAACGGAGAATTTGGAATGACTTTCTCAAAACTCAGGTGCCGATTGAAAAGTCGGTCAGAGATGAGTTTTTGGTGATAAGCGGATGAGCAATTTACAAATATATTTCTCGCAAAGAATCAGAGTGGCCGAAACAACTAAGCACGAAACAGTTTTCACTGTATTTTCCCAATTCTTCTTCAATTCGAAAAGAACAGTATTTTATATTTCAAAAGGCTGTATGATATCAAAAATTTGTTAATGTTAATTAAAAATTGTTGTAAGAAATAAGCACTACATATATTATAAATGAAGCTCTTTATACTTTAATAAAATTTTGTTAAAGGACAATTTTACCTTGATTCTTTCTCTTGAGCAGTTTCAGTGCCTATTTCTTGTTCAAGATCACTAGCTTTTAACGTTTTCCGCTTCCTTATTTTAGTTGAATCCTTCTTCTTACTTGGTCTGCGGAAGGAGATCATCTCTTCCTAAAGTAAAAGATATTCCACTTCCATCTTGTTTTCGCAGTCGACAGAACAGTATCTATCTTTGAAAAAATTATAGTATAGTTTAAAATAAATACTTTTTCACGATGTTCCTATTTAAGCATAGAATTGTTGTATGTATCTTCACTGTTTCAATAGCAAAGTGATAAAAAAACTAATTTTTAAAATGATACTATAGTGTATCAAACTATACTATCTATATGTTTCATACATTTTGACATCAATGCGATAAATCACGTTAAAAGCAAAAACTTAACCTCATATTAATAGACTCATTCTGAAATAAGAATAAATGTCCCATATAACAAAAAAGAAAAACAAAAGCGAAACAAAGCCGCTATACAACAAATTTACATAACACTAATATCGATTCAAATCCAACACGTTGCATGTTCGGTTATTTTAAACTGTCTTAAACAAACTTAACATATGCAAACTTACTTCGGTGTAAAATTCTCTTGCCAATGCTGGCTTCGTCATTTGTAGCGATTCAAACTTTTTATTTGCCATGAGAAGTTTCCGCTTCACTTCTTCCTCGTGCGCCTCTTTGTCCAGGTCATACCCACCAGAACTGTCTAAAAAATAATTTTAAAAACTTCTCAACTACTATTAATTTTTAGCAAAATTACCTAATCGGAATATTGCTCGCTCTTTCTCGTCACCATCCAGTCCTTCGTCGTATTTTGACAAAATTTTCTGCTTTGTGGGCTAAAACCAATCATAATAATATGAACTATAGTTAATACTGAACAAACCTGTCCAAATTCATCGACATCCGTTTCATCATATGGCCGGTAAGGATCTTTTCTTTTCTTCAAATCCACATTTCGCTTATGACGCTCGTTTTCTAGCAAATTTGGGTTTATTAGCACTTCGTCTTCATCGGCTTCCAAAACACCTAAACATGAACTTGCTTACAAATAAATTGCCTATTACTAGAAACAAATATATTTGGACTTTTCTACTATACCCACTTTGGCAAAAATACAAATTTATTTGCAACATCATTCGAATATTTTATTTATGTCTTTCATTGATACGTTGACTGGTACTTCCGGGTTATCTGTGTATGCAAATGTCAAAATTTCAAAATAGCCTAGCCGTTGCCTTCAAAATGATTGTAAAAGTGATGAGTCATTGCTTTTATTCCTCTATCTTACAAATTAAAACCACTATAAAGTAATGACTCATCACTTTTACAATCATTTTGAAGGCAACGGCTAGGCTATTTTGAAATTTTGACATTGCATACACAGATAACCCGGAAGTACCCGTTGACTTTAAAACATACCTTTATCTTGAAGGACGAGAACAGTTTCTTTGCCGTCCACAAAATCTTCTTTGGAGTGACCAACAATTAATCCAGCAGTTAGAGCATTTGCTTTATGCTAAAAGAATAAGAGTAAATAGTTAGTTTTAATTTTCTACATTAATTATTACTTGAGTTCTTCGCAAGGGCTTGTCGATCCGCTTCCGCTCTTGTTCAATTAGCCCTCCAATGCCAAAAGCTTCATCCATTTCATCGAGAAGTTTAGCCTAAAATAACATTTTCATGAATATAATAATGAACATTTTGTATACTATATTGCATTTTTACTCGAGATCAAAGTTGTATGAAAGCAAACATGTATTATGGTAAAAAAGAAGGTAAAATATGACAACGTTTATTTTACGGTGTAAATTTGTATAGGAAATTTGGCGGCGATTCATTCAGTTTTAATAAACGAGCTAGCGTGGCAATTCTCCCTTACCATTTCAATCTAACCAAACTTTTCCACTCCTTGTGAAAGTGAATTTTCAATGAGCTCTTTCGCTGGTACAATCTATTTGAAATAAGAAATGAAGTCCAAGAAAAATTCTGTCATACATTTATATTGCAACCCTATTCTTTTGCCTGCTAATTTTATTTATTCTTTATCAGATGTTTAGTTTGAATATTAATCTAAATAAAAATTAGGGACCAAACATAATACCTAAAGCAAATAATGGTAACTAAATTTATCAGGTGCAACCACATATCCGGAGCTATCCTTTACTATCAAACGCATACCTTTTGTTCGGCCTTTTTGCGTTGTTCTTCCAACTCCCTAGTCTTCTTTACCCATTCAGACGCCACTTCGTCTTCGGAGTCAGATTCGGCCAATCCCTTTCTTACTTTCAATACTTTCGATTCGATTTGTCGCTTTTGTTTATGCGCGTCCAACTTTGCTTTCAATTTTTCCGCTTGCTTCTCCTCACCCCAATTTTTGGCCTTTTTATGAACGATGCTAACTCCGTCCTCTTTGAAGAGTTCTTCGTCTTCGGTTAGTTTCGGCAAATCTCCATCTTCGGTACCTTCTTGCCCGGGAAGAGGTTTCGGTGGAGGTTCATTATCCAACTCTAATGGGGCTAGTCCCAACTTCGCACGGAGTTTGTTGGTTTCTTCAATCGAGAGCGACTCAGTGCTGAAATGGCTTCATAACTTATGCATACGTATATTTGCTATTTACACTATAAGTCAAGTATAAGACATAAATTCTGTGGAAATTTGTTCTTTTGAGTTGAAATTCAAGTCGATTTTCCCCGATTTTGCAAGTGGGTTGCTTTAGAATTACTACAGCTCCTTGGCGAAGTTGTGGGGGGTGGGGGTGGGGCGTGGTGGGGGGTGGGGGGGGGACGCCGCGAGAAATTCCTTGCAATATCAAAAGCTTAATCGTTACGCCGTCTTCGTTATTGGTCAGATAGAAAAGGGATAACGCCAAATATTCAAAACGAAACCCAGAAATGGTCGAATTGATTTAAAATAAACTTTACTTTATCAAAGTTGTCTAAACTACTTACTTTTTGCCACCACTGTTTCCTTCGCCGGGTTCTGAAGAGGAATCCCTGTCGTGGTCTCGGCGTCGGTGCGACCTTGAAAAGAACAAAATGTAGCGATGTTCTCGACCAACACAACAACTACATTCTCCCATTCAGCCATACAATAGAGAATCCGCGTTGTTGTGTTACTTTAAAGAGATGCTTAATTTACTATACTTTGAAGAGAACACCCGTAAAGTATATTCAATGGACAATCAGAGGTAAATAAACTAAGATTAAAAATAATCAATAATGGCTAATAATTTTGGTTAGAAATTTTACAACCAAATAAATATTTAGATAAATAAAAAATAACAACATATTTTAGCCTATTTTGTCTAAAAATGAAATATGTAAAAAATCTGATTGTCCAGAAAATACTTTCCGCTTGTCTAAATAAAGACCAACCTTTTTGATGAAGATGAACCGTGTCCGTCATAATTTTCGCCTTCAGTGGTGTCCACGTCACGCTTACGCTTTTTCTCGTATTTTGACGGCATCCTGAAAATAATACAGAAAAGTTAAACCGTGAAAAATTTTAAATATGAAAATTAAATTTTCCTTTTAGCACGAAGCGGACAAACATAGATTCCGTGCAAAGATAGTAACGAAATAACTTGGTACTGCAGAAAGCGTTGCACTAGCAAACTGTGACATAGCGGGAATTTGAACATATATTTTTATTAAACCGATTATATTTTCATTTAAAGTGTTGCTCGTAAGTGAACTACGCTAAGAGTGACATATAATAATACAAATAAATCTGATATTCGAAACTTTTTCTTTATTTTCGCACATTCTAATCCATTATAGCGCCAGTGTGAGTTTCAGGCTCGAAAATGATGACAAATCGGAAAACCACTTTGCCGGCGAGCTACAGGGGTGAGTGATAGCTCATTTTGTAGGTCTGGCCGAGCTAATACCGAAAAAAAAAGTTGATGCACCGGCCCAAAATTTCAAATTTTGGGCCAAAAAGTGGCTTTTTGGCACTTTTTTGGAAAACAGCAGGTAAGCAGTTTCCAGGCCCCAAATTTTGTCCCTATATAGTAAATCGACCTCGCTGAATCCGAATCCGGCGTCAGATTTGACCGCGGCACGCGCGCCTTTGACTGCCCCAATTAATAGGCGCGCGTGTATATGGGGGTGGGTGCGCGGCGTAGGCCGCGCGGCGCTCCAATTGTAACAATATTAATAATTTGTTATCTTCCTCTAAAGTAAAAGTGTAAAGTAACACAAAAGTCCATCAAAGTACGTTTGCCGATTTTGTTTGGCTTTTTTATTTCCCATCCCAAACATAATTCACAAGGCTAAATCAACGGAAGCGGAGATAAGAAATAAAAAATTTCATTGAATATATATTACTGATGAGATCAACTAAAAGACTGTTTCAGACGGTTAGGTATTTTTTCCTGATTTTTTGAAACTTATGTACACTTTGGGATAAGCAGTTTCGGAATGCGTGATATTTTTCCGTGCAAAAAAGTATTTTTTCTGTGCATAATCTTCGCACCTAGGTTTTAGGCTGAACAACGCCTTATAAGGGCGTTCTTTAGGCTTAGGCTTTAGAGGGACTTAGGCTTAAGCTCCCGAACAACCCTTATTTTAAGCTCTAGCTTGAGCTTAAGCTTGATCTTAAGATTAAACTTAAGCTCAAGCTAGAGCTTAAAATAAGGGTTGTTCGGAAGCTTAAGACTAATACTAAGACTTGCTTAAGCCTATAGTATGCCCTTATAAGGCGTTACCCTTATAAGCCTAACACTAGAGCTACGCACGTGGGGAATCCCCCGGGGGATTTTGTATATTTCTTATAGATTAATCACAGCGCTGTACTCTCTCATCCAATCCCCCGAAGAGAAAGCGTTGTAAAGCAGACATAAAACATGTCTTTGTCGACATACACAATGTCATACACAACCAAAATTTGATGTCTGTGCGAAAATGCTCTGTACAGAGAAGACAATTTCATTTTTGTTATTCCAAAACAAACTCCTTTGTTCTAGAACACCCCAAAGAACACACCGAGCTTTGTGCTCTGGGGATTCATTGAGTGAATCCGCCGGGGGATTGGCCGGGGGAATGAGAGAGCATTTTTGTGCAGTAAAAGCGATAGAAAAATACAAAATCCCCTCCCCTTTTCCCCCACGTGCGTAGCCCAAGCATAAAACCTAGGTGCGAAGATTTTGCACAGAAAAAATACTTTTTTGCTTTTTCATTTTTGCACGAAAAGAAGTACTTTTTGCACGGAAAAATATCACTCTTTTGGAATATACTGCCATTGAAACTGGTTGCTAATTTACAAGTTCATGTTCAGTAGTCAATAGTCACATGCCGGAATTTTAATCTTCTCTGTAGAATTATCAATGCCATTGATTGCAGCTGAACCCCTGATTTTTTATCACATAAACGGTGAATTGCTTTTTACGCTATTCGCATTTGTAGAATCAGTCAGTATATATCAATCGGAATAAATTTATTGTGGTGCTTGACGGCATGACATAAACTTTGATTCGAGACGAAATTTACCATATTTTAGAAATTACAATTTCTTATGATATTATTCAAATGAAACAGATTAGTCTCGCTGGCTATATATAGGATGGTACTGGCTAATCACTGTTCTTCGTCGAATAGGCCATCCGGTTGAGTCCTAAATCATAAAACCTAATGAAAGTTATAAGAAAAGGTTCAAGTTTGATAACATTCAGCGCCTCATTTGTAACAAAACTGCAACAAAACTCCAAATGACTTGAGGTAGTTAAAACAAGAAAAGAGCCCCAGCGGTTTCACATTCATTTTTTTCAGCTACGATAACTACCTGTAGTCTTGAGGCTCCGATGTTTGATTGAATATTCCTCCGTCGCCCGCTCATTGGCGATGTCCGTATAAATAATATTAAGTTATCAGAACCAATTGTTTCGGGTACACGGTTTATACTCATCGCAGGATTGTTCGCATGACAGTACAAAGAAAAGCTGAACCTTAAAGTTTAAAAATGAATAATAGGTTCTTCTAAAAACCAATACTTCCAACGTATCATATTATGTTAACACAATTGAAACTTAAACATTTTAAAATGCTTACCAATAATTCATATTTTACGCTTGCTGTAGATCAAGTTACTGTTAATTGCTTAAATTGGTAGTGCTTATTACAGAATTAAAAGTATTTATTATAGAATATGAATTACTATAATTAGAATTTAGTTAATGGAACAACGTATAGCGTTCATTGTTCAGCAGACCAACTTTGGGAACAGTTTTCTTCCGAAATAAACATGTTCCAACAGCGCAACAGGTGTTCCCCTCTCCTCTTCCAAATTCCAGTTTTAAATTGCGTCAGCACATGGTCCACCCAATTTCTGGCTAGGCTTCTTCTTTGCAAAATTGCCCAGGGCAAATTAGCGCTGTATATTTTCCAGCACGATTTCCTCTGTTTACTGATGAGATTATGAGATTAAGCAATACAATGTCGCATCTTTTGTGGCTATGACTGAAATATAAAAAGTGTTGCCCTTTTAAAGAGGGAATCTCGTACCCCTCCGCTTTCCTTTTATAACAAAAAAGACCGATAACAATAATATATTTTTTATTGGATTGATGCCAAATTTCGACCAATATTCGGATCGGAATAGGGCGAAGGAGAATCACTTGCGAGTTGTTTGTGTCCTGGAGTTATGAATAAATAAAAACTGGGTTAAATTAATTGAAATTATTGACTGCACGACACAAAAATTACCTGATTTGATAAAGGTATATTGAACACGGATGATATTTCTATATATTGTTTCTTCTATGCCACAGTTCTGTTTAATTCGTCGAACAATAACATCTGAGTTATAACGCAGGTTCGATACTAAATTTCATAGGTAAATTTCGTGTTTACCTGTAATTTTCCTGACTTCACTTCTCTATCATTAAATCTAGTTTTATCGCATTTTAGACTGTTATGACAAATACCGAAAGAGTAGCCTGGGGCAAAAGGGATTTAATTACACAATAGCGGTTTTAATATTTCTTATAGCAAACACGATCTATATGTGCTTATTGGAGCTTTATTGGAGTGTTGCAGATCATTATGTAAACAAATCATATGCTAAGGTTTTACCGCCAGAGGCCTTTATAAATAAAAGGGCCGTCCTAACCGGATGCGACATTCTACGTAAAACATTTTTTGAAGTTGAAAACAAAGTTTATTTTGACTATTTGTTGTTCATCTTTCTTCTGTATTTTGATAGAAGTTTTGTTACGCTCTTCAGTGTCACTAAAAGTGATCCATGGATACTATAATGCAATATTCGCAAATAATTGAGAGAAAATGATATGACTTTTATTGTTATTACAAACTTGTGCTTTTCTTGGGGTAATTTTGGACTCATTTAGCAACTTCGGCTTATTAATCGGTTAAAATAAGTGCCAGTGCTATGGCTATGCGTAGCAGTAGCTAGACTTATTTATTTTGATATCTGTAACCGAATTTACTGCACAAATCAGCACTTATGAGAAATAAGTTGTAAAGTTTGTTTTGCAAAGTTAGAAACATGAATATTATTCTATTGTACAAAATTTCAAAATTGTACAAAATACAAGTCAATCGCTTGTGTTATAGTAACCTGCGTGTAAAACGCCCATGCCAAAAAGACGGGTAAATAAATAAATCTATAATTTAATATTACACTTTGTAGACTTATTATTTGTCCAACGCAAACGGTAGCATTGCATGTGCACTTGAGAAAGCAACAAACAGTAATTATTAAATTAAAATTTTTATAAAATATATTTACTTTTATAATTATTTAACCACAAAAATGTTGGATATCATCTAACAATGTTCGAAAGTTCTAGATTTATATTTGTATCTATAAAAAATCTTGTTCTACTATTTGTTTATGTAAAGAAATGAAACACGCCCACGTGGGAAATATTGAGAAGTTAATACACGAGAGAGGAGCAAAAATCGACACGCTTTATATTCGTATAATTGGTTTTGTTTCGTCCAAGTTGCATTATCTGATATCTTGGGAACTTAACACATGTGAATGTTACAATTAGAACGGTCCTGCATAGCTCTTAATATTCTCATCCGTAAGTTTTGAATAGAATTAATTATTGTGGCACATATAAACATTTGAGAACATTTTAATATAAATATTTTGAAGGACAAACGAACTCAAACATCAGTCACAAATGCGTTATACGAACTTAACTACAGAAAGTGTGTGGAACGTATGGATATCTAATTTTGACGCATAGTTAACCATATTCTGAGACATTGCACACAGCAACTACTGCACTTGCTTGTCACTGATTATTTAATTCCAGGCGTTTAAAAAAATAACGCCATTTCAGATTTAAAATAATAAATTTGTGATAATATTATTATGGTGACATGGAATAAGAAGTTTGTTTGGTTGTGCAAAAACCCTCCTTTACCTGTTTTGTTTTAAGATATTAAATCAGCTTTTACCAGCTAAATTCACTTATTTCTCCCAGCCGATTGAAAAATTGCATAGCCCTAAAACAAACAATGCCGATGGCCACCATACATCGCCCTTAACTCTATAGTTGAAAACTGACCCATAACTGCCGAAAACCTCCTTCCTTCTCCATAGCCGCAATGGCTGAGCGGAGATGCCTGCCTGAAAAATGAGCGAGTGAAAATAAATAATTCCATTTATTGCTGGGTGGGGCCTACTCGCCTACCTGACCCCATAACACTGCAAATGCCAATCTTGTCATTATTTTGGTTGTTGTTTTGGATTCCTCTTTTTGGCTTAAAAATATTACGTGGATGCGTTTTGGAATAGGTGTTTTAGGTAATTTGCAATTTTATCTTTAACGATGTTGTGTTATATATTCTTCTGTATTATAGAAATGTGAAATTTGGAAAATATCTCACACCAACGGCTCTAAGTTTTTTCCCCACGGTCTTTCCCCCTCCCCGGTTCCCCGGTCTTACCCTAGGGAAAACAGCGGATAATGGCTCATAACTAAGACTACACTCAAGCTTAAGCTTTGAGTAAGGGCTTAAAATGCTCCTAGGATTCAGGCGAACAAGTTTAGACTTAGACTTAAGCTTGTTTGGTGGCTTGTAAGGGTTGTTAGGGACGTTAAGCCTAAGGCTAAGGCCCTTTTAAGCCGTAAGCCTAAACCTTCAGTATGCGCTTATAAGGGTTATTCGGGAGGTTAGTTTGTTCGCCTAAAGCCTAGGAGCGTGTTAAGCCCTTACTCAAAGCTTAATCTTAAGTGTAGACTTAGTTATGAGCCATTATCCGCTGTTTTCCCTAGGGGGAAGACCGGGCGAAAAGATCTAGAGGGGGAAAATCGTCCCCCGACCGCTTTTTAAAACATCTCCATCCGCTTGTAACTGTACGGATTAGTTATTTTTATCGTAAATTGAATATGGCAGGTTAAATATGGTAGGGAAATAATCCTTGCATAGTATATTTAACATAATACAATACAATACTCCTGCGACCACTTCCTTGTATTAGTTGAATGGGAAACATAGTTCGGTTATTACCATAGAGAAACAATCCATTTGCTTCTCAATATCCACTTTCCATGCTTTCAAACAATGAAAAAGCACCATGCTTTCAAACAATAAGCTTCAATGATACTGGCGATGGCACAGTTTTACGAGTTACCATTTTCATATCAAATTGCATAAGCGACCATTGCTTCGCACTAAAGCCTGTGCGTAATTCCAGGTTTAAAAGCCAACCCTGCCCTGAAGAATTTAATACTGTCGTGCTATTTTCCAAAGCACTCTCCGAAGCCGGAACCTGCGTCGGAATGGAAGAGTATGTCAACAAATTTCGCCCTGTCATGTTTAGTCTCGCGACGGTAATAACTGAAACGTCCAAATAGGTTGTGTGGCCCAGCCAGACTGACCCTATAGAAATGGTCTCAGCATTTCTCAATAAGTAGCCAGGTATTGTTTTCCATTCTACGAACCACTCTTGAACTAGGACGAAAAATAAGGTCCATAGTTCGGTTTTAGGTAAGGATGCACTCAGAAAAACAAAAGAGGGTTGCCTAGATTTTGAAAATTTAAATTTTCGAAGTTGAACTGTCATTTAGGAATCAAAATTTGAAGTTGATCCACAATCAAATATTTGTCGATTTGGTTTTGTATACCCATAACAGATAGTTACTACTATCACAAGAAACATTTAACTCTATATTTGAAGACATGTATGAAACGCTACATGTCTCAAGCTATGCATTCCCCAATATACTCATATTTTTACTCTATACGAAATGGAGTATAGACTTCGGGTGCCACCATTATGTCTTTTTTGCCCAAGAACGACACCACTTCGCCCACATTTTATGTCAAAACAATATCTAAACTATAGGTACCTCTCCTATAGTTTACCACAATAAAGCGGTGTCTAATACCTTTAGCTGACCTCCCTAGCTCAACTCTGATTTCAGTTCCATCGCAGCCCACTTGGGAAAAATGAGCCTTCGTGATTTTAAATTATTGATGAGAAAAACAACTTTTTCTGCGTTCTCAAACAATAGATAATGGCCAAATACAAGACCGAGTTCATTGGAGCCCACCTTAACCCCGGACTATGTAGCCCAATACATAGTCCGGGTAACCTCAAACATAAAGTAGTCAGCAAAGGTTGCCGTAGTGCTTTTTCACCTTGAAAATGCATTGTGTGTGGGAATCCATGAAGTCGGCGACGTACGTATTTGCCTTCCGAGAACTTTTCTTCCTTCTTGAAAATATTGCATCTCTGTCATTACATAACTCTGTCCATTATATCCAAAGCAGAGGTTCAGTAGTCTGAGTTGATGTAAAAAAATCCAATTCGGCTCTAGTAATTAATTTTTTAAATGTTAGTTATTTATGTAAAAGGTTAGTGCCAAAAAACATGTTTGTTTAAGAAGCTTAATATTTTGTTACCTTTACTTTCAGGGCCCTATATCCATTTGTAGGAATAGCAACTAACAAGGAACACTCACCTGGTGAAACGCTCACCTGGGGAAACGTGATGGCTAGGAATTTACCCCAACTTGTGGGCATTCGAACGGTACCAGACCTTTTTCCCCATGCACCTTGAAAAAAAAGTTAGCATGACACGGAAAATTGGACTTTTACAAGGAAAATGCGAAAAAATCCGACTTCAGAGGCCGTTTTCGGGCGTTTTTGTCTATGAAAGTGGCAAGAATAACGTCATATTCGTGTTCCCCGTAATTTTTTGGGTAAGATAGCGCCTTTTTCATAATTTTTGGAGAAAAAATTTTTTTCGCGTTTTTTTGCTACCAGCCGAAAAAACGTGAAAAATTTTTTTCTCAAAAATTGTGAAAAATGCCCTATCTTACCCAAAAAATTACGGGGAACACGAATATGACGTTATTCTTGCCACTTTCATAGACAAAAACGCCCGAAAACGGCCTCTGAAGTTGGATTTTCTTACATTTTTTTGTAAAAGTCCAATTTTCCGTATCAGGCTAACTTTTTTTCAAGGTGCATGGGGAAAAAAGTCTGGTACCGTTCGAATGCCCACAAGTTGGGGTAAATTCCTAGCCATCACGTTTCACCAGATGAGTGTTCCTTGTAAGTTTTGACAGCATTCTTGGGTGTTATCTGTGCTTGTTAAAGAAATATATAAGTGTTTATATGCATCGTGTTTTTATATTAATAGCGTTATATTTATCTCTAACCCCCTAAGCCACAAGTGAAGCCTTGCTTCGTTGTTTGATTGTCCGGAAACCAACTTTCTGTGTTCTGCCGATACAGAGGTGCATGATAGCTCATTTTGTAGGTCTCGACGAGTAAAGACGGAAAATGTAAAAATTTTGCTCCAGCTATCAGAAAATGTGGCACTTTTTGGTCAAAAACTGACTTTTTCGAACCAAAGCATTTACAGGGCTGATTTTTTGCATCCGGAGGTTTCCAGCATGCTGAATCTGAATCTGACGTCAGATTCGGAGTATATTCTCACGAGGTCTCTCACGAGTTTTTATTACTTACTTTACTCAAATTTACCTATACAGGTGCAGACTCGGGCGCCGTGGCGCCCATTTACCCTCTTGTATAATCTATTAAAAATACAGCAATTTTAAAGCTTTTTACAACACTCCATTTGCTTGGTCCAAATGTGGAACGAGTATCAAAACTAGCTCTGCTACAAAAAGAATGAAAATTAAAAGTATTTTCGCAACCCATATGAGTGAAATAAAACTTTGTAGACATTCTGTTATTCCTAAAGTACCAGTATTGGTATTTTAGTCCCATATGCACATACTATTTTGGGCAATGCTTGTGTTCTGCTCTCGAACTTTGAGTTTTGTTGGTATTTGAGAACGTTAGTATCATAAACAATAACATCCTTTGTTGTGGGGTTTAAATGCTAACCTGAATTTACGGTCGCTCTTCTGCATAAAATTACATGTTGTCTTCGAACAACTCATCTTTGGTCCATACTCATATTACATGCCAAAATTTAACCGAAAACATAGCATTCAAAGTCAAAAATATGAAGGCAATAAAGCATTTTAGTCTAGAAAATAGTGGATTTGCCCATGGGGATTCCCAGAAGGTAATGGTCGGAATGTTAATTTCTAGTGCAAAGGTTAATAAAATAGCTCGACAACCTCCAGTCCCACAGGGCCCCATTAACTGTCTAATAGTATTTGTTTAGCATTGTTTCAGAAACATTTTATATTAATAGATTAAAGTTTAGAATTCAGTTTAAAAAGAACACGACAATATTTTGCATATAGTAGTGATGAATATTTTGAACTCGGATATATGTCATCATTTTATTATTTTAGTACTCAAACCCCTTCCTTAACCACAAATGGATTCAATTCGTGATTTGTAAAGTTATTTATATTCAGACACGTATTTTAAGGATACCCGTTACAATTTTCTTTTATATTATCTACATTCTATTGACATTTCAATTGGCAGTATCAAGATGATGATTGAAATCGCACCTGTAGGAGCAGACGATAATACTGGCGGAAACACAGGGAGCATGCTCGGCTCTGCTTTCGCAGCCAACGCTTCAGTTATGCACGATAGTCAGCTTATTCAGCAACGCCTTTTCAATGCTTCTGAAGAAGAAAAAGAGGTGGGTGACAATATTTAACAGGGACCAAATGAGAACATTTATGCCAAAACTATAAAACTTATTCCCGTAGTACGAATATCACTTTGCAACAACCGAATTTAAATTTCTCAGAAATTGCAAATCGGACTCAGGAAAGATCAAAGCAAAGCGGACTCGGTTTTCCCGCCGGCGGGCTTTACCTAGTCCGATTTGCAATTTCCGAGAAATTTAAATTCTGCTGTTGCAATGTGATAGGCCCTGACTTGTTCTACCACCAGTAAAAAATGACTTTTTTTTCTGGTGGTTTTTTGGGTTAAAAAGGGACGGGCACATCGCCGAAATGCGCAAAAATTTGAATTTTGCCGATCTCTAATCGAAAGTTTTGGTAAAATTTGGAAAATTTAACACGTCTAAGAATGTAATATTTATTAACTAGAGGTTTCCATCTACGTCAGTATCCCTGCCGCCCTCGCAGCCGTGGGCCTTCGGCCCACGAAATCCAGTATCTGGTCCGCCATCAAAGCCTTACACGAAAAATAAGGCATCAAAGAACAATCTCACGGTCCGGAAGGACAGTACTGAAATACTAGAGGAAAGATCATATACCCCTGCGAAAATGTTTAAACTGCAACGCTACCATGATTGTTTATTATGACAGATTCTGTTCTTATAACTTCTGTCATCTCTCAACTCGAGTTTTTGATTAGGCAAAAGCAGAAAAGACAATGCGAAATGCTTCTCATAAAATATTGGGGCGTTTCAAAAGAAACCGGTCTGCCAAGTCAGACACAAGCAGCAAAATGGCGCGAAATTTGAAAATTATTTATTCAGAAGGAGGCTTGGGGAGGGGGATAGCGCAAATCTGATATTGGTAACCCCCTCTAGAATCGTATTTTAGAGGAGGTTAGCAATATCAGATTTGGGGTTTAGTCACGTGAAACGTGAGTTAGCTCAATCGATTAATAGGGCTGTGTCTGACTAGGCAGTCTAGTTTCTTTTGAAACGCCCCAATAAATAAATAAATTCTCTGCACCATAATTTCAATGCGTTATTCTGTTTGTGTACTGTATACTGTGAAATAGTTTACATGCACCAAAATAACGTTGTTCTAACTTATTTGTGCATAAATCAATCCTCTCTTAGCGCAAAGGTTTTCAACAATTAACCTCACACGCTCGACATTCTAACGCTGATTTTGAAGGTAGCATCAACTCAAGAGTAATTGCTAATTTTCTTTTACTTCCGACTCAATCATGTTTTTGAAAAATAACAATCACTGAGGTGTGCAAATTAGGAAATACGACAAAGACTAGTTTCAAAGCAACTCATTGCTCATTCCATACATTAGTTGAGCCACAGCGACGCACTCACAACGAACTAACCATTAATCTCCCCTATTCGACCCGCTAAAAAGGCAATCAATTCGCGCCATGGCACCATGCCAAACAGCCATCTCACCAGCTGTTCCTTGAGACCTATGTCTTATTTCTCATTGTACTCATAACATGCTTAGTCTTCTTTTAAGCTTAATCCGGACTCTAAAAGCACGCTTGTAATTGATGTTCAAGGCCCAAAGCAATATTGTTAGGTCAGCTGTACTGGCAAATTAAAATCCAAGAAATTCATTAAATTAGGTAATTCACTGGTACTCATTTCATCATCATAACTAAAAGCTTATTAAATGTCACTCTTTAACATCTCCCACCATCATGCATCATATTTTGTCATTGATAAAATGTCGACACCACAAGGGGTCTAACTGAAATCGTAAACTCGTTCCACATGAATATATCTGTAGTTAAGTTGGCTCCCAAAACATATTAACTCAGTTTAGCTTTTGCATTCCCACTTATTACCATATATAGTTAAAACTAACTTTCTCAAAACAAATTTCACATACGCAATTTTCAGGTTTCATTAAATTGTATAACTTTTTTACGCACTCATTTGTCATTATTTAAATAAGTGTTAACCATATTTTCGAACTTGTGACTCGGAGGTGTAAACCAAACTCATACCAACCACATATATCCAAAAAGCACACCAGTTTGGGGAGCCAGCAGATTTCAGCTGCTCTTCCAGTTATTCCACCCCACTAGTCATTGTGTCGAGAATAAGAAAAAAGGGCGCGCCTCATTCCAACTTGGCGCGGAGGTGTGTTTCAGAGCCACAATAGATGGTGTTAGGATCTGGGCTTAGGGATTGGCCTCAAGCTAAGTTTCAGCTTAGAGTCTAACCTTGTGAGTATTTTTGTCCTGCATATCTTGTTTTATTCTGCTATTGCTTAGACAAAGGTCAATTGATCTTTTCCAGGTTATATTAACCTCATGTTTGAAATCTGAAATTTCGATTTTAGAATTTAGATCATTGCTAGCTGTAATTATGAACAGGAATAAATGTTTCACAATACATTTTAGACACAATAAAAAACCTGATACACGGTTCTATGTACCGTTTAGTCTCATATAAGCTAGAGCCTCTTCTCTTTGCTAGAGTCCTCTTCCATCTTTTCACTGCCGCCATTTCCTTATATTAATTGCAATTTTTAATTTTTCGTCAGTGTTCCTTCCTTTCCCTGCATTCTGCATGTCCTTTGTTACTTGTGGTGGTAGTACAAGCTTGGCAGGAGGGACAAAGGCGTCGACGTGGGACAAAGTCGATTATTATTCTGCGGGAAGGGCAGATTCTTGTTATAAGTTTAGTCTGATATAGCTTGGATTCTGCGCCTCTTCCGCAAAAGTGTGGTCCCCAGATCTTTATTTCCTTGACAAGTGTGTTTCGTCATTACTCTAGTTGCTAGCAAGGTGTTGATATTAAGCAGACTTGCGTTTTTTGAACAAATGATTTTAGTTACCAAGTTCAACCATAGTCGTACTTCTGCATAAATATTAAGTCCCGAAATATTATTCAGCGAAAATTTTCATTACTTTTAGTAATAACTATTTTAGAATTTGTACATGGCACTGAACTCAAAATACGAAATAACAGATGTGCTCCCTCCGCCTAACCACGATGATGTTCAGGTGCTTGTAATGGCCGTGGGGTATATGCTGGTAAATTTTATCAAGTAAATATCTAGTGAGTGAAATAACAGTGAAATCTATAGCTTATATTGTGATGTTAGGTTTAAAAAGGTTGTGGTCATATAAACTAACCGGTAAACAGAGGAACAAATTTGGTGAACAGCTGTTTGAGCGCGAATTCAAACTGAATTTGTTATTCTGTATGCCCGTTAGTTTATGCACAAATTATCTGCACACAATCCAAATAACCGCTACAGTTAGTACACCAATATCGAACTAAGACCCATAGATAGATAAATAAAACACCAACTTTTTATTAAATTAACCTCCATTATGCACTTTGTTATGACACTAATTTTTCTAAAATTCTATCTTACTAACGTTTTTCTTAAATATTCATTTTAATTTAACATCTTCATTTTTGAAAAATATTTGTGAATAGTTAATGCGAAATCTTTTAGTTGTTCTTGCTGGGTACATGCGGCAATGTTGCTGTTTTGACGACTATATATCAAGTGGTCAGTCTAACGTCCACGTTATTAGTTATCCACTCTAACCTAAACCGCAGGAAAGACTGACCCACGAATAGAAAAGGCGTAAATAAGCCTTTTTCGCAAATCACGTTCCCGGACCACAGTCTCGCGGGTACCCCCTAAATCGGCCACGCTGAGTCGAATGGCGTCAAAATTTTTCACGTGAACACACGTAAAACGTGAGTTACGTGAGTCACGTGGGTCACGTAAAAGGAAACTTTTCACGCCCCACTCGGATTTGGGCGTGTGATACGTCAATCTCTTCCTCTCAACGAGACAAGACGATTGGTACCGGTTTCAAGGGGGGCGCGGCCCCCTGTGGCCCCCTACGACCCCCTTTACCCCCAGGGGGCCACAAAAGGAAACTTTTCACGCCCCACTCGGATTTGGGCGTGTGATACGTCAATCGCTTCCTCTCGACGAGACAAGACGATTGGTACCGGTTTCAAGGGGGGCGCGGCCCCCTGTGGCCCCCCTTTACCCCCAGGGGGCCACAAAAGGAAACTTTTCACGCCCCACTCGGATTTGGGCGTGTGATACGTCAATCGCTTCGTCTCGGCGAGACGAGACGAATGGCACCGACAGCTCTCAATGAGCCAAACAAAATGGGCTATCATTCAGGCGGAACTTATTAGGAAATTTTCGAGGTGCGCGAAGCGCCGCGGATGCACGCTAACCGCGAAAAAAAAACAAGATATACCCGCCGATTCGAGGCGGTAATCCGCCGAGAATCGGCGGGTGTATCTTGTTTTTTATTATCATGTAAAAGATCATAGTTTTAGGTGAGATCCAGGCGTACGAGTCTTGACAATACTCTTATATACGTAATTGTGCTTTCCTGCGTCGATTTTGGCGTTTGTCTTTCACTTCCCTTTACTGTGATTGATCAAGTTTGTAACAACTAATCATTCGGTTTATAAATATAAACTTATAGATTCTCGGATTTTGGATGTTTGGCTCAATTGTATGCAAATTGCATGCTGTATTAGAAAATTTCGGAAAAATTTTGTCTGCTTTAATTCTCACAGCCATGTCGTTTGATCGATTCGCTGGAGTATGTCATCCACACGTAAGCGTCATATTGTAACTTATCATTATTCTATTATAAATTTTTAGAAAAAATGGCTCAGGTCGACATCACTGGCTGTGTGTATACTTGTCGGTAAGTTTTTCTTCAGCAATAGAACACCCATATAGTATCGTTATATTCTAATGTGATTGTGCCTAGGGATGTGCAATGATAACCTTTGATAACTCAGGAAATTCCGGTTATCATGATAACCCACAAAGTTATCATGATAACCATAGGTTATCATGATAACCTCCCTTCGTTGAAAAGGTTATCATTGAGGTTATCATTGGAGGAGTTATCAAAGGTTATCATTGCACATCCCTAATTGTGCCGAGCATTTTGAAAATAACCACTGTTGAATCATTATGTAATACGAATCAAATAACTTGTTGCAGGTATGGCAGTTTATGCATTAGCGACTTTGTGTCCGTTATTGTGGAGCTTTACCGCCAGAGAGCTAGTCTTGTTTGAGAAGGAAACTGCACCTCACAAAATTACTCGCATGCGTATAGAAAAATGCACTATGGTCAATATAAGTAGTACGGTTAGTCGTAATTTTTCAGGTATTATATAAACTTTAATAATTGAGCGGTAAAATGAATTTCTATCAGAATATTTCTTATTACAGCTGACTTGATGTATATATTAGGCAATATTTTGCGAATTTTATTGGCAAAGATGTAATACTTTTATTCCCATTATTGATGAATATTTTAGGTCTTCACAATGTTCACAGTATTTCTATTTGTGCTTTGCTATTTGGTGCCATTATTTCTTGTAGCATTTTTCTACTCAAGATTGCTCAATAAACTTCGCCAACATGCGCGACAATTCACAGTAAGTTATTCAAAAATTTACATTTAGAGAACGACGTGTAAAAAATTAGTGTTAGCTGACGTTCCAAGGTTGCTAGTGATAAAACTATCATTTCTGCCATTATGGTTTAATGAATGACAGTCTCTATTTTAGTCAAGCCAAATCCCACTGATGCGAATTTCACTTTATACGCTGGCTGTGGCTTGTTTCTATTTCATATGCTGGACCCCTTTTTGGGTTGCAACAGCATTTGCCGTATATTTAGAGTATGCGGGGGAGCAAGGCGGAACTGTCCCCCCAGTCTTCGTATATTGTATGTACTTCATTCATGCGTTGCCGTTTACCAACTCGGCTGTTAACTGGATACTTTATGGTAGGAAAATTAATTACTTGTGATTATTGCTAGATAATATAGTTTTTGTAATTTCAAAAATGCTTGTGAACTTTCGAAATTTTTCAAAATGAAATCTTTATGTATATTGCAGTTAGTACTGTTTTCAGTTAATACTGACGCTAACTAGTTAATACTGGCGCAGGCCCAAGTGAGAAACCCTTGGGCCAATTGCGAAACGGCCCGACACAAAAACTTGCGGGGTACATTAGGACGCGGTCCGGGCCTGGTTTTCTAGCCCCGTCCGGGCTCGGGTACGAACGTGAGCCGCGGCAATATTAACTAGGGGTCGGCGAGCCCGAGCCCGGGTAGGTCGGGCTCGAAGCTCGGGCTCGGCCAAAATCGAATTTCACCGAGCCCGAGCCTGGTCATTTTCGGCCACGCCCAATGGGCGCGGCCGAGCGAAAAATTTGAAATATTTCGAAGAACATGCAAAATTTTCAATGTTTATTTTTGCAAACAACTCAATTTTTCTAAAACATTTTGCCTGTGGCGCTTTTATGGCTATGTATTTTCTTCCATTGTTTTCTTCTCACTTTGTACTAATGCGACGAAATACGACAAATCTGAGCATTTTGAGCAACATTCAATGCCCAGTTTCAGGGAAAATCATAGGGTCAGGGCCGAAAATCGAATAATTTTCGCCAGCGGCGCAGATTTTTATTTATTTCGCCATTGTTATTGAACGGCAATTGTCGATTTTAGTAACCAAAACTACTGATTTTAAGCTAAAAAAGGGCGAAAATTGGAAAATTTAAGTTCTGTGCAGGCGAAAATTTTAGTTAACCGCCATTCAGAACTAAAAAATTTCCGCCTGCGGCGCTATTTGGTTGCCTTTTTCTCCAGCTATTTTTGGAATAGTGCAAATTTTTGTGACAAACCAGCAAAAAATTGAAAAATTTTCGCCTGCGGCGCTATTTGAATACCAGTTTTCCATCAAATATTTTAAAAATATTCATATGAAAATAATCAACAATGGAAAATTTTTTTCATTAGTTATCCATTGATTTCCAATGGTGATTGTCGTTTCAGTAACAAAAAGTACTAATTTTGACCCAAAATACCGCAAATTGCTAAATTTTTCCGCCCGCGAAAAATATTGTCTGATTAAAGTATTTCCGCTCTGCCGCGCCCTCTAGAGCACGGACGGCGGAAGTTAAAATTTTAGCTTTTCGGCCGTGTGCATTCCGCTCCGATCTCCAAGCCCTGATAGGGCTAAGCCCATGAATTTTTTCCAGCGGAAAAAGTTTTGAAGCTTTAAAAAAAAGGTGTAAAAATAGCATAAAAAACAAAAACCATAAGCAAAAATGGAAAAATTTGGACATTTTGATATTTTCCCGGAAAATTTTTGGAAAAATAAAGGTAAAATTTGACTCTGCATGTAAATTTTATGAAAAAAAATTAACTAAATCGTCTCAGTTTTGTCTACTTATATTAAATATACAAAATACTAGCAAAAAAGAATAAAAGACCAATTTTTGATAACCAAAAAATAGGCGGAAAAAATAAAATTCAAATCGGGCTCGAAGCTCGGGCTCGAAGCTCGACTCCAGTTGTCGAGCCCGAGCCCGAGCCTGGGCTCGCCAGTTGAATCCGGAATTCTGTCGAGCCCGAGCCTGGGTGGGTCAGGCTCGAAGCTCGGGCTCGCCGAATTTTGCCGACCCCTAATATTAACTACACCATATATATGAAAAATAATCCTGGAAAAAAGAAAATTTTGAGACTTTAGGCCCAAATGTCTCACTCCCACAAATGCAGATTTTTTTGAATATTTATTGAATATGTTATGGAGAATACACTAAATTTACAACACAAAATTTACGCAGGGGGCGAAAATGTAACCAAAAATTCGATTCCAATAAGAAAATTTCAATAATAATGACGCCTCTTTTAGAAAAAAGTTCTCGAAAAATTTCAACATCATGTGGGGATTCTTTTTTTGGACCTTCCAATTTAGTATCAGTGAGTTGATTTCTAGCGATCTGAGAAATTTCCTTTTTCGGCTGCGGCGCAAGCACTTAAATCGTCTCTTACATTTCATACATTCATTACAGCCGGTAAATTGTACAACCGCTGAAAACGGCATTTTGAGCCACACGATGCTGCCACTTTCGATTTTATATCTCCTATTGCTTTTAACGTTGATTATTCCGAAGTTAAGGCCAGTAGAGTAATAATGCTAAAACTCACCTCAAATTTGCAATCGGCGTAGTCGATCCATATACACATAAAAGCCATTTATGAACGGTTCCACAGCTTAAAGGTTGTACGATTATTATAGAGCAATTAAGTTTAAAAATAAGTATTAAAGTAAGAGTAGTAAATAAAGATATATCTACATGTGTTTTTGCCATGGTTTAAATTCGTCTCAAAATTATAACATTGACTTTGGCCACGCTGATTTTCGCTGGATTTATCCGTATATTATAAGTGATTTATAAATGTTTAGGTGCTTTGAATAGTCAGCTTCAACATCGGTATCGAGGCTCCCGCAACAATGAAAATACAACGTTAGTAGCCAATGGACATAGTACGGCTAACACTCTCAAGACAATTCCATCTATTAACGGAATTTCGCCTCATAAGGTAAAGGTGTATATATTAGTGTTATCGCTTTTCGGGAGGGAAAGTTAAATAAGATTGCCTTCATAAGACTCGATATTCTTGCCCGACTTCACTTGCATGACTCACAAGTTTTGGATATCAAAAATTTCATTCAAAATTCTTATTGGGTCTGAACTATTACTACCAAAACGACTTTCTTCGAAATTTTTCTTTTTCCAAGCCGACTCAATTTACAAAAAAATATCTTCTCTTGAGTGAAATACTGTGCAAAACAATAATATTATACTAAACAATCAAATTAGTTCCTGCTGTTAGGGGAGTTTTAATTACCATTTTTTTGACAATAAATACCTTCCTGAAATATTGACAGTTACTCATGGACATAATTAGGTTACTTTCGTATATGCGGTCGAACATTTTTTCACTTGTTATGTACATTTTAACTTTGGTTATTTTTAGACCACTTCCGAGAGCGCTCGCAATCAACCTACTTTCGATTTCCAATTGCCTACGCCACAGCCCTACACAGGACGGAGCACATATTCAGGTGGTGATTTATTTTGGAATTAATTATGACATGAGTGATATTATGAAAAATTATACAATAGTTATGCAATATTCCAGAGTAAACTTTTTACGAAAAGTTAATTTTATTGGCTAATCTATTTGTAATATTCATGGAAAATTGAAAATAAAAAATGGTATAATGCAAAATCAATCAACGTGACCTCAATTTCACATAGCCAACGATTAATTTTAAAAACGAACAATGTTTGCAAATTCCTGGCCTTAGAGTACTGATTTCTGTATTTTCAGAACCTGCTTGCGTCCAGCTTTCCACACTCAATGGACAACAGCTTCAATTGCAACAGTATCAATCTACCACGCAAAGGTGGCATTTTGGTAGCAATCAGTCCACAAACACAACTACCACTCCGGCCATGCTAACGCCGACATCTCGGAGACCTTCGTTCCCATTTCCTGTCTCAGTATCGAATGGCATGCCGATTTCGCCTTTGGCCGTTCACAAGAATGAGGACGTGGGAACGCAAACAACTGATAGATTGTGCGACGAGGTCACTGAAATTTATGTGAAACAGAAACTCAACGAAAGCATTGAGAAAAGTCGGATTCAGAATGATTGGTTCGATCAGGACCAGTCTTCTCCAGAGAATAACCACCCTTCCGACCCGATATTGGGCTTGGATTCGGAGACGGTTGGTATTTACATAGTCCAAAAATAAGAAAGATAAGGCCTATTAGATACAAAAGTCGATTCAAAAAGTAAAAAGGCGATTTAAACTACGCATTTTAATACAAGTATAATTTTTGGAAAAATATCGGGCTTTTAATTTCTATCGTATTAAAACAATAAATAATTGTGGGTAAATCTGAATAAAGTTGAATTTGATAGATATTCGAATTTGGTTCTTGAAAGAAAATATAAGCTTATAAGGATTATAGTTATGAAAAATCTTTTTTTAAAGATCGCTGTAGAAATATTTCCCACAATTACTGTTATCTAAAATCACGGTTTTATTTTATATCACTTGGAGAACATTAAAGTGATTTTTATTTGCAAACATATTTGTTGATTAAAGGGTTACCGAATTTTATTTTAGGTTGAGCCATCGTTTCCCGATGTGTCATTGTGCTCAAAAGACATGCCCAATTTTACGACTCGGGCATTTCATCTACCAGAAACGATCGGAGATGACCGTGAAGAACGGCGGCCTTTCATAAAATCACATACTGCTAAAAGGCAGAGTACAGCCGGAACTGCGTCTAACACTACGAGAACGATCACCGAATTAGTGGAAAGGCGCGGAAGTATTGATTTATTATTGAAAAGTGAACACGAGCCAACATTTTTGTGATAAAAGTATACATAAATGGAATCTGCCTGAAATTATGTCATTAGTAGCCATCGAAAACGCATAATATTTGACTTAATTTCAGGGTTATTCCTCGTATCGTACTTTGTGTAATTTTACTGAATAGTTTTATTTCACGGGTTCATATTTCCAAAACCATTTATATGTATATCTACCATTCTGAAATTATTTTTCTATTACTGTTAGAATATTTGCTTGTGAATAAATGAATATAAATTGGAACTTGTCCCGAATGCGACCTGCAGTAAATATTTTTTTCAAAACAATTTTTTAACACTAAAAACAATGGGGGGGGACCCTATTGATTCTTTGATTAATTTTTCAGAAAAGTAATTTTTCATACCATGGGGTCCCCCCTATGGTATGAAAAAGTGTTAAAATTAAATTTTTTAGTGTTAAAAAATTGTTTTGAAAAAAATATTTACTGCTAAATTCGGGACAGGTTCCATAAATTTACTGAGAGAATTAAATGTTTAAGAGAGATAAACAAAATATGTACTATTGCAAAATTTGCAATAGTACATATATCATAGGGGGTACCCTATCGATTAAAAAAATATTTTTGCTAACAGTTTGTAAAAAATCAATAGGGTCCCCCCTATTGATTTTTTACTATATAAATATGTATAGAAATTTCCCCCCCCCCGATAAACGGATAGCACCGAGCGAACATTGTCTCGGCTTTAGAGCGAATTTTTTCCGTCTTATGTCATAAATATTTTTTATCATTCTCCGTCAAATTTCGTTCAAAATTTTGACTTTTGCAGAAGACATTCTCAATTTATGACCATTTAATTGTGTTTTTATAAGAAAGTATGTTGTTCAATCTGGAGAATTCGTATACTCCAATCTAGAGGTCGGCCGAACGTTTTACCGATACCGATATATCGGTCGAACCGATATTTTCATAAAATTGAAGATATTACCGATATTACCGGCGATATATCGGTATCGGCCGACCTCTACTCCAATCCACTTTTGTAATCCATGAAGAAAGCTAGGAATAAAGGCGCTAGGACACAGATAAAGTATGAATGAATTTTAATAAACTATACAGAAATATAGTGGGGTCTGGGGGCGATAGCCCCCAAGTGGAGAAGAAAATTTGAGAATTGGGTCAACTTTCATTGAAAATTTTAAACATTCGCCGAAAGTTTCGCAAAATTTTCGCCGGCCACGCCCTATCGGGCGCGGCCGCCTCCGTTTTTAAGGGTTTTCGGTCAGATGACCGGTCATCTGACCGGCTCACGCCGGTCACCTGACCTCTGACCTGACCGGACACATCCGGTCAGGTCAGCATGACCTGACCGGCACCCCCGGTCAGGTCAGGTCAGGTCAGGTCAGGTCAGGAGGTCAGGTCAGGTCAGTTTAAACCCGGTCAGCAAAACACTGTTGCAAATATACACTGCTAGCAATCCAAACTTTTTGTATATGCTTTATCAAGTGAGATGAAAATTTTACAATCACGAAAACTCATAATTGCTAACATGTATAACATTTTTCAAACGGTAATATTATATTTCCACTTTTTACATATTGTATTTTGATAGTTCATATCACTGATAATATTATGCTTTAAATGAATATTTTTTTACTTATTCATCTTCCTCATCGTCATCAAAAACGACGCCAGTGACTTTTCCTCTTTTTCGGCGATTTCTTTCAACCTCAGCAGTGGGTCCAGGCGATAGACGTCTTTTGACAGTTTGAGATTGACTTTGCGTTTGTGATGCCGATGGAATTACATTTTTTGTTGGCGATCCTCCAATCGATTTGGAAAGATTCTATAAATACATCCTTGAATGATAATAATACTCACCGAGACCTATAAAATGAGAGATCACACATGCCTGTAGCGGCGGAACAAAAAAAAAGTTGGTTTTCTGTACAATCAGGCAAGCAAGAAGGGCTTCACTTGCCAATTAGGGTGATTAGCTATTAGGGGGTGATTTGATATTTAGAGTAGTTACTATATAATTTTTATGATTAATAGCAATCATGATTTTTAATATGAAAAATTTAATTAAACAAAAAGTTTACTGACACACTCAAAATGGCATTTAGTTTCTAACCCACTCTGTTATATATCTGTAAAGGATAGCATCGTAGTTAAAATGTTTAAGTTGAAAAACACGCAAAATACCTCTTCTTAGAAACATTTGTTGTCATGAGATTCGTAATTAGTGTCACTTCCAGCCAGGTATATAAAAGCAAAATAAACAGAAAATAACTTTGCGATTCGTTAGAAAACAAGAAATGTTAAGGAGGTAATGTTTATGTTTAAAAGCCTCGGGCTATTCTTTAAAATTGTGTAATTACTGCCTGTGGCCATATAGGAGGGCACTTTCGAATATGTCGATTTGAATTGGCGCCAGTGGCGCCAATTCAATTTAGAAGGGGGCTAGCACAAATCTGATATGCCCATCTAAAATCTTTTTTAAAGGGAGTTATCAATATCAGATTTGTGCTAGCCCCCTTCTAAATTGAATTGGCGCCACTCGCGCCAATTCAAATCGACATATTCAAAAGTGCCCTCGTATCTGGTCACAGGCAGTATGTTTTGGTATTTAACAGAAATTGTTAACCCACAACACGGGTATTTTATATATTACACATACCGTGAGTTCATGGATTTCTTCTAAGGCGTTTCTCATCAATGTCGCATTTTTCGCACATCGTTCCTTTGCAGATTCTATCCTAGGCAGTTCTACAGTTTCTGATATATAGCGAATCTCAACCGACTCATCGCTGATATTGCCCAATTTGAATCCTTTTGTGGAGAATGTCGACCGGAAAAAGCAAAAAGAATTAATATCAAGAGTGTCAAAGCAACTTTTGCAAAAGCCTGCATTTTTGGGAATGAAAATAAAATACATTCGAGTTTGTCTTTTTTTCGCTTTCTATCTGTTTTCTTTTGGTTCCTCGAAACTTGGTGTTTTATTATAAATGCCCTCATTTTCATTATGTTTTGTAAGTGGCAAAGATACCTCCATTTGTTATCGACGATGCTTTCTGCGACATTTTTCAGCAATTTTTTTCGCTCTTTTCTGTCCAGAACGGCTTCGAAGAGGTCTTCTCCCATGTCAGTTACACCCAAAACCATCTCATCGTTTTTCCAATATACAAAATAAGGCTTCGTCTTTGACTCGTCGATGTAGCATAAAAGTTTCGGTGACCGCTGTTGACTACTCGTTCCTGCGTCGGAAGATTTCTTTGCATTATTCGGATGACGAGCTTTTTGGGCGTACATAATAATAATTCAAAAATTATCTGAAAACTGCGAGATATTTATATGTTGATATGACTTTTGTGATATTGAAGAGAATTAAAAATCACTTAACACATGAGTTTTAAGGTTAAAATTTTATTTGTACTTTATAAAAAATTCACATATACACCCGTTAAATATAGTGAAAGTATATACGAAGAAAACATAATATAAAAACGGATTGTACGAGTCACGTTTCAAAAAATATGCAATGTATTTTTATATTCGTTATAAACGCCTGGATAGAACTCTCAAGAATTAGTTCTGACTCGTGCACACCATGTGTTCTATTTCAAAAACCTAGAAGTTAGCGGATTCTGTCATTGAAGGTATTATTTCAGCCATTTTTTCACGGGAAGCGCTCAAAATCCCCCCCTCCCCGGTAGAAATGCCCCCCCCCGCCAAAATCCCCCGGTCAGAATCCCCTCCGGTCATAATCCCCCCCCATTTTCAAATAATCATATAAAAAATGGCCAGAAAGCATGAAAATGCTAATTTTTTTTTCGCTAAATTCGTATTTCACATTATTTCTTGCCCAATTTTTAGGTATTTGGCTGAACAACCCCAAAAACAACGGCTTAAAAGGTGCCAAACAAGGATTTAGGCTTGGGGCCCCTAACAATATGGGGCCTAAGGGACTTAATCTTAGGCTTAAGCTCCCGAACAACCCTTACATTACCAAAAATAATGTGAAATACGAATTCAGCGAAAAAATGAGCATTTTCATGCTTTTTGGCCATTTTTTATATGATTTTTTAAAAATTTGGCTTGGGAGATTTTGACCTAGTCTCTTTTTTCGCTTGTTATCTACTCTAAGCATGTTCACGGCTACGTATGAGGCCGAAAAATTTTTTTCTCTCCGATCGGGCTGAAATTTGGGGAACTCCCGTTTTAGGGTCGGTTTAGTTTGTGAAATTTTTTTTCAGACCCCCTGCACTCACGAAAAGGGGGTAAACGACCCCCTTTACCCCCCAGGGGGCCAAAAATGCAAATTTCTCTGAGTCAAGCCTTAATGGGCGAGTAATAGCTCATTTTGCTCCTCTGGGGCTAACTAGAACAGTTGTCTAAAAATTTTGGTGCACTTTTCAATTTTTGGCCCAAAAAAGGCCATTTTTTGCCAAAAAAGTGGCCATTTTTGGTAATTTTTGCCTTAAAACACGGGTTTAGGTACCACTCTCCCTTTCCGGGCAAGTTTGGTACCAAAATGCTCCCCAGGGTGTCTAGAGTAGGATCCCGAAGGAATTAGGGCCGGCACTCGCCACCTGCGCGAGATATGGCTTACGGGAAAATGTCACATGTTCAGGATTTTTGGCATTTTTTGGCTAAAAACCGAGGTTTATAGGCCCGAACCCGCGGCGAAGGCCGCGGCGCTCCCTCTAGTTCATAAAATAAACTCTATGCCACACATAAAATAAAATAATATAAAATATAATCAGACTATATAAACCTCGTAATGAATTCTTTTATATTCTAATTATAACTATCATTCGGAAAAATTAGCGCAGTGACACTATATATTAGCCTGACATTTTATCTAGCAAATTCCTTTAATAATTTCAAATATTATCGTTACTATAGAACAAAAAAGCTTGATAAATAATAAAATAAAAAATCGATAAAAACTGGATAACGCTAAAAACGATAAATAAAGGAAAATTATACTAAACGATACAGTTTGATTTTCCAGACATTTTATGGGCCATAAATTATTTTAAGTTTCGATGATAAATATTTCTACTACATGCTTTTCTGCGCCAAAATAAAATAGTATAAAAGTTATTAAATATGTGGAATCTGAACTGGCGATACTGGTACTCGATCATGATCTGGGTAATGCAGCAAATACCTAAAATGATTGAATTATAATTTATATAGTACATCGATACCAAAAGAATACCAATCATGGACGTACATAAGAATGGCCATCGGCTGGCCCAGAATCAAAGACAACCACACGACGATATTTCCGGCGCGACCTCCCTTAAATTATATTTATAGTTAGTATAAAAGAATAAAACGGAAAGCCTATGATAACAGGCACAGGAACAACAAGGAGACGAGAAACATTACCCACAACCAAAGCTTAGAAACAATATTTGCAGTAGAATATGACAAAATTTCGTAAATCATATATGCTATATTTTAAATAAATAATTTTGAATAGTGTTAATTAACCTTCAGGTAATGATCCGTAAAGAAACTCATTGGAATTTGCGCCAACATTCCATAACAAGCCCAAAGTCGGAACATATGTAAGGGAACAGAGACCTAAAATATAAGGATAATATATTATACATAATTAATATCTACACATACTAAATACTCATGAAAGAAAGCGGAGATCGAGAAAACTGCCATTGATGCGAGAAATTTTGAGTTTCCGTTTCGTACAATCGGCTTATAAACATGGCGTACGGCCCACCGATGGACCGGAATATTCCACGTTTTCCAAAAAGCGGATACAGTTTCAGAGTTCCAGAAATCTCTGAAATTAGTTCTCTAGAATTAGATTGTTAGAACATGATAATTTGATAATTTAAATAAGGGCCAAAAATCTAAATAGCAAAATTACACGTGTGTTATGTCCTTTTAAACTTCAAGCTTCTTTGTGTGCTTGGATTTGTTTTACTTAAAAATATCTTTCAAAGCGTATTTTTCTCCATAGATTTTTCTCGGTTATACCATATATTTGATTCTTGTTTTTCTCGTTGTTCTTAATTTTTTGCGTAGTCACGAGTTTGTTAGTCTATTTTCATGAGAACTTACAGATAAAATTCTCTGTCAGCAAATCGCATAACTTCGGCAATGAGATTCAGTCCAGAGTGGAACATGAGATAAAAGAACATGAGCCAGATTAGATGGTTCGGTATGGCCAGTTTCAGCACTCTTTCGACGCATCGTTTTATGTCCATGTCAGAAAACGGTGCCAAACTGTTCCTTACAAGTGGCATGACCCATTGCTGACATAACGCCGCACTTACAAAAGCGAAACCGATCAGCTGAAATTATGCAACGTCAGTACTTTTTGCAATAATTGACACAATCTGATATTTGTTATAGAAGCATGTGCTATCTAACTTAATTAAGCAAAATGTATTAATAAAAGTTGTTGCTCAATTATTTATTATATAGATTCCTGTAATTGTTTTATATATCCGGTCCCTCTAAGACACAAGGTGAAGGTTTAGAGCCACGAATAGAAAAACCACTTTGCCGGCGAGCTACAGGGGTGTGCGATAGCTCATTTGTAGGTCTCGGCGAGTTATTACCGAATCCCGAAAAAGGGGATATGCATAAAAATGCGTATGCTAGCAAATCAGAAAACTATACATTTATTTTATTGATAATATTTATAATATATTTATTAATACACATTCGCTCCTTGTCTCACAAAACTATAGGACTCGCATAATCCATACATAAAAATTCATATAACGTTTCACTTTCGTGTACGTTTTTTATACTAACACAATGTCTGCAAAATTAACAAAACTGTTTAATGAAATACCTCCACCAATCTTTTAAGAATGAAGGATTTTCTCCGTTTTGGCGTTCTCGGATATCTAAGTTCATAGCACAAAGTTGGAGCGAACATGAAATAATAAATGTTGGCAAGAGTCAAATTGTGCGGATAGTTGATTGATTTAATCTCTGCTTTATCGCTATTCTCGCCGGCGTTCGCCTGAATAAGTTTTGATGATAATGAAATTAAAGAACAAAAATGCTACTTTTGCATCCCGAGCAAGGCGGCACCAATAATTAACGTGCCCATAAGAGATTAGTTTTAAGACTTCGATAACTATCACAGTTAGAGCCCAAGACGAGTATAATGGATTTCCCTAAAACATTAAATTTATACATAGTCCATAATTATTATCAGATCAAAAATCACATATTTTTTCCAACAATAGAAAATATCGGAACTTCTCACTTAATATTACTATATAATAATTAATACCTGAACTTCAAGTACGACAATAGCAGGTACGAATATGTGAAGAGTCACGAGAATAACATAAGAGATGGCTGCCACTGTATTATTGAGATGTCTTTTCGCTGTAAAAAGAAACTAAATATAATAACCCGAGAAATTAAATAAGTCCTACATAGGGCCTTTTCCAATAAAAATGCTGCAAGGATTGAGACATTCGAAAGTAATACTATAGTCAAGTTCGGCCAAGTGTAAGGAGAAGATGCGAGAAAGTTGTTCAACCATTCGATTGGATTAATCAATATTCCATATTTTATTATGTTCTCTAAAGCCACTCGACCGTTTGACACGACGAGGAGCAGTACTGCCAAGTTGAAAAAGCCTCTGTAGTCTGTCCAACCCGAGCTTGTGCTGAAGAGCGAATCTTGGGCAACATGCACTGGTTGTTCGAGCAACTCTCTAAATTATGAATTAAAAAATAAATGCATTCGTATAGATATTGAAAATGATTGATTATTTCTCACAAAAAGAACGTTTTATCTAATTTATTTTTCAATATTCCCTAGCTTTCATTCAGCGACTCACAAAATTGTACATAGATATATCCAAAATTTAATAGATTTATCTATCTTTCTCCCTCATTATCGATACACCAAACTTACATTGCCTTCTTTGATTGAGCCTTCTTCAGATGTTTTTCATTTCCTGCCGAATTTGATGACGATGTGCTCTGTGTCGTTGTGGTCGTGCCTGTGCTCTCCTGTGATGCTCTGCGTCTCCGTTGCGAAAGTTTTACCGGTGACACCAGAGGGCACATCCCACTTATGTTCAGAGAGCCTGTAAAATACATATAAATGCAAAATTATAATAATATATTTAACAGATTATGCTGGTATGAACTTTCTATGGTGTATATTAGAGATTTTGCAAATTAAAGTATCCATTAAACATATTCTTAATGAGGTTGTAATAATCCTTAAATATTTTACAGCTTCTGTGATATATACAAACTTCCGCATAAACTTTACGAAATTGAGTTTCTTCGAAGAAAATGTTCTACTTTGAGTGCAAAAAACTAACAGGATAAAATTTAGGTATAATTATTTTATCAAAGCTTAAAGTTTCGAACATAACTTAAAATGTTTGTTTTAATTTCCGCGCAAATGTATCAATTAAAACCCATGAAACTAGTCCGATATATTTCAATAATAAATCTGAGAATTAAATTTTGCGATTTTGAATTAAATGGTCAACTCGCATATCATTTCAAACATATTGCATGCATATCTGCCAAAATTGACAGTAAACGAATAACAAATTTCCACAAAAAAATTAACATCATCGGTTTTCTATTTTGGAAATTTTGCCCACACTCAAACATACTCCAGGTTTTCTCACCGCTTCTTTCCCATTTTACCTGTGTAAATAAAAAAATCGCTTATCACATCAAAACGGCATGGTAAACAGTGCACAATTCATCTCATATACACAATACACTATCATTTCAAAGGAAACCCTTCCCAACGAAAAATAAGTCATAAAAAGGAAGGAGAACACTTAGAATTTATGATTTAAATGACAGAAGAGAATTAATTGGGGTCAACCCCATTGCAACATTGACAACCACGTTTTGAACGACTTTATTTGCGCCTTTCAATATCAACATAGAGATATATTACGAATTAGGATAAGAATAAGACAAAGATCAACACAATTCAACAATGTTATTAGCATTAAAACATAAAAATGCAAGAGGAGCAAACCAATGCAGTTTCAACCTTAGATCTACCGAATTTTAAAGTACAATATTTTAGTTCATAATAATGAGTGTAATTCTTAATTTTGTTTTTTGAAGTTAACAAAACCAAAAAAGACACGGAAAATAGTACCTGCGGGATATTTTTGGTTTTATCCTTGACTGGATATTTTATCCAAAAATAAAAAACTGATACATGAAAATAAGCGATAATATATATAGGCAAAATTATACGAGCGAAAGGTATGCGTAAGTATAAACCATATGCAAATATCGGTGGTTGCCGATCATTTAATCTTATACCATTACATATGATGAGAGGCCCATTCGTCTAAGCACGTAAAGCACGTGTTGCCGTGGTTGGCACTGACTCCGACTTCTTCCTTTAGCCAGTCAATGAAGAGATCTTTGTCCTTTTTGAGCAGTAGAAATTGTCCAAAGAGAACATATGCTTTGTCAAATCCCTGTAATTATACACGATAAAAACCAAGAAATTACAGATAAAATTACCAAAATTGTACTTCAAGACTATTTTAATTTGGCTAAGTATACGAACATTACCCGCCAAGAATACCGCCGAGGTCAGTTAAATAATATTAGGAATTTATTGACATAAAATTGGGGTGGAACATCAGTATAAAATTTACAGATGGGTCAATATATTTTAGACAAACATTCGCGTTTTCCGATATATACATTACTTCCACGATTTGAGTACATCCTAACTAAACAAGAGCAATATTTCCTTTAATGTTTATAACTAACCTTTTCTGTTAGTTTCTTGCCATAAACTTCACCGATGCCGGCTACAGCAGTGACTTCCTTGTCGCCCATGGGTTCTCCGATGAATTCTCGGTGCTTCACAGATGTCGACATTGTGATATTTAATTTCTTCTTTGGATACAATCTAAAAATAAAAATAATTAGTCGTTACGTCATACCGTGTTCTAAAACACTAAAATACGTAACGCAAAGTATTAAACAACAACAATAAATTCAAACACATAGAAGTTCTGTCGTATATTTAGTTAAAATTTTAAGGAAATAAAAATTTTTTATGAAAGGTCAATTAAAATGTATGTTAAATTGCGCCATTTGTTGGCAAGGTATTGTTATTATTTGACGAAAAATTGTCAATTTGGAGGGAAAATTGAATAAATAGGTGAAATTTGTTGCCTAGCACGCGAACAACTATCAGTTTGCAGTTTCAGGCAGTTTGCAGTACCTGCACTAATGCCTAAACCTGCACTAATGCCTAAGCCCCAAGCCTAAGATTAAGTCCCACTTAAGCCTAAGCCTAATATCTAAGGCTTATGCCTAAGATATGGACCCTTGAAAAAAACTGCAAACTGCCTGAAACTGCAAAGTGACGGTCTACCTAGCACACAATAGTATTAAAACGTCTCAAATCAAAATCTAATAGTAATATACTGTATGAAATTTCTTTAAAATTCTTAAATACAAACAACAATGACTAAAGCAATATATTAAAAGCGTTACCTTTAGTACCAGAATTTTAAAATTATCAAGTTAACATGCAAATTTATCTTTTTTTTCTTTACAAACAAATGTTATGTTTGTGAAATATTTGTAGTTGTACTATAAAAGTTTTATTATATAACGACATATAATACTACTCACAGAATAACGTTTTACGTATAAAATGATAAATCAGTAGATAATACTACAAAAAAGTGGGCGGATTATGAGAGGAATCATGCTATCAGGTTGCAACCCTATTTTTTAGCTCTCTTTTCAAGCTACTACTTCATACACAGGTATGAAGTAGTAGGTGTAAAAATATTTACATATCAATATATAAACGAGGTAAGATATTTCTGGTAAATGCAACTGATTACAGTAAAAAGCACATAGTACTGAGTGCTATCAGAAATATTATCATTGAGAATGTATAACATAATATGTTTAAAGGATATATGAATGATTCTACAATGATTTCTAAATTTTGAAACCGAGTACGTCATTAAATTGGTGACTCATTCTTGACGACAATTACGAAATTGACTCTAATCGAGAGTGAAAGCAGAGAATACCTGCCGCGTCAAAGTTTTTGAACGAAAAATATGCGCACAGTTCATTTGGCCAAGAGCGAGATGTTTTGACGGGAATTTAAAATGCCTTCAAATAGAATTATCTCGACATTAGTTCAAGAAATAAAATCGGAAAATCGAAAATGGGTACTATCGGCTTATCGGGGGGGGGGGGGAATTTTCATACATTTTTATATAGCAAAAAATCAATAGGGGGGACCCTATTGATTTAAATTTATTTTCTCAAATACATTTGTAAAAAATCAATAGGGTACCCCCTATGAATTTTTTGAAAAAATTTCCAAAAAAATCCATAGGGGGGACCCTATTGAGTGAAAAAATATTTTTTGGTGACAATTTGTGAAAAAATCAATAGGGTCCTCCCTATTGATTTTTTGCTATATAAAAATGAAATCTACGATTTTGGCGGCATACTCTGACGGTAGTTTCTGGCATCTTCGCGTCTCTTCGCGAGCCCCAAATCGGTGTCGTTCGATGAATCGCTCCAGCCATCCGTTGGATGCCTGAAGCTCTGTAAAATGGGCATAAAAATTTGCATAAATTTTAGGTCCATGCAGCAAGATAATTAACAGCAAAAAATAAAATAACCTACTCTCTTATACGAAGTTGCTTTTCATTGTCCACCCATGGACGAATCGTGTTTCTATCGAGGTTGTATTTTTTGGCGGCACTGTGGACTGAATTTTTTGCACAAAATCGATGACCTCGAGCTTTCGAGCAATTGTGTAGGACTTCCTTGGAGCTTTTGACGTGCCCGCTGCTTCGAGACTACGACTTTCTCGCGCTGGGATTGCTGAAGTTTCGGCTGCGATATCCATGCAGCTTTGTGAAGCGCGCGCGGCGTTTTCCTCTTCCTCATCCTGAATAGCGCGCTCTCGATCAATCACTGCAGTAGAATCGTTGAACAGCCAAATTTCGTGATCGTCCATCTCCTGTAAATTAGAGGTGAAATGACAAGAAATAAATCGCTTAACCATCATAGCAGCATAAGCGGATAAATTTTGCAGTTCAGAAATACAAAACTAACTTTCTTTAAAAGGATTCTTTAAAATGACATTTTGCAGACAATGTAATTAAAGAGAATTGTGAATATGATATGTAAAGACAGAACAAAGACTAATACAGACACATGTTAGATAAAAACAATTCGCTCAGACAACAAAGAAAATGATGAAATTTAAGCGAAAATCCCAAAAATTTTTCGCGCCGCGCCTCCGGCGCGGCGCGAAACATCGATTGAATAATTTTACCCCCCCTCTATTTTTACTCCCCCTCTAATTTTGCCCCCCCTAGAGGTCGATTGAATAATTATACCCCCGGGGGTTAAATTAGAGAGTTTACGGTAATTGCAGTAACTCTATTTTTGTGTGCGTTCCACATTCAGTTGATCTCACATTTGAGTCACATTTGAGTAGTGCTGTAGCATAGGGTTAAATGTGTCTCAAATGTGGATTTTGCTGAATGTGATTCACATTCAACAGATTTCACATTTGAGTCACATTTAACCCTACTGGTATGCTACAGCACTACTCAAATGTGAGATCAACTGAATGTGGAACGCACACAAAAATCGAGTTACTGCAATAGGAAGTCGGCACATTTGATGGAAAAATATCCGAAAATTTATATCCCAGGAAAATTGATGAAAAATATCGAGTAATTTATATCCCAGGAAAAATTGATGGAAAATTATCCAAAAATTGATATCCCAGAAAAAAATTGATGGAAAATTGTCCAAAAATTTATATCCCAGGAAAATGGATGAAAAATATCCAGTAATTTATATCCCCGGGAAAAATTGATGAAAAAATACCCAAATTATATATCCTCAGGAAAGCTGGAAAATTTTATATTCATCTATCCCCGGAAGAAAAGCTGGAAAATTTTATATCCATCTATCCCCGGAAGAAAAGCTGGAAAATTTTATATCCATCTATCTCGGGAAATATGCCGAAAAAAACTTATATCAGACTGTCCCTGGAAGAATAGCTGCTTTTGTTTATATTGACTTATTTCATATGCAATTTAATCCCTCAGATCAACTCAGTTTATTCGCCCGGCTTTGCCGGGCGATTATCCCTAGTTCTAATAAAATTAGTAAATGGAAAAATTTTAAAAAGAACAAGGTAAAAATATCAGTTTATAAACAACCTAATCCGGGTATAACTAACTCGAAAAAATTCTTCTTGAAGAGATAGGCAACCTAACAATTTTTGTATATTTGTCGGTAGTAAGATACAGCTTGAAATACATATCCATGTAGAATATTACAGTCTGTTATTATAGTCCTACTGCCTATTACAAAACGGGAAGCTATTTTTTGCCATTTCATAGCTTTTGTAATAGGCAGTATCTATTAGTCTTCTCCATCTTATCCGGAGCATTTCGGCCAAAACGGATCGCGCTGGATTAGAGGGGGACAGACTGTAGTTGTATCTGTTTGTTAATACTAAATAAATACGAAAACGCAAAAATGATTATAAAAATGTTATTTCGTTAAGTATTATTCGTAATATTAACTTCTAAAGGTAGCATGTACTCTTCGGCAGTTTATGTTTTGAATGCCACATAATTCACTTTATTCCATCTATGAATAAATTCATAAAGTAAATGGTATTTAAAACCAACGGCTCATCAACAAAGCGGTAGCAATGAAATCTATTGAGATATGTGGCATATCGATACATTAATAATTAAACGATATAAAAACGTCTTTCATGGCAAAAAGAAGCTTCGTAATAAAGATGCGTCAAATACAAAATGTGTTAAAAATGTTGCACATTGTTCAAAAAAATTCGTACGTATTCATACATGTGGAACAAATTACTTATACTGACTTTGGGAACTTTCTCTTTTCGATTCATATAGTTTTTCTCTGAGATCATCGTCGTAGCTGCGAGAATCTCTTTTCCTGCCAGCTCTGAGTACAGGGCTCGATCGCAAATTTGAGTCAGTTTCCAAGCCTTCGTTGTGGCGGAGTTGCTTCAGCTGAAGAATGAGCGTAGTTATGAGCAAAGCTATTAGCAGAAATACTAATAGAGCAAAAGATATAATAAAAAGTGGCAGAAATATGGTAAGTGTGGCTAGAAGTCGATTCAGGTTTATCGATATGTCGATTATAAGGGCATCCACACTCAGTAATACCTAAAGAGCGTTTGGTTAAAAGGTAAAAATCATTCGTCGTTTAATGTGATCAGCTTGACTAAATAGAAAGTGTTCCCGCAGAGAAGGTATTTAATAGTCCGAAAACTGCGAAATTTCACACAACCAACCAAAATGGGACCAGAATCGGATTCGAATAAAGTTCAGTGATATCTGATTCCCGATCGTTGCTCATTTTTACGTCGAAAATCGAAAGTTACTTGTCAAGGATTAGGCTTTTAAACTCACCCGATCTATTGACATATTGTCTGTTTCAGTTTCTCGATAGACAATCCATAACGCTCAGAGTGCAACTGTCGTAGCTTAAACAATCAGCTTTAGTAGAAAAATAAAGCCTAACAAGTAATGGATTTCATCATGCCATTTAAATATTTTATGACAAGGTAAAATACAAACGCTTTATTCGCGCACTAATACGTCAAATTAAATTATTTACAATACCAAGAAAAAACTGAACATTTTCGGTATTGCGTTATTCTATTCCATTGATTCCAAACGCAAACGGCTAAAACGGCAGCAATCACATACAACAATATCAAAGTTATAATTAACAGGAAAAGAACGCATTGGTTTATTTGAGCAGACAGTCCGGCGAAAACCTCGAAATTGTAGTGGAGCAAATGCAGTTGCTAAAATATATTGAATATTTTTGAACACAATATTATTGGTTTGGCCGGAAAGTCTTTGCCGTTGCTTTAAAGTCAATTTCTGTTCATCTAAAGCAATGTTTTCTTGGGTTTTATGTTCGGTAGCCCATTCATTCCTCTTTCAAACCGTATATAGCATGCTTTACCATTGCATGTAACTACGGTCAAACCTCGTTAAAGCCCCTCTCCGGGACGGGCCCCAGGGGGCTTTAACCGAGGGGAGGGGCTTTAACCGGGGAAAATTTTTCCCAAGGCAAAAATAGCCCAATATTGTGTTTTTATGCTATTTTTACCATTTTTATACACTTTTTCATTAAAATTACACTATTTTGGAGCAAAATTAAAGAAAAATTTTGAAAATTTAGAGAAAATTGCTCAAAATTTTCTCCGGCGCTCATACGTCTTGCCTATCATACGGAATATAACACTCATAAACACTATTGTGCTATGTAACAAAAAAATTAGATAAAACAAAACGTCAAAGACTTTCCGGCCAAACCAATACATTGGACAATCGGGTCTTTCTAATATGATGGGTGTCCGTGTGTCATCCGCGCGAGAAATTGGTCAAATTTTTGCCAATGAGCTATGGGAAGGGGGTGGGATAGCTCATTTTGCAGGTCTGGGCAAATTATTACAAGGGGTCATAAAAGCGGACTTTTGGGCCATTTTTTAGCAAAAAGTGGCCATTTCTGGATGACTATGGACGCCGCTGAGCGGCGAAACCGACGGGCTCTTCTCTTGTATTAACCTAATTCAAATTTGCTTCAGAGCTTTCGCGATTGCAACTATTTACAGCACGGCAGATAATGATTCTCCCATTTAACTTACATATTCCAACGAGAGGTTGTCATATGGATTCAAGTGACGATGGATCATATCCGACACTAGTCTCCGTGAGTTTGCCAGAGGAGTAATATCAAGGTGAATAATGCCAAGCCACAGCTGACGCTAGCGAATAATAGGATATTTATTAAAATAGCAAGAACTTTGTCCTCGAGTATGGTGTTAATACTCTCCAATTCAGCATTGACCAGAGAAAGAGACTAAAAGACAACTATTAAAATCTGAGATTTAACGATATATGGCTCGGTTCAGTTCAACGTATAGGGAAATAGCATTTTTCTGCAATTTTTCCTCAATCACATGGACAGCTGATATTTTGTGTCGCGTTTGAAAATTTCAAAAAATTAAAATACCTGCAAAAATCGACACTTTTCGGTGTGTTTGGTTAAATAATTTTATAGATCACTTTCGCAGCATGCTTTTCGTTTAGAAGTTGAGAACGTCTGAGTATTTAAGAAAGTACTGTCAACTATCGTTTAAAGAGACCAGTTTAGTCTCATTTTTACCATCCTGAGGGCGGTTACAACAGTGTAAAGTACTTTTAGTTAGGATTTTATGAGGAGCTGGCCTAAATGTATGATTTATAAAAACTGTCCGTATATTGAAAAAATCGACATCACCAATTATAACTCACATGAGCAATTTCAGATGATAAATTTAGCGGAGGTATAGCGGGAATATTTAAATCAATGAACATGACGTCGCAATACTTCCATGTTAGAATTAGCTATTTTCCACGCTGTAGCCCTGAAAGAACGATTGTCATACAGTTGAACGGACGGAAAGAAATTTCGATATTCTAAAAGCGTGATCGGAATTAATTAAATCGTTTAATTGTTGAAAAGGGGAAGAGCATACCTTTTGGAACAGTTTGAGTTTAGAGTAAATGCTTTACAAAGATATGTTATATTTATTTCCTAAAGCAGTACAGAAAAAATGATGGACGTTCACCTTCAAGCGGAAAAATATCCAGAAATACATCAAAAAGCATGGAATGAGTCAGACTATTTAGGGGCGAACAATGGCGAGGAAATGTTCACGGAATTATATTGGAATAGAAACTGCAGCATAAAAGCAACAGAAGAATGAGGAATTTAGATACAAGAAAAAATGATAAAGACGTTGGACTGAGATTAGCAAAAATTAGAAAACTAACGTTTTTCCCGTCTGTGCCTCTTTACCTTCTGGTGAGAAAAATTTTTTGACCTACCTTTAGAGTATTGTCCTAGGTACAATAGAATTTACCTGGGGCCCATTTTGCTTCTTTAGCATTCTCTGGCGTTCAAAATGGTCATACCATAATTCCCAATTCCCAGACCATGTGCTTGTAAAAAGTAATGTGATGTGGACTAGTTTAGATTAGCCAGTTTTAGATTACCCATGACAGAAAAGATGTTAGAAAAGAGCTGAAAATACTTTTGCATGAGAAAGTGCAAACAATTTTAGGCTTGCGATAATTGCAATAATAAAAATGTTAAAATATAAAGGAATAAAATATTTAGTAATAAAATGAATTATCTTCTAATGCGTATGAGTTAAAGATATTCGTTGACATTCAACGACGAAATTCAACAATGATGGATTAAGAATATGCGCAATAGTCAAGTGATATACGTTTGAATAACACTTTAAGTAAATTATTTTGTTATTTTTGCACGCCAAATCGGTAAAAGTCGAAAAGCAATATTATCAAAGAAACACAAGGCCATTAATTAAAAAGCGTGTTTCCTTCTTGTCATGTGTAGAATTATGAGTCTATTACCCTTATCTAATTTCTTTCTTCAAAGTATAATACAAAACGATCGGCACACAAACGTATAGATTATGTATGTAAGGATGCGTCCAAAATTTTCAACATTCACACTTTAATCTTATTTATAGAGCCAACTGAAGGGAGCAAACTAATGCTTTTAGATAATAAAACAGTTATCTTGCATAAAAGCATTTCTATAGACACAAGGCTATTTTAATGAGTAATTTCAGTACAGAGGTTTTGAAATTATATTTAAAAAATACATTCCTGACCAGTGTTGCAACGCCTCCGCCTCCGGAAGCTCGGAGGCGCCTCCGGAGGCGGAGGCGGAGGCGACCCTCAAAATATGCCGGAGGCGCCTCCGGGGGTGTCCGGAGGCGCCTCCGGCAGGCGAAAATTTAATGAAAACTTGACAAAAACAAGAAAAATTTTGAAATTTTTTTCAAAATTTGACAAATTTTTTTTTCCAAAAAATTTTCAAAAAATTTTTTGAAAAATTTTTTTGAAAATTCTGGGAAAATTTTTTTCAAACATGCCTAAAATGGGCATTTTAGGCGATTTTTGGTCGGAGGCGACCCGGAGGCGATCAAAAATAGCCGGAGGCGCCTCCGGAGGCGGAGGCGACTTTTGAAAAAGTTGCAACACTGTTCCTGACTATAAATAAATTTACACAACATATATATTTTGCCTTAATGGAGTTACTTTGCATTAAGAAAAGTCGAAATATTTAACATAATGTACAGGTCGGATGTATGACGGTGGAAATTTAAGCTGCACAATACCTTTGAAAACATCGATCTTCCAGGAACACCCAACGTTTGTACTCACTCGTCGAAATTATGATGTCTATAATATTTCGATACAATAAATACTCCGCAATTTCACTTTACCGAAAATTACCTTATCAAATTTTCATTAAATTAATAGAGAAATGTAGCGTGTTCATCCTATTTTTATATACAGAAAACAACTTAATTATTTTATAGGATTGTTCAAAACATTTCTTGATTTCTACTTCACAAGTAATCAAAATTGAGTACTTCATCGTTATTACCCGCCTATAAATACTGTAACCGTAAGCATTTGACTGGTTCATCACTTTTCTTGCGATTTATGGATAACCCGAAGCATATGTCATTTGTTATAGCCAGTAATTGTATGTCTTGTTTGCTTTTTGCAATTTTATCGCATTCTGTATATATTTATCATATTAATACGTAGGTTAGAAAATAAGTATACCGTAATACCTGTAATTACTCCCCTCCCTATAATTACTCCTCCCCTGTATGGATTTTCACATCCTGGTTCGATCCCGTTCGGAGCCCTTGCCACTTTAACCAAAACTGAATGCATATTCGTGTAGATCTCATCGAGCTACGTATGTTTAGCTGGTTTAAAAAATATTTTGTCCTCAAAAACTTGGAGAAAAATATCTTGGACATTTGTAGTGGCTTCGAAATATGGTGTTTGAAAAATTACTCCCCCGGGGGAGTAATTCCAGGGAATACGGTAATCAGATTTAATGAATTACCCCCGATCTCAGTTTTAGTACAATTTTCCGAAATTAAGAGAATATCCTAGTGGTTTAGTTGTCTAATAATGGCAAATCATCACTTTTTATTGTTGTTTATTGTCATTATTTATAATCCAACACAGAGCATAAGAACCGTTAACCGAAAATAAACAATACTTGTGCTTAGGCAGAAGCAAAAATCGCAGAAGTGACTCTGTGGATGATGAACGGAAACGACTGCCCCGACTTGCAATCTCGATTTACAATAAATGTAGCTCAGTCAAATTTAACATTGGGTCTGCTCAGAACTACCTACTTTTCCAGCGATGCACCGAAACCTATTATATTATCACCTCTTTCCCTTTCAATTGTGCTCTCTATGGTATATTTGGGGGCCAATGGCGAAACGGCAAGAGAAATCGGCAGAATTGTGTCTAATGATGAAGTCGCTATGAAAATTCATGAACATTTTGGATCTGTCGCGAAGAAAATTTATGCGATTAACAACGAACACACGTTAATAGCTGCTAACGGTGTATTTGCATCTGAAGAATACTCGATATCAGAACATTATGAGAAAGTCCTGAAGGAACGTTATTTGGAGGAGGTGAAAAGTGTTGATTTTGGACATCACCTGAGAGCCATACATGTATATTTACATCTTTTCATTACCTCTAATGCAACTTACCAACATTTTTAGAATGTTAATGAATTTTTCAAAAACAAAACAAATGGCGCAGTTCGGACAGAAAAATGGATAATCGAACCAACTACCAGGTAAAATATGAGTAAGTAACCTTCCAGGTGACTTACTGCTTATTGTTGTTAAGTTAATCTAACGACACTTGTTAGAACAAAATAATTACTTTAATGTTTGTGAAATGTTTTTAAATAAATGTTTCGTTTAGATAAACATTTTTCGAAGGATTTCTTTTAATAAATTTTTATGAAAATGAATATCTTATGTATTTTAACATGTTCAATATAAATGGTTATATTTCAGGTCAGTATTGATGAGTGTAATTAAATTCAATGCCATTCTGTCCGTCGCTTTCGAACAACGACATGCAGAACCTGAAACATTCTTTGTATCAACTCACGAAACAAAACTGGTTAGTCACCTTCAATTATATGTGGTGTTTCAATTATTTAAACTGAAAATAGCAGTCCGTCTTTTGTCGAATAAGTAGCACGGAAACATAACGCGATTTTTGAACATATGAAAACTATCTTTACTTTTCAGGTAGACATGGTGCAATTATCCGGCAAATTTTCTTTTTATGAAAGCCGCTTTAGAAAAGTGCAAGTCATAGGATTGCCCTGTAAAGGGAACGCTATGCTATACATAATTTTCCCTGTGGAGAGATATGGATTAAACAGGGTTCTCGAAAATTTGGAACCATCAGATCTTATGTATTTCATCAGAAAGCATCCAGAAACTCAGATTGAAGTATGATATATTTTTTAATTAAATTTTTATTTGTGACTTTAGTTGAAACTTCCGAGCATTGACGTTGAATCTTCATTGAATATGACAAAATATGCGGAAAGAGTTGGCTTAAAAATCGCGCTATCTGATAAAGCCGATTTCTCTGGAATCACAAAAAATCGGAATCTTAAAATTAGCCATATTTTTCAGCAGACGTCATTAAAGGTAAAGGGTTATTTCAATTCTTATAATGTCGCTAATTATAGTACAAGTAATAACACAAACCTCATTTATATGGCAAAAATCCAGGGTAGTGTTTCTGATTTTGAGCTCAAACTGTTTAAACAAATTCCAATTTTTATATTGTATTCAACCAAAGCATACCTCCGACCAGTTTTAAGAAACTCTGTAATCATGATAAATCAGTTAGAACTCTAAGACCTTGTCTCATGATATAATTGAATAAGAAATATGTCTTCTTTCATCGCAAATATTTCTGTAGATAGACGAAATAAGATCAGACTTGAAATCGGAAGGTGGACTTGTTTCTGCCAGCGAGAAAAATCGAAGCACATCATCTGTTATCCACATGAATCATCCTTTTATGTTTCTTGTGGTCATTCACCGCGACAGGACAAATTCTGTTGATGATAGCGAAGAGTTTACAGGAAATTCATACTATTTCAACAATATAATTTTGGCAGGAATTTATTCGTAAAATGTTATATAATTTCACCTTCACGTTGAAAGCTTAATAAAATATGTACAACCATTATACTTTAACAACACATTAGACAAAGTAACGCCGCTTTATAGTTTATTTCGGATCAGATCTATGAAAACAAAAAAGCGTGAGTTTATAAAATACACAGTATTTACTGTACGCAAAAACTACAATAAATTTAGTTAATTTTAGATTAGAATCTTCATTTTCTATAAATAAGCCATTTAATTACTGCGAATCATCGTCAATATTGTTATATGATTAATTTGCGATTGCATTCGCTTGCTTGGCAAATATAAACAGTTTGTAAATAATTTCATACAATGGTATTAAGAGCTCTGGCCCAAAGGCAGGTTGATTGTATTTTGCTTAAAAAGTGAGAGAGCTTGCTGTGTCTCATATCAAATAAGCCTTGAGAATATTATGGCTATCGAAATAGAAGAAGGCTGCCATGTGAACTGCTCTCATTATTCAGTTCTCTTCCAACTTCCTCACATTTTATTCCTTACTAGCTGTAAGTGGGGTGCCTAAGGCACCCCAAACCGGTGCCTATTCGGAGGAGCAAAGTCGTTTTCCAGAAAAGTGCAAAAAAGGCACCTTTTTGGGCCAAAATTTGAAATTTTTGAATATTGTATAAAAGTTATTCACGTACTCGTTAATAGCTCGCTCAGACCTACAAAATGAGCTATCACACACCTCTGTAGCTTGACCACATACTGGTTTTCCAAAAATGTCGTTTTTGACACTTTTTGGGCAAAAAAGCCACTTTTTTCTAGAGATCGCAGCAAAATTTTTTCGAATTCCGTAATAACTCGTCGAGACCTACAAAATGAGCTATCACACACCTCTGTAGCTTGACCGCTTACTGGTTTTCCAAAGCAATTTTGAATGATACAGACAATCACTCCTTACTATAAAAGCTGAAGTGTATTAGACAGAGCTAATATTGTTAAGTCTCTAACTCTCGGAGATTTCCTCAGACCTTTTATGTACTGCTTTATTAGCTCTTTTTATAATTTGAGGGATATAGTGAAGCAGTAAAAGGGTAGACCCACGGGCCACAGGGATGATCAAAGTGCACCCGCGAACGAATTCCAGGGACCGGCGCGATCGCTTTAGTGATCCCACAGAAATCGCGGATTTAATAACAAATCAGGCAGTCTCGGGCGGATATAGTCAGCGCATAGAACACATACAAGGCTAAAAGGTGAAACGTATAAAGCGAATGGATAGAAACCGGGAAGGCATACAGAAGTGGCCAAGCGGTCAGTCGTCAGCTAGTCGGGCAGCGAACCTAAAGGGGAGAATTTGATTGGGAGTCTTTATTGGGGATTATGCAGCGCAAAAAAGGCGCTGCTAGAATCGAGGGAAGGGACAAATAAACTCAGCCAAATATGGGTATATTGTACATATTTCACTTCAACTTATTTTGTATTCCATTAAACTTTATAAATTTCAATGTGTACCACACGAAGGACTTAAAGGTATGGCACCAAGAGGAGGTCAAACTCATAATTTAACTATATTTTTACAAAACAAATTTTCGTTTAAGTATCAGCAACGTAAATTGTGTTAAATCGGGTTTCCATCGCTCGATCTGCTTACTACAAGAGGAAATATCCACTCTACCTAAGTCGCACGTCTGGAGGTGTGTGTCCCACGGGCCTACCTTTTTTCCTTCCCCTCCTACGGGGGTGTGTGATAGCTCATTTTGTAGGTCGCAGAAAGGTAGTATACGAATCCGCAAAAAATTGGGGAGCGGCGATCTCGAAAAGTAGTCTTTTTTGCCAAAAAGTGGCATTTTTTGTCAAAAATTGACATTTTTCAAACACAATCATCTACAGGGCTGATTTTTTGCGGGGGTTTTCGAGCATGCTGAATCCGAATCCGATCTCCGTTTTTGAAGCGGATATCTGCAGATAACCGTATGCGGGTTTTGACTGATTTCGCAGCGAAGGCCGCGGCCCCCCACTCTCGTAAGAAACTACATTGCTCGCTAATGCCAGCTTTCAATCATATTTTTCAATGATATCAACTCGGTTTCAATGCAATCCAAATCCTGGCTCGGCTTGTGTTCTTTTTATTTTCCTCTTCGTTATTCTTTTGTTGGAGAGTACCCGAGTGATGTTTACACCACATGTAAAGTTAGTGAGGTGGAATTTTATTATTGTAGCCTGCATAAATTTTAATATCAGCTTATTGCTTTAATTAAAAGTATTCACAGTTGCATTTCGATAGCATAATTTTTCAAAAATTTCAACGTCCGATTCTGAAAGTTGTATACGGAAGTCGCTTAAGTTTATGGGAACTACCTTCAAATGGACATGCTTAATTTAGCAACATAGTAAGTCGGGTTAGAATTAATCTCTATGGAATATCCATTAGTATGAAATTCTAAATGAACGTTAGTTGGATTTTACAAATTCAGACACGGTGTGATCATTTTCTGATACCATTTCTTTTCACATTATCTATTTCTCTATATCTCTTAAAATTCCAGTTAACTCAAAGTTATTTACTGAAAGCAATGGTTATGCCATTAATCTTTCTGTTAAATACACTTTCAAATAACTGCATTTCAATTCTTGTTTCGATAACTGTAAACATTCATATGCACACACATTTTTACTTTTATTTTGTTTAAGATATGATATCACCAAGTTTTTTTATTCTACTTGTGTTCAAACATTTGCTGACTTTTATTTTAACTATCTTTGTAAGAATAACATTTTACTACTAGGTCACACAGAAATAGGTAACTTTATTATACTTGCTTTATAACACATTAATAATAATTCATGTTAAAAATCTCGTTATAGGGAGGGTGTTATTTCTGGATTGCTCAAAATTGTAACAGGCAAAATTATTTATTTGGGTTCTATGATGGTTTCGGTTTGTGGACGGTCATTTGTAAAAGAATATAACCATCATGCCATTGCCGCGGAAAATTACGGCATTTTTCTATTTTCTTATGAATTATCAAAAATTCTCACATTTTCTCCTAAATCTATCAGCAGATGGCTCCGAGTGGACTTGAATCACCTCCGCTCCCATGGCCTTTAGTGGATCTTCCTCCTCCTTTATGTGACTCTGCCTGCGCGACCAGTGGCGTCCTTCAAACTTTATTGTTCCTCTCTGCCCGCACCTTTCACACGCACATTTGAATTTGGGCAGAAAAGGGAAGCCACTTCTCTGACTTATTGATTATTTATGTTTTACGTATTGATTGACGCATTATTTTCTGGCTTTACTTCATCGTTTTGATTGACATTTGACAATTGAACGCGCCCCAAGGAAAGCTTTGTGAGCTGTAGAACGTTGGTAAAAAATGCTTATTTCGTTGAGAAATTATAATTTAATAAAAAATCGATACCAAAAAGTTGCAATATTTTGTATATTCACCGGAGAACCAAATGGTTTTATAGAATTTCAGTTTGTTTCGAAAATGAGCCATGTTCGATGTCTTATGTGGGATTACTGTATGTAGTTACTTTAATCTACTCTAATATCACTTTAATTCACACACAAACAATCATAGTAAAATAGCATTTCGCTAGCGCTGATGTTTTTAAACCAAAAACTCAAAACTATCATTGTTTGACATTCCAGATTGAAATTATTAGATAGATTATACAGATTAAGCACCATTCTGATCTCATTCTATTAAAAGGAAGGTTCTATTGAATGAGGTTTTTTTTATTATAATATATCTATCCCTCACTGAAATACACTAAAATACATATAAAATTAACATATAAAACTTTTACAGTTATTTATAAAAAATGTCATGCGAGTCATATATGACACAATGGCAAATAAAGAGCTAATACTCATGCGTTGGATTTTATAATCATGTTCATTGATTTTCATATGTTCATTTATTTTTCTAAAAAGACTTGTAAATCTGTCAGATGCACCAAAATGCCGCACAGAAATATTCTCGTATTACTCTTTTATGCAGAAGTTCATTGCCTCTTTCGGATATGAGGACTCTTTGGCATCGGGTCTCAAATGTTGAGGTTTTTCCTTGGTCCTATCCCAACGGGCACATTATGATTGCTTTATTTATTTTTAATTAGTTGCATTTCTGCCTCTATTAGCTTTTGAGATGGCTGAAGCTCCACCCACACATAAAAGCAGCGAAGTTTACGAAAGGATAATTTATCTATTTTTGTGGGAAAGCGAAAATTGGCTAATAAGAGAAAAGAATGTAATACAGGTATTTATACAATTTTTACATATTTTTACTAAAATATCGTCAAATGATGACGATATGTATTGTTTTATGTATTCCTGAAATATATTTCTTACACTATTCAATAAAGGAGCCAACAATAAAATTGTACCAGGACACAATTTTACCATATAATAAAAAACATTCTCGGCTACTTATATTATCTTGCATGAGCCTAAATAGACGTTTGGAATTAAAGTAAGTCTATACTGCAAATTTGGAACAACTTGTGCCAATTTTGAAAATGTGTCTTTCAGAAACACCTGTTTACCTATGTATATGAATATCATAAGAAACAGATTTTTGAATAATTTATAAAGATTCTGCGTAGTTCAGTTCAAAACTATGTCCTATCAACTATTTTTATGTATTGTTCTTCTCAGGTGGCCCATGCGGCCGTGTAGGTGGACTTTCCAGCTCACTGGTCTCCAAATTTTCGCTTTCTTTCTGTCCTTCAATAAATTTTAATGAAACGCGTCAGAGATTGCTTCTTGCTTGTGGATAAACAGATTATTGGGTCTATTTATCTCATTCCTGTTTTTATAGCTTAAAATCGCGTGATCATTTTGTTAAATTTATAACAATACATTTTTGGAAAGCTTTAGTAGTAACAATCAGCACACATATTGTGTTCAAAATTAACGTTCTCACTTTTGGGACATTTGTGACATATGTTTGTCTCATTATTTGATTTCAAGACCTAAAGTGCGTGACTTAAATTTAAAGCACATTAAGGAGCACTCATAGATGGTAGCAATAAATTATTACTTCTACGAAATAGGGCTCTCATTTAATGGCGAGTATTGATTTGGTCGTAATATTAATGGTTAATATTTGGCATCTCATTTCTGCTTTCGGTTGATGTTATAATGTTGAGCCTTTTAGAGGTAGAATTTGCTTGGATGAATTCTCGAGGACAGGAGCAGGATTCCACCGAGGGTCGGAGTTGTCCGCAACTGATTTTGATACTTATTTCGCTATTTCTTCTACTGACAGCCATGATTCTGGGAGTGATTGGAGTAATGAGCCCTTCATGGCAAATTGTGGATATTAGGGAGTTTCAGGCAGAACATCACGTAAGTTACGAAACTTAATCTACTCAAGAATCAGATTGTAATTTGACAGAATTTAAAACCATATAATACTAGAGGATACTATATTAGTTTTTGCTATTAGTTAAAATTGCTAGCTCTTAAAGGAGGGCTAAGAGCTAGCAGTGAATAGCCCCCTCCCCTACAACGGGTTTACAATCCATGTTTTTCAAATGAAGGAGAAGAGTCGAAGACGTACTGTTACGGATGTCCTTAACTGTTATTTTTTTGCTATATCCTTAATAAGACCCCTGGGTAGCCAGTGGCCACATTAGAGTTTGCATATGACATACCGCCGTTGACCTAAATAATGATGGGCGTGAAAAGAAATTTGAACCTTTTTCGAACGCCAAAGCTTGCCATTGAGGTATAATAGCGTCATATGCGAATTCTAATTTGGCCAATGGCAACCTATGGTCTACTCAAGGACATAGCAAAAAAATTTTCCCTGCTGGAAACAATAGCAGGAAAAGGCTTGGTAGCATTAAAAACACCTACGTTCGCACGCGTGCATGGCGGTGTATCAAATTGAACATGCAGAGTTTTTATAATATTAGGCAAAATTATGTTAGGCAATATTAGGCAAATTCAGGTTCACGTCTGAAAGTTCAGCGTATTTTCATTTTACTAATTACATACGTCTCAAGACTCGTTTTGCTTCTAATTGGTCAAAGTTTACTTGTAATGTGTGCCAAGCTGTACCACAAACCAAAAAATTTAGGAGTATTGCGTCATTATAGAATTTTCCAATATTTGCGTTCAAATAATCTCGAAAATTATATAACCACGAGCATAATAATGATTATTTATTTGCGTATAAAACGCGATTGGGGAAGGGAACAATATTCAATGTCTTATACAAATCAAACAATCAAAACAATGTAAATGGTATAGAACAGTAATGTAGAACTTTGGATCATTGGTTTCTTTGGCGTTGATGTTCTTTCAATAAGTAATAATTAAATTGAGCTTTTAGCACGGCTTATGGCAAGACTGCACTCGAGCGGACCGATCTTTCCGTAGAACGGAACATGGACTTGCCGACAAAAGCCCACTCCATTGTACATATAAATTCGATGTAAACGCTGCCCAAATGCTCCAAGAACATCACATGGAAGTTGACTCAAACTCAGCCGCTGCCGAGTCGGAGCATCACCAATTTTATGGTAAATATTATTTGATAAAATCAATCACTAAATTATTATTATTACTTTCCTCCTGGCGAAGCATAGGTCAAGTCAGTTATTGACAATATGCCATTTTTGAATTGGTATATTTTTGCATTATTTGTAATAAGATGTTTTTAGGGTGGCACAAAGCCGTGCTGGTATTCATTTTCTTGTCACTGGCAGCTGGTGCATTGGCGTTATGTGTTGGAATTTGTACTCCATGTTCACCTCCGTGTGCTTTAATGCATAGCGTTTTATGCTTCATTGCTTGTATGTTTTTTTCCAAAAATACCTCTTCTATATAGTTTTACATTGATATGGTTGAGAAAGTTGTGTGCTCCCCGAAGATCGGTCGGTCCGAAAATGGCTGCACATCATGCGGCAAAGGCGCAAATTTGAATGAAACTTTAATCTCAATTTTTCTCGAGAATTTTCATACCGGATACAAAATCTGATCAGACCTTTGATCAGCAACTTTTTAAGCTCTACAAACTGGCTATATCAGATTTGGACTAGCCCCCTCCTAGAGTCTCCCCCCAAAAATAACGTTCAAATTTCCGCCAAAACTACGGTAGCTTTGTGGGACACAACTCAGTATTCTTCGGGGAGCACAAAAAATTCTCGCCCATACAATTGTTACTTCTCCGTGTTCACTTAATTCTTGTGTTTTTACAAGTAGTTGTGCAATATTAGTGCAACTAATATTATGTGAACACTAATGAATTCAGTCGAAGAATGACGATATATCTTATTTTAAAATGTGAAATATTTTATTTTCCCCGATAATCCTGTTTTAGCAATTTTGAAGGTATTTTTTCCTCAAAATTGTTATTTTGGCTATTCGGATATCCAGTCATTATTTAAAAAATATATATCTTAATATATTAAAAAGCAAACCGAGATGCGAATTTTTGTGTAAATTCAAACTATGAGCAATTTTCTTGTTTTCTACAATTACAAAATTGCAACACAGTGAAAGAAATTTTGTTTTAGTTCTCTCCGCTGTTGTGGCAGCATCCATATTTTTCTTTGCGGCACATCGCGTGGATAGTCGATTTGTACAGGGTCTTGTCGCAACTTACGAGGTATGTTCCCCATTACTTACGCCAAAATTAGTTATATTTTTACTAATCCCTAGTTTAACTCCTGCTATTCAAAGTCTATTATTTATTCTTGCAACTTATTTTCAGCAACAAATTGGAGAAGCATTTTACTGTTATGTGGTCAGCTGCATTCTGCTCATGCTGGTCTTCATTTTGTCCATAATTGGAGCCTATCACGCTTTGAGAAGTTAGTTTTAAGTTTTACGGCAATCCAAATTATATATAACATATCTTTTCAGACACACAATCTGAAGAACTATCAGTGCGAGAATTGGCCCCTCTATACCAAACCCAATACGGCAAAACAACTGTTTGATGTGTTATGAAGCTCAAACGACTCTCCTATACATTTTCAGGGGATCTTATCTAATTGTTATTTATTTATTTAGTTATCATGTATAACTATAATGCAGCATCGAGATTTCATAGTTTAAAAATATTAATACCCTTCTGAAAAACTGTACGAAAATATTTCATTAAGGAGCAAATTAAACTTTGTACATAAATTTTATGTCCTAAAAATTTTCAATAATTATTAAAATCACGACGCTATTTTAATATAACATATAGAAAAAGTTTGGAGTTTGTCTTTAGGAGGGGAGTCATAAGCAAAATTAATGGATATCGAAAAATTTACTGTACTTTGAGTCGGGTTATTTTTAAAATATTTTTTCGCTTACTCTAAGGACAAAATATCTATATAAATATGACTTTGCCTTTCTAACGTCATAACCTAATAAACACGGCATTTAGGTGTCTTTCTTTTTACTGTCTGTATATATGAGTACTTTATGCATGTCAATAAATATTTATAAAAAATTACCAGGCAATATAAAAGGAATTATTCTGAAATCTATCGACCTTGTACTAATTAATCAGAGATATATAGTGGGCACATAAACGAGAAGGATATTAAGAATAAGCCATTACTAATTTTTGAAATAAATAACTGTTAAAATTGAAAAGAGTTAAGAGTGAATAATGATAAAGCAGGTTAGCAATTAACTTTTCACAAATGGATTTGCATTCAAGTGATATCGTAATAATAGCGTAAATTTGAAAGCACATTTGAATGCACATCGCCAATCCATTTGTGAAAAGTTAATTGCTAACCTGCTTTAAATCATAAATGTGTTAACCCTTCATTGCCCGACCGTGGGATTTTGCTGATTTTTGGTATACAGAGCTTATTTGAGCCCCTGATAACGGGAAAAATATTATTTTTTAAAATTCGATCGAAAAAGTGTCATTTTCATGGGTTCGAAAATTTGACGCGAATTCAAATTTGCGCCAAAAAATCAGGTCCTGCACGGAATTTGACAAGCTTATTGGATTCCGCGTAGCCGATTTACTCGGCAAGTTTTTTTTTTAATTTCCGCAAAATGTGCCGAATTTCGCAAGTTACGAAGGTTTTTAGAAATTGCAAAATTTACGCTGACCCCCAAAATTCGTCAATTTTTCTCGATTTGCGGGTGTGTGTCTCGAAAATGATCGTTTTTCAGGGCAAAATCGTAGAAAAAGTGGGTAAACAAATTACATATCCTGATTCAGGACAAAAAGTTGGCTCTATAATAGCAATATCAGATTTGAGATAGGAGGCCAAAAAATTGGCGAAAAATTACTCCAAAGTTTGCGTATCTAATCGGATACACTGGGAAATGAAGGGTTAAACAGCATTTATGTTCTGAGCACTCACTTATGTGTGAGTTTGAATTCTATATTAGAATACAAAAGACAAAAGTACTAACACGTGTATTTAATCAGGAATTCTATGCACTAGCTTTGTTTAAGTAATCAGTAAAATAATTATACAACATTTTTCTGTTATTTTGAAATATATCTTATATTTTTATAGATATCAATGGAGCGTCTTTTTACAAATTAAGTTTTCAGCCGAAATAAAAATTCGTACATATTATTAATAATCTATGCCATATTTTACAGGGAGCCACAGAACTTTATTACTATAAAAGTACTGACAATATAAAAAAGGAATTAAAATTTTGCAGTAAAGCAAAGGTTAAAGAGAAATGGATAAAATATTAAATACCAATCATGTTAAGAGAAAAACTATTCATTTTCGGAAAACATGTTTTCGATGCGTTGAGTCCGAAAACTTGCCTAGTTTTTAGAAGATTTTTGTAAAATGGTCGTCATTTTTCGGGCCGTCTGAAACATTTGCGATATCTTTTGAGCAAACCGCGTAAAGTAATGCCTGAATAACACAAAACTACTCAAAATTAAATACTTTTTCGGACTCAGCTCATCGATAAACCCGAAACAGATATTTATCGGTTTTCCAGTCGACCGGAAAATCGAAAATATTTTAGAAATTCCTGCAGCTAAATGTGAGTATTACACTCCCGGGAGTAAAATTAGAGGCTGTGCTGTTATATTTTTTGTAAAACTGATATAAATGGGTACCTTAAAATTTTTTAGTGCAAATTTGACCAAATTGTTGGAGGCTTAAATTAATTTAATTCTAGGCCAGTTATGTGTTGAAACTTCAGATTCAACAGATTCATTCAGAAGCTTGAGTTAACGCTGATTATTGATCTATTGATCTCTGGCCAGATAGCCAGCCGTCAGTGGGATCAAGGTAAATAAAAACATCGAAAGTGTTGAGGTAATTGAAAAGAGATTAGGCGAGGAATTGCAGGCATCACCGTAACAGCAGCAATAAGACGAATAAGGATATGCTGTGGAATTCTGGCATACTCCTGTTGACATAGAGATTCCGTTGAGCTTAAAATATAAAATAAGTTCAATAAATATTGCATCAAATCTATATTTTATTCAACGTAGTAGAAGTATATTATGTTGCACGTTTTCCGAAGAAAATAGAATATTTGTTTAAAATGGGTAAATTAGAAAAATATAAAAATTAATCACAAATTAATTTGGTGAAGTGCATGCAAATTTATACATAACGCAACGCATTTGTCTTAGATAATAACATGAGATAACTATAATATATTAAATTATATCAGGTTGCATCCAAAGCATTTCGGTTTACAAAAATAATGCTGCTAGTACTTTATAACACGTTGATAATAAAAATCAGAATGGAGTGATGTATTTTTTTATATAATTTAACACAGAACGTTGGCTGAATAGCGAGCAAAATTTAGAACGCATTTTTATTTAGAATTTGACTAGTCTATAATTCTTACCGTGCAATTTGTGCTCTGGCATCCACGCGTAGCAATCATTAAAGACGGTTCCACAATTTTGGTGCAAGCGACGGAGGCCACCGGACTAAAACATGGATCGGTACTGGATCAAACCAAAATTATAGATAGAATTACCATTCTGTTGGAACACCAGATATTGGCGTAGTTGAGTTCTGCTGGCCTTGGTAACAACGAAGTGCTTCACTTGCATGCAAAAATCCGAACAGAACTAAGGCAAAAATAAAGGACGTCATATTGCCGAGGTCAGATCCGGAAGAAGTAGCAATAAGATTTAGAACGAATAAATGTATTAATTATTTACTAAAGAAATGTAATGTACTTCTTGGTGATAATAAATGTTGTTCTGGATAATAAAGGTTAAATTCTGTGAAATACCAGGTGGCGAACTAATTCCGCGGAAAAAGATCGTTATCTATTTTTTAAATTTTGAATTTTGCCGCTCGTTGGCGTTTCGTTTCCCTTATATTTTTTAGCAAACGGAAGTGAGGTAAAGCAGTCTCGATGCCTTTTAAGGTGTTTAAGATGATATTGAGATAGCTAAATATGTGGCATAATCATAATAAAGCTGACATAAAGCCAATACTGATAAACGGCATAAAAATATCCTCAAAATGATTGATTTGTCGATGGTTTGAATACATTTTACTTTGATTTCAATGCATTTTTGGCTTTATGTCAGCTTTATTATGATTATGTCACATATTTAGCTATCTCAATATCATCTTAAACACCTTAAAAAGCATCGAGACCAGGGCTGGGAACTTTGATCGCGGGTCCGATCCGATCCGATACCTGGTGACCGCCAACCCGATCCGATCCCCAAAAAACCCGATATTTCCGATCCGATCCGATCCAAAATTTTTCACCAAATTTGGCTGTTTTTCAAAATTTTTCCCAAATCATCTAAGTTTGCTATTTATGCCCAAAAGTGGGTCAAATTTGCAATTTTTTGATAAAATATGCCAAAATTTATGTTTTTTTATGAATTTGTACAATTGTACTACTTTTACCTAATTTTAAAATAACAGGAATAAATAGCGCCGCAGGCGAAAATTTTTCAATTTTTTGGCGAATTTCATATAAAAACCTTCAATTTTTGGCGTTTTAAGCTCAAAATTAGTACTGTTAGTTTCTAAAAACGACAATCACTGTCGAAAACCAATGGAGAAAGAACGAAAAACAGCGCCGCAGGCGAAAATTTTGCAATTTTTCCCGGTTTGGTACAAAAATTATTCGATTTTTCGCGATTTTCATATAAAAATATTCAAAATTCTTGAAGGAGAAACGGTAACCAAATAGCGCCGCAGGCGAAAATTTTGTAATTTTGGAATGGTGGTTCATTAAAATTTTCTAAAATTTTTCCCGGCCGCGCCCTATCGGGCACGGCCGGCGGGAATTTAAAATTTGAATTCGTGGCCGAGTGCATTCTTAGGGGTGCTTGGATCGGTCCAAAAAGGCCAAAAAAACCGATCCGATCCGATCCGATCCTCAAAAAACCCGATATTTCCGATCCGATCCGATCCGATCTCCCAGCCCTGATCGAGACTGCTTTACCTCACTTCCGTTTGCTAAAAAATATAAGGGAAACGAAACGCCAACGAGCGGCAAAATTCAAAATTTAAAAAATAGATAACGATCTTTTTCCGCGGAATTAGTTCGCCACCTGGTAGTTATACTCATCACATAGTTGATTTAGAATAATAAGGAATAAAAAATGGACGAATCATACTACCAGAAACTCAAAGAAAGCTCAAAGAACCTATTTGCCATTGTACGATGTTGAGTTTGTTTTATTTTAAATACTAAAGCTCAAGAAGCTGCGGCCTGTTACAGCAGTAGTAGTTCTCTATGTAGTATTGTTAAAAGAACGATATATAATCTAAAACTACAATGTAGCAAAATAGTAAACCAAAACATCCAGTTGGAAATTCTGGTATACGTTGAAGGAACTGTTCATACATTGAGTTCAATGTTAAATTGACCGTATGTTCCATTAATTTTCAAACCAACGTGGCTTATTTAAAGTTGCCACCCTCATCTTGTGCTAAAAAGCAGCCAAGTATAATAAAAAGAAATAACGATAATGGGCCTAACTTGCGTGAATTTTGTTCAACCGCATAATGCCAGACAAAGTTCAAGGCACAATGTTTAACTGAAAATTGTATGAGGCTGATATTGTCAAAATGCAATAATTTATATATGATGTGAACACCATAGGCATTTACAATTCATGTTATAGGTAATACAACAAAAGCATACCTCCATAATATTTCCGTATACTAGGTAAAGAGATAAAAAATTTCCGTATATTATTCATATAACATTTCTGTCATAATTTCAAAAAGGTAAACTGAATCCGTATTACTAATCCCGTTGCTTTTAAAATGTAGCCAGCGAGTTTAACAATATTAGAACTTTAACCGTACCATTTTTGGGCGGGTCTTTCATTTTCAGAGTATTGAAGTAACAAGAAAACGACATTCGAATGTATCCTTGCGCCCCACATACGCAATTTATAGTAAATATCACGGCCATTTTGGGATATATCCTGAATGTTTATTTCCCAAACGCCGCTCCTAATCTTTATTTTACATTTGTTTGTACAATTTTTGCCTTGCCTGAATAACCGTGGTATTGAGATCGGATATGCAAATGTATCTATTTCGTCCGACGAATTTTCTAATTTCTTTTGAAAAATATGTTTAAAAGTTCATAAATGGCAGTGAAACAATTCTAATAGACGAAGTTAGATTAATTAATACGTAATTGATTTCAAGCGACCATATATGTTTTTATGTGTAGTTGTGCACATGTGAAATTTTTGTCGTAGAAAATTCGCTGAATTTAATAACTTAATTATTGTCGTCTTCTTTCACAAAAATATAACCTCTATACCGAAGTGTTTAACTATAAATGAAATCGAGGAGAAATTGGTTTACCAGCAAAAATAAAATATAAGCGCAAACGTGTCGGAGCTCTCTAACCTGCGATCCTAAAGAGGTCCTCTTGGCCTTAGTTTTATGTTTGCTTCTACAGATTTTCTTTCACTCGCATTGAAGTAAAGTGGAAACGTGATCGGCAAAGCAAACACCTCCTGGTCCGCATTCAACCGGGTAAAACATACATCGGCCCAATTTGCCTGAGAAAATGTTCCCTCAATACCGATTTTATTTGTTTTTCTGAGTGAATCGAAATTTACTGACGCCATCACCCAAAGCACCAAAGATATTGAAAATTGTACTAAAATTAGTGGAGACGTTTAGGCAAAAGTGAGAGGAATTGAAAAGGCGGATTATGAATTGGCTTGATTGAATGGCAAACATAGATAATATAATGGAACTAGGTGCAAAGAACGAAGTTTGCTTAGGAGTTATTTTATAAAAAAGTAAAGACGTTACTTATTTTAAACAGAATTGTTGACGCGTACTATTATTATCACAATTTATATAGAAAAATCCGTATTCACTTTTCTAATTATTTTCAATATAATGGAGTGTTATACGTCACACATTTCTGTTACCTTACTTGTAACATGAGCAGTGTTGCCACGCCTCCGGATGCTCGGAGGCGCCTCCGGAGGCGGAGCTGGAGGCGACGCTCGAAAAATTGCCGGAGGCGAGCCTCAAAAATTGCCCGGAGGCGACGCTCAAAAATTTGCCGCAGGCGGATGCGGAGGCAACTTTTGAAAAAGTGACAACACTGAACATGAGTATTAATACGACAGACAAACAAAAATATGGCCCCTTAAACTATGATACTATTATTATCACGCTAATAACGTAAAACATTTAAATCTGCGACATTGGCTGTAGCCAATCAGAGATCCTCAAGCGGCTGCGGCATGTGGCTCGAATTCAAACATTTATGTTCTTAGCGTGAAAATAATATTATGATACTTTTAGAATATGACATTAATGTGTGTAAGAGGATGTATGTCTTACTTGATATCATTCTTTACTAAAATAAATAACCGTAGAAATTTATTAGAAATATGCAGTCTAAAAACGCAATAACATAGAAATATGAGTTTTCATAGGTTTTATGAACCGCAAGATATTTTCGGCCAAATTTCCTTATCAGAGCATTTATCAATATGTGGAAGAAAACCACGGTCTAATAGAAATTCTATGTAGCTACTGGAGCGAAAGTGCTTACACAGTCAAGTTTTCGTAGGCCATCAAAGCAAATTATTATTGTTGTTGGGGACATGTCTTTGCCTTGGAGCAAGCTTTAGCAAATATGTGGTCATCATTCCTTTCCCTTTCACATTAATCTCTCCTCTGCATTCGAAATCATAGGATTTGTGTGCCAGCATTTGTCGAGTTTCTTCATTCAGCTACAAAAATTACAATTATGATTATATTCTGATTAGCAAAGGCTAAGTATTTTTACTGTTTATTTCAATTTAAGCCAAGACCTAAACATTAAGTCATACCTGAATCCATCCGCGAATGCCCGAGCTATCCATTCGACTAGCTACATTTACAGAGTTACCCCAAATATCATACTGTGGTTTTTGCCCAAGCACACCAGCAACCACTGGTCCGACATTCAACCCTGAAATATCATAAATAGAAAACAATTTAAAGAATAATTAACATACCTATTCTAAGTTCAAATTGTTGAAAAGAGTCTGCATTTAATTGCTCCAGAACCACTGCCATAGCTTGGGCAAATTCTATCATCACAGATGCATTTCGTTCAGCCTACAAGTTTAATAGTGGAGAAAATGGTTTAAAGGACGTATAAGAGAAACACGAATAACCAGTTTTCTGCAAGATTTCTAAAAACGTGAATATAAAATTACTCACACTATTGTCAAGCACGTCAATATCCGTAAGGCCGGCTGCAGCCATGTAAGTACTGGCCACTGTTTTGATTTTCTCAATGCAACTGAACTTTGGCTTAGAAAGCAGCTAAAACTATAGTTTTAGTCCTCGTCAATTTAAACGTTAGCATACTTTGTCAAATTCGCAGACTATTTCATTGAGCAGCCTGAGGCATTCCAATTTACGGCTTTTGTCACATTCACTCCAATAATCTTTGAAATTTGGAATACTAGCGAACATTATGCAAACGTTTTCGTGGTCTCTAGCGTATAATTCCTAAACGTATATTTTATGGATGAAATCTATTTCGAAATCTAACGTCTGCATTTCGATTGGGTGAAAGAAACTTCGCGGCCACACATCCTGGAAGGATATTCTCGATGAGTAATTTGTTGACATCTTGCATAGTCTGCACATCTTTTTCTTCATTTTTAAAAGCCACATTACATGAGGCCTCAACTTTGCGCTCGTATTCCGTCTGAAATCAAAAATAGGGTAATATATTTGATACGGGATGTATGCAGTAAATGTTGTACTTACAATGAAAGCAATGAATAGCAGCAGCAAGAACAGAGCGATAATATTGACCAAAATAATTGTTGTTTGACAACTGAATAAACTTTTGATACATTCGACTGAAATAGACATGCAGATTTTATTGGCTTGTACGACGTGAATTGGCAGAGATTCAAATTGACGGGATCTGGTGTTTCAAACCACTTCCATAACATTCTAGAAGAGCGCGTAATGGCTCAATCGAAAGCTCAGAGTCTTAGCATTCATTCGGTTCATTACTTGTCCTTCTAGTTCGTCCCAGAACAGGTTTGGCGTTTAGTGCCAATTCAGAATTATGACAATTCATGTCACACAACCCAATATTTACAAGAAATATACATAGATTTTTGGAATTAGAGACACTGTAGAACTATTTCCAAATTTGATATTACTGAGGTATTCTTAAAATATTTAAAAGTTCCAAGATATATGTTAAATTAAACCATAAACCATGCTAGTAGTTTTTTATCAGTTGTATATTTTTCCAAATTAATTTTGGTAAAAAAGTAAATACCGAGCTATTCAAAATGTTTAACAACAAACCTGATGATTGGTGCTGATTGTAGCACATTAGAGACGGAAGTTGAGAAAAGAATGAGCAAAAGTGAAAATAAGCCACAATCCACGGATGTCATAAATATTCGCAGAGAATAGGGTAGACGATATAATGCAAAAACAGCACACATGTGGCAAATGCATGCTAAATTATGTAAAAAATAATATTAGGAAGTTTCGATATCATATGATAAAGGTAATAATAATAACAATTCACTTACACGGTAGCCAAAGAATTGAGAAAACTGGCAAGCGATGCTGGACAACGGCAAGGAAAGATAACACTACCTAAAAAGTGGTTGCTTAAAAATAATTATTGCCTGATGCGTAACTTACATGTTGCCCGATTGTTAAAAAAACACTAACGGCGAACGATAACAGGATCAGCAAGAAACGGGCCACTTTGCATAAGGTCTCCAGAATGCAAATGGCCAGTAATACAATTAGGCAAAGTAGTATCTGACCAATGACCAAATTTTGTACTTTATGACTAAATGTGCTCGTTTGAATAAAAATATAAGAATATTTTCGAACGTACGGCACATTTTGTTGGACAAGAAGATAATTAGCGACCGCGATCGGCAAAGAGAGCAGCATAAGGATACGACATTCTGACAAATAACATGATGTGGGCTTGGTGCTGAAAAGCGTTTATTTGCTTGAGATACCTAATATCATTTGTGGAATTGTTATTGTAAAACCTTTTGAATCTTTAAGCATTAAATTAACAATATTCTCACTAATTATGACGCATCTACTCTTTGGAATTTATATAATAATCTATTATAGTATTAGGATTGGTGTGAGATTTTTTTCCGTACACTCTAAATCGCTCTAAATCGCGATATAGAGCCCGGGTTTTTTTTCGTACGGACTAAGTCAGCTATAAGGAAGACCCGTCGCCAGTTTTTAGACCGATCTGAGATCTAAATTTAGACAAAAGTGTATTTTTGAGGAAAAATGCACCCCTAAGAATGACCTGAAAAGACCGTCACGGAGAAAATGAGCATTTTTTAGACGAAATTTTAGACAAAAAGGTCGATTCTTAGGGGTGCATTTTCTCCGTGACGCTACTTTCAGGTCATTCTTAGGGGTGCATTTTCTCGCTGACGGTGTTTTGAGGGCATTCTTAGGGGTGCTTAATTTTTAAATGTACATATTTTAGAGTACTTTTTGGATTTTTAGACGAATTTTTTTTCATGCCGCTGATATAGACTCCCGAACAAATAGAAGGCTGCGCCCGGCCGAGCGGCGCGAAGCGCCGCGAGGGCGGGCGCAGCCGAGCGAGGCCCGCAGGGCCGAGGTAAGGGGCGCTGGGCATACTGCTTGAGGGCCGAAGGCCCGAAATAGTCTCAAGCTGATCTACTCCCGAACAACCCTTACTCCCGAACAACAGCCGAGGGCATACTGATGGCGGTGCGCGAAGCGCCGCTGATGCACGCTCCCCGGGGACCTAGCTTGGGAGAGCCGCGAAGCGGCTCCTCCCAAGCTGGTATATAATAATCTAATATATTTTTACATCTTTCCTTCGTACCCTAAAATCCTATTTTGTATAGTAACTTGTAAAATTTGTTATATTAGTCAAAAACTCTATATAGATAACGTAAAGTGTGTATGTACAGGGTGGCCCAATTTTTTGTAGCGTACTTGTATTTCAATTATCGATACATTTTTTCAATCATGTTAAACTGATTTTTTCACACAATAAACTAGACACTTGGGCAATTTTTCTGACACCAAACACGCCGTACCAGCTTCTTTAAAAAGTTCAAAAAATGCATTTCTAGAGAAAATAATTTTTTTTTGAAAATAAAAACTTACGGAATTTGGATTTTTCGTTTATTTTTTGAGGTATCTGCCGGTTATCTTTAGCACATAGGGGTTTTCGGATGCGCTGAATCCGAATCTCAAATCAGATTTTGGACGAAAATTTCTAATTTTGGCGTATTTTTGGCATTCTGTAAAAACACAAGTTTTTGCCAAAAATGATGTTTTTTCGTGCGATATTGAAAAACTGACGGCATATTTGAAATCAGCGCAAAAAGTTACACCAGAAACGATATTTGAAGAAAAAATTTCCTTGAATTATCAAAAAATCAATTTTAGCATCTCGGGCAAAAAATTAATTTTTTGATAATTCAAAGAAATTTTTTCTCCAAATATCTTTTCTGGTGTAACTTTTTGCGCTGATTCCAAATCTGTAATCAGTTTTTCAATATCGCACGAAAAAACATCATTTTTGGCAAAAACTTGTGTTTTTACAGAATGCCAAAAATACGCCAAAATTAGAAATTTTCGTCCAAAATCTGATTTGAGATTCGGATTCAGCGCATCCGAAAACCCCTATGTGCTAAAGATAACCGGCAGATACCTCAAAAAATAAACGAAAAATCCAAATTCCGTAAGTTTTTATTTTCAAAAAAAAATTATTTTCTCTAGAAATGCATTTTTTGAACTTTTTAAAGAAGCTGGTACGGCGTGTTTGGTGTCAGAAAAATTGCCCAAGTGTCTAGTTTATTGTGTGAAAAAATCAGTTTAACATGATTGAAAAAATTTATCAATAATTGAAATACAAGTACGCTACAAAAAATTGGGCCACCCTGTAAGAAAAGGAATCCAAATTATCCCAATTTTTAAACAAAACGTACCCAAAAGGACAAAGCAAATATGGTGAAATCTCGCAGTTAGCCATTGTACAATGAAACATGGATCGAAAACTAAACATGTATGAAATTACTAAATTACAAACAGATTAGTAAGCTTCGGTTACAATCAATGTTAAAACTCCCTGCGTATTTCGTCTGTCGTCTCTTCAAAGAGAACGCCTGCCCTCCCTGATTTCAACGCGGGTTTGAAATTTTAACGCCGCGTTGAAAACGCGGTCCTTCTCTCGAGCGAGGGAAGATTTTGGATGGCAAAAATGTCAACATATGGAAATAAATTACACATTCGGAATCTAGGCGCAAAGTTGGCATAGGAAAATCAATATATAATACAGTCAAGCCTGGGTTATAGTGCACACCACTTATAGTGCAGCCTGATTTATAGTGCAGTTTTTTTTTGGAACGGCCAGAAATGTATGGAAATAAAAAAAAATGAAATACCCAATGGGAGAGACCATGGCAAAAAAGTCCCAGACTATTAGCGAGTGCCGATTTTTCTCCATTCTGTACACTAATTAACTGTCTAAATGTCTATAATATAGCTAAAATGTCTAGAGTTTATCTATAATAGCAGAGGTTGTCTATAAATAGCTAAAAATAGCCAGAAATTGGACTTTTTGATCGATTTTTGGGCCAGAATGAGTTAGAATGCAGCCTTACTTATAGTGCACCCTGAGGTCCTCCCCGTGAGGTGCACTATAACCCAGGCTTGACTGTATATAAAAATCCCGAAAAAATGGGCGAAAAATGATTATAAACACGCTAATAATCGACGCTTTTCGACATTTCCGTCTGTTTGCGTAGAAATTTCTTTTTTATATGGCCGCGTTAAAATCTCCTTCTTCGACACACTCTCGCATTTCAACGCGCGTTGAAACGCCCTATTGTAACCGACATCAGGGTCTGGCCTACGTTCAGCCCGGGATGCTACGGGATAGGGAACTCGGGCCGGAATATTCAGCTCTAGATCAGTCCCTACTATACCACGCAGATTTTTGTGTCGGGACAAGGACGTTTCGCACTTGGCCCATTTGTTCAAAATCCGGTCCGGTCTATAATGTCAAGATTAACTCGTTGATGTCATCATCTGGTTTTCAAGATTAACCGCAACATATAGAAACATTCACTAAGCAAAACTCCCATATTTCAAATATTACTCAATTTTCTTACCTGGTGCTGGACAAGTTCCCAAGATTGTTTTCAATCTGAAAAATAGTTTAGTGCTTATCTCAAACTTAAATATACCAGTGTCATGCTTTGAACTGTGTTGTCGTAATTCATCCTTCTTCTACCGGGAGGCGTGCCATTCTAAATTAAAATAGCTCTAAATTATTATAGCCATAAATATAAAAGATAATTAATTTAATTGTTGCATTTACTTATTTAAGTTGTTACAACTTTCGCATTCATGTCTTCGCTCTGTAAAGACCAAGTTTCTTATTTGTAAGACAAAATCTTAATTGTTTTTTTTCACAAGAAAATAAGCCAAATAATATTCGTGGCTAAATAGTAAAAAGTGAGTTAACGTTTTTACAAGTTATTTATTCGCAATAGTAAACTTCCGTTTTTTGTTGACAAAACGGGTACTCTGACTTTAAAACCCACATTTTCCGACTAATTTGGCGTAACTAACTTACCATGTCTACGACCACGTCTCCTTTATCACGTCTACTTCGATGTCTCCTCGATTTATTTGTGGCATTACGCGTCTCGTCATCAGCTTTGATTCCATTTAAAGTATCATTCGGGGATTTCTCGGGGGTGCTCACTCCATTTTCGTATGAAACCAGCGGTTTTGAGCTAAACGAAGTGGGCGTTTCCGCTCCCCAAAATTCCGTCATTTTCATTCCAGGCCTATAATTTCCCAATTTTTAACAACTTAGTAATCTTATAACATATTTATGAGACCTTCGTTCGAATTAATGAGTACCTGGCTTTCATGGAAATCCTTAATCTGCCACCTCTAGCTGGAGAACCGTTTGGGTCGAGTAAATCCGCGCCCAAGTCCATAGCTCCTCTCCTAAAAATCAAAACTGTTATAGCTGTATAATTGCAATCCGTAACATATTTCCAATAACTCACGCGACTAACCTATTGCCCATTCAGCAATTATAGTGACTGCTAGAAGATAGAAAGAACATAATTTCGAAAACGGATATGAGAATGCAGATTAAAAAGCCATTTTTGGTGTTTATTCAGTAAGTTTTTTTTATTAGAAAGTTTTTATATCTTCGGACAGTTTGATTGTTACACCATAGTTTGAATTCTTTAATGAAACCAATATAAATTCATCTCACCCTCATTTTTAAATGATTTTTCTTTTTTCGTGAAAGCATGCAGAATATGAAGACAATTTCTTGTGTAACTTAATAATAGAAGGACCTTACTTCTTTCGATATATTGAAGCAGTTCTTTCCATGACAGTTGCTTTATCCGGTAATATGTGGTAGGTCGGGTAGAAAGGGTGCTCATTGTTATTTTCCGTTCCGCCAGGATGTGCATCCACTATGCAATAGTCACCCATCAGCATATCTCTTGTTTTCTTCGTGATATGAACTGTTCTAAATATGTTCTAAGCATCTATCCTATGTTACTTGAGTGTTTTAAAACATATCGAAATGGAATCATTAACAACTCACTGATATCCAAATTAAAGCTACTATCCAAACTAAAGCACTAGTATCCGTTACCAGTGGCTTGGTAACGATTTCATGTCGCTATTTTTCAGAGGACTCAGTAAAAGCAAACTAAAGTAAAATTATGTTTCTTAATAGGACAATGCAAACTCTTAATGGTAGTTCATATGGTAAATAAAATGAAAGCGGGGTTAAATTTCTCTCAAAAAGTTTAAAATTAAAAATTTTGACTTTCACTATGATCACATGTAATACTGCACATTTTTAATTTGGCACCTTCAATTTGTGGACAAGAATCATCAAGCGGCATAACGAAAATGGTAGTAAAAAATCCAAAATAGGCATATAAAGTACAAATGTTTATGTTTCTGCCTTGTGTTCCTTTCTCAAAATATTTAAAGCGGCATATTTGGCAAAATAATCATCCAAAAATACCCCGGTTTTCCAGCAGTTTCCATGTGATTTGCAATAGTCACATCGTCGGACCACACATCGAATTGCCACTTTTTCAGGCCCAGGATACCGCATAGAACAGAGCCAGTATGAACACCAATGCGCATATCCACATTCACGCCAGTAGCCAATCGAACTTGTCTACAAATTCACAAATTAAAAGCGTGGGTGCGAGAATGGTGCAAGGATTATGGAAAGCTTTAACGTTGATCATAACACTCACTTGATAGTTTTTATCATTTCAAGTCCCATCAAGACGCACATGTCAGCATGATTCGGTCTGAATAAAGAAAATAATTTTCGTTTCTTGAAAGCTGCGTAAATGTACCGGTTCACAGGCATTCCGCTTACACAATAGTAGCAATCGCCAAGGAATTTTATCCGCATACATTGTAATTTCTAAACACCAATATGAGTGTAATTTACGAACTTATAATTAATATTACTGTCCAAATAGAGGGTTGCGCAATTTTTTCACTTTGTTGTTTTCCAATTGTTGAAAAAATTTTCTAGTCATTTTGAACTGATTTTTTTACACAATAGAACCAAGTCGTTTTGCTATTTCTAAAAGAGATGGTACGGTATTTTGGTATCAAAAAATTCTCATTGTCTAATTTATTATATAAAAAATTAGTCCAACATGATTGGAAAATTTTTCGATAATTGCAAAGCAAGTGGATGAAAAAATTTGCGCCACCCTGTATTTTATGCTTACTTGGGCGTCCTCATCAAACTTGCTATATAGTTCACTGAGTGTCCGAACTAGTTCTTTCGCACTTAGTTGCGCAGCCAGCACAGTGAAATTGACAATGTCCGCGAATAGAATGCTCACATTGTCGTGAACTTGAACGTGAAGTTCGTGAAATACGTTCTGATTTCGGTTGTATTTGTTGTGTCTGTTTGCAGACGATGTTGCAATAATTGACTGGCTGACCTGAATTTTATATCAGAATTTGAGTATAAAATTTGTACTACGAAATCGAAAACAAACCTTGTCGGTCAGGTAGGCTGGAATTACACTGAGTAGCAGTTGATCCTAAAAACGATAATTAAATTTATACTGCAAATGCCCTAATAACATAATGTATGTTATTATTTTATAGTTGAAGAAACACGTTGTTATACCACGAAGAATGTTGTAACAGTTAATATCGATAAGATCACCCGTTATGCGTAAGAATGAGCACAAGATAAAAATTACTTGTCGGTTTTTAAGAGCTTCCAATTCAGACCGTCTAATGACAGCTTCGCCCAATTTTTGAGCAATTGTGGCCCTACTGCTGGCGCTGTTTGAGTCGCAAATAATGCCGACCATTGTCACGACCCCTTGGTAGAAAAACAACGGCACAACCTACAAGTTTTAATTAATTGTATTTAATTTTCATTTTTGCATAATTCAAATAATTTCATGTAATGGCTTATTATTCAAGTTTAAATTAACAAAGAAAAATCTGTTGACGCTAACAAAATTCACGCTAACCATTTTCCACCTAAACATTTCTAATTTTTAGGGCGGGATAAAAAATCCTGAAACATTATTATAAAATACTAGATAATTTAGAAGATCAAGAGTCATTTAAAAATAACCTATATGAAAATCTCTATATAAAATCCCCCATAAGGGGATAGTACCAAATTTTGTCCCGTCTGGTTACATGCCAAACTTTATATACAGAATATTCCAGGTTTTTACATTTGTTTACTCAGCAATTATCTTACAAAAAGAATCGGCGACTCTTTGAATGACAATTTACTAGATGATCCATAAAGTACGATCCCGACCAGAGCTGTGTTAAAAAGATTGAACAGGATAGAAAATATGAGGAAGAGGCGCCTCTTCCTCGGCAAGACAAAGAATTGATATAGCGTGCTGATGGCCAAAGCGCTGCATAAAGAGGAAAGTTCTGCTACCCGTTCTTGTTTAACTTGAAACTAAAATTTGGATTATTTCATATATTCATGAGGTAATTTAAATACAGTTTACCTGAGAAATAAGAGGCAAGTGAATGAGCCAAAGGAAGACGGGAAATGTAACTGAAGAAATAAGAGAAAAAGTGACCAGACTGCATCGACTTTGTTCCACATCGCCATAACGGATTAGTACGAAGCTGACCAAAATTAACACCGGAAATATGAGACAGAATATTAGGTGAACCAAAGACCACACCTGAAACTAACGTTTTATAATACGTCTTTTATCGTTGGCATTATACTTGCGATACTCCAATTTTCGTGTTCATTTCTCTGGCATTTCAGTTTGGTTCATATGGAATTTTTTGGAAATTATCAGCATTTTGGCTCATCGTTTAATGTTCCTTTGCTCAATAACAATTTTTAGGAAATTAAAAATGTCAATTTGATATGTGTAAAATTATTTAATGAGGGTTGACGCCAATGGTATATTTTTAAATAATAGGGATATTACTGGGAAATTTTTGAAATATTACGGGATGTGTGTGCGATATTTTAAATTACATGCTAGAATATAAAAATTCAGCAAATATTACTTGAAGGCGTAAAAATAAGTGCAAATAGTGTTCCTTTTCAATTTTGTCAATATGTAAATGTACCCGATGGCATAAATAATGAAAGAGGAAAATCTGCGCCAATGCATACACGAACAGCCAAAGATGAAAAGTGTGAAGACGTGCCCTGTCCAAACTTGTCCAATGTTTCATCAATACAGAACGGATCTCTTCATTGTCAATCTTCATTTTGCTACTTCCACCTCCGAAACATCCTCCCTTCTGGCTCTTATAGCTTCTTCTACTTGTGGACGATGAAGTTGTATTTTTCCGCATTGAATCCAGCCGGGCAAAGTCCCCATTTGTTTCTGAAAATCCACCATTTTAGACAGACCTTTCTTGCTTTCATTTAGTTAACATATCTCAACTAATAATTAAACGATTGTCACTTTTAACCTAATATATCTTTTACGGAAAAATGTGCAAATATCTTTGGCAATAAAAAATCTTACTGTTAATCAACTTTCCGTCAGCAGAATGTCGTCTTACAGCAGAGCCGTCCGAATTCATTGGCCTAATCCTTTAGGCACTTAAATAGCGTCCGGTCTCCCTTTCCGTCACTTATTTGATATGCGTACTGGAGTCGGTTACTTCTTTTTCTTGAACGCAAACGATTTAAGCGCGTAGAATTCTTTAAATAGAAAATTGCATAACTAACAAACGTCTGATTTACACCACCCGTTGTGAAAAAGCGATCTGAAGATAAATCCTTAACTAATCATATAAGTGAACTGAGCTAAAAATAATCAACAAGAACAATATGATTGCTTTTTATTCCAATCGGCCTAAATTTAACCATACCGCTTAAATTAACTCGCTACTAAAATTTGCAATAGTTCTCAATTTTTTCGAATGTGCTATTATCGATGCCATTATTTTACATTAACAAGAACGCGCCATTAACTTGACATCTCAAAACATTAATATCATTCCATTCGCAGATTAGCAATTAAATTTAACGTTTAGTGTTAAAAACGAGTTTGCAATTTAATTTCAGCGAGAAAAACAAACACATTCTAAATGCAAAATCACTTCGCCCACGTGGCTGGGGTAATATATGCGCTCAAATATGTACCTTTCACTTCACAACAAAAAGCAATATAGAGCTGAAAGCCGAAAATGTGGGCCAACCCACATATTTCGTAAAATGCTCATTTTGAACAACGAAAGGACACTTCAAAAACGAGCAAAAGGAAAAATACGAACAATTTTTAATTAATCCACATAATTAGGAGGCCAGAGAGGCAAATAACCAAATCTCAGCACAATTATTTTGCAAATGTGTTCAAAAATATTATATATAGTTCAGCAAAACCTCTGCTGCTAAATCACTTCTGCATTTTTAATAAGAGAAAAATAAAGATAATTAAGAGTTCAGAATTTACATAATTTCTTTTGGGTATGAAAAATTTTTGCGGTTGAATACTCTTAACCAATCTCTTAGGAGGAAAAATAGAGGGGCCAAAAATATTTGGCCATATTCTGTATATGCAGCGAATATTTGATGAGCTAAATACACTTAATCTTGACTGCGCCTGCAAATCACAGGAAGGATTCTGTGAGCAACTCCGGATTGAGGCAATTCACACAAAACTCTAATTTTCGCCCAATCCCCAAATAGCATATTCAAATGCAAACGACCGCTATCAGCTAAAAAAGTGGTGCTCTGCAGCAGGACCCAAGACGGACTCCAAGATGGACGGAGTCACCCGGCAGTCATTTTCTCCTCAATTGGGTATGTAAGGAGTATGCATTTTCTCTCACACTTCAATTAGAAGTGCTAGGCATCCCCTGGAGCCAGGAAAGATCCACCCTTTAACAGCCAACTTCCTCCCACCCTCCTGGAGGGCTTGCTTCTATTCCTAAAAAGACAACTACCTCAAGAAAAAATTGCCAGATACTTCGGAGTGAGGGACTTTTTGTTACGACGTGGTCATATTGCTCACTCATCCTAATACCTTGAAATATCATAACACACTGAACTAAGTGATTCTTTTAAGTTTCCCGGGCTGTAAGAATTTCTACTGAAATGTTTTGAGCATGTCTTTAATCTACACTCTCAAAATTGCCCATCTCTCGAAATTTAACACCAACTAAATCGGATATGATTCGTTTAATGACTAAGAATTCAGTAGTATTTTATGTAAAAGTTTGATAGTTTGGAAAATCGGAGGAAATAAGGAATGGTGGTAGACAACCAAACTATACAGAAATTCCCATCGACACTGTGTCAGATTAAAAGCGGGGTCACTACAGTTAAAAGTGGGGATGCAATATTTCAAACGCAAAATTGATTTTAGCGAGGTAACAAACAACAAAATAGGTAGCTAACAACAAAATTAAGTTTGAAATGCCCTTTTCCATTAAGTACTCAAGATCATCATACTTCCAAGAGAAAGGTTATGAACCTCTTTAGAGCTCTCTCTTCGGTGATGGTTCCTGATCGTCTCAGTGCAAAACTTTGCGCTTTGCTCTTGAGCTGAAGAAAAATTAACCGGCATAAGGAGCAGTCCGTTAGGAAAACTGCAACGGGGCAAAATTTGGCGAGAACAGGAAACAGGAAGCTAACAACGGGGCAAAGGCCCGTGCGTAGTAAAGGGGCTGTCAAAAGCAGATGTTCTTGCGAGAAGACTAAAGGGGAAGTCAATTCACAGTAGATGGGTTTTTACGTAAAATTTGAAATGCATCATAATATAATTCCGAAAAGCGGGAATGGATGCGATTCACTTGGATTTATGCCACAAAAATGACTATAACCCAAAAAATATGGTAAGCTACTTTAACGATTTTAAAAGAAATAATTATTGAAATTGTAACTTTGGACAGAAAAGCTTGGGGATTAATAAGTTTATATTTTTAATATAAAATTTCTCCTTTATGTTAATAAGGGTATCCATAAAACTCTAAAAGCTAAAAACTCATAAAATTTTTATATATCCTCGAAAAACATAAATTCAATAAAAGCTTTCTACAGTTTTGTCCACTAATATTGTCACTAATAATAACTGGTCATAAACATCTTTTAAATTTTTGCACATTTCAGTAATATTTTGACTGAATTTTCTAAATAAATATAAGAGTAAATTCTTTGGTGCAGTTTAATAACATATAAAAGTATCGACTAATGGAGAAAAGGACATTCTCCATATCTCTCTACACCTTCCATAATTACATTACGGCTTTGCGAGACTTGCTCAAGGGCGCGTCTTGGCTATGGGGATTATATGGATAAGGTAAACGTAAGAGCAAAGATTCCTTCTGACTTCAATTTAATCAATGCCAAATAAATAGGAATAATGTTTTTTGATGCAGTTGATAACAAGTCATATGAAAATTACTTAAAAACACAAATTTTGGTGGAAAATATGGCAAAACACTGGCGTTATAGCTACAATCATCAGAAAATCCTTACAAAAGCATTTCTTGTGTCAGACGATGCATGGATAGATGAAAATTTGGAATAAAGCGGGAATAAATTCAGACTTGCGTTAATTAGTCTTTGTTATTACTATTAATGGTATTTGTTTGATCCAACAGGAGAGAGGTACGGACAGACATTTTATTAAGCTTACAAGTCACCATATAGGGGGATGAGATAAAATTGCTTGCTATTGCTTCTCTGTTAAATCGGCACTAATAATCAACATACATTCCAAGGAAGTATTAAACTGAGCATGGTAAGAGAATTTTTGCACATGCTCGTCACCCCAAAATCAAGAATTTGCGTGCGGCGAGAAAATTAATCAATCCCACAGGAGAGGAAAATAATTATTTGATGAGGCAGAGATGTCCCTCTTCGTGCCGAAGAGAATATCGGATGAAATGCGTGAGTGTAGGGTATGAAATGAGGAATTATGCGGAAAATAAAGACGTGAACTTTAAAAAATACATATCACTTTTATAGTTTATCATTCTAAATAAATACGAAGCCATTATTTCTGTTTACTACAATAACTCCGAAGAAACAATACTATTAACGTTAATAATCGCAGTTTTCCTAGAGTAAGATCCGAATTTACGGAAATATTGGATTGATACTAATTTCCAGTTATGTAACAAACTGTTGCAACTAAACGCCTTCTTTCACAATATCCATCACATGAATGTATCTCAAAAATGTAAGGAAGATGTCTGTGATAGTCGAGAATTTCCCCTTCATTCCACATTATTGCGTCCGGAAAACAACCCTTGAAAGTGTAATTAGCTAAAATTCTCTCCTCGACTATCCAAATTGGCCAAAGATTCTGCGAAAATCAAAGTGAAAACAGAAATCGGATACAGGATTTATAATAACGAAGTTTTATATCGTTTGTTGAAATGGCATGATATTTTATACAGATTTAATTCAAACTCAGTTTTCCCGCCATGCCTGATTTTTTGTCCAACAAATGGTGGTCCGACATTTTTTTTCTTCGACATTTTTGGATGTTTTTAAATGTAAAAATTTTATAAGAATATTACAATTTTCTGCAATAGGGTTTTTAGGCTGTTTTGATACGGTAATTATGACTTTCCAATCAGTTTTTCTATATCGCGTCAATTTTTTTTTGCCAAACAATGGGCACATTTTGGCCATTTTGTAACGTTATTGCTCTTTTTTCCGAAAATAATTGTTTTGATTCGATATCAAAAAACTGATTATAGATAAGCGGAATAAGCGCATCAAAATGCCCCTAAAAACTCAATTTGGAGAAAAAACTGTAACTTAAAAAAACCGTTTCAAAAAATTTTTTCAAAATCACGATATGTTTGGCAAAAAATGCCATTATTGGGCAAAAACGGCGTTTTAAAGAAAAAACTGAGTTATCTCGCCAAAAAGTAAGAACTTCCTATTATATTTTCAGACCAAATTTAGCTGTAGACAGTATTAGAAAATAAATTTCCTTTGTTTTTGCAATAGTGTTGCAAATTGCTAAATACTCTCAACAATATTCTAGTCTCGGTCTAGGCGGAGGTTAATAAATTTTAAAACGCCTAGATTTTTAATCAAATTGCAAAGCAAACGTCTATCAAAAAGGAACGGCAATACTCTTTTTCTTTAGTATTTCTACCCAATTCTCTGAATACATTTATGTTTGCGATGCATTTCATGCTTCCAAAAAACGGTTTTGTGTGCAACGCACTCTCTAGACGCCGCCATGATTGATATGATTTTTTCCTTCCAAGAGGAGGCTCTCAGTCCTTTTGCGTAAATCCTTGTTGTTGTCGCCGAGAAAATGAGTTAAGTGTTTGGCACTTGGTCTTTCGCCGACCAAATCCCATATCTACTTGTCTCGGCACATCTATTCGGGGAAAAGAGACGAGAAATTCGAATTTATATGTTAAGAACATATAAAAATTAAACGTATTAAAAATTCCTCCTTTGAGCCGAAACCAATAAATTATAAGAATGTTTCCCATTTACTATGAAGAATTATGTAATTAGCTAACATCTCGTTGGTCAAGATTTGTACAACATAATGTTTGATTTTTATCAATTTTCTGATATATTCCAAGAAATAGATTTTTACAATTTTGTAAATCACAGAAATATTTGCCATGGAAGTAATGATTCCGCTGTTTTATATGTGACATTTTAACGGCAAATAGGTTAAATTTGATAGGTGCAAATATCTATTAGCCTTATATTGATATACATTTTCATAGGTGACACACACTCATTTCAGTTATATATCTAATTTCGCCGCTGTACATGCCATCAATTTTATTTAATAATGCAAAATAATAAAATCTAAAAGAAGTCTACGATTGCACAAATATTTGTAAGCGAATTTTTGGCAGTGATAATTCATTTTCATTTAGGCCGACTTTGGCGTAAGTGACTCGTCAACACGGAAAGTAATACCGAAGGACTCGAGACGATCATACACCTTGGTGTTCTTGAAGGCGGCCGCACTGCTATATACTCCGCCACTGAAAATAATTTTAAATCACATCGGAATCTTCTAATAATAGAGTTTTGGACTAATATAACAAATTTTACAAGTTACTATACAAAATAGGATTTTAAGGTACGAAGGAAAGATGTAAAAAGCTAAAGATTATATGTGAACAAGAACGATATGAAGCTTAAGCTAACCTTGCTATGCATTTCGTATTTTTTATGTCGCAGGCAAAGCTATTATAGTTTTGCCTGAAATTTTTTCAAGGAACAAGTTTTGCCAGCAACATACACATCATATCTCTATCCGTGCTTCTCTAGCAAAAAGAGATTTTTCATAAACTAATAATTTCGCACAGCTTTCACATAATAGAGTTTACGAATAAAATATTTCGATGAGGTATGATTTTATAAAACTCAAGTCAGAGCAAATTTTGGTATTTCTTGCAAAATCCAAACCGATACACTTAATATAAACACAAACCCGGAAGGAAGAGTGCTACGATCCTGAAGAAGAGTAAGCGCTGACGACAAAACACATCCGGCAGTCGCAATATATCCTGCATCGGGCCCATCACAACGCGCTACCACGGTCTTCTTTGGTGTTTCATCCGGGTTCGGTTTATCCGTATTGGGCCAACCAGAACCCACGAACCAATATGTGAATGTAGCCTGAAATACATCAATATGCAGCTAGTTACACTACATTGTTTGGATATTTATGTTTTGGACATCGTCAGTTCTTTCAAAAACTATGTACTAGAAATATTTTAGACTTTCCAAATTCTAAACATGCTATGATCATGTTTTTTCTGAACTAGAATTGAGTCAAAATGAGAATTTTTTCCCACATTATATTGTGCTTGTGAAATGAGAAGACAACTTTAAACCTATACCTGATTTGCCTGTTCTCTTGTTGGTCCACTCTCCTTAAAAAGATATCCGCTGCAGAAACCGGGGTATTTTTGGAGTATGGTGCGTGTAAAATCGTATTTGACGCAAGCATTGAAGATTGTTAGCCAAGCGATCATCATAACCGACCAGAACATGCTCTTCACCAAAATGTACGTTTCGATGGTTACCTAAAACGTTTAATAGTTTACTAAGCTATTTAAACCAACTTAAGCATTAAACATTACTCGCCGTAACCAAAATTTTTGATTTCACGAGAATAACATAAGGATTTACCCTCTCAGGAGGTACTTATAACTAAAAATTAACTAAATAAATTCTGATTTCATAACCTGATTTCATTCCCATAAAAACTCCAAAGAACGAAAAATTGGGCTCTCAAACGCTCAAATATTCAATGACCTAAAACTTTACCCTCAGGAAAGGGAAAGGGGTCGCTTACCACCTTTGGTATGATAAGGGGCTCAGAAAAAAATTAGTAAAAAACCACCCAAACGGGGTATACGCGAGTTTGGCCTGGAGAGAGCAAATTGAAAACGGATAAACGAACATTTGTAAAATAATGCGGAATATAAATGTCAAGAAATTACCGTTTAGAATATTAAAACGTACAGGATATAGATGGTTGGCAACAGCATCGTAGTACTGAGAGCGAGTGACCACACTTTTGTCGGCCCCCATGAAAGGCAAACAATAACCTTGAAGGGTCTCATTCCACCATAGCATTCCACGTCGAGGCGTGCGATATTTAGTCTTCTGCAATTTCTCCGGCATGATCGCTTTGCGAATTTTGCCCAAACCATCATTTTTGGCTTGCCACAATCCGAGAATCAATGTTTGATATGTTCCAGCGTTGAAAGAGTAACCCTAAAACAATTAGTTTGATAGTTACTTTGATTATCAGAATATGGCTACTCTTATGTTATACCATGAAAATATTCTCTTCAACTTTATGGCAACTTTAACTTACGGCTTCACCGCTTTTGATCTGAGCAAATGTTTCTGCATGGCTGAGCGTGCCAGGAAAATGTTGTTTGATGTAATTGGTACCCAAATCGCACGGAATGCTATCCCATCCGCAAGCACCCACAACATAAACACCATTCTTTTTGGCTTCCTCACCGTATTTCATTTGCATAGCCTCGAGCCACTAAAATGATATGACTTATGTATGGTGCTTTTACAACAAAACACATTAGGATTTGCTTATTAGTTTGCATAAAATTTGTAAATTTGGTCGGTTTATCAAAAGACGATCCTAGATCTTTTCTGATCCAAATCCTAAGTCAACTGTTATTCCCCATACTCGATAATAACATTAGGTTAATATCAAAAGCAAGATAATATCATAATCTGTATCGACGGCATTTCCCACGAAATAACCTACCGTATTCCCTGTAATTACAGAAATGATCATTTTGACCAAAAAATCGAAATTGCATATTCGGGATGCTCGGGAAAATTGATATTATTTCGACTACATCAAATTTGAGCTAGGTGGACAAAAAATAGATTATGCCGAATGGAATTAACCCTCTCCCGGGAGTAGTAATTACAAGGAATACGGTATTAACACGCATTATTGTTACTGGTTAATTATAGTTTTTAATGGTATAATCCAATTATAGAAAGTCACAACTTACAGCAGGCTCTCCTGATATGTCAACGTGGCTCGCACCATTTTCTACGGCGGCCTTGACGACAGCCTCGCCATAAAGACGGTACTAAATTTTGATCATAATAACTGCTTTTTATTACAGTAAAATTCAAGTTTTCATCGATTTCCTAATTTAAAATGGCTATCTTAGCATGAACCGAAGGGATGTCAATTTTTATTGATGCAAAATAATGCTATTATTAAATTTGAATACTTATCCTAGATATGTACTTGACTTGTGCTAGTTGATATGTACTTATCAACTAGCACACTTAGTTCTGCATATAAATCAACAGCTAAAATAGGAACTCACCGGTCCGACAACATTTATAATAACTTTCGCTTGTCGAGCCATGTTCGCCAAATCGTTAGCGTTACTCGAGTCGGCTACAATAACGGCCATATTGCTGAGATCTTTTCCTGAAAAAGTTTTCATAGCGAATCATATTTGGTAGTTTGGTAAATTAAAAACCTGTGAGTGAAGAAACTTCATTAAGAGTTTTCCTCAATTTTGATTCACTTCGTCCTGCCACCGCAGTAGTTAGTTTTCCGCTGTTGTACCACTGCGAGTTGACCAAGGCTTCTAGCACGTATGCTCCTGCAAAGTTATATGCTGAAGTAATACTACTGTAGAATTACAATATTGTAGAACTACTGTTGTAAAAAATGAAGATAGAAAAGAAATAGTAAAAACTTAAAAACCAAGACAAAACTATGATATTTAAATAGTTTTCAGCCATAAATAACAGTAGATAACTTAATCATATGGTCATCTGAAACAGTGAAACAACAAAAATTTAGACAAATATTAACCTGTAAATCCAGATGCGCCATAGAGTACAAGGTCGTAGCGGTCCTGAGTCATTATGGAGACTAATACGCTTCTAAAAGAATATGTTCAATATTCCATTAAACATAAAATTAACGATTAAAAAACTACAATTTCTAATTATTGGATACAAGTGAAATGGGGGTAAGGTGATTCAAGCTGCAAGCAGCGTTGTTCGGTTGCTTAAGCCCAATTGGTAACCCTTTGGAGTAGCCTGTGCAAAAACGGAGCACAGTTCGTCGCAAATAATTGCCCTTAAAACATGTTTTCAAAATTTTGTTTTCGAATTTTCAAAATTCTGCTCTCAAGGGATCGTTTACCCCATCTGGGTGTACCCCTGCCTCAAAAATAATCCCGGATTCGGACAGCCCGACCCCGAAAATCCCTAAAAAAAGGATTTCTGTCGAATCAAATTTATAGGCTATGAAACTACTTATTAATAAGTTGCTGCTTAAGACACATTAATTTATAGACTGTTTTATTTGCATTAATCAAGGTACTAGCTGCGGGCGCCGATAGACGCCCTGTCAGCTAGTATAAAATAAGTATAAAATACTATGAAAGATTATTCACATGGGAGGAATGGATAGGGTATGGATAGTTGGATATAGAGGGTTGAAAGGGTTCATAGAGATTCTAAAGGGCTCATAATAAGTAATAATATCTTATGAAAATATGAGAACGAACTTAATCCGTTCAAATTGTAGTTCAGAGTAAATTCAGAGGTAGCAAAACATTTGAGAGCAGTAAAGGAAACGGGAAAGTAATATCCGAGAAAAATAGTGACACTAAGTCTAGCTTTGAAATACGAAAACTGAGAAATAAGCTTCGCTATTTGTATTATTTGTGGAGTTTCTGCATGAACCGATAAGCCCGATGTTATCAGCGAAATGTATAAGGTTTAGAGGGAACATGTTCTTATGGGCCGATGGTTCAGGCCGAATTCATCATCTTGGTCATTCTCTCTCGTTCCACAAAATAAGAAAACGGCGTGGCTTGCAATAAAATAATAAATCGCTACATCAAACGAGTCACCCCACAAAAAAGGAAAGCAACAAGAGAAAGAGTAATATTGTCGTGGAGGGAACCAAAGAACGGTATTTAGGACTAGGTTTAAGGAACTGACTAATTCTTTAGGAAAGGATTTGGTATTTGAAGATGTTGCAAAAGCTCGTTTAGTCTGAAGTGTGATAAGATGACAAACAATATTGAATGTATTTATAGAGATGAAAACATAATGCAACTTTAAATTATCTAATAGTTCATAACTAGGGCTCGGATTTTTAGGTGCGCACCTAAAAACCTAAAGTAGTTTTTTAAGTGGAGCACCTAAAAACACCTAAAATGGGATTCTTCACCTATTTTAGGGTTTTGCACCTAAAATGCCCTTTTTCGAAGATTTTTAGACCTTTTTTGCACAATTTTGGGAAATTTTGATAAATTTTTCTTAATTTTTTGGGAAATGTGGAAAATTTATAAAAATTTTTATGAAAAACTCGTGAATAAATAGTTCAAATGAAATTGTAATTTACATAAATCGAAAAATAAATGAAAACCGGGTAAATAACGACTATTTTGGCTAAAAACCATGAAAACCTAAAATACCTTTTTAGGTACCTAAAACTACAATTTTTTTAAACTACGAGTCGAATAAGAAAAATAGGGAATCTGACAAAAAATGTATTTCCGACACCTTTTCAATCAGTGATTCGATTTGACGAAAATGATGGATTTCTTACAAAAATACGAATTGAATTTCGTAAACAATTTCTCCCCAAGAAAGTGGACACAAAATTTTTTTCATTAACCCTTCATTGTCCAGCCGTGGGAGACCCTCCTATGCCCGACCGTGGGATTTTGCTGATTTTTGGCAGTCGAGATTCTAAGAGATGCGTATTTTTTCTTTTTCGAAAAACCCTCAAAAATTCGAATTTTTGGGCGGGGATCGAAAATCGGAATTTTTGTTAAATTTCATGATAGCTAGGGTCAAAAATTTCGAAATTTTTTAAAGCCTGAAAAGCACTTTTTGTTATTCAATTTCGATGCACTGAGCACGAATCTGAAGTTAGTTTTTGCGTTGAGTCTCAAAAAAATTTTTTAAGTACACTATCGAATTTTTCGAGAGTAAATCTCGAAAAAATCGCAAAAAAAACTGATCTAAAAACTTCTGACATATTCTAGTTCGTTAAAAAGTTGGGTACATAAGAGCAATATTAGATTTAAGCTAAGAGGCCAAAAATAACTCAAAGTAGCGTATCGAAATGGATATGTTACGGCCAATGTGCGAAATCGGCCAATATGCATATTGGCCGGCCAAAGTGCGTAATTCGCACATTGGCCAATTTTCGCGGCCAATATGCATATTGGCCGGCATTGTTGGCCAATGTACGGAAATTGTTTCATGAATTATAAAATGATGTATTTAATGTGGGTGTTTGTTTGTTTTTTCGTAACCATTTCAATGACCTCTTCAACATGCAAAATTTTGGGCCGACAAATTTGTGAAATTTTCAATAAATATTCAAAAAGTTTGATGTTATACTTTATTTCAATGTTAGATTTTAGTCAATTTTTCAATAAATCAGTATAATTTTTGAAGTTTTTTCCAATTCTTCCTAAAATTTGCGGTGCATTTTTTTGGCCTGTTTCAGTGTATTTTCCCCGAAATATGGAAAAATTCTCGGAAAGAATAGCGCCATAAGCGAAAAAATTTTTTAATTGGCTTTTCTCTTAAAAATTGACTAAAATCTATCATTGAAATAAACATTGAAACTTTTGAATATTTATTAAATTTTCACACACTGGTACAAATTTAGTTCAGACCCCCGTCGGACGGGGTCTGAACTAAATTTGTACCCACAAATTTTTGTCAGCCAATGGCGGAAACATTTAAAATTTTTGTCCAAAGTCTCAATCCTGACTGGTAGTTTCAATGATTTATTTCAGTCAATTTTCAATGAGCAAGCCAATTTTTTAAAAAATTTCCGCCTACGGTGCTATTTTTTCCGCGAATTTTTTATTAATCATTCTGATTTTTATTACTTTTCACATTTTATTTTTGATAATTTTCGAGAATATACAAAATTTTCAATGTCAGTTTTTCAAAAAATTTGCGCTAATACGGCGAAAAAATTTGCGTGATAGCGGCTTCCAATATGATTTTCCGGTATTATATAAAAAAATTTAAATTATACTCTATCGACATGGCGTTCTGAACAACTTGTACGCCGCCAACTGCATTACACCCTGCCGCGAAGCTTTCCTGTCAGTGGAAAACGTTCCTGACAAGACGGTCAGTCTGCGCACAGCTGCAAATTCCTCTGCGATGGGAACCGGGCAAGGACCATTCTAGTGCGGATGCAAGCAAAAATGCAACTTGACCCGCTGCAAGTGTTTTAAATCCAATGTGAAGTACAATAGCAAATGCCACAGTTCAATGCTATGTGATAACAAACATGATTAATTGTTTATGTTTTGAAAAAGTCAATAAAATTTTATGTTTCCCCATTTTAAATAAATCATTTTATAATTCACGAAGTTTTTTCCAATTCTTCCTAAAATTTGCGGCGCATTTTTTGCCCTGTATCAGTGTATTTTCTCTGAAATCTGGAAAAATTCTCGGAAAGAATAGCGCCATGAGCGAAAATTTTTTAAATTGGCTTTTCTCCTAAAAATTGACCAAAATCTATCATTGAAATAAACATTGTATAACATTGAAATTTTTGAATATTCATTGATAATTTCACAAATTTTTGTCAGCCAATGGCGAAGGATGTAAAATTTTTGTCCAAAGTCCCAATCCTGACTGTTAGTTTCAATGATTTATTTCAGTCAATTTTCAATGAGTAAGCCAATTTTTTCTAAAATTTCCGCCTACGGCGCTATTTTTTCCGCGAATTTTTTTAAATCATTCTAATTTTTATTACTTTTCACATTTCTTTTCGAGAATATACAAAATTTTCAATGTCAATTTTTCGCAAACGGCGTAATTATTCAAAAAAATGCGCTATTTGGGCGAAAAAATTTGCCAAATGCAACTCGACCCGCTGCAAGTGTATTAAATCCAATGTGAAGTGCAATAGCAAATGGCACAGCTCAATGCCATGTGATAACAAACATGAATAATTGTTCATTTTTTGAGAAGTCAATAAAATTTTATGTTTCCCCATTTTAAATAAATTATTTTATAATTCAAGAAACAATTTCCGTACATTGGCCAACTATGCCGGCTAATATGCATATTGGCCGAATCTGCCGGCCAAAGCTCGAATTTCGCACATTGGCCGCGAAAATCGGCCAATGTGCGTAATTACGCACTTTGGCCGGCCAATATGCATATTGGCCGATTTCGCACATTGGCCGTAACAGATACACTGGGAAATGAAGGGTTAATGCTGTCGCATACCCGATGCCGTGGCGCTCTACGTATTCGTCGACCGCATATTCGTAGAACGGTAAATTCGTCGAACGCCATATTCGTAGAACGGCATATTCGTAGAACGGTAAATTCGTCGAACGATAAATTCGTCGAAAATTTCTATTTCGCAAAAATCGATGGGTTACGACTCAGATTTTTGACCCTATATAGGTTTTCGACCATGCTGAGTCCGAATCTGAAGTCGGTTTTGGCGTGGAGTATACTGTAGTACCACTTTCTGGCATTGTGCCCAGGCCCGTAACTAGGGGGGGTTAGGGGGGTTGCAACCCCCCCGAAATTCGGAAGCTAAAAAAAATCAATAGGGTCCCCCCTATGGTTTTAAAAATTTTCGAGAAAATTTTGAAAAATGCACCCCTAAGAATGCGTTTTTTTCACTTCTCAACCCCCCTGAAATCTCAACCCCCCGAAATTTTTTTCTGGGTACGGGCCTGATTGTGCCCAATTTTGCTTAGGGAAATTGATGGCTTATTGGAATTTCGCTAAAATTGAAGGTTCCTGGTCCAGATTTTCAACCCTATATAGGTTTTCGACCACGCTGAGTCAGAATCTGGAGTTAGTTTTGATCCCGAGATACAAAAAAAATGCATAATACGGGGTACGGTATGCTGTTTTTCAAGGCTTTTTACACGACCTTGCCCTGATTTTTGGTATTCTGGGGTTTTTTGAGGTGCTGATCACGAATTCGAAGAAATTTTTTACCCCGACACTAAGCTATGGCATGATACGGGTACGGTATGCTGTTTTTCGTAGTTGCTCACGTGATCATGGGCTGATATTTGGAATTCTGAAGTTTTTTGGTCCGCTAATCACAAATCCGAAGAAATTTTATAACCGGGCAGTACGCTATACCATGATACGGGTACGGTATATCAGTTTTCCGAAGTTTTTTCATATTGTAACATATTATTGTGTGATAATTTCGTAAGCTTTAGGATTTTTATCTTTTTTTGCCAAATTGCATCTTTGTTGCGAAATCGCAACTTTGTTTGTCAGTTTTTTTGAAAACGTAAAAATCTAGGACCTGCACAACAATATTATCCAAATTAGACGAATGAAATTAAAATTCTATCGTAATTTTTCAAAATATGGAACTTCAAAGTTGACATACTTTACGTTTTTCTATAGAAAATATGTCAAATTTGTGGTTCCATATTTTGAAAAATTACGATAGCATCTAAATTTCACTTATACTATATTGTAGGCCAAGTCCATAATTTTTACTTTTTAATCAAAACTCAATAACTTCTTAGAGATTTTTTGAATTATGAAATTTTTAAGATTTTTTTGCCGAAAAATGGTAATTTTTGTGTTTTTCGGAAAATGCAAGTTTATTGTCGATAAAACGTCGTGATTTTCGGTGGTATACCCTTTTCGAATGCGAAGAGTCCGAATTCGAGTTCATATCAGGGGTAGACCCGGTTATTTTTAACGAAACACAGTATTTTCGCGACAAAAAAATTGATTACCCGACCTGGGATTTGAACTTGAGATGAAAAACTGCAAAAAATCCAACTTTTTGACGCGTTACGTTAAAACTAACTGCAGATTCGGAATCAGCGCATCGAATTACCCCTAAAAACACTCATTGCAGAAGAATTTTTAAAAAAATATTTTCGGTGAGTATGTCATTTTTTTTGAAAACGTAAAAATCTAGGACCTGCACAACATTTGGATATCAATGAAATTTTAAGGAACCCTTTTTTTATTCGAAATTTCGGGTTCCGAAATAGGCATACTTCGCGTTTTGCCATACAAAATATGTCTAATTTGGGACTCCAGATTTTGAATAAAAAAGTTTCCTTAAAATTTCATCGATAACCAAATGTTGGGCAGGTCCTAAATTTTTACGTTTTCAAAAAAATGACATACTCACCGAAAATATTTTTTTACAAAAATTTGTTTTTTAGATTTTTTGCAAAAAATGTCCATTTTGATGGTATTTCTGAGAAAATGCGTGTTATTGTCGACGAAATGTCGAGAATTTTTGGATTGTACCATTTTCAGATGCGGAGAATCCAAATTAGACGAATGAAATTAAAAATCTGTCGTAATTTTTCAAAATATGGAACTTCAAAGTTGACATACTTTACGTTTTTCTATAGAAAATATGTCAACTTTGTGATTCCATATTTTGAAAAATTACGATAGCATCTAAATTTCACTTATACTATATTGTAGGCCAAGTCCATAATTTTTACTTTTTAATCAAAACTTAATAACTTCTCAGAGATTTTTGAATTATGAAACTTTTAAGATTTTTGTGCCGAAAAATGGTAATTTTTGTGTTTTTCAGAAAATGCAAATTTATTGTCGATAAAACGTCGTGATTTTCGGTGGTATACCCTTTTCGAATGCGGAGAGTCCGAATTTGAGTTCATATCAGGGGTAGACCCGCAACGTAAATTAGGAAAATTGCGTTTTTGACGTTTTTCGGCTAGAAATGGCCGTAAATTACACCATTTTGAAGCTTAACTCATTTACGAGTATGGCGAGTCCACATTTTTAATCAGTTTCGATTCGGGGAACAAGAATTTGGGTTTTTTTTTAACGAAACACAGAATTTTCGCGATAAAAAATTGATTACCCGACCTGGGATTCGAACTTGAGATGAAAAACGGCAAAAAAATTCAATTTTTTACGCGTTACGTTAAAACTAACTGCAGATTCGGAATCAGCGCATCGAATTACCCCTAAAAACACTCATTGCAGAAGAATTTTCCACATTTTCAAAAAATCGATTTTTTTCAAAATCCATGTGGTACCCCCCTATGGTCAAAAATGAAATTTTTTCGGAAAGTCCGCCAAATGTGTTTTTAGGCGTTTTAAGATACGCTGATCATGAATCTGCAATCAATTTTAACGTAGCGCGTCAAAAACGGCCATTTTTTGACCATTTTGTATCAAAAATGCGATTTTCCAAACTTTCGTGGCGGGACCAAGCTAAATCTGAGCCCGGATTCGAACTCCCCGGAGTCGATTTAGGGGGTATAGGCGACCAGTAAATCCAGGGAGACGATTTCACGCATTTTAACCCCTCCGATGTGTAAGCAAAATTGGGCACAATGCCAGAAAGTGGTACTACAGTATACACCACGCCAAAACCGACTTCAGATTCGGACTCAGCATGGTCGAAAACCTATATAGGGTCAAAAATCTGAGTCGTAACCCATCGATTTTTGCGAAATAGAAATTTTCGACGAATTTACCGTTCGACGAATTTACCGTTCTACGAATATGCCGTTCTACGAATATGGCGTTCGACGAATTTACCGTTCTACGAATATGCGGTCGACGAATATGTATATTCGACGAATATGCATTCGACGAATATGTAGAGAGCCGATGCCGTATGAATATGCTATCGCACGGAAAGACCCCATAATTTTGGTTTTGTAAAAAGTTCCAAAATACACAATAAAATCATTTTGAAAGTTAAGGGATCTATCGATCAATACGTTCATGTAGATGATGATATATTGAATAACTTAGAGGCGTCATAGCTTTTATATTTATTGGTCTCTGGATTTATTTCACTGTGCATCTCGACCAGTACTGTGGAATGGCATATTATTTGGATTTGTATCGCGAAATTTACGTTTGAGACCAAATTTTCTTCGAAAAACATAGCAAAGAATATTTGCTGGAAAATAAAACTATTTGCCCCTTTTCTGCCTCCCTATGCCAATTCCATTAGTCGTTCATGAGACATTGAATTTTCTTTTGAACATCAACTGTGATATTCTGGCATACTTTGCTCTTTTTATTTCAACAGACCACAATACTGGCAAATAATGCGACGCCAAGTATGAGAATATATAATGGCGGCAATATGATTTTGATTTTACTTAAATTTTTTAAATTATAAATTCTGTTGTTTGCGGAGGACTTAAAAGCCTAAATATATGTTGATCGTAATGTTATAATGCCAAATAGTTAACTTGTTGAAGAACTATGCATTCTCTACTCCGTACCATATTTTACCTGTTTAAATCGCTTATTTAATTAAATATATTATTGTTAAATATATTATTTAAGATTAAACTGTAATAATCCTGTTTGTCCATTCTGTTTTTAATTATTTTCAATATAGAGTCAATTAGTGCCAGAGTCTAAAGTATCAAGAGTACAAACTACGACTCCTATGAACAAGATCAGCATGCAACTACCAACACTGTCAATCGTATTCGTTTCATCTCGATGCGCGTCTTTAACGTTGAGACCTATGACCAGATATGGGTTTCGTCGAAATGTTTTGTCGATTAACAACTTTCGGTGCGTTTTTTTAAATTTAAAAGTATTTAGTACTGTCTTATGCTTAATAACCAACATTTTCAGATGTTTTTCAAGCGAAGCGCAACCCCGATCCACTAAGGAAATAAAACCATCTGCTCTTGGTTCGAATGTACCTTTACCTCGACAATGGCGGGAACGAACCATTTACTTCTTCAAATCAATTGTCATGCCGGTAAAGTTGTCCACGTTAATTTTACCATTTTAGCTTTGGTAACTCAGTTAGCTCTTCAATATGGTTTTTGGGTTGGGAGAGCATCTAAGAATTTAATTATTTTATTGTATATTACTAGGGAAGATATAGAATATGGTAGAGGTAGTTTAAGCAACTATTACTATATTGATTCATCGGACAAAAATTCGATAAATTCCTGCATGATTTTATCAGACGCGGTCTACTACGTTTGATCCCCGTTCCGTTTGTTCCCCGTTGACTTTAAACCGTGGTAACTTAGGTATATTATCACCATTCTGAGTTCCTTAAAAAGTATGTTGTAGCCCCCTAAGGGTTATATAGTAACGCAAAAATTTTTTCTAATATCTGCCAAATTTACCCACGAAATTGCCTCGGGGTCAAATGGCCGGCTCGAGAGTAGGCCGTTTGAACCCCGTGGCAATTTCGTGGGTAAATTTGCCAGATATTGAAATTTTTTTGCGGTACTATATACCACTTAGGGGCTACAACATACTTTTTACGGAACTCAGAATGGTGATAATATACCTAAGTTACCACGGTTTAAAGTCAACGGGGAACAAACGGAACGGGGGTCAATCGCACAGAGCCGATCAGACGAGGAATGTTCGTATTTGTTTCGTAGTGTCCGTACATGAAAAACAAAAGCATTACACTACGTTTTCCTTGTTATTTTCGTCGTAGGATCTTCTTTTTCAAATACATATTGATAAGTTTTAGGTTTTAGACGGCCAATTTACTTCTGCGAATACATTGTCGCGTCACATCCAGGACAACGTACCTGTCAAAAATTGGTGTCTCATCTACGACGACAGAAGTGGCGCTGCATTTCACTCTATCTTCGCCGCTTTAATTTTTCTGGCCATAGGAACCGCACTTTATAACACCTGGGATCTTTATACTGACGGAGATAAGTGGAGCCAATTAGCTGATTCGGCCGTAACTGTGAGTTTTTATTTTATTCCCATTCATGTAATGACGGATTTATTTGTGAATACAACATTGAAATAATGAAATCCAGCATTTGTACCAAGAGTTTGACAGAGTTATAGAGTTTATAAGAGTTTGGAAAAATTTTCTGTACTTCCAAAAATACTCCTATTTTTATCCTAAACCCCAAAAAACTTTATTTTGACACCGGCTAACCAAACTACATACCAGAAATATTGAGGAATTACGTTTAATGAGTAAAAACGTTTAATAGGTTAAATTATATTGTTATTTTCAACGTTTTTACCTACATTATTAGTGGAACGAAAATGTAGTGGTAATAGAAAAACAAAAAATACCATTATGGGTACTGTCAAAATGGGAACTTCATTATAGGTACCATGCTATTATTGATTTTTCGAATTTATCGCATATCATCAGACAAGCTTAATCATAAGCTGAAGCAAAACGCGAGATATTCCTGAGTGACCACAATGGTACCCAGAATGTAATACCCCATTTGCCAGTACCCATTTGTGTATATTACCTTTAAAATTGATCTACAACCTATCATTCCATCATTTTTCATGGACATTGATCACACAGATGCACCTTTTCCTGAGCTTAAACAAAAACATAACCCGTATAATTTTCAGGCTGGTACCCTTGCTGTATTCGTCGGTCTTGCTTTTACATTTGCGCTAACTTGTGTTGCTATATATCAGCGTCGCAATCTGTTTCGAATTTATCAAAATCGTACCTCACCGGAGCAATTATTAGTGCGTGCTGCAAAGGGAACCGTGAGGAGGAAATGGGTATGTGTTTATACATCAAATGTGTCTTGTCTATAGATTTGACGCCTTACTTAGTGTTGCCTTGTTCAAAATCAGAACTTTAGAACTGAATAGCAAATGTAATTCTAAATCCAATTCTGGATTGTCTGGTACAAATCGACTGATAACTATTTTATTCGTAGTTTGAGCTACAATTTAACACAATATCTTGACTATTACAGTCAAAAAAATTTGGCATAAATTCTTTCGTTCTTCCTTTGTGCCATACATGAAGAGAGGGATCGACTCGGCTCCAAAAATAAGAACATTTGCCCCAAAAACTAAGATTTCGGGGTCAAAAATAAGAACATTTTTATAATTTTTTCAAACCATAGGGTCCCCCCTATAGTTTTTTGGCAAAAATTTTTTCCAAGTGTATTCTTAGGGGTGCATTTTTTCAAATTTTTAAAATTCGCGCCGAAACTATCATGCGAATATTTTTATTCTGCATGAATGAAAAAATAGCGCCGCAGGCGAAAATTTTTCAGTTTTAGGCGATATTCATAAAAATTTTCACTATTTTTTAAAATACTTGGAGGAGAAATGGCATCCAAATAGCGCCGCAGGCGAAAATTTTTAGGAAAAGTTGCTTGTATTTCAAAAATTCCCACTTGGAATTGGATATTTCGTGAAATAAGAACAGTGGCCAAAAATAAGAACAAATCTTAGAAATAAGAACATTTTATTTTTCTAAGATTTGGACCCTCAAAATAAGGACAAATCTTAGAAATAAGAACAAATCCCACCCCTGCGTAAAAGTGTTCATTATATCAATTATACCAGTTTTAACTGTTTTAAATTCAATATTTTAGATGTTGATAAAACGCCGCGATATCAGCCTTATAAATAATCAAGCTCCAGTTGACGGAGGCCAATCTATTTTCGAGCCGCTGAAGGGAAATATACGTGTCGACGGACAGGCATTTATTCTTAAGAATGAAGCGTTCCGTGGAAACAATTACCGTTCGTACATGTTGAATTTTTCGGACACAGTACCGCGAGATCTTCTGACAACTGACAAATTTGCATCACATTACAACAACGAGGTTGTAATACGCAAAGTAGAAACCATGCATAATGATGATGACATGAATGTTGCCGAGCGCATTGCAGGTTGGTGACTGTATTGACAAATTACTTCTCTTCTTTCCAGATATAAATCTAGAGACGAATGTAGAATTCCTGAGTTTATGTCAAGATAGCGACACTTTAAGAGGAAAAGTGTTATAATTCCATAGGACCACACAGCGGCTTCGCCGCATGGCGGCGCCCATAGTCATCCAGGATTTTCCGTAAGCCATAAATCCCGGAAATCGCCGATCTGCCCGGCGAAACCGGTACCAATCGACTCAGCTCGTCGAGACGAAGCGATTCATGTATCACACGCCCGGAACCGAGCTGCGACTGGTGATCTGTGACCTGCCCAAATCCAGGATTTTCCGGATTTCCGGAAGCCATATCTCCGGATAGGGTCACCAGTGTAGGCTGAAACCGGTACCAATCGACTCAGCTCGTCGAGGCGAAGCGATTGACGTATCATACGCCCAGAACGGAGGCGCGACGGGTGATCTGTGACCTGGCCAAATCCAGGATTTTCCGGATTTCCGGAAGCCATATCTCCGGATAGGGTCACCAGTGTAGGCTGAAACCGGTACCAATCGACTCAGTTCGTCGAGACGAAGCGATTGACGTATCATACGCCCAGAACGGAGGCGCGACGGGAGTACTTGCCCTTTTACGTGACACACGGATGTCACGTTTTCACGTATGTCAACCCCAAATCTGACATTGATAACCCCCCCCCCCCCTAAAATCATGGGTTTTTGGGTGGTACTCGCGAGTTTGGGACCCGGGACCCCCAAAAAGTGGGTTATTCTGCTAGTGGGTGACGGAGCTTCACCTATCAACTTAGAGGGATCCGACAAACAATAATTTGGAATGACGTTAAATATTTTTAGTTCGTGATTTATGCTGAATTTTGACTGCCTGGACTTTTTGTGCAAAAATTCTCGGATAATTGTTCAGTCAAAATTATATCACGTAATCACTAATAATTATAGACTATTAACTTTTCGATATTTAGGACCCAAAGAAACAAAACTGCCTCCTGGAATTCGATTTATACGCGCGATAGCAATTCCATTAATTTTGGCCGCTATATATATGGAATACACCATAGATTATCAGAGAGAAAAAGCTGCGGCAAGACTGTCACGTGTAACACCATAATAGCATATTGCTTATATTCCAAATAATTCGTTGCTTGTTGCTATAATGTTTATAGGACTGTTTGCCATAGGAATAAATTATCCTCTGTTATATCGAAATGTTCATTTAAATGAAAACTATTAAATATATATGGATCAAACAGCTGGCATGCTAGGTTAATTATAGCGGGAATTTACAAAACTACCCTTATTACAGGATAAACACGCACTACCTATTAAAGATGGCTGCCATATACGCTTATCATTACGCTTGTCATTATTTACTACCCAACCATCACCCTAAAGATACTTTAACAGTTATACTTATGCGTTTATAGAATAAACATAATTAGTCAAATGCTTTATTAAGGCAATAGAAACATTAATGTTAAAAGTATTGTATAATTCGATGTGAATCCCGATGGTGTTACCATCCAGTATTGTTCATCATCGCAGCTTTGGGTACATCATTACCAGTTTCTGTGGTGGCGTTTTCTATGGTGTTCTCTCGAGACTTCGAAGCAGCGGTGGTGTTATTTGATGTGTGGAATCCGCCAACGATCGGACTTCCACTACAGCTGCTCGTATTGCTATGTGAGTGTTGGTGTGGTAAAGGTATTGGCGTGGTGATTGTGTGGAAATCGTCCACCAACTCATCTATTTCATGAGAAGTCAATCCAGCGAGGTCGAGATACTCATCTCCAGATAACAACAGATCGCCTGCTAAAATAGAACTCAATGAACTATAACAGAAATTTCAACCCCAGCTGTTGCTAACCTGTCCCAGGCCTTGCACCACCATCACTCTCATCTCCGCTGCTACTAATTCCCAGACGCTCTGAGACACTATGTGACCATCGCCGCCTATCACCAAGGTTATAACGAAAACTCCCGCATGGTGATAGTAAACCCGTGCTTACAGTGCGTCGTTTTCCTTCACCATTCGACGAAATGGTCTCATCTTCTGAACAGCTCCAGGGAACTTGTCCTTCGAAACGCTCAGCTAGCCCTTGTACTAGCTAAAAAAATCAATACATAATATAAGGTTAACCGTTAAAGTTCGATTTTCTTCTTTTCAGTCTAAATTTATGAAACATTGTACATAACATGTGCTGCGCATCTGTATTTTTCTTTCCCCAGATGATTTTCGCTAACAAAACTTTAAAAAACGTAGCACAACCAATCTAATGACTGATGTCGTTTATATAATCAATATCACTGAATGAGTCCTTTGTGAATTATAAAATAATTCACCGTTTCAAAGATCATATCCGAAAGTACAGCGTCTTCGTCTATAATGCGGATTACAGTTGACTCCGTAGCAGTCTCGAAAAAACGATAGGCTAAATAGAAAAAATGTCCCAGCATACAAAATTATGCAAATAATACTATATGCAGTTAAGAATCCTGCCAACTCCATGGAAGCCGGACTGAAGTTCGTTGGTGGCTTGGCTCCTGGAAAATATTAACATTGCTGTAAAATGCAGTGTAAAAGCAAGAAAGAACAGTTTTAGGTTCACTACATATTGTCCAACTGTTTGTGACATTGCACAATTTTCTCACCTCCCATAACTGACCACAAATATATAATAAACACACCCGAAGACAAAGATCTCGGTGACCTTTAAACCTTTAAACTATTTCTGGATGATGACACAATTGATCATAATATCTAGTGTCATAATAAGCAGTTAAACAATGTGCGGGGGCCATTTTTATATTTTACATCAAAATGAGTAGATTCCAATCTTTTCTAAGTTAATAGTCTTCTGAAATTTGGCATTATTTTAATCAGATTTCATTCAACTTGTAACTTAAATGTTCTGAACTGACCTGTTTGATTTCTTCTTGGAAACAAATAAGCCGTAACATAAAGCGGTTCTGCGGCAATGGAGACAGAACAATCAGTAGGTGATAATGAGGTTGTCCGTAGAGGCGGAGCCCGACTCATGAAAAGATTGTGAGCGACATTCTGCTCTGTCAAGAAAATGGCACAATTGGTGATGTTGCTGAAAAATGTGTCAACCAAATTTGTAAAATTAAATATAAATGTTAGCAGAAGATACATACTTGACGAAAGCATCAAAACTGGCAGGAGATTTGAGTTGAAATACAAACGTTTGAATAAGCCACGCTGGCCTCCTCAATATGAACATAGGGGAATCTTCTGAGGGCTTATTAGGAAACAATGGCTCCACCGGCTAAAATTAGCAAAAAATTTACAATCTATTACTCAGCAAAATAAACCCTGTTAATTAAGTCACTCTCGTAGGGCCAAAAAAGGATATGAGTGTGCAAGTGATTCACCGACGCTTGGCCCAACAGTGAATTGAATAGAACCTATAATATTTATTATTAATTTTGATTAAATCATTCTGCATTTTTAGTACCATATAAATTGTATGTTGGAAAAAATTTGTTTTATAATAATTTTAAGCATATGTTAAATTAGATTCGGAATCACTCTTGCCACCGTTGGTGGGGCTTGAAAAATATTTTAAGTAATTTTTTGGTCAAAATTGTGTGAACGGCAAAATTTCGAGATTTTGCAAATTTTGAAAGTTGAATCCCGATTTTATAACAAAATTTGAAATTGGAAGAAAGGTATTCCAGTTTAACGTCACTCTTCAACAGTAGAAATCATACGTGAAAATTTTCATCCTCTGTTAGTAGCATCAAGTCGGTAGATATTCGCACGGCTGAGGAATTCAAAACCTGAAAGTCAGCAGTACAATCTTTGGTCGCATTTATGACAGAATAATTGTGACTGCAAGTCTTTCACAAGTTTTCTCATTACAGAAAAATTAATATTGTAACAGTAAATATTTATATACAAAAGTCTTAAATTTGTGCCCATCACGTAAAAGGAAATCGTTAGTCTGCAATAATGGTTATGGGTAAAAACGGTACCAACAAAAACGGTATCGTCAAAAACGGTACCGTCAAAAACGGTACCTAGAAAAACGGTATCGTCAAAAACGGTACCGACAAAAACGGTACCGACAAAGACGGTATCGTCAAAAACGGTACCAACCCGTTTCCGGGTCTCACTGACTCTGGGTACATGTACCTACCCCCTAATTCGACCCCGGAGAGTTTAAGTCCGGGCTCAGATTTTGCTTGGTCCTAGCACGAAAGTTGGGAAATTGCCAATTTTTTTGTTGTTTTTCCTTGAAAATTCCCCTTTTTGACGCGATACCATGGTGGGGAAATTCGATAAATGCAAAGGAAGGCTTCATCGAAGCTTTGTCGAAGTTTTCTAGTAAGCGCGAATCGCCGGCCACTATTGGGTCATTCAAAACAAAACCCGCCATGGAAGTTACGAAATTCGATTTGAATATGCCTCTTTTCGCGCCTTTGGCATACAGTACATGACGTATTTTGAGGCTTTACAAGGATTCTTGAGTCAATATGATGGAACCCCTCCATAGTAAATCGACCCCGCTGAACCCAAATCCGGGATCAGATTTGAACTTTGATCTTTGGTTTTTGAACTTTTCCCTTTAAAATGTGGATTTTTCCAATTTTAAAGGAAAAAGTTCAAAAATCAAAGATCAAAGTCCAAATCTGATCCCGGATTCGGACTCAGCGGGGTCGGTTTCATCATATTGACTCAAGAGTCCTTGTAAAGCCTCAAAATACCTCATGTACTGTATGCCAAAGGCGCGAAAAGAGGCATATTCAAATCGAATTTCGTAACTGTTGTTTACTTCCATAGCAGGTTTTGTTTTGAATGACCCAATATTTCCTGCTGTTTCCCAGCTGCGCGCATTCGTTGTTGTCTTTCCAACGAAGGAAACGAATGCGCGCAGCTGGGAAAGAACAGGAAATAGTGGCCGGCGATTCGCGCTTACTAGAAAACTTCAATAAAGCTTCTATGAAGCCTTCCTTTGCATTTATCGAATTTCCCCACCATGCGCGATACGAAGAAACTAATTGCAGATTCATGATCAGTGCATCAAAAAAGCCTTAGAAACACATTTTGCTGAAAATCCGGAAAAATTTGATTTTTTGCCATTTTCAGACCATAGGGGGGACCACATGGTTTTGGAAACAAATAATTTTTTTAATGCAAAAAAATTATGCAGGGTCTGTTTTCAGGCGTTTTTTGATGCTCTGAATCCGAATCTGCAGTTATTTATTTTGTCTATCGTCAAAAACAGCCATATTAAGACCATTTTTTCCGGAGCAAAAATGGCCTGCGGCAAAAACACGCGATTTTCCCATATTTTTTACGGGACCGTTTCGATTCCAAGGTCAAATTCAAATTCTCTATAGCCGAAAATGGTTTAGCCCAAAACATGCGGGAATTCGAAAACCTTCGTATCGTGTCAAAAAGGGGAATTTTCAAGGAAAAAACAAAAAATTGGCAATTTCCCAACTTTCGTGCTAGGACCAAGCAAAATCTGAGCCCGGACTTAAACTCTCCGGGGTCGAATTAGGGGGTAGGTACATGTACCCAGAGTCAGTGAGACCCGGAAACGGGTTGGTACCGTTTTTGACGATACCGTCTTTGTCGGTACCGTTTTTGACGATACCGTTTTTGTCGGTACCGTTTTTGACGATACCGTTTTTACCCATAACCGCAATAATACACAACGCTGGTTCAATAAGACATAAGGTACATGACACTTAATAGTGATAACATAATCTTGCATTCTGCAAAATTGATCACTTCTAAAAGGGATAAGGACGGGTACGGTAAAAGCCCCCAAGCTCGTTATTTTTGGTTATAACTTTTTTCTGGAACATTCTAGAAATATGTGTAATGGCTTAAATTAAAGCTAAGGCTCTTGGCTACAAATCGGTATACCGTAATCCCTGTAATTGCTCGCCCCCTAAAATTACTCCCCCCTATATTTACTCCCCCCCTCAGGGGATAGTTGGAAAATTACTCCCCTCCCTAAAATTACTCCCCCCCCCTAGAATTACTCCCCCAAAAAAAATGCGGTTTTTTCCAATTTTTTGCTCTTTTTAGTTAGTATTTCGTATGCCTAATATAAATAGACAAAATTTAGACAAAATATAGTCTATTTTTAGCTATTTTTTAAAGTTATCTAAAAAACCAATTTTTTGGATAAAAAACCATAGGGGGACCCTATTGATTTTTTTCTCGACAGATTTTCCAGAAAAATGATTTTCCATACCATAGGGGCCCCCTTTTGGTTTTTTGCAAAAATTTTTCTAAAAATAATTTTTTGCATAAAAATTCATAGGGGGGACCCTATGGTATAAAAATCATTTTTCTGAAAAATCTGTCAAAAAATCAATAGGGTCCCCCCTATGGTTTTTATGAAAAAAAATTATTTTTAGAAAGTTTTTTGCAAAAAAACCATAGGGGGGATCCTATTGATTTTTTTCGACAAATTTTTCAGAAAAATAATTTACAAAAATTTGGAGAAAAATGGCCAAAAATGCCAAAAATTTGGAGAAAAATGGCCAAAAATGCCAAAAATTTGGAGAAAAATGGCCAAAAATGCCAAAAATTTGGAGAAAAATGGCCAAAAATGCCAAAAATTTTCGCGGCCCGCCTAAGGCGGGCCGCGAAAATTTTTCAAACCTCGCCGTGCCTTCGGCACGGCGAGGTTTGAAAAATTACTCCCCTCCCCTATATTTACTCCCCCCCCCTCGGGGGGTAGTTGAAAAATTACTCCCCGGGGGAGTAATTACAGGTATTACGGTATTACACGCCGCATCTCGATTCAAGAATCTCGAGATTCATTTTTTTTTGTCTCTTTACTCTTGATTTTCACGAAAATTCAAGAGTAACGAGACGCGAGTAAAAGAGCCATTACACATATTTCTAGAATGTTCCAGAAAAAAGTTATGACCAAAAATAGCGAGCTTGGGGGGGGGGCTTTTACCGTGCGCCGATAAGGACACAACCAAACCGTTCCTCAAGTCTGTTTTCACGATTTTATATCAGCTAGGAAAAAGACAAAAACATCCTCCCAAATTTGGGGGATATTTTTCTTTCTCGAAATATAAAGCTAATATTGCAGAAGCAGTGTTGGCGAATATTTAGAAGTTTTATCCTCTAATCACCCATTTTTGTGGCTTAAACAACTAGAGTTTATAAGCGACTAATGATATTTTTAGTGATAATGGACTTAGTAAATTTTACCTGTGGAAAACATTTGTTTACCGATGGTATGACTAAACTATGGCCCTTTTCCATTGGACTTGCATTTACGGCAATGGTGTGAATGTCGAGTTTGTCTGCAGTGTATGGCTTGTCCTAAACACAAAATTTATTTTGTGATAACAAGATAAAGGTAAATGCAACTGACCCCGCACCTTAGCAAATAGAGCAACTCAGCTTGACGCAGTTTGGTAAAATTCCAACGAAGATGATTGAAAGGTTGCCGAATGTTTTGAAAACGCATAGGCTTACGCCGCAGTGTCCCTCTTTCAACATTTAACTACAAATTATTTGTATTTGACATTTGCATTTTGTTGCATTTTAACTGATAAACAACATGTGGGTTAAAACTGCTTATAAAAAACCCCCTGTACCAAATAAAGCCAAGGAAAAGAGTAAAGTAACAGTACGTTTAAACTTTCAGCGCTTAAACTTACTATAAGAATGGATTATGTTTTGGCTAACGTATCAAATTATGTATAAATATTAATAAAATTTGTGTTAATTTATTATTAATAAGTAATGCTGACTATTATAATAAAACACTTACTTGAAGCGATAAGTTATAGTTTCCTTCCAGCAATTTGTACATACATTTCAAATCGTAGTTGAATACTTTTCGTTCCCGGGCTTCCTCCCATTTTGACACCAACTTCTGTTTGAACTAAAATGGTTCATTTTACAGATATTTTGAGTTTCGCAATTGGTTTGCTGCTAAATTACTACAACTTCTATTTTACTATATAACACTTTTATGAATATGCAAAAGTTAATTATAAACGCCGATCTTCGCAATGCAAACTTTTCCAATACTTGTTTCGCAAAAAAGCAACTTCTACCATTCTTTATTATAAATCATACATCATGTTCCTTTCGTTCTTCTTGGCATTTTCTCAAATCATAAATGAAATCATTGGTGCGATATTGTAGAAAAGGAGCGGCTTTGTGGAATCCTTGATCCATAATTTGTAGTTCCGTTGGTGCCTATAAATTATTCGATAGCGTAGGTAATTTCAAAAATTGCAATAATGTATTGGAGAAAAGCCGTCTTAGAAAGCAGCTGGAGATTTTATTATTTATAGCAGTTTCGTTGTGTTATTGGCATATATTCGTTCGTTTACTTAAATATCAACAAATGAGTTTTATTAATGGGAGCGTCTTTTAGCGGGGAACGACATTTGAGACAACCAAAAGTTTTCGTATTCCCGAAGGATAATCAAATTTTAATTATTTTCCGTCTCTTGCAGCAAGGTGCCAGATTTTTTAGGCTTTATATTTATCCTATATTTTTAGGCTTAATTTATTCAGTTTTAGCGAAAGCTCCGATGTACTGACTTTATTGAATGTTACAGTAAAATACCATAGATCAAAAAATAAGTTAAATTATTACTCAAAAGCATACCTGGACAGTTGAAAGTGACCGATAGGCTCTAAGATTTGATCCCGGCTTAGTATCCATTCCCGGTGATAGAGACATTTCCATCTTAGTTTGAGGAGAGAAGCGACTATGTGAGTAACTCTCTGGATGATGCTCGTATTGTCCACATTTTGCCTAAAATTGAAAAATATAGATAATAATTTTGCGTAAACGAAACCAAATATTGCCTTAAAGTAAATGATTAGGTTGGCCTAATTAAATGATGTTGCTAATTAAACAACTCTTGGCAATTCGGCCTCCAGAAAATTAATTCTTTATGGAATATACAAAAACCAAATACCGTTTTCCTCTTGAGTAAGCCCCGGGGCGTATATTTATCAACCCCCCACTATGGGGCCTTACTTTAGAGGGGTTTTCAATGGAGGTTGTTTACTCATAGAAAAACGGTAAGATGATTTTTTAGTGAGAAAGTTTTCTTATTTCATTAAAATTGATAACAAATATAGACATATTTTAGATACATTTTTCTTGAATCCGTAGTGCACTTTTAAAGAAAACTTAAGCAAGAAATGGAAAGTCATTTAATTTCCTTTTTGCTATGTCATCAAAATTTTCAGCGGGAGCTTACTATTTTGAGAGGGAGTATAGTGAGAGCACGTGACCCGAATGGCTGTGTCTCTTCCAATTTGCATTTAAAACTTTGAAAGACGGGCCGATAAAAACTGTAACAACACGTGCTCGTTGGGAAGACAGCCAAACAATGATTGTAAATCAAATTAGAAAGATGAAATCAGACGAAATACATGTATGTATCATTATTGATTACGTTATGATTGATTATGAACATTTTCGACCCAAACAATTCCTTCGTTGCATTTAATACCACTAAACTCAACAAATCACTTGCTACAGTCGAACCCCCGAATAACGCGCCCCCGAATAACGCGGATTTTCTCCGGTCCCGGATTTACGTCAAAGGATTTGCTTGCGTTAGGCCCCCCGAATAACGCGTCCCCGAATAACGCGGCCCCCCGAATAACGCGGATTTTTTTTGAAACTTGCCTTATAAATGACCCTCCGAATAACGCGGATTCAAATATTTTGAAAAAAATTTCGAAATTTTTACCACTTTTACAAAATTTTTAACAAAATTAACAAAATTTCCGGAAATTTTTGAAATATTTTTGCCGTTTTTGCCAAAAGTGTTACAAAATTCGATAAAAAATACCAAAATTTTATGAAAAAGTTCAAATTCGCGCCAATAAATTCAAATTTACTGGCAACAGATACAGAAACCCCCGATTAACGCCGATCTAACCAAACTTTGGTTAGAAACCTCCGAATAACGCGCCCCCCGAATAACGCGGCCCCCCGAATAACGCGGATTTTGTCCGGTCCTGAGACCCGCGTTATTCGGGGGTTCGACTGTATTATGTTCCCGCTTTTTGAAACAAAACTGCTGAGCAACTCCTTACTGATACTATAGGTTTTGGTATGGGAACTTTTATAAATAGCGGACGACGAAAAAAATATTTTAAGGTTTGTAGAATGATAGTATCCATCGCCATTTTGTTCTTTTGTGTTTTGGTTTTTCATGAAAAAGTAGCCGGTCGCTAAGAAAAACGGTGACATATTTTATGGAGTCAGAGAATCATAGGCAACCAACGGAGAGATAGTAGTGTTACTATGACTCTGATTCCAGGGGCTTGTGACACAGACACTGCGGTTTAGGTAAGAGTGGATAGCTGTAAAATCGGTCTCTGGTCTGAGCGGCAAAATGTGCGCCTTCTTTGCCCATAAATCAAGTACAATGTCATGCATATATTTTATCACGTTAATTACATTCGATGATACGAAAGGGCACTCTCGTAGGGAATAACAGACAAATCTCGAAAATTGCAAATGTTTGGAAAAATTATAATGAATATGTTATTTGTTGCAAGCATTTTGTGCAATTAATAAACTTCTTTCGAAAGATAAAACTTCAACGCAGTTAAGAAATCCTTAACCGAATAAGAATAAAATGACTACAAAATGATCAGCTTTGTAGTCATTTTAAGGCTAACCATTTATATCCGGAATTTCTGAGGTCAAAAATAACTCTATTTCGAAAGGAAAATAAAGACTGGCCTGTCATGAAAATCGCTCATAGGAAAGCTCTAATGATTTATGTCTTTGTGAGAAACACGAACTCCGGAATGACGTGCGGAAGTAAAATTTACTTGGTTGACATCGAGGAGCAAAAACTGGTCTGAATCTGGCACTCTTAAGTTCTTGGAATCGATTTGGGACTATATGAGTTTATTCGTTAGAGACTTTTTTCTCTAACCGTAATATATAATGTTACACTTTTTTAATAAGCCAACTACTTTGACTTCGTAAATTAACACAAGGCAGTATTCTTTCCTTGAAATGCTAAAACCGTCTAGTTTCAATATTTTGTAAGTGATCAGAAAAGTGAGTTTTATTTGTCGTGTTCAATACTCTTTTTCGAAATTTTTTCAGATTCAAATTTCAGATTATTTTGTCCTTTTAGATTCTTATATAGCTTTTGAGGACAAATATTAAATATGAAAGTAACAGCATAAAATGTTCGAGTACAACACTAAAATAAAGTTAACAAGACGGATTTCTTGTCAAAGTCCACAAATATTGCAGGGTGGGAAAGAATTAACTTTGTTTTTAATTTTGGATAATAATAATAAATATTTCATACGCTGACCCAATAATGGATGGTAATAATGGCGTGCAAGCAAAAATGAAAGAAAAGCCGGGGACGGAAGTTAGTAGCTGCCCAAATCATGATGATAATTGGATTGGTTTGCAAGGCAATGGCAGGGAATGGACGAGAGAGAAGATGACAGGTCTTTGGAAAGTCCGCATACTTCGCTGCCTTCCAAATGAGTAAAAAAGCTAGCGGGCTGAACGGCTAAGCCTGTCGGTCTATCTCCATGCACTTTTAAATACACACCAGAAATAAAGTCGCTTCGGGATGTAAAATATGTTTAAAAGTAAAAAAATCACTTTTTTAAGAACGACGCACACATAAAGAAATTATGACAAAGTTTATACGGTAAAAGATATAAATCCACCTCTTTAGAAGTTTAGTAACCAAATTATAAAACCTTATAATCAATTTTAAAATTTCATAACTGAATTGGAACGGTTTTGTTAAATTTAATTAATGGAATTAGATCGAATAATAATTTTAGAAAAAAAATTGTTCGAAAGAGTCAATCAATAAGGAGGTTTAGGGGTATCGACCAGGGCTGGGAACTTTGATCGCGGGTCCGATCCGATCCGGAGCCCAAAAAAACCGATATTTCCGATCCGATCCAAAATTTTTCACCAAATTTGGCTGTTTTCAAAATTTTTCCCAAATCATCTAAGTTTGCTGTTTATGCCCAAAAATGGGTAAAATTTGCAAGTTTTTGGTAAAACATGGCAAAATTAATGTTTTTTCATGAAATTATACAATTTTTCTATTTTTGATCAATTTGGCTAAATTAAGAAAAAATTTGGAAAGAACACTCATTTCAGGCAAAATTTTTCGCGGTAGCGAAAAATTTTGCAATTTTCTGCGTTTTTAGCTCAAAAACAGTAGTTTTGGTTACTAAAAACGACAATTGCCGTTCAATAACAATGGGTAAATAAAGAAAAATCAGCGCCGCAGGCGAAAATTATTGTATTTTTGGCGATTTTCATATAAAAATTTGCACTATTTTTTATAAATACTTGGAGGAGAATTGATATCCAAATAGCGCCGCTGGCGAAAATTTTCTCATTTTGGAATGGTGGTTCATTAAAAATTCAAAAATTTTTCCCGGCCGTGCCCTATCGGGCACGGCGGGCGGGAATATAAAATTTGAATCCGTCGAGTGCATTCTTAGGGGTGCTTGGATCGGATCGGAAATGTTCAAAAAAAGTCGATCCGATCCGAACCCCGAAAAACCCGATATTTCCGATCCGATCTACCACACTGCTAATATTCTACATACATTATATCCTAACCAAACAAACGGGACACGGACAATTCATCAAATGGACAATTCATCACATGGGACAATTCATCACATGGGACAATTCATCACATGGGACAATTCATCACATGGGACAATTCATCACATGGACAATTCATCACATGGACAATTCATCACATGGGACAATTCATCACATGGACAATTCATCACATGGGACAATTCATCACATGGGACAATTCATCACATGGGACAATTCATCACATGGACAATTCATCACATGGGACAATTCATCACATGGACAATTCATCACATGGACAATTCATCACATGGGACAATTCATCACATGGACAATTCATCACATGGACAATTCATCACATGGGACAATTCATCACATGGGACAATTCATCACATGGGACAATTCATCACATGGACAATTCATCACATGGGACAATTCATCACATGGACAATTCATCACATGGGACAATTCATCACATATTGTGAAAAATGGCCAATTTTTATAAAAATTTGTGTTTTATGCTATTTTTACCATTCTTATACACTTTTTACGCTTTTTTATACACTTTTTAATTAAAATTACGCTATTTTACCTTAAAAATTTTCATTCTTTCAGTGACTGTCGACTGGCTTGAACCAAAAGTCGCGCAGCCCTTATAAGGGTTGTTTGGGAGCTTAAGCCTAAGACTAAGTCTTGCTTTGGCCCCAGGTTGTTCTAGCCGCAAGCCTAAATCCTTGTTTGGCGCCTTATAAGGTCCGCGAAAATGTAATGGCATATGAGCCTAAAAATCCAAATTTTTATAAGTAACCACATATTAGGTAAAAATTGAGGTAATTTAAGGTAAAATAGCGTAATTTTAATTAAAAAGTGTATAAGAATGATAAAAATAGCATAAAACACAAATTTTTATAAAAATTGGCCATTTTTCACAATATGTGATGAATTGTCCCATGTGATGAATTGTCCCATGTGATGAATTGTCCATGTGATGAATTGTCCCATGTGATGAATTGTCCCATGTGATGAATTGTCCCATGTGATGAATTGTCCCATGTGATGAATTGTCCATTTGATGAATTGTCCGTGTCCCGTTTGTTTGGTTAGGATATAATGTATGTAGAATATTAGCAGTGTGGTCTGGACTATATATCCGGCTTCATGTTCAATGTACTTGTTATCCTCTAGCAATCAAGGGCTTTTATTCGATGCAACTTGCAAATTCAGCTTTAAATTCCGATAATAAATAGGTTATGAGATCATCCATAAAATAGAATAAAAATTGAGGAGTCTGGGCTTGGACGGAATATGAAATATTTGTACTACAACGTTCGGCAATACATATTTTGTTAGACTTATTGCAGACTACAAAATGTTGTAAACTGATTGTAGGCAAACAGGTGGAAAAAAGTTTTTAGGAAATATTATAAGTGTTATAGTAGAATTAGAAATAAAATCTGGAAATAAAACAGAATAATTAAAATAAAAATCAGATTTCTTCCCGTACTGGCGCGGACATTGAGACAATCTCTTCTGCTGATTTTGAATTATCGACATTCTCATCCAACAAAGGCTGAACCGATTTTGGAATGACAAAACCGCCATGATTTGCCTCGCATGTAAAGTATCTAAAATTTAAATATTGGTTTGTTCAAGAAAGGTCGATATTATTCCAAATTGCCGGGCTTTAGCGCCAAACCATTTCTGGTACATTCTAGAAGGGTGAGTAATTGGTCAAATTATCAGGCTTTTGATTGAGATACTACTCGCCCATCTAGAATGTTCCAGAAGCGGTTTGGTGCCAAAACATCAAAGCCCGCCAATATGGAATAATATCAACCTTATCCATTGATATCTGATGGCAGAATTTATTCATAGGAAATAACTAACCTATATCCATCGATTGATCTAAAAAATTAAAATATAATATAAACAACTAAAATTTGCGATATGAAAAATAAAGAAAAATTACAGTGTTACCTACCCATCATTCTTGCCCACGGGTTTGTCATAGATGACACCGATCCAGACGCCTGGTTTAAAATGTGTTTCTCCAATAAAAGCTACTCGGCCAGTTTTCTCAGGCTGATTTGCTGTTTTCACGAAACATCTCATACCCATCTAAAAAAAGAGAAAATTTTGTAAGAAAAGTCCAAACTGCGATAGTTATGCATAATTTATGATCGCGTTGAGTTTTTGGAGTTTTAAAAACAAATACAACATTTTCTTGATTGCGTAAACTGTTATTTGTTAGTTTGCCATTACCTCTCTAATCGTAACCGATCAAGATCGGTAAAAATCATTCCGATTAAAGTTAGAAAACCCTCCCGGTTTAAATTTGTTTCGATTGTGTACGGATCAAATTTTGGCATCAATTTGAATTGTTTTCAACTTTTCTTATATTTTCCTCATTCGAAGAAAACATTTAATATTTTTTCATATATGCCTAAATATTTGATAAATAAATGACACATTTTGTGAAAATTGCTGTCAAAGAATTTGACTCCAAACGTTTCAATTTCGAAAATTGATCGAAACACTGGTTAAAGAAAGAAATTATGTTTAAAAATTTCACATTTGTTCTCAGAAAATTCGTTCCGTTTATAGCAATAATCGGAACAATATTCCAACTAGAAAGAAAAATTCCTGTTCCGGCGAAAATCATTCCAATAGGGGAAGATTTCGATTAGAGGTTGCGATTAGTGAAGTTCGATCGTATAAGCGAGTATTAAATCACTCAAAATAAAAAAATATTACCTTCATATAATCAGGCACTTTTGTAGGACTCGCTCCTTCTCCCACTCCGAGCTCCTGCATCCATTTTCGGGCTGTATCTAAACTATGTAATTAAAGTAGCAGCCAATATTACAATGCACGGATCACAATGCATCTATAGGCATATTTACTAGCAATGCGCCGCGCCCTATGGGGCCGGTAATGCGGTCCACGGCGTTTGATCCCCGGGTGCGTTTGATCCCCGTGACTTTAAACCTTGGTAACTTAGGTATATTATCACCATTTCGGATTCTGTAAAAAGTATGTTGTAGCCCCCTAAGGGGTATATAGTACCACAAAAAAATTTCCCAACATCGTGCAAATTTGGCCACGAAATTGCCTCGGGGATCAATCGGCCCCCCTGAGAGTAGCGCGATTGATCCCCGAGGCAATTTCATGGCCAAATTTGCACGATGTTGGGAAATTTTTTTGTGGTACTATATACCCCTTAGGGGGCTACACCATACTTTTTACAGAATCCGAAATGGTGATAATATACCTAAGTTACCGAGGTTTAAAGTCACGGGGATCAAACGCACCCGGGGATCAAACGCCGTGGACCGCCGGTAATGAACATGAGAATACAACGTGAATAGCTCGTGAAAATGGGAATTAAAAAGCGTCTTGAAGCTGGGTTCGTGAAGATCGAGACGGAAGTACCGAGGCCGTACTTCGACGGCCTCGGTACTTCCGTGGTCGGCTATTACTGTGAGTTCGCGAGAACAAATCCCAACGTCATATTTGTGATCAGGGTGGTAGAAAACCCCTTCCCCACGACGGGAAGTGGTCGTGCATTTATCTAACAGAATGACACAACCCATAGCTTTAATTAGAATTCAGAAGCAAGCTTTCCACTTGCCTACCGTATTTTAGTATCAAAGATTCAATCATTATAAGAAAAATTTTAGAACGGGTCCGCTATTGATACAAATTTGCTACACGTTAATGAACGATGATCTCGAATAGAAACTTAGATACCATACCTTGATATCCAACTTTTCAAACACACATTAACTTATGCATGGCAAAATTATAGAAGCAATAATAAGTGTTTACAAAATTTCTGGTTTCAATGACCCTCATGGTTGATAATGATACTACATGAAACATAACTGATTATATTTGTTTACCTTTTCTGTTGGCGTATTTATCATCGTTCATCACATATCTAGCTTGACTTGAATCTCCATTTATACCATCTGAAAGCGGTGAATTTCCTGTAGTATCAATCACGTGAACCACCGATTGATTAGTAACGCCCAATTCCTCCAACGTTTTGTCGTCGCCGAAAAGCTCTGCCAAAAATTTACCCTGAGCACTGCGTAACTCGAGTTTCATGTCCTGTGCATAAATGCCGACGACCAGCTCGAGCTTGATCTGAACACAATTTGTTTGGCCTATTCTAGATACTTTATCCGAGTCTATTGTATCTAATATATATCAATCTCATACATTTTCCTATCACTCACTCAAAATGACTCTAAAATTTGAGCAATTGATCTCATGTATTAGACTTTATATAGATATATACTAACTCACCTTAAATTCCACGAGTGCCATAGTGGCAGGATACCTAGCCTCATATGGAAATTCCGATTTGCTGGATGTGATTTGAAAGCTAAGCATTGTGGGCGATGTCATACTTTCTCTGAAAATAGAATCTGGCAATTTATCTTTAAAGACTGGCGGTTTCGTTAACTGTTGTCAAGCTGCGGTTAATTATAATAAAATTTCACGACAGTTTTGAGAAGGTGCAATGTCTGCCCATGTAAATCACATTTATATATTTGGTGGTTTTAAATATGTCGAGGGTTCAAAAGATTCAGGGCTGAAACCAAAGGAGTATTTAAAAAACTACTAAAATCAAAGTTACTATTCATCACATCCTTTACATTTTTACATAATTGCCTAAACGTGAAATCGTAATTACCGTTTTTTCTCTTGAGTAAACCCCCCTCCTGAAGTAAGCCCCCCCTGAAGTAAGCCCCCCTAGAGGGGGTTGAAAAATATAAGCCCCCCTCTAATATACGCCCCCCCCCAAAGTAAGGTTTTTTACATTAAAATGCTCTTTTTTTACATATATTATCTGTTTAAATACATTCGTTGAATAAAATATCAACAAAGGAAATGTGTTTGGACAAATTCTTTTGTTTGATGAATTTTCAGAAAATGTTTCTTCATAACCATAGGGTCCCCCCTATGGTTTTTTGGCAAATAATATTTTAAAGAAAATTTTTTGCCGAAAAACCATAGGGGGAGTCCCCCTATGGTTTTTCGGCAAAAAATTTTGCAGAAGACATTCTCAATTTATGACCATTTAATTGTGTTTTTATAAGAAAGTATGTTGTTCAATCTGGAGAATTCGTATACTCCAATCTAGAGGTCGGCCAAACCGTTTTACCGATACCGATATATCGGTCGAACCGATATTTTCATAAAATTGAAGATATTACCGATATTACCGGCGATATATCGGTATCGGCCGACCTCTACTCCAATCCACTTTTGTAATCCATGAAGAAAGCTAGGAATAAAGGCGCTAGGACACAGATAAAGTATGAATGAATTTTAATAAACTATACAGAAATATAGTGGGGTCTGGGGGCGATAGCCCCCAAGTGGAGAAGAAAATTTGAGAATTGGGTCAACTTTCATTGAAAATTTTAAACATTCGCCGAAAGTTTCGCAAAATTTTCGCCGGCCACGCCCTATCGGGCGCGGCCGCCTCCGTTTTTAAGGGTTTTCGGTCAGATGACCGGTCATCTGACCGGCTCACGCCGGTCACCTGACCTCTGACCTGACCGGACACCTCCGGTCAGGTCAGCATGACCTGACCGGCACCCCCGGTCAGGTCAGGTCTGGTCAGGTCAGGAGGTCAGGTCAGGTCAGGTCAGTTTAAACCCGGTCAGCAAAACACTGAGGGGGACCCTATTGATTTTTTTGACAAATTTTTCAGAAAATGATTTTTCAAAACCATAGGGTCCCCCCTATGGTTTTTTGGCAAAAAATTTTCTTTAAAAAATTATTTGCCAAAAAACCATAGGGGGGACCCTATGGTTTTGAAAAATCATTTTCTGAAAAATTTGTCAAAAAATCAATAGGGTACCCCTATGGATTTTTGGACATTTTGCTAAAAAATTCGAAAATTTTTGACGATTTTGACAAAAATCTCAAAAATCTCAACAATATAGGCCCCCCTCCTGAAGTAAGCCTCTCCTAGAGGGGGGGTTGAAAAATATACGCCCCGGGGTTTACTCAAGAGAAAAAACGGTACCCAAAACTGAATTTCGAGTAGGGATTCTCCGCTTTTCGAAAACGAACATCTTTCAATTCCGATATTCGCGAATTCCTACTTAAATTTAGTTTCTAGATAGTTTTTGAGTAATCCTAAACCTTTTGGATGACACTCATGACTAACATTTCGACGTCATGAAACCCATTCAAAACAGCAATTTCATTAAATAGTCATTAAAAGTATTTCCTAGCTCATATGAGAAAGAGGTCCCCGGAACAGGCCATTTTCTTTCTTTCTATGGGCATCTTTCCATGCGGCGGGCGTTATTCGTCTTCATGTGGATAATGTCCCTCTGTTGATGAACTAACATTCATTTGGGATAAATAAAATCAAACAACAGCCCGTTTTTATATAAGGTAAATAAGTTCACGCTTTTACAATTTGCTGTGTAACTCAACGAGCTGAGTACTATATTGGCAATCCAAATAAAAATTTTCGCCCAAATGGTTAAAAAAATACTTCAACTTTATTTCGATCAAATTATGCTTTTGGCGTTATGCCGAAATTTGTATGGCCCTATATTTCAAATTTCTAATATAACAAAAATGTGTGTACTTATGTTACTTCAGAATATATCGTCGAATATTTGCATCTATCTTTGATATTCTACCCCATACCGTTCGATATTTCGAATTATTAATTTCCTATGACGCCCGATGAGCCAACTTCTTCATGGCTAAGCCGACTTTCAAGATTTTTTCCAATTTTCGCCACCGAAACAAAATGGGTGCCAAAGATATCGAAAACAACTGTGGTAACGATTATAATTCATATGGAAATCATGAAACAAATTTATATTATATTTGTTTCAGGGCTTAATTTTTGCGGGTATTGGATGCGCTTTTGTGGGTTACGCAATTTATTTTGACTATAAAAGGAGGACAGCGCGTGATTATAAAGCCAAACTCAGACTTAGTAAGTTTAAACTCTCTTAAACTTTCACCTTTTGATAGCTCACTCAATTTTTGGTATCAAAAATTTTACAATAAAATTTGAACCGGTAATATCTCAGTAATTTTTCTATAGTTAACTATGCCAATTTTGATTTTAGGGAGAAAAATGGAATCTGGTCAATTATGGGAGGAATCCCCAGTACCAGAGACGGAACTTCCGGATACTGTGGATTATGCAGGCTTGCAACAATTTTTCTTACAAGAGGTTCAACTGGGCGAGGAGAAACTCTTAGAAGGTACATTTTCTCCAACTTTGTCTTGTTTTCCAAAAATATTTTTAGGCTTTGTCGAGGAAGGCATACAGCATTTAGCTATGGCCATTGTCATGTGCAATAAACCCGACCAAGTGATTACCATTTTCCGACGGACGCTGGCCGATGAACACTTTACATTGTTACAAGTAGCTGTACCAAAAGCAAGATTGGTTAGTGCTAATTTTCACATTTTCTGGTGTTAATTGTCAATTTTCACAGAGGCTAGCACAGATGGTCGAGTCCGGAATTGGCCAGGGTTCGTCGAGCAACAGATGACATTTGCATTGTATTGATTTCAAAAATTATTAATTGTATACTATGCTATTCCTTTAATACCGTAGTATTATTTTCTCACTTACAATTTTATCTTTTATATCATCATTTCTGACTGGAAAGATTTTTGGTAAGGAAATGTCCATGAAATACACCGTAGTGGACCAAATCGACACCATTGAGGGAGGTAGTGAAGCTTGAGATAAAAGAACCGGGAAAATGACAGATTTTATGGACGATTTTTTTAGGATAACGAGGCCTTTGCATTAAATTTTAAACCGAATGCTATAGTTCTGTTTAAGATGAAGTTAAAAGTAAATACATATGTTATTTAATGCAACTATTTGATTTCAATTGTAAAACTCGCGCATTCTCGCGAAAAATTAATTAACAAATAAGATCTTAACATCAGAAACCTTAAATGCCTATGTAAATATACATGAATTTGGGATTTTTGTCTTGATAAAGTATGCGACACAAGTATATAAATGACACCCTATGTAATAATCGTCTGAATGCGTTATAATACCTTTTTACTTTCACACTGAAATAAACATAATTCCATGTATATGTTATGTATGAATGAAGGCCCACAGCTGTACAAGTGGAAATGTACACTATAATTACCGTACTACCCGAACAATTCGAAGTTGTATAATTCTCAAGATTGTATATAAGGCATTGTTAAATGTTTGTAAAAAGTATTCTCGCAAATGTCAGTTTCCTGTAATAAATGATTTTATTGCTAACTAATTTGATGTATGTTTCTTACTTGTATGTTTCATTGTTAATTAATTTCTATTTACAAAGAGAAGATGATAATGTAGAATAACATTATTTTTTAGCAATCCGTGTCGAAGTCTATGAATGCTCCCTTTCGATTCTTTAGGAAGAATAATTTCTGGAAAAGTATCACTACTCCAACATTTGCCAACTATTGCAAATACGAACCTTCCACGTCTACGAGCGTTTGCTCATTGAGTCAATTTGCTAATGTATCCACGGAAACGACAAACATAAACAATACATCGATTTCCAGAAATGAGTCACAACAAATAGAACATAGGTAATTATTAGTTAGAAACAAAATTCTTTATCGAATTGTTGATAAAAAGACTTTTCTCTGTGTTTTGTTTTTGCTATGTACCAGGTGGCGACACGAAATCGTGCAATTTTATTTGTGCGTTTAAATTGGCGCCATTTCAGTTTAGCCCCCTTAGAAGGGGCTAGCTTAAATCTGATATTGCTAATCCCCTCTAAAATCGTATTCTGGAGGGGGTTAGCAATATCAGATTTAAGCTAGCCCCTTCTAAGGGGGCTAAACTGAAATGGCGCCAATTTAGACGCACAAATAAAATTGCACGATTTCGTGTCGCCACCTGGTAGAAGACATAATGATTATTTATTTGTGATTGTACAGTGTGCGCCAAATATTTTCCTCATTTTGAATTGCTTATAAAATAATGATTTTGTGGACATGTTGCGCTGATATTTTTTAAATATGTAGCTATGAATGGGCAATTTTATATAAATGCAAAACCAATATAATATGACAACAAAATAATCATTAAATCAACAAAATAGCGAGATCACTCATTTTTCTATGTGAGGAAAAGTAGTGTTCATCACGTAGTGAAATCATCATTTTTGCCAAAAAAATTGTGTAAATGAGTTGCGTTTTGAAGGCTTTCAGCTCCTCAGAGTAGCAAGTTGACCTATGGCATGCCCTCAAGCATGGCAGCGGACCGACCTTTTGCCCGGTCCGGTCCGGTCCGCTCGACCCCCCGGTCCGGTCCGGTCCGGTTTGGTCCGGTTCGGTCCGGTCTCTAAAAGGTCAAAAATTTTTCGCGGCGCTACCGAAGGTAGCGCCGAGGTTTTGTTGCAATTTTTTTTGTAAAGGTGTTTTTAGGGTATTTCGATGCGCTGATTACGAATCTGCAATTATTTTTTCCGTATCGCTTCAAGAATTTTAATTTTTGGTCTGAAATTTTGTCCAAAATTTCGCGAAAATTGGTCAATATTTTGTGAAATTTTGGCCAAAATTTGGATTTTTCACCACTTCACCATTTGTAGATTCGTGATTAGTGCATCGAAGTAACCCCAAAAACACTTAGACCGAGTTTTATAGGAGAAAAAACATACAAACAGCAAAAAAGCGCCGCAGGCGAATATTTTGGAAAAATAGCAATGAACAATAGAAAATGGAAGGAAAAATAGCGCCGCAGGCAAAATTTTTTATAAAAATTGAATTGTTTGCCAAAAACTTACATTGAAAATTTTTAATATTTCAAAAATTTTAAAATTTTTTGCCGCCGAAGGCATTCTTAGGGGTGCTTGTCCAGTTTTGGTCGGTCCGGTTTGGTCCGCCGGACCGGCCACCCCCCGGTCCGGTCCGGTCCGGTGCCCGGTCCGGTCCGGTTGCCATGCTTGCATGCCCTACCTTTCTAGAATCATGACAAAATTTGCTACTCAACGATGAAAATAAATCCTAACAAAGACATGGTCCTGACACGAAAATTGGGCTGAAACGAACAAGTCGCATGAAAAAAATGTGATCTCGCTATTTTGTTGATTTGGTAATTATATTGTTGTCATATTATATTGGTTTTGCATTTATATAAAATTGGCCATTCATAGCTACATATTTAAAAATATCAATAAAATCAGCGTAACATGTCAACAAAATCATTATTTTATAAGCAATTCAAAATGTGGAAAATATTTGGCGCACCCTGTATGAAATATTTCAATGCAAAAGATTTTCGAGATATTTTTATAATATTTATGTGGAAAATCACTACTGATGGACTATTTTTCCCACAGAAATCTTTTGTGAGGGAGCTACAACCCAAAGTACCGAAAAGTGCTGTCCTTTCCGGAACTACAATAGGCAACAGAAACCTATTGGGAAGGGAAGTTCACGGACCGCTTGTTTGGGTCTGTGTCCCCTGGTTTTGAACAAGGGAGAAAGGTACAAGCAAATAAATAATCAACCAAATGAATAAAGCTCACGAAAAACACGAACAATTATAACCGACTTGCATAATTTACACAATTAGTAATGTGACCCTTTATTTACTACAAGTTACGAGAGACAAAATTTACAAGCAGAATGAAATGGCAATAAATTACTATAAGAAAAGAATGAAGACAAAGTAAAATTGAACAGAAGCAAAAGGTCACAGGGGGAACCGAATGGATTTTCTGTTGCAAATTCAAAGTAAGTCGAGAAGCGAAATCTGAAGGAACGCTAGAGAACGTTTGAGGGCAGTAAAACATGCAAACTTGGCCGATTTAAAGGTCTAAGGCAAAGTTCAGGGAAAAGTTATACCGGAAAGGCTCACTGAGAGCTCAGACGTTCGAAAATCAGGCTGATGTGTAAAACGGGGATGAGAGCAAAACCGTTTCAAAAAGCAAATCCGACTGAACAGAAAACCGTGACTTTCTGGGCTTTTGCTGAACATCATATACCAGTCTAAGACGGTAAATTTCGCCATAAAATGTCCCATACAAAAGAGTCCGAAAATATTCACTTGGCGCTGCAGAGAGGAACCATATTGTTAGGGTAATGGTTCAACCGATCAATAGGGATGTGTGCCTAGATCGGAATGTCGAAAGGAAAAGCCAACTTATGTGGCCCTTTCTCACCAAGAGAATTTTGTGAATAGTCTTGCTTTGGAACTAAACCAAACTAAACAGTTCCTAGTGACCACAAATTTAAGATACAGAGAAAAGGACTATAAACGGGTATATACCCAAATAATAAAGACTTGTGGAAGGGAAAAAGAAAAATATTAGGGGTAACCGGATTTCTGGGGTAAACCATAGAAAAGTGTACCTTGTCAGTTTCCGTACATTTTCCAGAATTTATAGGTGTACATGCTCAGTACATTCCGTTTGTTAGGTGCCTGAGTAAAATTGTCAGAAAAATCAAAAATTATATCGAAATGCTTTAGTGTCAACGTATCAGACTTACCAATGCAGGAGAAGGCTCCGCAGTTTTCTTCACAACTGAAGGCAAGGCTCGAAAAATGGATATATCTGCTAGGGCGAGAATTGGAAGCCGAAATTGTCCGTATGAAACAAGATGCCAGAGTTATTGCAATGATGGGTGTGGATTGCAGGTATTTATTAATTATATGCAAATTACAAGCGTACTAAGTGGAATTTAGGTATAAGCTCTCGTTTCCTTGGAATAGTGGAGTATTAATAGAGCTGAACTTCGCGAAAGCGGTGAGTTATTAGGTTTATAGGTGGACAATAATGTTTTTAATAGGATGTTTATCAAAATATAGAAATTAGAGGCAAAAAATAGACTTCAAAACATAATCGAAAGATATTCAACTTATATACATTTGTGTTTTAGTCTTTAAACTTTTCTCATATTGTTTAATTCAGCTGGACAAGAAGCAATTACACAAGATCTCGACATTGTTCCGCAAAGGATTTCCTTTATCACTGTCAGTAGCCGGCGTGAAAGAAATCGACGACAAACATCCGTTGAAATATGAAGCAATAATTAACTACCTGACGTGTACTTCAATCACTCTCCAACTTCTTTGCAAAAAGGACCCATTTAAAGGCACCGAATTAACCAATGCCATATTTAAATTGGAGCTATCTGACGAGTTTTCGCCTTTTAAAAGGCTGATACGATTTCTTGGAGAGAGGGAAAAGATTCCGACTTACCCGGGATATGATATATTTTTACACACATATAAGGAAAAGGAAATGAAAGTGCCTAATAAGGATGTGGCCTTGAACTTACCAGAGGTAAAAATTTTAAAAACTAATTTCATATATTTAGGAGAAAAACGAGAATAAATATCTTAGCAATCCCAGGTATAAAAGAATAAACGGCATATTTTTAGGAAAATTGAATATAATTCGTTTGCAACAATTTCGACAATATATTCAAATCTGCATCTTAAAAGTTATGATCTGTATAACAACATAACCTTTTGATAATTGGTTTTTTAGTATTTTCGTGCGCCATGTTCTAATTGGTGGACATGCACTTTCCACATCTTAGACGATCCTACAAAAATTCGGAGTCGAACAGCTTAGGCTTAGTTTTAGGCTTAAATGTAAGCTGACATAAAAGCAAGATCCATGCGATGGAAAGTGTCCAAGGGTGGAAAAGCTAGCTTCTCCGTTCTAAAAGACTTGGTTATTGACTATTTGATTAAGTTACTGTCAAATTTAGCAATTTAACAAGGAACAATGCGCCGCTATTGCTGCTGCCTTAAATGAAAGTCGTAATATCACAGCTATTCATGGACCGCCTGGCACTGGGAAGACGAAAGTAATAGCGCAAATTATTTCTGAGGTATTGTTATCGCAATTTAAGTGATTCAAATTTGTAATTTTAGTAAGAGACTTAAACATTTGGGAAATTTTACTGGGACATAAGCCATTTATGCCAAAACAAATAGCCATGCTGATATAACAAAATACGTAATACCTCTATCGTACTACCCCCTACTGTGTATGGCTTGTTTTCTTCCCTTTCTTCAGTGGAAAAACAGCGCTGTATGCTGAATTCCAAAAATACCTTAAAATGTTGGGAAGACTTCATCTGATACTATTATAATTTAGCTAATTCACCGACAAAAAACAGTGCTCGTTTGTGCTTCTACCCATCAAGCGATTAATAACATCCAGTCTTACTGTGCTGGAAGAAATCTACAGCAACTTTGGACCCGAATGAAAGGCTTGGACAATCCTTTTACTAGAAGCTTCGAATATCTGAAGGACAGTCATCCTAACGCAAACGATTTAAAAAAGATATATGCACAGATCAACGGATCAAAACCGTATTTTTAATTGTTTGGCTTCATAAATAAAAGTAATATGTGCTTTAGGGACAGCGCTGAAACGGGACGACTTTACAATATGGCAAAAGCTTTGGAAAATAGTATAGTGAACGACATAGTAGAAGATACCAGTATTTTGTATTGTACATTTGCAAGTTTCCATGTTCATCTCTTTTTTCGACACGGATTCAGTCCAGGTATATTCTTGCGTTTATTGATGGTTTTCGATGTTGCACGATTTATTATAACCTCTATCATTTACAATGTGGGAAAAATATTGTGTTCCATGCAAGTTAGTTGCACAGTTCGATAGTTGCCCTTTTTGGTGATTATGTTTCTATTATAAAATATTGATTTTAACAGATGCACCAGAAATTTGTTTTGTTACTAATGGACATTCAATTTCTATGGTATGGTGCTCTCTAATGAGCTTTAATTTGAACAAAATCCAGTGAAGCCAAAATACAGAAAAACTATGATGTCTTTTCTTTATGGGAAAAGGGTTTGATATTTTCAAGTTTGCAATATTCAAAAACAAAGAAGATACAAGTATTTGTCAATCAATACATTTAGTTTTTTAACCAATTCAACATATTTCTAATTTGTTTTCGTATATTTCTAGATGTTACTAATTTTAAGTTTTCAGATGTTATTATACTAGACGAAGTCGGTCAAGCTATGCAGTGTCAAGTGTGGCCGCTGTTATTGCAAGTAAATTTTTCGACACTTTAACCCTATAATACTGCAAAATTTAGGCTCGTCGAGCAATAGTTGTGGGGGATCACCATCAATTACCTCCAATAATACAATCATACGAAGCCAAGAAAAGTCTATCCATCTCCCTCATTGAGCATATCGCTGCAGAGTTTGGTCCGGTAGTGTGTTTCCCTCTCACTGAACAGTACCGGTTTAATACCTCGATACAAGCGTGGCCAAACCAGATCTTTTATCAACAGACGCTCAAAGCGCATCCAAGTGTGGAAGAGATTCGTTTAAAGGATTTAAAAGAGGATGCACGGAATTGTAGGTTGTCGAAAGCTCCTCTAAAAGATGTAATTGATTCCGAGCAATCGAGCATATTTGATTGTCCACTCGTGCTAGTTGACACGGTAATTTTTACTATTACTGAACTTTTTACTAAACGTTAGTGAAAATTCATCCTATTCTATAGAATTATGATAATATTATACAAAATGTGAATTTTTATTATAGACCACAAAGCTGGCATTGACCTTTAAAACGTGCACATGGAAACACCAATAGATGTTTAGTGGCAATAGCTTAGAATCGACAGAATCCGGAATAAAATACAAAAATTTGTAGACCATAATGCTAACGAATTTATTCAACAACAATTTTACGACCCGCGTTATAGGACATAATGTTATCACGTGAAGAACTAGGCGTGATTAGAGCAAAGTATAGATTGAATTATGACGGAAACGAATTATTCGAAGAACAATTTCTGCCACATTATTCGTCGATATGTAACTATGGCGAGGCGATTGTATGTGCCGCCTATATTCAATCATTGATAAAAATCATACCGCCATCTCAAGTTGGATGCATCACATCGTATACAGCGCAAGTTCGAACTATCAAGAGTTATTTGAGTAAATATTTATTGTTTATATTAATATAATGTCTCTTAAAACTTTTTGCATAAAAATTATCCATGTGTAAATGGGACACGGACATTTGTACGTCGGGACATTTGTACGTCGGACATTTGTACGTCGTGACATTTGTACGTCGTTATCAAATTTCCCATTTTTAAGCGTCTAGAACCTTCTAGAATGTGCCAAATCATTCCAAAATGTTATACAATGGCTCTTGACTATTACAGAATAACAAATTGATTTTATTGAACAAATCCAAACTAACAAATTACTGATCCATGACGAAATTATAGGCTAAGCCTTTGAGATTTTCACAATTTTGCCTGAAAACGTCCGGGTCCCACTGTATGGGGCCTAAAGGACTTAATCTTAGGCTTAAGCTCCCGAACAACCCTTACGTTAGGCTAAACAACCCTTATAAGGCGCCAAACAAGCCATTAGGCTTGGGGCCCCCGCTGTATGGGGCCTAAGGGACTTAATCTTAGGCTTGGGGCTTAGGCTGCTGTGTAGTCTTAGGCTAAACAACCCTTATAAGGCGCCAATCTTAGGTTTAGGCCTAGGCTTGGATATATGCCCTTAGGCCATATTTCAAAATTGTGAGATACAATCTTGAAAATTCCTTCGGATTCGTGATCAGCGTGGTCGAAAACCCCTAATTAGACGTTTTCAGGCAAAATTGTGAAAAAAAATTTTTTTGGAACGACGCACAAATGTCCTGACGTACAAATGTCCGGCGTACAAATGTCCCGGCGTACAAATGTTCCGACGTACAAATGTCCGACGTACAAATGTCCGACGTACAAATGTCCCGACGTACAAATGTCCGACGTACAAATGTCCCGACGTACAAATGTCCGACGTACAAATGTCCGACGTACAAATGTCCGACGTACAAATGTCCGACGTACAAATGTCCGACGTACAAATGTCCGACGTACAAATGTCCGACGTACAAATGTCCGACGTACAAATGTCCCGACGTACAAATGTCCCGACGTACAAATGTCCCGTCGTACAAATGTCCGGCGTACAAATGTCCCGACGTACAAATGTCCGACGTACAAATGTCCGACGTACAAATGTCCGACGTACAAATGTCCCGACGTACAAATGTCCCGGCGTACAAATGTCCCGTCGTACAAATGTCCGGCGTACAAATGTCCGACGTACAAATGTCCCGTCGTACAAATGTCCGGCGTACAAATGTCCCGGCGTACAAATGTCCGGGCGTACAAATGTCCGGCGTACAAATGTCCCGGCGTACAAATGTCCGGCGTACAAATGTCCGACGTACAAATGTCCCGGCGTACAAATGTCCCGGCGTACAAATGTCCGACGTACAAATGTCACGTACCGTGTGTAAATATAGATTTATACTGTGTATCATGTCTATAACTCATAGATAAGAAAGGGTGAAAATGTCCCAGTAAAACAAAATTCCATAAAAATTTTAATTTTTACTCGAATAACGAAATCTCTGTATTTGCAGTTACCCATGTTACACTTCACAAATTCGTTGCATATAAATGTAAATAAAGAATAACCAAATAAATAAATATATAAATTAAAAATAATAAATTTTTATATTCTGACTGCTTTAATTGTTGGTTTAATAGTTACTTTTTGTAGCGAAGGGAATTTTGGACAAGCTGGACGTCAGCTCTGTGGATGCTTTCCAAGGCCAAGAACGCGAAGCCATTGTTATGTCATTTGTTCGGGATAATTGGACGAGTTCCCTCGGTTTCATGCGAGAATTTCGACGACTGAACGTTGCCGTGACTCGGGCAAAACGTCAATTCACATTAGTAGCTTCGAGCAGGATGCTTGAATGCAATGAAACACTGAGCAAGTTATACGAAGTGATCAAGCAAGAAGGCATAATCGTGTCACCGAGCGATGTGCTCGGGCCTCACTTTCGCGAAAACGGTTACATAATTAGCGACCAAATACCACCGGTGGCTCGTACAATGTATGCTTAGATTCTGGTCAAAGATAATTGTTTAAATTGTTAATATTTGCATATGTTTATAGTCATTCCATACTCTCATATTGACCTCCAAACTTTGTACAGTTCACTTTAATAATACGTGTAATGCTTTAACTGCAATCCGGTTTTATTATAAATTATTTTAAAATAAACTATTTATCAACTTGCAACATTTAAATATTTGTAACAAATGTTTTGCATTGCATATTTGATCATATAAAACTGTAAAGTTTCGAAACAACGTTTTAATTTTAAGCAAAGTCTATTTGCCCGATATTTCGGATTAAGACACCGAATAGGAAAAAGAAAAAATGCAGCTTAAATTGAAAAGCATTTCCGAGCCTTTGAATACACGAATAAAAACGGCCAAAATTGAGCAAAAGTATTTATTATGTTTTGTTTGTGTTTATGTTGGCTAATTATCGCTAATTCGACAATTTAAGGCATACGTATAATGGCGGGAATAAACCGGTGCTTTAAAATTTTATCGACCTGTGGAAGATTTTGTTCTATTCGCGAAAGCTCAAAAATTTCTGCAATAAATAAACCAAAGGAAAGGTCAAGAAGTAACGCAACAAAAAAGTTTCGGAACAAAGAAAGAAAAGAAGCACCAGTGGACGGTTTTGCACCGCATTTTGAAGAAAAACTACGTAATTGGAGTAGTCTTTTGACCATCGAACTAAAGTCGAAGAAAGACAGCACCGACACTGACAGTCGAGTATATGCAATTGAGAAGTGTCCGCTGAGGTTTAATTATCTTTCAATTTAATTCTAAAAATGAATGAATTTATTCTCAAAGGCAGAACAATAGGACCAGACCCAACTTAGCTTCATCATTAAAACGGCGCCAAGTGGTAATTACCCGAACAATAGAGATGTTTATTTTTTGATAGCAACTATTAAAGTCATATGTAAATCCAAGATTACTGAAATTACTACCGAAACAGCAGCTCGATGGAATTTTAATAAGTAGTTTTATTAAGAAAGAGAGACGTTTTATATCCGTATACATTATACTCGAAAAATACTTTTGTACCGTTCCTACACATTATCATTATAATTTTGAACGAAACGTCGACTGAGAATTTTAGTAACATAACGTATAACCTGAACGTTTACATTTGTAAACGATACATAAATAATTATTTACCCTGTAGCAAAAACCGATTATTGGTAAAAGCTAGTTTTACTGATAATCAGTGTTACTAAAAGATACACTAAAAATACATATGTTATTTATTTACAGCATTTATCTTTTTAGATTTCACAAGCAATATTATGCAGTTAGTGTTGAGAAGATAATCATGCATATTGAAATTATCAAACACCAGTAAAAATTTTCATTTTATAAATTATTCACATTTATCTAGATTAAAGCAATATTATGCAGTTTAATACTATGAAATTCAAAGTAAAATTTTTTTTACAAAATTATTTTGAACTAACAGTTATACTGAATAACTAGTTAATACTGAGACTAACTAGTTAATACTGAGACTAACTAGTTAATACTGAGACTAACTAGTTAATACTGAGACTAACTAGTTAATACTGAGACTAACTAGTTAATACTGAGACTAACTAGTTAATACTGAATGCTGGTATTGATTTATCAAAGTATTTGTTCAATTTCTTGATTTGTCTTATAAAATAAATGCTCGTAATAATTTATTTTTGATATATATTTATTTTTGATATTTGTTCTTCGAGGTGGAAAATGAAGAACCCTCATTTTCGGAGTCAAATGAACCCTCATTTTCGGAGGTGGTTAACGAGGAGAACCAGCTGAATAAACTCCATTTTCAAAGAGAGGCTGAAAGAGAAGGAGCTCGAGCACAACAAAAAAGGCAAGCACAACAAATGCTAGAAGGATCTGTGAAAAGATTCCCACCTATTCCGGTTTTATTGAAAGAAATATTAATCGGCGTCAGTATTAACTAGTTAGTCTCAGTATTAACTAGTTAGTCTCAGTATTAACTAGTTAGTCTCAGTATTAACTAGTTAGTCTCAGTATTAACTAGTTAGTCTCAGTATTAACTAGTTAGTCTCAGTATTAACTGGCATTTCAGTTAGTCTCAGTATTAACTAGTTAGTCTCAGTATTAACTGATTCTCAGTATTAACTGCAACATATACGCTGAATCTTACGTTATCTAGACGAATAATTATGGCATAAGCTCGCAAAAACCTTTTTCTTACACAAATTTTTTTGCAAACGTGCAAAATTATTTTTGCACCATAATTGGCACACACATTGTGCGCATACCCCAATGTTTAAGAAACCTTAGATACGGCCGAATCGCCCTTAACTCTCTAAGGTCATTGGAGTTTTTGGAAATTTTCAAATAAAATTTTTTACTCAAATGAATTCACACGAATTCAAAGCGTTACGACCAAAACGGACCAAAATTAATGCTACATTTTTAGATTAATAAATACATATTAATTAATACATTTTTAAGATAAATAGAATTTATGTTAGTGCAGTGGTAATTGAAGCAGTTAATGCTAAAATTAACATAAGTTAGGTACTTTTTTCATATTGCAAGTGCTAATTATCATGAAATTCGCATATTTACAGCCGTGCTTAAAAGAAACTGGACGAGAAAATTAATTTTTTGATTGAATTTATCCGCCAACCATTTAGTTGCAGCAAAAAGGGTCACGGAAAATTTTTGATAAGGAGAATTTCTCGGCGGGGGATTCCTATAGAGATCGATAAAAAATTTGAGTGGTGCTCTATTAGAGTTCTTACAGTCAAAACTTTTTCCCATTAGACGAGGCTCTGATCAGCATCAGGAAAAGAGTCCTCGAATAGGAAAAAAATTTTTATTGTTAACATTTTTACTCTAATAACACTCATTTTTTACAGATCTCTAGAGGAGATTCCAGGCGAGTAATCCCCCACATTAAAAATTCCCCTTTTTGCTGAAACTAAATGATTTGCGAAAAACATTCAATTCAACAATTAATTCCCTCGTCGTTTTTAAGCATGGCGCTATATTTGCTTTTATTTCCTACAAGATTGGCAAGAGTACAACATATTAGCACCAACAAGTAATGTCGTATAATATAAAAAAAAGTTTAGTTTGGCAGCGATGATTTCACAAAGATAAGTTCCGTCTGTAGGCCGGGCATTACGTTTCAAGTCTTCGTGAACAATCCGACTGATGACGCAAGCACTGACTCAAACACTAATCAAGCAAATAATGTGGATGAACAGGCCAAACTTGAAAAGGAAGAAAATGATGGCATAAACGTCGTCTTAACTAACATAAACCCGACTTACATCACATTTAAAGTGTTAAATGAACGTGTTGAATTCAGCGAAACTCAGCGAAAATTTGGTACTTTCAAATTGGTTGTGTGGGATGAGAATAGCCCGCTGATGAAGTTGTCAGATCTTTTGGCCGACAGGTTGGATGAAACCTTGTCTAAAATTGTTCTAACGGAACTAAAATATTATACTTTAGGGATAGTTGGCCGAAATATCCAGGTTACGATTGTCTGCTACATGTGTACAGAATTAAAAGTTTGCCCATTTCGTCAGGTGTGAGAGCAAAGTTACCTGAGGTAGGACTTTTGTTACTATCGTATTTCCTCCAAAACAAGCCCCGGGGCTTTTATTTTTCAATGTCCAAAAATTGCAAATTTTCTCTCTAACCTCTCATTTTTACATACTATTTCTCTTTCTGTAATGGGCTTATTTTAGAGGGGGCGTATTTTAGAGGAAATACGGTATATCTCTATTTTCCACTTGGTGTAGACGTGACTGTTGTATTTTACAGCAATTTAACGAAGAACAGCGAAATGCAGTCTTGGCAGCTTTGTCAGATCAGCCTATAACCGCAATCCATGGACCGCCAGGAACAGGAAAAACAAAAGTGATCGCTGAAATAATACATCAGGTTAATTTTTTGTTTGCTATGTATCGTATAGGTTAACAGTAAAGTTAAACAGGCATCTTCCTGAGAATGTGGCTATAAATGTGTTTTTATACTGCAATTATTAAACGTGTGATGGAACGAGTGATTTGAAATTTGTAATTTAACAACTGTTTATACAGGGTGTCCCAAAAAAACCACTTTAAGTCCTCGTAAAATAACGATAAGGAAGCGATACGGCGAACAGTTTACTGTATGTTGCTCAGGAGTCCTCCAAGATCACCCCGAAATCATGTCGGAAACTTAAAAATCTGATGGGTCAAAAATCGCAAAATGGCCATTTTTTCTGTGATTTTTGCAGTAAAATTGAAAAATCGCGAACCTGCAGGCAAATCATCTCAGACGACCATACCACTGAAGAAAAAGTTTTTCAGTGAATCGAATGCTTCCCAAAAAACACTATTTCAGCGAGAAAAATATTTTCAATTTTTTTGAGTCCATGAGGTCCTCCGCTATGGTGAGAAAATCTATTTTCTCGCGATTGGCTGTAACAGGTTCGCACTTTGGCTGTAATATATCTACAGATAGAAAAATAAATATCCTATACTCTATCCATACTCTTTTTAGCTTGTATGTCAAAAGGGTACCAAAAAGATATTGGTATGCGCGCCTTCCCACAAAGCCGTATCAAACATACAACGGGCGTGTCACGAAAAAGGATTAACAAAGTACTGCAAAATGGATGGCGAAATAACTAGCTATTCTAATAATATCAACAACTTGGTGAAGAATCACGAAATGGGCATAGATCTTGAAAAGATTCATCAATGCTTGAACGATCGAGAAAAACGATTGTATGTTAATTATATCAATTAAATTTCCCACCTATTTATTTTAAGGAAAATAATTTTTGTAAAGTGTTTTAATCAATTTTACGGGCTTCGAATTTGATACTTATATCTATATTTTTGCAACTTACACAACGCACTTTAGAACAGAAATGGAAGAGATAGAACTCCGACTTGATTCGAAATTGTTACAACGGAAAATCCGACAATCAATAGCGAAGGATGTTTCTGTGATTTTCTCAACCATATCTTCAATGTCTGTCAGAGGATTGATTCAGCTCGGATTTAAACCTGACTTGTGTATCATTGACGAAGCTGGTCAAGCTATGGAATGTGAAACCTGGCCGATCATCTTTCAAGTAAATACATGAACAATCTTTAACTTAGCCTTAAAGCGCGAATCTCTGTCTGTATGTGCGTCACAAATCCGGCCTTATTTTTCGTCTCGGGACCCAAAAACGCACGAATTTCGAAAACCCCCGGAAGAAGGAATTAAACGAATGATACTCAAATTTTCCGGTTCAGTCTAGGCTTTGTTTAAGGGAAAATCGAAAAATACAAGCAAAAGGCATATGTGAAAATAATGTGTTGGCTTATAAATACAATTGCGATATCATACCAACATTTGCTTATCTAGTTCACGGCATGCGATGCTACTGAAAAGTGATTCTTTTATGCCACCATTATTTAACTTGATTTTTAGGCCCCGCGAGTTATTATTGTGGGAGATTACAATCAATTACCGGCCATTGTCACTTCTAACGAAGCAAAAGCCAATGGGCTTGAAGTCTCTCTAATAGAGTGGTTATCCAAGGAGTTCGGTCCCAGTGTGAACTTTCCACTACAGGTCCAATATCGTTTCAACACTGCTATCCAAAGATGGCCCAACGAGGAATTCTACAAAGGGTCTCTCACAGCACATGAAAGCGTCGAAAATTGCCGACTGCTCGATCTTTTTGCTGAATCTAAGTGCGAACATGACCATGTATCGACCATTGTTGACGATCCACTTGTTTTGGTTGATACGGTAAATTTTTCATTCATTAAAAATCTCATGACGTTTCCTTTTGGTTCCAAAACAGTTTCGTTAGCTTTAAAATAAGAAATATATTACTTATATGATTTATGGAGAGAATAAAAAAAGTTATTTAGTTAAGAATAGGTGGGTTTATTTTGAACAACTTATACTTATGAATCGTTATTTCTAACTTGATCAATTTAGGACTTGTACAACACTAACAGTAAAGCCGTACCTCCCAAATTAGCAAATTTCTTCCAAGACTCCACGTTATTCTGCGAGAAATATCTGAGTCCCTCCGTTTTAAATGTTGGCGAAGCAATCATATGTGCGCATCATTATAAGGCATTGCTGAGTCGGTTATCGTCGCAACAAATTGGCTGTATCACTCCTTGTAAGTTTCCGAATAAGTTTGTCGTATAATATACATTAAATTATTTAGACAACGCACAAGTACAGGAGATCAAACGATTTATGCGTAAGATATAACATTCCGTATCAAAAAGATAGACTTATAAAATAAGGAGCCAATATTAATTTTGTACTTAATTTGTTCTGCAGGCAAATTTTGTGATATAAATTCAGGCAATATATCAATCGAAAATACCCGGCGTGAGGAACAAAAATTTATAAATTAAATTTGACAAAAACAACGACACATTTATGGTCAAAATTATCATTTTTTGGCCAGTTAATGTAGTGAAAGTGCCGATAAAATGCTCAAAATGAATTCACAATAAAATTTGCCTTCCAGAAAAAATTGGATATAAAATTAAGATAATTAACTACAAAATTTAGACTTGCAAAATTAAAATCTGTACAAAATAGCTAAAATTCAAGCATTAAAAAAATTAAGACTTCCATATTTTAGCCGACGATATTCTTTCTACTTTGGATATCAGTTCCGTTGATGCATTTCAAGGCCAGGAACGTGAGGCCATAATTTTCTCTTTGGTGCGCAAAAACCCAGGAATGGAGTTAGGATTTCTCACAGAATATCGCCGGCTGAATGTTGCTGTCACTCGAGCAAAAAGGCAATTTTTCCTTGTGGCTTCTTCGTCAATGCTGAAATCGAATTTGGTTCTCAATAACTTCTACGAAGTCATTCGAATGGAAGGACGTATTCTGAGTCCTGAGCAATTTTTTGACTCAACGAAATTCGAAGAAGATACATCGGAAAATGCGTTTCGTGAGAAAAAGATTGTTGTTAGAAATGTTTAGTAAATAGATAGTGAATAAATGTTTACTATTCGTCAGTCTTTCTTTAAGCTTTAGTAAGGACAGTTGTTAAGAGTGAAAGATAATTACGTATAAGCTCCGTGAGGTGCTGTATCATTGATTCATTCTTTTGCAATATAAATTTTAGGAATTATTGGTCCCAATTTGGAAAATGTATGTTACAATGACCCGGAAGTAATAATGAAAATCGATAATTTTTTGAAAAAGGCAATTCTACTTTTATTCGAGTGCTTTAAAAGTTGACATATAGTGCCTAAAGGATATAAATATGTCATATTTCTATAGAATTGATTAAACGTTTTAAAATTGCTTAAGTGAATATTAACTTAGTCTATTAATTAAAGTTTATGTGAAATAACGTTCTATCTTGCGCCAACTAATGTAATAAGTCATTCAGGTATAGTGCATATTCAGCAGAAAATAAACAGAAAGTTTATTACATAAATAAATAATGTGCCTCATTGAGATCACAATTTAGACCCCAACAAAGTACGTTAATTCGGCTGACCAAGCTGCTGTTCGCGGCTTGTTAGGGGAACGTAAATGACAGCGGCTATCGTTTTTTGTCGAATCTCGGTGGGAGAAATTTTGTCGACTTGTATGAATTTCTGATTGCCATATTTCCCAACAGGGATGACCATACGTCCGTTCACAGCCAATTGCTCCACAAGCTAAAACTAAATGTAGTTTGTATATATCTATAACCAAGCATGGCAACCGGACCGGACCGGGCACCGGACCGGACCGGACCGGGGGGTGGCCGGTCCGGCGGACCAAACCGGACCGACCAAAACTGGACAAGCACCCCTAAGAATGCCTTCGGCGGCAAAAAATTTTAAAATTTTTGAAATATTAAAAATTTTCAATGTAAGTTTTTGGCAAACAATTCAATTTTTATAAAAAATTTTGCCTGCGGCGCTATTTTTCCTTCCATTTTCTATTGTTCATTGCTATTTTTCCAAAATATTCGCCTGCGGCGCTTTTTTGCTGTTTGTATGTTTTTTCTCCTATAAAACTCGGTCTAAGTGTTTTTGGGGTTACTTCGATGCACTAATCACGAATCTACAAATGGTGAAGTGGTGAAAAATCCAAATTTTGGCCAAAATTTCACAAAATATTGACCAATTTTCGCGAAATTTTGGACAAAATTTCAGACCAAAAATTAAAATTCTTGAAGATAATTGCAGATTCGTAATCAGCGCATCGAAATACCCTAAAAACACCTTTACAAAAAAAATTGCAACAAAACCTCGGCGCTACCTTCGGTAGCGCCGCGAAAAATTTTTGACCTTTTAGAGACCGGACCGAACCGGACCAAACCGGACCGGACCGGACCGGGGGGTCGAGCGGACCGGACCGGACCGGGCAAAAGGTCGGTCCGCTGCCATGCTTGTCTATAACCTGTTTTAGATAAAAATTAGCACCTCTTTTGGCATCTCAGTAGCGGCTGCGCCGACGTGAATAGCGTCGTATGGCGCCTCGCTTGGATATCCTAACCTGCCATCGCCTATGACCAATTTCAAAGTGCCAGAGTCTAGAAGGTCTGCGTTGTGCTTTCGGATATTTTTCTCGGATTGCTGAACCAATTCGTCGATATGGTCAATTCCGATTACTTTTCCTCCAGCCCCAACCTGAAAAATTGATTATATGTGTTTATATAATACATATGAAAGAAAACCATTTTGGCGAAACAAGCTGCCAAGTATCCTGAGCCAGAACCCACATCCAAAACACGTGAGTTGTTCCTCATTACAAAAGACTCGAGCTGTTCCAAAGCTGCGGCATGCTAAAAATTTAGCGGTATTTTCGCATGAAGAGAATTTATTAATCTAAGTTTTCGCTGAGAAGTAAACCTGAGAAGTCTTATTTAATAAATTTATGATAACAATGATTTAGCCTTTACACTACCGAAATATGTCACGACAAGTCTGTACATGTTAATTAGACCGTCACAAAAATTTCATTTACGTGATGCAAGTCGTTGCAAAAAATTATTAAGGCTGTTGAAAAGAAGAGATGACTTGTACAATTTGTAAAATACAAAACTAACCATATGTGGCGCACTAATCGTCGCACCAAACCCAATGCTCTGTGGCGAGTCCATATACGGTGACCCTGTGGTGAAATCACCCCTGTCCACGGATAGGAGTGCCTTCTTCACATTTTCGCTTAAAAAATTTCATATTAATTATTTGTTGAGAATAATTCTTATAAGCAACAACCTTTTGAATGTTCCACATCCTAGAATTATAGTTAATTTATTGTTCCGTAATGATATTCAGTGTTCATTCATATGCAAAAGTTCATTGGTTTGGAATCGATATATTTCACCCTATCCTTGAAGAAGGACAATCTTATGTTCTTAACCATATCTATGAAATTCTTATTTCAACAATGTAATTATATTGAAGACTGTACTATTATTCTCCTGCTAATAAAATAAAATGTTTGAATTTGTTAAAAATACCTTTGTTAAAAATAAATGAAATAACAAGTTATCATAAAGTGCACATTTGGAATTCAATCTTATTTGGAAAACGTTCGTATATTTCCCTTGCGTTTCGTACAATGCGTTTTTCAAAACATACTTGCCAGATTTTCCACCAATTGAATCTGCGCTTTGGGAAAAGAGTTGTAGAAACTCATCTCGGAACTTCGGCTGCTTAGAGATCTTGGGCAGGAGTATAATTGCGCTGCAGCCGGAGTGGCAGCGAGAATATTTAATACAGCTGCAAAAATAAGTCTTGTCGTGATTTGTATTGTAGAAGTGGTTTTAACCTGATATTCTGAAATAAGTTTATAATGCTTTATCATAACGAAAAAAGTAAATATTGAGTTAAAGTATGTTAAACTTTCATTATGCCCACTAAAGAAAAAAACCTATGGAAAATAATATCAGCTGTTTTAGTAAAATTTGAACAAGTCAAAATTTGGCATTTGGTAGATTAAAGATCTTTCAAAATGTATTTTGGCTTTTGATTTAACTGCGATGCAAGTATAAATATTTCTCCATTGCTCCGAAGCAGGTAATTTATATAAAAAATATCTTGCTTAGCTAAACTACCTGTTGTTAAATAAGTTTTAATAATGTTTTTAGCAGTGACTTTCCCAATTTCATGTGCATTGAATTGCAACAATAACTAATGAAAGAATATTGTAAACAAAATTTAAAATGTTACCAAATATGGGATACATAGTGAAAAATATCAAAATTGAATAATAATTATGAATTAATTCTAGCTGTTTTAGTAAACTCAGAATATTATTTTGAACAAAACAATGACATTCACTGGACCAAAACTGGCTCTCCAGACCAAAGCTCAAAGATATAAACAACAATGGCCAGTTAAGCAATCAAAATTAGTTATCGCGAAACTGCTTCGAAAAACAAACTATTGGTTCAATCAGACCTAAGGACGTGTCGAACAATCCAGAATAACCTAAGAAAATAAATTCTAGGCTAAACGTTAGCTGAGACTTAGTATTTACACAATCCCCTTCTGGCAAAATACTTATAAACACGCAAAGCATAAACAGCACGTGTTTTCTTCTATGTTTGATTTGATCGAAAGACATGTTGTCTTTTTGTTTTGTTTCTTTCTCTGGATATGAAAAATAAACCATTTTATAAAAGACCAGTAAATATAAATAATGAATAAGTAATTATTGTTATTTTGCAGGAAAATATTAACCATATACCTGACGTCAATCCTTGACATTAGTGGCGCGTTCCATAGGAGCAAAAATTGCTCATATGTATATTTGCATATTTTTTAAACGTATTGCACTTTATTTGCACAGAGGCATACAAACTGCACATTAGACTCCACACTTAGACAATGTGTCTTACTTCATCTGTTTCTGCTTTGCTGAACTTCCATTGTAAGCAATCAAAAGGTTGTTAGCAAAAATTTTAATATTTCCCCGTTTTCGTAGGGAATGGGTAAAACCCCCCCGGTAAACCCCCCCCCCGCTCGCCATTTTTGCCATAACTTTTTACTGGAACCTTCTAGAAGGATGAGTAATAGCTTAAATGGAAGCTAAGACTTTGGGCTACAAATCGGTATATTACTTGCCACATCTCGATTCAAGATTCTCGAGATTTAATTATTTTTGTCTCAAAATTTCGAATTTTCAAAAAAAGTTGAGACAAAAATAATTAAATCTCGAGAATCTTGAATCGAGATGTGGCAAGTAATATACCGATTTGTAGCCCAGAGTCTTAGCTTCCATTTAAGCTATTACTCATCCTTCTAGAAGGTTCCAGTAAAAAGTTATGGCAAAAATGGCGAGCGGGGGGGTTTACCGGGGGGGGGTTTACCTAGACTCGTTTTCGTACAAAGCATCGTTTTCTCCTCTGTTTATATCTTAGCATAATAAATTTTGTTCTAGCAATAAAGGTATTTCCTTAATTTTATTTATAAATGGCGATATTGATTCAAAAAGTAACTATTACTGAACACAAAATGTTTACTAAACTGAAAAAATCGAGAAACAATGGTTAATGATTCAAAAAAGCCCATACAAAGTCAAACTTAAACAACTGTGGCTGATAATTTAAAATGCACATAATTACAGTTTCATGTAACGATACACTGTTTTGAGCGAGAATTTCATTTGGGAAAATAAACCTTTTCCTTTTTTCTCCAGATCTCTGGAATAATTGGAGTCAGGTTATCTTCACCGCTGCTCTCAGGAAACTCGACCCGAATTTGAGCTTTGTAAACCACTGATTTTCTTCGGCCGGAATAGTCTGTATTGACGGCTGGTTCCATAAATTGTGCTTGAACGCGCGTTCTTAGATTCCTCTGTACCTTGGAGAAGAGCGACTTCCAATTGTCTTTCTAGAAAAAATTTCTCTACATTTGTATTCAAATTATGTTCATAGTTTATAACATTTTCGTAAGATTACTTTTCTGAAAGGTTTTACATAAAATAGAGTTATAAAATGCTTAGTAGTAAAGTAAACACAAGAGATATCAGGTTTTTTGAAATCTTATTCGTCTTTCAAATTCGTTAACTAAACTCGTGTTTATTCCTTTTTAATATGTTCATTCTTATTATTAATTCACATTGTTTTCCCAGTTAGCTTCCCACAAAAATCTCACCATATTTTTCACCAAAAGTCGTAAAGGTCTGATTGACAAGCCCTAACTTTACGGCTAGACCCAAACATTGTCTCAGATTAGGGGCGAAACAATGTTTATCGATTATCAAAAATTTTCACTCCAATTTTTTCTCTTTATATCGTTAAAAACGCTTTAACAATTAGTAAAAAAAAGTTAATAAAATTTTTTATTAGAGGTTATACGGTATTCCAAATACTTACTTCAGTAGGGTGACTCATAGGCCAGACCATATCTAAAATAAGACACTTGTTGAATGCCATTTTTATTGTTCTGTATTCTTACCATCCTTAGCCGTCAACAAAATGTGTGCACCGCATTTTGGTATACCAAGTAAATCTCTCGGACATTCATAAAGGCGCTTCAGCTCGGCCAGTTTCACGTCTCCTGTGTCCACGCATTCGACCATGACCATTGGTATTTTATCTGCGCTCATGGATTTGCCGACGATAATGCCTCGCTGAAATTCATCGGGACCCTCGAGCAAGCAAGCCCAGTTTTGCTGGATAATTCTGATTTTCTTCGGATTGTAAAAGTTATCTGCTGCCGGCATTTCGAAAAGTTTTCTGAAAATTTCAGACAATTGATTGATGAAAATTGTAGTAACTCTATTACCGCATTGCGAGAAAAACAGTATAAACGAGAGTGGCGGCGAAGCGGCCTTCGCCGCGAAATCTTTGCGGCGAATTTCACAAAAATTTTGCATTTTTACCCCTTACCTATGGGGCAACCCATGGGGGACAACAATTCCTAAAAATTTGAATTCAGCACAAAAGACTTCACAAGATACAAGTATCATTAAAAATTTAAAAAATTTTTATTTTTACTCCCAGAGTACACCTACCTCAAAAATAACATTTTTCTAGATTCAGGACCTCTTAAAACCCCGGGTACAACAAATCCCCTTGCCAAAATGATTTAACCCGCTCGGAACCGAACCTTCCTAAAATATCTGGTGTGTAGCCTAACGACTTAGCACTCACCCACAGAGCCAGACAGCTAGAAAAATAGTGTGTGCAACTTTGATTAACCATAACGTTCGATCACTCACATAAGAGAGTCCTTGATGTATTTTCGCTGTTTTCTCGCCTTCACATCATCGAAAAGAACGAAAATACCATCCGCCGGGGTATGCGTATCGAACAACTGAATATCGAAAATTCTCTCCTTGACAGCAGATGCTTCGATGAAAGTAGGATAGGTCAGTGGAGTGTTTACGCACTTGTATATCGCGTTCATGTGTTTTGAGGGCCATTTGTCTTTCAATCTACCGATAAGGACCTCATTGTTGGTTTCGTCTAAAAAGTAAAAATGTTAGTTTACGACTAACAAAAATATTCTAATTACAATGCCAGAGCTAAACCACAAGAAGGGAAAATTCGTGGCCTTCGCCGCGGCAGAAAAGAAGGTCGTGAAAGCTTCTAGAACATTCTGGAAGGTTCAGTGGAAAATTTGGACCCCGGATTAGGACTCAGCGGGGTCTATTAGCTATATAGGGACAAAAATTTGGGCTCGTAACTAAGAAAGTACTTGAAACTACAAAAAGTGTCAAAAATGACTTTTTGTGAAAAAAAGTGTTTTTTGTATGCTGCGCAAAAAAGTGTTTACAGATTCCTTCTTAGAATTCCCAGAGGAGCATTTTGAGCTATCATGCGTCCCAAAAGGAGCGGATCCCGAAAAGCCCCTCCCCCCGGGGGTCCATATGGCCAACATCCATATGGTCCACATCCATCCTGCGATATAGGTTAGAGTGGATAAAATGAGCGTAATGATGACATTACGTTGGAAATACGTTATTCAATACCTATACCATATTGGCAAATGAATAAGGATGGTGAAAGGGAAACATTCTCTAGGCTAGCATTGACCACTAAAATTACAACGTACTGCAGGTTTTAAAGACCCATTTCATGCGCCAAAATACATAAACATAATAAATACCAAATGTAATCTGGAAGGAGTCCTTGTAGTATATCCGAAGGTTTCCTATGAGCGCCTTTGGATCCAAATCGGAAATAGGATGCAGTGGAAGGTCGCCATCTTCTTTTATTTTCTTAACCAGCTCATGGATAGGCATTAGTGTGCCATCTCTCAAAGTTGTGAATATTCGGTCCCCATAGATCGAGATAATGGTAGCTTCATTGCTGAGTGTTTCTTGCCCGTGTTGCTAAAATGAAATAAAATATACTAAAGGCAATATTGAGAAAATGACAAAATTGTAACACACTGTTATTTGAGAGTATTAAATAAACTTGAATGTGACTAATGGAGATGTACTTATGCCTCATGCGGGTGTGTCGTCTCTTATTTTTAAATTTTTATTTTTGCTTACAAATGCATCTTCCCATGGCATGTCGATCGTCTGCAGATTAGAGTCCGCTGAAATTACTCCATTAGTTAATGTTTCCTACAAATTTAGTCAAGAGGTGGTGGATGTTATGCCAACTATTTTATTCGAACCTTTTGAAAAAATTGTACAAGACTTATACTAAACAAATCCTGTTGTTTGGTATAACTCGGTGAGCTAAATAAAACAACGTTGGACTTACCTACAAATTTTATCACCTCCCCATTGACTTCAAACAACTGCCAGGCTGCAATAAATATTTGCCTAAATTTTTAGAATTTATTGTTGAATTAAAAACATTAAACGCACAATGGAGCCTTCTCACTTGTACAAAACACGTAATTGAGCTGTAATAGAACTCGTTTACAAAACCAAATATTTAGTTAAATATTACCCCCACCATTTACTCACTTACCCCGACATGTGAAGTTGAGCAATCTTGGCTTAAATTGAGCGGCATGTGATATTTTCGCGCGTAATTGGTACACAATTCCGCATATGTCAAAGCTCCGCCGCTATCAACGAAACAACTAACTATGCGCCGGAGAATTGTCTGTAATACAGCAGATAATAAATATTTAAGAGGACTGTACATTTTCACTAAAGAATAGGGAAACGAGTAGTATATACTAAAGGCAAGATTGGGAAGTCGACAAAATGTGTGGAAGCACACTAAGTTGTTTAAAAATATTAAACAAACTAGAATGTGACTAGAACAGTAAAATTGGATGCGGCTGTTGGGTCTGTTAGTTTTCATGATATGATCCGCTCCTAACATTTTTGAGTTTTAGAAAACTTTATTAACATAAATACCACATGCATATTTAAAAATAACATACCGATCTCTTTTTATCTTCTGAGTTATCGTTGAATATAAACGACCAGAAGCTGTCCTCAGGTCTAATATGACCTGTGAACTCATCAGTAGTTCTTGGCCCGGATCGTGGAGGCGTGCACTGCGTCGCGAAAAATGACATACGTTGTCCTAAAGTACAGCTCGTATTAATGGTTTGGAATGAAAGGTAAAGCAATGTATCGCTGACGACTTATTATAATTGCAATTAGGTTAAAACCCAAATTCATTTATTCAATCTATATGAAAGTAATATTACACACATTAATTACCAGACAAACTGTTTGTAATCGAAATTATGCGCAAGCAAATTGGAGACAAACAAATTAAGACACTAAAATACGTACCCAAAGTTTTCTACTAACGGATAGGGTGTATGTTTCAGAGGTGGCAAGAGGAAGCGCACAAAAACAGCAAATTGTTTAGAGAAATAATATAGGAGGTGATATGTTAATTTAAATACGAAAAAAGATAACAGATATTATGTGTATCGCTTGGGTCAGCGGGTTAACTCAAATGATGGCAATCTTGAAGGAACTTTAATTTAGTTATATTGACACTTGATAAATATAACTGAATGGATGGACCAAACAGAAGTGCCATATCAAATGAAAGGATGGATCAAAGAGAATCTTTCGCTAGGCCGGTTGATGGAAGCAAATAAAGACAACGGTTCAGTGGGAAATAACGTTAGTGAAATATATGTGTGTGTGCATATATTAAAGAAAACAAAATTGTTTGTTAGTAGAAGACTGGTAAAGAAAAAAATGGAACAGAATTTAATTAAATTATTGACGGCTCACACAAGCCATTGATGAAAACAAATTTTAAAACGGTAACAAGTTATGCACTCATTGGATTTTCGATTTCCCAAATTTGGGATTTGATGGGAAAACAATAAAAAGGAAAATTTGGTATGAAAAGCGCTTTTGGTACAAGAAAGACTTATTCTGTTAATGAAAGTACGTATGGAATTAGGATATTTTTGGTTTGTGATCGATATAAGCAAACATATAATAATGGAATAAATTAGTGATATCGTTGCAGACTATCGATCCCACCACTGGATGGATGTGAATTAATGTCTGCATTTATATTGAAGTATTGACATCGCCGTCCCTAGACAATATTTGATTAAAAATACCGTTCAAAGGGCATTGATTTACAAATAAAAAGGCATCATTAGTTGCTGGTGATATTAGGATGCGATATGCTGCATATATCGCGTCAGAGATGCAGCTATATCCTCTGTAAGCGACAATGCAGTATTATGTTCAAATTCAAGTCACAAATTTTCTCAATATGAAATAATCAAGTCCCTGATGTTCTTCTGGACACATTTCTTCATCTTTCTCGAACTGATTCTTTTTGAAAAATGCCAATGACGGTTCATTAAAATCCAGAACTGTACACATTATTTTTTCCATGGAGGTTCTGAAGAATTTTGTTGTTAGGCATCATACATTGACAAAAATAAGTGAAACCTTCTTGCTAATTCTTCAAGCATGAGCAATAAAGCACTTCCTAGTCCACAATTTTGAAATTCCGGCTCGAATTGGATTTCATAACTGAAATTTGATAACCATTAATTTTAGAGTTTGACTTAAATTATTTTAAATCTCGTGAATTTGGATAATATGGAGCAGATTTGTAGAAAACTACGATTATGTATCGACTATATAGAATTCGTCGAGCTGTCGAATATTATGCAAAATCCTTTCCCAGTATTTGTCTTGTCCCAAGCTCATATAGCTAAGAATAAAAATAAAATATATCCAATTTTTAGCATACCAATAGAGAACTGCATGGCCATTTTCTACTACGTATCTGTAGTGAACGTATCCTACGGATCGAATGGGCTCTGAGTTTGCTTGCAAAATGAGAAAACGTGCGGTAGTCGATTCTAATTCCTGTTTTTTGGCATGCGAGTCGTAGCCCCATTGCGAACGAACGTACCTTAAAACCAGAATAATGTTAATCGCTTAAACTTCTTATATTAGAAATAAAAATTGTATATTTCCAGGAGAATTCGGCCTATTTCTATATTATATATTATACTTTCCATATTTTGAAAATTTTATCATCAGTTGTATCGTCATACAATAATACACTGCCATTATATTTCAATTGGTTATTTTATAGATACTGACAATTCTCTACAAATCACAAAATTTAGTGTTACTCTTTGGGTGTTATAAATTTTAATTCAAACCCGTTGGCTAGAATATGTTAACTTACTTACTTACTAGAAAACTTACATATCCCTCATATTTCGCTGAAATAAATCAAAAATCCAGTCGGTTTGTTCCTTCGGCAGATGAGTGGACCATGAACAAAGAAGCTCCACGGGAATTCTAAAGTACTACCTGGATATAATCAATTATAATTTCATGTTCTTGACTATTTAATTTCTTAACTTATGAGATTTTACTGTGACTTAAAAGGTAGACTATGCATTTGTTGAACAAACATTTGTTGGTGTCGGTTATTTGGGCTGCATTTCATTTGTAATTATTGCCTGTTAGTCAACTACCGTATTTTCTCTAATTTAGCCCCCCTATAATTAACCCCCTAGAGAAAGAGAAATAGTGTGTAAAAGTGAGAGGTTAGAGAAAAATTTTGCCCGAATTTGGGGGATTGAAATAATTAAAGCCCGGGGGCTTAATTAGAGAAAATACGGTATTTGCACAAAATTTCTTATTTTAAGACCGAAGCCACCATTTTTTCTTCGCTGTACCTTTTAAAAGGACGTCGACAAAAAAAGTAACTAAATCCAATGTAGCCAAAAAAGTGCCATTCCTATTATTATCACTTTTGGTAGCAATAATCAAACACAAATTCGTTCAAAGTATTGACTCATAAAAATATAACTCCCGCCAAATTGTCAAAATTCCTAAAATATTTTTATGTTCAAACCATAGAATCGTATGAATGTTTAGGTTTGAAATTTCACTTACCCATTCTTGCTCAATATTACGTTGGATTTCATGTTTACGCATAATTCTGATTTACAAGCATTACTACATAATTCAGAGCATAAAGAGCTAAGCCAAAATAACGTAGTGTCACTTGTGATTTTATTGGCCTTACGAATAAGTTTCTTTGCACCGTTCTCGGATTTCATCTAAGCGTTTAATTATACTCAAACACTTTTCTGAATTGAAGATATTTAAGTAACTGCTTACTGAATAAAAATGGCAAAGAACAAAATGATTCCAATTTTATTATATGTATTCTATAATTGAGCAAATGAACAATTAAATAGTTTCTTTCGGGTAAGAGCTAACATCCCAAAGAAGAGTCCTAGAAGGGCGAAGTACAAAATTAATGAAACAATTTAAAGCAAAATTAATCACATAAAGAATATCACACATACAAAAACGACTTAATTTTAATGCCTAGTGCATAACTGTGTTATAGTGCACGATCACATGTTGAAGCTTTCACCGCATCCGCAAGTGCCTTTGATGTTCGGATTGCGGAACACGAACTCGGACGATAGTCTCGACTCGACAAAATCCATTTCTGAACCCAAAAGTGAGAATTGTGCTTTCGAATCGACCCAAATCCTCACGCCGTCCTAAAGTTGAAATATAAATTGATCAATAAAATAAAGCTAAGTTAAAGATTGATTTTTAAATTACGTTGCTAGATGCTATATGCGCAACAAATTAAATTCAAAGTTTTGTTAGCCAACCCTAAATTAGTCTGTGTAGGAGAATTCGATTAGTAAAAATATAGCAATCATATCTTTATTAGAAAAATTTATCTTACCTGTACGACTTCCTCGTCGAACTTGCCTTTTGAGTCGGCATAATCAAGTGTGTAGGTATAGCCATTGCATCCTCTTTGCTGAACGCCAATCTAAATTTATAATTAAAAATAATAATAAAAACTATTCTTAAATTGATTAAAAAACACTTAACCAACCGAAGGTCAAGGTTGACTTTTGTTTCAACAAAGGAGGTATTTGGCAAAAATTTTATGCGACTACGTTTTTCTGGAAATGTTTTACTTACTGTATTCTGAATACCAATTCAAAGGCGAATACTTAGGTTCCACTGCTAGAGTAGTCGTTTATAGAACTATAACTTTAAACTGATATGCCTAAGAAGAACTTCTAAATGATAGTTCTTCAAATGTGTTCTTCCTCCGACTTGACAAGTAACTCAAGGTTTACATTTGGAGCGCTATTCAATTCGTATTTTAACTAGCCTTGAGTCCAGCCGTTTCAGGTTTTTCTGCAAGGAGTTCTTTGGCGCGTGCTATTGCTTGAGGGCTCAATGTGATTGCCTGTTTGCTAGAAGCCAATCGTAGTCTCGAATTGTCTTTTACCACTTTGGTTGAAGCCAATATTAGTCGACTTAGCTTCATTAATAATTCAACATATATACTGACCAATATAACGCAGTGTTTTCTGAAAATAAAAGTAGAATTTTATATTGCATTAAAATAAGTGTGTTCATTCTAGCCCCGACAATAAAAGAGCTAAATGGCTAATTGAAAATTGACAAATAATAGATAGTTTTGGCTCATCAAAATTTACAGTATTGAAACAAGAGCAGGATTGTTCACTTGTCCCTGTTAAAATCGTGAAGTGTTTAAAGTCACAAATGCAAGCACTTCTCCATCAAAGTTTCCAAAATTGAAATATATATTTGATCGATGATAACAAACAAAATACAAACAAATACAAATTAATTTTATCGAGCATATAAACAAATTACAGAAAATCTCAAAGTCAACATTTTAAACACATTCCATCTCAGATCGTTAATTTAAATTAATCGAAATAGAACAAATTAATAAATTTAAAGAGCAGGAAAATCATCATTAAAGAGCTGAAAATTATTTCGATTTTGTTGATAAGTACTTCTGGGCGCTTGTGTTTGGTGTTGCCGAATGTTACTCTGGTGACCACGTCCGCCACGTCGTCTGCCTCGTTGCGGTGGCTAAAAGTTATTATATCTGGACATATAATATAGCGGAAAATGCATAGCGGAAAATTCTAAATTATTTATGATTTAAAATTTTATTTAAACACGCAAAGAAATATCTAAAAGTGACACCTAAGTATGTTACATGGCAACATACATTTTTTATTACATATTTTCAAATATATTTTAGCATTGTTATGCCTTTTTATTACTAAAACAAACCCATTTAGAAAAAAAAATTCTACAACGTAGAAAGTGGAAGGTAAAAATAACTAATAAAAAGTAGTACTGCACTGAGACAATGGAGTTAAATATCTTGCAGCTAAAAGAACACTACCAAATCTAAATTCCTTTGTGGTCGATCACTGTGCGTCTGATTATGTCCAACCTGGCTTCGGCGAAGTTCCAAACTCGAATTTTCTGTTGTTCGATTATTCTAAAATTACTTTAATTTATATATTATCTTTGCTCGGAATATTCTGTTTTTCGACTTTTTGCACTACTATTAATAAAATCAACATCATTTTAAATAGTTCGAGATACCAAGTCTCAAACACAGCAAAGTAAAACTTACTGCATCATTGCTACGTCGTATCTTTTGCCCCCTATTTTGCTGCCGAACATCATTATGCGTGTATCCAGAATTAGGATACGACTGAAACTTGCAGATAATGAAAAGATGTATCATTATATAAATTTAACATAACATTGATTATCAAATATTGAGAGCTTTCCTTATAAAAAGTGCATCCTCAAATATAATAAAAATACCCGGTCGTGACGCTGATTTTCGTTTCTTCTACAGCTCTCTGGAGCACATGAAGGAACTTCAGTGTTCGAATAAACTGTTCGGGTAGGTTTCGTCCGTCCGCTATTCTGAAATATGGGCTATTGTGAAATTATGAGATTTTAACGGGATACGCAGTATTTAACAATTTCCCATTTTTATTTTAGTCCGACTAAAATCTAAAAATTTTGTGCAGTGATTACCAAAACTCAAAATTATGAGTTTATGTACAACCTTATACTGCTTAGAATTCTCTAAAGCTTTGAGATTAAAGCATATGCAACATTTTTAATGCTTTCAGTTTTAACAAAACCCAATACTTCAAACTTTACAAGCTTACATGTTGTGTGTCAGTTTTTGCAGCAATATTATCCCGCCCAAAAGCCGAAATGCAAGGCTTTTCCTCCAATTTCATTTCACTCATTGTGGAGTGCAAAAACTTCGGGTTATTCTAAAAGTTGTTTAGTTACTAAACATGTTTAATAGTTAAATAAGGTGTGCAACAATTACCTTGGTCTTTTGAAACGGCTCGAATTTTGGGTAATCGTTGGCAATCGATTTTCCGTCTTTGCGTAGTGACAACTATATTCTGATAGTTTAATTTATAATTTAGAAATTGTGAATATAGCATCGGTGAATCAGCAAGACCAGAAAAGCCAATATCAACGACCCAAATTAAACTTAATGAATGGGCTGACTTTCCGAAGCTTTGTTTGAAAAATTAAATTTACCTTAGCAGCTTTCCATTTCTCAACGAGTTTGTCCACACTCCCACCAAAAAATCGGCAATTCTTGTTATTTAATATTAGGAAGCCACCTTCGTAAGGGATCTGATCAGCAAGCAAAATTTTCGAGCCGAACGGAGTATCTCCGCTGAAAAAGACTGATTAGAAATATTTCCTGGAATGAATCACCCAATTTCTTCGTACAATAAAAAACTTCAGGACAAAATAGAAATGCCAATATTTTTACAAACTCTGTTAACTTTTAAAATTTGACCTCGCATCCCTTTATACTTCCGTACTTTACTAGTTCGTGATAAATATATGACCTCTTTTTAATTATTGACTTAATTCTAAGCTTGTTTATAGTGCATACCTTATAGAATTCAGGGACTGGTCAATTTGGATCCCTTCGATAGCGGAAAACCCGTCTGTTAGAGATATTTTGCAGACGCCATTGTTCCCATAGTGCTCAGAGATCTTTGGAAAGGAAACATTGCGCCATTTTGATAACTGAAGAACTAATGGGCCAGATAGTTCACCCTTCTTCCTATCCAATCGATCAGCGATTGAAGGCATTCCAAAATCCTTGATGTCTATCTAAATATTATATCTTTAGATAATTTTACAATTCATAAAACGATGTTTTCAAATTTTGAGCCAAATTTAACACACATATTAAAGCTAAGAGGATAGTACGGTTTAACGTCACCAGAAGCAAGAACCCGAAAAAATTTTTTCGCTTTTTAGGAAAGCATATTTTTAGGGGTAATTCGATGTGCTGAGAGCGAATTTGAGGTAAGTCCTGAGGCGATTTTTGATTAGTTTTGGTCAAATAAAGCACGAATTCGAACTTTTCCCCAAGAGATACTGAAAAATGGCTCGAATTGGTGCATTATATGACCAAAACTAACCAAAAATCGCCTCAGAACCCAAAATTTACCTCAAATTCGCCCTCAGCACATCGAATTACCCCTAAAAAGTGCTTTTCTAAAAAGCGAAAAAAATTTCGGATTCTTGCTGTTGGTGACGTTAAACTGTACTAGTCTCTTAGCTTTAATATGTGTGTTAAATTTGGCTCAATAAGGGATAAACCGCGAAAAATTTTTGGCAGGTTGCGATTTTATTATACAAAACTGCGAGCTGGTTCAAAAAATAGTTTCGAAAAATTTCCAAAATTTTCGATCTTCTGCAAAACCGATAATATTTTTGACAATTTTCAAATGACATAGTATAAAATTTCAGTATATTTTCAACGTTCAACCGCAATCTCCTGGAGGTATAACGGTTATGATACTTTTTAAACCGTACGAACTCTGAATAAAATTTCTAAAAACTTACATCCACAAGCATGTTCTTGGCCTCTTCTAAATTGCAGTTAGGATCGTCTTCGAGGATTTGTTGTAGCTTAACCGGATCGACGACCCATCCCATTGTTTGCAACTTCTTTACCATGTCGTTGTTCATTGTATTGTTATTCTGCAAAACAGAACGACTCTTATACTTGAAACAATATTTTAAACATACTTTTGAATGTATCGTTTGATTCTTACATTTGGCGAAGCGATCCATACGCCTGCCAAACCAAAATCCGACCAGGGGGCCCACGTTTAGAGACAACCCAAGAGTTGCAGGATGGCGTCGCGAAGAACCCTAACCGCTGATTCAAGAATGTTTATTCCGCAAATTTTTAGCGAGGTGTGGCAAGCGCATAGAAAAAAGAAAGCACGATGAGGTGTGCATTCCATCGCAATGCGCCAGAAGGCATACCGAATCCTCACTGATTCACTCTTGAAGCGATATTTAACTTATTTTTGGCTTTTTCGGCCGTTTTGGGGCATTTTCCGGAAAACTGCCTTAACGTCACCAACCCGTGCCTTAACGTTAAAAAGTCGTCGCCAATCTCAAAAATTCATAGTAACTCGGACTCCACTTTATAATATAGATATTAAAGAACACCATAGCAGGCATTCTTAATGTCATTACCTTTTAAACATCAAATTTTGAATTGACACTGAATTTTCCGACACCTAGTTTTTTCCATACCCGTACAAACTGGTACGCCCCCAAATAGGAGACGTCAGATTGGGTCTACCCCAAAATGGTAACCGTATAAATGGATCATACCCAAATAGGAGTCCCAACAAAGGAGTTCCCAAAAAGCGTAACTTCCCCAAGTGTTTTATCTGTTCCAAATATTCCCTATTTCATCAGATTTTCATCAAATTTTGGCGAACGCCAAAATCGGAGAAGGTAGGCGAAATGTAGCCAACTCGCCAAAATTACAATAAGTTACTTTTGGTGCATGACTAAATCAATCTGCAATAAATCATAAAAACTGCAAAAATAAAAATTACGCCAATTTGAGTATTCAAGGCAGTTTCTTTGCATACTAAGTTTCGTTCATACTAAAATTCGTTCACTCTGTTAATTATTAATTTGAAAGATCAAAAATGTGTTTGTGATGTCTAATAATCCATTACTCTGTGTAATTGCCACTTTATCCAATGAATTTGTTTTATTAGCAAAATTGAAAATAGAACAAATTAGGACAAGAAGCGGATCATATATCTTAAATCAGTTATCTCTTTCAGTAATAAATTTTAAATTATCGCGTATTACATTTCAACAAAAAGCACAAACATTAAATTCGAGGCGACAACTTCCGCGCTCTTTAATGACAAGAAATCGTCAAACAATCCTTATAATATTGCGACGGCAGTCAAAATTATAAAACATTTAAGTTCATTTCAAGGCAAATATGAGGAAGATTATTTTGGAAAGGAGCAATTTACAGATTTATAGCAGGAACCTGACAAAATGGTCGCATGTGGAATGTAATCGTATGTAGGATGTTTTGCATAACAGTTTCCATATGACTAAAATGCTCGGTAAAACATTAAAATTTTGTAAAAAATGGCAAAATATGATGCAAGATAAATTATGACCAATTGTCGGATGCGTTTCATTTTGGGCAACTCCGCTTATAAAGAGAATCGAATGAGCCTAATTATTAGGATCACTTTTAGAAACAAACATTGGAAATGTAGAAAAGGAATTGAAATAGTTTGGCAATTGATACATGCACGTAGAATAGAATTGAGTGATATCAAACCTGGAAGAATGAAATTTAGACAATGAGAATGCAAAATACATAAACTATTAGTTATCATTTTTCAAATTCTATTGTAGAAAAGAAAAATTTAGAATAGTTTGTTAAATTCAGCGTAGTTGTTTAACATTTTGACTATACAAAATTTAGAATTTCATCGTTTCCTTTGTGATATCACTCGCTGGAATTTTCGTAAAACATAAGTAAAAGTTATATAAGAGAGAAAATAACCGGAGCACCAGACAAGGCCTTGATGAGCAAATTTATGCCTTTGGGAACCATGAAAATTAATAAAACATTCCTGATCCTATTCTCATCTCGGATTAAATTCCCACATAAATCCAAGCTGGTAACTAAAATTATATAATTTCTATATTTTCACCTTCTACACTTTTCATGTCGCCCAGGCCCAAGTATCAGGAGTTCTTTAGAAGGCTCATGTATCATAATGAAAAAATAAAACATAACCAAATTATTACTTTATTTGTTCTGACTTAGTGCCAGCTGTTGGAATTCTTGTCGTATAGTAGTCAAAATCTCCTGCTTAGCCTTTGCCAACTCCGCTAACCATTCACATTTGAATCGTTCAAAGTCGGCTAAAGTAACGGGTTGTTGAGACAAAGAGAGTCCTCCTACATTGTTACCATTTGGCACAGTCGAAGATGAAGCGGACATTGGCTTTGAGGTGGCTTCTTCTTGGCTAGATAGTGATGATCCGCTTGGTACTCTGAAATAAATGCTGAAGTTGCAAAGTCTTTACAAGCTTTAGAATAAAATAGGCATATCTTGTGATTGGCCTGCACTGTAAATTTCTTTTCTATGTTATATTGGGTTGTAGTTTCGTGAATGCGCTTCTCCGTCACGGCACAAATTAATCCTATCCACATTACTGTATTCAATTGTGGAACTTTATTTGACACTATTTTATTGTATAGTCGCTTGGATGAGCAATAAATTCATTCATTTGTATATCATTTTTCAGGCGGCACATTCTGTCTAATTTTATTTTGAATAATACATACACACAAATCCTTAGTGACTAGTTAAAATCGTACCCCGATTAGTCGCATAGGACCGCTCCAGGTAAAAAGTACAATTTGTCGAGTTATGCGATTTAGCAAGATATGGTCCAAAAATTGGCGAAATTTTAGGGTGTTGACACATTTTTTACCTTTTTAGAAAAAAAACACAAATTACACGTTTTTTCGCTGGGATTATCGAGTTTCGCCTATATGTCAGACGAAAGAGATTTAAAGTGGGAATAATCCGAAGAATGGCTCAAAAGTATATAATTTTCATACAGAAAATCGTAAAAAATTTCCTGAGATAAGAACTTTTAAGGCTTAAGGAAAACACAAAAAGCTATATTCACGGCTCGAAAAGATTGATCCAATAATTATGTTTAATTTTTAATAATGATCGGAAGGTGCAATATAAAATATTTAAAGTGGCAAATACTCACTTTCTATGCACTCTAGGAGAATCAGTCGTAGTATTAGTCGAAGTTGAAGGATTATTGCTAACGGCATTCACGGCTTTTTGCCATGGTTTAAATGCATTTCCTCCATTACTTGTCTCGATACCTTAATAACATACCTTAAGTCATTAATCAATATAATATATTTTAGAATGTTATTGTTGCATAGCAAAGTTATAAAATAAAATAAAAACCGATTTTAAAAGCAACAAAAGTAATTATATCCTACGCATTATTAGATATCGTGCAAGAGATAGCAAAAAATTATTTTGAGCTTTTGGATACAATTTTCCACCTACTTTAGACCTGATACAGTCGCCTCTATTTATATCCACGTTCTCGGGACCGGACAAAATCGTCGTTATAAAAACATCTTTTTTCATCGTCGTTATATGTATAGAATCGTTATATAGGGAGTCGTTATAAAGCGAGGCGACTGTATTATGGTCAGTTATTTTCACATTTTAATAGTTACAAAAATTCCATCTCATGAACGCGCTAAATTTTATTGTTTCAAAAAATATATTCATAAGTACATACCATTGGCAACGCTATTAGTCGAATTGACTTCTTTTGCATCGGCTCCATTACCTGCATTTTTCCTCCTGTTGATAGTCGAAGCCAATTCGCTCAAGAAGTCCGAGTGTCCCAGGCCATTTGTGCTGCTGATTGTGCTAGTCTTGCTGCTCACAGTACTGCTCCCGCCACTGCTAATACCGGTGTCCGCTGACGAACTAGAGGTTCGCTGATTGTTCGTCGCAGCATTTGCATTGTTATTGCTAACCTGTAAAAAGTAATGTGAGTGTACTTATTAATATAATTGACTAAAGGTTTTTACCTTTCTCAGTTGAGTTTGCTTCAGTTGATCGGCAAGGCTTGCTGGTTTTGACGCTGAGCCCAAACCTTTGAGAGAGCCCGGTGGTGGCGGCGGTGGAGGAGGAGCACTGCTTGATATCGGTGGAATCATTCCTGTGGATGGAAGTGGAGGTGCTGGTGGTGCACTTGACTGAGACGGAGCCGTATTTTGCGGTTGCTGCTGATTTATGGCATGACCGTTGGAATTTAATGTGGCCTGAAATTTGTGAGAATCAAAATTATCGAGATTGTAGAGAATTAAAATCTTTTTCTAGGTGACTCTCCGAGGGCTCAAATAAAACCTACAGTTTTGAAAATTCAGGTCATGACTACGGCCTATTTAAAAAAATGGCTCAATAACACGATGTTTAAGCAAAACGAATTAAATTTAAACTTACTGAAGCATAAATATTTTGAGAGGGAATTGGACCGGATGAATTTGAGCTATTGCTAGAAGCCTGTGATGCTCTTCTTTGGATATTCGCATTCTGCAAGCCAATTTGGTGCTGAGATAAGTGATGACCGCCGTTGTGATTAGCTAAAGCGGCTGATGTGTTCATATTGTGCACTGCATTGGTGGAGTAACTCGATTTCCTGAAAATATTACGATATATGTTATAATGTGTTGATAGTAAAAGAGAAACATTAGCAGTAAAGTTTATTTTTGGAATATACATTTTAATTTATGAATAACCATATTATAAATCATTATAATATAAATAATGAAATAATTTATCTTGAGCTCATTTAGATATTATTTACTGGGAAAATAAACCATGGGAAAATTAATTCAATAAACGAAACATTTTTTAATACAAGTTATGATCAAATCCCTGGTCTTTGATCTTTCTTTTTTACATTCCGTATACTTGAAAGGCTCATATCTCACTTAATTTACATTTTCTAACGTCGACAGCGCCAAATACCCCAATATTTTTATCGCTTAACATCCATTTCATGGCTCTCATTTTACGATCGCTCTATTTGTCATAAATAAAAACAAACCAACGCTATACCCAATGTTATATCCATAAATAGGACAATGTACACAAATGCTCTCTCGTATGCATATAAGCTAGCCTCACCGACTTATGTACGCTCATCTTATTGGAGCTTTTTGGGATTTTATTGCCTAACGAGGAGTCCGTTAAATAAATCGTACGTGACGGAAACTGAACAGCAAGTGAAAAAATGGAGAAAGCTGTTGCATAAGGATTAACAAAATGAAAGGTGTGTAAGTAAGAGTACTGTTCAGTATAGCCTATGCAAAAAATACGCTTTCTCTTATTTTTGTTATTTTCACTGTGATATTTCCAGTGTATATGATCTTTAAAATGAGTCAAAAATAATTGGAAATTTAGTGTAAATTTATTCTGTCTGTCAAAGTTTTACTCAAAAATAAATTTGTTTAATTAGTACAAATGTCCAAGTGCAATCACCTTTGGTCATAGTTGGGATCATCATTAAACATTTTAAACAGCACTTTTATGTAGATGAATACGTTTACTCACCTCATTGACCAATATTGGTAGGCTTAATGCTTTGTTATTTAGGAGTGGAGAAAGCCCATTAAATAATAAAAGTGACATAAAATGAACACTAAAGCAAAACAAATGCCGAAAAGGCGTTTTGCTCTGTGGAGAAGATCAATCGGTCCAGATGAGCAAAGATGGAAAAGGGCATGAGTCAGAGACGCCTCCGTTTCCTTCTCTACCCGCTCTGCCTCTTTAAACTTGTATACATGTGCTGACAAGGACACAGCGAAAGCCGATTTCTGTCCCATTTTATACTCTGTTACTGTTATTTTCACTTTCACACAGTCTAGGCCGTTATATTGCTGTTCTTTGGTGGAAACTTTTCAAAAATCGTGGAATAAGTTGTTGATTTGCAAGAAGAAGAGATAGGGAAACGGTAAACGAATGAATCATTGAATGGTGCGGGCGATAGGTGAAAATATTGCAAATAGATATTGTCAAAAGATTTGTCAGGAAAAGTTCTCAACAAAGTCAAAGGAAAACTTAATTAATTCAAATTTGTAAGGTGAAATGAAAAATCCGTTACAGAAGATACGCTACTTAATATTTTCCGTAAAAAGTATAAGTGTTAATGATTTGTGTTTTTTATATGGAAATTATTTGGTTCTGCAACATAACTCTACCTGTAGGCATGTGAGGCAGGAGTGTGTCCATTAGATGACGCCATGGCGCTCTGGTCTGTCTCCGCATAATGATTATGTTGATGGAATTGATTTCCAGAAGACATCTGTGGTTGTTGCTGTTGAAATTGATAATACTGAGGGTCTTGATAAACACTGTTGTTGACGCCGTTGTTCACCTCGCCTAAAATATAAGAATCTTAGCTTATGACGCATATAGGTCAAACTGGGACTTTACTATCATTAAAATAACAAAACTATTAATTTTATTGTATAATATATTTTAGGGTTACTAAAGTTCTTTTACTAAAACCCATTCCAATTACCATTTCCATTGGCGTAATGTTGCTGGTGGTGCTGAGTGTGTTGGTGTGTTCCGTAATCATCATTAGCCGCTTGAATAGCATTTGTTTGAGCATTGCCATGCCATTCCATTACTTGCTGAACAACTCCGAAGAATTTGGTCGCTTCTTGTTCCATAGTAAAACTTAGCCCGAAAACCTAAACAACATGAAATATTACGGGGAACATTAACACACTCTAAAGAGCCAATAGTATCTAAATAAGTTTTTGGTTATTATCTTTATAAGCAATAATAATTAAAGTGAAGGGAGTATGAATGAATGAATTTTAGAATATTTTGTATTTATAACCGTTTAGATTATAATTCCATACGGTTTTATAATGGAAGTTATCGATCATATGCGTTCATAAAATATTTGCTCATTAATCACATCATTTTTCCTCAATAAAAAATGATTCAAAATGCGATATTTGATATATCGAATTTTGAAACTGAACTACTCATTTTATAATAATTTACTGTAGTACTCACAAACAACTCTATTTAGCATATAACTTCGTATACACAGACCTGTCTATGTTCATTTCTCCATTGGTGGAAAGAGTTAGTTGCAGCGTGGTATTTCAGTTTGGCGTAAATATTTTGGTTGATGAGAACTTTTCGGTCCTAAAATGGCATAAATATTTTAACTGTTTAAAATTGAGTTCATACGTGTATTCTGATAGCTACAATCCTGAATCCCACACTTTTCGCATTGTTGTCCTGAATCAATTGAACGTTGGAGAGTTTTTGACCAGTCGGAATACCGCTGTTTGCTGGGCCAGCCGCGTCGTCAGGCCGTACCCATAGCTTCGTGCTTTCCTCGTAGATCATCACATCCGCAGTGGCGCAGGCCAACAAAGATTCACTAAAACAGTAGAATTATTGATATAAATGTTCGTTCAAGGAAAATGTTTAAGATATTATTAATTAGCCCTAGTATATAATAGTATAACTTTTAAAAACAAGAGCATATGTCTAAGGATCGCGCTTGAATCCAAAAGTAAACCCAATTTCAGAAAGCATTTGTGAAAAGTTTTGATATTTCGTTAAAAAATTTGATTACATTGAATTTAATTATTTCATTAATAAATTGAGTTATAGCTTTGATGCTTAATGTTGAGGCGTACCTTGAAAACTGATTGATAGAACAGATTTTCCCCATGGAATGTTTTTGAAATAAAAATATAGTAGACATACTTCACACAACACCAATAGAACACTACAGTCTTTGCAAGTTGTTTCTATTAAACTTGATAAAAATTTGCTCATTTTCAGTGAGGGTGGAGAGCGGCTCACAAAGTGAAGGGGTCTATTGCAATGAAGAAAATTTAATTTTGCCATTTTCGGCACTTCTGTTTGGCTTTTTTGGTTGAGTGGCCTTCTCGGTTAGATAAATAATTTAATATTTTTCACTGGAAAATTATATCGCGTAAATGAAGCGGAAAAAGAGGATACCCGCTGGCGCCGGACATGGTCTCGTCTCGCATCGAAACCTATTTTGGGAAACAGCTGCAAAAGTTGGTAAACTGAGGTGAAGTTCAGGGTTTTCTGCTAGCCATAATAAGTAGATTTGAATGAGTTGACAAATGGTAGCAGTGAACCTGAAAATAAAATTTGAAAGTTCATAACAATTGATATTTAGAAGCGTATATTGCAATAGTTGTAACGAATTGCTCGTTTAAACAGAAATTACAGTCTACACTCAGCACAATATCGCGCTATTCGCTATCACTAACGATGTTGAGAAAAAACAGTTCGAAAAAATAGTTTTAAACCGGGAATGGGCAAAATACATAAATCTATAGGCCGATAAATTTGTTTCTTTCGGTGATAGTGAACATATAAAAATGAAATGCCTCTCTCTTTTTCATCGGAAATATGATAGCGATTACGACTAGCAATACGCAGTAAAATGTAATGGCCATAAGTGACAGCTGATATAATGAATACAAGAACTTCCTTTGTTTTTAACTAAAACCCCTCTAATGTGGGAAACAAATATATATGGTCGAGTGAAATCAGCTGGTAAAGGTCGCAGAATATCCACACCTCGTAACTAAGAAAAATTGAGCGATGGAATAAAATAATTCTATGAAAAATTATTTCTGGAACAAATAGTTATTAATCAATTTTTAAAGAAACAAAAGCCATGTGAATCTTTTAGTAATTTGATTAATTCATTATGCAAAATTGCATTGATTTTTGCCATAAGAAACATTCGTCACGCTTAATGTTGAAACATTTTTACATCCAAAAAGTGAGCATAAATATTATTAGATACGGTCTTAATCAAATAAAGCGACATGTATTTCTAGCATATTGGAGAACAATCTTTTCCAAATAACTGCATAATCTTCCCGAAAGCTTTTAAGAAATTAAATTTTTCAAAACACCAAACATCAAAATTTTATAAACCAATAGGCTATAAACTGAATAAAATGTCGTGGAAGCATATATTTTTGGTTCACAATGTATAGAAAACATAAAACTACGTTTAAACTTCGGTATTTAATCCAATAATTGACACCAAAAAGAAAAATAATAGGGAAAAATGTATTCCATGGATTCTTGGAAGTAAAATGATGTCTCGAAAAAAGTTGGATGTACCCGGCTCCGCGCAGCTATACAATTCCATATTTGGCATACTCAAAGTCCATTCAACCAGATTAACTAAACAATGAAACGAAGTTCTGAAGCACATATCAGAAAAAGAAAAGTTCTGAATTTTTGTGGAGCCTACAATAACACAGAATTGTTGACTGACAATCAGACAGGCGGTTGTGTGCGTATAAACAATAAGAAATTCGAAAAAATTGGATCAAATAAGTAAAGTGGCAAGGCCACTGTGCGTCGCCGCCGCCGTCCTTTCACTCTCACAGTGGGAAATATACGAAATCTGAGAGGGGCTAAGAGTTGAGATAAATTGAAGAGGATGAGGGAGGGACAGATTTGTTGTGGTCAGCGAAGAATCGATTTTGCCGGACAGCAGACGATTGAAAAAACATTAGAAATCAAAGTCTAACTGTGCCTTGAGTTATATCACACTGGTATACATAGGACAACTCTTGTCTCTCCCTGGTAAATATTTTCTCTTGAATTTGTCTAGGTTTGTTTAAAACGCAAAAAGAATTGCACTGTTTGACACTGTTCGCTAAGTGCTTAATTTGTCAAATTACCTTTAAAGAAAAGTTTTCGAGTCCATTTATTAGGCAGCAGTTGTGTATATTGGACCATATATGGTCAAAATATGCTGCGAAAATTTGAGTTACAAAAGCAGCTCCCGGGGCCTTATTAAAAAATAACAGTAATCAGATCGAGTGTATCGCAAGCTAGAACAAAAGTCAGGGGAACAGCAACAAAATTGGTAGCAATAGCCGCCAGATGTGTGCAAAAACACCGGTCCGAAGATGAATGAAAGCGGAGGAAGACTGACTGGCAGGCAATGAGTCAAGGCTATCGCTCCTGCCTTTTCAGGGGCTCTAAAGGTAAAAGCAGAGGGAAAAGGAGACAAATCTCCGTGTTCCCCTTCCTCTCCTCTGGTGCAGATTTCTTACGCAAAGGAGTGTCCACTCCTGGGGCTCTTGGGAAAGTGTATGAGGCTACCACCTCAGAGAAAGAGCCTACTTAGCAAATGATTGATGACGTTTCGCAACCGTTTTGCTACAAGGTAAAATCCAATGAAAAGTCGAATTTGAGCTGATTAAAAAGCGGCGAACAAAAAACGCATATTTGTCTTCGTGGTTGCAGCTTTTAAAGTTAAATAGCTAATGTCCTGGAATGCAACCCAACGTATCGAATACGTACTGTTTGTAATACCGTTAAAGATGCCCAAGCGAGGCTAAGAACCAGAAGCGGTTTGTGAGCACAGAACCTCAGGCAAACAACTATAAGGAATGGGATTGCGAAGGTGAAAGTGTTAAAAAGTATCCGATAACCGTCCTTCGAGGTGATTGTCGCATATTTTCTCCTCGAACTTCCATCAGCACCCAAAAGAGTGGGTGGGATAAAGTGGGTTGGGATGCTATGACTGCGGCTGTTCGCAATGTGTGACGATGAAATCGCCGATGATGCAAATCGAGGGATGTCCACTCAGGATCCCAATTGGGATTATATATTCTGTACGATACTATTAAATTAGAAATATCATTGTCTTTGTATGAATGCGCAAATAATGTTTGATCGAGAAGTATATTACAAACATTTCCAATGCCAAAATATAGAATAGGTTTTTCCATTTTGAGGACATATGCCAGCATGGGAGATTACTTCTAACAACTCATCAATTTATCATAAGACTGAACAAATGATCCGAATTCAGATTATTGCTATTTTAATACTTAATGTGCCAAAAAAGTTTAAACTTTAAGCATTTCTCAACACTAAACGCAACCCTTATCTGTCCATATGCAGACCCGCAAATTCATTCATCTGTGCACACATATCCCCTAAAGAGCCGACTGATGACCACCCACATTTCAAATGCGAGCATAAAAGTATGAATAGAATGGGATGAGGGTGCGACTCGAGGGAGCTAGCCGCTGGGCATTGGTGTTAGCCACTCATGGAACTAGAAGGCTAGTGCCAATAAAGTTAAGGGACACATGGGGTTGGGACTGCAAGAAATTATTGAATGCATAAGTTACATTTTGGAAGTACACATCAATAAAGTAGAGACAAGTATCCAGGTGTTTTCATTCAAATAACTTTTTCTGCAAGACATTTTAACCAACAAAGTAAAGATATTAGGAAATGTCAAATGCCTGTTTGTGCTACAAAAGTCTACTACTGCTTTTTTAGCAAAATTTTTATTATTAACTCACTTTAAAACTACTGTTAATGGCGAAAATGCAAAATTTTAAAGCAAATTTTACAGCATTTTTAACCATAACGGTAATTGCACAATATTAAACCACCGTTATCGGTGATTTAAGATTGATTTAGTGCATTTGTATCGGTCAGAAAATTGATTTACAAGTATGATTGAACCACAAATTATCTTTGGAAGGACAAATCCAGTTTGATTATTTATTACACACACCTAATGAGTATTTTAGTTCTTTATCGATCGATTAAAAGTATGCCAAATTGACCGCAATTCATAATAAGGGGATTACAATATTTTTGCTTTCGCGTTTGTAAAAGTACTATAAAAATGCACGCGTACAGAATACCGCCATACACGCAGACATTTATCAAAGTCGATAAAATCACAACGAAATTGTTGGAGACACAGTTGGTCCATCGCCAAATAACGGCATGGGATTAAATTGGGAATGGGAAATTAGGAGACATCACAGCAAAGACCATCCGGCAACCAAACCCAAAAAATATCGACCACCACAGCTAGCGGATGGCCATTGGATTTGCATTTGTCTCGTTAAGGGGTCGTACTGGCCTTTCCTTGCACCAACCAGCTTAGCCCACAAACCACAGCTCAACCCAAGATGTGGACATCAAGGGTAATTCTCGGCGAGAGTAATTTCCAACGAGAAGCTTTAGAGAGTATGGCGGGTGGAGTTGCGGTCCCACTCGTGTCTCCCAATCAGCTAACACAATCTCATAATATGGCTAGCCATCCCATCCGCACAACAGACAAACGAGACAGAGGGTAAAATGCATATAAATGAGAAAGCACAAACGAGTGCAGAGAAACAAAGATCATTGCCTGTGTGAGGCTCTTCGGAGCATGCGAGCAGAACTGTGTGTCCGTAGCGTTAGAGAGCACGACATGGGTCATTAGTAAATAGCAGAGTGCTTAAAATAGCACTTACTAGCTATCCAAGGAACCTTATATGAAGACAGTCATATGGTATAGTGAAGAGATAGAGATATACGAACGTTGACTGACAGACATACATACATAATGGGGACCTGCACATAAACACTCAACGACTGCGTCTATGTGGTTGTAGGGAAATGGTTGAGTGGACAGCAGAGAGGCACCTTTCCCTCACACCAACCAAACACCACTTTCTTATGATTTGGGGATCTTTTGCCTCTGCAATCACTGGCTGAAGAGTGGGAAAAATTTAGGCAGATAGTGCAGGCGGTGTCCCTGCGAGGCTTGGTCAAAAATTCTTTTCCTTGCAGACTGGGATGTGCGTACAACAGAAAATTGTTTGTATTATTGGATTGAACTTTCAGTAGGAAAGAAAGGGAAAATGAAGAGATCGAATTGTTCCTGTGAGCGAGTAAAACAGCAGTGGCTAGATTTGGAGAAAAAATCTGGCACTTTGCCAATCAGTGCAATAAATAGGTGCTCAATTTTTGTTTAGAGTACAGGCAATATATTTTAGTAGTCGATTTGAGTAGGATAATCTGACATCACGGGAAATTCAACCATAAATTTTTATCACCCTTAGTTTAGCTGGATGTCCTTGTGGCGTGCATATCATCTCCAGACATGAGGTTTTTATGTTTGTTTGTAATAACTTTTAATTTTACAAAATAATATATATTATCAAAAATTAATACAGTCGGACCTCGTTTAACGGAACCTCATTTATCGGAAAATTCACTTATCGGAAACGATTTGGCCGGAACGGATTTTTTCATACAAATTTCCCTCAGTTATCGAAAAAAATTCAGTTATCGGAAACGATTTCGGAAAAAATGTGACAATAGGGTTGATTTGAATTTTTAGGAAAAAGTTCGCAATTTTCTCTAAAATTTCGCCAAAAATTACAAATTTTTGGCTCGAATTTGAATTATTTCTAATAATTTTTCAAAATTTTTAAATTTTTGACCAAATTTTGGCCACTTTTTAGAAAATTTTTCAAAAAAATTTTTTTAACAAAATTTGGCCAAAAAATCGTCGAAAAATAGGCAAAAATACAATCAAAAAGTTTAAAAATACGTTTATCGGTATAAAATTTTTGGGAAGGATTTTTTCCATACAAATTTCCCTCATTTATCGGAAATTCAGTTATCGGAAACAAATCGGCAAAATAAATCGTTTCCGATAAACGAGGTCTGACTGTATATCTATAATACATATAAACATTATCCTAATAATGAAATATATGAACATTTAGAATTCTTCAATATGGTGACATTGTTAATCACTAGGCTCACCGCCACAAATTAGTTCTGGGCTACGGCGTGATACTTCGTACATACTTCCCTGAAATATATATTACTATGTTGTGAATAGAATATACAAAATTTTGGTTTGGCGGGAAAGTCCTTGGCGGTTTAATTTTAACTAATTTTTTTTCACATAACGCAAGAGTGCATATGTATGCTATTATAGTTGATAGCCAAGTGTTTTCTCTCTCCAATAATGCTAAGGTTTTACATTTGCGTCGAAGAAAATAAATGGATATTTATGATAGCCTATAACAACTTTTTAGATACTTTTATAAATTTTATCTATGAAAAATTCAAGTATTCTGTATTCAATTGTGCAATATTGTAGAATAGCTTGAGTAGTAATAGCGACCTTTTACAAAAAAAATTCATCGGGTTGCTGTTGATATGACAATTTTAAGCATATACACCATTAGAAAACAGGAAAATTTCAATTTTTGCGAATTTTTTGCTTTGTGTTACAACTTCATGCGGTCATATCTCAGAAAATTGAAGCAATTTTTCGTTCTGTAAAAAATATATGGTTAAGCTTGACTTATGCCACTTTTTATGGAGCAAAACATTAAGGTAATTGGTCGATTAAAGTTGCTCAAAATAACCAAAAATTAACATTTTGGGTATATCTCATTTGGGCCACCGTAAAGTAATATATTTCCCATAGTAGAAAAGTTAAACATAGTCTAATCGAGAAATGAATAGGTTATCCAACGGTATATGGCACTCACTTTGATGTGGATGAATGAGAATTGATTTTGAAAAACCACAAAGGCTTTCTTGCCACACCAATACATAATTAAAAGTTGAAATCTTTTTCGGTAGTAGGTCTCTACAATCACCATTTAATATGAGTACCAAAAACTTACACTGTAAACTCTTACAGGAACTGGATTTTTCAAAGAATCCAAGGCAAATGCCGCCAGAGAAGCTTGCATTCCGATATTGCACATTGTGACAATTGGCTTGGAGGCTGCTTTAACATCGTTGAAAACTAAATCACATCATTTGCTTTTTGCAGATTAATTCTCACTTACTTGTCATCAATTCGGTTTCTGACTTCAGAGAACCGTCTTTCGGATCTAGAAGCTCCATGGCGGGCACATTTTTTGTATGGGGGATTTTTGAACCAGTAAGTTCTGAATTTTTGTTAATGATTAACACAGAAGTATTTGTTAATATGAATATATTTTATTTTGACCAATTTCTGTTCAACCCAAAATATCATGTTGCACTAACGAGAAGTTAAATCGTTCATGATGTATGATTAGAATTTTATTTAAGGACTAGCTGAGATGGGGCGCTTCGCGCCCCCTCTCAGCTAGGAAGCGGGAGTGTGCACAGCGGGAGATTGAGTTCTTCATCGCTTCGCGCACCGCCATCAGCGGTCAGATTGGGTTGTTCGGGAGTAGAGCAGCATGAGACTATTTCGGGCCTTCGGCCCTCAGTCGCGGCCTACGTTGAAAAAAGTTGAAAAAAATTTTTGAAAAAAAATTTTCAGAAAAAAATTTTTTTCGTACCCCTGGGGTACCCCCGGAATTTTTTTGACCCCGGATTCGGATTTCCCGCACCCGAAAACCCCCACAGCCAAAAAATCAGCTCCGTGTGAGCTGTTCTCGGAAAGTTGCAAAAAAGTGCCAAAAAGCCACTTTTTGGCCCAAAATTTGAAAATTTCGGTCGGTGCCCGGAAAAATTTTTCCGGATTCCGTCTCAGGATCTCCGTAGGAGCATTTTGAGCTATCGGGCACCTCCGTAGGAGGCCAACAAAAAAAGTTGCAAAAAAGTGCCAAAAAGCCACTTTTTGGCCCAAAATTTGAAAATTTCGGTCGGTGCCCGGAAAAATTTTTACGGATTCCGTCTCAGGATCTCCGTAGGAGCATTTTGAGCTATCATGCACCCCCGTAGGAGGCCAACAAAAAAAGTTACGGTTCCGTAACACTTTTCGTTGCATTAGGCTATTAGTATTATAGATAGCTAGTAGAAAAAATCAATATTACTTTACTATGAAACCAGTGTCTCTCTGTGGCTGCGTGGGGTGGCGTTTAGACTAATTTTACCGCTCATTTCCGGGCAAGTGTTAGCTTAAAATGTTCGTATGGATGTGCTGACACAGGTTTTCAAAAAATTTAGACTAAAATATAGACAAAAAAATTTTAGACAAAAATTATTTTTCGGCGCGGGACGCCGCGATAGCGGCGGTGCTTTTTCTAGTTGTAGCTACAAATATGTCTCAGCATAACGACCCTGTAAAGGGTTAAAATCTGAGCTGTTAAAAATCATTATTAGCAATTTTAACTAACTTACCAACACTTGGCGGTGCGACTCCAAAAGGCTGCTCACCACGGTATTGTGCTCTTATTCTCGTATCGAGCACATTAATCTAAATATTATAAAAATTTATTACAAACCAGGGATGGGCCTGGTTAATATTAAGAGGAACTTTATTTGGCCAATAACTCAATTTTTTTGACTGAAAATTGTTTTTCTGAGGGCACATTTTGTACCTCAAATATGTGAAAATAGTATGCAAAGTGCACTCCGTTTTTTCAAAAGTGGCCATTTTCGGGCCTAAAAAGGCTTGATTCGGTACTCATTCGGTACTACCGAATCATTCGGTACCGAATCCCGAATGGGACCGAATCAAGCCTTTTTAGGCCCGAAAATGGCCACTTTTGAAAAAACGGAGTGCACTTTGCATACTATTTTCACATATTTGAGGTACAAAATGTGCCCTCAGAAAAACAATTTTCAGTCAAAAAAATTGAGGTATTGGTCAAATAAAGTTCCTCTTAATATTAACCAGGCCCACCCCTGTTACAAACCATTGAAAAATATTACCCGACTGTTGTCAAATCCCATCTGTGATTTCTTGACATATTGAGAAAGTTCTTCATAAGAAATATGCGTCGATGCACGACAATCGTTAGCGGTCCAATTTCCCGGCTATAAACAAAATTTATTTAATTTAGATGAATTGAATAGTTATCGCTAGATCTTTTACTTAGCGTGCTAAAATAACCGATTTTAAACATTTGCTAACATATGAAATGCGAATCAGGTCTTAAAATTATCTAAGCTTACTAAAATTGTCTAAGATTAGTTACTTATTTGAGTTTTTTATGGTCCGAAAATAGGGCCGCAATGGGTCTCATAGGATCCACACCCTTCGAAGAGTGCGAATCCTATAACTGTCAACTATATTTTTACATAGATAGGACTTATATTGTATTTTTTGCAAGATCTTTAAAGAATTGAAAAGGTACTTACATTTGGTTTAGGCAATTCATCCAAACATTCAATTTCGAGGCCATCATTTTGCCAGCTATTGAGTCCACCATTGAGCACCGAGGCATTTGTATGACCATATGACTGCAATTTCGTTACGTAACTTTAGAGTAATTCTGCGGTACTACTATGACCTAGTATAGTAGTAGTATAGTACTAGATAGTACTACTATGACCTGTTGCTCCTTATTAGATTCAGTAAAATATTTGAATTAACAATCATCACATTATACTCAGCTTTTCATTACTTAACCTTAGACAATAATAGGCGCTATCCAATTACTGGAGGCCCCCATGTATACAGCCAAAAAAACCATAGGGGGTACCCTATTGATTTTTTTGATAATTTTTTTTCAGAAAAATAATTATTCAATCCATAGGGTACCCCCTATGGTTATTTTACCAAAAAAATTTCTAAAAAATTTTTTTCAAAAATAACCATAGTGGGTACCCTATGGATTGAATAATTATTTTTCTGAAAAATTTGTCAAAAAAATCTAGAGGGTACCCCTATGTTTTTTTGGCTGTATACATGGGGGCCTCCAGTAATAGGATAGCACCCAATAATATTTCTTGCCTAGCAAAAATAGATATTCATATGAATATCGCACATGAGATTGGATAGTTATCTGGCAGTTGAAAATTCGGATGGTTATTATATATACCGTAATCCCTGTAATTACTCCCCCGGGGGAGTAATTTTTCAACTACCCCCCGAGGGGGGGAGTAAATTTAGGGGAGGGGAGTAATTTTAGGGAGTAATTTTTCAAACCTCGCTGTGCCGAAGGCACGGCGAGGTTTGAAAAATTTTCGCGGTCCGCCGAAGGCGGGCCGCGAAAATTTTTGGCGTTTTTGTCAAAATTGTAGGGATTTTTGGCCATTTTTCTCCAAATTTTTGTAAATTATTTTTCTGAAAAATTTGTCGAAAAAATCAACAGGGTCCCCCCTATGGTTTTTTTTTGCAAAAAACTTTCTAAAAATAATTTTTTTCATAAAAAACCATAGGGGGGACCCTATTGATTTTTTGACAAATTTTTCAGAAAAATGATTTTTCATACCATAGGGTCCCCCCTATGAATTTTTATGCAAAAAATTATTTTTAGAAAATTTTTTACAAAAAAAACCATAGGGGGGACCCTATGGTATGAAAAATCATTTTTCTGAAAAATCTGTCGAAAAAAATCAATAGGGTCCCCCTATGGTTTTTTATCCAAAAAATTGGTTTTTTAGATAACTTTAAAAAATAGCTAAAAATAGACTATATTTTGTCTATTTATATTAGGCATACGAAATACTAGCTAAAAAGAGCAAAAAATTGTAAAAAACCGCATTTTTTTTGGGGGGGAGTAATTCTAGGGGGGAGCAATTTTAGGGAGGGGAGTAATTTTTCAACTACCCCCCGAGGGGGGAGTAAATATAGGGGAGGGGAGTAATTTTAGGGGGGAGCAATTACAGGGATTACGGTACGCTGCTTTTGGCTGTATGCATTTAATTATTCACCTTAAATAGCCAAAATGCGCGGGCGGCAAAGAGCATTGGCGCCAATGGCAGTTGTCCACGGCTATAGAAAACCAAATGATCATTAGGATTTAGTCCTAGCAATCGAGCATATTTCTCGAATATAGCAGGCTCATACATCGTAAAACGCTGATATTGTGAAGGGAAGAATGCAGCATCGAGATTTAAATGCTGGGCACTGGGAATGTGAGCTTTCAGATATTCATATTTATGCCTAAAGACATAATATTATTAACAATACTTAATCATTATGATTAATTTGACAACATTAATTTGATTAATTTCCATTTATTATACCTGAAATACTAAAGTTTTCAAACTGAGAACAAAATTGCCTATATTGTTATATCCTATGTTTATTGTTGGATTTAGGTAGTTACGGAATTTCACTTACAATTAAATTGCATTAAAAGTTCGTTTAACTTAATCTGTAAAGTTAAAATAAAAATTATACAGTGAAATTCGTTTAAGCGATGATACAAATAAACAAGATTGATATTATAATAAAATATAATTACCACGAATCTTGTGTAATAATTTTCTCGAATTGTCCATAAAATTCTGTTTTGAAAACATCAAACGGGATCGGTGGATGAACTTGATATGTGCAGTCGAGGATCTTCAAATTCGGTACGGATTTCTACAATTTCGTTGAAAAAAGTAATAGGTTAGAAACTACAAAACTAACTTTAATAGCCGAATGAAGTGTATTGGCATTGACTAATTTAGGAAAAAGAGCAGACATCTGTAACAAACTATTTGTTGAAGCATTAATTGAACTATCCAACGAAATCTTGAGTTAAAATTATACTCTGTTGGTACAGACAAAATGGATGAACCTTTATTATTCATGGAAATTAAATCAACATCATAAAATTTGGCTTTGATAATGTGATTAAAAATATGTAAAATTAATATGTTTAGCAGACATCAACGTCCAATTTTGCCAAGTTTCAGTTCGGCTTTCGGATCAGCAGTGACTTTTTGTACCCTGGCGAGGGTATCGTTGATTTGCGATTGAAGCTCCCGTTGTCTGGCGACATGCAGAAGGCGAAGTGCGCGAATGGCATCATCAATCTAGATGAAAAATGTTAAAATATTTGCAGGAATTTACAATTTCGGCATTTATTAAAGGAACCTATGGTATATTCAAAGTAATCTCTCCATAAACTGTTTCTAAAGGTCTTCTCCAACAAAAAATGCGGCTTACCTACCTTGTCATTGCCGGTCGCGTGAACACCCAAATCGAACGTCTGTAGAGGGAACGTCTTTATTTCCTCCTGGTGTTTAGCATTCTGTTCACCAAGGGAAATGCGTTTCAGATACTTGTCAATTGCCATTGCACTGACCTTGGGATTAGAATGGGCAGTGATGCCAAGTAATGATGCGAGATTTTGAATTTGGTTTGCCACTTCTTCTTCTGACATAATTTAAATCCTGAAAAGTGCAACCGTTAAAATATGTCACGCACGAAATTAAAAAACTATAATTCCACCATAATCTACAATGTAAATTTATGTTATAAAGGAAAAATGCATTTTATCATTTCTAGACATGTGTAGCTATTTTTAATAATAAAGAGATTTTGTATTCAAACTACAGATTCAGTATTTGGTGGGCTTAAGCTGACGTAGCCTCATGTTCCTGATCTAACTTCTGACGATTTATTTTTACTTTGCAGGCATACTTTTTGATGATTAATACAACATAATCGTTATTTTCATAAAAATATGCGAAATAAATTAATTAGGAGTATTATAATACACATCGCTAAGTGGAAAAATTTTGCGGGAATTTAAACAAACTTTATATTGTTTATCACATTCGCAAGTTTGCACTTGCCTATTTATGGCTGCATTTAACGACGTATCACCTATGCGTTTAATAATGAGTCCCTTCACCCTCCTCTTTGTACTATAGTTCGAATTTTGAATTCGGAAATTTGTCAGACTAAAAGTGTGTTGCTTTGAATTCAGCTGCACAAAACGATTGTTTCCATTTGAGTTTTACTATAAGCAAGTTTAGGTTGAAATTTCAAATTTTTTTCAATATTTTTTAGAAAAATTACTGAATATAAATAGTTTTATTTCTAAAGGAGTGTCATATTTATAGCAAAGGATTTATAGGCTAAACCATATATCGAATTTTTCGAGAAACATATTAGTATGTTTATCATTTTTTAAACATGTTGGTTTTCTAGGCTTTTGGGCACTGTTTTCCAAGTTTATTTAATTCAGTATTGTCTTGCTCAATTCTTTTCCAGCAAATTATCTTGTCCTGGATTTCAGCAACGCACACTGTTTCATTAGAAAATGGAATTTGAACCAGACTGTGAAAGGGAGTGACTAGCTGGCTCGTTCGTATTTTTATGTCCACACGTGCGTTTTATTTTATGCATGCATTCCAAGGACTTTGTACTACCCTTCGAACTGTCCGCTATTTACCATTTATTTCACTGACGACGATTTTATTTTCTAATTCGTGATCACATAATTATTCATCAGTCAGTTTTCAAATAAAATTGCCGCCTATTAATTATTACCATTGCAACTTTAAACTTTTAGTCATCAATAAAATTGCTAATTTCATTTCAAAATGTTTTTACCTTTTGATATTTAAATGTATAAAGAATATTACGAGATGCACTAAATTTCACCATGTTTCATAAAAATTAAATCGTAATTTTTGGTGATTTGATTTAGCGTACTTTTATTGATTTTGACTATAAATTTTGACGTCGTCCCACACAAATTTTGATTCAGAGTTGCCACCGAATGCAACTTTGCAGGATCTCTCAAAATATTTTCCCGTTGTAATTCAAACCCGTCGATTTGGTCACAGTGTCAAAGTGTGGGAAATACATATGAAAAATGTGTGACTTCCAGTGGGGGTCTTTTCTCAACACTTTGTTAATCATTTTCACCGAGCGCTTAGACTATGGCTACCCATCACTCAGGGTCCAACGCAAAATTCCTTTATGGGTTCACATAAATCATGTTGGACTTTTGCGCACTTCATTGTGGCTTCCCTAAAGGGAAGTGGTCTGACTCTCCTTTCTTCAACGTATCATGATATTTTTTATTTCGTATTTTTCGAAACATTGTATTTTTGAAAAGACAAAGTCCGATAAATATTAAAATAATGGTGTTAAAACAAAATATAAATGGTTGAACGAACATAATTCAAAACAACATCAGAAATGTTTTCCTGAAATGTTTCTCTTAATTATGTAAAATGGAGGTAGTGGACTGATGCTCAAGAAAGTATATTTAGAAGCATAACCTTTAGAAGTTCCCTTAAGAATAGATTTCATGGCTGTTTGAAAACAGGTCCTCACCTTTAGAAGGGATGCCCATGATCAAATTGCGATATCTCACAAAAGCTTTGGTCATATTTCAGTTTTGAGATTTTGTGTCGTGGCTGAGTGTATAATTCTATTTATTCGTATTTTACGGTTCTTATTCAGTGTTACTTCTGGATGACCCCGATATTCTTTGTCCCATACTCAAGATTTCTTTCGCAAAATTCTTTCTGGGTTTATAAATCATTCTCATACTTGACGCACACTTTTTTGGCCCGCCTACAGGAATGGTCTGGCATGACAAACTATATAATCATTTCCAAAGAATGCAATTTTTGAACCTTATATTGCACTGATTCTCTACAGAAATGCCGGCGAGCGGAAATGTGTATAACGAAAGTTTGTATTGACCCTATGATTATTTTGTGTAATATTTCTCCTTTCTTCTTCGGTCTTTCTGCTGTTTAAAGCGAGTGCAATAGCCTTGTGGTAGGGAATTATTGTATAGCCCTTCCAGATACATCACTTTGGTAGATTATAGTGAAAAGACTTGCAGATGTTTTAAAATGACTGAGCGTGGGATTTTATTCTATTCGAATATTCGCTTGTGCAAAGTGTCTATTGGTGGTTTCTGAAACAATTTCCAGCAGATTGATCCAAACTAGTTATCATCCATATTTGTTCTAAAATGAATTACATTTAGACGAAATTATTTGTTGCAATCCATGTGTATAGTATTTGGCGTATTATTCATTACATTTGTTTAGAATACCTTATTTCAAGCACACTAATTTTCTGCTAACATCTTCCGCCAAAGCTAAGACCTTCTCCAGTTGATGAGAATATTTTGAGAAGTTGCCACTTTCTTATTCACTTCTTGTTAATAATTTGCTCAAATGAATGTCGGAATCCGTGCCCTCGAGTTTTATTTTCCGAAGAATTACGTGACGCAAAGGGAATTGGAAGAAGTAAGTTTTTTAAACATCTTTGAAAATGTTTAATGTTGGAATGTAACTGAAAGTCAAGCGCAACTTAATTTATAGCTAGTGAATCATTATCAAATTTTGACCTTTTATGGACATTTTATGAAGCTAGTGTGAAAAAAGTGTTTGAGTTCATATTTGATACAACATAAAAATCTAAAACATCTAAAACTTTCGTCAATTTGTGCATCCTCGAAGTCATTTTGGAAGAATAAAAATATTAACCATTTAAATATTAATTTAAATTAGCATGAAAACTGCAAGGGGAAATAATAGGCTATCTATTTCTCATTTTCGTCCCTTGTATTTTCTCCGCTTATATTTATAAGAAAAGAAGTTTTATTTTCAAATTTTGAGAACACACGAGGACTTATAAACAAGGGAGCATAGTAATTAGCCTGAGGTGGTTTGGTCATGAAAATTTTCGAATGTCACATTCCCTTCTAAACTGTCTCATTTTGGTACAACCAATATTCGATCAGCAGGTGCTTTGATTGCATACCTTTATTTATCAAAGTTATCCATAATCCCACTTTGAGTTAAATTATGCAATATATAAATTGACAGTGTAAAATATCACAACTGCTACAATTTCCAGTACGATGGCGTTAGCAGCGGAAAATATACAGCTGGTCTTGGACTTACCGAAATGGCATTCTGCAAAGACAATGAAGACATTTGCTCAATTGCGTTGTCCGTCACTGCTGCGCTCTTGGAAAATTATAAGGTTTTAAAATAAGATTGCTCTATAATTTTAAAAATATCTTGATTTTCAGATAGATCCGAACACTATAGGATTTCTGGAAGTTGGTACAGAAACGTTAATCGACAAATGCAAAACAGTTAAATCAGTCGTTTGTAGCGAACTTTTGCCTGGTGTGCGTGATATCCATGGAAGCGAGTCCAAGTGCGCATGCTTCGCGGGAACTCAATCGATCGTCAATGCAGTGAATTGGGTCAGAACGAATTATGCTTTGCGGAGTAGGCTTTTCGTTTTTGGACAAAAATAAGAAATAAAAACTTGGTTTCGTTATAATTAAGTTTTTATTCATTCTTATATGTTAAATATGAATTTTATTAAAATTCAATCCGTTGCTATTGGGTATAGATGCATTGGCTATACATGTATATATGTGAATTATTGCAGAAAAATGCAAAATTATGGGAAATAAGATTAAGTTAGTTCCATAAATTAATACTACGACGAGTTACATGCCGACTACGGGGCGCCACCGAAAAAGGATTGAAAACCCATTACTTTATATAACTGGGAGGCTAAAAACAAGTTTTACTGTTTTTGCGCGAATTCAAATTACGAATATCGGTTCTGACAATTTTCCCACACCGGCCACATTGAGAGCTTTCGAACCACACCTCACTTGCCCCTGGAGCTGGTCGGGATCGTCTGGAACTAAACCAGAAAAAACTCGGACAAAAAAACGAACGAAGAATGGCGCTATTGAAAGGGGAATAATAAGCTGGTGATAATGTATTAAAACTATAAATTATGAGTGCAAAATATCAAATGAAAATCTCTTCACGGTTTGCAAGTATAATTATTTAGTGATATAAAATATCCATATGTAACTTAACATACTAATTACAGAACAAAATGCTATTGTCATCTGCGCTGATATCGCTGTGTATGCTTTGGGACCAGCCCGATGCACAGGTATTTTAATGTATTTGATAGTTATTATGTGAAATAACACATATTTTTACGTTTATTAAATTTATCTAATATAGTTTTACAATGTGAAATTTAAACATTTTAATCATGATTGTCGATTAGCCGAAGGGTTGCTAAATTTTCCTTCTGCGAAGATTATTGCTAAAATTTATCTCTTTTTATGTATGCCTTTAAATCTGTTACCCAATAATTTACTTGGTTTAGGCGGAGCTGGAGCCATTGCCTTTCTGATAGGGCCTGATGCGCCGCTTGTGGTTGAGGACGAGCTTATGGGACGATGTGTGAATGACGTGTACGATTTTTATAAACCCATTGGAGGATCATGCTCAGAATATCCAGCAGTGGATGGCCATCTCAGTGTAAAGACATATCTGAATGCCTTAGACGAGTGTTATGCGAATTTCCAATATTGGCATGAGAAAGCTACGCATATAAGTAAGAATTACATTAAAAATTGCTTTCTTTTATAAATTAAATAAATATTAATAAACTAGCAAAAATTTTAAACTTAAATGTAGAGCCCAAAATCAAAGACTACCATGCGATTCTGTTCCATGCACCATTCTGCCGCTTGGTGCAAAAAGCTATGGCCCGACTCGTGTATGTGGACGTAGTTGGAAGCCACCCCGTTAAACAAAATGGACTGACAAACGGTCACTGCCCTACAGAGTCTACAATTTCTCAAAAAGATCAAGAGGCTCTACATGCTTTCAGGTAATGCTTTAGTTTTTAACAAAGCAACCTATTTGAGGGTGAAGCAAGCATACTCAAGCAATTTGAGTATGCTGTGGTATATATCTTCTGACGAACTGAAAAATTAATTTATAGATTTAAACTTTCCTAGAATCAAATCATGTTAGGTATTAGTGCTTATATTATTGCATGATTCTTCTGGTTTAGCGATATGCCCTTAGAGGATACCTATATGGACAAGGAGTTCAACAAAACGACAATTGAAGTTAGCCAAGGCCTATTTGACGAGAAAGTCGCCCCAAATATGGAATTCAACCGGCGATTAGGCAACATGTACACAGCTTCCCTTTATGCTCAACTGATAAATCTCATTGCCAGGTAAACTTACTTTTAGTTGCAAAATGTGAATGCCGTTTAGTTTGTTTGCAACAATTTTCGTATATTTTTAGAATCTTTTAACGCATAATTTATTTCAAAGCCAAAAAATACTATGTTATCTTCTGTTTTCATCAATGTGTAATTGAGATCAAATGACAAATACTTTGTTAAAACACATGTACTTTATATATATGTTGGTCAAACATTTTTGTCTGTCAAATGTTGTTTATGAGAATAATTAAAACGTTCAGGTCTCCAGCGTCCGAAGTTACGGGCAAAAGAATTTTGTTATACTCATATGGTGGAGGTTGCGAATCTGGAGTTTTTTCGATGAGATTCAATTTGGAAAAGCAATGTGCTAAGGCAGAATATGAGCATATGGGTGAGTTTGCAATCATATTAAATTGACTTAGATAAACCAAAGTTTATCTTAGTCAACCAAAGTTTAACTCAGCGATATACGTTATCGAATTTTTATTATCTTTTCAAATCTCTTTTTAGTTAAATCTATCATTTAGAATTGAAGTATAACAGATTAAACTATTATATTTTTAACTTCAGTGATCATTTAAGTACATTGAACGGAAAATATAAAATAGAATATCTTATTCATTAGTTTCATATTAATTATTTGATGCAAATTTTCCTTCTCAATAGTTTAACCTTAATCGTTATTCCACAAATATTTTAGAAACTTTTATATTTATATTATACTTCACTATCAAATTTCAGGAGAGATCGCTAACGCCGCTCTAAATCGTCTCGACCAGAGGAACGAACGCTCCCCTTATGTATATTCTGAAGCCATGAATTCACGAGAGGATTTGGTTCGTGCCGGAGGTAAGCGATTGGTATAATCATAAACTCAAACATTGTAAACCAATCTAAAATAGGATTTTATTTTTCTATGCATCTGAAACTTTTAACAAAGAAAATATAAACAAATATACGTGAATAATAACTCAGAAGTTATGTTGCCATTTTCAGCTCCTTATACACCTGTTCATGCTTCCAATGGGCTCAAAGTGGACCTATTCCCCGACACTTACTACCTTGCGCATATTGATGAAAAATTCCACCGCCAATACAAGAGATGCTCCTGTTGAGCTCGAAAAGTTGGACAAAGAGATTCACTTAATAAAAAGCATTCTACTTTGGTGTTTCCATTTTGTTTAATAGTTAAATTTTTGTAACTGCTTCCAAATGTGCAGCGAATTTTAGAGTGATTCTTTAGTATTTTATATTGTGATAATTTATGCCTTCCTTAAATTTTGCTTCTTAATTCCAAAGAAGAAATTAAATAAATTATAGTCACTTATGGAATGTTATTTTTGTAGCATGCAAGCAATGCAACATGAAAGCTCAATATGAAATAACTGAGACACGATCAAGATACCGTAAATCCTCTAATAAGTCCCTCCCCTCAATTAAGTCCCTCCCCTCAAATAAGTCCCCCTCAAACAGAATGCCAAACGTCCTTGCGGTCTCGCCCGACCAAAACTAAGTGCATATTCGTGTAGATCTTGACGAGTTACGTAAGAAAAACCCCAATGCCAAAACTTTGTCATTGAAAATATCGGAGAAAATTGACTTTGAAATTTGAAATTTTTTTTGAAAACCCTTACGAAACAATAAGTCCCCCGGGGGACTTATTAGAGTCCCCCGGGGGACTTATTAGAGGATTTACGGTAGTCTAATTTTAAATGGCTAAAAAATGTTTATTTATCACTGAAATATGCCAGAAAACGGTAAATTATCCTTATAGTAAGTTAGTGATGATCCTCACTCCCTCCCTCCGTTCCACGTTTTGATCTTTGATGCCTTATTTTCTCGGTCTCAAAAGTGTGACAATTTTTGACTACAAACTACAAATTTTGTAGTTCGTGGTTTTTCGCCAGTTCAGGTCGAAATTTTCGGACCCGGGGGTTTTCGATTACGGGGAATCCGAATCTGAGGTCGGATTCGACCGCGCGCGCGTGCAGGCGCGCGCGCGCGAGGCGTTTTTCCCAGTTTTTGCGCGCGGGACATGTTATATAGGTAGTTTTTCGCGCTGAGTCCGAATCTGAGGTCGGATTCGACCTCGCGCGCGTGCAGGCGCGCGCGCAGCGCCCGCCTGCACGCACGGGTCATTCTTACCAGTGCAAATTCTCGGTCACAAATGTGTGACAATTTTTGGAAGGGTCATTCTTACCAGTGCTTTCTCAGACTGAGCCAAACTTAGACTGAGTCAAACTTAGACTGTGCCAAACTCAGACTGAGCCAAACTTAGACTGAGCCAAACTCAGACTGAGTTTGCGAGCCACCGCAGGTGGCGAGCCAATCCTGTGGTCGGGCGCAGAGCGCCCGACCTTCCCCTATGAGGGAACTTAGAACATAAGGCAGACTGTTGAAGAAAAGGCATACTGATATAGACTCCCCGCGCGCTAGCGCGCTAGTATGGAATATATTAATGAAAATAACTTCACAATATTTTCATTTGATGCGATAAGTGAAAATGTACTTTTGACTTAAATATCGGATTATATTTTGCACAAGTTTCTGAGTTTATCTCACCTATCAGTTAAATAGGGACAACATGAACCTCGATCTGATCAAGAAGATCTTGAAGATCATCATAGCAAGAAAATCGATTATCGTTAACATATCGGTTATATAACTATCGGATCCCTCTAAGTTGATAGGTGAAGATCCCCCCCCCCCGCCCCCCAATAGAATAACCCACTTTTTGGGGGTCCCGGACCCCAAACTCGCGAGTACCACCCAAAAACCCATGATTTTAGGGGGGTTATCAATGTCAGATTTGGGGTTGACATACGTGAAAACGTGACATCCGTGTGTCACGTAAAAGGGCAAATTTCCAATATGCGCTCGGATCCGGGCGTGTGATACGTCAATCGCTTCGTCTCGGCGAGACAAGACGATTGGTACCGGTCTCGCCGACAAGATTTGCGAGTACCGGGATTTATGTCTTCCGGAAATCCGGAAAATCCTGGATGACCATGGGCGCCGCCGTGCGGCGAAGCCGCTGGGCAGTCCTATGGAATTTAGTTTCTAAACCGATCCAAGAAAAATTTCTCGCTTCCACAATGCATTTCCATACTGAGATACGCTTTTATTCTATGTTGTGAAAAGAAGAAATAGTAGAAAATTGACGTACGCACCTTGGAGCATTACAATAGACTCTGGGTGATCTCTATTGTATGGCGAAAGATGAAGATCGTCCCTCCGAAAATTGCGTTCCATATTTGGATGGTTCTTTCTTGTTTTCTGGATCTGAATTTCAGCTTTTTTATATATTATGAAATTTTAACATACCGTAAACCCGCTAATTAATCAGCGCCCTCAATTAAATCCGCCTTATCAATTAATCCCACCCTCTGGACCCCTTACGAAAAAATAATCCCCCCTCCAAAAAAATGGGTCCAATTTTTTCGCGCAAAGTCAAATTTTTTGACGCGAATTAGAATTTTTATGATAAATTTTGCTAGTTTTACCAAATTTTGAGAAATTTGCCGCGAAATCAAAAGTCAATAATTGATAATAATTATAACTATAATAACTGATTGTATTGTAAGCATGCTGCCATTGTTTCATTGGCAACAAACAAACATCTTGCACAATTTTGTGTCGTATGTATATCAGTGCCGCAGTTTGGGCATTTTTGAACCCCGGGTACTTTTTTCCAAGTGCATTCTTAGGGGTGCTTTTTTCAAATTTTTCAAATTCGCGCCAAAACTACAATGCCAATAAATTATATGGAAAATTCGCGAAAAAAAAGCGCCGCAGGCAAAAATTTTTGAAAAAATTGGCTTTTCACTTAAAAATTGACTAAAATTTATCATTGAAATAAATTATAACATATAATTTTTTGAATATTTATTGAAAATATCACAAATGTTCGGCCCAAAATTTTGGAAAAAATGGGACAAACTACAAAGTTAAGGAGAAAATAGCGCCGCAGGCGAAATTTTTTTCAAAATATTAAGCTTGTTTGTTAGTGAAAGCATATTTTTCTTGATCAGAGAATGGAGTACAGTTGTTTTCAGTACAGTGTTTTTCAGTACGCTGTCCGTTCTTCTTCCTTTTTCTTTTCCTTTATTTCTTCTCCTCTCGTCCACGCCACCGAAAAATTTCCTTTGGTCCCCTCTTTTGATTTTTTTCTCCCTTCCAAAAGCTGACCCCCGGGTAATTACCTTATTTACCCATATGAAGCTGCGGCCCTGATGTATACCCCATGCCAATATTGTTTTGTCGGAATCCCACTTTTCAACCTTGTCTCACTGAAATTTTTTATCTTTATTTTCACTTCTGTAGGATTCATTATATGTATTCATTTAAAAAAATGGGGTGGGGGATTATGAGAGAGGAATCAGGCTATCAGGTTGCAACCCTATTTTTAGTTCTCTTTTCAAAGTCCTGACATAATTTTCGTTCTAATACGTATATTTCTCTGTAAATTCAGGTATATGAAGTGCACCCCTAATGATCTTGTTTTCCTGATCCACCCCATAGCGCCTTGATAAACAAATGTTTTCTCTTCCGATTACTCCGAAAATCCCGAAATCTCACATTGAGGAGATTTCTGCTTTCAAAGTCAAACACAAATTCCCACGAACGTCTTAGTGTGTTTCTGGAGGCGATCACCCCTCTCAATCCATCTAAGGAGCGAATGTGTACATATACACAAAGCAATTTCTCCTTGCTACCGCCTGAAAGGCTTCCAGCTGCACACGAAAAAGGGCTCTCAATTAATTCTCTGCTGCCCCACTGTGCACAAAAGGCGCTTCTTTCTACGTCAATGTTGGCTGAAAATAGGCGGAGGGATAACAAACTTTCTGGGATTGCCATTTCAGAGAGCGCCAACTTAAATATATGCATCTGGAAAATGTGATCGGCGGCGGCATTTTTGAGATTTTCCCTTTCGTTCTTGAGCACCGCATGTTTTCATCATTGATCCGCCTAATCTAGTAAATTTCAAGGGCGGTCTCAGCTTTCCTCAAAGATCGCAGTCGAAACACAAGTTGCTGTAAATTCTTGCCACTCATGTGACTATGTATAAACTCCATATTAATCATTGTATGACTCATATGGGACATTGAAAACCTTAGTAAAACCTTGTGTTACTAAGTATTGAGTAAATATTAGAATAAGTCTCTTGTTGAATTGATTATCTCACCCAACGATTAGTAACTTGGCGCAATAAATCATCTGCTCTTTACTATGAGATAGCTCCGTTAACATTTCCGAAGCTATTAGCAAACTTTTAGTATCCTTAGTAAAAATTATATCATTCTTTGAATTGGCCATATCTTTGAGGATACTAAGGTTTTGAAACATTTGCCTCTGGTAGGATTGAACAAACTTAAGATTGTGTTAAGATATTTTTGAAAGACTTTAAACGCTGGAATATTTTTGCCTAACAACATTTGTTTTAGAAGCAAGCGTATTTGGATAGCTTTTTAGGTCTTACTTTTACTCTCAAATACACTACGTAATATATTTCACTGTTTCGTGTTGTATATTGATACTGGTTTTTGCAGGATAAATTGAGTTTACTTTTATCATTTATAACTTATTATAATTCTTACTATTTTCAAATCATTTGCAGATTATGCACACAACAAAAATTACATTCCATCTCTATCGTCACCTTCCGTCCTGTATGCTAATTCTCTAATGTAGTAATGATACCTTCAAGTAAACATGGATGGTTTATGAATCGGAGGATTACGTGGAAATCAATCGTTCTAAATGGGCTTTTCTTTTTTGCAACGTTGGTCATTCTGAGTGGAGATCTTGTTAATGCAGCAGTTAGCCGAAGAGCCAAATGCGCCATAGAGTGTTACACAAAATGTGCCGAGAGTGGAACCGTGAGTTTTTGAGAATGGTTGAAAACACTGGAATATGAAGAGAGAACGAGTATATTTTATGATATAGATTTTATGAAATAGTCAGTTTTGAACAAAGTAGTTATTCAAATACAAATTGTTCTCGAAAACAATATAAGTCTACTTAAACTTTAAGTCAATTACTTTCGCAATATAATCAAATCTTGTCATTATGAATTAATTCCAGCCCAAAGCCGTCTATTGCAATTGCCCTTTAAGCGTTGAACTTGAGCCGTGTAATTCGGTCAACGAGCAACTTCTCAAAGGTCAGCAATTTTTAAAAACGTCGAATGACCCTTCTCCATTATGACGGTCTATTCACAGTTATGCGCAGAAAATTATCCCTTTTGTTGTTGAGAGGGTCCCGTTTTCCGGAATCAACGGAAACTCGGAAGGAATTTGTTACAGACGTATTAAACGGAAATATATGAAATCAAAACTGGCAGACAGATAATATAATTTTTTAACCGGCACAGCCCACACTACCTGTTGGGAAAGATGCAACCATAGTGGTAATCGAGAGATCCATGTAGTAGTAAGAGAACTATGTATAGGTAATGAAGATAATAATACTGATGATAAGTTAATGGCGCAGTGTAAACCCCCCTCCCCCCGGTAAAAACCCACAAGCTTGCCATTTTTGGTCATAACTTTTTTCTGGAACATTCTAGAATTATGTGTAATGGCTTAAATTAAAGCTACCGCTCTTGGCTATCGATCAGTATATTGCATGCCGCATCTCGATTCAAGACTCTCGAGATTCATTTTTTTGTCTCTTCCCTCTTGAATTTTTGTGAAAATCCAAGAGTAAAGAGACAAAAAAATTGAATTTCGAGAATCTTGAATCGAGATGCGTCATGTAATATACCGATCGATAGCCAAGAGCCTTAGCTTTAATTTAAGCCAGTAAACATAATTCTAGAATGTTCCAAAAAAAGTTATGACCAAAAATGGCAAGCTTGGGGGTTTTTACCGGGGGAGGTTTTTACCGTATCCCAAGTTAATATATACTAAATATAGCCACCTAAAGTCAATACAAAGTATAAAGTAATGCCCCACATATTTTTTGTTTTTGTCACAAAATGATATTTCCAGAGAAGACACTTGAAAGACCAATAAACGCGGACTCATCGTATAAAGATGTCAGAACAATATCGATCAGAACTGAGCAATTCACGAATGCTTTCATTTATGTATTTGAATACTCGACCGTCAGTGCAGACAGTGATCTTTGGATATTCGCGGTTTGTTACTCCTAGTAAAAACGGGTTTATGTAAAATATTGCGCTGAAAAGTTTTGAAAGTCGTAGTTTCATTTTTCGTATCAAGCAATCCGGCTAAATAACGATGTCAGTGGTGGCATTAACATATAATATGAAACGTTTATTTTTAGGGTGCCTCGTCCAGTCCTCAAATTACCTTCACAGTGCCAGATGCGTGCCGCGACTACCAATTTCGCACTATGGTCGTACTTAGATCAACCGATCCAAGTGAGCAACTGGCAGTGTTCCGGCCAAAACACATTCCAGTGCAGTTTCCAGCATTTACGGTGCCTCAGGAATCAGTAAGTGTTCCACGAATATTGATATTTCATGTACATGCCACCCGTTTTAAGGGCATTGCTTGCTTACTTGAATAGGTTAGAATTTAAGGAAACGATTTATGACACACTTCCAAGAATGCTTTAATATAAATTTTGGGCAATAATTAGTAATGATTTGGTATCGATTTCGCCAAGTTGCCTTGAATTCTAACCTTGCACATCGCTATAAATGTGCCCAGAAAAGCAAAACTATGACCATATAGGGATCAGCACCAGAGTTGCCCGCAACTGGGATTTCCCCATCCGCAATCCGCAACAAAATTAAAATTGCGGAATCCGCAATTCGCAATCCGCAACGGCCAAAAATGCCGCAATTCGCAATCCGCAATTTTTCATTTTTTACTCATTTTTTCAAATTTTTTTTCCAAATTTTGCCATTTTATAGTGTTTTACAATCTGGAATCAGTCTTTATTCAACCAGATGCATTAAATCACTACAAAACTAATACGTAAAGCTTAAAATCAATAAATTACTAGTATCAGTAATTTCTCGAAATTTCACGCGACAGTCGTTTTCGTAGATGGCTCAAAATCAGCGTTGCAATTGAAAATAGCAAGGAAGAGGCAAAAATAGCGCCGCAGGCGAAAATTTTTAGAAATTTGGAACAATAGAGACAATTTTGATTTTTCTGACAAAATTTTATATGAAAAATTGGCGTCAATTTTTGAGAAATTTGCTTTATTCGCCAAAAAGTGGAAGAAATTTTTTTTCAGAAAACCGTTCGGCCGTGCCCGATAGGGCGCAGCCGAGGAAAAAATTTTGAAAATTTTCTCCAACCTCACAAATTTTTTAAAAAATTTGCCTGCGGCGCTATTTTTTCTTTCTTTTTTTTTTCATTGGATATTACATTTTTATTACTGTTTATAAAACAGATTTCAAAAGAAAACCGGAAAAAATGACATAGGAAACTGCGCCGGCGTCTAAAATTACAGAAAAAAACTAAAGGATTAAATCGCACCGCAGGCGAAAAAAATTGAAAAAATGTAAGATACAACGAAAAAATCAAAGAAAAAATAGCGCCGCAGGCGAAAATTTTTCAAAAATTTCGTGGGCTTGGAGAAAATTTCCTTTGAAAATTTTCAATGTTGAGGCAAAATTTTCAAAATTTTTTCCTCGGCTGCGCCCTATCGGGCACGGCCGAGGCCATTCTTAGGGGTGCTTAATAATTGCGGATTGCGGCAGAAACAGGCCCAATCCGCAATCCGCTCGTCCGCAACGCCAAAATTGCCGCAATCCGCAATTGCGGGCAACTCTGATCAGCACCCCCGGAAACATATAAGAACACACTATCCTGTGTGTAACAGAGAAAAATGCTTATTCCGGGCACGGTAAAATTTTCGAAACGAGACTTGTCGCCATCCTTTTACGACATGTACCATATATGTAACTTCCTTATCTTATCAATGCCATGTCAAATAGCAAAAAATGATGTTTAGATCCGCCTCGATCAACCAAAGCAATCTTCGGATGAGCAATCTATTCACGTATCAATTAGTTGGCACAATCCTCCAGGTTATGAAGATTCAGACATTTATGGATATGAGAGCCCGATTGCATATCCAATTCGTTGCATGACGCCGGAGGAGCATCTAAGTCAGCCAAGAGTGGTAAGTAGTTATATAATATATTATATCATAAGAAAGTTAATACATGAGAAAATATCATTAAAATAACACAGTCACTAAACCATAATTAAAAATTGACTTTGTTATTTTCGCATATGCGCATATCATGTACTACATTTTCAGGAGCTAATTGAAGGCGGTGCTCGGATGCATCTAAACCTGCCTATTGATGTGCTGCAAGAGAAGTGCCGAATTTATATGGAAGTGCGCATGATTCCGCGCTGTGTTCGCGTGGAGAATTTCGATATACAGGCCTCCATCGAGCTGGATTGCCAAAAGTTTCCGCACATAAATTACTGTAAGAAAGAGATGAGCCCTCAGTGTACCGATGTGGTTGACTTGTGGGGCAGAAAAGACGACGGCGGAGTTACAGTGAGTTTGTACTCATTTATGGCGATCAAATGCTTAGTAATATTCAGATTGTATGGCAGCCGCCAAACTCACCTATCCAATCACGCACAGATGACGAACCTATTATATCATCTGGTGTAAACGAGCCACCAAACGAATCTCTTGCCATGCCGCTGTATTATATCGTGAATTTTGGGCTTACACATTCGCAGGTTCAGCATAACGCTAACTAAATATATTTTGTTCATCGTTTAAAAATAATTTCAGGGCAGTCAGCCTATTATCCGTCGAAGAATATTGCATAGTAAAGAGATCAAAATCCCTGGCAATGCAACGAAGGCCGATTTGTTAGGGCCATTAAAACTAGGTTATTTACGTTCATCTTTTGTTCACGTTACATTTAACCATATGATGAGTCACTTTTATTGCCTGCCCATTATTAAATCACGTCACTTTGGTTGGCAGAACAATTTGACATTAAAAACACAGTGTTATTTTTTAAAGCTTTTAGGAATGGAATATGGAGTGCAAATTTGCGGTATATATTCCAATGGCCGAACTCAAAGCCCCTTCCACATAGTACCCGTGATCCCCTTCCAGTGCACCAAATGCCAACTACCGCAAATCAATACGGCTCCTCCGGGAGACCAGTGCGTTGAATGTAACAAAATTGAGACAGCTGATATTGTTAAGAGTAAGTATTCACTATAAAATGCACTTACACAACATATCTTGCAACTTACATAACATACTTTGGCCCTATACTAGAGAAGGCATGTCCCCTGTAAAGAGAACCATAGGGGGTACCCTACTGATTTTTTTTGCAAAACTTTTCCGAAAATGATTTTTCAAACCATAGGGTCCCCTCTAAGGTTTTTTGGCAAAAAATTCTAAAAAAAATTTTGCCAAAAATAACCATAAGGGATACACTATTGATTTTTGCTAAATTTTTCCGAAAATGATTTTTCAAACCATAGGGTCCCCCCTATGGTTTTTTGGCAAAAAATTCTCAATTTGCAAAAAAATCAATAGGGTCCCCCCCCCCTATTGATTTGGGACACGCCTTCTCTAGTATAGGGCCCATACTTTCTTGTCCGGTTTGTTGCCGCCCAGCGAAAAGAACTAATTTTATATTACTATTTAAAATACTGTAAGGAATAGTAATTTTATTTATTTACCTAATAATAATAAAAAGATTATTTTAAATATAGCATCATCTGACCACCTTTCTTCTCATCTGAACCCAATTCCCGGAAGACCCCTAGAAGAGCTAGCTCCAGTGGAATGTCTTGGCCTGGCTTGTGCTTCGCGTAACGTTAGCAGCACGCATTTTATATCCTCCAATACGGCGAGTTTGGACGTTGTGGCTCCTACTCGAACGCATACCACTATACATTCGCCAAACATTGCGGCTTCTCTTGGCGATCCAAAGAAGCCAGCTTCGGATTCAGCGGTATTACGCTCCTCTGCTTTTGAGGATATCACCGCTGACAATTTCAACTATAATAGCAGCGAAAAGCCCAAGATTAGCGAGCATCCGAGCCCACAACAATGGCACTCGAAAACAGTAAGTAAATAGTGTTTCATTTAGTAACAAAAAATAGCTATTTGTACTTAATAAATCCTTATCTGCAATTGACCAAAAGTCGTTATTATAACGCTAAGAAACATTAAGTTTAGGTAAATGTTGGAAAAGTAATTCCGTTACAAACGGAATCGGCCGAAATCTTACAAAACGATACTTCCAGCACGTTTGAAACTACAACACCTACTTTTGTTACCACCATGTTGGCCGAACAAAATTCTGCCGAACAATCATCATCGCCAACAGTGTCACTCTTTGCTGCATCTTCAGAGCTCTACAACCGAGCCATGATCTCAACCTCGACTCAAATTCCCTTTACCAAAGGATTTCCCACTTCATCGGTGTCAACGAATTTAGCTTACAAACTAACTTCTAATAAGCCCACTGATATTTATGAAATGCCTGCGACTCTTGAAATCGACAAAACAACTCCTGTTACAATTTCGCCCCAACCTTCCTCAAAGCTTTTGACAACAACTGCAATTTCGACCATTATAACCACGGACAAGCCCTTAGAAACTACGACAGTCATTGGAAAAGTGGCGTTTGTAAGAAAACCAGCGTCAGATGTCCGCGAAGAACCAACGCCGCCTGCGGCTTTGGCTAGAAGTAATGCAGATCGAAGGCTTCATCAGAAATCACATCCGATAAATCATCATAAATTGTCGTTAGGTTTATCGAGGGAACCATGTAGGCAAAAATCGGGCATATTGTGCGAATTTGGGTGTGTGGATGATACGAGGTTAGTTGTGAATTATCATATCAATTACCATTCGTACAGCTAGTTGTTCGTCTCGAAACGCGCAATCTTTTTAGTCAAGATTCGGCATTTTAAAGCCTTTCTTGCCGTTGGATGAGATCGGCGGTATTCAAAAAGCCACAGAATGTTCAATTAGCTTAAATAATATGTATGCATTTTCAGATGTGAGTGTCCAAAAATGGAAAGCCAATGCATTCGAGGTATTCACTGTCCTCAAATCAAAGATCTCCGTGCTGTCTATGACCATGTATCACATCAACTGAAATTATACAGCAAGGAAATTGCTAGCCTTCTAATGAAAAGGAACGGTACCTGGCCACTTTATGACAAACTCTATATGGAAATAGGAGAGCTGAACAAACCTGCAGATCGAATTCACACTCCGCTAACTGGTACAACTTTCGGGAAAGGCTCTGAGTCAAAGGAACATGTCATGGTAAACATAAACGTAAGTCCTTTTTGTATAACTCCAATATTTTTAGAAATTATGTGCTAATAAATGAACCTAGAAGTGTTGTTTACGTTGATAGCATTCCATGAACGATTTCCCAACATTGGTTTTACCCTTTGCGCGGTTCCATTTCGGGCATGTTAGGTGTGAAAATCGAAGGTCTCTAGAAGTACGAGGGACACCTGCGCGAGTTATGAGCTAAAATCATAGATTTACCTCCTGAAATCCAGGATTTACAGAGGGAAATTTTTGATCGCTGCTCGGATTCTGGCGATTTTGGTGTCAGTCAACGATGTGAGATGACGATTGACACCAAAATGGTTACCGAAAAATGCGACTGTTATCAGTTATGAGTAATCGAAATCCTGGAATTCTGGAATAATCAAAATGCTCCGGCAAAGTGCTATGGAGCTGGCTACCGGGTCCCGACCCCCTCAGGTTTGAGTCCGCCCGTCTGAAATAATCGCTTTTGGGAGGAATTTGTTGTATTTCCGAACAACCCTTACCTCGAGGGCCGAAGGCCCCAGGATGAGCCTCGAAGACCCGAAATAGGCTCCAGTTGCCTTACTTTCGACCAACACTTTTAGAGTACCGAAGGGACTGGCGCACAAGAATACTCAAAAATTTGTGTCCTACTAGGTACCTTTTACAGAATATTTTACAGGAATGACAGTAGTGAAAAATTTTTGAAAATCTATGCCGAAAATTGATATCAATAACTTTGAATATTCTACAGTCTGGTGATATAAGGCATAATAGCGCAAAACTTTGAATATGACCGAAAATATTAAAAAGGTCACACTTTGTATAAAAATGATGATAAATAATACTGAATTCAGTCCTTTACATCTTGGAGGAAAATTATAACATCAATATACAGGCATCTCACAAAAATAGTGAAAATCGTAATTTTTTGATGCAAAAATCAAAAACTAAAAATTATGATATATATGTTGGAATCTAGACAAAAAGTTGATATAGAGACAGTAATATCAGATTTATAGCCAACGTAGTGAAAAATGCTCCAAAAATGGACAAACATTTCGAAAAATAAAACAAAATACCAAAATAATCAATCTTAACTAGTTAGCATCAGTATTATCTGAAACATATATATTTGGTATGCAGTTCATGTTTACTCCTTGATAAATGAAATTCATAATTAATTTATATCGAATAGCTATTTATTTTCAGACTCGACTGAATCACGTTCGAGAACAAACACTCTTTGACAGTCAGCCATTTGAGTGGACATTGGAAAACGGACTCAACATTGGCGAGAAACATTACGGCATAAGCGTATGCGCACTAAACAGCTCTCTCGTGCCCATTATACTCGATGGAACGTCCATAGAGAGTCATAGCGATGGTGTGGGACCTGTGGCATTTTACCACAACCCATTTCCTGCATTTACGGTAATGAATTTATGTGGATGTTTTTACAAGATGGATGGTTCATTTTGTGGTCTTTGTCTTACTTTTGTTTCTTAAATGTCCAAGAAAATGAATAAATTAGGGTCTCAAAATACCTCAGAATATAATAATAAAATGAAAAATTATCTATATTTCAATTTTTGGGAGAAACCAAACAAAATAACTATAGGACAGTGGCTTAATATTTCGATGAATTATATCATTGATAAAGCACTGAAAATTATAAATTTTAGCAGACATTACTGAGCCCCGTTGAAATGAGTAGCAAAAGTGGCTTAGACGACCAGAGTTTCCAGCGATCCTTGGACACACATAAAGGAATGATAATATTCATTGGGCCTGTGTTCTTTTTGATGGGATTGGTGAGTGTGCTTGTATATTATACAAAAGAAATATTAGAGCCGTTGAAATTATTTATACAGCCGAACCCCCGAATAACGCGGGTTTCGGGTCCGGACAAAATCCGCGTTATTCGGAGGTTTCTAATCAAAATTTGATTAGATCGGCATTAATCGGAGGTTTCTATGTGTTTTGACAGTAAATTTGAATTTTTTGGCGCGAATTTGAACTATTTCACAAAATTTTGGTATTTTTTACGAATTTTGTAAAATTTCTGGCAAAAAGTGCGGGTGCCTCAAATATATTTTTATAAAATTCACTACTTCCTCCGTTTTATGTATAATTAACATAAGTTATATTTTCATGAAGCTCAATTCTAATATGTCAAAAAAAATCGAATTACCTCTCAAACTAATTTGTTAAGTTTTAAATATTAACTGCTAAACATTTGCATATAAAGGAAACAGCGAAAATACAATTACTTACTTTAAAAAATTAGCGCCAATATTACAGTTCAAGAATTAATTGTACATCCTCATTATGATGATAATAATAAGATTATTAATTTTAGCTTGCATTCGGTGCCACTATTCTCTGCGTAAATATTTGTCGACGCCGCAGGAAACGACGTCGTTTACTGAAACACTACAACTCGGCTACCAGTAGTCGACATTCCACTCTAGGGCAAAAATACCTTATCGGTGGAGGACCGCGGACTCTGGGAGCCGGCTTTTTGCCCACCATTTCTCCTCCTACAGCTACAATTTCAGCCATTGGACCACAAGGACTCCCGCAAGGATCCTTTGCGCCGTTAGTTTCAAATCAATCATATGGCGATGGAAGAAGGCACAGTGTCAGCGTTGTTGATGGGATTGAAACTGGGCCTCAAAATACAACCGAAATTAGTAGGCAACATAACGGAGCGTCCATGGGACCAGATCGTTACTATGTCCACAGGAATGTACATTTCTGAACAATATTTTCGAAACATCTTTCAGCAACTCGTAGATATTTTTCTAATCATATGTTTTATTATCCACAAATTTGTGATGTATGGCAACAGTTAAAGCATCCACATTCCCCTAGGGTTGTTTACACGCAGACGAAAGCCAAATTCTTTTAGCTATCTATTTTAAGTTCAAATAGGTATGTTGGAAAAACAGTAAGCGCTAGTTTTGGCATCATATCTTTTTCCTTGCACCAAACTGTACGTTGTTGTACCATTTTTTACATTGACATTTATTTACCTTAGGCTCTGGACAACCTCATGCTTAGGCTTAAACGACTTCTTAATAGACTACATTCAGAATTATTGTTTGAACTTGGAGGAAATTTGAACTACAACGGTGCAAACAAATATTTAGAGCAAGAAAAAGTGTCTTGCGTAATCATAAATTAACATTCCTTATTAGCTTTATTACATAGAAAATGTTGGAAAAACAGTAAGCGCTAGTTTTGGCATCATATCTTTTGGCATCTTATCATCATAAATGCCCGATATTTGTTGTATATTTATACATGTGTCTTGTAATCATTACATGCATGATAATTTTAGTTGAATTGAGAGGTTATAAATATTGTGAATAAAAAGTACTTGTTCAGAATCATATAAATTTATCGAATGAAGAATAAAATGTTCGTAAATAAAAATTCTGTACAATACACTGAAACGTAATTTCGGTGTCAACCATGTGTCACATTTATATACTAGTATTTCACTCATAATTAAAAAGCGCAAATACAAAATTGTCTCAAAAACTGGCAGTCTTTTATTTCATTAATGAAAACAGTCTGTATATTCGGAATTAATATTCGAAACCAAAAACTCAGGCTATAGTTGAAATTAATTAAGAATTTTATGTGATTCCAAAAATTCAAGTGTCTAAACGGCTTTTCTTGCTCTTCTGATAATCCACTATAGTGTATGAACATGCTTTTGCAATGTTTTGTTTGTTTACCAAGCAATTCGGTTCCTTGGTCATATTATGAACAAACTGTACAGTCATATACGAGCTTGGACTAAGAGAGAAAAGACTCTATGAGCCTGGACTAACAAAAGTCCATCGTGTTTCGTATTTTCTAGGAAATTTCCGGCTCAAACTATTCTTTTGTCAGGAGTAAGTTCGAGAATCAAGTCATCCAATTGTTCTAGCTGAAGTGGTCAAGTGTCATTATTATTGATTTTTGAGGACTAAATTAATTGAATAAAAGCTCAAAATGTTCTATGTCTCAAAATTCATTGATCAAAAACGAATTTTGCATTGGCTGATTCAAAAATGATTAATTTATTAATATGTATAATATATCAAAAAAGGAACAAATAACCTAGTGAAAGGATAATGCTAACATAAGAATTTTCAACTCTCCGATAATAACAAGAACAAAGATAAAAGGGCGGCTAGACAGTTCCTTTTCTTGGCTCAAGCCATCGCTTGAATCAATTTATACTATCAAGCCTCAATGAGTTAAATTTTTGGGGTACGTTTTAGTGCTGTGGGGTTTTGGAATGCATAGTTATTGTGCGGCAATGGCCATTTAAGGCATCTGTTGAATTTTGAGCAACTTATAAAGACTCAAAGATTTTTGTTGTGTTAAACGTTCTAAAATATCCAATATAATACTAGTAAAGGGATAGCTAACAGTATTACTAATTTTACTGATAATTGGTATAAAAACACATCCAGAAGGTAATTTATCTTTACTTAGAAGCTTAGTACTGTGTAGATGTAATTTAGGATATTGTAATTTTACATCGTTGTTTTTATTGGGAACAATTTGCATAAACAAATTTGTAAAAACATCTTGAGCGACTAGCAATAAGCTAATGACCTATGCAGTAAGCACTAATCTTATAAATCGTTATACCCGGAGTCCTTAGATAAATACCTTATATAATAACCTCAATTAAACTCATGATAACTCATTTAGCCACCTTCCAGTGAGAACCGGTTGCACTTTGTTTGTCTTTCATGTGTCTGCGGTGGCAGTCCGGCGTCCCCAATGAGTCCAGCCGATGATTAAGCCGACGGCCACAAGAGCCCCCGCGAATTGGAGATGATCACCTTCAAATAAATTTCCCTTTAAATAAAATTTCCCAATACTTCTTGTTATGCTCGCGCATCAGAAAAAAGCACACCTCCAACCGTAAACCGGACGACGGCTGCAGTCATGAAATTGTACGGTCTGGAATTTTAATCCACTATGATTTTCTTAGCCCTGTCTTCTTAATGAGTATGACTGGTCCTTACCGGACGACTTTACTACTGATTTGTAATAATGGGATACTTTGTGGCCTACCCAAGCACTTTTTTCTATTTTGATCCATTCACTTTTGACAGAGCTGCTTTGGTGTTGACAAAGCGTATGTTCCTAGCCAACTAATTAATTAATTAATGGTATATTTTCACGTAGTGTACCAAATAGTTCCCATTTGCATGAAAATATGTTCTATGCATTTCGTTACATGCCCTGAGTTTTGAATATAATTTAGCACTTTTGCTATATTATTATTGGCAATAATACAAATGTGAACATTGATAAATTGGTAATAAAAGGATTTCTGAACACTTTTTGGCATCTATTACCAAAAAACCGAAAAATAACCAAACTTTACAGAAATTAATTGATACATATTTTCCTCGGTAGAAACACTTCTATACTTTCATCATATAGTTTATATAGGTTACTATTTCACTATAAGCACAAGGGCCATTTAAGAAATTCCTAAAAGCCGATTTTTGACAAAAGAAAGTTACTGGTAACTGAAAATTCCGTTGGCTTTTATTACGGAAACCCAATAATATTGCAAACTATTTATTATGGATTTTTAGCAAATATGGATTTTATTCGCTCTTTGAAAATGTATTAAATAAATTGCTCGCTTAGTTTAGGTTTTTCATCGTTATACCGAAGAATTAATACCAGACCAGTGTGCATATTTGTTGCGCGTAAACGCCTTCGGCGAATATAATTTTAACATGCCGCGGAAAAAGGCACTCAATGAAGAACAAAACGCAATAATATCCGGGAGCAACAATAACCAGGGTGGAAAATATGCAGTGAGGAGGGACAGACGAAACTTTCACATTGAACGAAATATTAGAAGCTTCAATATAATAAGTGCCGTTGTTATTCAGCTGCTTTTATGTGTTAACTCTGCTTCATCTACAGCGAATATAACGGTAAATTTGTAATTGTAAATGGGAAGTATGCATTTTTACTGATAATAACTAATGGATCTCAAACGATAGGGATTACAATTTAGGAAAATATTGAAATTTATTACCTTTGATAGAAAAATCGCCTTAACTTTTAGCTTATGTTAATTGATATTGGTGAATTTTCTGATCAATACTAATTTCTAAAAGTAATAAAATTTGGCATCAGAAAGGTGGTTGATAATAGTAGTCAATCATAAAAATTGTATTTTGCTTTTCAGGCCTCATTAAAGCAAGATTCTACAAGTGCGAACGTACAAAGTGAAGCCTCAGATTCATCAAACCTTGATCTGCTCACCAAACTTTTGCTTCGCACTAAACGGCAATGTTGCTATCCCACGGCCATTTCGTGTTGTTTAACCCCTTCGTTATCGCTTTCTGGCCAACCGTCTTCCCCACCACCGTCGCAATTTTTAGCGCCGCCTCCGCCTCTGCAACAAACAAATTTTTTACCGCCACCGGGTCAAATTCCTCAGAGGCTACCTCCTCCCAGGACTGCACCAACGCCACCAATAAATCAGCCTATACCACCGGGTCAACGAGTCCCACCACCACCTTTAGCTCCAACAGGAGCCCAAAGACTACCACCACCACCGGCACCAGGAGGATCGCATCTGGTGCCGCCTCCGGCGCTACCTCCGGTGTCAGCATTCACAATTCCACTTGCGGAGTCGCAGCCATGTCAATGTCTCACATTGCAGATCCATGTTGGTATTATTGCAATTTTATAGATTATCTTACAACGGAATCAGTGTGTAAAACAGCTAAATAAGTACAGTCGAACCTCGATTTACCGCACACGTCGGGAATGGCGATTTTGTGCGGATAATCGAAAGTGCGGTTAATCGGGTGTGCGGTAAATCGAGGGAATTTTGTATGGAAAAAATCCTTCCATTGCAAAGTTGTGCGGATAAACGAAATTTCCTATATTTTTTGTCATTTTTTCAAAATAAAAAATAAAATTTTGAATTTTTTACTGAATTTTGGCCGATTTTTGCAAAAATTTTGGTAAATTTGGCAAAATTTTTGAAAAATTTTCGAAAAATTTGAAAAAAACAGAAAAATTTTGTATAAAAATTCAAATTTGCGCCAAAAACAGTACCGTTTTTCTTATATTTTTCTTTGTGCGGATAAACAAATGATTTTGCTTGGAAATTTCACATTGGTTCCGCAAAAACCTGTGCGGATAATCGAATTTATCCGCACAAAATGCGGATAATCGAGGGAATTTTGTATGGAAAAAATTCGTTCCAGCCAATTATGTGCGGTTAATCGAAAGAGCGGTAAATCGAGGTTCGACTGTAATGACAAACGTGTTACGTTCAATCTAAAATTTGCAGTTTGTAAAGCGAATTGTTTTCTGGAAGGCAGATTTGGAATGGGATAAATCGAATAATCTAAAATCTTCTAAAAATCAAACACAATATTTTGATCGCTACTTCTTTGCTGTTTCCATAACGTTAAATAACTACGTTAGACATCAAATTAATCTTTTTAAGACATTTATTCGGACATTTCTTTTATGATAATTTCAATAAGTTTCTAAACAAAAATAATAAATATAAATCAATAGTTGGGAGTAAATTGACCATATATCCTTTCGTGAAACTTATTCCTTTATCTCAATCAGGTACAACAATGCGACTGTGCAGGTATACAACAGGCTCAGTGCGGCTGTGCTCCAAGTGCACCGCCAAATTGCAATTGCCCAGCATTACAAGAACAATTTAACCAATGCGGTTGTGGGCCACTAACGTATCAGGTATTATTTATAACAATATAATAAAAGAATACAGATAAATATTTTTGTGATGAGCGGTGGCGCACTAAAGGGAAAAATTAGAACATTTTCGATCAAAACTGACCTGAATCGTCAAAAATGTGTTTAAAGTTTCTACGGCAGGTAATATATAAAAAAATACCAACACCACTGAAGGTGAAACTGCCCGTGAATAAATTTTGACCTGTTATAGATCGGACCGCGGCTTGAGCGGACCGGGAAAAAGCTAATCCGCATCCACGGTTGTAAATTAATTTAATAATAGATTTTCATACATAAATGAGTAATGTATGTAAACACTAGTCTAATTATTGAGCGATATAATAACTTTAAAATAGCTTTGTAATATAATAATAATAATATTAATTATGTTACTATTATATAATATAATAACTTTAAAATTAATCAGTGAAAATAGCTTTGCAATACAACCGTCCCTATTACTTGTAAATTGATTTACTCGACTCAATGCATAATCCATGAAGTATAATGTATAAAAGTAGTTGTATAAAAATGTTTAAAAAAGCCCATTTTTAGATCACATGCGGCGTTCCACCATGCCAACCTGTCGCTCCGCCACCGGCTATGCCGCCTCCTCCTCCCCCTCCACCACCTCCTCCACCCATTCAGGTACAATTTAGAAATCTTACAAAGAAACCGCTGATGGCCCGGATATGACAACTCTGATGCGCCTAGCGGTTTCCTTGTTAGTCTAAAGGTACAATCACGCAGTGTACTACGATTTATTTTTCGAAAATTGCACACAGTGTATTCAATTTTCGAAAGCCACAAGATCCAGTGCATTTAAAGATAGTGCAATGGAAATGCAGGGAAAGGCAATACAATCTCTATGATAATCGTAAATAGTTTCACAATGCTGCCATTATCGCATTGCGATTTTTTGCGATGAAATCAATTTGATCAGCATGCAATTTTTACTGCAATAGAAGGATAGGAACCGCAGTAGCTGGTCACATAGAACTCGTTTAAAGACCGAGCAAGAGTTATAATCTTTTATCGATATTATTATTTGAAACTTTTCAAAATACAATATTTGATTGTTCTAGCCAATAGCTCCGATTGCGCCAATAGGCCCACCGCCATGCCTTCCAATGTGCCAGCCTCAGTGTGTACCGCAATGTATCCAAGCACCACCTCCAATGATGATGCCTCCACCTATGCCTATGATGGGTCCACCACCGTGCTTGCCTCAGTGCATGCCGCAATGTCTGCCACAATGCATGGACTTCCCACCACTCATGGTGCCGCAAATGATGCCTCCGCCGGTATTTGCACCGCCACCACCTATTGCATTTGGTTGGTCATACGCAATACTATATTATCAAATTCTCGTGTCATGCCTTATTCCGTAGTTACACCGTCTTAGTTGAATCATTTAGGTGGGGTCACAAAATCAAACATGATAAATTTCTTAAATATCCCATTTATCTGGAGGAATAAAGTAACATAAAATAAGGTTAGGACATAGGAAATAACAGATATCCCGCGAGAAAAAGATTAGTCTGGTTACAATATTTTCTGGAGAAACGATATACGATTACGTATAACTTTCTGGTTTGAAAAACAGCCATTCAAAAGTTTGTTTATTTTGATAGATGTTGTAGTAAAAATGTACAACGTATACACCTACTCTATGCTCCTTAAATTGAACTCTCTGCACCTCTTTCATTGGTAAACCGAACAGAGCTGAAGCCTAAAATCGTAGTCTAATATGATGAATGTGATAAAATTTCTCTTCGGAAATTGTGCAAAGACATTTCCATTTTCGTTCTGTCTTTGCTTTCAAAACTGTACTATTGCTTACCGTGTGATATTATTATTGAACATTTCGGATCGAACAATCGACGAGAGAAGTTTGTGGTAAAAAAAGTTAACAAGTTCAGGCCCACCAATGTGCATGCCGGCCTGTCAGCCTCAATGTATGCCAGCATGCTTGATGATGCCGGCTTTGCCCCCGCCATTGCCTCCTCCGCCAATGGCTATGAATTTTCCTCCAATTTCTGTATTTATGCCTCCAATGGCGCCACCTATGCCGCCACCGATGCCATTACCACCTCCGCCCCCAATGCCGACTATGCCTTTGATGTGTTTGCCGGCTTGCATGCCGCAATGTCTTCCACAATGCATTCCAGGTATCAGGGCAGTACATAAATGGTTGACCGCACGTAAATAATACGCATATGTTAAATAAGCATACCGTATTTATTGCATAAATTTTATGGGTATGAAGACAGAAATAGTACATTTCGCGCCATCGCGGGAGGCGCGAGAAATGATTGAAAACTATCAATGGTAAATCGGATTAGGTAAAAATTAATCTAATGCAACACCTTCGATACGACCCATTTAAGCGAGCAACGCATGTTATAATTACCTTCACATCAAATCATTCACACCGAAAAGTTTCTACACATATACTTACATATAGGCCTGGTATACTTTGTGTATTATTTTGTTATTTACTTTCAGGACCACCATTGCCACCACCTCCTCCTCTGCTTCCGCCAATGCCGCCTCCACCATTTGTTTTCTCGATGCCCCCACAACCTCCTCCGGTACTACCTCCACCAGTGATTGAATGCCTCCCACAGTGCATGCCCCTATGCCAGCAGCAATGTATTCAACAAATCGTCCTCCCTCCCCCTCCCCCACCCCTTCCACCAATGATGCCGCCGCCACCGCCAATGCCGCTTCCACCACCGCCACCTCCCATGCCTTTGCCACCACCTATAATGCCACAGGTAAGCAGTAATCGAAAAAGGTTTCGCGTAACAGTTGTATAATAAAGCCAGTCTAAAACAGTGGCGGCGGAGCTCAATTAGACGGTAGTTTTAAAGTTATTAAACGTATTTCGGTTTTTGGGAAAAGTACTTCAAAGAATCTTTAAAAAATTCTAAAATTAGCTATAGACAAACATGAATCACTAGCCAATAATCTTAATCAATTACTAAATCACATTTCAGTGCATTCCTGTATGCGCCCCATTCTGCGATCCAACTTGTCTTCTTCAACAACAGCAAGTCGTATTTGTGGCACCTCCACCTCCTCCGCCCGCATTTATGCCACCTCCATTCCCTATGGCACCACCTCCACAGGCATTTCTTCCTCCTCCGCCTCCACCAATGCCCATGGGATTCTGTGGTCCGACATGCCAACCCATGTGTGACCCAATGTGCATGCAACAGGTTGTTCTGATCCCGCCAGTAGCACCTCCACTTCCACCGCCAGCCCTTCCACCTCCGCCACCCATTCCTATGGGACCTCCACCACCCATGCCAATGTGTGCACCTGTATGTCAACCGCTATGCGCTCCACAATGTGTTCAGCAGGTGTGTTATGATATGAGTTAAAAAGCGCCACATTCAATTATACAATACAAGATTTTTTATGTGAAATATTTCACTAACGTAACGTATTCGTTTAGTATGTAATCATTCCGTCTGGTCCGCCTATGCCTCCGCCATTGCCCCCACCACCGCCTCCTCCATTGCCGCCGCCTCCTCTTCCTGTAGCCCCGTTACCACCGCCGATGCCAATTTCATGCGCACCGTTTTGCCCGCCGGTAAGAACATTTTAATCAGAGAGTGCACCAATTAACATTTTCTTTGACTCATACCTTCAAATTTTGATTTTTCCACTGCACTGTCTAAATTCAGCTGCAAAGCGCAATGTGCGTCCAAGCATGTCAGCCCAACTGCCAAGCCACGTGTGCTCTGAATGCTCCCTGTTACCAGTCATGTCTAGGAAGTTGTCTTCAAGCGTGCGCAGTTCCTGATATTCCTCCCGCTATCCTTCAGGTATACTATTAGAAATGATTCAATTCAATCGTCGGAGATGGACAATAATAAATAATATCCTCTAGCCACTGCCGCCATCTCCAGTTCCAATGGCACCACCACCTTATCTTCCGCCTGCTCTTCCACTACCACCACCTCCACCACCACAGCATTTTGGAATCTTCTGTGCACCTACAGCTTGTGCTGTGGGTTTCCATTATAATTTTGTGATCTGACCACATAGTGATCCTAATTCATAACCTGAGACTAATCAAAATTTTATGTTCGCTTCGTTTTCCTAATATTTTTAAGGGAATACAAAACAAATTTGTAGAACGCAACATTATTACTTTAAGATCGGATCAGTTAATCATAGTTCTTAAACCTTGGTTCTCGGCCTTCTTTTAAAATTCCAAAGTCATAGGTGTCCTAAATCAACTGACAATATTTGCGCTAATTTGGAATAACCCGCATAATGCATTTATTTTCAGCCGCCTCCACCACTCGCTTGCATGCCTCAGTGCCAACCACTCTGCAATCCGGCTTGCATTCAGCAACTTCCTCCATTCGCCCAACCCGCTCCAATGACTTTTTGTTTAGGAAGTGGCGCAGGGATTCCACCACCTATAATGCCTCCGCCTCCAGTGCCTTCACCGTTATTTTCTGCTCCTTCAGCACTTTTTGCTCCTCCTCCAGCTCCGTTCTATGGCGGCGCTTTCGCACCACCAATGGGTGGATGTGCATGTGTGCCCGGATATATGCCATGTGGTAAACATGTTCACGTATTTCGTAATTCGATTTTAATATCATGTAGTTCCTAATTTTATGTGCTAACTTAAAACAAAAAAAGCAATTAGAACTGACACTTCAACCATTTTCATTAAAATGTTATAGGCGGCATCTGCTGTTTACGTAAACGACATCGGCTATCTCGAGGAACGATTCCCGGAGACAAAAATAATACCACTCAGAGCGCCACTAAAAACGAAACGAGTCCGCTGATTGACAGTATCAAAAATGAGCCTAATGAAACGGAAGCGTCAAAAATAATGTCACCGCAAGTTATGTGGTACCCCATTGGTGAAATTTCGGGAGCTGTAAGTGAGAGTTCGTCAAAGGTTGCTGAGAACAACGTGCCTTCTCAGAGCCGAACCGTGATGCAAAGGACGGCAGAAGCAGCATGATCTTAACGAAAATGTGTACTAAACCTCCTTTACAATAGATCGATATATTATATATTTATTGCAGTCAACTTTAGCTACTATATTTCAGTGAGCCAAATATTAAATGAATGGATGTTACAAGAATGATGAATATATATATTAGATAGTGTTCAAATTATAACAGTTTGCGTTTCGTAATTTTACTCCAATTCATCGTGTACATATTCATCAAAAATAAGAAAAACAATACGTTAAAAATTTGCAGCAATAGTAATGTTAGACCTGAAATAGAGCACCAATGATCCATGATCTGAATTGCGCTCAATTATGGCTTTTACATTTAGTTCAACGTGATTTTAATATGTCTTTCATTTGTGCTTTCGACAAAGCTCAATACAATCATGTTATGTGCCAAAGAGACGTCCTATTTCTTAAAAATTGATTGATTTCGTTTTGATATTATATCAGTGATAATAATTAAATAAATTATTGTATAATACACACTAAACATTTGAAAAATTTGTAAAATTTTTAAACTAATTTATATAATTAAATAGTGCGGGTTTATTGACAGAAACTCCACAAAAAATATAAAACAAATAGCCAAATGCATGCTATCATTATATTAACTATTATTGATATTAAGTATTAGTGAAGACAGCTTGCGTCGAATCACGGGAGAATTACACTAAACACTTATATAGAAAAATTTGTCTACATTTCTTTTTGAAACAATTAGAACATACGTATGCAAGCTTCTGATATTTGACGTATGTGACATTGGCCTGCGTCATTTATTTACGCAAGAGATTGTGACAAAGTATTAGAAAACGTTTAAAGTAAATAAATTAGTCTCACATAGATGTTGTTGTAATCGATGAGTAAAAAAAAGATATACCTTTTGATATTTGATTATTCCCCGCTAAAATATATTTAGCGATATTATGGTTATTTTCAAAGTATTCATTTTTCTATGTCTTATTTGCAATGCATTAATTCATCTAGGATTGACCAAATGTATGTATTTTATTGCAATATAACTGAAAACTTAAGCTTCTGATCAAGAGCTGTGATTATTGTTGTTGATATTGTCACTATTATTTAATAAATGTGACAAAATGTTTTCTGTAATGATATTTTCCGCTCTACAATTTTTAGTATGTCGCGATGTGAAGGAAAAACAGCAATTTTGGAACAATCTTGCCGATCGAATTGCATTGGAATATAAGTGTGAAATGTCAAACAGGCCATCTATGTTTTTGCAATCCGGTTAGGTATTTGCAGAACAGCGTATTTATATACGTTTGCATTGCAGGCAGTCTTTTGGATACCATTGTATGGAAATTCCGCAGCGTTGATAAAGATCATGACGAAATTTTGAATGATGCAGATATTTTAAAGGTATAATGCGCGTAAAATCAAATAGAAAGACAAAATTTTTTATTTCAAGTTTCCTTCTCGAATCCGCTTAGAAAAAGATGCATTATTTGGCTTCAAAACAGTAATTTCGATTACATTACTTGGACAAACATTAAAGTAACAATATATTTCATTGCAGGTATTTAATCAATCCAAGAGTGATGACTTAATTACTAGAGAGTGTATAAAATTTTAGATTTTGTTTGAGCCCAGAGTACTTCAACCAGCCATTTGCACCATTGGATTCTTGAAAACGTGCGACTCGAATTTGAATGGCCATTTAGAGCTCAATGAATGGATAAATTGTGCGGAAACATACTTAAGGATCGATTCAAAAAGTTAGTCTGTTAGTTACAAACTTTTACATCCATTCAAATTTTCGGAAAAAGATAAAATATTTTAAATAAATTTATGCCTATTTTCCAATTGAAGTAACGTATTGAAACTTAGGAAGCTAGCTCTATCTTAGGACTAGCATAAGTATACAACCTTTTCCTGTATATTTAGCTTTTATCTGGATCCACATCTTGAACAGGTAACTTGGTTTCCCCATTTTTAATTTTGCCTGCTTCCTTGAATTATTTAACCACAATTAGCTTTTACGGAAAACATTCCATACTATCTAATTAATACTTTTGTTCCCCCTTTTAACCCGAATTCGTCACTTAATTCACTTCCACAGCAGACAATTGAGTCATAAAATCTAAAAATGTTTAAAGCTGAACACTTTTTAACACAGGAAGATAAGCCTCTTTGGAAATGACTTCACATTTGTGTCATTTGGCAAAACGGCTATGGCTAGACTATTGTAGAGAGAAATTATTTGGTTAAAAATGCTAGTTCAGCTTTCCAATTTGCAACTTATCCAATGACGCTCATTTATGTAAATTAGCCGACAATTCGGTGCCAATTTCTCTTTCGCTATTAATGTTTTACCTGCGTGTTTTGTAACATTGTAAGTTTTTACTAATACGCTTCTGATTAATAAGAAGTTTTATTATTACTTTCATTGAAATCATGAATTTTATACAAAATTATTTGTGATATTTCTGAAATATTAATAATTATAATTCGTCAGTAATTATTTTGAGATTTCAAATAAATATTGGGCTAGTCTGATTTTTATCAAAAATTTTTCTAATCCTGTGACGTAATTTTACAGTAGAGAAGTGAACAACATTAAATATGTAAACTGTTATAAAATGCCTCAAATTAAACACTTTTAAATGCCATATCGCATGGCACAGACTTTCCACGTGGAAAGTGAAGCGTAACCGCCCACTATTTTATTTTCGAAAGGACCCATTTGGAAATCAGAGGTGCGGGGAAGTTCAAGGTTCATTAGACTAAAGGTTAAAGCAAGTATATTTAGGTCCAAATTTTTGAAGTTTATTTAAAATGTTCCTTATTATTAATATTATTAAAATATGTTCATGCCGGCCAACTTAATGCTCTTTTCGGAAAATCTAATACTTGGTTAGATAAATGAGATTCTCATTCTCTTTGACGCACAGTACATAAGAAGTTAATAGTGCCAATTGTATTTTAATAAAACTTAACTTGGGCAATCTTCTAACGAAAAATTTAATTTGTTTAAATAAAAGGATTTTGATTTACATTAGGAAAGTGAAAAGAATATTCCTTTAATTTTGGACTACAATAAACTATGTTTCGTCTCTGGAAGCCTGATCAACAATTGAATTGCGCCTATAATTGAACCTGTGGCAGAACTTCTATGTTTCGAAGTTAACAATTTTTGTGTTAGCAATTTTAGCATTCTAATATTATATGTACCTAGGACATACAAGTATTTATGGCACCAACTCCCTCCGAAACTGGCTATTCTCTCTTACTAATATTCACTTCCCTACTTTTACTTTCGGGATGCTGCTCTCTTCGCACTGTTTTCCGCCAGAACGGAGTGCAATCTAAAACGAGGTTTTGGAGACGGCCTGTTTTCCGCGTAGACCAAACCAAGTTTATCATACATACACTTCCAAATTCAGGTGTGCATTTCTCGTTAACACTAAATCGAGCACAGTTTGATCATACTGTTCAATTATCTCTGCACTCGGAGAAGCCTATAGTCTTTACCTATAAAATTAAGACATATGACTATTCTAGAGAAGTTTTTAGAGAAATTTACGGAAATTGTCTATAATAATAATTTGTTGAAATTTTAGATGAGCTGCTACCTGATGATTCAAATGAATTGGAAATTCGCTTAAAGCCTGATTCGGATGACGATGAAACGTTTAATGAAATGCATTTCAAGAAGATTGCCCGCAAAAAATCTCAAACACTTTGGCCAGCTGAGTCTGTGACGAACTCCAAACTGCCTGATAAACTCACGACAACTAAAGGTCATAGATCTTATAAGTAGGGACGTTCAGCTCATTTCGGAAATGACGAAATTCCAAATAAACTACCAAATTTTTTGCTAAAATATGTAAATTCGAGTAAATATTGGTCCAACTAGCACTTTTTAGATCATCGAAAAAGCATTTAATCATGAAAAGTTAAGCCCTGAAAACGACACCTAACGTCCACCCCGTATACTAAGAAAACGTGGGAAAAAGCGTGACTTCACTGTTTTTTTCGCCATTTCCGGTGATTTCCGCCCGAGATTTCGACGCCACTATAGTTTTCGGCCATGGAGAATTCAAATCCGAGCACCGTTTTTCAAAATTGAGCCAAAAAGAGCCTCTTTTGGAGCCATTTTTGAATTTTAAGTGCAATTTCGCTAAAATCGCGGCCATTTGACAACTAAAATCGTCTGTAGTTCCATGATTGCTTAGTAAAAGTTAATTTTTCAACAAATTAGAGCATATTGAGCAAATTCCGAGCATATTTGGCGAAAAAAATTTTTCGGGCATTTTTTCGAGAACCATAGGGCCGCCGTATGGTCCAAAAAAGTCGATTTTTTGAAAACTTTCAATAATTTTATGCAAATAGCGGTTTTAGGGGTAATTCGATGCGCTGATTCCGAATCTGCAATTAGTTTTCACAAATCGCGCCAAAAAATGCGACTTTTTCGAGATTTTATGCCATTTTTTCTGAAGTCAATCAGGATACCTGACCTTAGTCGAAAAGTACCCCATATTTCAATTATAATGTTACGTTTCCATGAAATTTTTTTTGATAAATAATCATAAGAGACTGTCAAGCAATTGTGTAAAGAAAATACAGCGGGCTAATTACAGAATAATTTTTATTTCTCACAAAAAGTGTAAAAAATGCCCAAAATCGAAGAATCCGGATCATGAAAAACAGCATAAGTAAAATTTTTTAAGATTATCAGCTCAGCCCGATCAAATATGATTTTTGGGATGCCCAATGCCTAAGCATCATTTTGGTATAGAAAGAAGAAGGTCCATCTCGATTCAAGATTCTCGAGATATAATTATAAATGCCCAAAATCGAAGAATCCGGATCATGAAAAACAGCATAAGTAAAATTTTTTAAGATTATCAGCTCAGCCCGATCAAATATGATTTTTGGGATGCCCAATGCCTAAGCATCATTTTGGTATAGAAAGAAGAAGGTCCATCTCGATTCAAGATTCTCGAGATATAATTATTTTTGTCTCAAAATTTTAACTTTTTTTGAAAATTCGAGAATTTGAGATAAAAAGTCTTGAATCTCGAGAATCTTGAATCGAGATGGGGCAAGTAATATACCAATTTGTAGCCCAGAGTCTTAGCTTTGGTTTACGATATTACTCACCTCGTAGAATGTTCCAGTAAAAAGTTATGGCAAAAAAGGCAGCGGGGGTTTTGACCTAGACTCGTAACACATCAAAAATTGTCATTTAAAGCGGTCTTCAGCTTTACATTTTGGACATTAACACAGAATTTGTGTAACAAGTCAGAACCATACCGTTCTATAAACACATGTGAAGATCGTATGTACGTATACTTCAGTGATTCGTATAAGTATAGTATCAGCCCGCATACCCGCGAGTAGAAGGTTTGTTCCCCTTAGATGACAATATTTCCAATCAAAGTAGTAATAATATAACTTGATCTTACGCACTTAAGATGAGGAGATAAATGTTATATTATCTCCTTGGTTTAAACGTTTTATGCTTTTATGAAACAACATAATTTTCAGGCGGCCCGAATTGTTATGGGAAAAGGCGAAGCTTAATAACAGAGATTAGCATTGGATTTTTGCCCATGTGTGACAATCAGAATGAGAGGTAGGTTATTATTAGCATATATTACTTTATTTATATTGTATTTGAAACTCTGAGAAAATTGATCATCAAAATATTACATTGGAAAACATTTGTATTGCATATATAAGAATTTGTGTTTTTTGTGCCTAAATATGTCTTTGTCAGGGTTAATAGGCCTAACTTGGTGGTTTAATGTTTCGGTGTAGGAAAAAGTCTTTCATGCAAAAGAATTTTCAGGAAAAGTCTTGCGTAACTATTGTTTAAGCATATTTCAAGCAAGGTACAGCCCGTTCCCCCTCTCACCGGTATTATTAAATTGGGCATCTTTTGGACATCTCGCGTAGTCGTCTCAAGAGCAAAGTTGCTTATAAGCCCTTACCAAGCAGCTTCGGCCCTTCAGGCTACCTATCCGTGAATTGTTTAAATTTAGAGTTTTATTAGACTTTGGATATCCTCTAAAATCAATTGACTTTCAGGTTATTTTCTGAGACACAATGCAGTGGCGTTGTGAGTGATTTTGAGTCAGAATCAAATTCTGACAAAAGCCTACAAAGTGATACTGATTATTTCTGTTGGTGCGCAAATCCCCTCAATGGAAAACCCCTTGTTGGCACTACAACTTTTAGGGAACTACCTGCTAACTGTCATAAAATCAGAAACAAAGCTTTGTTATCACCGAAAATAAAAGGTTAGTTATATATATATTGTACAAAATTTTATATTTATTGGCAAGAATGTACTTCTTTAGTGTTCAAACATGGAATCAATTCAAAAATTGGTTGTTTCCGGCTTTTCAAATACAGTCAACCCCCGATAACAGTCGCGTCTCGGGACCGGGTCCAGAGGCGACTGTTATCGGGGGACGACCGTTATCGGGGCGGCTGTTATCGGGGGTTGACTGTAATGGTTCAAACCGAACTTTGAATATTCGAATTCAAATTTTAAATCTCACGCATTTTTATTAATTATACTGATTTAATAAAAATGTGTTATGGAGCTTTTTGCGCAAAGTATTTAACGAATCAAGTTCAACTTTTAGATACTTCTTTTACGTTTTGGTTATTTTAGGCTGTACATCCAACCATCAAATAAGATTTTTCGAAAGGCTTTTCTTCCGTTTTTCGTTAGAAAAATCGACAAACGTGACAATTGAGAAGGAGGAAAATACTTTTAAGAACAACCAATACGCGCCTACAGAATTACGTACTGGTCGAGAAATTCTGTCAAGATGGAAGTTTAATGAAATGGACACAAATCAAGACCAGGTCGGTTTTCAAATGTTTTGACAGCTACTTCGAATTAGTTTTTGGACTCGATTATTTGACGTTTTTAAGTTCCTAAATGTTTAGGGCATATCACATTAACACAAGGAACTCCCGGTCTACAGTTTTGTGGCAGGTCGATAGCCCATGGTCTCAGCTACGAGAATATACAAGAAAATAATTTTTCTTCTCGCGAAATTAAAAAATTATTGGCGTTTTTGCCAAAATTTCCCGATTTTTGCCCACTTTTGCTTCGATTTGATTCGATAAAAATATTACTAATAGCTCTATTACACCGTAACAAAATAGCCGTCAATATATAACATAATTTATTGTGTCGATAATGGAAAAATAAAATTTTTACTAATTGAACCTGCATGGATTTTTAGCCCAACTTTTGGGTGTAAAAGTTATTCATTTGTGAAATTTTTATAGAACGCCGATATGCACATTTTATTTATGCTGTATTGTAGCAGAGACTCCATCGTTACTATATATGCTAAAACTTTTCATGTGCAGTGTTTAAAATCAATAAAATTGCGATTTTTCGCCAAAAAATTCCGTAAAAAGTATCCTAATTTGTTTAAACTAGGCATTTTCGCCCAGTGTATGTATCCAGTAGAAAATAACCTCAAAATCGGTATTTTCGTTATAGTTTTCCGGGAGGAAAATTTTTTTCTTGTATATTCTAGTGGCTGAGACCATGCACTATCCAACTGCCACAAACCTGCAGACCGGGATTTCTCATGTTAAGCGTCAAAAATGAGGAAAGTGGAATTGATTTTAAAAGATTTTTTAGATGGTCGACAAACACGAATGGAAAACTTTTCGAGAGCACATCCGGAAATGGGCAAGATTTCATAAATGCGCGAGAAATTTTATTCGATTTTGCGACACAGATCGAAACCACAAGCTGGTGATTTCCGAGTGGATAACGTGTACCATTCTAGGTATGTTATTTATTAAAGCGTTGCCTGGGTTAAGCAATACGTAATTTTAAGTTTAGTTATAAATATTCGCTAAATAAACACATGTTATGAACTTGTAGAAATCATTTGTGCTTGTAAAATTTGTTTTACTTGCCAATATTTTTTAAATTTTTTGTTTAAATTGAAATTAGAATCTAACTTAATATCGTTGAGGATTTATTTAGGGCAATCGTTTTAACCGGACATATTTTCAGCCTACGAACGTAGCAGGATTCCGCCGAAAGCTCAATTGAATCCTTTCATCTATGTTTTAAAATCAGCTTAAATAAACACTTTGTATGGACGCTAATACTTACAACATCTAATTAATATGGCAGATGTCTGCAAAAATTATATAGTGAACATGCGTTTATATACAACGCCCTATTTCGTATTTTATACCTGCGACGAAAACATTTTGCGCTATCACCTCATAGATTTTGAGAGACCGTATTGTTATTCTTTCGAAAGGGAAATAATTCAAAATTTCGAGTATCCTTTGAATAGCAACATTTTTCGGTAGAGTCCGCCCAAACGTAACTCCGTGTATGGAGGAAATCAAATTAAAATAGAGGAAATATAAAAATGTTTGATATAGACATTCATAATAAACAATGACTTTCATTTATGCAACACAAACTTCCTTAAGCTTATGCTTATTATGTGTGTACGAACCTTCTTGTGAACAGTCCTGTGAAACGAAAAGCTTATTCGTGTCACAAATGTGGCTCTTTTTGTCACAAATTTGGCATGTGGCGTTGTGTAAAAACCCTTAAAGGGACATATTTTAGGCAAATGCTTGGCCTTAGGCTATGTCCTCTTGAAAGAAAAACCGAATCTGACCCCTTATAGGGGTTAAATCTAATAGGGGTTAAATTAAATTAAATATGAAAATTAATATTTCATATATTTTTGGTGTGAGAGTTATGTTAAAGATCGCCTGTTTAAAAAATTGTTTTATTGTCTCATTGCGGATTTTATTTTGTCATTATTGCCATGAAATCCGATAGTTGATTCCCATTTGTTTATGTTTCCCAAAAGTTGTTTATGAAATGGTTAGATTTTCCATTCAATCTTCTGAAGCCATTAACCAATCGTAACACCAACATTTCCAAATTATGATATTTCTACAATTGCGATTTACGTATTTCACTTAAAAGTTTTAGAGCTAGGAGTGAAGTAATTGTTAAAGCCCGTTTGCATCACTATAGAAAAGAGCATGATTAAAATTAAAAAATGAATACTAAACAATTTATGTGAGTTCCATTTCAATAAATCGATAACCATGCCGGATAAAAACTATAAAGAGCGTTACTGCAATTATAGTCACTTCAGATTGGGAGCCAATAGAGATGAATATATTTAGAGGACAACAGTTGTTTTGATTGATCTTATTCATTTCTCGTTGATGCTCAAATGATGACGGCAGCGATTTACTGGACGTTTTAACAGTCAAAGGGCCGGCAATGGACCTTGATTTCCCATGATGCGTTACAATTAATTGCTTTGTTCAAAATGGATTGGTATAGAATATCCTAATCGAACATATCTTCTCTTCAGTTTTCCCACCAATTTAGAGGATTTGTTTATTCCACGGAAGGATTTGTTTATATTTGGCTCAAAACTGTGATGTTTGGTCAGTCTAATTTGATCGTTGAATAAAAACCCTTTGTTCCCATACATGAATATAAAATAAATTGACTTTAGGGTACTTCCCAAAGTTCGGAAGTAGATGACATTTGGTCTAACTAAAATGTTATTTTCCATAGCCGTAAACATCTTTGAATCTCTATATTCTTTTATGTCCAGCAGTTTTCCCACTTTCACAAGGCTTGGGGATATTTTCTCTACGTTGTAAATATTTTGCTCATTTAAATGTAAAATCGACTTTACAACCATTAAACTATCGCAGAGTTAATCATATGCTATGAAATTTCTCAGATCCATTTCTCCCATTTTGCACGAATGATTTGTGTCCATTTACGTAAAGCTTTAATATCGTTTTATTTTATTTAGTTCAGTTATTTTCATTAAATTTTTACGATTTCTAGTGAGTTTACAGTTCTTTAGGGACTACATTTATTATTTTTTAACATTCTTGATTTTTAGTCAATCACATATGATTGGTTAATGGAATCTTCATTTCTGTTTATACGAATGCAAATTCAATTTGTCCTATGAAAATTTTTTTACAAAATGTTTTCGCATAGGATAAATCTATCAACACATTTGGCAGCACGCACTCAATCGGTCACATCTCCTCTTTTATTTCCTTCCGTTTATTGAGTTCCCCCGAAGCAGTTTGGCAGGCACCAGAGATATAAAAATAGTCCTGGCCATTATTTATTCTTCATCCTTGCCCCTAACTTTCACTCGGATGTGTCCCTTTCCAATATTTTGCCGAAAACCAAACGGCTGTCCTCCTCTTCCTGCTCCGTTTTATTTTTCATCTTTGTTTTATTCTTTTGGTAAAAGAGCAAATCCTCGGAATTCAGCTCCTACAATGTTGGATTTGTATATTTATTAAAATTTCATATATTCCATATCCTCTAAGGACAAAGTTTCTAGCTTGACCATGTAACTTTTAGTTTTTCTTTATCTATATGTTGAATTAATTTGGTTGAGACACGTCAATTTTCCTGACAATAGATTCTAGCCGACGGAATTGGAAAGAGTACTTGAACTCCAATAAAAGTTTGTGTAGTATTTGTCTCTTATGTTATATTGGTTCCTGCTATTTGCACATTCTATTTCTATTTCTAAATTCATCGGTTATTTTCAGATATCGCGCTAATTCATAATGCTTGGCTTCGTTCAACGCCTTTTGGTTTTCGTATTGGTTTTACTGGCCGTGAGCTCCTTCTTTGAAGGTAAGATTTGTACTTAATGGCGATGATTCGGTAACAAATATGTCACCGAAATAAAATATGTAGAAAATAGTTTTATACAGGAATGCTATTACACAGCAATAAAAACTTTTTGTGGTTATCTGGACAAATATATTAGGTATTGGTTTTGGTTTCTTTTCTTATACGTCGTTTTACAGACATGTAACATCAAAAGTGAAAAAATTATGCCGCGTACTTCTGAGTTTTGATAAAAGTTACAAGGTTATTTTGACAACTCTATACATCTCTTACAGAGGTCATTTCTAGTTATTTCATTGATATATATAGTTTTGAAAATACGCGGAGCATGAACTATACTAAATTTTACTTATTTTAGAGTCCGTGAATGCTGACTGCTTTTTCAAGGTACGAAGTTTACTATTTACAACGAATTTAATTTTACATAAATGTGTGATTTTCTCTTTTGTTCTAACCTAATTTTTCCACACACAAAATTATTTTTATAATATTATTTGCAGATACACTTTATTAAAATTATGTAATACAATTAAATAGTGTACCTCTTATTCATGTGTAATAACTGAAAAATATTATAGGAGTGCGTCCCGCTCGTGACCGACTGTGGATGGCTCAAGGTAGTTTTTGTTACAAATGCTTTAGATTTCAACTTATTATATTAACTGCTTTAGCACAAAGCACATTTTCGATACAAAATACTTTTTCAAATTTTCTTTTATATGTCCACAAATGATTTTATTTAATTCGAATTGTAGGAAGAAATTGGTGGCAAAATGTTCGGAAGCTTATATTCTAAATATATTTCAAGTTCATATACCAGCTAAATTATTCTGTAATACAGTCTTCTATTTCAAAATTCGAAAATGTTAAGCCAGTATTGAGAAATTTAAGTTAAATTCTGGAACCAATATTCTAACTTTCAGAGCTGCAAAGACTTTTGCTGCCAGATCGATCTTGGAAAGTAATGAGTGCGCTTTTTTCCAACGTCAACTTCGAAACGATCTTAATCAACTTGCCATAATATTCAGTAATCAACTTAGATAAATTTCACATATAACCAAATTCTCTTGTATTTACCCGGACATGTAATAGCTTAAATGGTTAATAAAATATGTAATCAAAATGAGTGCGAAACTGAAATATACTACTTCGATCATATTGTAAGTTCGATTGTTAGATTTGGTCCTACTTATTTGTATGAAAAGTGGTTAACAAATATTTTTTATTCACACCATTACGTGATTTTACTTTGAATTATAAGGGATTCTAAGAAGAATTTTTCTCGATATTTTATCTTCAAATAATCGAGTCCTCACGTTTTTATGCTTCTTTTTCTTCTTCTTTTTGCCGTTGTCTTTCGTCGGTACACACCCGTTAATGCCAAACAGAGAAACTGTTGTCCCAAAATATTTTACGTGATCCGAAACAGAAAATACGTAATGAATTTGTCCACTGCAATTTCGGCTTTCTCCATCGCCTGAACATATAGCTGTGTAGGTTGCATTTTCATTCATGTCATTGTAGTACCATACCTAAAAGCATACAGTGACGGCCATCGAAATAGGACCACCACATGCGAAAAAGAAAATTTGTTCCAAACTCAAAATTTTTGAAGACACGTTACTAAATCTTTTTTACCGCAACAAACTACATTCCAAGCGGTGCCGAAATATGCAAGAAGATTGCTGGCGATCCTTTAATTTTAAAACTGTTTTTGGATCTGTTTACGCCGACCCACGATTTTAGGCGGACATTTAAATAGGACCACTTTACAATTTGGTCAAAAACTCTGAAAATTGTAACAGCAATGGAAAAACTTTTCAATGTATAGCAAACCGGATCTGTAACTCTATTATTTGGCATACAACACAAAATTTTTAGGTTTCCAGAAAATGACTTATTTCTGTACTCATTTTTCTTCGGAAATACAAGGAAAAACGGGTTTTTTAGACAAAAATGGCTCGTTTTTGCAAAAAATGGCTTTTGAAAATTTTTCCAAAAATAGAAGTTTTAAGAGCACACCATTGGGTACAAAAACACGAAAACAATGAAAAGGTTTCGTGACGTTCTGTGAAATTTGAACACCTAAGTACAAAAAATTTTTTAAAATGTATGGAAAATACTGTGAAATCAGACAATTTTTTGTACTTAGGTGTTCAATTTTGATAGAACGTCACGAAACGTTTTTCTGCTTTCGTGTTTTTGTGCCAAATGGTGTGCTCTCAAACTTCCATTTTTGGAAAAATTTTTCAAAAGCCATTTTTTGCAAAAACGAGTCATTTTTGTCTAAAAACCCATTTTCCTTGTATTTCTGAAGAAAAATGAGTACAGAAACAAGTCATTTTCCTGCAAACTTAGAAATTTTGAGTTGTATGCCAAATAATAGAGTTACAGATCCGGTTTGCTATACATTGAAAAGTTTTTCCATTGCTGTGACAATTTTCAGAGTTTTTGACCAAATTGTAAAGTGGTCCTACTTCATCGTGGATCGGCGTAAACAGATCCAAAAACTTTTTAAAATGAACAGACCGGCAACAACCAAAGTGTACGGCAACAGCCAAATGTCCGCCTAAAATCGTGGGTCGGCGTAAACAGATCCAAAAACAGTTTTAAAATTAAAGGATCGCCAGCAATCTTCTTGCATATTTCGGCACCGCTTGGAATGTAGTTTGTTGCGGTAAAAAAGATTTAGTAACGTGTCTACAAAAATTTTGAGTTTGGAACAAATTTTCTTTTTCGCATGTGGTGGTCCTATTTCGATGGCCGTCACTGTATTTGTTATACATTTTATTAGATATTGCACACTTTAGTAATATTTTGCATCTATTTAAGTGTTGATAATACGAAAAAATATATTTTGTCTGTCACAGAATTCTTAAAATTACTTGATACACATTAGTGCGCCTTTAATTTCGACTTAGCTTTTACCTCTGCGATATTGTGAGTGTAGTTTTTGTATGAATGTGGAGGTAAGTGTACAACGGGATCTCGGGAATGTGTTATCCGGTAGGTGCTATTGGGTGGTAACTAAATATGCACTGTAATTATAAGTTTTGACACGTAACTTACTAATTCATCTAGGCCCTGAGCAAACTCCCTGTTTCCTGTTCGTGGCTGACCCAAAGTAAATAATTTTAAACGAGTTCTATCATATCGTCTATCCGCTATAACATGAGCTGCTGCCAAGGTGGCTAAGGCTCCGCCTAATGAGTGCCCAGTGATCTGCAATTTTTTTCGCTTGTTTAATAATATAAACAAAATCTTTTGAATTGCATCTCTTAGTTTTTAATGTCAGGACGTTAAGAAAAATCGTGGTAGTGTTTATCAAAAAGCTATGCAATGGCATAAAATAATCATTTACCCATAATTCGTAATTGGGGTATTGTGATTTCAACGACAGCAAATCCGAACCGATTGAGTTATTTATCCAAAGTCTCTCGAATACATCCATGAAATAGGCGCCAACTTTGCCACCAATCGGCGACTTGACCATTGCCTCGCAAGTTGTGTCGCCGCTTTCCAGCAGTAATTGTGTGAAGGAATTAGTACCTCTATACAAGCTTCAATTTATCAATATGAAAGCCAAATATTACATACCGAAATGAGAGAATAATGGCACTATCGTTATGTGACACGGCAGTAAATCCTGCACAAACATCATTTTTACCATGAGTATCACACGTAATATTAACGTTCCGGTAGAGCTAAAATATTGATTGGAAACAAGAGAATCGTTTATTCTAGAATTCACTAAATAACCCACTGATGCGTTAGCGAAGGTGTTGTTCACACAGATCTCCGGCTGATCACTATATGCTGCAGCGGCCATGGGAAATAATTTTTGCCTTGCGAAACTGTCGTCATATGTTGTATTATTTGGAACTTTAGTGCTCCTGCTCTCAGTTTTTGCAGCTTTTACAGTTATCTTGGTATTATGAACCGAGTCATCCACAAATACGGAATAACATGATCCGTCCAGCAAATTCGCGGATGAATTTTGTTCCAGAAGACCAAATTCTTTTTCATTATTCCCGAATCGTTTCCAATTAATAACCAATTGAAATTGATTTATATTAGATCGTTTCTGTGTTAAGGTTTTTTGTCCATAAATTCCATCTGAATTTTCTGTAGAAAATGTTCTCGAAAAACCAATCAAAGTTAGGGCAAAGTAGCAGAATACTCCATAAATTAAGACAGTCATTATTATCCATTGTGTCGTTTTCATGAAAATTCCTCTTTTAATTGATAAGCAATTATGATAAAAACTACATTAACCGCTTATTCTTTTAGTCCGTCAGAGGTTATCAGCGATGTCGCTATCTTGTTATAGAAACCGTACAAATTTCAATTTTTTTCTTTACAATTTGCTAAACAAGCCTTGAAAAGTAGCATTGCTTCTAGAAATACACAAAAAGCGGTGAATAAAGGCAACAAAGCTGTGATGTTTGTAATTCTCATTTTACTCGTTTTATCATGGGACCCGGACAATTCATCAAATGGACAATTCATCACATGGGACAATTCATCACATGGGACAATTCATCACATGGGACAATTCATCACATGGGACAATTCATCACATGGGACAATTCATCACATATTGTGAAAAATGGCCAATTTTTATAAAAATTTGTGTTTTTATGCCATTTTTACCATTCTTATATGCTTTTTAATTAAAATTACGCTATTTTACCTTTATTTACCTCAATTTTTACCTAATATGTGGTTACTTATAAATTTTGGATTTTAGGCTCATATGCCATTACATTTTTCGCGCACCTTATAAGGCGCCAAACAAGGATTTAGGCTTGCGGCTCGAACAACCTGGGGCTAAAGCAAGACTTAGACTTAGGCTTAAGCTCCCGAACAACCCTATAAGGGCTGCGCGACTTTTGGTTCAAGCCAGTCGACAGTTACTGAAAGAATGAAAATTTTTAAGGTAAAATAGCGTAATTTTAATTAAAAAGTGTATAAAAAAAGTGTAAAAATGTAAAAGAATGGTAAAAATAGCATAAAAACACAAATTTTTATAAAAATTGGCCATTTTTCACAATATGTGATGAATTGTCACATGTGATGAATTGTCCCATGTGATGAATTGTCCCGTGTGATGAATTGTCCATTTGATGTATTGTCCCGTGTGATGAATTGTCCCATGTGATGAATTATAAAATTTTTAAGGTAATATAGCGTGATTTTAATTAAAAAGTGTATAAAAAAGTGTAAAAATGTATAAGAATGGTAAAAATAGCATAAAAACACAAATTTTTATAAAAATTAGCCATTTTTCACAATATGTGATGAATTGTCGCATGTGATGAATTGTCCCATGTGATGAATTGTCCACTTGATGAATTGTCCCGTGTGATGAATTGTCCACTTGATGAATTGTCCCGTACCCTTTTATCATCAGTATTCTATTTTTACAGTCTCTCTAGCATTAGCCTAGCTAGCCTAATAATAGCGAAACAATTCATGATTCATGGTTGAATTCAGCAATCAAAACATTCTTCAAACTCTCACAATAGCGAAACACACTGATAAAATGTTCGGTGAAACAATCGATCAACGAATGCACACAATAGTAAAACTATTTATGTTTCGATTTTGTGCCGCATTATGAATGTGCCCCCCCCCGATTAATGGCCCTGATCAACGTCCTCCTAATGGGACCGGGACATCTCCCACCCGACATCTCCCACCCGCGACAACTCCCACCTCTAAGTAAAAACGACAACTCCCACCCGCGACAACTCCCACCTCTAAGGGAAAACGACAACTCCCACCCGCGACATCTCCCACCCGCGACAACTCCCACCCCAAAGGAAAAACGACAACACAAAAGAAATTCAAAATTGAAGGAGCTGGATACCAAGTTTCTGAGTGTTTTGGAATAGCGGGATGATCAGTGCACTCAATTCGGAAAATTAATCGAAACTTTTCTCTCGCAAAGGTCCGATAATAGGATGAAGCTAATGAATGAGTACGATTTGGATTAATGTTCTATGGTTATATTTTTGTTGCATTTCCAAAAAAATGTTGAAAATATTGCGAACAAAACTTTGTATTTTACCTCTTTTTAAAATAGAAAAATTGAGATTAAAGTTTTACTATGGAAAGTTTACTAAGGAAATTTTAATCTCAATTTTTCTCGAGAATTTTCATTCCGGATACTAAATCTGATCAAGACCTCTGTATGGCAACTTTTTAAGCTCTACAAACTGGCTATATCAGATTTAAGCTAACTCCCTCCTAGAGTCTAGAGTCGAGAGCGCAATCCTCCGCAAAATTATCTTTCAAATTCCCGCCTTTGGCGCATTTTCCTCCTCATCGTAAAATGTAGCGAATCTACGGCTACTTCGCCCATAAAAGAACCCTGTAATTACCTATCAGTTGCGCAAAATTGTTAATGTACCTAGAATCAGTATTAGCAAAATATACTCAATAAATAATATTTATTCATTATTTTTCAACACTATATTTTAGAAAATTTAGACCAAGATCTCACACATTGACTTGAAGACAACGATGGAAAAGATTATCGTCGGATTCGAACATAAAGTAGAATTTCATGTGAAGGAAATTAACATTAATACAAATTATAACTTTTAAAATCATTGATCGACTTTCTGGCTGGCTTTATCGGCAATTTCAATGGGGGTCCATTCAATGAATAATTATGAATTGAATGGGAATTTCATAATCCTAATTCGGTTTAACAATATCAAAGCTACAAAAAGTGTAAGGAACAAATTCAATTTATAATTTTCGTTCAAACGGAGTAAATATCGTTGATATACACGTGGGCATTTGGTCTGGTTCTGCTCTGTTTACCGTCTTTTGCCGAATCTGAAATGGAAATTGAATGATTGTTTATGTTAGCCTAAAAAGCAACGTTACCGCATGTAAGCGGATTTTCTCTTCTCCATTTCTGGCATGTTCTCCGATGGCACAGCGCGTTTCCCAAATCTAAAATGGGAATATATCAATATTGCAGTAATATTTGCAAAGAAATAGCTGGAAAATATTTAGAGAGAGCTGGCATATAGCATATTTCTATAAAAATATTAAATGAGCAAAACTACACATAATTTTGACAGAAACTAATAGTAATACAACTGATCAATAATTTTGCAATGAACATTGGGTAATATAAATAATATTTTACCGCATGTAGGCAGACTTCCTTTTTTCCATCTCACCGGCATCATCACTCGAGCGTTTTCCGAACCTAAAGGTGTAAATTATTTACTAAAACTCAATTATACACTGAAGGGAATGAAAATATTTTCGGAGAAATGTTTGTTTTCAAAAACCAGGACTAGCTTCATATTTCTTGACTTATATATTTACGATAAACTTGCTATTTGATATTTCATTAATTTAACGAACCGCATGTATGCAGATTTCCTCTTTCCAAATCGCATATATGCCGATTTGCGTTTAGCCATATCATGCACTTGTTCGTCCGCCATTTCATTCTCCAGCATAATGTGCGTGCTGGGCGATCGCTTTCCGAATCTAAAATGAAGTCATAATGCTTCTGAAATAACAAATTGTCATTCAACCAACTTTGCACACCAAGTGTCCCAAAAGGACCAATTACTTCATTATTCAAACAACAACTTATTTTATTTATTTATTATTTGCAAATTCCTATGAAAACAGATAATTAATATAGTATATAAATAATTTTACGTCCTGGCTATTGTAGCTCCATGAGTTACAAATCATATAATAGTTTGTAAATGTTATGTTGCATAATTATCCCATCCCAAAACATTATTTTCACAATCCAGATTTCTAACAAATGTTATACCTCTAAGATGAACAATACTCACCTCATGTAGGCGCTTTTTCGCTTCTCCATCGCTGGCTCGTCTTCAACTTCAACGACAGCATCCGGCGCGGCTCTGCCGAATCGCATGTAAGCGGACTTCCTTTTCTCAACCAAGGAACCAACTGAAATATATAATTGTAACATACTCGGATAAATTTTTATCTGAGTTTAAAGGCTCAATATTAACATTAAAGTTTCACTTCTAGAAATTTTTATTTAATTTTTTATTTAATTTAATTTTTTTAATTCTACACAATTATATTTGTAACAGAGGTTTGGATATTTACATAAAATCTTATATAAATCCTTTAAAATATCACCTTGTTGACAAGCGGCCAATTCCGGGAACTGTGCGCAGACCTGCAGAAAATGTGCTGGATTATAAAAATAATCGAGATTTTCTGCTTCAGCCAAATGTTCTGGAGTCGAAGGTGTTGTTTCAGCGAAAATCGTGGCAATAATTGCCATTAGTATGAAACATCCGAGGGACATCCTGTGTGAGAGTTTTAACTGGAGAATTTCTCGTATCTTGAACGATACGGCCATAAAATGGAAGAGTGACACGTAAGAATAGAAGCGACTGGACTCACTTCCTGGGCTTACCTCAAAATGACAAAAATTAACATAGCAACTATTTAACAAAAACCTAATATTATCAGTAATTATTTAAAAATGACGATATAACACGAATAATAATTATTAAATGCAATAAATAATGCGAAAAGTGCACGTGAATTACTTTAAAGTAGAAATATGGCACGACCAAAGAGTATAATAGTAAAGTTGGAATATTCCGCGAAACACATTTTGTGCATGAAAGGATGCTTAAAACTTATTTTGGGAACGTTTCATTGCAGCGTTTCATCTCACAAATTGGTGGGCACGAAAACAGGTGAGAGAGGCAGGCACAGCCGACACCACCATAAAAATTCACTTTTGGAATATTAAATCTGACAGAATTATTGTATCCAGCATTTTACGTTGATAATCAAACTTTGAAACTTTTAAAGTAAACGATAATTAGCAAACACCTTCAATAATATATACCGGTTTCCATCGGAAATAAACGGTTAAACGCATTCTGGAAGACGTCACAAATTCTTGGTGGAATGCCCACATAATAAATTGAATAAGAAGCTTTAATGTTTATTTCCCAGAAACTTCTTTTTTATTTCTATGACACCCAGACTGTCATTGACATAGGGAATAACTAGCTCATTTTGCTAGTCAATCGTTAACTAAAATGTGTCCAATTTCAAATGTATTGCATCCAAAATATGAGCTAGAAACGAAAGTGTTCGACGATAATATATGAAAACACAAACAGTAAAGCAGATTTCCTGAGAAATATGCAGTATTCATTAATTATGACAGGAGAATCAAAAATGCTTACAAATTTTCTTTGCGTTATTTGCAATGGAGTCAAAGAATAGACAAGCGGATATAATTTCTAGACACGTTGCTCACGTAACATTCACAGTCACCAACAAAATCATACCCCTTTTTATACGATCAAATGTTCAAAACTAAGCCACTCTTAACATTCTGATAAGAAGATGGCTCTATTTCCTATGAAATATCCATTAGAGCCATGCATATACGAACAGCAATAATGAAAGTTAGAAATAATAAAAGTGTTCCCCACCGCCGGCGGCACTCACAAACACAATCCAAGCAGGAAATGAATTAAAAACGTTTTTATTCCCAAACAACGTTTTTAATCCGTTCCTACCTCCGCAAAGATAATTAGAAAGACTGTCTTGGCATTTTTGAGCTACGATCACGCGAATCAAATCGTCGAAAGGATATATTAGTGAACATATGGCGTGAGAGATATGTGAGATTCGCGAAAAAAGAAATACACTTTTAACATAATGAAATTAAAATAAAACTGTGAAATCAACATCGTGCAGTACCTAATTTAAAAATTTTGAATGAAAAGAACTCCAAGTATTTTCTCTACAGTAAAAAATAGCAATGGCTTATGGAAGTGGAACCAAACGTATATTTTGACCGAGAAAGACTATGGCCAAAATTTTCCACTAAACCGATTCCGAAATTTATCAATTGTTTGTTTGGAAGCAGTGAACCACAAGACTTCTCAACTAAAACATACAAATATCCATATTATTATGCTAAGTCATTGAAAAACGTCAAAAATGTAACAAATTTGTTTCTCGCTTCACCACCTTAACTCTAACCCACGCATTTTTGATTTTCAGAATTAACACTTTTAGAGGAACCAAAGTGCGAAAATAAAAGTGAACTCTGAATGCATGAATGATTTTACGCGCCGAACAGGCGAAACTTGGGATGAGATAGGGCGATTTTCCGGGAAAGAAGAATAGAAAGAAATGTGCCATCCGCAGGAAACCGAGGAAACAAAAGTCCCCGGGCCCCAGTTCTTGAAGAGCTTAAAAGGGGTGTTTCTTCTTCGTCTATACAGGATCCAAATATTAATTTCGAACATGAGAACGCCCCATTTTGACCTAATGAGTTTTAAATTCAATTTACCGAAGTTAGCAAAATTCGTGGAAAGCACTCAAAAACCAATTTGAAATGAGATTTAATTAGGTTGAAAATGATGAATATTACAGAACCTAACGTAACATGACGATAAGCGAAAACATGGTAAAGGTTAATTCCAGTACACGAGAAAGTGGCATTTAGTTTTCTGTAAGCATGTACAAGGTTACCATATAATTGAAAATAGGTATGGTATCAAATTTTCGTAAACCCACAAAATTTAGAAGCATGAAACATTTGTTTGAGCGGATTTGTGCGGAGATTTTCATCAGAATCACCCATCAGATTTTTGGGCAATTCTTAATGTCTATTTTTGATGTTGTTTGCTCTATATGAGTGGTGAATATGACATTGATGAGTCTGTTCCAACTTTTTACATAGTTTCCTATTGTTTTTACAGATTTTCAATAGGCTGGAGCAAATCCAATGAAAATAATTGTCATCATTTTTTCATTACACATCAGAATATCCCCTGATTGTGAGGCTAGCTTAAAGAATAAAATATACTATGAAGTGCCTTGGAGAAAATCCGTTATGCCGAACATTTTCTGCAAATATGTCGAAACACGTCAAAAGCAACAAAGAATTACGCAGACAACAAAGCACATGTGAGCATTTTTAAATATATTTCGAATGAGTCCACCCACAAAGTTAAGTTGAGCTTGGAATGTTCAAAACCAAATTATTGCCGACCGATGGCAAAAGTTATATATTTTCCCAAGGGAAAATTCAGAGAATTAGTTCTACCAAAATTACAAGTGCGCTGCAGCCCCGTCATAGGTCATGGATATCCTTCCAGCAAACGTATTTTTGAACATCAAAAATTACTATTTTGACAATTGTTCTACCTATCAAATCACAAAATTAGAATAGAATAGCAATTTTGCGTTAATTATAAGTGAAACAAAGTCTCGCCTGATGTGAACTTCGAGCTTTTGGATAAACGAATATATTAATAACTAATAGCTCTTACCGGTCGCAATATGCTTTAATTAAAAATGTTAAATTAATAAGACGCAAGTCATTAAGTGCACCATAAATAATTCAGCCAAATAATCTGGCTCATTAGCCTTATTTATCTGAAATATCACAAGGCGGTAGTTTTTATTATTTATGGCATTTATGTGGCTATTGGACTCGAGAATTAGTCCTTTATGGAATAAACTGATATGGCGCTTTTATGCGTGGAGCTAGGTTAAATGACTGTTATTGGAGAGTTGGTAAAATCTTGGCATTATTGGTTTTATGGATAATTAAATAAATTTTTCAGCGCTTAGTAAAATAAATAAGTATTGAATAGAATGATAACTTCGAAACATTGAGTTCTATTTCTCCAGAGACTAGAAACCCTTGAAACTTTGGTCCCTGTTATATTGCAGACACCCACATAATGAAAATTTGAAGGAGTGAAATCATTTGGGATTAATGCAAAACAATTATTGAAACCCTAGCTAATCGTTTTGAATGCATGTTCTCAAGAATTTAATTGCGAGTATTCTAAAACGATGCGGTTTCCGGTGCTATCGTATGCCCAATTAATTGTGAAATGTTACATAGATCAAGAGAAAAATTCCCATGCATTAACAGCTGAGCATGGTTACTTTGTAGGTGTTTTCCCATGTAACATGTGAATATGTATATCTCAATATACTTCGTGCTTGAACAAATAAAATAATTCAAACAGTTTATCCAGGTGATGACTCAAAATTTTTGATTTCCTAATCGGCATAGTCAGCCGACAAGAGGTGTTGCGCAGGTGGTTGGTCACATAAAAGATTGACATTAGTCATGTCCATGGATGACAAACAAAGGATTATGTAATCAGACAGAAGGCTTTGGGAAATTAAAAATGATACAAAGCAGAAGCTTTACGAAAAAATACATATGTCAGTGTAGAACATAGCTACGATTGTTCTTCTGCTCCTAAGCAGGAAACCTTATCCATACTTAACCTTTTATGATTCACTATGTCATGACGGTATACGATAATGTAAACCCGCTAAAACATCCGTATTATGTTTTCAAAACTTATTTCATCAGAGAGGGAATTGTTTTATTTCCACTCTACGCCTATTTCAAACAAAGTAAGATAAATTTTCAAGCAACGTTTGTCTCTAGATTTGTTTGAATAATGTATTTCTTTCTTTACAACAAATGTAAATTTCAGAAAAAACATAAAAATTCCATGAAATTATTCACACGACGTACACTCTATAATAAATATCAATAATTATTGAATTGAACGCTTTGTCCAATTAGTTCCATTTGTGCCTGTCAGCGATAAAGGTTCGCATGAGCTTTAAAACGACATGTCTTGGGGGCCTTTTTATTAAAGGAATTCACGCGTGAACATTCATTCTAAACGGATGTAACCTGGGGGATATCTCTTTAAATCTTATCTTCTGGGAAATATATGGCAAACTATTTTAAGAATTATGTTTGGGGGCTATCAATGAAAAACTGAGAGGGACAATTGCTGAAATTGGGTGTGGACAATACCCTGTCTAGGACAAAATCTCTCGGCCATGACCTCCTCTAGACAAAATCCTATGAAAAAGCCAAAACAAGATGCGCTAGCAACAAATATAAATTACTGATAATTTATAACATATCGTATCAGCTCAAATTGTCATTCATCCAAACATGATCGTAAACGAAAAACATTCTACGCACCATCTTGGATTTTAGAAAAATTTGAAGAACGGATCACTTGAGTGTCATCCTTCAGATGGACTGAACATTTTCTCATTATCCTCAACTAAGTTTCATATCGGCCAAATGTCTCTTTCTACATACGAAGAGTCTCTATATAATCGTACGAGGCTTTTGGCGAAATTAAATTTCTGACAATTTTTTTATCCCGTATGGTTTCGTACGATTAGCTGAATAGGAGCAAACATTTACAGTTTCCTATGTCATCATAATAGTCTTTTCGATGGAAGTCATGAGCTCTCTTCTAGAAGCTTTACTTAAAGCCAAATATAATACCTTCTGGACTCATAAAATTGCAAGAAATTAGCGGACGTCAATCAAAAACGGTTAGCGATAGGCTCAAAATTGCGTCATTATTCATCATTATGAAAAATTTCCATCTTGAATTTTACAACTGTATTAAACTCGCTAAACAAACCAAGCTCTGGCGACAATGGGTGAATTCAAATTCGCTCAACACAATTGGCATCCATTCTATGTGAAATAGATTTGTTCTCAATCAAAACTGACTTTGAAATTTTAGACTACGTATCAGTTAATCAGAGACATTCCTTAAAACATTTCGTTTTGACTAAATACTTCATCTAACTACAATATGTCCAATAACAATGTCAAATTGCAAAAAATCCAACGGCGAATTATCGCGTCAGTTTTTTAAAATGTCAAGTAATTTCTATCTCAAAATGAAAGACATTAGGAAAAGAGAACAAAGGCATTTCCGGTAATATAGATCTTTTTCACGCCATTTGTTGTGATGTCCGATCCGCTTAAAGCACGCAATTTCGGCAAATGGAAAACTTACAAAAATTATGTTCTCGATTATTCTTAATAAATTCCAAGAATTTATTAAAGAATTGCCTAGATAAGTATTATCCCAAGCAGTTAAGATATCGTGTGGGTGGAACAGATTATCTTCTAAAAAGACAGGCTTCTAAAATTTGCACCAGAAAGGTTCTTTCCGGTACAAAATTTTTTATTATTCCTCTTCAATAGAACAAAATAATGCATTTTTGTGAAAAATTGTAACAAAAGGAATCAGCCATAAGTTAGTGGATCATTGAAAACTTTAAAGCGGTAAAGGAAAAAACTTCAATGACGGAAATTCGAACGACATCTTTTCCGAAATCGTGCCTAAGCCAATGATGGAGCCTTTCAATTTATAGAATTCTTGAGACTTTTTCAATCGTTAGACTTTGGCCATAAACAGTTGTCAGAATAATTGATTCAGAAAGGTTTGAAAATTGAAACTTAGTCATTTCATAATGCGCTAAGAGTAACGACAGTGAGCACTCCTCGAAGGGAGGTAAAAGGAAAATTATTATTATGAAAATGACGAAAGTGGAAGTCAAACTTTTGCAAAATTGTGTTTCGCGTTCTCATTGTTTAGTTTGAACTCACTTTCTAACCGAAAATTAACACATCACTGTGTGAAAATATTCACAATCCTTTAATGGGTTCTCTAATGTCTAAGTAGTTTGCTATGGTTTTTGCTTAAAAACTAATTCTCAAGACCACACTCGTAACGTTTTAAACTTCGAAAATATTTAAAATCCTCGTGGAAAATCTGCCCACACTAAGTTCATTTCAAAAGGATTCTTCGCGACAAAATATTTTACACATTCAATTTCCGCACTCATTCTCAGCCATTCTTACTTCAAAAGGAAAAAGTTTAGGGAACGGCGATAGCCTAACCGGGTTTTCCTGATGCTAAGCCATTAGTGCGCTGGCGAGATAAGAAATCGTGCGTGACGGCGGTGAAGAAACGACAAACATCTCTAAATCGCCGCGTATTTCATTCTTTTCAGGTTACATAAAATTCCTGGCACTTCATGTTCCAGGACAATTTGTCACAGCGCAGGGTTAAATTTAAGATTATAGGAACGTGGAAAATAAACTGGCAGTTCAAACTGAAAATAATTTCAAGTACTGTAAATTCTCATATACTAAATGTAATTTTTTATTTGTTTCATCCAAAATAATGAACATTTATACCATTTTTCTTCGAATCATATTTTGATCATCTAACTTCCATATGGCAAAGTTTAACAAAATGATATCGCTGTTCCCGTGATCTTTTCAGAGAATTGACAATTAGCTTACCCAGCGACTTAAACATGTAAACACACTCCCTTCACGGAAAACTGAGTAATCGAATGACCGGCTCAAGAACAAGCCAAAGATTATTAAGTTTAAACAAGTGTTCTAATTAAGGTAAAGAATAAATCGAAATACTTTATGTATTGTTGCTGCTACTTTTGCATATAAAAACCCCGCAGATCCGATAGTTTAATTTTTAATGCAGGTCGATATGTGTTTGAGAAAATACGCAGTCATAATTGAAGTTCACTATATGATTATGATATGGAACAGGTAAAGAGTTAAACCATCACATACTCTGTCCTGCACATTTAGAAAAATATTATTTCGATATCGAAAATTTATATTTTGCATGTCAATATCAGAAATGGATTTGAATGTTTCCAGGAAATGTTTGTAATATTCATAAATCCTTACTAGGAAAACCTAGAGCTCGGATACAAATTTGGACTACATCTCATACAGGAGACATTAATTAAGGTTCTTTATGAAGCACTGGCTTTTCAAACATTTAATGTTCTTTAATAAACTTTAAGAACACATTAGGAAATTGGCATATGTCTGACGAAAATGCAAAGTGGATATTCCGTTGAACATTAAGATGTGCCAAATTTAGAATAATAGTTTGAAATCGTAATTAGTGAAAGCTGATGAAGCGTGATCTTTGAACTCATAACTCGTGCACCGCAATATAGCATAGTTCAGATTAAGACAAAAGAAAGACAAGTACTGAGGTCTGAACAGTCTCAGGTCATAACAATAGGTAATTTTTACTGTCTTATACTTCTAGTAAATCCCACACGTGAAAGGTAAAACTCCCTCAAGAACATTAGTACCGATAAGAGACGTTAAAATCTTGATTTCAGGTCTTTGAACTCATGAACACATAAAAGAAGGAAAATATCCAAAGTCTGAGCTTTTAAGGTTCTAGAAAATAAAACAAAAAACTGAGTGGGACATGTCTGGGCGTATCTCATTTCACCGAAATAATGTAACTCTTAAATAGGAGTACGTGATTCTTCAATTTTAAGAGAATTCTGAATAAAAGTGGATTGGAAAAGATGTTGTCATTCGGTAACTGCTTTTCTGAATAAGACGGCAGATTTTCAAACATGAGACCCAAAACAAATGTTATTGAATCTTGAAGTGGGACCACCCTGATACTTGGAATCGCCCATTTTGGCATTGTCAAACAAATTAAAGGCAATATTAGCAGATTTGAAGGTCAAAATGCATTGCGTCACCACGCCCCCAAAAGTGTTTCATGAAAAAGTGAATGTTAAGATTTTAGATGAACAATGGTATGAAAAATTTACAAAATATGGGATATTCAGAAAAGTGAACCCATATATTGTTTTATAATCACATGTTTCTATACTGTTTCATGCATGACTTGTTTTATGACACGAATTATTTTATGTTGATATTTTATAGTTCTTTCAACGGACGTATGGAGATTAAATAACATAAGTTTATGTTAATAATATATCAATCCCCGATAAAAGGCATCCAGGTAAGGCTTAATCACATCAATTTACCGTTATTTGACACTATTTTACCATAGAATCTCTTTCCACGTGTCATACGGGGTCCCTTTTACCATGGGCCTTTAATATTAATTAATTAAAAGTGTCTCAAACACCTCTAAATTAAAAGAGATTTTAAATTAACGGTTTTCAAACAGCTACTATCTATGAGCCCGTGCCAATACGAATCGCTTTACGAGTATACACTATGACGAATATCATCTTTGAGCTATTGTTCGGAGAAACTGACAAATTACAAAGGATTCTTTTGCCCTCTTGACAAATAGGATTTCTTCGCATACAAGATGGACTTTCTCAAAACAAATTACTTTTAGAATTTCTTTCGACGAAAAGCTGTTAAGCCAAATTTTATACCACACAAGAGCGAATTGTTTCTTTACAAAAAGCTTTGAAATTTCAATTTCGAAGCTTTAGACGTCAATTTTGTCACCCAGACGATTCTTGAGTCCAAAGAGGATATGACGACTTTTAGTTTTTTAAGAAGCAATAAACAAGACAGGATTATTGAAATTATTACGGTACATTCCATTAAAGTAGAAATAATTTATTTGTCGATTCTTCAATTTTTGTGTTCGATTAATTCTATACTGAAATAAACAAAACAAAAGTAATTTTGCAGCAAAGCAAAAACCAAATTATGTTTGAAAACTCCCATTCGTGGAAACCCTTAAATGCTTTTGTAAAACACACGAAAATATACGCTAGAATAGTTTTTACAAAATCGACTCGTCAAAATAACGATTTTTGTGTAACGCAATTTCACACTAGCCTTTATAATTTGTCGGTTACTCCGAACAATACCTCAGAGCTGATATTCGTCATTTCGAATCACAATTGGAAAACACAGTAATATTTTTTATAAAACGCTTAAATGGAGTTTCAAAAAATGTTGTGGTAGTAACCTTGGGCGTTTGTTTGTAACATAGTTTATGCTTATTTGTCAGAATATGATTTCGGTGATTAATCTGGCAGAATACCTCAACAAAAGACCATACCAAAGACAACGTTTTTATTTTGATTTTTCTGTGAAAGCAACGCATTAATTTGTTTCTTTTTAAGGTTTCCATTATCTTTTGCTAAACTTGATGCTAATCCTTTAATATGAGGAATATGACGTGCCAATACATAGGATGTGTGACCGAAATAAATCACGAGATGCAATACGGTATTCGATATTAAATTGATATCCTTTAAAATAAATCATCAGGAAAGATATTTGCAGAAAATTAAAGCTCGTCATTTCTACATCGTTACATTTGTTATTCCATTTCGATAATGACACAGTTATAACATTAAGGTATAATATACATCGAAATAGTTCTTACCAGAAATAACAAAACAGTTTCAAAGAGGGCAAAACAAAATAAAATAAAAAACAATTGAAAAATAAATTTTAAGAGGACTCTTTTATTTACAATAGCAACGACGATCGTTCATGAGATATATAATAATTGTTGGTATTAGTGGGAATAAAGTAACTCAAGAAAAGTGTTTATTTAAACGAAATAAACCACGTTAACAGGCCTGCTTCTTTATGCATTATGAACAGCGGTTGTGTGACAATACTTGTCAGTAGAGGCCGCAAAGACTTCTTTTACTCCTCAACATTTTTCTGACGATATTTAAATAAACTTCGATATTGTTAAAAGTAAAGATTTTACCTCGAAAAGGCACGAAAAATACTATTCCTGTGTCAACTGAAATTCACACGGCTCATAAATAATTTTGCTATAGGTTCCACTTTGTTTGCTTGTCTTTTCACACTTTATTATACGTGGCGCGCTTAAAGAGGCAGGTCCGGAAAATTTAATTCAGAACATTTTTGAGGTTCCTAAATGGCCAATTCATAGAGAGAAATCAAAAATGGGTTTTAGCCGAATTCCATTCATCAAATGTTCTGCTTTATGGCGCACATGACTCCATAAAAATTAATACCGCAAAAATCCATAAACTCACTGGTGCTATGGAATTTACGGAGTTGAGAAATAATGGGACAATATTTATGAGAACCGAATACGTATTACAAAGTAATGGCAAAATGAGAAAAATTTTAGCATAAATACAGAACTCAAATTATGGATTTAGCGGTAAATCCTATAGTTCTAAAAATAACCTCTTCTCCTAATCACTCTTCTATAAATCATTCCCACCACATTTCATTGTACAGCACAATGTTCTTTTAGTTCATTATTAAACTTTGTGCGATGAAATATTTAAAACTTTTGTTAGACATATAGCATAAGCAAATAAAATATACCGTATTTTCTCTAATTAAGCCCCCGGGGGCTTAATTATTTCAATACCCCTCTAGGGGGGTTAATTATAGGGGGGCTCAATTATAAGGGGGATTAATTATTTGATCGCGCCGAAGGCGCGATCCAAAAAATTTTCGCGACCTTTTTTGCAAAATTTGCGGATTTTTGCCCAGTTTTATAAAAAATTTTGAAAATTTAAACCGATTTTGAATTGGCGCCAAAAATTTTTGGAAATTATTTTTCTGAAAAATCTGTCAAAAAAATCAATAGGATCCCCCCATGGATTTTTATCCAAAAAATGGGTTTTTTTGCATATCTTTAAAAATAGCTAAAAATAGACTATATTTTGTCTAATTTTTGTCTATTTATATTAGACATACGAAATACTAGCAAAAAACAGCGAAAAATTAGGAAAAAAAATTTTTTGGGGGGGGGCTCAATTATAGGGGGGCTTAATTATTTCAATACCCCTCTAGGGGGTTAATTATAGGGGCTCAATTATAGAGGGGGCTCAATTAGAGAAAATACGGTATTTTGTATTGATAACATACTTCCATTTACCGTTACTCGTTTATAATAATTAATAATTTATTTGCTCATCTTGGAGCGATGGGTATATACAATAAAGTCAACAATTTAAATGTCATAATGCAACAAGTGATAAAGAACAAGTAATCATATCAAGCGAAGACAACATATCTCAATAATGATAGTGTATGACAAGCCAAGTTCATTTAGGGGGGAAGATTTCTTGGATTTCTTTTGTACTAATTAAATTGTGAAATTCGTTGGGGGATGTTTTCCGAATATGAGTTGGTAATTTACTGTATAGCCTAGCAGTACGGATAAAGAAAGAATGGACCCGGACGTTAGTAAAACATTGATTTGTTTTTATCTTATATAAATCAGCTCTAGTAATAGTTTTCTCAAAGTAAAAAGAGAGTTGTTATGTCTGATAGAAATTTTCTCATGAATTATGTCATGGAACATTTTTAGGTCGGCTTTTAGCCTTCTATCTTCTAAAGATTCTTGTTTGAATAGAACTAATAATTGATCATATGATGGGAATTCTAAATTCTTTTTAAAATATTGAGTTCGTTTATAGACCAGTTCAAAGAAACGTTTTTGTATTTTCTCAATTTTTTGATTGTCCTTTTTAAAATGAGGGTTCCATGCTGGAGAGGCAAATTCTAAGATCGGTCTAACGTATGTTGTAAACATGTCAACTAAGAATTTTGGGTCACTAGATTTCAGTCCTTTTAAGAGAGCGAAAGAAGCCTTTTGGGCTTTTCGACAAATAATCTCTATGTGTTCTCCGAATTTGAGGTTAGCTGAGAAATAAACACCTAAGTCTCGTATTGTGGTACTAGGATTTACACAAGGAATTTCGCAGTTTTGCAGACTATATGACAAATTTTGATTCTTCTTTCCTAAGTGAAGTATAGAGCACTTTTTAACCGCAATTTTGAGTCCGTTTAATTCGCAATAGTTAGAAAATAAAAGTTATAACTATAATTTTAACTTCTAATATAATATAAAAGTTATAATAAAAGTGCGTTAAAACGCTTTACAATAGATTAAAGATTACATCTAATATTTGACAATGTTTGTCGAAAAACCTAACATTTTTTCTGTATTGTGCGAAAGGAGAAAATTTTATTTCATTTCTGAAAATTTCATATATTATTTGTTTTAGGAGACTGAAGTCAGAGTTGCAACTGAATTTCGTCTCTATAGAAGTATTTTGGAATAATCTAAATCTATTAGATTGTTAACTATGAAAGCGAATAATAATAAATTATTATGACTTAACTGTTTTTGTTTCAGTTCATTTTTAATTAGAATAAGGGAACCAAATAGCTCAGCGATAAGAAAGCAATTTCAGGGGACACAAAATCAGAGACACCTTATCATTTTCACTAATTCTTTTTAATGGTTGGTGCAGTGACAGTCAAATTGGATGAGAGGAAAGCGGATTATAATTATTGAAATTAACTTTGGCTTAATTTTTCGCTTATAATTTTCAATGCGACAATGTTCATTTATAATTTTCGTTTATATCGAACGTGAGCGTGGGTATTGTATTTTGACCGAAGACATTTGTGCGGCAAAAAAGTAAAATGTCTGCGCAGTTATGTTGTACTATAGAAAGTGAGAATGTACCAGCTGATCGACTACGCAAATGTAGTATGTCATATAAAAGCGCTATTTTATAATGATTTTCTTAGGTCTTCATACTATATGTTATTTATTATTATTTTTGTCTAGGAAATGAATTTCATATTTCACACTTGTTGCACTTTATTATTTTTGTGGCTGAACGCCGAATTCATTTCTTCCGGTGTGGTTGAACACCAACTTATTCCATCCACAACAGTTACTGGAAAGCCGCCACACAAATTTGATTTAAAATCATTGAAAAAACTTCAAGAAGCAGTGAAAAAGCTAGAAACGGAAAACCAACAGCAGAAATATGACGAGCATTATGGCATTAAAAAAGAACAAGGCAGAACGAAACACAAAAACGGAAAGACGGTACCGATCAAGGAGAGAAGGGTAGGGACAACACCGCTTATTGATTACCAAGCTGAGTACTACTTAGTGAATATCAGTCTCGGCACACCACGTAAGTTATGCACTATGTAATGTTAAAAAGAGAAATACCTATTAACCTGCATACGACCACTGCTTTTTTACCCCTTTGATTCAATTCTTTGAGTCTTTTATCCAATCACCTCATATCGTGTTATGACAAAAGTTCTGTTCTGGAAGAAACTCTCAAGAGTTTTTGCACGGTTCAAATTTGGTATTGAATGTTCAGAAATAAAAGTCATCGCAAAAAAAGGAATAATGCCAATGCTTTCAGCTCAATGGTTTTTACTGCAGCCAACCCAATTTTCTGCCGATATGTGGGTTATAGATGCCGAATGCGAGGCCGTTAGCTGTGTGGGCCAATCTGACACTTATACGAGACGTCTTTTTTATAAAAAGTTTGTTATCGAGTATTCTTTTTACACAAGAGCAAAAATTTAGCCAATCATCAACTTTTTCGTCAACCGAGGATGACATTTTTCTGTATTTATATGACGCAAATGTAGTTCAAGACAGACTCCGGGTATAATCATTTGGTACTAACTTTACATATGTAAATCCGAAATTGTTTAGTTAGGCGGACTTACGGCTTACCAGACATTTGCTCTTGCTTATGAAGTGGATAGCGACTTTGCCTCAGTCGAATTTGACGGTATGCTTGGTTTGTGTGATACAGTCGCGACTAACCTGGAAGGAGCATCATCACTGTTGCAAAACTTGAGGCGTTTATTGGTAAGGGGTAAAATAAGTGAAAAGGAGTTAAAAGAAGGATATAATAAACCAGTTATATTTATTTGTGGTTCATTTTTATATAATTTTTTACTTTTTGTTTGATTTCTAATCTATAAATTTAAAATACAATAAGCGATTTTCTGTCTGTCGGTAATGTAAGAATCTGGTGAGCTATAAGCTGGATAACAGTGAGATTTCTCAACCGAATGCAGCTGGGCAAAAATATTAGTTTTGCATTCAAAATTGGTTTCCCAGAAAAAACGTGAAAATTTGATTTTAGGGTTCTCTACTTTTGGTTTATAACGACAAAGGCCGTGCGGACCATTATACTTTACAAATGTTTCAATTCGCTGCATTTTGATCATTCTTATGAAAAATCACTTGCTTTTTGTTAAAAAATTAGATTTTTGAAACTTTAGCACATTCAAAGGTGAAAGTTGATATTTAACAGTCTCATGCCAGTCTCGTATTGATTTATGTTACTTTGGAACTGGTTTCAGACCTTGCATTCAAATTTTGCGAAACTTTAGGCGTTAGCTCAATATTCAGTTTATATTATATAACCTGTGCCTAAATTTGTATAATAAAAATTTAATAATAAAAATAGTGAAACTTTATGTGTAAATGACGCCATTTCAGGACAATGCTGTGTATACTGTGTGGCTTAATGGGTAATTTTGTTACTATAATTTTCTTTGGGTTTTCAAATATATGACCCGATTTTAGCCAGCAAGCCACTAATGACATAAATGGAGGACAACTCACTTTTGGCGGTTTTGATCCAGCGCACTGTGAATCCGATTGGACATTCGTTCCTGTAACCAATAATACGCAGTTCTCACATTATTGGGAATTTCAAATTAGTGGATTTGCAATTGGCAATGAAACAAAAACTATGGATAATCGACGAAAACGTCCGGCATTAGCGCTTATTGATTTCCCTGTAATGCTCGCACCTCCTGGAAATGTACAAACTATTGCCGAAACTGCTGGTGACTCATTTCAACGGCTAATATCAGTGCTTTTATTCATTTCTAGGTTTCACTTTCAACGAAGATTATTACTTGTACACTGTGGATTGTGGTATCGATATAAGCACTTTACCTGATGTGGTCCTGAAAGTTGGCGATGGGAGAATACCAATTACACCAAAACAATATATTTTGAACATTACTGCGGAGATCGACGATGATTATGATGACAGTGGCGATGAAGCTGAACCACTGGTAGGCCTGCATCAATATTTTAGCACGAGAAAAAGTATCAGTAAATATACCACCGTATGTAGTAAGAAGTAACGCAATAATCTATTTTTTGTATGTTTAGAGGAATTAACGATAAGCTTCTAAACGTAAGCCTTATCCGTTTCACTGATTAACCTTTTTTATCTTTGGGTTGCCACATATTTGCCTTCTGTTGACCTGATTATCACTGATTAGATTTTAAGCATGTTTTTTGTGGGAAATTCAAATTTTTGGACTATTTATAAAGGTCATGACTATAATCGAAAGGTCATATTTTTACGACGTAAATTTTTTACATCGTAAATATCGACATAAGTTTATTTTTTTACGAAAATGGTACTTTTTGAATAAATGTCACAAAGTTTGAGTTTCCCACCAAAAAGCACGTCTAAAATGATTCATGATTTCATAAAATCAGTGACATCGATAGGTTCACGTAGCTTCTAGAATACATTTCAGAGCAATCGCAAGGTAGGCAACCTTTGCTTCCTCGGATTCATTCCGTACAACAATTGGGGCAGAGGGCCAGCATGGTATCTTTCTTTTAATATATGGCAACATAAAAACAAGCGTAATTTTTAGGGCTTTTGGTAACCCTTTCCTTCGCAACTATTGCGTTTCGTATGGCCTGGATACGGTTGGCCGTAAGGTTGGAATTGCACGCTCCAAAACGCCTATGAATTCTGTTAGTGGACCTGCTTAGAACCTTGCAATATATAACAATCATACGAACATGTTTTTCAATAAATTGTTGTTCTTATAGATTGATATAAAGGGAAATAAAGTTAACGAGATTAGTGAACGTAATTTGATTATTCATATATGTGACGAAGTTAATTTGAATCTTTCGCTTATGTGCATCTACCTATCTTCGCAAAGAAATGACTTTTAAGCAGCTCATAGATATGCTTTCAGGCACACTTATAGTCAGCTCGGACCTTCGAATCCGAGCTGCCATATCTTAAGCCTAAGCCTTACTGTAAGCCTTAGTATAAGCCTAAAAGTATACCGTTATATGGCGTTGTTCGTCTAAAATAGCTGTTTTCGATTTTCTCGCCACAATTTAGGTCTGGATGCAAAGCGTACGCGCTACAAGTCCGACCTAGCAAGAACATCGATTTTATCATGTTAGGTTCTTGTTTTGTACCAGCGTCTAATAATTTCCTGATGTTTCTGAATTATATATTTCTATAAATTCGTCAATATTTTAAGCGTTTTGGTCGAAACATAATTTAAATATGAAAATTATGCATATACCATCGATTTTTCTTTAATTATCAAACATGCGAGGACAACAGTCCTTCAAAGTATTTGGCCGGACAAACAAGCTGATTCATTTATTGGCTCTATGTAGAAGATGCAGCAAAAAGGCGTTATTTACTATTAGAACCCCATTGGAAACACAGCGTCGCTCATTAAAATTCTGTTACTTTGAAAACCTTCTCCCTGTACTACGGACTGTATTTCATAATTGTTTCTGACGTGCCTTTATTAAGCTAAATATTCAATTCCAATTCTTTAAATACACTATATATTATGTGCTGAATTAATTTAAAATAAATAGTGCATAGCAATTTTGTACTTTGAATTCTTTTCAGAAACATAAAAAGTAACGGTTATGGATATTTGATCTAAGTGCCCAATTTCGAACAAAACTAAAATTTTCTCTGGAATTTTTTGCTTTCTTTCACATTATTTCGTTTTTATAATTGTTAACTCTGTGACATTTTAAGTGAAGAATAAATCTCACTAAATTGAATATGAGTTTAAAAAAATCCTATTGTTGAGATGTTTGTGCTTTAATTTTCCGCATGATTCTTCCTTCCAGAATAATTCAATCCTGTGTTCTTATTTCTTTAATGTCTTATGACAACCGTATTAAAACCATTTTTCATGTAATGTGCCATAACTGCTTGTATCATTGTACAGTCGTCCCTCTCTACTATGACCCTCTCTACTATGACTCCCTCTCTACTATGACCCTTTTCGGCCAAAACGGATAGGGTCATAATAGAGAGGGACGACTGTAACCGCATATCAGCTACTTATGCTCAAAATATTTAGTGCTTATTGTTCGAAATTACAGCATCCATAAAATGAGTAAATTCGTTTTCGTGGATTTGGACGACTACGATATGGCAGCTGGGCTGCACCGCAAGCCGAATACAACGAAGCCTCAGGAGAGACTTTTCATGCCAAGAACGAGACCGACTCCCTCACCGAACCGCTGGTCTTCGCCGAACACAACGTTTTTTCGCGGACCTCAGACGGATTCCATGTCAATTCCGAGAGACCGTTTGATTCGCAAAGAAGCAGTGTATGTTTTTGCAATGAAAATACAAAACATTGCTGTAATTTTGGAATCATAGTTAATTATTAATAACCATTATCATAATTTATTCGCTTCAGCAAGGGAATTGTTTTTCTGCCTATTACCATGAAAACAGTGAATTAAGCTCACAAGGAACACTCACTTGGGGTCACACCGATCCCGGAAATCGTGATGGATAGGAATTTAACCCCACCTTGTGGGCATTCGAACGGTACCAAGCTTTTTGGCCCATGCACCTTGAAAAAAAAGTTAGCATGATACGGAAAATTGGATTTTTACAAGGAAAATGCGAGAAAATCCGTAAAACCTGTAATTTAACCCCCAGGGGTATAATTATTCAATCGACCTCTTGAGGGGGGCAGAATTAGAGGGGGGTTAAACAAGAAGGGGGTAAAATTACACAATCGACTTTTCGCGCCGCAGGCGCGGCGCGAAAAACTTTGGGGGCAATTTTTTTTTGGGGGGGGGGCAAAATTAGAGGTGGGGGGTATAATTACACGATCGACCTCTAGGGGGGCAGAATTAGAGAGGGGTAAAACAAGAGGGGGGTTAAATTACAGGTTTTACGGTAGGCCCTTTTTCAGAATTTTTTGAGAAAAAATTTTTTCACGTTTTTTCACCTGGTAGCAAAAAAAACGTGAAAAAAATTTTTTCTCAAAAAATTCTGAAAAAGAGCCTATCTTACCCAAAAAATTACGGGGATTTTTGATTCCAAGGAATTCATTTGGAATCCCTTCGAGCGGCCGAAGGCTACGACGGCGTACAATCCAACCCTAACAAAATAATATATAGAAAAGCCATTTCTGACTCTCGTAGGGAGTCCCAAGATGCGAGTAAAATAATATGCTATATAAATAATCAGTAATCCTTCCAGCCTCAACATGTTCATCAATGAGGCCGCTAAACAGCTGTTGGGTGTGTTCGGCAACTCGGTGCATCGTCTGAGCTTTTGGCTTCTCGACCGCAGCAAAGCTTTGGCTCATCACTGTGGCCGTTGCGGTCGTCGCACAGGTAAATACTGTAAAATCGCAAGCGCTCCGGCTGTGGGACAAACCCATCGTTATCGCGTGTGCCGCAAGTGTTGCGATTGTAGCAACGGATTGCAGGAGGAAGAGGAGTGAGCTTTCGGCCGCATCAAAGTCAGGATTTTATTTCGCAAGAAATTTACTTTGTTTCAACTCATATAAATTCCTCATATATTTTTTTAGTTTGCAAACGCATACAGTATGACTTTATGAACTATGTTTTTCTGCAATGTAATCTTTCTCTTTGTTTTCTTTAGAATAAACTCATTTTACATAAAAGGTGCATACAATAAAACAAAAATCGAATTTAATAAGCAGTTATTATTATGCTTCTATAGATTGTGAATCCCAGACTGTTAAAAATAAAGAGAAAATATACATCGGATATCGTCAAATATCATAATAGAGATTGTTTCGGGGTAGTTGACTATCTCAAAACTGCTATATCACACATCGGCGCCAAGTGTCCCAAAAAGCGTCACAGCCGATTTCAGCCAAAAATAAAATTGTGTGATGTCAAAGATATTTTTTGCCAGAACGCAACTTCAGGTGTTGCTCTATCATACCCCGTGGGTGAAATATTCGTCCCTATGTTTAAAATGAATATTTTGGGCTTCAAATTTGGTACACTTTGCGTTTTTCAGTGTTAAATGAGTCAACTTTGAGACCCCAGATTTTAATTTTAAATATAGAGATGAATATTTCACTTGTACAGAATGGTCGAGCAACACCTCAAATTTTACTATTTCATAAATTTTCAAACATATCACACAGCTTTTGCTCATTATGAAATTTTTACGATTTTTTTGCCCAAAAAAAGGACATTTTTGTGTGTTTTGGAGAAAATGCGAATTAGTACGTCGGAAAAGGACTGGGATTTTTGGCACTTACCCTATTTCGGGTACGGAGAATCCGAATTTGACCTCAGATCCGGGGTGGTCCCGCCACGAAAGTTGGGAAAATTGCGTTTTTTGGCATTTTTGGGCAAAAATTATCACAAAATGGTGCAAGAAAATTAGTATTGATGGTATTTCATTTTACAGTTGCAAATTTTTAATCAATTGTGGTCCGGTAAACAAGGATTTGTGGTTATTTTTTAAAAAATTCGGTAGTTTCGCGAGAAAAAAATTGATTGACGGACGTGGGGTTCGAACTTGAGACGAAAAACGCTCAACAGATCGTCCGAAAATGGCCATTTTTGACGTGATATGAAGTTTTTTCGGAATGTCAGCAAAATGTGTTTTTAGGGGTTTTTTGATGCGCTGAGTCCGAATCTGCAATTATTTTTAACGTAACGCATCAAAAATGGCCATTTTTGGGCCATTTTTTACCAAAAACGTGATTTTCCCAACTTTCGTGGCGGGACCACCCATGATCTGAGGTCAAATTCGGATTCCCCGTACCCGAATTAGGGTATGTACCAAAAATCTCGACATTTTAACGACAAAAACATGGCTGTAACGCATTTTGAGACAGCTCCCGTACATTTGGTGCCGATGTGATCATTACTAAGCTATCTATTCATTTAGCGATTTTCAGCCGTTTCATCTGTTATAAGGGTAATGTCATCACTAGCCGGTCGTCTAGGTTGACTATTAAATACCTGGATAAGAGTTATAGAAGGGTCTCAATCTTCGAAAAATTCCATTTAGCATTTAAGTTAGTTTAAAGGGAATTATGCTGTCGGGTAGAGCGGTGGAGAGATCTCTACAGCTTCTAGGGTTTCATGGAATATCTGGTGCTTTTATCGAACCTCTGCTCATCTCCCAATTATCGTCTAGACAGAATTTAGCAAATTACCGTCTTATTTCATCAGTTTACAAATATTTTATTGTTAGTGTTTGGCTTGGGTATGTTTATTTTGTAAACTATCCGTAGTAGAATATAAAATTACAACAGGCCTATAAGGTGTTTATGGTTGTAAATTATGGATTAGCTTTGCTTTTAAATATGGACCACCGACTGGATGAACCGATTTGCGTTTTCGTATGCATCTGTGTAAAACGTTGTAGTTCTATGTATAATTACTAATCTACTCTAACTAAGTCGCATTTCATGGCCATTTTTTGCCAAAAAGTGGCCGTTTTTTTGCGAATGAGCAGGAAACAAGGATAAGGCCCGAAATTTTGTCCCTATAGCAAATCGACCCCGCTGAGTTCGGGGTCAGAATTTACCTTGGAACCTTCCAGAATGTTCTAAAAGCTTTCATGATATAGGCATATATGTGCGGGGAAGGCCGCGGCGCTACACACTCGTATAATTATTAAATATATAATTACTTATTTAATACTTATTTAATCCTAGCTTAGACGATATTATCTAAAGTATAATGTTTTCCTTGTTATTTATTTGAAAAGCCTGATTTAAAATATTGAACCACGCATTGCTTATGTAGCAGCCAACTTGATTTTAGGTTGCTTATAAAGGTTGACAGTTGTATTCGTTCATTATATTCGAAATTATATGATATTTGATTGAGTAGCGTTTAGAACGCAAAAAGAAAAAATTAAGATTAAATTATAATTTGATATACGACAAACATTGTTTCGCCCCTAATCTGAGACAATGTTTGGGTCTAAGTCATAAAGTTAGGGCTTATCCATCAGACCTTATGACTTTTGATTACGAGTACGATAACAAAATTCTAGTAAAGGTAAAATAGGATAAAATGTGTGAAATATTGTAAGTTTGATGAGGAATAAATTAATCGACAAATACATTTCACAATTTTGATGAGAGAATTTTCGCCTCTAATTTCCTTTCGACACAAAACAGAAAGAGTAAAATTCAAAAGTAAATTGTAAGTGTAAGTGTAACTAGCTGTCCTACGCCGCCGCTCTCGCGGCGTCCCCCCAAAAAAAATTTTTGTCTAAAAAATTGTCTAAAAAAATTTTGTCTATATTTTGTCTAAATTTTTTGAAAATCTGTATCAGCACATCCGTACGAACATTTTAAGCTATCACTTGCTCTGAAATGAGCAGTGGAAGGGGTCTAAACGCCAGTGGACATCTAACCACGGACACTGGTTTCTTAGTAAAGTAACATCACGTTTAATTTGTAGAAGTAATAAGATTGGATTATCCTCTTTAAACATTTTTTGCCCTGAGTCTGTACAAATTTTTAATGTGTAGAGTGTATTAAATTCATCCCCTCCTTGTCATTCAAAATATATTATCCCTCAATATCCTAACTCCTCCTTAATGAGCATTGGCAATTTAAACTGGTAACAACGACAAGTTGAATGTCAATTTATCTCAACCACGCGAGCGATTTTAATATTTAGGCCTATTTAAAACATAAATATTCTACATGGGCCTAAAATTCGTATTTAGCTTTTTGTTAACTTTCAACTTGCCTCCTGTTATATATGAGCATATTATTACAATTAATATATTTTCTATTTTTCTCTTATCCCCATCTCCGAACAGATCCGTATCAGGGCTGGGAGATCGGATCGGAAATATCGGGTTTTTCGGGCTTCGGATCGGATCGGTTTTTTTGGCCATTTCCGATCCGATCCAAGCACCCCTAAGAATGCACTCGGCCGCGGATTCAAATTTAAATTTCCGCCGGCCGTGCCCGATAGGGCGCGGCCGGGAAAAATTTTAGAAAATTTTAATGAACCATCATTCCAAAATTACAAAAGTTTCGCCTGCGGCGCTATTTGGTTACCATTTCTCCTCCATGTATTTTTATAAATAGTGCAAATTTTTATATGAAAACCGCCAAAAATTGAATAATTTTCGCCTGCGGCGCTCTTTTTCATTATTTATTCACTGTTTTTCAATGATGATTGCCGTTTTCAGTATCAAAAACTACTGATTTTGAGCCAAAAATACCGAAAATAGCAAAATTTTTCGCTGCCGCGAAATATTTTGTCTGCAAAAAAGTGTTATTTCCAAATTTTTTCTTAATTTGCCAAAATTGAGTAAAAAATAGTAAAATTGTACAATGTCGTGAAAAAATATTTATTTTGCCATATTTTACCAAAAACTTGCAAATTTTACCCATTTTTGGGCATAAACAGCAAACTTAGATGATTTGGGAAAAATTTTGAAAAATAGCTATTTTTGGGAAAAAATTTTGGATCGGATCGGAAATATCGGTTTTTTTGGGGATCGGATCGGATTGGGGGTCACCGAGGATCGGATCGGACCCGCGATCAAAGTTCCCAGCCCTGATCAGTATCCGTGAAGTTACCAAGGTCCTACTGAGGATGACCAACTTGGTAACACAGAAAGGTTTATTAGTAAGGGTTAAAACGGATAAACAATTTTTATTCGGCAAAAAATCACTTCCCTCTCTTCTCTCTTTAGACCTTAAAATATACGCAATTGACATATACCATCTACAATTTTACTACTTTCTCACTTACTATTAGCTTTTTGTTAACTTTCAATTTCCCTCCTCTTATATATCCTGTATATATCCATGAGCATATTGTTATTACATAATCAACTTTCAGAATCCGGGATGTTGGACCCTAGCATCTTCCTCTTAAATTTGGATGATTCCGACTCTGAAACTGAGATGCCGCGCAAGCCGAGTATGGCGAAACCGAAAGCGAAGACTTTTATTCCGAGAGCAAAACCAGCTACTGGACAAAATCGATGGTCTCCGCCTAGAACGTCGTTCTTTCGCGGACCTCAACCGTCTGCTATGTCGATGCCAAGAGAAAATCTTATTCGAAAGGAAGCAGTGTAATTTTTAGTGATTGAATAAAAACTTTATATACTTCAGTGCTTAATTACTTAATTTACTAGGGGTCCACTACTGGCTACGCCAGTAGTAGTAAGCAAAGTAAAGTTTATGTATGCCCCCAGTGGCTTTGTCAGTGGAGCCTCTGTGAGAGAAAATCAAGACTCTCTTCTCAAAACAGCGTTTCGGAGAAAATGCACCCCTAAGAATGCCCTCAAACCAGCGTTTCGGAGAAAATGCACCCCTAAGAATGCCCTCAAACCAAAAATTTTATCTAAAATTTCTTTAAATTTAGCTAAATTTTGACCTCAAATTCCAATTCCCCGCAAAAAGTTACCCTAATTGGTACATTTCAAAATTAAGCACCCCTAAGAATGGACCTCTGGAAATTGGAATAAGCACCCCTAAGAATGACCCCAAAATTTGATGGCACAGACAGACATTACTACAATACTAGGTAGAAGATTACGGTATTTACAAGTATTAATAATTATTTATTAACTAGTAAAATTAACGTTTATATTGGGTCATATAAAATGTCAGAAGTTATGTGATCATATGATGATAGTGGTGCTTCTAAAATAATCAGTAATCCTTCCAGCCTCAACATGTTCATCAATGAGGCCGCTAAACAGCTGTTGGGTGTGTTCGGCAACTCGGTGCATCGTCTGAGCTTTTGGCTTCTCGACCGCAGCAAAGCTTTGGCTCATCACTGTGGCCGTTGCGGTCGTCGCACAGGTAAATACTGTAAAATCGCAAGCGCTCCGGCTGTGGGACAAACCCATCGTTATCGCGTGTGCCGCAAGTGTTGCGATTGTAGCAACGGATTGCAGGAGGAAGAGGAGTGAGCTTTCGGCCGCATCAAAGTCAGGATCTTATGATATGAGCTACAATTTTCTCATTTTCCTGTGGTATATGTTTTGTTTTATTCGATAAAATATTATACACTAGTGACCGAATGTATTTTTATATGATTTCATTAAATTTGACAACTTTTCAAGATCAATGATTATAGTAAATAGTAATATTGTTGGATAATAGCGACCAATTCATTGTCCTTTGGTTTGCAAAAATTACTATCCAGCACTAGTATCAATTTTTTTATCATTTGTGCTCACATAACATCTTTCGCAGCCTTTGTTGTGCTTAATATACTGCGTTGTTAATAATTGAATGTATAGCTGCTAGCTATTTTCCCTCATGAAATTACGAAATGTCAATGTTCTGTTTAATAAATTACTTTCTAAACTTCGTGAAATATAGCATTGGTTCAGAAACTACTGACATGCTTTAGTGAAAAACAAAACCATAATTCATAAAATTGAAATACGCAAAATGCTGTGTATAACTATTTTATAATGTAGGTGTAAGGAAAGGCGACATTAACTCTCTCTATAGGCCGGACAGCCAGCAATAAATAATGTTAACGGGTCACCCATGAATATTCATACTATCTCCTATTTGTCTGCAGGAACAAAGCTCTCTGTCGGGTGATTTTGGCATCGCTCCAAGTCCTTGCATATCTTCCTTGCATTTGGTTGATGCCTTTGTCTTTTATGGTGTCAGTAGGAGTAAAACTGGTCTGATTTATGAAGCATTGTTATTTTGGAAAACAGAAAGAATTTTAAAATGGATCTCTAACACGTGAATATAAAAATTGCTAAGAGTGAGCTAAAAATCTGATATCAAAATCGTCATATAATTTTGTATACGTATAATTCTCTCATAATTTCTATACTTTTTCGCGTCTTGCTATACGCAGGCCCGTACCCAGATAAAAATTTCGGGGGGGGGGGGGGGTTGAGATTTCAGGGGGGGTTGAGAAGTGAAAAAAACGCATTCTTAGGGGTGCATTTTTCAAAATTTTCTCGAAAATTTTTAAAACCATAGGGGGGACCCTATTGATTTTTTTTAGCTTCCGAATTTCGGGGGGGGGAATCTTTTATCCAATTTCGGTTTCCGTTTTTAGAATTTTTATTATGGATAAATTTGTAATGAAAGCATTGTTAGTTTTGTTAAATAAAGTCACGCAGATCATTTATCTCCAGAGAATAGGGAAATAGTTTTTTCTCTTGCAATAGCTTTTATGATGCAATCGCTCTGAAGCAAATTCTATTTTAGTTTAATAAGGTCTGGATTATTTCGCTAATTACTGTCTGGCTCATTACAAAGTCTGGAATGGTAAATATGTGAAATACATTTACACTAGAGTGGAGCGCCGCGCCTACGGCGCGTTGCGCGATGTTAGGGTACTAGTACTACTACTACTACGTATCGCAATGTTAAGGACTAGACATCAGTTTGCAAGAAATTAATATCCAGATAAAACTCTCGAGGCCGCCGCTTTCACCCCTTTTCGGATATTTAATTTTTTGTTGTTTAAACCCGTTTTGTTGTTTACACTTCCTGATAATCAAAGCTCTCACCCGATAGAATACGAAATGTACCTGTTTAAACAACAAAAATTAGGTATTCCAAGCATTAAGTATTACCCGAAAAAATATTTCCCACAAAAAAGCGGCGGCCTCGAGAGTTTTATCTGGATATTAATTTCTTGCAACCTGATGTCTAGTCCCTAACATTGCGCTACCCCATGAACGCGCCGTAGGCGCGGCGCTCCACTCTAGTCCACTCTACGAACTCCGAATTTCCAATCCCGAGAAATCCAGGATTTCCGGGATTCGCGCACCTCAGAACTTTCTACGCTCCGCCGGGATCGGGCTGAGTAATGGCTCATTTTGCTTGGCTCGCTGAGAGCTGTCGATTGACGTATCACTCGGCCCGATCCGAGCGTGAAAAGTTGGCACATGCGCCAAATCCAGGATTTCCAGGATTCGCGCACCTCAGAACTTTCTACGCTCCGCCGGGATCGGGCTGAGTAATGGCTCATTTTGCTTGGCTCGCTGAGAGCTGTCGATTGACGTATCACTCGGCCCGATCTGAGCGGAGCGTGAAAAGTTGCCCTTTTACGTGACCCCACGTGACTCACGTGTCACGTGAAAACGCGTGAAAAATTTTTGCGCGATTCGACTCAGCGTGGCCGATTTAGGGGGGTACCCGCGAGCCTGAGGTCCGGGAGAGTCAAAAAGGTGGTTAAACTGAAGGTGACGACATCCGACAATTGCGGCTTAGGTAGAGTGGACTTTCATTGGATCTCCGAGAAAATCTTTCTCTAATAAGATTCGTCCATAACGTCTGCCGCCACCACAGAGAAAAAGGACAAAAGCGATACGAAAGCCTAAGCCTAAGTGATAGAAAACATAGAAAATGCGCGATAGTAGCTAAATAGCGATGTTCTGGCCCCAGGCTTTATGAATTTAATTTAAATATTCTGGAAAATTATTTTTTGAAGCCGACTAAAAATAGAATCACATTTATTTATTTACATACTTGCTTCCCGGCACCCAGATGACCTGACACAGAACACTTAATGTGTTTAATTGTTCTTAGTGGTTGATTAAATTGTGTTAAAAACATATTATCTTTTTTTTCTACAAAAATGTTGATCTTTCACATTTTCGTGGATGGACCACACGGACATAACAGCTCGTTATGGTTATTGTTCAAAAGTCACCTGAGATCTGGATGCGCGCCTTTGGTGGAAATTTGTTCTTTTAATTTTCTGATGTCTGCAGCATTCAATTATCTTTATCAACTTATATCAATATACTCACAAGAGTCCATTATGTTACAATTAGAAGAAAAACATACAATATTCGACAATTCTAACAATTTTTTGTCACCAATCTATTTGACACGGCCAAAATTTCGGAAAAAATACTAAAATCTCGCAGGTGCTGATCATTCTACAAAAAATAAATGCAGCTTGCAAAATGCCCGGAAATTTTTCGATGTCACAGGGCAGTTATCGATCTCAAAACTATGAAATGTGGCAATGTTCCGTAAAGTCGATTGTGATTCAAATTAAAAATAAAACTTCATAAATAAAGTTTGTTATCCTGCGTGTTAGCTTCTAAGGGACACAGCTATTTCCCCTTCCAGAGCTTCCAATCCAACATTTCGGTAATTGGTCTATTGCGTTCCTTTTGTTATCTCAATACTACTTAGACAAGTCAAGGCAAGACAAATCAATAGACGAAAAATGTATTAATTCCATTCAGAAGTTGTGAAGTTTTAGTGTTATGGAGTTGGTTCTGCTGAAATAAATTAAACATAAACCGGGCAGAAAATATATCAAAGTTAGATGTGTGAAAGATTGCGTGACAGAATACGCGTGTTATGAAGTTATAATGGCTTAACTATATTACGCGTATATATTTTCCTGACAAAAGTTTGTTATGTTTTATTACGACCATTACCACTTTACATATCTATAATATATACCATGTCTATGTAGCATAGGTTTTCAGTTGAGCAATGGACGAATTGTAGCAATTTGGACGCTACTAATTTTCTTGTCGTTAGTTGATTTTGATATATTAAAATTTATTTTAACATACATGCATATACTCTATTATATCACAGGAAGTTGCAAACGTAACACGCCAGACAACAATGAAGCGACCACATCCATACTCTTTTCTCTTCCTACATATTTTCATTCCCTCTTCTAATCTTTCCCAGCTGACGTTTAATCCACTGACCAACTAACCTGTTCCTCCCGTGAACGTTAGTATACTTTACTGCTCCACACAAAATATGGCAAATGAAAAGATAACGCATTATGTAATTCATTTTTTGTATAATGGTCGGAAGGTCCAGTGAAACTGGTCTGGAAATGCGATATATCGTCTGTATGGTTCCCATTCTTTTAATAGTTGTTCACCAAAATTCGTCTAAACATTATGTACTAGATTTTTTTCCAGCGGCCTTCGGCCGCTGGAAAAAAACCTAGGTCGGGCGCTTCGCGCCCGACCTCGCGGCCTTCGGCCGCTCGCCGTCAGTATGCCCTCGGCTGTTGTTCGGGAGTAGAGCAGCGTGAGACTATTTCGGGCCTGCGGCCCTCAACAACTGTTGTTCGGGAGTAAGGGTTGTTCGGGAGTAGAGCAGCGTGAGACTATTTCGGGCCTGCGGCCCTCAACAACTGCTGTTCGGGAGTAAGGGTTGTTCGGGAGTAGAGCAGCGTGAGACTATTTCGGGCCTGCGGCCCTCAACAACTGTTGTTCGGGAGTAAGGGTTGTTCGGGAGTAGAGCAGCATGAGACTATTTCGGGCCTTCGGCCCTCAACAACTTCAGAATGCCCTCCGTGGCGTACTAAACAAAAAAAATTTCAAAAAAAAATTTTTGAAAAAAATTTTTTTCGTACCCCGGGGGTACCCCGGACAATAATTTTGACCCCGGATTCGGATTCAGCACCATCGAAAACCTCCGGGTGCAAAAAATTAGCGTTAGAAACGGCCAAATTCCTTATAAAAATAATTTTGAAAAAATTCGTACCCCGGGGGTACCCCGATAATTTTTTCGACCCCGGATTCGGATTCAGCACCCCAAAAAACCCCCGGATGCAAAAAATCACGGTCGGAAACGGTCTGGTTTCGAAAATACCGTTTTTGGCCATATATGGCCTTAGGCAAACTTCGAGAGTCCATAACTCGAAAAAGTTGCCTTCTGCGCAGAAAGTTAATAATTTTCCCGGGATGCCCCAAGCCTAAGGATCATTTTGACACCAACCTTGCCCAGAACGGAGGCCGGCATAAAGAGATACAAAAACATGGTGACATCACTGGCATACTATATAGGGGGATGTCAACACTGTATGCCAAAATTTAAAAACTGAAACTTTACCACGGCTACTCAATCATTATTATTATTTTAGTTTTTCTATTTCTACGAAAGTGGTCGTCCAGGTATAACTTTAAACCTTCGAGTCATCGCAGTCGGCGTATGTAGGCCGACCTACGAAGACGTCTTCGTGGATTGCAAATGCTGATGTGATGTCAAGTGCTGCCTGTTGAATGGGTGAAAGCGTGATGATGCCAGGCTGGTAGCAATATTATATTGCAAACAGTGTATTATATTGTACAAGTACGCAAAGTCTGCCGACATAAAATCAGTAGTTATTTAATACTATTGACGGCGTTTTTATACGCTATATTTTTGATAACTCAAAAATTTCAAGACTTAAAGTTATGGCAAATGATATAGGCCGTCAATTATTCCTGCTCGGTAATGCTCTTAGGCCTTCAGCCAAACTGGTCTGGCGCAGACCGTCCAGTGATTTTTCGCCCGCTGCATTGTTCCTGTTCTCCTTCCTTTTTCTACTCTTTTTATATTGCATTGTGTCGTAATGCTCTGTCGCGTCGCACAGCGCCAGCGGCTAAAAGCAGCCGGCCCATGATGGTATTACGCCAGCGATTGTACAACACTCCTATAGCAACACTTATTATTAATGCACTTCCCCTGATGCGTCAGGGACCACTTCTTGAAGGACCCTGCATCTGATTGAGACATTTTTTATCTAATGCGACTGTTGAATTGTGTTATATTATGTTGTGCTTCTGACTCTTGTTCCTGATGATCGCCTCATTAATATATTGTCCACTTTTATTGCCCTTGTTCTTTGGAAATCTGAAACATAGCGATATACTTTGCAGTGCAAAGTTTGAATCTTACTAAACTTTTTATGAAAAGTGCAACGTCTTTCCAGTTTTCATGCAAGTTTTCACTTTTCACGTTAGTAAGATAGGCCCAGATGAAAACAACTGTTATTCTCGGTCCCATTTTACATTGTTTTTGAAATATAGAAACGAGAGAGAAAGGAATTAATTTGACAAAAATTAAATATATTTAATAAACCAAATTTATTTCGGAGTAGCGTGTCACCCAACCCAGCTCTTATTTTCTTTTCGCCAGCTTCAACCCACTTACCCTTCATATCTGGAATATGTGGTGCCCTCCAAACTTTTCTCTTTTCATAGCGAAAAACCAATATGCACAACCATTTTCGCCTCCAACCAATTTTTCTCTTAAAGGGACGAGAGTGAGAGCATAATACGATTGCCCAAAGTGTCTAAGGGCCCTGAGGCCGGGCAAAACATTGCTCCTCCAATCAAGAACACACATCCAAAACTTCAAAAAGGCCCATACACACAAGAGAGGGCGCACTATTGTTTAGGAAACGCTCCTCGAGACTCTCGCCGAAACCAAGAGGGCACCTCTTTCTCCCGAAAAGACAGAAATAGAAAACCTGGCTCTATTGGTTTTCTTGGCTGGAAGTGTTCCAAAAATTTTATTTATTAGTTGCGTTTTCCAGGAATTTTGGCGCTGTATATATGAATGTTTTGATTTATTAATTCTTGGTTCGCAATGTTGTGCGCATGAGATTAACCATACTATAAGCATTATGAACATTATTGGGGTGGGTGAGTGTTGGAGGGAATAGTATTTGTCCATAAAGGTGTCGTGTAAGTGATGATATTTGCGAATTTACCTTTTATTCATTTTTGAGTTACGAAACTTCCGCTTTTAAAACTCGAAAACTTCGTTTTTTATAAAATAGAGACGAAAATTATAGTTATATCCTGTTCTTAAACAATTTATGCAGGTATGTAGTTTGCACTACTAACTTTATTTATTCCGTCAAACCTCCAAAATTTTTGCATGTCTTGACTGATTTAATATGCACTTCCTATTTCCCATCGCACGCCAGCATCTCATTAAATTCAGTTCGATGCTGATTCGGCCCGTTTGTTTTTACTCAGTTTATGGTGGTTTAGGATTCTCATTTTGATTTTCAATCATTTGTATTTGCATTTTGGCTCTCAGCCTTTTCCGTAGTATTCCATCTTCATTTCCATTCCCATCCTTTGTTCTGGTTTGTAGACTGAGCGACGAAGCAAAGCTTTATAATTTGCTGAGGGTTTTAAAAAACCAGGTTGTGGAAGTCTTCAAAAAAATAGACGGAGACGAAGGTCCCGGCATAATTCGACAAATCCGAATTATGCTGTTTGACTGAATTACGAGTAGAGAAATTTTTAGGTTATAGATTGTTTATGAGGAAAGGCAAATCACTTAAATTCCTATTTTAGACAATAATACCCTGGTAATAATGCCGAACAATTTACATTTGTGTTGACGCGAAATTATGAGATGATGCAAGCTTTTACAACATTTAAATTGTGAATTTTTTACACCCTTTTTTGCTTAATCAACTTATGAATCCCAAAATTTTAGAACTGCTGGAGAGGAATATTTTCCCCATTTCGCGACTACTTTACCTTTATTCTTTCCTGTTCGTAGTTATGTTTGTTTGCTTTTTCTCGTTTTGAGGAGCAAAAACCAAGTCAGGTGAGGGAAGACAGGCAGGCAGGCGGGAATCATCCTTTACAATCGTTAATAATAAAGGCGCGCAAGAAAACTCTGGAGTCAGCCGAACGCCTTATTATTGGACGAGTGGGGCTGCGCGGCGCCAAAATATAGCTGTATCTGTAACAGTAAAAAGATTTTAGGAGGACCTTGTAAGTGGTAACAACATAAAATTATGTATGATTCATATGTTTGGTCATTCAGCAACCTGCTACGTTGAAAAGCGATTATACCTTGCCTAAATTATAACCGTGAACATAACCGAAAACTTTTTTGTTTCGTGTACAGTTAACCTGTTTGGAAACTACCGACAACTACTCTCCAATGATTTATTTATCCGCTAAGTGCAAATCTGTAAATTCCCTAAAATCCTATATCTCCAAGTTTCTTTATAGTGTCTTTTATACTACCACTGCCTATGGAACACAAAATTGATCACATAGAAAACGCCATATGCTGACTTTTATGTCCTTTCAGTTCTGGCAACCCCGCGCCAGACTCTCGTAACAAACAATCGCCACACAATAGAGTCATGTGAGGTGCACGGAACACCGATGGGATGAAATGAATTGCCAGTGAAAATGGAGGACTGATTTGCGGGTCCGCGACACAACCAGTCGAAAACCTGTTTTTGTTCTGGCCGCGGCGAGACACTGTCTGCGCAATTTCTTCCTGAGAAAGAAAAATGGGCTTAGCCTCCTTTTTATAAAATTTAGAGTAATGGGAAAAAGGGAAGATGTATGTCTGATTTCTATTTTTGTATTATGTTGCCGACCTAAATAATAACTTAAATGTTGCCAAAATGCCTTAGACAACTTAAATTTTTGCGGAAACACTAAACGTACAGGCTTAACAAAATTTTGTGTATTCCGAAGCGCAAATTATGTAATGTTTTTATGCGAAAACTTTAAAATACCATATACAAATGTTTAAGTATTGACCATTTTTAGCATTCTTTGACAATTTTCATCAACTCTAAAAATGATTTTTCAGAAGTCACATCAAACAAAAAACGTACCTTAAGCCGAAATTCTGGATGAACCACTAGGATATACAGTTAGAAAAATACCATATAATGGATTTATATCAAAGTTTTGAATAATTGTCTTTAAGACAAACAAAATATCCTAGTGCATGCCAAGTGAAACATGTGACAAAATACAAAATCTTTGATTATCACTGAATATTGCATAAGTATCCGAGATCTTTTTCGCTTTCTTAAATTATTCTTTATTCTACTACTATATTTTCCCATCTAAATACGAACATGTGAAGATGACCTTGAACATCCTCGCCAAAAGAAAGAACTCGGATGATGGCAGACTCCCTCTGAGGACCCAGGAAGAGAGAACCGGAATGGTCGAAGGGGACAACAAGTGATTGACTAATGTATATGGGAGGGGCCACTCGCTGGGAAAGTGCCCCATAAAAAACGCATCAACCGGCTCCTCCAGCCAGCCCGGCTGACTGGTTGTCCGTGTGTTATGCGCAATAGGACGTCCCCCATTTATTAGATCCCTGCCTATTTCACAATGAGCGCGCCAGGTTCGCGCACCGCCGATCCCCTTTTACTATGCTTTGTTTTCTTTTCTGTTAGAGGCTATCCCTAATTCCTTCATAGAGGGTTTCTTTATTGAAAAACTATGATCTTTTGTCAGGAATCATTTTTACTTGTTTTTGGTACATATTGTCAAAAATGTATGGAATTTAAAGCGGTTGAACTTGGAGTGGTGCGCCAAAAGTAGCATTCTTAAAATGAATTTCGCATATATTCGCCACTCCAAGTTCACCCGTTTTATTTACCATTTTACTGCTTTTTGGAACATATTCTGAAGGCAAATATAAGTATTTGGTGAAATTTAATTCTCAATTATTAGGACACACTTACTATCTCGCGATTTTGTCAATATTTGCCAAAATTATTGAATTACAGTTTCACACAAATCACAGTAACGGATCTGAAAAGTGATGTCATTCGATAGGATTGAGCAAATTATTTCTGTTCCGCAAATCAAACACCAAACTTGGAATATAAGCTTCAAATTAGTGAACATTCCATAGGACTGCCCCCGCGGCTCCGCCGCTTGGCGGCGCCCTTGGTCATCCAGGATTTTCTGGATTTCCGGAAGCCATAAATCCCGGAATTCGCCGATGTTCCCGGCAAAACCGGTACCAGTCGACTCAGCTCGCCGAGACGAAGCGATTGACGTATCACACGCCCGGAACCGAGCTGCGACGCGTGATCTGTGACCTGCCCAAATCCAGGATTTTCCGGATTTCCTGAAGCCATAAATCCCGGAAATCGCCGATGTTCCCGGCGAAACCGGTACCAATCGACTCAGCTCGCCGAGACGAAGCGATTGACGTATCACACGCCCGGAACCGAGCTGCGACGCGAAACTTGCCCTTTTACGTGACACACGTGACACACGTAAGTCACGTTTCACGTATGTCAACCTCAATTCTGACATAGAAAACCCCCCCTAAAATCATGGGTTTTTGGGGGGTACTCGCGAGTTTGGGGTCCGGGAGCGTGAAAAACGGGAGATTCTATTGGGGGGGGGGTGCGTCACCTATCAACTTAGAGGGATCCGACATTCTCATATACTAACTGTCTTAATCTGACGATAAATCGTCAGATATTAATAATGCCTAAAATCTCGTCCTGAAAAATTTCAAAATGGAGTTTGTCTGAATTACGGGTAGAGAAATTTTTTGATTATAGATTGTTTGCAGCGAGAAAATGGAGCGATTACTCTTGACCTCCGATTAATATTAGCTGTGAGAGTTTTGATTCGTACACCGCGTTAAGAAATGATAGAGCCGGTGGAAAAAATCACGGTTTGAATCGAATTTTCGGTAAAATTTTTTAATTTCTTTTTTAAACAGTACCTTTGCATGCGACAAATGATATGGCAAGGTATTGCACATGCAGGAACATGTTTTACTCAATTTTGTATGGAAAAACGTACTTTTTTGTGAACTTGAACTTTAACAAAAAGTTTAGCGATTTTCAGTTTGCGATTTTCAGTGCGGTTTTTTTGCATCTGGTGCGGAATAGTCTCTTCTCTCTGTGGTATAAATTTCATAACTGCACAACGCCAAAAAGTGCCAATTTTGGCGGAAATTTGTCAAAAAACCTGGTTTTGCCCCTAAAAACGCCAAAATTAAAAATCTTAAAAAGTAACGTTTATACGAGCGGGGTGCTCTGGAGCAAAAACTAACCCCCCCTCAACTTTTCGAGCTCTGTCGATCCAGAAAAGCCAAATAATGTAATTTCCGGATTTTTTGTTGAAAAAATAAAGTGGCTCTATCATTTCTTAACAGTGAAAATGATGATTTTTCACAAAACCCGGAATTTTTCCGGTAAATTCTTTTCCTGCATGTGCAATACCTTGCCATATCATTTGTCGCATGCAAAGGTACTGTTTAAAAAAGAAATTAAAAAATTTTAACGAAAATTCGATTCAAACCGTGATTTTTTCCACTGGCTCTATCATTTCTTAACGCGGTGTATGTACTTATTTAAATACTTATTGATCTGCTGATAATATGTGAAATCAGACACTCTCAAATGGGCCATTTAATATATCGCAACCGTTATTACGCAACTTCCGGAATGTACTACGTCCAGGATTAATATGCCTCTAATTCTGACTCGTAAAGTGTCCGGAGACATGTTTAATTTACATATTTCCTCCTGCTCCCTTTCCTGTTTCCCATGATCACAGCTAAATGATACCCTTTAGTTATTTTATAAAATATTCTCTCTCTATTTCTCTCTATATTTTTCATAAGAAATTTTCACCACTGTATAACAAGGTTTGTTTTCTTAAACTTCAATGTCATTCGTTTCGAACGGATATTTTAACAATATATACGTTTCATACATTAAAGATACTTTGACATAAATCTTTTCTTTTATATATGTTTAGCCTGTTTTATTCCGGAAGACTTCATACTCACTCTTCCTCCAAGTCCGACTTCCTCAGCCAGTTTCAAGTGGATCGGGACTCTCTCCCTACTCTTGGTTATATTCCAACACAATATTGTGTGCGAAAGAATGGGAAATGAAGAGGAAGCGATTAGAAGTAGGCAAAGATTTTTGGGGTCCAAGCCTTGGAACTGGGCCTACTGGCCCGGATCCCTACCATGCAGACACTTTTCTTCATTTCCTCACATTATTTGGGCGAAGGAAACACACGAAAAGAGCCAAAGAGTTGTTTCGGGAAGCGGGGAACAAGACTTCAGACTTACTTTTGGGCTTAAAGCGGCAGCTGAGGCGGTCCTCAGCAATCTTTTGTTCTTTTACCTTCTTCTTTTCACAAAAAAGTAGGAATCAATGATTCGGTTTGTGTGACTGAGTGTGGGTTTGAGTGGAATGTCATGGCCTTAAATTCAGGGGAACACATCTGTCATGAAACGTATTTTTACCACGTAGTTTGGTTCATGGACAATAATTAAACTATGCGTTATGTAACTTCCTAGATGCTTTATAACGTTCCAAAACTTTGAATTTTAGTAAAGCAGACAGTTCTTTGAGAGTATCACTTAGTCCTCCAGCAGTTATTCTACCGCTTATTACGTTGATAAAATTGGTGCTGTGGTTAGCACAGAGATTATTATTGGTTTTCGTTTGATTATTAACTGTGCATAAGTATTCGTTTCCGCTGCTTCCTGACATTTTATGTTGTCCAGGAAGCCGCTTAGTGCTTGCCAGCACTTTTGCCCCCGCCTTTATCCCCACAGGTATTCCGAAAGAGGATTTTGAGCGAATGGCTAAATACCCAAAGCACACTCTTATTTTATGCTAGCAAGACACAAAGTGTGTTGCGTTTGTGTAAAAGTGATTTCCCGTTGAACTATAATATGATGATCTTTTAACACACTGATGTATGGATTGGCCTCCTATATTCTTTGAAAAGCGTTAAGTGACTTTAGGCTAATTAAATTTTATTACACATTTTAATGTGAGAATAGAATTTTATGACTAATCCATTATTTAAATTGTTTTGTCGCCAACTTTTACTATAAATATTTGGCTTTCCGCATAAGTAAGGAATATAAATATATGGAAAATATTACAATTAAAAACAATGCACAAACGATGGCGGTATATATATAATACTAATACCATGTTTATGTTAAATCTAACAAATTTCTGCACGGAAATATTTTTTCTTATTAATAACATGCTTCATAAAATTGATCTTTAAATTTTAATAGTCTTTGAACCGGTGAAAATTATAGTAGAAACTTTACTTACACGTTTATTCTTTATAGCTAAATTTTTGTTACTAAACATCCCTGTATTCATTTATGACTTAAAATAAAGTTTATTGAAACTATTCATTCCTTTTTTAATTTAAGCGTGTAATATTAATCTAATAAGATGTTTCTATTAAAAAGGTCCAATCCGAAAATTCATTCCAGATAGGTAACGCTCCTTGTAAAATCATTGGGCTGGAAGCGAGAAACTGCAGTCTAATCCCATGACTTCTCACTGCCAAATTTTTACTTTTATCATTGCATTCTCGTTTTAACTCATTTTCCTTTCTAATTAATAAAGCATTTTACCTCATTCCCATAATCACTTCGTCTCACATCTCTTTATCCCACATAACAAAGGAATTCCTCCGCTACTCGGGAATTGTCAATTTTCGTCATTAGTTCAGTAGTCTCAAGTTTTGCTCGTTCATCAAATGGCAGCCGTGAAAAATCCATGCAACACATGTTCTTTCCCTTTTTTACTTTGTGCAGGGTCCCAAACGGACAAAAATCCATTTTTCACGGCTCAGATATCACAAATGCTAAAATAAAGTGTTTGCAATATTCGTTCACCAAATCTCTGATATTTCCCAAACCGAGCTTTAAGCAAATGTAACCGAATATAACTGGGTGTAACTAAACGATAAGATATCATAGCCTAACTATAAAAAATCTCCAGATTTCCATGTATGGCCAAGTTAATTCAATTGCGTACAAAAAATTGTGATTAATTATTTCTAAGGAGCAAGCAATTTCTAACTACCTCTAGAAGCAAATATGGCCTCAAACATTTGCTTCTGAATCAGCCGCTAACAACCAGTCTATCCACACATGTTCTTTCTATGTAGAGATGGCTCACAGTGGCAGAAATGCCATATGTCCGGAAAATCAAGGCAAAGGCGGTAGTATGTGGAGACTTTTGCGTTTACTGATCTTCGAGGGATAATTTGGAGAATGCAAGACAAAACCCACATAAAGACATAAAATACACGAGATGTTATAGTAGGAGTCTCTAAAGAATGCCCCGCCTTTCCTTTATTTTTTGTGTCACTTTTTGCTTTTATCATGGACAAATTAAGCGGATGTTTGATGGCTTCCATGAATGCTGAGCCAAAAATGACTTTCTCTAGCATGTGCTCTTGGCAAAGTAAAGTTATTGATTATGTTCCTATTCACGATTTCTACTATTCCATGTTTAAGTATGAAAAGTTGAATTTGAAACATTTCGCAAATGAGCGAACATCTCAACACAATGAATAATTCAATCTATATTCAATGCTTCACGCATTTTAACTATACTTTAATTCTTGTAATTTTTACGTTTTCTTTTTTTTAGAATTACTCATTGATTTATTTCTCCGAAACTAAAGCTGAAATGCTCATCATGGTGTATACTATCAACATTTTATCCCAAATACGGATGCACTCTTAGATTAAATTAATAGCACAAGCAGCTTTTAACAACTTATTATTTATGACAGGAGTTTCACAACACGGCCCCACATCCCAAATCTGCAATTACTTTCAGGAAGCCCTATTTTGTTTCCACGGTCTTGGAATGAGAAATGAAGCAAAGACAAGAGTACAAAGCAATAACAAACAACAACCTTATTCAAATAGAGCTTTTTGATGCAGCGCAAACACATCCTAGCCCGTGTTTCCCGCATACCCCGAGACATAAGCAAAAAGCTATCAAATAAGGGCCAATCCTCCATAAAGTGGTGAAAAAGCGAAAATGAAACAACGATGAGAGAAAGAATGCAGAGAGATGATAAGTGTCATAGATGTGGTATGGAGAAGCTTTACTCCTGAAGACTTCCAAAATGTATTCCTTGGCTCAGCGTGAAAATCTTGCAAAAATTTTTCACCACCCACCCGTAAAACTGCCAAAATCACTGTAAAATGGGAAGCGCATAGAATGAAAGATATGTTACTTGGGAGTAGCATTTTGTTGTGGATTTTACAAAACAGGTTCATTTAAAAGGTCATGATATCCATACATTTATGAGGAATTGTAGCAAATATACCCATATTATATCGAAATGTGAAAAATAAGATTTGGCCTTTACCTGATGAATATTAGGCAAAAAACCATTCAAATCAGAACATTTTTTGGGCTTGTTAAAACTGTATAATTTATCAACTGTAACATATTTTTTAAAATTTTAATTTTATGCGCTTCATGCTCAGCTTCTATTTTAGTACAAATTGTACTGTACAATATTTCAAATTGGCCAAAAATTTGCTAGCAAAGAAGATAATACGATGCGCATATTTTGTCTTAAAACATTGAGTAAAAGATATAACGATGAATGGATCAAACCATCATCCGCCACTGCCTTAAAAAATCCTGGCTTTGTATTGCAAAACACCTCACAAGAGTTACCCACTGACAAACCAAAAAAAAGGGAAAGAACCAAGAAGGGCAATAATGTTGGCCCTCCATCCGAGCAAAGACGGCTGCCAGGAAAAGACCAAACAGAAAACCATAACATATAAAAACCGTCCGGGAGAGTTGTGCAATCAGATAAAAATCCATCGTGTGCGGGAACCCATCATTTCATTTGGGTATGTTAGAAAGCGGTGGGAATGCATTTCTGATTAATTTTGTGGCTCTCCCAAAAATAGAGAAAGGTTGGGCCGAATGAGAGCAAACAAAAATAGTGTTGCGAAAGCTTGTTTTGGCGGCCAGTGTAGTCTCTGCTAAGCGCGGGTTCTATTTTCCTGATCGCTATCGTGTCTGTTTCCCGAATATACAAACTTTGGTACACCAAAGTTTTACGTTATAATAATAATGTATTTTTCATTATACAAAAATACATGTATTTTATTATGGATTGTTCTTTTATGATCACCATAAAAAGTGCTGCGGTTTTCACCATACTTGCAACCTTTATTCCATTTTTGCTTTGACATACATGTTTCATTTGTGCACATACACGTGAATGCAAATGATTTCTTGCATAATTTCGCGGTTGTTTTTGCCAAAAGTCGCGAAATGCATTTCCATAACTGACGAAAGCGTTGAGGTTTTGATTTATATTCAATAATAAATAATCTCGTCAAGCAAAGTGTTCTTTTCCGTAATTTTCCGATCTAATTTTGATTTATTTTTTCGTATCATTTAGGTGAAATCCACAATTTCTTAAACGCTAAGTTAAGGCTATAGTAAACGTAATGAGCTCATTCTAATGAGACAAAAGTTTTCAATGTACATGTGTATACCTCTACGTATTTGTGCGAGTCAAAAATTTTGAAAGGTACCTTTGCGTATTTTATATTATTACATGTTTTATATATCCGTTATTATATTAGCTCTGTCTCACTTTGGCTCCCGTTCAGATATTAGAATTCATCTTTCCTCTGCTGAACCATAGATCTAGAACGCATTTTTGAAGTCAAAATGAAAGACTTTCAGGCCCGACTTTTGCCCGAATTTTGTCTTCGTTATCTTCCTTGTATATCACACTAATGCTTTTTCTCGCTCCGTCTCCCTAATGTTCAAAATTTGGTGCAGGCCTAGCATTTTAACACAGAAAACAAGTTTTAATCATTCGCCTTTGGAGACCGGGAATAGACGTTTTCTGATCAAAAGATAAAATTACATCACAATTTTTATTTTAATTCCACTCTCATTGGTATTGTTTGCGTGCATAATAGGAATAGGTGGGTACATTCACAAAGGCACAACCCAATTCTACACAATTTCGGGAATTGATATTGGAAAAGTTGCAAAGGAAAGATAGTCCATTTCAAGACCTTTGTACTTTAATAATATCTGCGCAAGCTTTTATTGTCATTCTTGTAGTCATTGTTGTCAATTCGCACGATCTCCTTTCAAATATGCTAAAATATGGCTGTCGAATGCAAATGTGACTGATTTTCGTCACGTTAAAATTGGCGAGTGTTTTTTAATTCAATTAGTCTTAATTGAAGAGTTGCAAAAAGTGGGCTTTCCAATAATAACCCATGAAAATGTGTCCGTTTCTGAATCTTACGTAACGTATTCTTTTCTATTTGTAAATTGTATTCTATTTCCCATATATGTTCCAAATTTTAATTAAATATTGAAACCAAGCATGGCTGTTTGTGAGAAAAGTGACTAATTTAGTGTATCTAAATATGTGAATAAGGTACTTTATTGATTTGGAAAATACAGACACTATAAAGATTGTTGGTCTAAAGGTAGTTTAGATGATATGGTCCTTTGCACTTTTATATGTTTGCTCCGCGTCAGGTTTTTCGTCGTTCATATTTAAAGATGTGCTTAACGTACCATTTTGTTTCAGTCATAACTTTTCCCTTTCGTAAATATGACTATATATTGAGCAGAGTAATTCAAAATATTTGATTTGGTACACATAAATTTCTGTATAGGCACATAAATAATTTTGCAGACTTTGTTTTTACATTGTGAGTCTTACCCTGAAGCAAGAGGATGATATATATAGATTGAGTAGCTTAATTGTGTTTTCGACAGACTGTGTACTTTCAACCTTTGCACCACGTTAAAATCACCGAAAATGGCTGTGTTTGTTGCGGTGTTGCACAGACACGACCACCCCGGCCCAATAATAACAGCCGAGACATAAGGGAAGCCGTGCGGTTGGCACCGATTGCCTGTAACAGATAAGACCCTTCCCACAGAGCTGGTAATAAAATTGGTATTAGGTCTGAATTGTGATAAAAGCCGTGTGCTTGAATTGGCTGCTCTTATTGTATACCGATGCCAGGTGCTATTCTTTACCTTATCTTTACACATTTGATCACATGCAGCGATTGGCTATTGACTTCCCCGAAATTCAAAATCATTACCTATTTGACTGTTTGACTTTGGGTTTTCAATTCGAAAATTTTAATTCATTTTCCGTCGGACTGAAGGTCAACATGATCCCAGACCGTTTAAGAATTCCTTAGCGTGTATAATCTCACTCTATGTAAAAATTAAACCTAAACAAAGATGGAAAGATTTTTTTTCTTCCAGAACGTTCGGCCATTTCATGGCTCTTTAATTTCGTTAAATTTCTGCATCTCTTTAAGGTATTGCCCGACAATAAAATCCCTCGCGTGACCTAGCCAAGAAGATTATTCCGGCGCTTTCATATCCACATCCATGTTTTATGCATATTCTAAAACCATATTTTGGCGTATTAACATTGGCCTTAAATATTTATTATCTTCACTATACTTTTTTATGTTTTATCATCGTATGACATAACAAATAGAAACTTGACTAATCATGTTCTGGTTCAGATAACATTTTTGTACCAATAAAAGGAAAAAAAACTGATTTATATTACTTAGTAAATATGGAAAGTATTGAAAATATGAGCCATGTAAAACTTTCTGTGAAATCCGTAGGCGAAAATTACAAAGTTCACAATTAAATAATCAAGCTTTTCCACTTACTGCCCGGAAATATTAAAAAGATTTGGAATATGGAGAAAGCTAATCCTCAAGAAGGCTTTTAATGTTTTAAGGCTTTGGCATTCGATTAGAGGAATTGGGGCGTTATTTTTATTAATTTTGATTTAATGGAAAACGAAAGTGGGAGTCTGCCAAGTAGAACCGAATAGTGGTTTTTCGCAAAATCTGGATTTATAAAATCTTAAAAATGAAAACCTTTTGTCTAGGAAGCTATCCGGTTCGGAGAACTAAAGCTTGTATGATCTAAAGTTTGTTTTGAAGAGAGATCTCTGCAATTAGCATCAATTCAAATCCAAGGTTTCGGTGTTACAAAGGGCAATAATTGCCGGAATACCTTTTGAAAAATGGAAATTGCATTGTTTTAGTCTAACGAACAGTCGTAGAAAAACATATTTTTCTTCCGGAATCGCGTATTTATCATTAACAAAAACGAAAGCAATCTTTGTAAAATATTTTGCTTTTGTATATCTGCTTTAGTAATAATAATAACTAACACGTTCTGAAGCATATTCTTTAGGGAGGTTTACATTGGAAACATTGCCCCGAATTCGCTTGAGATTTGGTTTCCAAAAGTTATTATGTCAGAGGTTTCGTTTTTTAAATTTGAATGAAATCCTAAGGCATATTAAAGTGATGCCAATCGAGATATCGACCGTCATCATTGTACCTGTACTTGTATTACTTTGTTGTAGTACCAATAATTTCAATCTGCGCCCACGCCACGGCAATTATTAATAGACATTGACTATTGCTGTTGCAGTCAATCGAAATTGCAGCAAAAAAGTGTGGGGGCCGCCCCGAATTATAAATGTATCGGAATGATTATCGAGCCGACCCGCCTTCCTAGAGCAGCAATGGCGTGAGTGAAGAGCGCTTGGGCGACCCTATTGGGGCTCCCGCCTGGCCCGCAGGCGAGGGCTATTAGTTCTCAGCCGGCGACCGCGATAGCTTGCCCGGCCGCTAATCCTGCCCCAGTCAGGCGGCGGCAGACAGCTCTCTGTCGTTAAGTTATTCTTTGTGGATTTATCCAGTATTTCCCATCCTAGCAAAAGTTATCCCTCCCGGCTGGCAGTGACTGCTGGTTTTATACTAAGGGCCATCGAAAGGTAAATCGGAGGTGTTAATAATATCTCCTTTGATCAATTTGCAACCTACTTTTTATCTATCGCAACATCGTTTGCTAATTTATCACCTTGCTTATTTACTCGAATAGTTTTATATTTGAATTATAGTATCAATTACAGAGTAACTCCAAATTCCCAGCAGCGAAGAAGATCATAACAGAGGAAAATATCGGGCAGTGGGATGACAGCGTGCTGGCCCTTTTGATCTCAGATTAGGCCGGCTAAATACTTTATTGATCCGGTGATTTCTATTGTTCGACATATTTTTTCTACTGCCTCGGCCCAACCCGTTAGGGCCAATCCGTAAACGTGTCTTTTCAACAACGAATGGTGTTGGCGAGTCCGGTGCTCGGCCGAAGTAATCACCAGTCATTGAGCAGGTAATTTCACGTAAAATTTGGCACCATCAATTATCTATTTTCGAGCTCAAAGTATTACAATAACAATTTTTCTATGGCATATATGCGGATTCTAAACTATACACAGCGATTCGATGTGTGTTTGAATTGGCGCCCATTTGAGCATTTTTCCAAGTGTATTCTTAATGTATTTTTCGCACTTTTCGTGTAAAATGCGAAATTCTTTGCAGAATTTTGTGTACTTTTTTCTGATTTATTGGCATAAAGAGTTTAAGAACAAAATTATTGAAGTAGTGAAACTAGAGAACCAAAAAACCTGACAATACATACTGCCTATTACAAGATAGCAGGATAATTTGAATATGCCGATTTGAATTGGCGCCAACTCAATTTAGAGGGGGCTAGCTCAAATCTGATATTGCTAACGACCTTTAAAATAAGATTTTAGAGGGAGTTAGCAATATCAGATTTGCGCCAGCCGCCTTCTAAATTGAATTGGCGCCACTGGCGCCAATTCAAAACGACATATTCAAAATCATCCTCCTATCCTGTAATAGGCAGTATAGCGAAGTGGGGCCGCTTCGCGGCCCTCACTTCGCTAGGAAGCGGTTAGCGTGCACAGCTGGAGATTGGGTTCGTCATCGCTTCGCGCACCGCCATCAGTATGCCCTCGTCTGTATCAGTATGCCCACTGCCGTCAGCAGTCAGATTGGGTTGTTCGGGAGTAAGGATTGTTCGGGAGTAGAGCAGCATGAGACTATTTCGGGCCTTCGGCCCTCATCCGACTCCCTACGGGAGTCCTATTAAAAGTTTTGTGTACATTATGCCTATATGTTCTAAGTTCCATGTTCTAAGTTCTAAACCCCTAAGAATGCCTCCCAAAAAAAGGGGGACAAATCTGTGACGGACAAAAATATACACCCCTAAGAATGCCTCCCAAAAAAAAGGGGACAAATCTGTGACGGACAAAAATATACACCCCTAAGAATGCCTCCCAAAAAAGGGGGACAAATCTGTGACGGACAAAAATATACACCCCTAAGAATGCCTCCCAAAAAAAGGGGGACAAATCTGTGACGGACAAAAATATACACCCCTTAGAATGCCTCCCAAAAAAGGGGGACAAATCTGTGACGGACAAAAGTAAGGACCCCTAAGAATGCCTCCCAAAAAAAGGGGGACAAATCTGTGACGGACAAAAATATACACCCCTAAGAATGCCTCCCAAAAAAGGGGGACAAATCTGTGACGGACAAAAGTAAGGACCCCTAAGAATGCCTCCCAAAAAAAGGGGGACAAATCTGTGACGGACAAAAATATACACCCCTTAGAATGCCTCCCAAAAAAGGGGGACAAATCTGTGACGGACAAAAATATACACCCCAAACAAAATTTTAGTCTAAATTTTGTCTAAATTTGTCTACATTTTAGCTAAATTTTGACCTCAAATTCGGATTCCCCGCTAAAAATTACCCTAGAATAGGTACATTTCGAAAATAAGCACCCCTAAGAATCTCCGTCTGTGCTATCTCCGTCTGTGCGTGCACAGACGGAGATAGCATTGCTCTAGCTTACTGGGGGGATATATGTCATACTTTCTTGCAAACCTTATATAAGGAAAATATCATCAAAATTACATCAGAAATAAACAGATTCGAAACATTTTAGACGACCTACTGCGTGTACCTCTGGCACCCATCAACCGGTTTCCGGCTTCATTCCCCCTCAGGCGTCTGGTGACCAACACGCACTGTATTCTCAAAATGCTTCAGCATTTGGTTTCAATACAGACTCCATTTCTCTGCTCCATCACACCGCAACTATGAGAGCAGCTGCAAGGAACGTAGCTATGCCGGACCATTGCTGGAACAACCTTTTCGGGAACAACCAATTATCCAGTTCCACGCCTTCGCTCAATACTGCACAAGAGCCAGGCAAAGGAAGAAACTCACATCAGACACCGAATTTTCAGGTCTGTTTTGCATATATTTACAGTTTCTTGTATTAACCGGTCTATATTGCTCTTACAGCAACATTATAAATATTTACTATAGTTAGCATATAAACTATTGTTGAGACACATTTGATGTTGATAATATAAATATCAATATGAAATAATTATCTAACTAGCGCATTGATTCATTTGGAGATCCAAAACCTTGATAATGAGGTTAATTTTGTATTCGAAATTCAAAGATTTGCTATACTGTTTTTAAAATAGCTAGCTATTTTAAGATGATGTTTTCATAATGATCGCAATTCTGAATCACAATTTCAGTGTGGGACGTCAAATAAAGGCCATCCTGCGCAAAATCAGCTGACTCACACAAATAGTGGCCCACCATCGACGGGCGAGCAAAAACAACAACAACAAAGTCAATTGAATAGCCAACAAAAGAATCCGAAGTTATATAAAACTGAGCTGTGCCGATCATGGGTGGATACCGGAAGATGCAATTATGGAGAAAGGTGAAATTTTTTAATTAAAATAATAATACTAGCGATAAACACTAAACTAGTCGACGAATCATTCGATTTGATCTCTTAGGAATTTAGGGAAAGACTAAATATTGTTAAAAGAGTTGCACGAATCATGCAAAACTATATTTTGGCTGTGTTATCTGCTCAAAAACACTAATCTTAACAAGATGCATGTGTTATGCTTACTTCCATACTTTACCAAAATTAACGTCATTCATAAATTCATGAATTTCATTTATTTTGAAGGAAATTGGCCCACCTGATTAATCTTCTTCAAATGACTTTTCCAATAATACTTTAATATTTTTATTTTAGATGCCAATATGCACATGGCGATACCGAAAAGCGACCCATTCCACGTCATCCCAAATATAAAACCGAAGCGTGTCAATCTTACCATAAAACTGGCTATTGCCCTTATGGACCTCGTTGCCACTTCATTCACAACGAAGATCCTGCACAAATTCAGCAGCAGCAACTACTACACGCCCAAAATTCTGCTAACAGCACGCCATTGGCAAACGGAACTCCGGCATCTACACCTACTAATGCCGGCACTGGTTCCAATCCGAATCTCCTATTTCTGAGACAAATGAACTCATTGGGAAACTTGGGTGGATCTTCATCTACACCTGCAACTCCCCACCATATGAGTGCGGGTCTGATCGGAAATGCTCGTGCACCTCCAGTGACTACTACGACACAAATGGGCACTTACTTTCCTCAACACCAAATTTTAACTAGCACACAATCGTGGAGTCTTGGAGTGACGAATGTAAGTAGAATATATTTTTAGCATGAAACTTCTAAGGGACTAATTTTGTGTTTCAAAAATATTCAATGACTTAAGTAGTAATAATTATTTGTTTTTCGGGTCCCTCTAAGTTGATAGGTGAAGCTACGTCCCCACGAGCAGAATAACCCACTTTTGGGGGGTCCCGGACCCCAAACTCGCGAGTACCACCCAAAAACCCATGATTTTAGGGGGGGGGGTTATCAATGTCATATTTGGGGTTGACATACGTGAAAACGTGACATCCGGGTGTCACATGTGTCACGTAAAAGGGCAAGTTTCGATGCGCGGCTCGGATCCGGGCGTGCGATACATGAATCGCTTCGTCTCGGCGAGCTGAGTCGATTGGTGCCGGTTTCGCCGGGTAATTTTGCGATTTCCGGAAGATATGGCTTCCGGAAATCCGGAAAATCCTGGAAGATCGTGGGCGCCGCTATGCGGCGAAGCCGCTGGGTGGTCCTATGGAATAAAAGTAATAAAACGCAAGCAAAAATTCATCGATACGGTTCAAATTGGCGCAAATTGAGCGAAATGTCGAGAGAAAAGGAAGAGATGAAAAGAAGATAGTAGTCAAAAAGGAGAGAGAGCCCAGATTGCGAAACTAGCGTCAATGTGAATAGTATTGATGAATTTATGCTTGCATTTTGTAATTAAATTATATAAGAATTAATTTTGACAGCGAAACATAAGAGAATTTTATTCAAACTTGCACTATGATAGCCATAACTATTTCCAATAAATAGTTATTCATTCACTAATACAAACTGTGATCAATGAGCAATTTTAAATTACTCTTAAACTTCTCACACTGCACTGAAACTACCAATTTCGGTAAATGCAGGGGGCACAAATACCATCAAGGGAGATTATTTCCCTTTCGAAATTATTTCTATATCCAGTTTACTTGTAGACAATGCCGATGCTCTCTACGAGGGCCTCAAATCCAATTGCCAATGCGCCGATTTATTCCATGGGACACCAACAGGCTCAGGTATTTGATGTGCAACCAAATTCCATAAATCAGTCCGCTTCTCAGCAAAAGTCAAAGCCATCACGGTATGTTGTAATGTTGAATGTAAAATATGTTTAATTTTTGAAAATATATATTTTTCATAGAAAAAATTTTAATTGCAGTTTGATTTCACCTAATAACGTTTGTTGTTTTCTTAGTACTGTGAAGATAAAATGAAAAATGAATGCATATAAACTGCATTTTATAATATGCGATTTTATCATTTTTACATAATTGATGATTTTTCTGACTATGAAAGATAAATTGTGACGAAATATATAACCCGTAAAAGTAGATACACTTATGGCAAGTTTTAGAATGCAACTTCCAAATGGTCCTGGATTTTCCGTCCAACAAATTGGCTTGCCTATGAAATCACAGACTATTGTCCATCCTGCATTTTCTACTCTTCCACAAACAAATCAACAGGCACCCTTGAGCTCTTCCGCGGGCGACTGTTCTCCGCTTACCACTTCTTCCTTGCCTTCATCAGGTGGCGATTCAGGAACTGAATCGCCCACCGCCTTAATCACTGGGTCATTTTCGCCAACTTTCGACCAAAGTGATAAAAACGGAGAGCTAAACTTCAGCCGGTTATCACCATCATCGTTTCACACAACACTGCTAATGGGACAGGTGAATGACAAAGATCGAAGGAACTCTGAGGGAAGCAGCACAATTTTGGATGCAGAGAGTGGTACGTTATTAGCTGAACAAATGTTGGCAGGCACTCCGACGCAATTTAAATTGTGTCAGTTTGTATATAAATAGATTTGTAGATTGATGTCAATTTTTTGATAACGGATCAAAAATGAATGTGTTTTCCGAGATTTTGTAAGCATAAAACTTATTTATATTTCTTCCAATATACTGTGATAGTTTTAAACAGATATACTAAAAAGGGGAATCATATTTTCTATTTAGCACCACAATTCGCGATTCCTGGAAGTTTGAATGCTATCGTTGGCTCTTCGGTGGCTCAACTGCGACCTAGCCAAGAGTTGGAAGACCCACACCTCTCTCAACTAACCACGAGTTTGGCAGCTTCACTGATACATGATCCGTCCGAGTTGGACCTCACGCCACCCGTCGCCGATCAAACCAAATCGGAAAATTTCTCAGGTCAACACCCAATTTGGGCCAGTGATAAAGCCGGAAATACAGCCGCGGATGAGTCAAATCGACGCGCCAGTGGATCGAGTCTTGGTTCCTCCGGTCAAAGCGGACATTCGACATACTGTGACACTCCGCTCTCAGACATTTCAACTGTTACGGTTGGATCAGGATCTGATATAGAGACATGGGTTAGACCATCTTCCGGCCTATATAAGTCAACACAGCAGCCAAATGAACAGAGTCAGACAGCAGGCAGATTACCTGTATTTGAACGCCTGAGCAATGGTCCATTTTAGAAATTCTAGATGTAAATAAGAATTTAGTGTGGAACTGAGATCATAATGGAAGTCATATTTAGTCTAGCATTTAACAAACAGAATTCGATGAACTTTTTCTAATGGAATTTTCAGCCAATTATTCTATTTGATCTGAATTCCGCTTTAATAATATATCTATATTTATGTAAATCCTTAGAATTGTGTTTTAGAAAATTTATAGCAGTGTATAGTCGAATATTTCTTACCATTTTATGTTTCTTCCTTGTAGTTCACGGCTAGAAATTGTAGCTTTTACCGGTTATTTTCCCTATATCTGCTAGTTAGCGTTAGTATTCTCCTAGTTCTTTTGTTTTAATGCTATTGTATAGTCTGGGTATCCATATTTAATATAATTTCGGCATAATCATCGTATCCCTACAAATTTTTGCTTATATGAATACTTATCCTTTCGATAGAAAACAGACTTCATCACGATTCCCAGATGTAAAAGGAAATGGATATCCAGGTCTAATCAGTATTTTTAAATCCTTTACAATTGGAAATAGTTGTCATAGTGACGAAAAAGGAAAACCTTTTATTTCATGGGTTTCAAAGGGATAACAGTAATAGTGAACAACTATTTCCTGATCTTGCTATACAGCAAAGTTCATTGCTCTATAACTTATTACGTTTCTTGATCCAAGAAAGTTCAATTTGATTTCATCTTTCACAGCTAATTCTCGCAAATACTTTACACAATTGCAGCCAACTTCATAACGACAAAAGTAATTTCTTTTCTCATAACGCTTAATCTTTAAATTATTGGGGAAAAGAACGCAAAGGCCAATCATTATTTGTCTCAATCTCAGCCCAGAGCCAAACTCAGGAAAATCAATGGAAACGTCGAAACTTATTGTTTAATAATTTTAATCTAGCTCCTGCGGAAATAATTATTTCTGCTGTGGATGCTAAAAATAAAGTTACTTTTTGTTTTTTTTTTACTTCTCATTTTCACTACTAGAAAACTCTAAAATGCACTATCTTGGGAAAACGGGCACTGTAAACCCGCTGCTGTTGGCATGGAGCGATCTGATCTTCGATTGATAATATTGCACTCTGTCAAGTCTTTCAAAATAGTAATAATGTACTCTGACAAATTCACTCGCTCTGATGTCGTAATTATAATATGAGCATTCTCAATGGATCCATCTTTCTCATTTTTTATTTGGTGCCTTGGAAAATGCGATTGAAACGCTTTTTAAATCGCGCAAAAATTCACAGTTCTTCATCTAGAGCAGTTGGAAAATTTAAAATGACTAAAATGAACCTTTCATGAGCAAAGCTGCAAAACGTTTGTATAAAATCTTCCAATTCATGTGACCTTTAATTCAATTTGTAATACCGAATGTATCTCCGCAAATAATTTATTGAATTTACGCTTCAATAACGTTTATATAACTCCTATTTTATTTCTTCTTCTCCTGTAACATATTCCAATAATCCTCATGTTTCAAAGAATTCTCCGATTTTGAGCGATAATTAATCAATAATCAAACATGTATTGCATTTCTGCCTCTTTAATATTGTTTGTAATTTCTAAGAGTCCATCCAGGCACTGAACAATGTTTTTGAAGGTACACCAACTCAAATAATTCTTCAGTTTAATTTCCGGAAGAATACGGTTTGCGCCATCTTCTTCGGCTTTTTCTTGTCTAATGCGCCTTGAAATTTAACACAAATTTGGGTTCTTCTGATCGGAGACATGTTAGGGAGATTTCTGAGTAAAAAATAGCTCAGGAGGGCTTCACCTATACATATTTGGTGTGGTCTGGATGAACACTTACCTAATTTTGTGTGTTAATCCGTATGTTCAAATTACTAACCCTGACTATATATTATTTATTTCATTTTGTAATTGTTACAATGCTTTCTTAGAAACTTATCTTCCGCAAATTTGATACAGGAAAGACCCGGTTAATAATAAGCCTTTTTTTTTATTTTTATATTGATATTTGTAATGTTTTCAGTCATTGTAATAAACATATTATTCCAAATTCGACATAATGACGATAAATACAGTCCACTCGATATGAAGGAGTGAAAGAACGATTGGCGATGCCTTAGATATACCCCCAAAAATTGTTTTGAGATTTTTGGGGGTCGAAATATTTATAATACACGGAATTAAGTCCAAAGAGCAGTCAATTTTAAGCTATGTAATACAGTCACTGTATGTTAAAATATTTAGCAAAATTTTTGATCAGTCCTCAAACTTATAATGTGACCGATTATTATCAACATAAAATAAAAAATCTACTATTGTTTTAGTGATACAAGAAAGAGTTGAAAAGTTTAACCATTCCATGACATTTGGTCTCTTTTAAGTATCAATATTTAATCTAAAGATTTCATCAGCATATGAAATTGTGAAACAAAGTGGGAAATTTCAAATGAAAATATGTCGCTTCACTGCAATGGCTGCTTTACACCTGTACAGACGACTCATCTGAAATCTGGCACATTTCACAACTTCACGTGCTGATGAAATCAAGAGTTTAAAGAAGCGAATATTTTATTTTATACACCCACAAATTTAATTGATATGAATAAATTATCTGAGCCAAAACAATCATATTTATTTCCATGGAATATTGTCCTTGTAGCCTTGAAGGATCCTCTGTTCCTGATATGTAAACTGATCCGCTACACTCGGTGTCTGTTGTGTCAAAGGCAAAATTTCCTCCGGAGTAGCCAATCTGACGAGTCTGGGGACTTGTGGCCCAGCACCATTTGCTTCAACCTTTGGAGACTCATACATCCCGTTAGCTTTCCTTTTACTTGAGCCCATTCCAAGTTTTGGCCGTTCCTTTGGCTTGACATTCACTTCGCGAGTAGAAGTTTTCTTTTTACTGTTACCTCTTGGATTTTTGACTGGTTTGATAGTGTGATTGTAAAATTGTAGTAGAGTTTCACGAGAGGCGGTAGAAATAGGTTTAGAAATTGCACAATATACAGGGAAACGAAGGGCACTGAAATCGTGAATGAAGCATAATATGTTCATTAATAAAAATACGAGTAAAGAAAAAGCGAGGGATTAAACTCTTTTATTTTTCCTAAAATACATTTGCTCCTGAAATTTATTGTCCTTTCTTGCCAAAAAACACATTAGTAGCAAGAAAGTAAAGTAGGACTAAATGTGTTTTAGGAAAGGCTCAAAGTTGAGAAAAGATCGAACTTATGAAAGTATATTTGAAATGTTTGAATATTTATTAAATTGATTACTGTATAGATTCGCTTTAATATAAACTTTCTTTTTAGTTGAACAAAACGAGCATTTAGTTATAACATTTGTCTATGTGGAAATAAAGCGGAATCCATAAAATATAAACTATGTTTCCTTGATTTTTAATATTTAGAATTTTTAATAAAAACCTGCAGCTTTTATTCTTATATCTATCAATTAAATTCATTAAAGAGTGTATTTTTTGATAAATTAATGATATATCCATAAAGGGGAAGATGCAGCCTAACACTGATTTAGGAAAAACGAGAGCCATCGATCAATTACTATATTTTACCAAGGAAATGTGTTGTACCGGCGTTACTAGTGGAAAAATAACCAAAAATATGAATTCTACGCGAAAAATTACTCTGAGAAGATACTTTTGTGGTAAATTCAGGTACTTTTTATGGGTTATTCAAAATTACTATGGCAGTACTAGTTGGGGGCGGAGTTAGATTTGGGGGGTTTAGCAAAACCCCCAACCCTCCCAACTCCTCCAAGTGAACTCACCTCCCCACTGTAACTCCCCCAATGCTACCTTTGTCCCCTAAAGAGGTGATTTAGGTAAATTGTAACAATAAAATAATTGTCTGCAATCATAGATTGTTAACAAAACAGCTATGAGAAAGAAGGTTAAAGCTGTAATCATTTTTGCAAAATTAAAAATTTTCCTTTAAATTTACCTTGATGTTAATGTGAGCACACTCATCAGATCATTGAGGTAAGAATAAAACTGCGCGTAATCGTTTTCTAACTCAAACTTCCAAAAGGCTTCGGCAAACGTAGTGAGTACTTGTAACGTTTGAGAAAGAAGATACATCGTCACTATCGCGGTTAGCGCTCGAGTGGCATCCTACAACGGTTGGACATTAATTTGATAAATGGAGGCAGCAAAAATAATACTGCTCAAGGTACCTTTGAAAAATTCTGATTTTCTACCATAACTTGCGAAAGTGCCGTACAACATTAAATTATAAATATGTCTTCAAGAAAAAAAGGAAAGTTATGAGTATGGTATCATTGGATAACCCATATTGTCTGCTTTATAATGGTATTCGCTATTTACAGAACAAATTTTCATTTCGTAGTTTTCGAGATATATTGATCAGAGACGCACTTAGCCAAAATCTTAGATTTCTGAATCCTTCAAAAAAAATTTGACGCTTTTGGCTAAGTGTGTCTCCAAAAAGATGCTTATATCTCGGGAACATTGAAACAGAAATCTGTTCTGTAAAAGGCATTTAGCACAACTCGGCATGTACTATGACGCTGCCATAACAGTTCTTATTTTATTTGAGTTATTACGCGTTTTTCTTAGAATACTTACAAACAGTTATTTGATTTTAACCCTTAATTGTCCGACCGTGGAATTTTGCTGATTTTTGGTATACAGAGCTCATTTCGACCCGTGGTAACGGGAAAAATATTATTTTTTCGAAATTCGAGCAAAAATGGTGATTCAAATTTTTGCCAAAAAAATCACGTCCTGCACGGAATCTGACAAGCTTATTGGATTCCGCGTAGCCGATTTACTCGGCAAATTTTTTTTTATTTCCGCAAAATGTGACAAATTTCGAAAGTTACGAAGGTTTTTAGAAATTGCAAAATTTACGCTGACCCCCAAAATTCGTCAATTTTCCTCGATTTGCGGGGTGTGTCTCGAAAATGACCATTTCTCAGGACAAAATCGTAGATAAAGTGGGTAAACAAATTACATGTCCTGATTCAGGACAAAAAGTTGGCTATATAAGAGCAATATCAGATTTGAGATAGGAGGCCAAAAAATTGGCGAAAAATTACTCCAAAGTTTACGTATCTAATCGGATACACTGGGCAATGAAGGGTTAAAAAGCGAATATAAGTTTTAAGAAAAAGGGGAATAGCCGTTTTGACCAAAGGCGTTTCTCTTTATAGCGCCAATCCTTGCAAATTTTCTACTATTTTTACTGCAACTTTTAAGCGATTTAAAGCCAATTTTTGAAATATTTAAAACCTAACCCGTAAATTTTTCTTGTTGGACTGATCCTCTGGCCCATTATTGAGGCTAAATGTCCGTTTGAGCATACGTCGGTTACTGTCAATCGTTTTGAAGGCAACAATTTCCATCCCTGCTTTGGAACTGCGCAAATGTTCTCGTTTCAGCGTTCGTATTATTAGAAAATTCATCAGCACTAGCACAAAGAATGGTATTATCCTAAAAGTCCTACATCGTAAGAGTATTTGTAACCAATGTTGTTTGTCAATCAATGTTTTTGTATGGGATGCCCCTTTCGGGCAGATGGGAATACCAAAATATATAATGAATGCCATAAAGAGAAATTTATAAAGAATGTCGTGACATAAATTTGAGTTTTAATCTGTCCCTATTTCTAAGAATAATTCTGACTAATCTAAAAACAAATTATCCGGATAAGTGGGGTTGTCTAGAATATTTCATTGAAACATTTCGAATTGTCAAGAGTGGTACGTATACATTAATATTACCGGTCAATAATGTTCCTAGCCACGAACATCCACCAAAACCTAAATGTAATGAATGCAGTAATAATGATTAGTGTAAATATGATTTATCATTTCATAAAAACGGCTTGTAACAATTCTTGAATTTTTGCTGGCTAATAGTATTGCACAATTTTGTCACGGAAACATGAATGTTATAACTAGGGGTCGGAATTTATCACCGAGTCCGAGCGATTCCGAGTCCGGACTCGGTAGGGTTCCAATATCAGTTGACGAGTCCGAGTCCGGACTCGGACTCGGTAGTGATGACCGAGTCCGAGTCGAGTCCGGACTCGCCGAGTCCGTTTGAATTTTATTTTTCCCGCCAATTTTTGTTGTTGTCAAAAACTTGTGTTTTTGCTGTTTCTTAGCTAGTATTTCGTATTTTTGCTATAAAAAGGCATAATTTAGACCAGTTGGTCTATTTTTAGCTATTTGTTAGATTTTTATAGAAATTTTACATGCAAAATCAAATTTTACCTGCTTTTTCCAAAAATTCTTAGTATAAATAAAACCGGCCTAGATCGACTATTCAGATCCTGAATAAGCGTTCTAGATGGATGCCATTGCAACTACAAAATATTTTGTTTTTCGAACTTGGAATTTTTCCGGTAAATTTTGTTTAGTTCATGAAAAACTGAAGATTGTGGACAAAATTCTGTAAATTTTCTCCGTGCGACGACATTGCGCGGAGAAAATTTTGTCGTTATAAGAAAAATTTCAGCATTCGTTATATCGAAGGACATTTCCATACATTTTAAGCCCTATAGACAAGACCCATTATATTGAAGGTTAGTGTGTGAAGGTTTGATCAGTGATTTCTTAGTAACTCTATCGAATGTTGAATGTGGTTCAAAATGCTTCCTGTAGCTCAGATTTGCCGCATTTCGCCACATTAAAAGAAAGTGAGCAGAAAATCATGAAGGCAAATAACAAGCCATAAAAGCGCCGCAGACCGAAATTTTGGGAAAAATGCCGACTTATAATTACAAATGGAAGGAAAAGGAGCGACGCAGGCAAAAATTTTTAGAAAAATAGGGGTGTTTGAAAAAATAAACATTGAAAATTTTATATATTCTTCAAAAAAGTTCAAAAATTTCGCTCGGCCGCGCCCAATGGGCACGGCCGAAAATAACCGAGTCCGTCGGACTCGGACCCCCTTTTGCCGAGTCCGATTCCGAGTCCGGACTCGGAATCGTCATATTTCCATTATGACCGAGTCTGAGTCCGTTTTGGACTCGGACTAGGACTCGCCGACCCCTAGTTATAACTGTGTTTATCTATCTTTATATATCAAAAACATTTCGTGTAAAAAAAGTTTAATACCCGCCCTGACTAGTACACCTGATATGAAAACGTTACCTGTAATTTGGATTTAGTGCCAATTCTGTGGGAACAATTTCATAGCGACTCCAATCAGTACAATTTTCGTGCTCTATATAATGAATCTCAAAATAGGTACACATTTTATATGCCAACGCCACGCCGATGAGAACAAGGCACACTTGCGGCCTCCGCCGCTCCATAAATCTGAAAGCAAAAATGACAAAGCTAATCATGTACAAAAATATATTCATCAATAGTATTTTGTTTTTAAATTTGTAGTTTTACCTATGTAAATTATTTTGAAATAAAAGTAGAAATAACGTAAAGATTTATGGAAGTTTCGACCCCAAATCTATACGACTCCATGTAGTTGGGTCATCATCAGTAGATTTACCACATGGTATTTAAACATTCCGTTCACCATTTGAATTCTCGGGTTGTTAGAGCAGGCGCAGTAGTGGAGAAGCGTGCCGTGGCATGTAGGCTAAGAGTCTTTTTAAGGCATTTCGAGACAATATGATGAAACCCTTGGAGAGTAAATCGAGCCCGCTGAACCCAAATCCGGGATCAGATTTGAACTTTGATCTTTGATTTTTGAGCTTTTTCGTTAAAAATTGGGATTTTTCTATATTTTTAACGAAAAAGCTCAAAAATTAAAGATCAAAGTTCAAATCTGATCCCGGATTTGGGTTCAGCGGGCTCGATTTACTCTCCAAGGGTTTCATCATATTGTCTCGAAATGCCTTAAAAAGACTCTTGGCCTACATGCCACGGCACGCTTCTCCACTACTGCGCCTGCTCTAACAACCCGCGAATTCAAATGGTGAACGGAAAAACTTGCGGATAATAGTATAGCTCTCAATTTATGCCGAAAACAGTGCAAAAAAAGTATTTTGAAAACTGAAGTTCAAAATTTTTTTGAACAAACTACTAGTGGAATACTCGGCAATCATAGCGGTGAATAATCATTTAAATGCCATAATTTCCATTAGATTCATAATATCCAGTAGTAAAAATGTGATTCGGAATCGAAAGTAGAACTATTATTCTTACTTTCTGAGGGAAGCCAAGTTTTCTGAGCGAAAAGTCCTGAGAAGTCGTTCAACTGTGGCAGCTAAGATCAAGAGCACCGAGGCGAACATGGCACAATTGCTCAGGGTCATCATTGGCCTAAACCATTTAACGATTTATTATTTAAAAATTAATAACTCATAGCTATACCTTAGATAGGCAAGAAAAGTTATATAAAGCCAAAGCCACTGGAACTGATCCATGTAAACTGGTACTGCCTAAGATAGCCTTCTTATAATTTCTATTAGAAATAAAAATTCATACCATGAGTGCTAAATAATTGATAGCCATAATCGTATCAAGCACTGCCAGAATACCAAAATAGTAAAGCGGTGATCGGCGAAGTGATACATTTAAAATAAATACACAAGTAAAGAAGGCATTGAAAAACAGTGAGGTCACGGCAAGAACCGCGGCGAAAACTCCAATAAGATATATCTTGACTTCAAGGAAGTCTGTGCCCTAAAAATTTGCACAATCAAACTAACATTATCCATACCAAAAATGTTATTAGAATCAAGGATAATATTATATAGGTAAACAGCATTGTTACAAAATTAGTGTTTATCCACAGCTTTGGCTAAAAAAGCAACATGAAACTCTATCTATATCATTGATATAAATATCCTTCGTAGTTAAGAAAGTGGTAATTCACTATAGGAATATAATTAACAATAATTGAAACTTTGGCTATGCTCAGTTAGCATAATGAGTGTCGCCAATGTATGATTACAACTTTTCACCTATAGTTGGGCTAAGATGTGATAGGTAACATTTTGATAACACTCAGAAAAAAGAGAGGAAAAGTTAACTAGCATCGAATTAAGCATGAAAAGTTCATTTCTTGACCTACAATGTAGTAGCATTCCTCCTCCATCGGTAGAGCTTCATTTGAGTACTCTTGGTAATAACTACTGGATGTTGCATTTTCCATTGACGATACCGAATTTACAAAGAAGGCTTGTAACAGTTAATTACGAATTAATAAATAAAGCGAAAATATTTAGATACATCTGAAACAATTATTTGTCTAAAATACCATACGAATAATAATAAATGAGTATAAATATCGCATTTCAAGAAAACACAATTTTGCTAACAAATAATCTCAAAGAATACGTTCATCCAGTAAAATGGCTTTGCTATTGAATTGAGTTTTAAAATTTAAAATAAAATTTCCTGTACTATATTTCTTAGCTAACGTGCTTCTAATTGAATAGCGCCCTGTTTTAGGGTTCGCGGCATATTCACTAGATTTAAGCTGTGTAGTGCATTACTTGCTTCTTTTTGACCGCTAAAATGTTTTATGGTTCCATGCAGCCTACACACGGAAGCTATAAAATATGTTATAAAACGTACCGTAATACCTGTAATTACTCCCCCGGGGGAGTAATTTTTCAACTACCTCCCGAGGGGGGGGAGTAAATATAGGGGAGGGGAGTAATTTTAGGGAGGGGAGTAATTTTTCAAACCTCGCCGTGCCTTCGGCACGGCGAGGTTTGAAAAATTTTCGCGGCCCGCCGAAGGCGGGCCGCGAAAATTTTTGGCGTTTTTGTCAAAATTGTTGGGATTTTTGGCCATTTTTCTCCAATTTTTTGTAAATTATTTTTCTGAAAAATTTGTCGAAAAAATCAATAGGGTCCCCCCTATGGTTTTTTTGCAAAAGACTTTCTAAAAATAATTTTTTTCATAAAAAACCATAGGGGGGACCCTATTGATTTTTTGACAGATTTTTCAGAAAAATGATTTTTCATACCATAGGGTCCCCCCTATGAATTTTTATGCAAAAAATTATTTTTAGAAAATTTTCTACAAAAGAACCATAGGGGGGACCCTATGGTATGAAAAATCATTTTTCTGAAAAATCTGTCGAAAAAAATCAATAGGGTCCCCCCTATGGTTTTTTATCCAAAAAATTGGTTTTTTAGATAACTTTAAAAAATAGCTAAAAATAGACTATATTTTGTCTAAATTTTGTCTATTTATATTAGGCATACGAAATACTAGCTAAAAAGAGCAAAAAATTGTAAAAAACCGCATTTTTTTTTGGGGGGGGGGAGTAATTCTAGGGGAGGGGAGTAATTTTAGGGAGGGGAGTAATTTTTCAACTACCCCCCGAGGGGGGGAGTAAATATAGGGGGGGAGTAATTTTAGGGGGGGAGCAATTACAGGTATTACGGTATCCTGTGAATTTTTTATATACCAGATTCTTGATAATATGAAAGTTCATGTTAATACCTTTTCTGAAAGAATCCTCATTGGAAAGCCAAGAATTCGGAAAAATTGCATAAAATGTTAGTAAATTATCTTAATAGCGTCATATTGTTTAATTTGTGTAAATGAATCTGTCAGGTTGTGTAATCTGCAAGTTTATGCAAATGTACCAATGTAATAGGAATGTCGAATTGCATTATTGAGGAATGTCGAAAAAGTTTTGTTTTTAAATCTCATCTTTTAAAGCTTTCAGTGGTAGCAAATAAAAAGCGTATAAATGCGAGATTACGTGAAACTCAAAGTAATCGACTTATGCATATAACTTGAGAACTCCGACCTTTCCAATGTTTTTGTCCCCTCTCCTTAACCGGCCAATAAATTGGGGTTGTATGAAGGCGCGTAGGAGCGGATAACATGCATATTAAGGGATAAATAAAGGAATTGGCTACCGGGTGAATATGGGCAAATAGCTTGTCTCCCATATGGGAGCTACCCTCGAGGACCCTATATTCTCCGATTGGGTCGGCTATTGCTCTGCGTAATTCACTTATTTGTTTTATTTGAATTGGTTCGGAGATGATTGGTTCATGGCACACTGCGATGTCTAAAAAGAAGCTGACATACAAGATTATACAAGGAAACAGGCCTAATTTAATTACGAGGAATTGATAAGAAAAACATTGAGAATTGCTACATTGGAGTAATGGAATCCAAAATAACAGACGAAATTTTTCACAGAAATGGCTCTGATCCTAGGAAGTTTGGTATATGAATTGGGGTACTTGAATAGGCGATTATGTAAATATTTCGGTTAAACAAAAATTTCCATAGCAGTTTTGCACTGGCTATTATTGTTCGAATTATTGGTTTTACGCCATCACATTTTTATTAGGCAAAATTTCGATACCTTGAACAACAGTAACAGACGGATCAGTCCTGAGCGGAATGGTGTTGATTCAGAGAAGAAATAAAAGATAAGTAATTATTTATATGAGCTTTTGTAAAAATTAAAACTTGTGATTGACACAATAGTTTTTATCAAAATTATGCTATATACCTACACGCCTAATCATTTGGGGTTTTTATTATAAAAGGTTATTCCAAAAATGACGCATTTTCACAAGAGCGATAAAACCGCCGAGCAGTTCTTAGTCTTTACTATCGCAATGCGTAAAACAAATATTTATATAAAGAAAACTTTCGTGAGAAAAGTGTCCTCTTCTTTAGAAACTCGAGGCCATTCCAAATTAAAAGCCGTAAGGAGTTTATTCGCGAAACTTCGTACCCGTATGCTAATTGGGCGAAAGCCCTTTAGGCCAAATTTGGCCAAGAATACAAAAAAATCGATAAAGCAGGAAAAATTACGGAAAATAATCATTTAGATTTAAGCCAGAAAGAACGGACGAAAGTGAAGCAAATGGAAAATATGATATGATACTATTTTTAACAAAAATGCCTTTTAAAAACATAACATAGCTCAAAGCATCAAAATTCAGAAAAGTTTCTCACCTCTGCAAACCATATCTGTGGGGCAATGATATATGAGGTCAAGTTTACTTTTCTAAAAATATTTTTCAAATTCCACACCTCGAGACATATTCACTAGGGTTCTGCCCGTTCCCTTATTTAATATAATGATATTAATTTGCAAGCGCTGGAAAGACATTTCCACGGCGAAAGAAAAGGACAAAATGCCGCCGTCGGATTTGAGGAAAGAACCACTTATTACTCAGAATGTCGTGCATGTTAACTTTGTGTGGGATTGGCGGGAAGTGATTCATAACGGGTAAAGTTTCAACATGATGCTCGATATCATTACTTCACTCTCTGTGTTTACTACGAAAATGAGATAAATACTTTTTCACTGGTTTCATAACCCAGGTTTTATAAAATTTGTGAGACATTTTCGAAAATAAGTTGGCAAACGTAAATTATTTTTATAATAATATAAATTGCAGCATATTAAAGCGACGGAGAGTATTGGAATGTATGATATGGTAAGTATCATTGGATAATAATATCTCTAACGCATGAGAATGAGATAACTGTGAAATCGAATGTCAGAAAAATTAGATGTTGTAGATTAGTTAATAATGCGGCCCATGGAATGATTCCTGTTCGGTATTCATTTCGCATCTTTATTTATCTCATATTATTTAATATTTCTGCTATTCCTATTTGTTAAAAGTAGATTTCACATAACGATTTTATCACCAATTAACCCAACTTAGCCGTAAAGGTCGAATTTGGGAAATGAAAATATGGCTGTAAAGTGACGAACGACGAATTCTAATGGGATTTCTCTGTGAAACAAAAGCACGGCGCCTGAAGAATGGATTTTTCCTTATCCCTCCCAAAAAGGACCCCTTCGCCATTACTCTTCTAAACCTCGGGTCCATAAATAAGTCACGGCTTATATGCACTTGCTTATATGCTTCCTTTAGGAAAGAAAAAAAAGTTAGGTTAAGTGTTCCGTGACAACAAAGTCAAGTCAAAATTTGACATTTTGTAAAGAGTATTTTTGCAAAATAATTATTTTTGATTTGAATGGAAGATAGAGGAGGTACACGAATGTTTCAACAAAACTGCTTTTTGCTTTGAGAAAGACTATTTTACAAGATAATGTTGCACTAGAAGGCAACAGAATCATATTTGAGTTTCATACTATTAAAAGAGCATGTAGTAATAATGTTAAACACTGGTACAAATAAAGTGCTGAGGCAGCTAGCTAAAATGTGTTTCGAATTTCTCATAGACTGATCGATTCCACCTGCGATCCCACATTGATTTATCGATTCATTGTCTGTCCATATTTGGGATTTCTAATGTACTTTCAATATCGAAATTGATTACATGTAATAAAATGAATTACATAGCAAAAATAATGGAAATGAAGTAACAGACACAATTACATGAGATATCTTTTTGATGAAAACCAACTCCCAGCGTTGAAAAAATAGAAATATGCACGCACATCATGTATGATATATTAATATATTCTTCAAAATATGACTTGGCTCTTTTTGCATTACCAAAATTGGATATCTAAATTATGCAATGGTGTATAAGTCATATTTACAAGATACCTTTAGTTGGTCTCGCCTATTGTTCATCTAAGTATAGTTGTCAACACAAATTTTGTCACCGGAACGAATGATCGGTCCGAAGGTTAGTATCATTTTATAACTCAATAGTAGCTCTAGCCGACTTTTGTAGTTATTTTTGGCAAGAAATGTAAACTTGGCATTTTCACTAGGCATCTCTGGGAACTGTAAGGCGGCGAAACAAATATTTGACAAATTCGTGCACTTTCCGCTGGCAGGCTCCAGGCCTTCAGAATTTTTTAGTGTGAAATACCTAGGATCAATGTCGAAAGTTTTCTGACATATGACTCACAAGTAGATAAGAATGGAGATAATCTGTCATGTTTTGGCAGCGAATACAATTAAGTCTCGAACCCAAAAAATTAAAAAATTCAAATCATTTCAAGTCAAGGCAATCGAAAAATGGACGACCATAATTTGCAATCAAACAAATTTTATGTTTTGCAGCACCAAATTGTTTCCAAATTAGTTCTGAAAAATAACAGTGTTGCATGGAAAATAAATGTTTAAAAAATTAAAGAGATTCCGAATGGAACTTAGTATTGTGTGGACAATACATAAATGCTAAAGACATTTTAATGTTTTAATAGCAATGCTATATATGTTTTGCAATAACGTTGCTCTCATTAGTAGTATCTCCTTGTCTTCTTCACAGTTGCAGCAATAGTCAAATGCGTGAGTGTTGTGAAACTAGAAATGACCGTTAGTGTTCGGGTACGTGGTCGAGCTCCAGCAACAGAACTTGTTGGGATTTTCATATCCATCGAGTATGGAAAGTGCTGGTTATATTATACGACTGCGGAACGTTGCCACGGTGGTTTGCCCTCATTCATGGGCATTTCGCCGCCAAACATTCCCTATATTTTGGCTCATGATTATTTTAGTTATTCATACTTTAGAGAATTTGCAAAATAATTCATAACTTTTTTAACCATAGCTTAAGGAATGTTTTCACTTTTAGCTGTAGAAAACTGCAACACACTTACATGATGCAATGTAATTTAGTTAAAATCGAAACTTTAGGCCGAAAGAAACATTTCGCCCAAAAGTGTTACCCAAAACACACGACGGCGCCACAGGCTGAAGGAGGCGACAAAAAACGTACGGACCGAAATACAGGCAAAAATAAAGTTCTGAGATATCATTGATATTTTTTGCCAGGGAGCAAGTTCAGGTGTTGCTCTATCATACCTGGTTGGTGAAATATTCGTCCGTATTGTTATTATTGAGATTTTGGGCTTCAAAGTTGGTATACTTTGCGTTTTTCAGTGTTAAATGAGTCAAGTTTGAGACCCGATTTAGAAATAATAACAATAGAGATGAATATTTCACTTGTCCAGTATGATCGAGCAACACTTCAAATTTTACTTTTTCGTAAAATTTCTAACATCTCTCAGAGATTTTGCTTTTTATGAAATTTTTAAGATTTTTTTGCCCAAAAATGGCAATTTTTCTGTATTTTGCAGAAAATGCGAATTAGTACGTCGGAAATCGACTGGGATTTTTGGTACTTACCCTATTTCGCATACGGCGAATCCGAATTTGGCCTCAGATCGGGGGTGGTCCCTCCACGAAAGTTGGGAAAATTGCGTTTTTTGGCGTTTTTGGGCGAAAATTATCACAAAATGGTGCCAGAAAATTGGTATTGATGGTATTTCATTTTACAGTTGCAAATTTTTAATCAATTGTGGTCCGGCAAACAAGCATTCGTGGTTATTTTTAACAAAGTTCGGTATTTTCGTGAGAAAAAAAATGATTGACGGACCTGGGGTTCGAACTTGAGACGAAAAACCCCCAACAGATCGTCCGAAAATGGCCATTTTTGACGTGATATGAAAAAAATAATTGCAGATTCGGAATCAGGGTGTCGAATTACCCCTAAAAACACTCATTGCAGAAAAAAGTTTCACATTTTCAAAAAATCGATTTTTTTCAACATCCATGTGGTACCCCCTATGGTCAAAAATGGCCAAAAAATGAAATTTTTTTGGAATGTCAGCAAAATGTGTTTTTAGGGGTTTTTTGATGCGCTGAGTCCGAATCTGCAATTATTTTTAACGTAACGCGTCAAAAATAGTCATTTTTGGGCCATTTTGTACCAAAAATGCGATTTTCCCAACTTTCGTGGCGGGACCAGGCAAAATCTGAGCCCGGATTTGAACTCCCCGGGGTCGATTTAGGGGGGTAGGTCGGATTTCCCGGGCATTTCTGATTTTCCGTACGCATTCTGTCGCGTCCGGCGCCGTTGTGAACAAACTACAGCTATAGCCATTTAAAGATTGTGATCAACGATCTTCGGATTATAGTTATTGATGTTTCATTTTAATTAATTAATTAAGTCAACAACTCAGTTGGAGACTGATCTGAGGTCACCCGCCTTCGCGTCCTTTCAATGATAACATGAGCAAAAGAGATCGAGAAAATAACAATAGCTTAAACCCAAGTTTAAGGTTAAGATTAAAGTATGCCGTTATAAGGGTTTTACAGCCTAAAGCTAGAGAGTGGTTAGAGAAAAAGAGATAAAGTTGGAAGGACGCTACGTCGGATTTTCCATTTGGAGTAAGAAGCAGAATTGTTTCTGAACAACCTTAAACTTGCAGAAGTTAGTCTTAAAACAATTTATACTCAAAGAAGATCTACAATATATTTTCTATTATTATCAACGACGGCTGACAAACTAACCTTTTTATTTTGAGACTTTGGACCCAATGGAAGGTGGAAAGTTTGTTATCGATCAAACATTAAGTACGTGATCTTTGATGAGTCAGACACATATTTGTCTGCTCTCAACATTCGACATTTGTTCTTTAATCAATCACTGATAAATGGATAAACTCATAATTATTTTACTGATAGCTAGACACAACATATTGAAGTACGAAATTTTACCTCAATCAAAACTGGTTACGATATGTCGCAAAAGTATTTGATTGAATGTGTGAGAGATATGTTTAGAGAGAAACAAAGAGAATGACGAATGATGTAAAGAAAACAATGACAGGAAATAAACAGATATTACATTATCTAATGCAACACTATGATGTCCTAAATAAAAATAGGCGCTTTGAATGAAAGCTGGGTCAGTTGTATTCCTTTTAGGAGCAATGATTTTTGATTGAATACTTTTTTGTTGTTTCCTTTTCTGACGCTTACTCACACCGGAAAGAACTATTAATAACAAAATGTTTTCTTAGTGACTAATTTGGTAAATTACATTGATGGATGGTTACTATAAAAACAATTCAATTGTGCATATTTAGCTGATATTTTATATATATATTTCTAATTGACCTTTACGATATCTCTAGACATATGTTCAGTTTTATTTTTCTTCGGAACCAATTTCATATCAGGAGCTTTTCATTGTTACTACTTCTAACACCTGTTACTCTATTCTTTTATGAGATGGGGTTTAATCGATCCATTTATCCCACCCATAATTTCACTCTTCACTATTTATCCATTTTGTCTGAAAATATAATCCTTTTTGTTAAGGAAATTGTTATTCCAAAAGATGGCCACGTCCATGATTGTTTCTGCGTCCATTTTCTTTGTATTCTTACTTCTCTTGCAAAGTGCACAACAGGCGAGTATTCGGCCGACTCAGAGTATCGGTGTCAGAGGACGTTTGACGTGCAAAGGAAAACCTGCAGCAAATGTGCTTGTCAAACTCTACGATCATGACAGTAAGTTACTTACCAAAATGCTTGCTTCATAAACTTAAAATTAATTTTCTTCATAAAATATACGCTATTCGGGTAGCTTAAAATGTTTTGGTGTGGTGCTAATGAGCTATGTTTACTTAGTTTAAGTCTCATTCTGAAGTATAAGAATTTTTAAATATTCGGAATTTATTATGGATTTTTCAATTCACTTTTCAGCTTTCACGAAAGACGATAAAATCGCTTCTGGACGATCGGATGGTTCAGGAAACTTTATGATTTCTGGACAAGCACATGAAGTTACTCGTATAACTCCGAAGGTAATCGGTTATTTTAAAGTCCTGCGAAATGAAAATAATTCATAACCCTTTACGTCTATTTGAGAAATAGTGTTAATTTAGAGGATTTTCAACCTTTTAGTAGTTATTTTAACAAATTCGCAAAACGGACTCAAATAACAGAATTATTTGATATAATTCTTCTAACAGCAACTATCACAATTCCATTAAACTCAGTATGGAAAAACATCAAATAATGCCGAATGTTATGCTGTAATGAATTCGAAGTATATTTCAGTTCAACATTTACCACGACTGCGACGATTGGAAGGTGAGTAATTTTCAAGTCTTGGAATTCCGTAAAAAGAGCCTTCGAATTTTAGCCATGCCAGCGTAAAGTTTCAATCTATATTCCCAAAAGCTACATTTCCTCCGGCAATTCGGCCAGGAATGTCTACGACGCAGGCTCATTGGAACTATCAGGAAAATTCCCTGGTGAATCTCGCGACTGTCTTCATTAAATAAAGCAAATACTCGCATATATTTTTATTTTGGTGCAATTGAAATATATATTTGTAATAACTTTTATTTGGTCATTTTAAAAAGCGTATAATAAAGAGATTAATAATTACAATCTACGAAAGAATTGTAACTTAGCAAAAAAGATTTTTATTGGCTGAAAATGACCCAAAGGGCATGAATGATTCCAGGTATGTAGCCGAGCAAAGTTAGGATAATGTTAATGGCCAGGTTCAGATCGCAGCCAGTTTCAAGAAACACACCGATTGGCTAAAATCATACATAAAATCGCTGAAATTGTACGAGTTAGTTTCTAATTGCGACTTTTTTCTATTACAGCACTTATAATTTTAAGCTCTGTAACATTTTAAGCGAAAATGTTTGATAGTATTGCAGTACTTAAATGCTAACACGTGTAGGTACTACGCACAGTAAAATTCTGGTGTAACCATGACTGCAGTTAAAGTAAACTTTAGAGCATAGTTTAACTCAATTCAAATGATTCAAACAATTCCTAGATGTTGTATCATTATACTATTTAGCATGATAAGTATTATAAAATTACTAACCGGAAGAAGAATAGCGAGAATTACTTTCGGGATATCGGAGACAGTGACAACCATTTTAATATCTGTCAAAGTGAAAATATGTGTTTAGCTCAATTTCTAAATTGACGCACAGAATTAGAAAATAAACCCAACTGAAACAAATAGTATAGTGAAATAAAAGGTAGTTCGTTTCTCTAAATGCGACCAAGGCGGGTAAACGGCCACCCGTGATTGTGTAATGTTGATTGGGGTGTTTGCCAAAACCGGATTGAAAAGTGCGAGAAATTATTGTTGTTTACGATTCAGGCAGGAAAAGACATTAAAAAGCACAGCATCGATTGAATTAAAAGGATCTAAACTGTTAAGTACTGAAAACTTTCGTGCATGATTCGACAGTACGAATTTTAAACACACTTGATACTGGATATTAAATAACATATATTTCATCTTAGTTTTTCTCTATTCCACGCAAGTTCGAAGGAACACCAAGCTGCTTTCTTGGAAACATTTGTCGCTTTATTTTTTAACTGTTTTGTGATATATATGACATTGGAGCAACAGTTATATATTGGTGCTGTGGTAATGAAAAAATAGTAATTTTAAAGTGCTTTTTTACTAACTTAACTTATTGCTATGTTTGTCTAGTCGTCTAGGATAAGGGTCGAAATGGCTAGACCACCACATGTTTTACATTTTCTATAATTCTTATATAAAATCTTTTACATAAAATTATACAAATAGGTTATAAACCAAATAACTATTAACAGAAATTTTTAGGTAAGAAACAAATCTTGCTACTTATATTAAAACAAAAGTATTTACATGTATTTGATTATTGTAAATTTACAAAGTTATAGTATTTCTTTATTTCACAAAATATCATACATAACTTATAAAATTAAGTTTATCCTCTTATTCAATAGCACATATTAAAATATTTCGACATTTAAAAAGATAATAAATGCATTAATGTGCTGATTTATGTTTTCCAATTATTACTTTTTACCGTTCTTCTATAAATTATAAATTTTGATTGAACATGGCTGATTATGATTAAGGTTTAAACCATTTTAGACACACACCAATTGTTCGCCTACTAAGTGAGTTAAATCAAAAGGTCAGTGGTATCATCAACACGCATAATATTTCTCTAATCATTGCACTTTCGACCGAATAAATTGCAAAAGCAGTTCTTCAGAAAATGAGCTTTGCTCTGCTCCATGAACAGCGACATTTGTCTGAAAATATGTTAAAACTTAAAATTAAATAAGTTGATCATCCATATCTTAGTCAGAAAATACAAGCGCCTACGGCGCTTGTAAAAGTGTGTAAATGGGGAAACCTATTAGCTAGCAAAAGCACCGCCGCTATCGCGGCGTTCCGCGACGAAAAAAAAATTTTTGTCTAAAAAATGGTCTAAAAAATTTTGTCTATATTTTGTCTAAATTTTTTGAAAATCTGCATCAGCACATCCGTGCGAACATTTTAAGCTATCACTTGCCCGGAAATGAGCAGCGGAAGGGGTCTAACCGTCAGGTGCGCAGGGACGCAGCTTCGGACGCACACTGGCTTCTTAGTAAAGTAACATGCTACTCAGAAAATTGTTCTTAATAGCATTGACAATTTGTAATTGTACGACAGTATTATAACAATATTACTATATTATTAATATTACTATATATATATTATAATAATATAAAGTTAAGGCAAGGAAGGTTGAACCAAAACTAGTATTAAATAATTTTAATAAATACCGTAATCTCTCTAATTTTACCCCTCCCTCTAATTCTACCCCCTCTAGAGCTCGATTGAATAATTATACCCCGGGGATTAAATTAGAGAGTTTACGGTATACTATTATTATTGCGATGATAAGATAAAAAATTTTTAAATTTCCACCACTTTTGTAGATCTATGACTGGCTACAGGCAATGAGACAGCCAATGGCGCAGCGTACTTTTGGCTAATATTCAAACATTTAAATTATTATCGCAATAATATAAAAAGCAATATATATAAAAAACCTACGCGTTAATTGGATCGTATGTTCCACTACCAACAACTTGTTGATTTGTCTCCGCTGCATGGACAATACGTCTCGTATGGTATATGGAGTAAACGCCGTGAAGCGCAAGTACCCCGTACGCTCCTACGGCCCACCACCCCGATAAAGTTGGAATTCCACGGGGAAGCCACAAGCTTGCCGCGTTAATTGACGCAATTAATCCCATCGCCATACCGGCCGATTTCGCGTATTCCAACGATTTCACTGAGTAGCAAGCGGACATACCAGCAATTGCACCGCCTAAAATTTAGCATTTCAACAAGTATTTTTGAGATATAAATCAAATGTACAAATAATTTTTATCAAAACCTAATAAATACCTCATGTGTTTTAGTTATAATTTTCGCATGACAAATGCCATAAATATAAAAATGTGCCTATTAATAAAATGCAATTGTGCATAAGCCGGGTTAACAAGTTATAATAATAGAATTGCATTTCAAGTACAACAATTAAAGTAAAATTAAGTAAATTTAAGCTACTAATCACAAAAATGATAATCTACTAACCTGTAATCATGCCACCCATATAAATAAGAGTACGAAGGAAGGCAGGTCCTGCAAAAATGCAGGTTGGTGCCAAAACTGCTCCCATAGCTCCGTAATGGATTGCCCATGTCGACAATTTCAACGTATAATTGCGATCATATGAAGTACATCGACTCAAAATGCCACTTCCAACTACAACAGCTGCAGAAACGGCGGAAAACTGAATATTGTAAGCATAATCTTTAATCTTAAATATAACACGTTCAAGCAGCAAAGAACATGAGTGGCTTAGTGCAAACTGCTTTAGTGCTTACTGCGTAGCCCGTCCCAGGTTTAATACCCACTTCAAAATTATTTGCGTCGAGTATATGATAAATCTTATTTAAAACATATAATTTTATTTACCGGAAGAAATCCCCAATCGACCATAGCCAAGACTGGAGGTGATTGTGCTCCGAAAACTGCGCCACTTGCAGTAATTCCCATTCCAAGCAGCATATACACTTCTGTGAGACGGAATTTTTCTCGCGCATCTTCGCTCAAAACTCTAAAAGCAAGTGTTGTAAAAACATGATAACACTCGGAAACTAAAATAGGCAAACTTTACATTTCTCGAGCATCTTTATGAGCGCTCCAGTCGTATAAGCATATCGATGCGAGTCCGGCTAACGAACCACCGATCATTGACCATGTTCCCACGTGATGACCTGCAATCCACAATTTCTGTAAAAAATGTGAATAGTTCTAGAAATTTGGCGAAACAGTATACCATTAAATGATTCTCGAACGTTGATTTTAAAAATCTGTTGTTTCTGAGTTATTTATAATTCGACAATCTAACCTTTGCTATCCGGAGGTCCGAAAATTCTCTCATGCAAGGTTATCGATGATGTCTGATATGGAGGTTCAAGAACCTAAAAGACAATGGATAAAAATGTACATATATTTGTTAAAATATAATTTACACCGATTCTTCTATACTATAGTTTTAACCATTTTTGGGAAATATTTCCAAGCTCATGTCTGCTTCAATACCAACCATTCTTTGTAATTACTCTTACTTTGTAATATAATACAAAAATATTTTTGTGTCAAATGACGACATGTTTTGTGAATTTTAGTTTTTAATAACTAATCTTTTTCATATGTGGCAGACGTTAAATGTGGAGAATGACCCAATTCTTTTTTAGGAAGAGATTGAGTGTGAATAAATTAGTACTTTAGATTATGTATATTATTTGCAGAAAAGCTTACAACAAATTGCTGCAGAAATCCGTCCAGTGTTGGAGGTCCCAAAATCTTTGATTTAGTTGGAAGGTAAGATTCATATTCCATAGGAGAGGGTTTTGTTACCCGAGAAAACATGTTCACAAATTCTATTTGTAAATACCGTTACTGAATATTAGAATGAATATTCTGGAATAAACAATTCAGATTTTAGCAAATGTGCGAACAGAGGTTCATAGATCATCCTAAAAGAGGTAAACAAGCGGTGTTGTTTGTGTATTGGAACATTCAAAAAACAAACACAAGCGTATTTGTGTCTCGAATGGAAGTGTATGTGTTATTTTTCGCGTATAATCCGTCAAAAAATTCGTGAAATATAAAAAAGAAACAGTGCCATTAACAATTATAAAACGAAGAAAAATGTAAAAAATAATCTGCGAACATAAAAACTACTTCAAGGATTCTAACTATAGGGCATATATCATTGTGTGAATTACACTCATATTGACCACGTTCGAAAGATTGGATTGTTGCGAAAGATTGATTGGTTTAATTACCCCTCACTCTAATTTTACCCCCTCTCGAGCTCGATAGAATATTTTCTTCGGAGAATAATTACAGGTTTTACGGCATTTGCTTTCTCCTTAATAGAGATTTAGAGAATAAGAACTAACCGTACTCACGGAAATACCTTAATGTTCATTTTCGCGCACAAAATTTACAGAGGATAAAACGCAACTTTATTTCGAGCTATATATCAAAATAATAATACAGTATCATTGAAAATTTAGCCCCATGCCTGAGTTGTGCTGTAGTGGAGAGTTAGCTTTTTCGCCGAGGTACCAATTCCACTGCCAAAACACTAAAAATTTGTGTAGGCTTCGATCGTTATACTGGAAAAGTAAACTTACTATCGCGATATTTCCAATTGTGTAGTCGGGATTGGGCGAAAAGCTTTGATTGACGTAGAAAAATAAAGAGTCGCTTGGTTGAAGGCGCAGTATGCGGCGCAAATTGTGTTGAAGAGTAGCAATTGTATCAGAGGATTTTACATTCCAATTTTTGTCCTTTAAAATTGGAGCGTTTCCCACGGCCTTGAGCAATACGGTGATTTTTTCAGAAGACTGACTAAAATTAGTTTTTTATTACTTCCGATGCAAAGTATGCCGATGAAATTTCTACGGGACACGGACAATTCATCAAATGGACAATTCATCACACGGGACAATTCATCACATGAGACAATTCATCACATGGGACAATTCATCACACGGGACAATTCATCACATGGACAATTCATCACATGGACAATTCATCACATGGGACAATTCATCACATGGGACAATTCATCACATGGGACAATTCATCACATGGACAATTCATCACATGGGATAATTCATCACATGGGATAATTCATCACATATTGTGAAAAATGGCCAATTTTTATAAAAATTTGTGTTTTTATGCTATTTTTACCGTTCTTATACACTTTTTAATTAAAATTACGCTATTTTACCTTAAATTACCTCATTTTTACCTAATATGTGGTTACTTATAAATCTTGGATTTTTAGGCTCATATGCCATTACATTTTTCGCGCACCTTATAAGGCGCCAAACAAGGATTTAGGCTTGCGGCTCGAACAACCTGGGGCCAAAGCAAGACTTAGTCTTAGGCTTAAGCTCCCGAACAACCCTTATAAGGGCTGCGCGACTTTTGGTTCAAGCCAGTCGACAGTCACTGAAAGAATGAAAATTTTTAAGGTAAAATAGCGTAATTTTAATTAAAAAGTGTATAAAAAAGTGTAAAAATGTAAAAGAATGGTAAAAATAGCATAAAAACACAAATTTTTATAAAAATTGGCCATTTTTCACAATATGTGATGAATTGTCCCATGTGATGAATTGTCCCATGTGATGAATTGTCCCATGTGATGAATTGTCCCATGTGATGAATTGTCCCGTGTGATGAATTGTCCATTTGATGAATTGTCCCGTGTGATGAATTGTCCCATGTGATGAATTATAAAATTTTAAAGGTAAAATAGCGTGATTTTAATTAAAAAGTGTATAAAAAAGTGTAAAAATGTATAAGAATGGTAAAAATAGCATAAAAACACAAATTTTTATAAAAATTGGCCATTTTTCACAATATGTGATGAATTGTCGCGTGTGATTAATTGTCCCATGTGATGAATTGTCCCATGTGATGAATTGTCGCATGTGATGAATTGTCCCATGTGATGAATTGTCCCATGTGATGAATTGTCCCGTGTGATGAATTGTCCATTTGATGAATTGTCCCGTACCCAATTTCTACATTTGCTGAAACTACAATTCGCTGCAACTTAAGATATTACACTAAATAGGGGTTGTGCCGGAACTAACCCAAGGTGAGCATAGGATGTTACATTGATTGAATAGGCACTTAAAACTAAGTTCTGTAGTAAGGGGGGTACAGTCTGCACTTGCATGATTAAACTGCGTAAAATTAGCCTAAATTGTGGACAACTAGAGATGCGTGACGTATTTCTGCGCATTTCTTAAGACAACACTGATATTTTACAAGCTTGTTTCAACTCTTGTTCATATGGTGTCTTAGTACGGTTTAGTCAAATTCTACTCAAACTATACACGTATTAATGTAAAATCACCTTGAAGAAGGCGCTGGTAGAATTTTTGTTGATGTGGGAGGGCTGGAAGGGGTAACAGTTTGTTGATCCGATGGTTGCGTTGGAGATGACACGGAGGTGGGCGAAGACATCACAGAGGAAAATTTCTGGAAATTTTTTATTACTCTTTATCCTCCTATTTGATGAAAGCTTTACTTTTATGGAAAGTTAGAGAAATGCCTTGAAAATGTAGCCAGCAATAAGGTAAAGAACGAGACTGGCAATTGTCGATCCGATGAAAACGACAGAATTAAACAACTTTCTCTCCCACGGCTCTAGCATATAAAGCCCGGTCACCAGGCAGTATTGAAGATACCAATAGCCAAATGTCGAAAGAGGCTGAAAGGTATACTGTTATTGCAAATAATAATATTATAAGGTAACTCTACCGTACAGATATCTTAATATTAGAAAATGTTAATATCAATATTAGTAATCATGTAACTATAGATTATAAAAATCTTAACATTTTACCAAAAAATATTGTGTATCATGTTTTGCATTTGTTAATCTCATGTAAAAAATAAATTTAAGCAAATAGAATCAGATATTTTACCCTTATGTCAGTCTGACAAGTCTAGAATAATTGCAGTTTTCTTAAATCAGATATGGTGACTTTTTCACCTCTTTACCAAATTTTACTAATAATAAACTAACATAATAAAATATACTAACTTTTAAAACATTTCTAACTAAGAAAGTTACCTTGTCCTCGTTCAGATCTGTACCCGTAATGTTCTCGTTGTACACAACTTGATCGTGGTTTTCAGTCTGCGATGATTTTTGACTTCTTGTTCTACGATTAGATACGTTCGACATCAAAATCGGTCTGAAAGTTATGTGTAACAAATATGTTTAACAAATTCTAATTCTGTAAAATACCAATAGGTAAGTTTGTTTCACCTTGAGAAACGTCAAATGAAATGTATCATCGCAAAAACTGTTTATAAATATAATACACAACAATTATTTGTAAGTGATAATTTATAGGAAAGACATGGAATTGTACAAAATTTGGTGCTATTAACATCAATTGCAATTATTTCTTATCACAAACATAAGTTTGATAATAAAAATATAGTTATTGAATTGAGTATGTAAATTAGACCTCTATGACATGACGCCAAACATGCACAATCCTGGTTTATTTTAATAAAAATTGACTATCAAATTGCGGAACTCTTTGGACTGGACGTTAACACATTTCGTACAAAAGCACTACAAAATTAGGACAGGTCTTAGAATGAGACATGAAAGTGCAATTAAAACTTTTACTACTCACCTTATTAAAAAGGAGAAAGTTTAAAACTCGATAAAGCATAATATATCACTTCCTATACTAAAAAGTGCCAAGCAGGTACAATTCAAAATAAGAATATACTTTTCACTATGACATTTTAAATATTCATAATTTACGCAAAATTGCACACAAACACAATAAAACGTGTTGAGAAAATTCAAACATAAAATTTCGTTTCCACTGATATTTTTCAAAGTTTTCGTGGCTGACAAACAGGAGGTATTGTCGAGAACTGTCCATCGCTCAAATTCAATGCAGATGCATGTGGGGTTATCGCCGGAGTGCTGTTTAGGCTTGCACTGCATAATTCGCATTCGTCGATAAGTTGAAGCAGTTCTTCGGGAGTTGGACCCTAAAAGTTGATTGAAATTTAGCAGTTCAATACTATTCAATTCAATAACTTGATATATTGTCATACAAAACGATACATTGTTTTACAGATAAAGTCTTCTATATTTTAATGCAAAATTTTGATTTTCCAAATTAGCCAACTGCGTATAAAGTGTATTAGATTATATATTATAGTGCGTTATAAAATTCACTATTTAATTTTTACGTACAAACCTGCAATATGGCTAAGCATTGACGACTGTTCAGATTGAGATGATTTAGAGCAAAACATGCACCGGCTGCACCCCCTGCTGCAGCAGCTGCTATTCCGCCACTAATTGAGCCGGAAGGTGATGAGCTTGACCCTGCACCACTTGTGGTTGCTTTTTCCGTACCGACAGCGCCGCCCATTCCCGCACTCAACGCAGACATAAGTTGGCAGCGCGAATTGTGTTGATCCATAGCTGTAGTTAGATCCCACATCTAGAAAGTCACAGAAATTATATCATTCTAACCATTCAAAAATTTTATAGCAACAAATAAGATAGAATGCGTATTCTAATTTGTTTCTTTCGATGAATAACATTTCATGATATTACAGAGTGGCCCAATTTTTTGTGGCGTACTTGTTTTTTAATTATCGATACATTTTTTCAATCACGTTATACTGATTTTTTCACACAATAAACTATACACTTTATTTTTCTATGCAATTTTTTTGACACCAAACACATCGTACCATATTTTTTTAAAACGCCCCAAAAACGTCACTTGTTGATAAAAACGGATGTTTTTACAGAATGCCAAAAATATGAAAAATTTGAAATTTCGACGCTACTGAATTGGGGCCCCGGCTGGGCACGCTCCAATCGGACTCAGCGCATCAAAATACCCCTAATTAGCTGATTTCCAGAAAAAAAATTTTTTTGCTCGTTGGGGGGAGGGGGTATACTTAAGTAGCGCCGAAATTTCCGCCTAAATCTGATTACAGATTCGGAATCGGCACATCCGAAAACCCCTATGTGCAAAAAATTACCGCCAGATAGCTCAAAAAATAAACAAAAAATCATCATTACGTAAATTTTTATTTTCAAAAAAATATTTTTCTCTAAAAATGCATTTTTGCACTTAAAAAAATATGGTACGATGTGTTTGGTGTCAGAAAAATTGCATAGAAAAATAAAGTGTCTAGTTTATTGTGTGAAAAAATCAGTTTAACGAGATTGAAAGAATGTATCGATAATTAAAAAACAAATACGCCACAAAAAATTGGGCCACTCTGTAATTGTTGTGAATATGGTAACATGATCACAGAATGAAAATTAAGAACCACTTTTTAATCAAAACCTCCTTTGACATAGATTATCTTCATTTTGTTCTTTGACGTAATTTCTTTTTTCCTCTCTATTATTTACAAGCGTAGATCAATATATTTTCTTACCTGTATACTTCCATTTGCCATACCAGTAAACAGATATCTTCTTGGTCGAGCCCCCATCCTATTTGAGCCTTCGCATTCGTGAATGAAAAAAGCTGTGATTGCAGAACCATCTACTGCGCGTATTGTGCATAACCTTTCTCCATTTGATGCGAGCCGCACAAATACAAGATTTGTATCAGGCACTATTCTCTAGAAAAATAGAGATGATAAGTTTGGTTCACGCATCAATAGACACAGGAAAGTGATATTTTATTCTAACTATACGCTTACAAAATCAGATTTACCTGTACAAAGATTTGCTCCCCGTCTTGATCTCCGTATGGTCCTGGGTCACATCCTTCGCAATTAAGTGCATCATCTACCGCGTCAAGTGTAACCACTTTGAAAGAAGCCAGCGATGTACCTCCCGGTTGGGTACTGATCATACCTCGAAACCGCGTTACACTCCACGAGCGAACGTGATTATATTCACTGCACACACTGATGAGATGATTTGTAGTTAAGGCAACTCGCGTAATTGGTGCGGTATGAACCGTGAAAGTTTGGAATAATTGTGGTCCGTGTCCCACTGTTTCGGGATGTTGTACGATTACTCGAACGCATCCTGTGTTGGTACCATAGGCGATCTCAATCCAATTGCCACAAAGATCTGCAAATTTAGTAAAATTATTGTCTCTCTTGAAAGTAGATCGGATAGGTTTGTGCGCATTTCTGCTTCATTCCTAGCTTCGCGTCCTATTCAAATATGAATTAAGTCGAATGAGTGAACAAACGCGCGATTATGGTCATTAACTGAACATCATAACTCCCTCCATTTAATTCTCATTTGAATAGCACGCTCAGCGAGAATGGCTAAAATGAAATATGCACAAACCCTTTCTAACCTCTTTACCAGGGACAGTTAATAGTGTGATTAATATTTTTTGAAATATAAATGACGAGAAATAAATTGAATTCTTTTCAGTTTTAATTCATATTCTGAACACTTCTTGAAAAATGTAAAAATTACTTGTTTTTGGCGTCAAATACACACTAATCGCTGTAATTACATCGGCGTTTGGATCCTTGTAAAGCTCGGTTATCAATAAATCGTTGTCCTTCATTCTAAGAGGAAACTTTTGCATGTCAAAGTAATAAATTGATCCATTCGTGCATCCGAGCAAAAGCACAGATCCCGCAGTGTCGTAGCACGAAATTTGCATTACGTCTATAAAATACTATTTTTATTAATCACAAACTAAGATATAGAAATACCTTGAACTTGCCAGTTAAGGGTCATGGAATGCCAAATACCGACCTTGCCCGTTTTGCTTAGAGCCACGAGTTGATTTCCAATGAAAAAGAGCTTGTCGATTTGGACTGACAGAGAAAATGTTCCTAGAAACGTTTTACCATAAACTAAGCAACATGTTAGACATTATATTTTTGCTTATTAAATAAAAGCAGTCCACGCTAAGAGAATAATAATACATCCTTTCTTCATTCTTTTGAGCTTACCGACTTTCCTGTTAGATTCCAATTCATTGTTTTCATCTAAACAATATAAGTGAACGGAGTTGTTTGCCAATCCGATCGCCAACATCTTTTCTGACACTTGTGACGATCCTCCACCAAATTTTGACACTAAAGCAATGTGACCAATTGGGTAATCCATTCGCGGAGATACATAAATAAGCTGCCATCCCATGCTGTCTTTCATTCTGAAATGCAATTATTTATTTTTTCCCAAAATATCATATGTTACACCCCTTCATATTCAAACACATGCTAATTGCTACGTCAATACCAGAGAAAACTGATATTTAGCCAAGTACACATTGAGGTAAATAAACCAAAATGTTCTGCAACATACTTGGTTGGATACTATATAAGTATAGTATCCAACTAATTTCAGCAAAAAATGTTTTCTTATTAAGAGTTAATGTCAATAAAAGTTCCTACTTGTAGCAACACACAAAATTGTAGTAAGCAACAGCCACAGAACTGTGATGCGCTCTAATTATTCGCACACGCATCGAATCGACCTGACTAGAAGAAAGCTCTGTTTGCTTCAAAAGGTTAGAAAGCTCGTTGCGCACCTATAAAGTTGATTGTTGCAACCAATAAAACGTCATATAACTAACCTGTTTTGTCAAATCGCACGAGTTTTTCTTGGAATGCGTCTTATACGGAGATCCAAACGGCGGTGAATGGGATGAGGACTAAAATAGTACAACTTGATAAAATGGTTATGTTACGGCCAATGTGCGAAATCGGCCAATATGCATATTGGCCGGCCAAAGTGCGTAATTACGCACATTGGCCGATTTTCGCGGCCAATGTGCGAAATTCGAGCTTTGGCCGGCAGATTCGGCCAAAGTGCATAATTACGCACTTTGGCCGGCCAATATGCATATTGGCCGGCATTGTTGGCCAATGTACGGAAATTGCCTCGTGAATTATAAAATGATTTATTTAATTTGCGTGTTCGTTTGTTTTTTCGTAACCATTTCAATGACCTCATCGATATGCAAAATTTTAGGCCGACAAATTTGTGAAATTTTCAATAAATATTCAAAAAGTTTGATGTTATACTTTTTCAATGATTTATTTCAGTCAATTTTCAATGAGTAAGCCAATTTTTTCTAAAATTTCCGCCTGCGACGCTATTTTTTCCGTGAATTTTTTATTAATCATTCTAATTTTTATTACTGTTCAGATTAAATTTTTGATAATTTTCGAGAATATACAAAATTTTCAATGTCAATTTTTCGCAAACGGTGTAATTTTTCAAAAAACCCCTAGTCGATGTGATAATAAACATGAATAGTTGTTTATTTTTTAAGCTGTCAATAAAATTTTATGTTTCCGCATTTTAAATAAATCATTTTATAATTCATGAGGCAATTTCCGTACATTGGCCAACAATGCCGGCCAATATGCATATTGGCCGATTTCGCACATTGGCCGTAACAGTTACAAGGAATTTCTATTTTAGACTTAAACCGCAAATATTTATTTAATTTCCCTAACTAGGATATTTTCATGAAATTCAATTATCTGTTCGCCATTTTGTCTGCTTGAATTTACCTGCTCTCCATTTCCGGAATTTTTCCCATCGACTGCTTGACTATCTGTTTCAACCATTAATTTTTTGGATCCTGCGGTAAACGTGATGGGCGAATTCTCTCGACCTAATTGTGAGGAGATAGGTGTTGATTTTGCAAAGCTCGTACTTAACGGACTTGGAGTGAGGGGTAGTGTAGACATCTAAAATAAAGTATAAAATATAACCAAGGCCTTCCTCCTATTAACTTTCTAAGCTGTAGATAATAACTAGAAGCAGCGGGCCGCGCCATCATGGCGCGGCCTCGAGAAACCCCATATCAGAATGCCCCTGGCCGCAGCTTTCAACGGGGTGTTTACATGTAAACATGTTTACATAAACATGTTTACATAAACATGTTTACACGAAAACATGTAAACATGTAAACATGTTTACATGTAAACATGTTTACCTGTAAACATGTAAACTTGTTTACAGGTAAACATGTTTACATATTCCCCGCCCCGCGGGCCCCTCCCCGCCCCGCGGGGCCCGCCCCCGCATTCCCCACCACTCGCCCCGCAGGCAGCCCCAGCTGCGCCTATTTTCGGGTGCGCGACTCGCGCCCCAACCTGCCCCCAGCTGCGCCCAGGTGATAACGGTAACTTTGAATAGAAGGGAGATAACTCAGGTGGTTTTTTTTCTGCGTCATATAAGTCGACCCTAATAAACAACTTCCCCAAGTTACTTTTGTGGTGAGTGGGAAAAAAAAATTCTGGACGCACGGAGATCCTGCACTATAGGATAAGGGCATTTTTTTTCTGCGTCATATAAGTCGACCCTAATAAACAACTTCCCCAAGTTACTTTTGTGGTGAGTGGGAAAAAAAAATTCTGGACGCACGGAGATCCTGCACTATAGGATAAGGGCATGAGTTTCTAAAATATAAACTAAACCTTAAATTTCGTAAGAATTGCCGAGGCTGCTGCTGTTGTCCCTGAGCTGGAAGACTGTAATGAATCTGCTTGAGACTGTAGTCGTGAAAGAGATCCAGACGTCGCTACAAACCCAGAATTAGTCGATGTTGATGAACATTGTAGGGGTTTCACTGAAAATACTAGTGTCATGTATACGACTAAAAGTAAATTTCGATATCAAACAATTCTGTTATTAGAATAAGTTCTGATTTTTCCGGTCTCCATCTCGCCAGAAGTTTAGAGAATATTCCCTTGATGATTCAAAGCTATCATCGGATTTAAATTGACGCCGTTGCGCCAAACAACTTCTGGAACTATCTAGAAGGGTGAGTAATGGCTCAAATTAATACTGAGGCTCTGGTCTTTCGATTAAGCCATTACTCACACTTCTAGAATGTTCCAGAAGTGGTTTGTCGCAACGGCGACAATTTAAACCCGATGATAGTTTTGAAGGACTCTCTACAAATTGTACGACCGCCTATTGTACGACTCTACATATTGTACGTTTACATATTGTACGACCGGTTTCTTGTACGACCATGCAAAAATGGGCTTTTTAAGGGGGTCCTCGACCGAGATATTGTACCCTTATAAGTTTTCGACCCCGCTGATTCCGATTTTGAGCTCAGTTTTGGCACTGGATATACTGTAGTACTACTTTCTGGCATTCCGACCCTTTTTACTCTTGAAAATTACAGAATACCAGAAAGTGGTGATATGATAAAACTGACTACAGATTCGAAATCAGCCGGTTCGAAACCCTCCATTGCAAAAATTTCGGCTTAATACCCTCAATTTTTGCGATATTTCAAATGTCACACAAGAAACCGGTCGCACAATTGACGATTTTTACTTAGAGCACATACCGTATACTCTGATTCAAATCCGATTTCGAATTCGGAATGAGCATGTTCGAAAACCTCTAAGGAGTATAAAATCTCAGTCGAATGCCCATTAAGAAGCCAATTTTTGGATGGTCGGACAAGAAGCCGGACGTATAATTGTCCAGTCGTACAATATGTAGAGAGCCTTTTGAAGCAACAAGGGGATAGATTGTACTCCAAAATAGCGTTAATTTTTTTGCTTGTTTATAAGATGTTCATTTATGATCAAAAAAGTTCTTTGTAAGCAAAAAAAAACTTCCAGTTATCATAATTTTTGTTAAAACAATAAATAAAAGTCCGAGCACCAGGGTCTTCATAAGTCAACAGATATTAAAAACCACATATCTTAAAGGTTAGAATATTGGCGCGCAAAGCTTTTCTATATATTTGAATGATTACCATCGAGAATTGGTGGCGGCATAGGAGCTGGAATGTAAGCGTGAAAAAGTACATCGCCACATGGAGAGTTGTCCATTTCTTCACAAAGTTGAAGGCGCTTCACTAGAGGACCGATGCCGTAAAACTCTGCTTCGTGTTTTAGCATCGATAAATTCACATTGCTAAAATAAATTTATTCAAGTCCTGAAACATAACAATATAATAACGTCTTCATAATGAAAGTGACGGTTATAATTGATTTTACATTATGTCGTCTATATAACATTATGAAGAAAATTAAGTAGGTTATATAATTTTTTGTGTAAAATTACTCATACTTTCAAAATAGTGCTCCCTATTAACAGGGAAAGCATATTCGTGTCACAGAAGTGGCGTTGTGCAACAACCCTTAAAAGGGCATATTTTAGGCAAAGGCTTAGGCTATGTTCTCTTGAAAGAAAAACCGAATCTGACACCCTTGTAGGGGTTAAATACATAATTATTGTTTGAATTTGGCGAGCATTGATGTAAATCTGTGACAAAAAAGAGCCTATTCCGTGACATCGAAAAGTCTCACGTCTATTAACATACAAAATTTATTACTTTGTCCTAGATGACCAATAAAAATTAACCTCAAGTCGACTTGTTTCGTACGGAGATAATTTAATATGCGGCGAAAGAGGTCCGGATCACGGTCAATAAATATCTGAAAAGCATTGTTTACATCATTAAAATTTTGTACAAGTCTCACCGCTCCATTGCCATCTTCAACCGATGTGATTCGACCGCTCAGTAGGCTGAAAAAATTATTATTTTAGCAATTAAGTTTGCAGAAGATACGTTTGTTATGGCTAAACCATACCTGTATTGGTTTCCAAAAATGGATTTAAAGGAAAACTTTTTCAATTATATCGAAATTAGAATAAACAAACCTTGTAAAAAATGTGTCAGGTACCCAAGAAAGGGTCGAGCGCGATGTAGAAAACCGTTGTCCGCCAACATTCAAATGAATAATTTGTTGACTTTCAAGTGCAAGAGGGTTTGACCCGGTGGGAATTTGATTGGATAGCGGGAATGCTACAGACTTTGTTGAATTTTGACTCTCAGGTAGCATCAATAAATAAGTGAACTCTTGCCCTCAAAACATGACTTTTAGCAAAAAGGAGAAAGCAAAGAACCGCAAAGATAAGAAGAAAATCGATATAACAGTAATTATCATTTTGAATTAAACTGGCTGAGAAGTTACAAAAAATTTTTATTGGCACTTATAATCTTTACCTCGTTTAGTTACATAAAAAAATACGTCAATTACATTAAAATAATATGATATCGATTAAGTTGGTTTTACTTTGACTTCTATGTATCATACTACATTGACAAATTTGGCTAGAAAATGTTCTTCAATGTAATTATTTTTCAAATCATGTAACACATTTTCCCGCGGTCCGAACTATTACTGACACCAATTATTGTTTATGAAGTCATCTCTTCAATACCACCGTTTTATACATTGCACAAATTCCTGTATGTGATAAAAATATAATGGAAAATACTTGCAAGAAACTTCCAACCAGAGAAAATGATGCATTCGTTTTGGGATAAATACATATTCAAAAGCTCATTATAAGTTCACATCTGCATACATATACCAATTTGGATAACAGATAGCTCCCGGGAATCACTTTTGTTCTACAAAACTAGATAGATTCCCCCCGCTTCGCGGGGGGAATCTATCTAGTCCGCCACTACGTTCTACGCATTGATCAGGGGGTTTCTCTGCACTACTTTCTACGCTTTGAATACAGGCTCCGCCGCAGCCGCGGGGAAGCGCCGCAGCCGCGGGGAAGCGCCGCAGCCGCGGGGAAGCGCCGCAGCAACGGGCAGCGCCGCAGGCACGGGCCACGACGCAGACACGGGTCCCGCCGCAGCCACGGGCCGCGCCGCAGACACGGGCAAAAAATATCACACCTTACATGACCCCATGTCACCTTACATGACATCACGTGATGTCATGTCAGGTGACATCACGTGATGTCAGGTCACGTGACAGGGGTCACGTGACAGGGGTCACGTGACAGGGGCCACGTGACAGGGGTCACGTGACAGGGGTCACGTGACAGGGGTCACGTGACAGGGGTCACGTGACAGGGGTCACGTGACAGGGGTCACGTGACAGGGGTCACGTGACAGGGGTCACGTGACAGGGGTCACGTGACAGGGGTCACGTGACAGGGGTCACGTGACAGGGGTCACGTGACAGGGGTCACGTGACAGGGGTCACGTGATGTCATGTCGGGTGACATGGGGTCATGTAAGGTGACATGGGGTCATGTCACCTTACATGACATGGGCCTATGTCATGTAACCCTGGCAAAATTTGCATATATGCAAAATCACGATCCATCAAGCGGATCAAGGTATAAAAAAAACCTATGTAATCTTTTTCGATGCCCTACCACCCTGTAAAATTTCAGCCCGGTCTAGCCACTGGAAGTGCCCTAACCGGGTGCGTCACGCGAAAGCGTCACAGCGGCGTCTTAGTATGAGTTCCATGAGCATATTTTTACATCAGTTTTTTGTAAAAAATGCCAAACACCATGTTTTGTATTTTTCGCTTTTTGAAAAAATGTTATTTTCAAAATGGCACTTCTGCAGTTTGTCCCCCATCTCCGATTTTTTCACAAATGCTTTACTTCACATTATAAAATGACTCCCATTTTTTCTGTAATGTTCTAAAAAGACAATTAAAATGATTTCGGATAAAAGTTTTTGTTTTTTGATGTGGAAAAAATTTTTCCCAAGAGTAAAAACTTCTGATTTTTGTAAAGAAAATGACTAAAAATGGCTTATTTTTATTATTTTTATGGGCTTGTATGCCAAACATAACATCAAAGTTCTGTTCTACGCTAAAACTACGCTAAAAGGATAATTTTTGAAAATTTTTTTAATTTTGAAAATTTTAGATTTTAGTGTTTTTGAACCAAAGGAGGGACCACATGGTGACAAAAACGAAAAAAATCATAATTTTATAAAATTTCAAAATTTTTTCTGAAAATATCTGGTTATGGGTAGATTTAGCGTAGTACACAATTTTGATGTTATTTTTGGCAGAAGACCCATGAAAATGATATTTTCATGGGTCTTTTTTCATGGCCATTTTCTTCACAAAAATCAGTAATATTTTTACTTTAAAAAATATATATTTTTTAAATTTATTTAAAATTTTTTCTGCAATTTTGGTGGTAATGATGTATTTCATAATCTTTTGGTGTCATATTAATTTTTTGTATAATGTGAAATAAAGCATTTGTGAAAAAATCGGAGGTGGTGGACAAACTGCAGAAGTGCCTTAAAAATATGCGCATGGGAACATTCTACGGGGAAATTTCAACAAGCTATGTTAATTATTTTTCGTCTCTTTGAACAGTTAAGAAATTACGTGAGGGTTTTTGGTGCCACAGATTTGGGTTTTTTTGTCACAGATTTTTGGATGTCACAGATTTTAATGTCACAGATTTGGGATTTTTTGTCACAGATTTGGGTTTTTCTGTCACAGATCCATTTTTTCCGTCATAATTGTACCTTTTGGTGGGAAATTCAAATTTTTGGTGTATTTCTCAATAATATGCCATTCCTTCACCACAACATAATCTTTTCTATTAAAATGGAGACTTTACTTGTGTAATTTTTATTTTCCAAAAAGAGTACACCTAAATATAGCTCAAATGTGAAAAACTAAAGTTATTTTCATCATGCTTATAATTTCCTTGATAACGAGTTGTCTTTTACTCGGTCGACGAGTGAATTTTGTATTGGGTGGCAACGTTTCTATATCTTGCCGGCTTAATACCAATGGTTTCTTGCTACAAAATACCTTTCGCTGCTTCACCCTAACCACAATTGGAACAGTTTTATACCACACAGCCAATGTTCGATTTGTCGGATTCCGACTGTTCCAATTGTCGGATTTTCAGGCTCATGCGATTACATTTTCGCGCACCTTATAAGGCGTCAAACAAGGATTTAGGCTTGCGGCTTGAACAACCTGGGGCCAAAGCAAGACTTAGTCTTAGGCTTAGGCTCCCGAGCAACCCTTATAAGGCGCCAAACAAGGATTTAGGCTTGCGGCTTGAACAACCTGGGGCCAAAGCAAGACTTAGTCTTAGGCTTAGGCTCCCGAGCAACCCTTATAAGGCGCCAAACAAGGATTTAGGCTTGCGGCTTGAACAACCTGGGGCCAAAGCAAGACTTAGTCTTAGGCTTAGGCTCCCGAGCAACCCTTATAAGGCGCCAAACAAGGATTGAGGCTTGCGGCTCGAACAACCTGGGGATAAAGCAAGACTTAGTCTTAAGCTCCCGAACAACCCTTACAAGGGCTGCGCAACTTTTGGTTATAAGCTAAAATGATCAATAACCAAGAAAAAATGGCGAAGTATCCGGAAAAATCGTAATAACATGCAAGTATTAGTAAAATGATATAAAAATTTGAATTTCCCACCAAAAGGGACAATTATGGCGAACCAAATCTGTGACGAAAAAAACCCAAATCTGTGACAAAAAAACCAAATCAGTGACACGAAATCTGTGATAGAAAAACCCAAATCTGTGACATCGAAAACCCTCACGTAAGAAATTCGCTCAGATGAAATTTTTGCCCAAAAAGGCCATTTTTCTGATCTTCAACTTTATGAGCATTTTACATTTTTGAGCCTTTTGACATGTACTCAATGCACGAAGTCAATTATCGCAAATTCGTGACCGCAATTCCATTCTCGCTTATACATTTGTTAACAATACTTGTAGATAATGAACAAACATTTACTTTTAAGAAATCTAACTAAAACTAAACAATAAATTAGAACATTAATCATACACAATTACAATATATAATTATAAATAGTTATTACATATTTTACAATCATAAAATTTTATGTTTCGAAAATATACTTTTGACTTATAAAATCCTGAACATGTTTTTACACGTCTGATCCCCCCCATATTAAGGGGCCACGGAGCTGTTCTCCATATTCAAAAAAAGTGTTTGACTTTATGGCCGAGTGATAGCTTAAAATGACCGCCATAAAATTCTAAGAAATATGGCCCGCTCCCCCAACGGATCTAACGACGGCTAAAAAAGTTACAGGTGCGCGAAGTTCGGGATTTGACCAAAATCCAGGATTTAAAAGGCGAAATTTTTATGCTGTCGTTAGATTTGGCTGATTTTGGTGTCAATCGACAGCTAAACTCAAGGGAAGACGATCGACACCAAAATCAGCCATAAAGTCAAATTCGAATCGAGAGTTATCGACTCCCGAAGTTGCCTGAGGCAAAAACCATTTTCTAGGCGCCCCGCACCGAACTAGGTGCGAAGCACCTAGTTCTATTTTATTATCGGAGTTTATTCTATGCGATATACTATTGTTAGCCTGAATTTATTATAAATGTCCCCTCGGTGTATGTGAAAAGAAGAGAGAAGCGCTTATTATGTGTGGCCCAGCGCTCTTATTTTCACTGAGGGTAATTATAATAAATTTAGGCTAGTAATAGTGTACGTCAGAGTTGAAAATCAGCTCCTAATAACAACTCCTGACTAAATACAAATTACTGAGAAGGACAATTTGTATCTGGCTTTGATGTTTACTTGTATTACTACTATGAGATCGGCCTAATTATCAGCGAACAAGTTCCAATTTACCGGCGAATACCAAAAAAGCGGTTATTTGTAGTTCGGAAATTCGTAGTGGTTTTGAGCTGCATTGGGTTTATTACAGTATGCACTCCTCCCTCATTAAAATATGCCTGAAAACATTATACACTCAAAACACTTAGATATATGTAAAACATATGCATTTACCTGTCTGTTTGAAATTTTCCGCTATAATCATGTCAGTGACTGAGTTTGTGACGAACTGAAAAGAAGAAATGCCATAAGAATAATTAAGCTTTCAACCTTATGATGCTTAAAATTATTTCACTATATTTTATAACCAAAACTATGACAAATAAATGATCTGAAAATGCAATAAATAAGAAAAAATCCAGAATTTTTATTATAAAAATGATTTTTTGAATACAATGAAAATTAAGCTAATACTATTGTAGTATCGCTCACTCCATAAAGCTTAGCTAAAATTAAAAAATTACCTGAATATGGTCGGTATCCGTCGCGCAGCAGAGATGTGTGTAGACCTTAATTATGATTATAAAGTGAGAGAAAACATTCTCACACACATATGATTCATAAGCATTATGGGTAATCAAAACATAGCATTTAATTACTGTAAGGTTTTGAAACATGTTGTGATAAAGTATCTGTAAGTGGTACTGTAAGCAGAAATTGTCGAGAATTTCCTGTTTGTCGAAAAATTATATAACTCGATCAGTATTGTTTTTGCAAAAACTGAAAACAGTTTCAAAATATATATACTATCATTATATTTTTCACGTTTAAAAGAGCTAGTAAAATGTATCGGAATTGTTAAATCAAATACCATTTTCTGTTTATCCCGAATTTGCTGTTCAAACTTTTTGGTGATATAGATAGCTGCGTTCTTGTAGTCGTTTTTATCTGAAACATCATTTTACAGTAAACCATTGTTTGTTTGAATCCTTTTTATATAAAAAGAATTGATACATATTTTTGTTAAATATTGTAATTTACTTAAATAATACCGAACATACATCGATAATTTGGGAAGCAGGCAGTTAACGGTACTCTGGTAATTTTCTCTTCAAAGAGGTCCTTTTTGTTGAGGAAGAGAATGATTTGTACTTTGGCAAATAAGGGATTATTCCCAATGTTGCGAAACAGTTCAATCGCGTCATGAAGTCGGTTCTAAAATGATTTTATAGTGTTTATAGTGATTATAGAAAAAAAGTTAAGACTACGTTGGACTAATAAATTTCCCATCTGAGAAATTGGATAGGATTCCTTTCGCAGTCCGAAATATTATATGTAACAGTGTTTGCATTGACTCAAGTTGGCTCAATCGATGTGCCTTAGTGACCTCGGCGCAATTAGCCTCCTTAGCGCAGTTATTTTTTGAATAAAAAGTTTACTTATGATAAGGATCTATAAAAGGTTATGGGTAAATTGGAAGTCTAAGAATTTGCGCGTTATTGAGTCGTATAGGCTGAGGTTTTTACGACTCACAACCCTCAGATATGGCCATTTACGATACTAAATATACCCCATAATAATCGGTAGCATTTCAGCTGACACTGAGTTTTTCGACCTACATAAGTATTCGGAAGTAAAGTTGACAATGACACCTTTTATAAGTACAAAGAAAATAAACAAAAAACTGACAGTATCCTGATCTTCACGCATCATTTGGTCGTACTCACTTATGGCAGCAATGAAAAATATACTATTGACATTGTCAAAAATATGAATCCTGCAAATTTTAAACTATATTCCAATAATGGTAAAAATATAACATGCTTACCATTTCCTGCGTTCCGTTTTCTGCCCACCCACATCAAATATTCTGAAGGTGTTGTAATATAAATAATGGAGTATGCATTATATGGAGGTTTAATACCTGAATTCCATATTTTTGTAGCGATATCGTATCTCCGTTACGCCTGAATGTATAGAATATCAGTTATATACATGACAGTTATACATAGTGTATAAACATTGTGTCGTGAGAAATTGTACTGTTTTTGGAAAAATGGTAACTTGTCCAGATGCGATTATTGCTTCAATAGCTAATGCAAAAGAACCGAATCTATTACGCTCAAACAATTACCGTTTCCTAATCAAAACATTTATAGCCGAAATAATTACCTATTGTTTCCATCCTAGCAAATAGAATATCCGCTATGGTGGGCACATAGTCCACCTCATATATCCTGTCGAGGTCATCAAGAAAACTGAAACTTCTTTGTAAATAAATCATAAACAAAAATGATTCTCACTATTTGGCACAATCCATCAGATAAAATTCGCTGCGCCTCTCTTCATGGATATACTGTATTTTTTCATCGCTCCACAACCTAAACAATATGACAGCATTATTTTGCGTGAGCACTTCTTCACAACCTTTTCAGCGCAAAGTACACCCGTTCAGGAAGTCTATTTGCTAACTGTGGGTCGTGTGGACTCAAACTGAGTATTATATTGGCGTCAATCTAAACCAAATTTGTGAATAAACGGCAAAATTTATACATAGGAAACAAAAAGCTATTTTAAAATGGTTTATTGAAATCATATGATTTATACTCATTAATACTTATAAGGATTACTTAAATTTCGGCCGAGGTTTAATGAGGAATATTTTTACCTAAGATTAAGCATAATTTATACTACGCTTTGACTCACTTCTCTTTCAATGGACAATTTAACACCAAAGCGCCTTAGTCCATTCAGAAGCTGCACCATGGATTGAACCAAATTTAAATAAATTAGCGGTCTTCGTGCCCATAATTCGTCCATTGAGAAACCTAAAGCGACAAAAATTGAAAAAAGTTAACACTTTGACACAGGCATGTTAATATTACGAAAGCGGAACAAGTAGCGATGGGTTCACAAACCATTTAAGTGAATAATTCGCATCTGCTTTAGCACCGTACTTTTGCCTGATTCAGATGGGCCTAAATAAAGTATTAGTAATTATACTAAGGAATACGCGCCGTAGGATTTCAAAATTGCACAGAAACGTACCCAGCAGAAGCAATTTTATAACTTTTTCCATTGCTTTATTCTCCGCAAATAAATCCTGAATTATTGTGCGATTAATAAATAGGAATTTTATGAGCGTACTTCGTCAATTTTACGACTGATTTCTGTGGCTCGAGTATTTACTCCAGAGATATTTTGCATAGAAGGCACGACGGAATTGGGTGAAGGGAAAGAAATGCGGTTGTTGTTGCCACTTAGAGGCCGATCTTTCAAAGAGTTGTCCATGCCTTCCAACGTTGCAGTCTAAAATGTTTTCAGAAATTTTAAATCATTGTATGATGTATTGTATTGCATGCATTGTATTATGCCTGTTGTGTTAGAGTCATTAAGGGCTATTAATATGTTAGTTTTCATAATTCACTTATCCTTAAATGCATATTTTAGGACTAACCTAGTATGTCAAAATAGTAAGAATCATGAGCGTATATTTCACTCGGTACCACATAATTAGATTATATTACGGTAAATAAGTCGCTCATTATAAAATAAATTATATATTCCTTAATTCTAGTCATGTCCCATAAATACCTGGGAAGAAGACGTGTGCTCCATATCACAACGAATTAACACCTAATTTTACATAACTATGATTACTTCTGTACCCACGTCTTATTAGTGAAATTACGAATACAAGAAAATGGCACGCGACAAATTTAGAAAAATGAAAGCTACGGACACATCAGCAAAATCGAAAGTGTTTTTCATGCTAACAGTATATTACGAGAAGATGGTACGAAATGTTTGAAAATTGGGCACGATTCCGAAAATTCACTCAGCATGCATGTCATACCATTCATATCTATACCCTCACAATTCCCAATGTAAACGTCCTTCATGTAAACGTCCGACCGCGGCCTTCGCCACATCCATTTTTCATCTGGAGTTACTCCAGGGATATTATTATCCATAGCGTGCCGGATTTCCGTGGACTGTCGGAATGCAAGTGTGTTCACTATTAAAGACGGAAAAAATCAGCATCCGAATGCCACACACTAAAAATAATGTTGGATTCGAATTCAGCGTGGTCGAAAACCCGCCCGTGCAAAAATCAGCCCCGAAGACCTTTTGAAGTGTACATTTTTCAAAAAAATTTTCCCTCTAACACAAAAATTGATAAAAAAGGGGATATCCATAATTGCAAGGGGAAGCGTTTCAGCATAAAATAACTACCACTTTGTATGGCCTGGAGGCCAAAAAACACGTTTTAAGATTGGCACAATTTCATATTGAATATCTATTTTCCCATCCTGTCCACACGAGATAAGGGCAGGTTTAATTAATGACATACACAAAACAAATTTTCTTTTGTGATTCAAAGATGTGATAAGCAATTGTATTTACATATTGGACACTTACTGGGGGGATTTTCATTGGATTAAATATGTAATTAAAATAAATCCCGAACTCATTTTGCGGCAAGCTTTCAAGTCACGATTGTGAATTCTTCGGTAAAATGAACCATTGGTCCAAGACTACGGTTGAAGGTGTTATTGATATATAAATTGTGGCGAACTAAGAACTAATACTTTGATAAAACAATTTAGAATGAATTTGTATCCAAAATAATTAGTTTTAGTACAAATTTAAGCTTTGCATGATTAAAGATAAATCTACTAAAACGGCATTCGCTGTTACTTATTCTCAGAATATAGCTTCAGTGGCAATTATGAGGCCAACAAAGACAAATTAGCCAAAAAACAAAATTTCATACACTAAAAGAAAAATTTTTGTGGAAAAGTTTTTTCTACCGTTATTTAATGTATGTCCAAAATTGGCCATGATGATTTCAAGTTGACTATCAAATACCCGCTTTATGTAATCTTCTCACTGAACAAGATGAAAGCACACTGCAATTAGCATTGGCATCTTCTACTCATGAAATATGACTATTATTTGCTATCGAATGTTATTATGTATGTCAAAATAGCAAAAAAATGAGCTATGACATTATGGTGTCTGAATAATCCTCTTTTTAAAATTTCTATTTCTTCTTTTGCTAAATTTCCCCAGTTGTGGCCTGTTTTAAGGCATTCAGAACCCCGTCCATTGGAATTATTTTGATTATTCTTAAGCTCACCTGGGGATTTCTGCCCGGTTCCACCCGTATCACACTGGCTCCATGATTTTCTCCACTAAGAATTTGTTTAGCTGCATTAGCGCTTGACACCGGTGAATGATGTCCGCCGTTGCGATTATTGCCACCGACTGCCGTTAATTTGTGCACAAAACCCTCACAATTCCCCATGTTCTTCGTTTCTGACGCTATCTGATAGAGAATTTATGAAATGGTTGTAGCTTTGTTGTTGGGTGTCTGTCGCTAATAAAATAAATAGGACAAAAAGTAGGAAAACTAGTGTGGCGATTAGCAGGAGGGTAATGACCGGTTGGCACCAGCCAAAGTATTTCTTAGCGATCTTCTGCACCTTCATTCATCCGCCGAATCCAAAATTACAGTAGCAGTCTAAATTACGTCAACATTAATATTATTAAATATTGCGTTTTGTTGTAGGCTTGAATCTAATTTTGTAATATGATTGAACATATTCATGCGATAATTGGCTACGAAATAACGAAAAATGAAATGTGGCACAAATGTGAACAAAATTATTAGGAAAAACAGAGCGACGTTCGCTTAAAGCCGTTATTTATCTTATCTAACTTTACATATTCTGAATTTAGCTAATGTGTTGAATTGGACGACTAACAAAAAATGTTTGATTTTGAATATAAGCAAAATATTTCCTACGTAAAATTGGTAACGTGAAATCCTATGCGTCTGTTTGATATAGTCCATATATGTTTTCAAAAGACAAGTGAGTGTCAATACATTGAATTAAAAACATATTTAATTTTTTAAAAAGTATCAGATCAGCATTAGGTATGACGAGAGTGGGGCGCCGCGGCCTTCGCCACAAAATCAGTCAAAACCCGCATACGGTTATCTGCAGATATCCGCTTCAAAAACGGAGATCGGATTCGGATTCAGCATGCTCGAAAACCCCCGCAAAAAATCAGCCCTGTAGATGATTGTGTTTGAAAAACGTCGATTTTTGGCAAAAATGCCACTTTGGCAAAAAAGGCTACTTTTCGAGATCGCCGCTCCCCAATTTTTGCGGATTCGTATACTAACTTTCCGAGACCTACAAAATGAGCTATCATGCATCCCCGTACGGGGAGAACAAAAAAACTTTCCTTTGTAGCGTCTAAAACATGCATTTTTGCCACTTTTTGGCAAAAAAGGACACTTTTCAAGATCGCCCCAATTTTTGAAAACGCGGGCCCTCCAGCTCGAGACCTACAAAATGAGCTATCACATACCCCTGTAGGGGGAACCGGTAAAAATCCCCCGGTAAAAATCACCCCCGGAAGAAATCCCCCCGGTAGAAATCCCCCCCCCCGGTAAAAATCCCCCGTTTTCAAAAAATCATATAAAAATGGCCAAAAAACATGAAAATGCCCATTTTTTTCGCTGAATTCGTATTTCACATTAAATCGTATTAGGCTTAAGCTCCCGAACAACCCTTACGTTAGGCTAAACAACCCTTATAAGGCGCCAAACAAGCCATTAGGCTTGGGCCCCCGCTGTATGGGGCCTTAGGGACTTAATCTTAGGCTTAGGCTTAGGCTTGTTCAGTCTTAGGCTGAACAACCCAACAAATACGAATTCAGCGAAAAAAATGGGCATTTTCATGTTTTTTGGCCATTTTTATATGATTTTTTGAAAACGGGGGGATTTTTACCGGGGGATTTTTACCGGAGGGGAATTTCTACCGGGGGATTTTTACCTAGACTCCCTGTAGGAGGGGAAAGAAAGAAGATATGGTATTGGACGGACGAACGGACGGAGATCAGCGACTTAGGTAGAGTGGAAAATGTTGCATCATGTCAAACTTCACTTTTCTAAGACCAGGATCGTTTTACTTTCTAACATTATAATTTAGGGGAACGTTTTCATCTATGTATATGTTCATGAATGTGATTAAAAAAATTTATATTAAAATGTTTAGTTGTTATTTATTTGTGTAAATGTAAACTGCGATCTTTTATTTCTATGTCACTTTACGGATTTCTGTATGGAGAAAAAATAGCACTTGCAGATTTGACGACCCAGCTTGCCAAGATCATGGGAATTGTGCCTATTTGTGCATTTCAAGTATGATCATCCTTTCTTCATTGATATTATATGGGCTATTGAAGATTCATGTACAAAATGATTTGGTACACCACGGTACTCTATCCATGATATTGGCAAGCTGGGCGTGGAATCTTGAAACGCCATAAAAAGCAAAATCTATGTATGGCAAAATGGCAAAAAAATCCAAAGAAGTATATCCACGAATGAATCTCAAGATTCATAGTAGGTTTCCCTTGGTTTGATACTATAAACAGTCTTTGTAATGATAAAAAATGGTCCGACAGTTTTTTTCTTCTACGATTTTCACAGTACAAATTAACATATCTTGCGTAAAAATAGAAACAATTTAAATTAATTTCACATGAACGTCAATTCAAATTACACAACAAATTTAAAACTAAATTTATCCCTTGAAACCTGCGTGTTTTGCAAATTGCTTTTACCTCGCAAAATACCAACGTACCGTCTTAAGAAAAGAATGCAACGACGTCAACGATAGTCATAGTTTTACTGCCGGCATCTCCTAACGACCGCCGAAAGCGAAGCTGTGAGATTTTGCTAAGAAAACTCGCGCGTCTCTCTTTCTGTCTGAACCTAAGCCGAAGCATACAGGCCTCGCATCAAGGTGACACTTATATTATTGTGTTATAACTTGAGTACTACACGACAATCAACTTAAACAACTTAGATGGAAATTCAAAAAATGGGAAGGCGGTGGCCGAGACCTCAAGCAAGTTAGGCATTAAATTAATAGAGGTTGTAGTGTATTATGCACCTGCCATTTAGTGAAACAGTGTATAAGGGGAGCGAGCGATATAGGAACATGGGTTTTATCAGGGGAATATGGCGACTATTGTGGTTTGGAATATGGGTTAGACGAATAAAAAGTGGAAATTCAAAAAGTATTAAAGATTCAGGCACGACATAACGGATAATATGTTAACAATACCATATAATAACGCATCCTAATACATATATGTTATATTCTTGTTCTTATAATGTGTCATGAAATGACTTGCGTTTCATATTCAGCACTATATGTAATAGATAATTGTTAACAAACTATGATTATCCAAAATGTAAAACTTACATAACATAACTTTAGTGTAAAAGCGAACAACTTCACGCTATATTTTACAGTACAATAATTTAATATATAATATGTTAGTTATGCTGACGAATGTGAAAAAACGAGTAAATTATTTTGGAAACAAAATGGAAACGTAAAATTCAGTTATTTTGGTTGTTATATGTTATGCCATACAGAGGTTAAATGAATTACTCAATCTACCACGTATGTATATTCGAATGTACTACTAAGTATTTTATTATATTATCCGGCCGAATCGACGAGAACCGGGTATGTTGTGATATAGGAACGCTTTTTGGTCGGTCGTTTGAGCTTACTGAGTAACTGCGTAACATATTTTGATTGATTTTCCAATAGCCTTATCCAACACCTCTCCGTAATACACCCGAATCAATGTATATTCGCGTCTTTCACGCACTATGAAGTTGCAATGATTCCATACAAGAAAATCATATGGTGTGGTCTTTTAAATACCTAAATTAATTTAAGAATATGCGTAACTCGGGAAAATGGAAATTAACCGCCACATTTTGGTTGCAGTTTGAAGCAAAATAAATTAACGGAGCACATAAGAGAATTTCCTATTATTTTGCCATTATTTAAGAACAAACAACTTTTCGTGCGTGAAAGAATAATATCTTGGGATACAAATTTAACATGCACCTTGACATAATTATTGATTCATTCATATTTGGTCATGTATGTCAATTCAAAAAAATAAACTACGGCAATCTAAACTTGTTTGGTCCCAAGAAATGTTACTGATTTCCTTACATCGCGTCTAATTATTTTAGCGCACGCGTACAATTCTGTCACGCCAATTGTAATAAGGAGCCGGTTAGACCGTGGGAGTAGACAATTTTGTAGACGGACAAACCATTTTCCGTGGAAAACAAAAATGATTGTGGCTTAATTAGTGATTAACAAATACGCTAAAAGACGTCTAGAAACAATACGCGTAAACATTCTGTATGCTTGACATACAAATTTTCCGAGAATCAATGACATAGTGACTATAAAGTCAAGACGGGTTTGAACTTGTACTAATAATTTACGATACTGACTTTACTTTTCCGTTATGGTTCCAAAGTAAAATGTATCATTTTTGTTCTGGACAATAACCTAAAACTTGTTAAAGTTTAATGGACTTTACCTACATAAAATTCGGTCACTGATATAATAGTTTTTATTGAGCATCCTGTACTTTCCGTCGCATGTGTTTTTGCCACATGTTGGAGAAGCGGGTTGAAAAAATTTTATATTAAATTCCAATACTCTTATATCTGATTCTCTGAAATTAGCAACAATATAACTCGTGTCTACAAATGTCTTATGCAAAAGTTTAAGGTGAAGAAAATATTCATTCCTAACAATAATTATATATTAGGTGGAGTGGACATCAGATATCTGCTTAGAAGAACGGACCTTAGAAGTAACAGAGATTTCCCTAAGAAAATATCCTATATCATTTTCCAATGATTGAAGTTCCATTCAATTTCCTTCTCAGACGTTATAAGTATCAATTAGACACAAAAAACGTGAAATATTTCTTTAGCGAAATCAAATGTGAGTGACAATGACGATTCTAAGAGACTAATGGCTGGAAATTTGAATAATTATTTCTTTGAATTTAAGAAGTTTGTTGTTAAGAAATTGTGATGTCTACTTATTGCACTTCCCACGTTCTTTCTTTTTCCCATTATTTATAAAACAGGATTAAGTTGAACATTTGTTACTCAGTGCGTGCGGTCTCTTAACAGTTTTCTTTAAATGCTAAGCAGGGGCATAACCAAAATAGTGGGAAAATTCGATGAAAAATTATGTAAAATAATGATTAATTACAAAAATATATTATTATGCAACGTTTTTGCCTAACTTGATCCCGGAAATACAAGTTGTAATACAACTGTCATATTACCATGCTTAATAATATAACCTCCATTCGCTGATTACTTACTTTTCAGAAAACATTTAACCTTGATTTGTAACATAAATATATTATTTATTACCAAATATAAACATTAACATGTCTGAAGTTGTTAGCTATATATGAATTTTAGGAAATTGTACAGTGACAATGGAAAAATAGTAAATAACACAGAAAAGATACCAATATTTAATTTGCTGAAAAGAGATGACTTCTTTAAAGTTAGTATATACCAGATGAATTACACGTATTGTGACTACTGAATATTTTGATAAATTTTGTGAAGTGATTTAGGACTAAAATAAAATTTGCAGTGTATAAAATATAAAGATTTCACATGGATTAACAAGGCAATATACATTTCAATATATAAGAACAAATTTTAAAATTCAATACAAATACGAAATAGTTATAGACGTTAAAGGGTATAAATCAAAGCTTGACCTGTCGGCTTATGCGGTCACTCGGGTTGAACAAAGGTCATTCTTTTCGTAACAAAGCATCCTGTTCAGCGCATCATAATCGACCATACTTTGATTAGGCGGGTCCATTTTCGGGATATTGTCCGGCTCAAGTCTCCTGTAAAAATTATGTATTTTAAGCTAAATGAATGCAAAAAGCACAAACAGCATAGTTTTGTAATTTTGAGCTCCTCGGCTAGCAAGTTCGTCTGCTTGATACACTGGTTCTGGTAACGATGTTGCTCCGCTTGATATCTGGTGGTCGTAACACAGAGCCAGTAGAAAGTAGATCAAAGGATCTGATGTTCCAAGGCCGACGTTGTCTTCCAGAATTGCATACTGAACGGCTTTCGCAGTCCCCTAAATACAGGACTTTGTTACTAAACCATACAATGTCAATAATACAGTGCATAGACCTCCTTTATGATTATTGTTATTTAATTTTTGATTTCCATTTTATCAATTCTCACATTTGTGAACATGCAAATACAAGTTAAATAATACTAATGATGCCATTTATCTATATATACCCACATAATTTATGAAGGGGCAAATTTGGCTAATAACACACTTAAAATTACACTACTAAAAATAGGTACATAAAGATTTATATCCTAACCGAAGAACAGTACAATTCTAAAGGGTGAACTTGCTAATAAGCCAGTAAAGTTAATAGCATTAACCCTTTCCATTAACTAAACCACGTTCCTAGATAATGAACAATAGTCGCCTTCAATCAAATATTTCGATATATCCGGAGTTAACTTCAACACACTGACTGCATACCTGAATAGCTTTGTGTGCTTGCATCCAGACTTCTTTCGCGTAATGGCTATTAAATGGATCTTGCAGAACCGAGCCGGGGTCCGGGTTGTCGATACTACCGTTCTGCAGCTTTTTGAACATACGCTTAAAATGTCGTTTTGTACACACGATGTACATTATTTTCGGATCGTAATCAGGGTCAACATCATCAAACCCACGTTTGATGGCCTTAAGTTCCTGTTCGATAGCCTGAAACCTGTTTATATTTGAGGACGTATAAAAAAACAAACCATTTCGTATTGTCCCTCGGATAGTCCTAAACAATAAATTGTTAGAGTTGGATAAGGTAAAGCAGAAGGTACCATCTCTCAACACAAAGACGTATTTTGGTCGAGCATTATTGGACCGATTCTTTTTGAGTGTCTCCATAATCCACACAATTCTTTGTCGTAGCACCGACGTATCGATTGCTTCTTTTCGAGATTTTTGATAAAAATAATCGCCGACAAAGGAATGTGGATGAGTAGCCATATTTGCACAAATCTAAAATAAATTATTAATACGATATTCGTTTGCCAATTCGAACTATAGTTTTCATATGACGTAATAGGAATAAAAACATACTCCAACCACAGATGGAGTTAGTGAATCGGCATCCGAATGCATGATTCTGAGCATGAAGCGATTTTGTCGCGTCTCCGGACCAGGATGTGAGACGTCCAGCCCTATTACCAATACCTTCTGGCTTTCAAGGCAGTATTCGTTACTAAAAGCAACTTTAAATTTTCAACTAAAAAAGAAAAATTTACGCAGATTCGTGCACCAGTGGAAAGTGATTCAGCCCGTAGTTCTTGCAATTGCACTTATGAATAATATTCTCCAACGTGTGGAGTTTCTTAGCATCAACTACTTGCTTTATAGCTTCTATGGTTACATGCTAAAACCTTGAATAATCACTAATAAATGATGAGTCAACAAAAGGTTACCTGAGTCAAAATTTTTCGAAGAGCTTCGTAATATTTCAGTTCCGCTATAAATAAGTAACATTAATCATATTCAGAAAAGAATTAGAACATTTTAAAAGTATATTCAAAAATGTAATTGAGCAATAATTATATAACTATCACTACAAAAAGGATATTTTAAAATTAAACTAAACTTTATAGTGATACGACATTATCAAATTGGTTTAAATCATGTCAAATTGATATAAAAATGACAATATATCAGGTATCAATATATGAATCATTATGGATGTTCTACTAATATGACATTGAACTGAGTTCAACTTTTTATTCTAAGATACTGTGCCCGACAACAATGAATAATTTGGCAGCAGGTGTTGCTAAGCATATGAACGTTACTTAGTTTTTATTCTTTATATCTTCGATTATTGTTCTCACTTAAGAAAATGCCAAAAACAGACAAAGTGCCGCTTAGATCTAGAGGTACACTACTCTACAGTAAGGTCTCTCTGTCAAAATATTATAAACCCCCAACACAATAATTTTGGTATTCCATTGCTTTGGGAAATAGTTAACCCTTTTTAACCCATTAGGGCCTCTCTGATAAAATTTTTTCTACGTCACATTAATGGACACCTATAAGGTCACTTGACCAATACTTGACCCTATATCTGATCTAAAAAATGATGAATTCGAAAACCATGATATAAATGTCATAGAATGAAATAGAATTTAAAATACCATGGGCATCTCCTTCGCCAGAGGCAATAAACAGAACAAATTCAGCAGCATTTGGGACGTGGCGCTCAAATAATTCGCCTACTGATTGCGTCCGTTTATATGGAGTCATCACAGGACGTTGCGTTGATCCGTTGCCTTGGAACAGAATACGCATGCCCATTCTAGAGGATGTTTCTTGGAATAGTTTCAGAAATCTTCTAAAAGAAAATGATTATTACACATGCTAACGCAGTGGCATTTATAGCAACAGTAGCTAGTTATATTATCATGTCCGGTAGCTTGTAAATATTAGGTTGGAAACAAAGGTTTGACACTCGAGGCAGAAAAAAACACTCATTGCAGAAAAAATTTCCACATTTTCAAAAAAAAATCAATTTTTTCGGAAAACCATGTGGTCCCCCCATGGTCAAAAAATCAAATTTTTTCGGATTTGTCGCAAAAATGTTTTTAGGGGTATTTTGATGCGCTGATTCCGAATCTGCAATTGGTTTTTTCGTATCGCATCAAAAATGGGCATTTTTGGGCCATTTTTGACCAAAAATGGTCATTTTTTGAAGAAAATAGCGGTTTTCTCAATTTTCGTGGCGGGACCACCTAAAATCTGACCTCAAATTCGGATTCCCCGCATCAAAAAACACCTATATAGGTGAAATCGGCAAATTTTCCGGACAAACCAAATCCGGAAATCAAAATCGTATCCGATCGGATACATTCGGCAATGAAGGGTTAAATCCAAACAAGAAATTTTGAACTGTTGCTACAAATGATAAGGTCAGAAACCAGTAAATATAAACATTTCTAAATAACATTACGTTTAATTAAGAACGTACGTAATCAAATTTTGATGTTGTTCAGGAAATAGCACAATCCAGTAACTGATCTGGTGTGTTGTCACATACTTAGCCCTATTACTGTCAAAGCGAGTCTAAAACAGTTCTTCAAATTACATTCACCATATTACAGACGGACATTAATTATTTTAATAAAATAAATTCGGAAAAGCTATGCTAAAAAGTGTCTGATCTCACGTTAAGACAAATTACTCGCATCAAAAGAAAGCAAAATTGACTTCACTTTGGAAGTTTGCTCTTTAACTATTAGCTACCACCAATCTAACTAATGACTAAGATATATGTAAGCAATATTTAATTAACAGAAAATGGCGAACGAAACGAAGATAACGAACCGTCGCTGGATTCGGATGTTTGACAACTCCGTCCCGAAATTGTATACGTGGTGGAGAGCGAACAGCGAATACCACCTCATTTGACTCTTTCAAGACTTTCACTCCAAAAGCATTCATTACTTTATTTTTAGGGTCGAAGATACCCAGTAGGCCAGCCCGCTCCATGATTTTCTTTAGACGTTCCCATGGTTTCACAGCATTTGCCTAAATTGTTTATAAATCACTTTTATATCTCAATTTTCTATGAATATAATCTCAGCATCTAAATTTAAATATAATTCAACATAACCGTTAATATAAACAATAATTACTTTCAGAAGTTTTTCGGATAACTCGCCATCCATTTTCCTTATCGAAACACGTTGGTCGGGCATTATATCCAGAAGTTCAATCGGGTAAGTTGCCGGCCTGTCTGTATTTAGCTGAGTGTTTGGTATGACGGTACGCAGGTCCGCATGTCTGGAAACATAATAAGGTGAACATGAAAATTATAATCAAGTGATTATTTATTACTCGAGTGCAATATTTTTGACTCGAGTAAAGTAGTCAGCCACAGTCATTCCGTTGCCATCGTTGAGCCTAAAATTATAGAATCATCAGCGGGATTTGTAAAACACAGTAACCATATTACTACATGGCTTTTAGTCAAGTAAAATTAATCATGCATATTGTTAAAATTTCGAGTGTATTTCCTTTCCAGAAAAATAAACTTTTCAGTAAACCTAAGTTTTGAGCCTTTATTTCTTATATACAACTAAAGGAACTTACTGGAGTATGGCTATATTTAGCTTCAACAAATTTTGGTATCAATAAAGCGATTTAATTCATAGAAGCTAATAAATTGTAAACGCAAAGTTATAGTTTTTCATGTATTAAAGTATAACTAACGGTGTCTCGCTAGCAGCCTTTGTTGTGAAACGTCCAATACCAAACGATCTCAAGCGAGCATAAATAGGCTCAACGCGAACGTCTAAATAAAAAAGCATGTATTAGTTGGGAGGTAATCAGCAACATAAAGTGAAAGAAGTAAAAATATTTCTACTAAATAAATAATTGGGGCAAAATGTAATTTAACATGTAAAATTTTTAATAAAGCTCTGCGGTCCCAAAAGTGACGATAATATTTCATTTATAAATTTCTTAACCTTAAAACAAAAAATGGTTTAGAATAAATGTTTCATAGAACCATTAATCGTAAAATTTACGGAAAAGACTCTTAATTAGGCCCTTTTCAAAAATTCGCTGCATCCTTCTGTGCGTTTGAACGTAGTGTCATGGAATACTTCTTTATTGTCCTAGTCTTCCAGCATCAAAAATGTTTAAATTAGCAAACACAAAGTATATTGCTTAACAATTTTCAAATCCTATATTTGTTCCACTAAAAAACTAAAATTATGAAACCGATGTTCAAAAACATTACTATAATTAACGAAACTTGATTTAGGGTTTCTACATTTTATGGTATTTATCGTTCAATACACTACATAGCTCTTATGTTCCGATTTTACCTTCCAGTAATTCCAAAGTGCGTCTCCATTCGTTGTCCGTTTCTGGGCATTTACCTCCATTAATCGCTTTAATTGTGGTAAGCAAATTTTGCGCCTTGAAGAATGCCGAAGTTGTTGCTACATATAGTGGCTTTTAAGCTTTTTTATGGAAGTACAAAATGTTACCGTCTAAAACGAGAGCAGCGCAAGGCTTTCCCTTGTTTTCCACAATTCGAGCTCCTTTTTTCACACCAGAACGAAGTTCGATACCTCTGCCGGCTTCAATTCGTTGGTTTATATCATTCAAATAAAATTTTCCGGAACCAATGTTGGCAAAAGTATTTCTAAAATAGGTTTAAATATTCCCATAAAACATATGATTCCTATGTTACATGGCTCTACTAGCAGTTTGGTTATTTTAAAATTTTAAACTATTATCCATCAATTGTATTACATTGCTAGAACAACTATTATATACAATCAAAATCATAAATTGCAGCATAAAATGCCAGCGTTAGTCTTTTTGCTTAATAGCGCCCATGGATAATCCGCTGTACAAGGGAAATGTAATTTTATTCATATATACCTCACAGTTCCTATAGGTATAGCATCGTTACACTCACCTGTTGAAAGCGTACTGACTCGTTACCGTTTCCAAGAACACTCGCAACGGCTTACTTGCTTCCACTTTCTCTGGCATTTCTTTCTGACCAACGTCTAGTACGTGTCCAGTCTGACACGGCACAATGTTCACAATAAACCTCGCACCACCACCACAATGTTGACGAACAAATTCGTTAGTTTCGTCTCGAGAGATTAAGATCTTTTCCTGAAGAAAATAATTTTAAACATCTTCAGATTAAAATTTTTACCTCTTGAATATTTATTTGCTCCGAAGTGAACAAAATTGCTCTTTTGTCGTAAATGTACGCAGCATTTCGATGCATGCCGAAGTTGTTCGTTTTTGTGTTGGCAACCTCCATAAGTAGCGAACAAAGTTTTCGAAAGTGTGCCATTTGCCCACTAAAAGTCGTGTTTTTATTATTATGAATCATTCAGGATGAGCCGTTTGGATAACGAATTAAATGCGAGAATATATTACGCTAGAATAGTGTTTCATACAAAAATTTAAAGAGAAGTTGTGAGATTAAAATCAGAAACACTAAATAATAAAAAGTTCACTGAAATCGCATTATTTATCGCAAAAATGGAAATGAATGAAATAGATCCTGACACCGTTTTTACAAGTATGGTGTGAAATAAGTTTAAATATTGGGTTTACAGATAAAAGTGCAGAAACTAACTCATCAGCTCCTTTGGCATAGCTTCGCTCTCGTGTTTTGCCATTGGGCAGCTCGTCAATCACCACGATGTTCACGTCATATTGGAATGCAACTTTTCCTTCCTCAATGGCGATCATAAACATGGACACAAGGCCATTTTCCTTAGTGGGCAGAGCCGTTGCTGAACCCCCAGTTGATGTTCCATATCTTCGCGGAGGTGCCTAAAACACGATATTTTGATATATTTGGAAAACCATTTGAAGATACTAACGGCTCTAGCTGAACTACCCGGTCTCCGGTTTGACATAGCCTTGGCGCCTCTGAAATAATTATCTGAAATTGTTATCGAACCATTTAAAGTCAACATGGTCAAATTTTTTCATTTTCTCAGATAAACTGACATACAAATTTCAATTAGTAAGCTTTTATTACGCAGAAGAGAGTATAGTTGATAGCAACAAATAAGGATATAAGTATTTGGATTTACGAATTTAGTGTTATCATTTTTCAGAGAGAAATATTTCGTAATGTGAAATATCTCGATAGACATGAATGGCTATGTGCACAACGAATGGAAATACTTGCAGTATTCTGCTAATATGGCTAGCGAATCAGAAAACGATTGCTAAATTACGGTATATCCCAGTTATTAAACTAACTTTTATAGACATTTTATGGATTAAATTAACACGCAATTTTTTAAAGTTCAATATCTCGTTCGAAAAATTTCCATTATAACGGTATGCCAAAATATTATATTACGCATGTAAGCCATTTTATAAGTGAAAGAGCGCTATGATTCATCAAACATATTCAGAACAAGAGGAAATAAAATATCTAGACCTCGTTTTTCTGCAAATTTTGCAAGGGGACTATAACACAAGGTAAATATATAATCGTCTCTGATAATGGATGTCTAAAGATAACTTCGCTATCGATTAATGAAAAAATAATTATTTTTAAAATTTTCTAACAAGGAAAATGAAAAACTCAGGTAAATACTTCCTTGCGAAAAAGCTGATTCAATATCGCTAAATACTGTAATTAAGCACTAAAGTATCACGGACTAATATGATAGCTATGGAAAAATGAAAAATACCCAAACAACAAAAAGAACTATTTCATAAATATAATTTGCGTCAAAATGAGCATTAACAAGTTGGCTTTTGACGGGTTTAATGTAACATATTGTAAGTTGTTTGAAGGATAACTCAAATAATATGTTATAAGTTGCTGAAAGGCAACAAAGTTCTGCCAAATATATCGTTTTTCCGACACTTTTGTCGATGAATGAGCAATTTATTTATTCGAGCACTATTATCACACTCAAACACACTTATAAACAAATGCGTTCTGTGCAAAACGGCAAATTATTTGTTTATATAAATGGCAAGGAGTCTTATTTACAATACGAGGAGATGTTTCGAAATGCTGTTGGCGCTATAGGACGATGGAAAATCAGTGGGAATAACAAGCCCAGCTGACTCCAATGCATTTAAAAACATGTGTGAACGGAAACTTCCGCTGTTCCCTTTGAAACTATCTCTCGCACAAGTGTCGAGGGGTGTTGAATTAATTAATTCGACAGTTTTATTAGATGTTTCCTTCAAAAATAGCGCGAAAATTAATGCTTTAACGCAGTGTTTTTCAGGCAAAGTTAATCATATGCGAAATTCAAATTGCTTAGACACTTTGTTGAAGGATGCTCTCAAAAAGTAAAATAAGTATATACGGAAATAACTATAAGCTTCAGTAAAAATATATAGTCCTTATTTCCAGTAAATTAAAAAAGAAAAAACTATCAAACTGCTTTGACATATTTCATACAGAGATTTCGATCAAAATTTCCCTCAAAATTAGGTCAGAACTTTTACAGGCGGGATGTTACGTGGTACAGAGTAGTTTTTCCGTGCCATATAGGGGGGAGGGTTGCTGCGAAGCATCAAGCGCTTTCCTGGTCACTAAAATTGACAAGCAAAAAATCAGCCACATTTGCGGATATTTGTACGCCGTGTTAAAATTTTACATTTCTAAGCTCCTGAAAGTGTCTAGCAGGTGCCAAAATGTTCAGCTAAGACTCTAGAGTGTTCTATTGGTCAAAGCTGTGAGCGAATAGTTACAGCTAATGATTTCATCAGAATGATGTTTGAAAACCATGATAACAAAATGGAACATAAATTTTTTAACAAAAATCAAAATGGAATTTATGTGTTGCAGTTTTTTGTAAATGACATCAAAATGAATGGTTGTAATTTATTTAGGGTTTTATTTTAATATTTTTTTTACATTTTAGTACGTTTTGATACACTGTGAAGTGATTCCGAATATAAGCGACAATAAAGATTGCGCTGAGCTTTTTATTTCATAAACCTATATTCAGTTTGCGCATATTCTTCGCGCATAAACATTGTATCTTTACTTTTCAAGAAAAAATAATTTATGAAACAATAAAAAATTCACATTCAGATACACATTTATTGATTCAAATAAACAATTTTCTGTAATCTCCTATGCTTTTCCTAAAATAAATAATATATAAGAAAATTATGCCGTATAAAAGATAAGTGATAAATAATCAGATTCAAGTGAATATAAGGAAGTGAAATATGCTCAATTAAAATACTCAATAAGATTATTTGGAATACAAATTTGTAAAATAAAATGGGCATTTGGGATTGCATATCACGCTCAAAAGGCATCACAAATAAAAGCGAGTAACAAACGCAGATTTTTTAGACTAAAATTTTGGCAATAAATTTCATATAAAATTATTCGCGAAATTCGTTTGCGGCAGGCTTTGCAATAACAATAAAACGGTTTCAAGGCATTAAGACATAAAATTGTATAAGAATTTGAGATTTTTAAACACGTAAATACTATCTAACAGGATTGATAATATATGCGATATATTAAATTAATCTAAATCGGCCGAAATTTCATGCAATATCCACATATGAAGTTTTGAAATAAATGCATCGATGGAGCTCGCAGATAAATTGCTCATTCTTGGCAGGTGGAAATGCTGAAATTAAGCCATTATATTGTCATTTAAAACAAAACTGACGATTTTGCATTATATTTTAGGATAGAAATAAACCATATAGCATCTTGATTCTTATGTTTCGATTTTATGCATTTGTTAATATTTATTTCCATTTCCTTACGTATTCAAAAGCGATTCAGACTTTCTCAAAAATAAAAATTAAAAGAAGGCCCCTTTAATGGATTGAGTGTGACCCAGTCCTGGAACAACAATAATGCATGAGAATGGCGCCCTTAGAACCCATATAACAAGAATTGGGGTCGAGCGGCGATGGCTGTGATTTGGAATGTACGCGCGAAATCCTTCCCAGCGAGCAGCCAACCGAAAGTCGGTCAATTGGCTCGTAAATTCTGTAATTGTGGTGTGTATTTGCGTTGAGTCCTCCTAACAATTAAAACTAATGGATTTCAACACAAATAAGGCCATATTTTAATAGAACCATGAAAATCTTGCACAGCTCTTGAAGCATAGAGGATGTGAAATTCTGTTCTTTTTGCAAATGTGTAAAGTAAGCATTCTTGAACTAAGTTCTAGAAAAACCGTTATCGTATTTCCCAACTAAAAATGCATGCCAATCTAGCATTGGTGTGTTATTAGAATCTAAAACGTAATGCGTAATTAGAATTTGTGTTTCTATAAAAAAGATAGCTAATATTTTAATTATTTTCAAACTATGCTAACAATCTAAAGGTTGCAAACTAAATTGGAAAAGAAAGTTTGCATTTCTGATATTATTATATATAAAAGCTAAGAGTGTTAAGCATACATGCAAATTTCTAAATATTTTAATAAAATAACTAAAATATTAAAGATATAATCTGCAATGTCGAAATTTAGCCAACCCTTGCTGGGTATGTCGTGTTTTTAGTGCAGGAAAATGTAAATAATCAACTGATTGAGCAGCAGTAACAATCGGTGATTAATTGGGCGTCTACCCGCAAGGGAAATAATTAATAATTGTGACGCGGCAGGGTTTAGTCGTTTCTTGTCGAAGGATTTGTTTGCAAAAATTTTGCTGAAAAACCGGATTTCTTTGTACGGCCAAAGAGCGGAAATGCGAGCGTAAACTTTGATCAAACGAACAATTGGTTTTAACTATTTCACATTAGTATCGTGTGATATATACCAATAATTGGAGAAGGCAGGTTAGTTAACCAAAATTGCAACCAACCTTTTATGATCTCATAAATTTGCCGGATTTGTCGTCTGAATGAAAGACTGTACACTAATGCCACTGTCATTGCTGCCTTCAAAGTGTTCCTTCGAAATTGTGTGGGGCCTGAACGCAGTTCCCGTTATGGGCATTGTAGGCACTGCGTTTGTGAAATGTTGAGGCTGCGCGAGAACTTGCTGCGGATTTCCATAGAACTGATGTTGGCCATCAGGACCCATAACTACGTAAAGTTGTTGGTTAGATTGAGGAAGAGAAGCAAAAGAGGTGTTTGGGTGCCCCATGTGGTCTTGCGCGATGTGGTATACGGGTTGTTGAATATGAGCAGCCACCTGAGTTGAATGCGGCTGCGGACTATTTATGGCTGAAATAGAACAATGAGAACAACGCTTGTTCGGTTTTCATTTTTGGCTCTTTGGCGTCAGATTAGTTTGTTTTTAACTTTCGATTTGATTTTGAACCTCTCATCCTTATCGCAACATTATACCTGTGCTATCATTTGTATTTCCGTCAACATCCTCCCTTATTTTTTCTCCCTCATGGTCAACCTTTGTACATTTTTTGGGTCGCCCACGATGTGATACGTTGCCTGACTGCTCGCCTGCTCTTTTTCTGCTTGAATTCGAAGGGTGTTTTTGGGTAGGTGATTTTTTTTCACCATTCGATGAATTGTTCACTGTTTCTCGAGGAGTTATGGGCAAATCATCAACTGCTGGTCTGTTCGGATGAGATTGCCTCAAGCGCTCAACTTCAAATGAGTAACGCCTGAAAATATTGAATTAAATAGGATTCTTGAAATATAAAAAATTTAAAATGATCTTTCTGAAGAGCTTTGCTTTCCACTTTCACGCTGTAAAAGTTGTCCAGAACGTTATTTCAAAAATTATAGTTTCAGAAAGGGTGACTATTTAAGGATAAAAACAAGTCTAGGATGTTGTAACTACAAAAAATTGTATACACTTCTGTTTCCATATTGTTTTCTCAAACAGGATCTACTGTCGCTATTGCTTTTTACTAAATAATGTTATAATAAATACCTTAATAATTCGTCTGTGACAGCGTGACAGCTTATCAAATGGCGCTTCATGTTGCCCTTATAAGCAGTGCTGAAAGAACACCAGACGCACACGTATGGATTGGCACAATTGGCGCCACTATTTGTGGTTTGATTGTGTCCTTTTCCAGAAGATGATAGCGGTTTACTGGGATGTACCGCAATTTTGCTCTGGGTTGATGAAGATATATTTTGTGGAGAAACTATATCGGTTGAATGCAGAGATTCGTGTGCATATGAGTCTAAATAATTGTACTATAATTTCGTCAATATATAAAACGAATCGATTTCAGTGCACTAATGCGTAAAATTTTTGACTGTTAATATGTCATTTGCTATGATTTTACTTGGTCGGTAAAGCACAAAGTCTTTACATTGTAAAACACTAGGTCTTTAAGTCTTTTACTATTGTTTTCAACATTTTTTTCAGTATTTTTAAAACTAATAGCAAAATAACTGGCTTATACTAAAAAACTTATTTAAAGTATGATTTTAGCAATTTTAATGTGCAGCTACAATCGCAAGCTATGCACTATGAAAATGCCAAAATAATGACCAAAATATAAAAAAATGTAACTGGCATAAACATATGTAATATAACATTGATACAAATGTTAATATTTAAACTGATAACGCATAATAAGTATCACCTCTATTATATGCTTGACTCTGTTGCGCATACATTAAATGGGCTCCATTAGGCTCATAATCGTCATCTTCTGTTTTACCTACTGAGATTTGCATAGGTCCACCATTCATATATGCGTGACCAGGATCGTATGTGTGTGCAGAATATATTTGTTGCACAGGCGGTGCATGGCCGTAATCATGTGGCTGCACAATAGTCGTATGCTCGTAATGTCGTTGTACGAACAATGGGGCTGCCTGATGCGATACGGCAGAAAGTGGCACAGTTGTAGCCATGGGCAGTTGGTTTAGTCCCATGCCCTGAAACTAGAAATTTTATAAGATTAGTGTTTACTATACTTCTCTTTATTTTAAAATTTAAAATAGGATATTAGAAAATTAAATTAAAATAGGATTTAAAATACAACCAATGTTGTTACATATAGTAATTTTTGAAATGAATCCATTTAAAATTTTATTTAAATGTACAAAATTAATTATTTGTATACTTTATATTCTATAATTATCTCATATAGATAGTGGGTGATAAATAGAAAAATACGGTGTATAGCTCAATCGTTTTGAGTGAGAAACACGCAGTAAATTAAAAATATAATATTTCTGGAATGACTTTGAGTTTAAAGCTAACTAGCCATGTTATTTTTTCAAATACAAACCGGATTGGTTTCCGCATGCTGAGTCTGATGATGTAAATGCGATGATGTGGTCACTATCTGACCAGACGAATTCATCATATTTGATGTCGGTTGTGCAGCTACCGGAGTAGAAGTAGGTACGAACGTGGATGATGCAGTGGGAGCTACGGAGGAATTGGAGCAGATCGAGGGCAAATCGATAGAAGATGAGGCGGAGGAAGAAGCGGACGATGAAGACGAAGTCGTCTCTATAGTAGCAGGCGGCGACGGATCATCTGTTGGTTGCGACGTAGCACCCCGACTTTCGTGGGTGGGGGTGGACTCTCTCCTTGCCCCTCCGCCACCCACCTCTTCCACTCGGTCTTTCGCCTTGCACTGATTTATGTGGCGCCGAATGTTACCCTGATATGAATGATCAATAATATACTATTTACTAATCACAATAATTTATGTCAAATTGGTTTTTAATGGTAACGGCATTTTCTCTAAATTTGGCACCTTTATGTATTGTATATTTTTCATAGAAAATAAAAATTCGTGACCATCATGTGAGATAACATATAATTTTAAACGGGCGTATGAATATTTACAAAAATTTGCTTTCTAAGCAAAAAATATAGGGCATTAAAACTAATTTAGAATTTACCTTATAATGTGATATAAAACGGTCACAATATGGACACACGGGACTAACACCATCAGTAGCTGACAGATCTGGAATAATATCTTGGGAGGTGAGCTGCGCCAGTTGATCCAAGTAATTTCGTCCAATAATTTCTCGGCATTTCTCATTCCGCCCAATATGTCCCGTTAATGATCTATAAACATATGGCTGAGGATTAAGATTTTTAAAATCTCACTACATAAATTTTTACTTAAAATATATTGGCTGACCATAGCTTTTTCTATATCTAGAGCTTCTGTTCATATCATAAACAGTACGTAGCCTAATGTAATAAATGTGAATAATAATATTTAATAATCTGCTATTTATTTCCGCCATATTTTTATTCAAATATCGATATTGCATGGAAAGTTTAACGCCAAAGAGCGTTTAGTTACTACTGACATTTCGCTCTCTGTCTGCAATACAAATTATAGTTAGGGAATATTGGTCAATTGTTAATAAAAATATTTAATATTCGGAAAAAAGTAAAAAATGATGCACTTTAACAATCCTATTCTCAACCTAAGCTCAATCAATGTTTCCGAATCATATCTATTACCTTCTCGATGGATAGACACCTTTGCAAGCGAGGCACATTACTCTTTCTCGGGTTTCACCATTTTCATCTTCTTCGTCGCTACTGCCCTCACTTTTTTCCTTACTTCTTTTGTCCCTCGACTTGGGTCGACTGTCAACTACTGCAGCTCCACAAATTTGGTCTATCGGAATCTGAGCAGTGATCTTACGGAAAGCCTCAGTAAACACTGACTGGGATGAAGCACGTTTCGAGTTACCCATTCCAGGAGATTTCCTGTCGCCGCAATTACGGGATGTCGTATCACATGATTTCTTTCTATGGGTTTTTCCCGAATCGATTGAACTTTTCATTTTTTCCGATTCTGGCTCTTCTATCTTGGGTGTGGAATATTGAACATATTCTGATTGAACGGTTGAAAGTTGAGGCGAATCTCGGAGGTGTTGAGTGTATGGAGGTTGTTGTTGAGCATATAGAATTTGATTACTCGACACTGGTGGGTGATGAATGAGGAGACCACTATAATGACATTCACGAATTTTATCTTAAGCTCACCAAATCTTGACGTAAAATTTTTATATTGATAACTTATGGAATAATTATCACATATCTTAGCATTTACATGTATTTAGCTCTACTGCTTATGGAGGATATGAAAATACAGCTACCGCTGCTACGCATACCAAAATGTTTTAGCGCTTAATTGCCTCAAAAATGTTAATGCTTCAACTCTGTTCTAACGGCTTAATGTTTCCGAAATAACTTTTTATTGTCATCAATTTCTATTTAAACTTTATATTTCTAAGTTCAACCATAAATCACAAATAATTTTAATTGATATTAAACAAATATAATTTGTCATTATTATCACATTATATTTCTTCGTAAGGGAGTATTTTCTATCGTAGAAAGAAAATATTATCTTTAGCACAACAAATACTACAGTAAATATTAAAACTAACGCTTGTTGTTGAGGGTGGGTAATATGATTGCTGTTTTCGGAAACGAGTGGCACAGAAACTGAGGAAAGTGCGGATTCTTGAGATACCATAGAAGAATATTGCAAAAGTGTTGCGGGTACTACGGAATGATTGAACACTTGAGGATTTTGATGCAAAATTGCAGGTTGTCCCGGTAGGAGGTATGAAGTTGCCGACTGAATCCGATCTAGCCGTTCTGCAGCTGCGAGGGAGGGATCAAAGCTGGCATATCCGCTCCTAAAAATCGACATTTCTTATTTATTTAACTGTTTTGAACAAACCATTCCATTCCAGTCGGTGTTCCAACATGTGGAAATCCAGGTACTGATTCTGAAGCCAACACAGCATATGTAGATGAGAACAAATCCGATGTCGATCCATTCAGATACCCATTCATGGCATCCATATTAGGCGGAGGAGGCTGTCCGTAGGTCGGCTGTTGGGAGTATATTCCACATGATGACTGATAAAATGGGTCCATAAATGCAGTTGGAGCTGTGGCAGTAGCCGCTGGAGCAGTAAGGGAATGAAATGCTGATGGCGCAGAGGGTCCGAAGGTAGGTTGCATTTTGGATAAGACTGCCTGAAAATTGTGTCACTCAATTTTGTTTTCTTTAACTTTCCTCTGAACGCTTAATTGTATTGCTTATTTGAGTTTAGTAATTTAAAACGCTCGTACTTGCAATAGTATTCGAGTTTTTTATTGTGCCAAATATGGTAACATTCTTCTCTCGATAATGACAATTATTTTAACGCGAGGGAGCGATAAAGAATTTTTCATCAGTTGCTGCAGAAAGTTACTATATTTGATGCAGTGAAACCCTTTAGCTATAGCAATGCACTTTATATTGACTAACAAAGTAAAACTTTAGTCGTAAAATATCTTGCCATACTATTTGAAGCGTAAAACTCACAAATTCTGGTGAATCAGAAGCTTCATTGCTAGTATCGGAATCTTGATTCTTGAGTGCTTCTGCCTGGATTGCTGTGTGGAATTGGTGCGATATTACGTCTTCAGTAGATACTTCCAATTTTTCTGTGAGGGAACTTCCAGAAGCAGCCATTATCACTCCATTTGTTGAGGCACTATACGAGTCGGCCATAGAAATATTTATAGCGGATGAGGCATCGGGGAATGACTGTGCTAACAGCTGCCTCAGCATCATGTGTTATGGAATCTGAATTTTAATATGACTTATTAGCTAGACTAGCTCGAAATCAAACTTATTAACCATGCATTTATATTATACTATAACTGTCACGAGGTATTCACTGCATATATGAAAAATAATATAAAAGGAGAAGGGTTTTTGGCATGTCAAGTGCTTCTGCCATCCCTTCTGCTGCATCAGAAAAACATGTAGCCTCTCCACAATAATGATAAAGCGGAGGTGACATAAATAAAAAAGTAGAAATTTCGTAAATGATAAAAAGGCTATTAAAATAGCATTCATAATCCCATATTAAGTTTTTTTAGCATATTTGTTTGATGAAATAAGGAAACAAAAGCGAGTGAGATGATAGCAGTGGTTAGAAATCGTGTTCATTGGCCGCGCACCTAAAGATATATCCGGCTGTGGCATCAAAGTAATTGGTGAAACAATATCTATGACCAATGTTTTTCGTAAATATTTATTAATAATGGACTCTGAAACTTGAACTTAGGCATATTATAGGCAGTGCCCTGCGGTGAGAATTTTTGACCCCCCGGTACTTTTCAAAAACAAAAGGGGGACCCTTTTGTTTTTTTGTGAACTTATTTTTGAGGCATTCTTAGGGGTGCTTGTTCCAAAAGCTGACCTCCCGGTAATTACCGGATTTACCTGTATGACCGCAGGGCCCTGATTATAGGTCTAGGGTTGAAGGAGACTGAGCTGAAAATATCTGCGACATGACAATTTTGAATGAACAGCTTGAACAGTCGGACTATCGTTTTTTAACATAAGTCGCAACCTATAAGCAAACAATAAAAATGAAACGTAATAGTATGTAATAAAAACTTCCACCAAAAAGTGACAATATAAACGTCAAATGTATAAATATAAATTATTACATCGTAAAATGGCAATATATTACATTTTGAATGACATATGTTGGCATTTCGATAAAATATAATAGAGAACAATTAGCTGACGATCTTGTAACAGAAGAATATCAGGATCAATAATTTAGGGCATTAAAAATATTCCTCGTCAAAATGTTTGTACAACTTAAAATATTTCATAATTTACAAGCAAGCTAATTTCTGACATTTCGCTCCAATTATCGCAGTGCTCCAAAAATAATCTCAAAAGGGATCTTTCCGGAGTTTCACACGTAGGAAAATAGGGCGAACGCAGACACTGATTCGCTTTAAAGCTATACAAGGGCTAAGGATAGCGAAAACAGTCAGAGAGAAATAAGCAAATATTTTAGAGAAAACAGAAGATTGATATTAGGTGGGATAAATCCGATGACATGTTGCATAAGGTGAACAAAATTAAGTGTGAGAGACGTCAATATTTAACCTGAAATCCTTCAAATTCTCATATCGATGCATTTTGAAGAAAGTTTGAAAGTTACTGTGTGAAAGAGAAGAAATTTGATTTTTCAATTTTTTATTTTAACATTTCAGATAAAATGACCCTATCAAGATTGTATTGTGGAAGAAATCATCCGTATGCATAGTCTTTTTCGAGAATTGAAATCTTGGCAAATTGGTTAAGCTTTTACTTTCGAGTTCTTGCGTAAGATTTTAGGTACCTTTCTTGAGAAAGTTCAAAAGTTTGAAATAATTTTGCTTATTAAAATATGTTTATATTAAAAGTTTAACCATTTAAGGCTTACGTAATAACTTTTTCTGCTTAGTGTACAACGCAATTTTTTCGCTACAATATTAAAGTATAAATGTTGACCAGCTCGAAAGCGTTTGTGATATTAGTAATAACGTATGACAGTAGTTGGGTTGGCGGTGACCTCGGGCGACCTAAATAACCCCGCGCATTGGTATTTCATGTCACCCTACCCCAAAATGGCAGACCAGCACGCACACTTGCATTGACAGAGCCCTTTCGCATGTGGGGCGACACTCAAAAGTGGGCCGTGCGCGCGAAGCAAAATCAAAGACAGGAATCTGGAGCATCATATCCAGCACACAATGCGACTCAGTCAGTCAGTCGGGGTTTTCATTGATTTTACGCGACAAAAGGGTTTGATTAGTCAGGCGTCTAGACATTAATAAATTCTTACAACAACCAGTAACGGTACGCTTCAAAAACGACATTACCTCGTTACGGCACAAAAAATACAGTTATAAAATATAGTCAACTCGGGTTAAAAACTACAATTCCAATAGTATTCCGATGGCTTGCCCGTTCTACCAAATACTTTACAAAATTACATAACTTCACTAATTCAAATGAGTATTATTGATTGTGAGTCTGCAAATTCAGCAATTAATTAATTATAAAGACTAAGCAAACAGATCACGGAACGAGCACGGGTTACCTAAATGGGGTGTAAGGGGAATAGACGTCCTTCACCATCTCAACATAAAGAATACATAGTGCGCACATATCCAGGCGAAATAAACCTGATTTTTGTTAAATATCAATGTCATTCATAAATGAATATGAGATAGTTTAAGCACTCATATGGTTTCAACATAAGATTTATAATAATGACACTACCTTATTACCTGTAATTAACCCTCAGGGGTTAATTTTTAAATTTCTCTCCATAGGTAGATTAATTTGAGAGGTTAATTTGGGCGCGAGGATAATTACAGATAATACGGTATATGATGTTCTACACTAAAGACCAAATTAAATAACCAGAGTATTATGACTAACTCTAAAATCAAAATTTAAAAAATCCTATACCCTAGTTACAGATGTAATAAGGATCTTGTGAGGGGTTGCTGTTTTAAGTTTGTCACAAATTGTTATATGTCTGTATTACTTCTCAGTATTGCTTATGTCTTTTTGTATAGAACATATTATTTATTTTCATCAGTGGACATACATGGGACGATGACCTTTTCCACGGAAACAAAAGCAGATATATATGTATCCGTTTACACATTAGAAAATCTAAACTCGAAAATACCGTATTCCCTGTAATTGCTACCCCCCCTGAAATTATTACCCCCCCTCTAATTATTACCCCCCTGGAGCTCGAACGATTTATTATTACCCCCCCTCTAATTATTACCCCCCCTGTAATTATTACCCCCCCCCCAAAATGTGCCAAAAATAAGCCAAATTTTCTATTTTTGTTGTGTTTTTAGCTATGATTTCGTATTTCAAACTTAAATAGACAAAATATAGACAGTTTAGTCTATTTTTTACTGCTTTTAGCTTAAATTTAGATTATTGCCATATTTTTTTGCAAAATTTTCCTAAATGTGGTCAAAAATTGGCCAAATTTTGAGAAAACAAGAGAATGACGATGGAAACCACCGTTATTTTTTTCTCGTTTTTATTATTTATTTAGACATTTCAGTACTGTTTTGTACTATTTTTGAGATAAATGTATATATATAAGTATACAACTTTTGCCACATTTTTTGCCAAATTGTGGTTAAAAGTTGCAGAATATTGCAAAAAAGTAGCAAAATTTTAGGAAGTTTTGCTTTTTAGTGTTAACTTCAACGAAAGGTAAAACTTTCGTGAAAATTCCTTTACAACATTTTTATGTAAAGGTTAATTTTAGGGATTTAAATCTGATATTATTATTCAAAATTTAACAAAATTTTGGCAAATTTAAGCAAAATATTTAAAAATCTCCTGAAAATTGCCAAAAATATAATAAAAATATAATTTTGTTTTTTAATAGTGTTTACTTAAAGTTTAAAATTTTAGAAGTTTTTTTTAAGTTCTAAAATTAGAAAAATTTAAATCTTGCCCAAATAATTTCGGCCGCGAATTCAAAATGGTTTAAATTTTGAAAATTATTCGAGAAACTTTGACAAAAATGCGAAAAAGTTTCAGAAATTTAGCTAAAAAGGTAAATTTTGACGATAAATTTTTGAAATATTCAACCCCAGAACACTGAAAATTTTTAGTTTTTCGTAAAAAATTCTCAAAATTTTCGTCGCGCCTCCGGCGCGGCGACATTGAAATATTATTACCCCTCCTGTAATTATTACCCCCCTCTAATTATTACCCCCCCTGGAGCTCGTTTGAAAAATTATTACCCCGGGGTAGTAATTACAGGGAATACGGTACCAATATTTTAACACAAGTAGCAAGAGCAACTGCGATGTGATATATTTAGGGTTTTGATTTTTACAAAGCACGTGAACAAAAATGGGCTTCACTACAATGTTAATTTACACTTGAAAATATATTGTCTGGAAAATAAGCTTAAAAAGTTTTAAGGGCAAACCGGATCATGGAGCTCACATTTCCTGGTCCACCCACCTAAAATGTTAGAAAAGGAAGTCGATGCATACGGTGGTCCTATGTTCACAAATTTGTTAGCAAGCCAGTTTTGGTGAGGTCGTTGCTTGAAAAATCCGGATTTTTAGTAAATGAATGCGATCACACAGCCTTCGTTCAAAAGTATAAAAAGTCCAGAGGAGGGACAAAGGGTGAAATAGTAGCTACAAGTAGACATAGTTCGCCTTTTTGATAATGTGAATAAGTTTGTTATTAACATAACATTTTGCACTTTACATTGTGGTTTTATTAGGATATCGGTTCGTTTTTAACAATCTATAGCTGAGGAAGGAAAGATAACTTAATTAACATTTCCAAAAATAAGTAAAATAACATTCAAAAAAGTTCAATAACAAAAATTACCTCAATAGCTCTTTTAAGCATTTTAACCATTGACTATAAGAAACCACTCATGACAATTGGGATAAAATAAATAATACTAAACAAGAAAATCAATGGAGAGAAACCAATTAGATCCAGGGAAAAATGGTATGAATGGGAAAAGGCATGAATTATGCTGATATCGTCAGAAAATAAGAAAAGATAAATAGTGATAATTGAAACATTCGGAATTTAAAAAGATCTAACCCGAAATCATGAACATAGCCACTAGAAAAGTGGGTCTGCATAGGTGCGCTGCAAAATCTACAAGATCAATCAATACCACCTCTCTTCTCCACCCACCCAACCCAACGGCCTTTGCACGCCCAAGAGCGCTCCAAAACGGACAGATGACTGTAATCGAGCCCCATACCTATGGTCTAGGAAAGGTGGACATAAAAACAGAAGCTCTGTGATGACCCCAACAAAAACAGAACTGACAATTTTTCGGTAAAAGATGTTCATTTATTTTTATTGTACAGTAGTTTAATTTATTTTCATTCACACGTATTCAACATGAGCTTATATGTAAATATTTGCGCGTGTTATCACATTATTACATACTAGGTAGAAGATTATAAATCATTACATTTTAATTTAAAAAATTTCACTATTTCTTTCATATTTTGACTATCAAAAACACAGCCAAAAATATTTGTACGTGTATGAAATTATGGCGGCAAGTTTATAAGTAAAGATTGGCCTCAAGTTTATACCCAGAATGTCTCTAAAATAAAATACTTGCAACATACACTAGCAAGCAGGCAAACTTCACCTTGACCTGTGCTCGATCTCCAGTTCCCACCCTACCCGCCCGATTAAAACAGCATTTGCCCGCCCACTATTTTCTGTTTCAGGCCAGCGCCCACCACTGTCTGTTCTGTGTTCACCCTGTGCAAAGTGTTCAAAGGCTACAGTTAGAGAATGTAACTTTTATGTATGGCTCATTTATGAACTGTGTTTCTGCTCTGCGTTGACGACACTGGTCAAGTCTTAGGGGAATCGATTGGGAACAAGAGATACAATCTTTTTTAGAACACTCTTTAAGTCGACATAGATTCTTTTGAATCAATAATCCACAATATTCGAATATTTCTATCTTTCGCAATAGATTTTAATAATTGCATTACACTAAAATGTTGGAACTAAATCCTCTCACAACATGTGATTACTTGCTGTGTTTTTATCAGAAGATGAAAATTATTTTATTGAAAGAAACATGCTTGAAAACCAATTTCGTTAATTCAAACATGAAAAGGAAATCATCATCATTTGTTCAGTCTCAGTAATCCGGAGACTGATTCCATTGCCGACCAGATAACTTTTCCAAAATTTCTGGCGGGATATCGAAGGCATCCGGTGACAAAGTTGAATAACGAGGAAAGTTTTTATCTTGTCTAGCTTTCGCAGGAGCACCCATAGAGTTCTTGCCATTTTCTCCAATCCAATCGCCAAGTTTTTTCAGATGATTCATAAGGCCTGCTTGGTTGATCAGCTGATTCTATAAAAGATAAATATGTTTAATTTTTATAAACGGGAACCTTGTTTACATACTCAATTTCAAATAACTTCTAGAATCGAGAATCATAAATAGTTCCCGATAGTTTTCGATGAATATATGCGATATTAATAGATTAGAGATGATTAAGCGTAAGATATTATTTTAAACTAACCGATCCGTTCGGCGACTGACTGCGGCAAAGCGCTGGCAAGACCTGAGTAATCACCTCATCCATGGATTTGACCACTTCTAAATTTCAAGTTGAACTTTTCTAGTTTTATCACGTAAAACAGACCAGGATTCGCTCCAAGATCGGTGGAAGAAATGCTTCGGAAGAAATCTTTCTGCAAAACAACAACAGTTGTGAAAATTTATTTAAATTGTTATTGAATTTGGTGGCAATTAGTTGAAGAGAACCGGTAAACCCCCGAGTAAAACCCCCGGAAGAAACCCTCCCCATCCCCGGGAAAACCCCCGCGGTAAAAACATATATTTTGACTCCCAAATAACCCCTAGGGGTATTTTTTGGCGGGAATTTCAAATTTCTGGTCATTTAAAAAGGGCGCTTTTGGTCAAAAGGGACTTTTTTGTAAGACGTCACCATTTCTCTTAAAAATGCACCTTCCTTATGTAAAAATTGCGCCAAATTCAAATTTTTGGTCCAAAATGAAATTTTACTATGATCAAAAATCCCACCTAAATCCTCACCCCAATCCCAGTAAAATGCCCGTCCTGAGGGCAAGGCAGGTTCGTTCCGCGGCAGCGGGACGCGACCCTCCGAGGCTGCGCGAAGCGCTACATATGCACCCTAACACTGATATAGCTTGACCGCGGGCGATAACCGAGAAAAATGGTAAAAATTTCAGAAAAAATCGTAATAACATTCTTTTTTTAAATAATTTTCTTATTTTCGTGGTAAGACCAAGCAAAAATTAAGGCCAGATTCAGATCCAGTGTGCCAGAAATCCCCTGAAAGCAAATTTTAATGTGATGTTTAAAAATATTGGTAAAAATAACTTATTAAAAACTTTAAAAATCCACTTCTTTGGCCAAAAAAGTGCGACTTAAAAATGGCCCAAAAATTTGAATTTTCCGCCAAAAATACCACTAACGGCTATTTTTGGCTAAAAACTCGCTTTAGAAAATTGGCTGGGGTTGCCGTTTTATGGGGGGAAAGGGTTTACCTAGACTCTTAGTTGAATTTAGCTAGCATATGAAAAGTAAGTGCAGAAAGAAAAGCAGTGACAGGTTTTGAGAAATAGCTGAAGCTGATAGCGTCAGCTGAAACAATAATGAGAAAGAACGATATTTGAAAATTCAAGTACTGTTTGGCCCAGATAAAAAGAACTTAATAATCCGAAAATTCGATTCTTCTGACGATTCTGGCCGGAAAAATGTATCTTGTTAATCCCAAAAGCCTTTTTCGTGTTAGTTGATAACTAACAATTTGGTACTTAAATTATTTTCGCCGGTCCGAATCGGTTCGGATTATAAAGATAAGACAGCATACACAAGACAGAATCAGCACATATTGCAGTCAATGCGAAACCTATAATGTCTGATTGTTAAGGATTAACAATTTTGGCTGAAACTCATTACCTGCAGCGCATACGAAAACTCGAGTCTTACAACCTCGAGAATGTAATATATTCTACTTAAAGGATATTTGTTCATGAGTAAACATAGCTAATACGAAGTAAAATGTTCGGCACTGAAGAGCTCTTTAAAACCTTATAAAAGATGTGGACACTTTAAATGAAGCGACAGAAGAAGAAAGAATACCTTAGCAAACATTAATTTGACCATAGGCCAAACGCTACTAGCGCCAACCTTCATTTCTTTGAGTTGCTGACAGTTGACAATAGCGGGAAATTGTTCTCGCAGCGTTCCCATAAACTCATTCAAGCCATTTGCTAGGTTTTCGTTGAGCACTGGATCTTGAGCCACTTGATCAAATATATCGGTCTGTAAAGGTACATTATTGGTTGCATAAATAGGTTTTCAGAGATATTGACATTACTGTCAACAAGTTGATTTAATTGGATGTATGCCAAGCATTTCTATAAAATGCGCTCTTATTTGGATAATCTATTTTTATTACCAGAATAGATATCCTGCAAAAATTACAATTTCATGCAAAAATTACAATTTTTCCAGAAATTTTTTCAAGGAAGGAAATAGCAGATATGAAAATTGTTTATTATCCACTTATCCGGAACTAACGTCCATACCAACGCTCCATCAAATTATTATATAAAAATGCGAAATTACCTTTTACAATCGTGAAAACTATTTGGGTTCATAATGTGTCATTAGTCCACATCGGCGCCCCCAAAGGCGTTTTTGTACAAAAAAGGTGACATCAAATTTTTTTACGAGATTTTGGGGTATATACCGTTTTCAGGGTCGGGGAATCCGAATTTGACCTCAGATTTCCCGCCAAATTTTGGCATTCATTGGCATTCTGCCCACAACCCCCATTTTGGACTAAAAATGGCCATTTTTGGGGAAAAAATGGCCATTTTTGAGGCGATATGAAAAAAATAATTGCAGATTCGGAATCAGCGTGTCGAATTACCCCTAAAAACACCTTTTGTAGAAAATTTCCAAATTTTCGATTTTTTGGCCGTTTTGGACCAAAGGGTCCCCCACATGGTTCTCGAAAAAATCATTTTTTTTGAAAATGTGGAAAAGTTTTCTGCAAAAGGTGTTTTTAGGGGTAATTCGACACGCTGATTCCAAATCTGCAATTATTTTTTTCATATCGCCTCAAAAATGGTCATTTTTGGACGATTATTTTTCCCTGGAAAAGCCATTTTTTGGCAAAAAAATGCCAATTCCTCAATTTTCGTGGCAGGACCACCTCCGGTTTAAGGCCGGATTTGGATTTCTCGACCCCGAAAACGGGTTAATACCAAATAATTTCGGCATTATGTCATCAATATATGTTCCAAATTTCTGAAAAATTCAAAAATTTCCGTTTTTCGAAAATCAAAATTCTTAAAAATTAAAAATTTCAAAATTCCTCTGCGAGTTTTCTGCAAATTTTTGACAGGTAAAATTTCAGGACCTGCTCTAACATCTGTGATAGGTGGCATATTCAAAAGTCTAAAATTTTGCGATTTTTGGGGGGTCAAATTTGACATATTTTCCCTTGAAAAGTGCAAAGTATGTCAGCTTTGACCCCCAAAAATCGCAAAATTTTAGACTTACGAATTTTTGGAGACCAGATTCTGACGCAGCATCACCGAAATATGTATTTTGTGTAAAAACATCAAACATATCGCAGAGAAAATTTTTCCCGTGTATTTTGCCTGTCACATATTTTGTCCACTGAGGCGCCGATGTGAGTCGTGGGATAAAATTTAAAAATAGGATGCACTTTATGAAATATGCTAATTGTCCAACAAACAGTTGAAAGTTTTAGGTTTTCAACTTGAAGGCAGGAATTTAGCGATTATTTTCACAGAGAATTTTACCCAACAATATTTTAAGATAGCTGTTAAATTGTTCTTACCAGTCTGCTATTCAACAAGGGCACATCCGCTCTAGACACGCTTCCATGATGTGATTGTACGCGGCCTACGCTTTTCGGGCTAGAAACAGCTCGGCCTTCCACTTTTTGTAACACATTCAGAGCAAAATTAGCAAAAGTACAGAAAAGTATGAAACTAATCGAACGCTTCATCTCTTAGAATTCAGGTAATATTTGGCAAATTAAAAATAATAGGACTTTAATTAAAGAAATCAAAGTCTTTCAATTGTGATTTAATAATAAAGAAAATTGCGAGACCGTTGTTTAGTCATATTCTGTCATTCAATTCTCTGTTTCTGCGTGTATGAGTCAATCAAATTGTGTAGCAATCCATAATTTTATGTTTCCATATGTAATGTGTGAAATTTGATCGCCTAAAAAACGTTTAATCCTTACAAGGCTAACGTTAGACGTTAACTTCAAACTAGGGTTGTCTTGAAGCGAGCGTCTTTAAGCAAATATTTCATTTTTTTCTTACGAGGTGATAAAATTATACATTCACACAGTTTAGCAAATGCCGAAGTTGTTCGCTTGAAAAGTTTCTTTCCAGAATGGACGTTTTAGACTAATTTAAGGTGAAAAATAAAGGAAACTGTTGCTGTATCATCACATCTAATGGGCACTGCCAAATTTATTTCGAATGACGCACAAATCCTTAGAATTAGTGATGGCATTTATTTTTTATTGTCACACTTTTCCTACCTCTCATCGGCAATGGAGTCGATCATAGAAAAATTTTTATTGTCAAACGGAAACCTGAAACGAGCTGTGAGCGTCAGACGTTGACGTAAAGAAAAACAAGCAAAACAATGGGTCTTTATCGCTAAATACCGGTTTCTGTACTTATACAATATGTGCAAGTTTTATAATACACCGAAAGAATTTATCATCTATCAGAATAATGAAAGTCAACTATTTTATTTCATGAGACAAATTAACCTCATCATCAATTCATAATGCATAAAAATTCATCTGCCAAAATTTAAATTACTTCCAGAGGATGCTGCGAGCTCGCGCTGTTGAAAAATTTCTTAGCCAAGTTGTTAATCCGCTCGACAGAGGAATAACAGGAGCAATGTTATTTAACAAAGATGGTAGAGGTTACGAAAGCATAGGAAATACTAATTTTGCGCTTTAGGTATGACGCTAGCGAAGGCAGGTAAACCCTTTGCAAATGGCAACATATATGCTGCGCTGCTCACAAATATATGGGAAACTTTTGAGCAGCAAGGTTTGCTTTTATAAATTTGTTTTTATAGGAAATCTCAAAGTCTTTCTTAATATATGCCTGCGAGGTTGTTTTAAGTGTTTTGTTATACGATATTAAGTCCTGGATAGCATTGTTTGCAAAGAATTTGATGATTTTATTTATTGTAAAATTATCATATAAAATGCTTAAATTAACAGATTTCTCTAAGCGAAAACCGTAACTTTCCATCAAAAGCTTTACAACTATTTTAAATTATGATTCCATTGCAAATAGAAGAGTTTGAAGACATATTTTAGAATAATAAAACTAAATTGCTTGTTCCCCATAGGTTTCATATAGGCAATGTTACATTTAATTTATTTAAATAAAAAGCGTAAAGAAAAGTATACTATCATTGCTAAAATAACTAGTAATTGTCACCAATCGTTACTACAAGCATTTTTCATTACTAACATCATATACAAGCCGTCGTTTTTGGTTAATATTTGACACATCAATTTTCATTCGTGAATGGTGTCTAATTTCTAAAACCGTAATATTCAGGTGTACGCGATGAGTTGTCCGAGATGGTGATTTCATGTGAATCAGGCGTAGTAATTGTCATGCGAGTAGCCGAAATGTTATTAGCCATTGTTTCTGACGGGACAGTGCCAACGGGTTTACTTAAACAAAAACTACGCGGTTTGTCGGAGCATTTAAAATTGCCGTTGGCTTCAATGGGCTAGCATCGGTGAAGAGCAAATGTTTATGTCAGTCTATAGTGTGATTTTATGTATATATTCCAATAAAATGTTAAATAATATTGTCACTTGTATTTCAAAGTTTAGACCGAAATCCTTATAATAAGTCAGTGACGTCCGTCCCTCCGTCCGTACGCCGCACGTTTTTGGGGTGCATTCTTAGGGGTGCTTATTCCATTTTTCAACGGTGCATTCTTAGGGGTGCTTATTTTTTAAATGTACCTATTCTAGGGTACTTTTTAGCGGGGGAATCCGAATTTGAGGTCAAAATTTAGCTAAATATAGACAAATTTAGACAAAATATAGCTAAAATGTACCTGAATTTTCGGTTTCCACTGCTTATTTTTCGTGTCTGTAACGGTTTCGCGAGGGAGTTCATTCTATCCACTGCTTATTTTTCGTGTCTGTAACGGTTTCGCGAGGGAGTTCATTCTATCCACTGCTTATTTTTCGTGTCTGTAACGGTTTCGCGAGGGAGTTCATTCTATCCGGTGCTTATTTTTCGTGTCTGTAACGGTTTCGCGAGGGAGTTCATTCTATCCACTGCTTATTTTTCGTGTCTGTAACGGTTTCGTGAGGGAGTTCATTCTATCCACTGCTTATTTTTCGTCTCTGTAGTCCTTATTTTTGGTGTAACGGTTTCATTTTCAAAGTGCATTCTATATAGTCCTTATTTTTGGTGTAACGGTTTCATTTTCAAGTTTAGTCAGAGACACAAGTCAGTCAGAGACACAAATTAGTCAGAGACACAAACCAGACAGAAGGAGCGGCCGAAGGCCGCGACTGTCGACTTCACCCTGACCATATCTTGCCCCATAAATATTGCGAGGCGCCGGAGGCGACGAGCCAGTCCTGTGGTCGGGCGCGGAGCGCCCGACCCTCCCCCTTGGAATGTGAGGGATCTTAGAACATATACTCACGAACAACCCTTACTCCCGAACAACAGCTACTTGAGGGCCGAAGGCCCGAAATAGTCTCATGCTGCTCTACTCCCGAACAACCCTTACTCCCGAACAACCCTTACTCCCGAACAACCCAACCCTGACCGCTGATGGCGGTGGGCATACTGATACAGACGAAGGCATACTGATGGCGGTGCGCGAAGCGATGACGAACCCAATCTCCCGCTGTGCACGCTAACCGCATCCTAGCGAAGTGAGGGCCGCGAAGCGGCCCCACTTCGCTAGTAAAAAATAAGTTTTTAACTTCATGTTAATTAGTCATAAAAAAGGTGTTATAGATACCATGACAATGCACTAACATTCTGGATACTAAGGCAGAAACAGTAACTATCCGCAAAGACGACTTCAGTTTTGCCGTAGAACATATTAGCGTGAACCTTTTCGATGTTACTGATCAGATTGTTACTGATTTGCCTTTCTTGGTACAGATTAGGTTTTTACCATTTTACGCATAATTTTATTTCCATTAGGATATCTCCCAGTTGGCGCTTTGCGCACCGCCATCGGCGGTCAGGATTAAGTTGTTCCTAAGTGGGGCCCCTAGTCGGATTTTGATCTGGCACTTCTCGGCGGCTGCGGAGTGGTGTGAGATCAAAATAAGGCGGAACAATTTTTGGTCAAATACGCATTAAAAAGGCCAACTAGGGCCAGGTCTGTCAAAAGTGATCCAAAAGATAAAAATGAATCAAAAAATTAAAAGTTCCCACCAAAAGATACCCTGGAAACGAAACAAAAAAATTGAATCCGTAACAATCAGATAAGTAACAACAAAAAGAAAATCAGTAACAAAAAATGTATCTTACCTAAACCGCAGTGTCTGCGTCACGTACCCCCTGTCTCCAAAAACCTAACTTTTTACGCTCCGCATCATATGCGGCGTGTGATACACCAAACGACAGCTCTCAATGTGCCAAGCAATATGCGCTATAAATCAGCCGCAACCTATCTCGAAATTTTCGAGTTTTCCAGGATCGGGAAATCCTGGATTTCGGTCAAAATGGAGGTTCTACATTGAAAACTTTTCACGCTCCGCACCATATACGGCGTGTGATACACCAAACGACAGCTCTCAATGTGCCAAACATTATGCGCTATAAATCAGCCGTAACCTATCTCGAAATCCGGGGTACCCGGAAATCTTTTTTGTTCTGATTTACGCTTAGGAACAACCCAACACTGACCGCTGATGGCGGTGCGCGAAGCGATGTAGAATCGGGGCCAACATTTAGTCAACACAGAAATTTATGAAAGACAAAATCAAGATGGAAAATATATTACCATTTTGTTTGCTCTAATTTTATCCCGATCATATGCAGATTATATAAAAGGTATCAAAATTTTTATTATTTTGTAAAAACCGTGCATAGTTCCAAAACTGAGTGAATTGCAATTTAATTTTAAACTTAAGTACTTTAATTTGGATAGACGTAATGCCAATTAATGATTTTTCTTTGTAGCGAGGATGTGGTAGCGAGAACCCAGTTAACGGTCTTTTATCCACATCGTTTCATATTTACAGACAGATTTAACTTACTGCATTTGTTCTACATTATGTTGCACATTACAACTATGCCATATCCCATTCAGCATTCATTAATATCAGTTACATATAGAGTAATTTTTCCAAAAGCAATAAGCTGAGCATGGACTGTATTGGATTCTACTGGTGATAAACTTAATGTAACTAATTCTTAATCATTTGCATAAATAAAATTTTTCAGGTATGCAAATCACCTCTTCTAAAAAGTGAACCAGGATTGTGTATGGTCAAACCTGTCTTAAGCACACAGCAGTTTTTGTGCAATGCGGACGATAGACAACCAGAAAGGAGGTAAAAATTTTGTAACAGGATTTCTTATTTCAATAAAAAATGGTAAATTTATAATTTCAATTTTTAAAGAACCTCGATTACTTAAAGTGCAACATCATTTTAAACCATGTATAAAATTAAACATAAATTCCGTTGTCTCGCACATATAATATTTTGCGTTATCTGACAACATTCTTTGAGCTCTATCCACTTTCTGTCCATCTGATGCCAAAATCAGTTCTTCTTGCTTTAATTTTTAATTGTTGTCAAATTATTATCAAATCAAGTCAGTTAAAAATGAAAGTAATAGTGCTCGATTCGATCAACAATATTGCTGTCGTCTCTTTGCAAGTTCTCATAAAAATACGCAAATTTTGCGCTGAGAAAGTGTAGTTTGATTAGTGTAATAACACCTGTAATAAATTGGAACTTTAGGTTCACCACTTGTCTGCAAGAGAACGCATGAAAGTATTCGAGATGCTAATTAACATTCTATAAAGTTCTCTTTTAATTATTAATTTATGATATATGTTTTCAGTTTAAAATAAAGTATACCAATTTTCTTTTGTGACATATTTCTGATGTATTTGAATTGCGAAATACCTATATAAGGATATGCAGTTAATAAACTACTACAATGGACATAGACTTCGTTTCATTGTTCGTATCTCAATATGGATGAGGTTTACGACGCCATTGTACTCGGAACTGGCTTAAAGGTAAATATCATTTTCTTCTACAAAAACTTTAAAATGCGCTTAATTAAAAGCGTTAAATATTTATTTTTGTTAATTAAGTTTACCTTATGAATTTATATTTCTCTGCACTATTTATATGGTAACTATTTGTATGAATAGAATTTTCTGAAAACTGCATCAAATCTTTTGAAAAACATTGCTGACCTTTCAATACTTTTTCTAAGAAGGGGATACATTTTTATATAGCCAATGTTAATCAAAACTAATATTTGTATTAAAAATTGTTGTCAGTTTCTCTTCTGAAGATATCGAGATGAAAGTTTATCAAAATAAATATGTTGTTGTAAGTAAGTTATTACTTTTTGTATTATTTTTAGAATTTGAAAAGTAGAAAAATTATGTTGTGAAATCGGTTTTATATTAAAAATTTTACATCTTTTATTTGCAAAGTAAGTTTTAGGAATGCATCCTATCTGGTATGCTATCTGTTTCTGGAAAGAAGGTGCTTCATATCGACCGCAACAACTACTATGGCGGAGAATCAGCATCATTGACACCATTGGATCAACTTTACGAAAAATTTAATGGCATGACTCATTTTAATAAAACAGCTGTGTAAATTATAACTTTATATAGGACCGAACGCAAAGTCTTCTGAGGAAATGGGCCGAGGTCGAGACTGGAATGTCGATCTCATTCCAAAGTTTCTCATGGCCAACGGACAATTGGTTTACCACACTTTTGTTAAACTTTCTTAGAAGTCTTAAATACCATTTTAGGTGAAATTACTGATTCACACCGGAGTGACGCGTTATTTGGAATTCAAATCGGTTGAGGGCTCTTTTGTGTACAAAGAAGGAAAAATTTACAAAGTTCCGGCTGATGAGATGGAAGCGCTGCAAACTAGTAAGTGTATAGTACAGGGTGACCATTTTATTTTGCCGGATTTCATTTGAAAATTTAAATTTCAAATTCGCGCCAAATATATATGAGTAATAGCTCAAATTGAAGCTAAGTCTTTGCCATTTATTATTTAAAAAAAGAAAAATTCTAAACAATATGGCGAAAAATCGAGGTCATTTGACCAGTTTTTCTGAATTTCATAGCCATTCGGAGCCGAATTTTGATAAATTTTCACCAAAATCGGCAAATTTTCCGCTCCGGATGGCTATGAAATTCAGAAAAACTGGCCAAATGACCTCGATTTTTCGCCATAATGTTTAAAATTTTTCTTTTTTTAAATAATAAATGGCAAAGTCTTAGCTTCAATTTGAGCTATTACTCATATATATTTCGCGTGAATTTGAAATTCAAATTTTCAAAAGAAATCCGGCAAAATAAAATGGTCACCCTGTATATTTACAATGATCTTCTATAAATATAATTAAATGTATGTGTTAAACAACAGCTATATATTAATTTATGGAAATTTTATGCACATTCGTTTTAATTTCAGGTCTGATGGGAATGTTCGAAAAACGCCGCTTCAAAAAATTTTTGGTTTGGGTCCAGTCTTTTGACATTAAGAACCAAGAGACATGGGATGGAATTGATCCTGAAACGATAACGATGCAGCAGGTGTGCAACTTTAATAATAATAATAATAAATGTTAAAATTATTTATCTCTATGTTAAGTGAAATGTATTTCTGAAATTATTTACCTTTTTCTTTATAGAAATCCAGCAAATTCACACTAGCACATTTGTTTGCAATAAAATATAAATTTAGGTCTATGAAAAATTTGGTTTGGACGAGAACACGGCTGACTTTACAGGACATGCTCTTGCTCTTTATCGTGATGACAAATACAAAGAGCTTCCATACAAGGAAACCATCGACCGCATTCGTCTATATAGCGATTCTTTGGCACGCTATGGCAAATCTCCATATTTGTATCCACTTTATGGCCTTGGCGAGTTGCCTCAAGGTTTTGCTCGACTAAGGTCGCTTTAATGCTCTTTGATTTATATACAGAAATCCATTGTCGTTATTTAGTGCTATTTATGGAGGCACGTATATGTTGAACAAGTAATTTTTTATAAATAGTAATTATTTATCCATAACCTTGAGTTTTTAGACCTGTTGATGAAATTGTGTATGAAAACGGAAAAGTTATCGGCGTGAAGAGCGGCGGCGAGGTTGCTCATTGTAAACAGGTGAAATTGTTGAGTAGATTTGGTGACTAAATATCTTTGCGCAGCATACGTTCCTGTAATATTTGATTTTGGAACAATTCTTCGTGATGTGGAAAATTGGGATTGATACATTTTTATATACTTTTTATTTTTCCACTTTACATAAGGGCTAAATTTTATCACAAAGGACATTAATTTTATAAAACAAATTTACTACTGTAAATTGAAATAGGGCGCACATATAAATGTTTTCTATTTTCATTGTGCTAGATTAGTATTTTAAAATATTAATAAACTGTGAAATACATTCCAACGCTAAAGCATAAAGACCTAGTGATATTAATTTAGCTTTATTGCGATCCTTCATACGTGGACAGTAGTCGTGTCAAAAAAATCGGACAAGTGATACGAGCAATTTGTTTGTTGAATCATCCCATTGCTGACACGAAGGACGCTGCTAGTTGCCAAATTATCATTCCCCAAAAACAAGTCGGACGTCACTATGGTAGGTGCTTGCAATCATGTTTATGTTTCGAATGAGTTTTTTAGATATTTATATTTCGTGTGTGTCAAATGCGAATCAAGTTGCAAGTAAAGGATGGTACATCGCAATGGTCTCCACCACCGTTGAGACGAACAATCCAGAAGAAGAGATAATTCCTGGACTTCACCTTCTTGGTCCCATTGCTGAGAAGTCAGTTCATTTCAATTAACTTTCTAATTTAAGGAAATCGTATTTTCTTTTTCGCAGATGTTAGCAAAAACATGACTTTTAAAGTTTCAAGATTTGTATAATTTGTTATTCCTATACCCTATAGTGCAGGATCTCCGTCTGTACGAATTTTTTTTCCCACTCACCACCAAAGTAACTTGGGGAAGTTGCTTATTAGGGTCGACTTATATGACGCAGAAAAAAAAGTATCTGAGTTAGGTCCCTTCTATTCAAAGTTACCGTTATCACCTGGGCGCAGCTGGGGGCAGACTGGGGCGCGAGTCGCGCACCCGAAAATGGGCGCAGGTGGGGCTGGCTGGGGGCGAATGGCGGGGAATGCGGGGGCGGGGAACATGTAAACATGTTTACATGTAAACATGTTTACGTAAACATGTTTACATGTAAACACCCCGTTGAAAGCTGGGGCCAGGGGCATACTGCATATGGGGTTTCTCGAGGCCGCGCCATGATGGCGCGGCCCGCTTCTTCTAGTTAAAAATACTTAAAGGACTATAACGGTTCTGATCTCTATTTATGTATATGTTGTAGTCCATCTTGAAAATCAGTCCATGTTGAAATGGACTAGTCCATCTTGAAAATGCAGCCCGGGCCCGATTTTTGAACCATTGGGCCATGTGCAAAAAACCCTTGGTCCCGACACGAAAAGCTGTGGGGTACTGTAAGACCCGGGCCAGGGTTGAATTTACCGGGCTGGGCCCGGTCCGGCCCGAGTTCCCTGGCCCGTGGCGGACTCGGGCCGGAACGTGGTCCGGGCTGCATTTTCAAGATAGACTGATTTTCAAGATGGACTACAACATATACACATGTGCAATCGTTTAACCGTTAAAGTCTCAGAGCATAAGTTCCTATTAGAAATAAATCCTAAAATTGTAATTTATAGTAAGAATAAGTTGATGATTCAGATTTATTCAAGTCTCCGATATCTATGAGCCTACTGATTTGGGATATGATTCGCAAGTGTTCATTTCTCGATCGTATGATGCTACCACTCATTTTGAGACCACTTGCAAAGACGTTTTGGATATTTTCAATAGAGGAACGACCGAGGAATTCGACTTTTCCAAGATAACCCACCTAAGTTTGGAAGACAACGAATAAAAAGTAAGGCTCAAGTAGCCAAAGCGAAGTTTGACGACGGTATCTTTCCATTTACTATCGCTCCTTATTTATTTTTATTTATGTTCCATTTTAAGCAGAAATGTGTGAATTTTTTAAAAGTATTTGTGAATGCCAAAGGCTTTATTTAAACAAAAATTTTGGGAATTACGGTTTGCAATTGTTATGTTACATGCACAGCTTTGTTTTTTTTTGTTAAGTTTCTCTTATTATGTTTGGTTGTGACTGAGAAATGGTGATGGAATTATTGTAAGAGCTTTCTATCGCTTGTATTTATTACTTCCATGATTCGCAATATCTCAGATATTCCGCCGGTTATCATTTTCAATGAATACTTTCATTATCACAAAAATGAGCTGTACTATTGAGTATTTGTGTAAATTTTTCATGAATGTCCGACAACATAAAGTAATCGGTGCCAATGTCTGAGATAATGTTGTCTGTTTTTGATCCGCTCTCGATTCCTATTTATTACTGGCATCAATATTTCATAATTATGCATATGTATCTCGCTTTTCTGCTTCGAATTTAACGGCAAAATAAAGATTTTGCACAGTCATTTAAAAACACAGCGTATTATATAGCATCACATTCTCAATACAAAAGAAACATTTCGATATGACATGGTGCAAAGAACTGAAAATTTAAATCATGTAAATCTCCTCTCATGGACACACGCCATATGCTTGAAAAGTTTTGAGCTACCGCCATGCTTAAAAGAAGCAGGACAAGGGAAATATTTCAAATTCCCGCCAAAATTTTATTGAGTGCCAAAGCAGCGAAAAGGGGTCACTGTAATTTTTTAATGAGTAGGGATGTGTAATGTGAACCTTGTGAACCCTATGTGAACTTGGTTTTTTTTATTTTTAATGAAGGGGATTACTCTCCAAGACATTCCTCTAAAGTTTGGTAAAAAAATTTTGAGTGGGGCCATATTAGAGTAAAAATTTTACATTTAACACTAACAGGTCTTTCAAAGCTAGGGAACAGCCTTGGCTGTGAAAGTGTTGACTGTGAAAATTTTACTCTAATAGGGCAGCACTCATAATTTTTTACCAATCCTTAGAGGAATCTCTTGGAGAGTAATTTCCTTCATTAAAAAATTTCCCTTGTACGGTTTCTTTTAAGCACGGCGGTATATCATACACGCCCGTAGTATTAGCAAACTTCCAAATTGAGCGCGTTATCGATAAATCGTTGTTATAGAAAGGCTGAAAGTATAAGAAATTGTAGAACGCAATGCATTTTTATAGATAATTCACTTTTGAACTTTACTGCTTTTACTTGTGCGCAAGTTGTTCTGCAACATATTTTTGCATCAATTATCTGCATATGAAACATTTTTCACATAAACTCCCCCATTTTATAGATTGGTTTAATGATTTCATTAGTCTGAGCCGCTCCTTGCAGACTGAGGGGTGCACTTCCTACTCGTGGCTCCACACTTTTATCTCCAATAAATAATCAAAGAATCTCTTCCTTTTGTTTTTAGGTCCTCAATAGAGGTCCTTTTTTCTCGAGCTTGGCCAACAATTGACGGCTGTTTGCGAAAATTAATTCGCTTTCAATGGACTTGTTAAAGGTACACTCGGATGGCGTGTAATCGTCCGAATGATTTTATTCGGCGACTTTTCAGGTGACATTTGAGGTGTTTCGAATTTTTCACATTCCCACTTGTCCCTGTGGCTAAACTCCGAACGTGAAGGCTAGAGTGAGAAATAAAATTATTATGAACATAATTTTTGACTTATAATATATTCTTCCTATAATATTCTTTTCGCACTAACTCTATCTCTTGCTGATGTGCACTTTGTGCAGGATACCCTCTTAAGTACAATGAAATCAAGAATTACTTTTGGATGATTTAAGCCCATTGCTCCTGGCAGCATTGGTTACACACCAAACTAGGAAATGGCTTAAAGGATTATTTCGAATGGCCCAGTGGACTCAATCTTTACTAAATCTCCTAAGTTAAAATTGTTGGGAAGAGCTGAATTATTCCTATAAATGTTCTGTTTTGTTTTCGGAGCAAAGAAAGATCTCATTAAATCTTTTTATGTGAACTTCGGATGTGGAATATATTCCACATATGAAAGCCTATATAAATTTTATGGATTATCGATTACTTCGGGATTTGAAGAGCATTTGGAAACATGCGTATTTTATAAAGATAGCTTGCAATTTAATTTAGTCTTGAATTGAATAACGTAATTGGCTGCACTTTTTAACATTGTGTGTTTTTTATTGCGGTCAACCGATATTGTGAATTTTTATAACGTTGACAATAGCTGAATTGCGTAATATATCTGATATCAATAACCATTACTGTAGACATAAACGGATCGGTAAAGCTCTCTAAACGATTTAAACTCTGATTAAAATGGGAATTCTAAAGTTATTTCATCCAACAAAGTGCAATTCTGGATTAGTATTTATTATGCGACAGTATTTATAAATGAGAAATGCCAGAATTTATCCGTATTCTTATGCTAATTATTTCGATTCAATTGAGGATTTTTTGAATATTTGAAAAATTAAATATCTAAAATTTCGACGCACCCGCATTTGTTTTCTCTATCAGCAATTTCTGAAAGCTATTCGTTGGAAAATCATCGTCTGGACCCCCTTATAGGGGGTAGATACATAATTATGGTTTGAATTTGGCGCGCATTGTTGCTAATATGTGACAAAAAATGTACCACTTCTGTGACATCGAAAACCCCCAGGTGTTTTAAAGGCCGAACACGTGTTAGCCAACGTTTTCCCGTTCAAATTTTTTTGAATATCTGAAAAATTAAATATCTGAAAATTCGACGCACCCGCATTTGTTTTCTCTATCAGCAATTTCTGAAAGCTATTCGTTGGAAAATTCTCGTCTGGACCCCCTTATAAGTATTAGCCAATATTTACCCCTTTTTTCAGAATCGGGGACAAAACCATTTTTGGGTTCGCATTTTTAAAGTTCGAAACGCTATGTAAGAAGTCTGCTCCTGACTTTTTATAAATTGAGTGTTGCCATAATTGACACAATGTCTTTCAGAGATGTGCCAATTTTTGCGGTTTTGAGCCAGTTTCACCCTCCTCCTCCGCGAAATTCAGAATGGGAAATTAGGACTCAACCAGTGTCATCGCTTTTCGGCTTTTGCTTCGGTTTACACTAAGGGGATTGAGTAATTTCGCCGCTTTTGTTGGTAGCGCGCTTTTGTTTCCTCTTTTCTTTGGAATGAAGTGAAGATAATAGGCCACCGAAAAAGTGTAGTGTTAAGGGGAAACGGCCGGAATCTAAGCGGAAGAAGACCCAAAATGGTGTTTTTCGCACTTTTCCCTCATTTTGACACGAGAAAGCAACGCTTTAGGCCCTAAAGAGTTCACACTATTTTGATTATTTTTAGACTCACAAGGAAAAATGCCACATGCTGCCCCATAATACCCCTCAAGAACTGAAGACGTCATCGCATGGTTAGTTTTGGGAGTTTTTGGCAACTGTTAGTTGCGAAGTTTGACAGTTTTGCACAATTGTTATGGCAGCTTCGCAACAAAATACTTTCCCAGGCTGCACCTAAAGTTTAAAAACCAGGCAGAACGTTGGTGCAAAGTGTTTAAAAATTTGCAAGAAACGTGCGTGTATATTTGCCCATTCTGATAATAAAACTCGAATTTTGCTCTCTTCGCAGGAGAGAAATCTCGAAAATTGAGCAACTTCAACCCGATAATAATTCAATTTCAGATCACTGACTTCGACGCTTATTATAAATATATAATTTTAGGTAAAAAGGGCTTTGGAAGCATGAATGATTATGCAGCATTCGGTTTAGACTCCTTATTTCAAATGAACCAAAAAGTCCTCAGATAATTTTCTAAACTAACTTCTAACTAAACTAAAAATGCCATTGAGAACTAGGTAAAAATCCCCCGGTAAAAATCCCCCCGGTAATAATCCCCCCCCCCATTTTCAAAAAATCATATAAAAAATGGCCAAAAAGCATGAAAATGCTCATTTTTTCGTTGAATTCATATTTGACATTCACAGCAGCCTAAGGGTGCACAGCAGCCTAAGCGTTAAGCCTAAGATTAAGTCCTTTAGGCCCCATACAGCGAAGCCCCAAGCCTAATGGCATGTTTGGCGCCTTTTAAGGCGTTGTTTTTGGGGTTGTTCAGCCAAAATACATAAAAATTGGGCAAGAAATAATGTGAAATACGAATTCAGCGAAAAAAATGAGCATTTTCATGCTTTTTGGCCATTTTTATATGATTTTTTTAAATGGGGGGGATTATTACCGGGGGATTTTTACCGGGGGGATTTCTTCCGGGGAAATTTTTACCGGTTCCCGCCATTGAGTGATTTGACTTTGAACCTAAATTGGATAACAAGTTTTATCAGAATAATTGTTTTTATTCAGGAATGTATTCTGAACAAATTCAAATAATGTATGCTGTTCCTTTTTTGTTTTGTTTGCAAAAGTTCTTCCATATTCAACATTGTGTAGTATATTTTTTCAACATTTTATTATTAAAATTGGTTTCCACCAAATTTCGCAAAAATTTGAGAAGTCATTATAATTGTATAGTCAACCGGTATAACGACACTATAAATCATAGCTCATGTCTAGGGCCGGCAAAGGCTTTCTTTTCCGTTGGGCATTCTAATTTTAACGTCTTGCTCGGTAGATTGAGCTCAATAATGCTTTATTATTTAAAGATGTATTGAAATAAGTATTGTTCATTTAATATTTCAGCAAATTTTGAAACTAGCAGAACAATAGAAATACCGTTGTGAATATTTAGTATTTATATAGATCACATTATTTTGATAACTTGTCAGAATAGTCGATTCGTTTCTTGAAGGGCTTTTTCGAGTTTATTAAAATATATTGATTTTCATTATTCATACTGAATGGAAAATAGCTTGGTTGAATCGAAAATTTACAGTTACTATTTACTACTGAAAAAATAGACACATTTCTATTGATTTTGGCATAACCCAAAATAAAGATCTTGTTAACTTTAGGAAAACATTGATTACGTCGCTAATTCAAAATTATTTTTGTGTGATCACTTCTCAAATTTCAATGTAGTAAGAACGTACGCTTATTTAATTGCTTCATTATTGTACAGCTATTTCTCGGTTATCATATTTCAATGCATACAATCTCTGAAATCACAAAAGTCCAGGCTTTAAATTGGGCCCAAACTTTTCAACAATTGTTATGTATTGGCCTAGTAGGAATTCAAAGATTTGTTTTGTCATCACAAATTTATATAAATACCGAATTTATTTGGACCCAAATCACACTTTTTCCAATTTTTATGCGTGATATTTAACATATTTTCACCTTTTGCGTATAACTAATATTGTGCAAATTGTAAGCATAACTTTGTATTCTCAATGGCGCACATTTCTGAGTTATTACAAAACCATAATTTATACCAGCAATTATAGATGTGATCATGTGATACATTTCAGGTTATTGCTGTCTTTCCGTTCATGCGTATAGAGAGCTTAAGGCTCATACTTACTTCATTCGACTCTGCTAATATCCCTTAAATCATGAAAAGTCTGATGTACACACTTCGCGCACATATTTTTTTACCCTGTCGGATTTCGGTATTGATCGTAATTGAGACTACATGACAAATTTACAGGTGATTCGTGATATTGTTTCATTTATGGTGCTACCGCAAATATAATCTGCTCCTGAACATTTATTCGGCCGAAATTTTATATGTACTCTTTCTAAATATCAATTAACGAACTTGCGTACAAATATGAACAAGGTAAGCAAATATTTCACATAAGCATGTTTTATCAGAATTTAAACTCATGACTGTAAAAACACATATATAATTATGAATGCCAGGAAAGGAGAGATACTAAAGCCTCTTTTCAACGATGTACGGTGAACCCTTTAAATGTCCCACAACGCGATAATTTAGTATTACTAAAAATAGTCACAGTAAGTATGGTATAGTTCAACCCTTCTCAAATTAATTCACAAAAACTGAAGCGATAAACCAGTCTGATCACTTTTACTACTATTGAATAAATCAAATAAAAAATGCACCTAAGTTGGATCTAGCTTTTGGCAAAGTGAAAGAAAATGTAAAATTGATATATCTCAATTGAAATAACAGCATATTTATTTGTAAAGTTATTTCCCAGACAAATCAACACGTTTTATATTTAAGACACAAAAAATCTTACTAGCCCGGAAGTAACCTAGAACTTTGATGTCCTGAAACTTATGTGTCACTGCCAATTTGTCCCTTTCATTCATTGATTAGCAATATTTTAAACGTTTTCGCTTCTTGAGACAAAAAGATGAGCGTCCTATTTGAGTTACTTTTTTCGCATTATGTTAGAAATACCTTTCATATAAAATTTTCAAGACACTATTTTTATTTATTGTTAGCTGATGAAAATTAAACTATAAACCTATGACATTGGAAATAAGCTTTTCGAATTTCCAAGCATTGTCAACGACATACAGTCCTCCCTCTCTACTATAACCCTCTCTACTATAACCCTCTCTACTATGGCACCCTCCCTACTATGGCGCACTTTGGCCGAAACGGATTTTTTTGTATGGAAATTCCGTCTCTACTATGGCGCTCCCTCTCTACTATGGCGCATTTTTTGGGGTCAGGCCCGAAAAGTGACCCCCCTTTTGTTTTTCAAAAATTTTCTCCGGCCGCCGCCATTGGCGGCGGCCGGAGAAAATTTTTGAATTTCTTACCGAAAATTCAAATTTTCAAGTAAATTTTCAAGTAATGCTATTTCTCGACAAAAAATTTTGAAAATGCTATTTTTGGAAAATTTTTTAGTTAGATTAAAACCAGTTAGATCGACTATTTAAGTCGTAAATAAACGTTCTAAATAGATCCCATTTTAACTGAAAAAATTTTCCAAAAAAATGAAAAATTTGGTAACAAAAAATTGAAATTTTTAAAATTAAAATGGGACCCATGTAGAATGCAAACAATTGATCTAAACTGGTTTTATATTGTGTCAAAAAAGTTTGGAAAATATTGCACATTTTTCGTGCCACCCTCTCTACTATGGCGCTTTTTGGCCAAGATGGATTTTTTTGTATGGAAATTCCCTCTCTACTATGGCACCCTCTCTACTATGGCGGTTTGCGCCATACGGATCGCGCCATAGTAGAGAGGGAGGACTGTATCTATATCTTTCGACGTTTTTAGGTTCCCTACTCGTAAAGCGCTATTCTTATTTTCATGTTGATACCACGGATTGAGTTTTATGAAAAACGGCCACTTTTTGACTAAAAAACGTTTTTCGGAACAAGACGACTAAGGGGCTGATTATTTGCATATTAATTATAAATATTATAAATTGCATATTAAATACAAATTATTTTTTATAATTATATTGAAAGATTTCCGAGTTTTCATGGTAAAAATATGATATCGACCCTGCCTTAGTCTAATAGTTGACGATTTCAAATTCAGCATGTTTCAAGCTTGCTGAACAAACTATGTCCATATGTTGCGTCGCTCCATACTTCCTGAAAAAGATTCAAAGTTATAAATAACAAAAGCAATAAAAAGGTGGCTATTATTTACAATAATATCAAAAGGGACCATCTAACACCAAATCTGACACCCCCACATATTTCTCAGACATTTGTACCTTTCTTTACACCACCAAATATATTTTTGACCACTTCCCCGAAATAAGTCACTTTCTTACAATGAGTTTTCACTTGACCGCACTTTCAATGTCCGCTCTATGAGGCTTTTAAGTCGCATTTTTCACGATTCTCCTATGACTTAGCTTTTGATTGAGGCCCCTAAGATCCAAGACTTATTTTCTGGTGGAATGGTCTCTTTTTGTTTTCCAGGAGGTTTTTGACCGCATTTGAAGGAGGAATGTACAAATTAGTTGCTTACTATCTCGATTTATTGTTGGTTGCTTAGGCAATTTTTGATTTATCCGCATTTTTCATTCTTGACAAAATTTTAGAAAAATAATTTTATGCTAGGCATAGCGACACCATATACCGAAATCTAAATATAGGAGGTTACTTCTGTATGAATTAACAAAACTCGAAATAATGACTACAAAATTTTACGGAATTATCACACTAGATTCATATCCTTTCTAATTATAGTTTAAATTTGTTATTCTTTATAAAACCAAAAGTTCTATTTCTCAAACCAGCCAAACAAGGATTTGGTTTCTGGCCCGCAACTTTAGGAGAAGGGCACAAATTAGTTGTTTGTTAGTTTGTTGTCGTATTGGGTTTTCCTAGGGAATTTCGATTTTTTTGGTTTTCTAAATATGCTCTGCTTTATCTTCCATTTTCAGAAATACGATTTATGTGGCAAGACAAATCCTAAATTTTATAGTTCATCGCTTAGTTATTTCATGGATTCATTTGTAATTAACTTTTACATAGGCGAGGACTTTCTTTATTCACATTCCACAAATTGACAATAACGTGATCCTAACACAGTAATTAATATATGAAACGTACTAACCGAATAGTATCTATAGCTAGGAAATTTTTCTAAACCCGACTTTTAAAGAAATTACGGTTTTAAAATAAATTTTTGCTTCAACATTGACTTGAAATGCGTATTCCATATGTGTTGGCCAATAAATGCATTTCTACGATATTAGGGTGAAATCTAACCCCAACTACAGTTTTTCAACCATATTTAAACCATTTCCTTTTTGTTATGCAAAATAAGCATAGATAATACTTAGAATGCCTTGAACTTATTCTAAATTGGTGATTCACCTATTTAGAATATTTTGGGTTACTCGTGAATCACGAGTCGTGACCACTGACTAAAGATGGCTAAATTCCAGAATTTCTCTAGTATTTTGCATTATAAACCGTTTCCCGAAAACTCCACGATGTGCTATCGTGACTAGTTGTAATTTGGGCTCTGCTATCTAAGCAATGAGAAAATTATATAATGACCTCACCCCCGCAAAAGGACCATGCGGTTTCAGAAAGAGGTGGTATAATTTTCGATATGCAGTTTTACTACAGCAATAGCACTAGAACTGTTAATTCAAATTTCATTGTTTTCATATTTTAGGCAAACTACCACAATGCGGAGTACATTTTCACATTTGTGAGTGCAGCTTCAGTTCTGCCATCATCACGTGCCTGTAAATATGGATCAAATCGCTTCAATTCTCAACCTAAAAGGCTCTGCATGCCTATCATCTGCCTCTAAATATTCTCTTGCCAATAATATTATCTCAGTGATTTGCAGTTCACTTTTATTTCTTGCCTTTATACACTACGCTTCTGCTAGTACTAAAAATGCATTGTGGGACCATGCTGAAGGATACAACGTTGAGGCTTCACGCACCTTGTATTATAGGTTTGTACATGAATGAAATGTCCAGCACTACTGTCTTTTTTGGTTTTAGACTAAAACAAGCCGAAGAAGACGACGAAGAAATCCCTCTCGTCGATAGAGAATATACTGATCTACAGAATCAAGAAGGAAATTCAGCAGGTTCCAGCGTGATCCAACTCGTTGAACAGGTCAGCTAATAGTCTATGCTATACTAAAATATATATGTGCTTTAGGTACTGGCAGACATGATCTCAAAAAATTCCTCCAGTGCAGGTTAATATCTTATTTTATTACTATATGGTGCCAGTCTGGCTTTGCAAGATAATGTATTAACCTTGGTGGGTTGCTCGGGAGTAATGCAGCATGAGACTATTTCGGCCCTCATCCAGGACCTTTGACTCTCGAAAAGTGGTTTGATATTGAAAAAATTCTGAAAAAATTGGGGTCCCGGGGTACCGCTGGAATTTTTTGACCCCGGATTCGGATTCCAAACCCCCCGGGCATCATAAGCGGGTGAAAAGTGTAAGTTATCGATTAAGGTCCTTTTCATGCCCCTAGGAAACGTCGAGAGTCAATAACTTTCGCTACAAATTTTGGTATCAGGCTGAAAATAACAACGTCATCATCAGGATGATGAGGACTTTCAAAAGACACCGAAATCATCCAGAACTAACGACGACAAGGGGGTGAGCTCGTTTGTCTGTCGGAAACCATTGAAATACTAGTTAGGGTGATGTAGCGAAACTGTTTGTGATTATATTTCCGAATATTTGAACAAAACCATGATGCAAACATTTGGCCTGATTGTGTGCATTTAAGCTCATCCTATGATCAGTGCCGTTTTTACCACAACTTTTCTCTCAACTGACGATCTCCGAACGAGCACTATCTCGTCAACAAAATTAGCCTCTTTTACACGAAGCATTGCCTCTACAATGTTTCCACCAACAACTTCAGTTATTCCCAATGCATTCCTCGATGATGCCTTGCAAGATGGGTTGGACATAGATGCAGAACCCATGACCAGCACTGCCTACGGTGGTGTAATTCCTATAATTGTTGTGGGGCTTTTGTTCGCATTTGCGACGACAGCGGGAAATTTGCTTGTCATGGTAAGATTCAAATTTTTTCTTGAAAGTATGCTCTATTTTTAATATTCAAACTTGATTGTGGGGCTGGAAATTTTTGTTATTGACCTGATACTCTGTTTCGGCGATGGCGATTATGAAAATAGCACGTCGGCGCCATCTTTTTTGGGCGTAATTGTGCATCCGAGCATCTTGTTCAGATGGGTATCTCGCGCGGGAATCTCTAGAGCAAAGTTGCTTGGCTCGATATACTAATTGGGAGTGTACCATGAAGTTTACCTTTTATACATAACAAAATTTTTACTGCTAAAATCCAACTTTTAATCTAACTTTTTGTGTTCGCGCTAAAACATTATTTTAGATCTCGATTAGACTGGACAAACAACTGCAGACTATCAGCAATTACTTTCTCTTCAGTCTCGCTGTCGCTGACATCACGATAGGTGACCATTCTATGTCTTTTAAAACAAATAAATAACTTTCTCACTGGTTTCAGGAATTATTTCTATTCCGTTGATGACTTACTACACAGCTGGTAATTTTGTCATTGAACCATTATAAATGTTCAGCTGATAATTAATTGCAGTGCAATATTGGGGCATTGGCTATGCTGCCTGCCAATTTTGGCTGAGTGTGGATTATTTAATGAGCAACGCATCTGTACTTAACCTCCTACTGATTAGCTTTGATAGATATTTTTCCGTCACTCGACCACTCACATATCGCCCAAGGCATGTCCATTTTACCTAAAGAAAAGTTTTAGTCCAAACTGGCTGATGACGAAAATATTGCAAAAGAGGCGGTCGAATTCATTGTTTTTGAACAAGTATGGCAACAAGTATGTACACTTACACCTGTGCCTAGGTATTTTTGGCTAGAGTTGGATCTTTAGACCCGCCGAAATCGGCCCAACCGGTGTCAATCAACTTCCCTGGGCCTGAACAAACCAAAATAATGCTCCCCAGCGCTGAAATGATTCCACTCTAATAGTCCCCCTATTGGATTCCAATATTGTCGGCAGTTTTATAGGATCTGTATTTTTATTGGTTCCTAAGTATCTTTGACAACACATTTTTGTCTCTCACAAATAACACTCAAAGAATTTCACTTTAAATTATTGGATTCCAGTTTGATTACTATCGTTTCACAAGAAGAATATATCTCGAATTTAGAATTTAGGCTGGACTACTCTTATAAGGGCATAACGAATTAGATTTAGGCTAGCCGGGTCCTCTGAATAAAATGGTCCTCTGAAACTCACATTTTATTTTTTAGAGTCTGAATAACATAAAATGAACCTATGATAATAGGTTGAAAATACGTTAATTTTTGCTCCTTTAGGCGTACCACAAGAAAAGCTTTAATAATGATAGCAGGCACATACATACTCTCCGCTGTGTTATGGCCACCTTGGATCATTGGGTGGCCATATATCGAAGGTATGGTATATTTGGCAACAATTTGATTACAAATACGAATATTGTAAGCGATATCGAACAGAATGTTCGAATGTTTGCCGATATTAACGACGCATAAATTAACATTTACAATCCTTGTAAATTAAATATTATCACCTGGAAGATTTTATTGATAAATTTGAGTCGAATGATTTGGTAATAAGTAATTGAGAAAGGCTTTAGGTAAATTCACAGTCGAAGAGGGGGTTTGTGTTGTTCAATTTTTGGCCTTGTCCGGAAGGAATTGGGCAACTCAGCTAGCAACAGTTGGAACTGCAATTGCAGCATTTTACCTACCTGTGACTATCATGATTATTCTCTACTATCGGGTTTTCAGGTAAAATTAATTTAACATATTCTTTATATTCAAACTTGAATCGTTTCCGAAATAAAACGTTGACTGAGGGGATAGCAGAAATCTTTTTTATTTACCACAACACTTCAATGACAAAATAATTTACTGTTTATGATAGAGAATGGCATAAAAGTTGTTCCCCGTGTTTCTGTTTCTTCGTTCGACCTTCATTTTTAAACGAAGAAACATTTTTGTCTTTCAATTGAATTTTTTTAAATATTTACAGGTTGAGAGAATTTGTATTCTGATGTTATATTTCAATTATATTGCCAAGAACTTTTGATTTTCAGAGAAACGAAAAGAAGGCAAGAAGAGTTTCGACGCTTGCAAGCAGGACAGGTATACTCACAAAATAAATAGAAACCTTCCATATGCGATTGAAGTGTAAAAGTTAAGACCCAAATTGTTAACTAATATTAATTCCATTATTACTCAAGGAATCCATTCCTGTAAATAGGTTAAAATATCTTACCTAAAATAATTTCAGACCCATATGTAAACCAAAACTTGCACAATAACGTGACTAATTCCTATATCTAAAAGACAGTATTATTTTCGAGACGTTATCCTTACAAGTCAAAATAGTGACTCAGTGAACTACCCACAAAATAAAACTTCTTTCCAAAATACTAACCAATTCCGAATGTGTTCAGTTCTCTCCGATGCAATATGGCGCCAGTTCTGCCCTGCATTCGTTGATGTTGCCATTGGTCCGTAATGTTGCCCTTCCCATTGTTAGGTTTTGTCCTTTGTCAAGTGTGTCTGTTCGTTGCTTTCGATCTATATAACACTAATACGGCTCAAACAAACGCTATCATTTAAACTATTGAAAAGTAACTAAAAGTAAAAATGAAAAAACATTTATGTAATACCAGGTGGCGAACTAATTTCGCGGAATGATATTTGTGCGTTTAAATTCGCATCATTTCAGTTTTGCCCCTTTAGAAGGGGCCCTTCTCAAATCCGATATTGCTAACCCTATCTAAAATGGTATTCTGGAGGGGTTAACAATATCAGATTTTAGCTAGCCTCCTTCTAAATTGGCTAAATTGAAATGGCGGAATTTAAACGCACAAATATTAGTCGCGAAATTAGTTCGCCACCTGGTACGTATCCTTATACTTATTGTCGGAAACCGAAAAATATTAATATAGAAGAAGATTTTCTATGGCATAACTAATTTAATATATGTTTCGTTGAAACGTATGCAATAAAATAAGCGATATATATTTACCCAAATTTTTTCACAGTTAATTTCGAATATGCCTGAAGACCCGAGGGCAGGTATAATAATTAGGAAAATTTGGAAGGCGAGTGCATTTTGAGGGGCGTTTTGCCATTATAAATTTACCTTATAAAAATATACCTCAAACTCCCAGATACGGGCCTGCACGACTGACTCATGAAAATATTTCAACATTTATGACACAGTTTCGTTGATATGATCCCTAGTTTAAAGCCAAAGTTGGTATAATAATTTTGATATTTCAAAAATTTTTCCATTTTCCTTAACACAGAGCCGTATTAATGTTGCTTAATTATTAGTAATGCACTGCTTTCTGTCAGCTACTTAGAGTGATCAATTGACATTTCCATCATTTCCATAACACAGGCTTTTCCAAATAAATAACTCAAAGTTTAATCGTTTCAGATCAGAGGTATGGGAGCACGCGCGGCAGCTGGAGCCTATCCAGTGTCATCCTCGTTTGGAGGTGCAGCGAGCGTTACTTCGGAAAATGCTCCAGCGTCCCAGCCGGAAATTGCTACCTCAATTCTAAAACGCCAGCTTTTTCCATTTAGTGATGTGGACGCGAAACCCACAAAGTTGGTTTTAGTTAGTTTAGTTAGATTATATCGCGACAGTTTCGCAACCAAAAATATGGTAATATCCTCAAGGAATAGGCTGACCGAATTTTAAGGCTGACATTAAAACAAATTTAGGAAAGTTATTGTCCATGATTTCAGGTTGTTGCATAAAATATTGGTATCTGATAATTTTCAGACCCAAGGGAAGATTGTCATGGCTGAAATATTGTGTTGGTAGGACGCCCGAAATGCAATCGGAGGACAGTTCTGATGGCATAGCTCAAGCCATGGATGACACATCATGCACGTCGAGCATGTACGCTGCTGGTTCAATTAGGAAACCTAAACATACATCCGGCAATAATCTGGTAAATCTAGAAGTAAGTCAAAGATAAATCTTGCTAAATATACGTTTGAAATGCACTATTACATTTTAGTGAACTTTTTTACATTAATAATACTGTAGGCTAAATTTTTATTAGCGGGCTCCATTGAAATTAAATATTAATACAGCCGTTGATTCATCCTGACTGTAATGGTCTTTTGGAATACAAAAATCTGCATTGTATGTTCAACTTTTGGATGCCAAATATAGTTATTTACTCGAAAATATAACGCAAAAAGAATATTACAAATAATAACTTTTCGTCGTTTTCAGCCAGAGCAAGTCCACATAACAAAAGCCGATAGCACCCAAAGTCCTCTCTCGTCGCCCTTAACTGCTGGGAATCATCTCAATGGAAGCTGCGCGCGATTTCGAACTCGTGTTGGAGGAAGATTTACCAACAATATACCAGATCGGGGCCCTGAAAGTACAGAAACTAGTCCAGCATCAAATTCGCTTCTTAGAACCTACAAAGTGCTTATAGAATATGGCAGTGAAGGCAAGCGACCTTCTGTGCGTCTCTCTTCTTGTGATCAACAATCCGCTGCGTTGAATGGCCCAACCTCAAAAGATATCGTTGAAGAGCCTACTGATCAATGTGTACTACTTAAAAAGGTATGATATATTAATATTTTTCGACACATTAAATATATAAATAATGATGAAAGATTATATTTAGCTTCAACATAGTTTTCTAGAATAATCTATCACAATTTTCATTTCACCGACAATTTTAATTTATTTACTAAACACACTTTCTCTTTTCAGAAACGCCACAGCGCTGCAGATGTTACCACAATTGGCAATGGCCAAGTGTCAACTCCTATTATAACAAAATCAAACTCCGCCAATCTACGTGCTGAATCCGACATACTGGAAATTGGCTCCCGATCAAGTGCTAAAAGAGATTCCCAAAATAGCACTTCTAGTAATTTGCAATTTCAAAACAGACAAATGAACAGCAATGGAAGGTCGAATATGTGTGGAACCGCAGTAGGAACAGGAATCAAACATATGAGCGGTTCTGCTTCGCTACGGGAGGAACATGTAAGCCTGGGCCTATCTTACTAACATTAAAATTTGCAAATTTTCATGTTAGTAAGATAGGTCTGGAGTAGTAAAAACAATATCTGTTTTAGGGATTCACTTTTGTCGAAAATCCGTTTTTGAAATCTCTATGCTCCTTATTCCACTGATAACTCAGTTAATACAAAGTATTGTATGATTCTTGTAAAAAGCATATGGTTATTTTCAATTATTTATTGGAAAAAGTATTGATAAAAGAGCAGTCGGTAACAGGAAATTTTAAGATAATAAAGCCAAAACATAATAATACTGATTCGAAAGCCATATTGATGTTTTAGATACGCAAAAGTGAAAAAGAGCGCAGAAAGAATGAGCGAAAACAAGAAAGCAAAGCGGCTAAAACATTGTCGGCTATCCTCTTTGCTTTTATTGTCACTTGGACGCCTTATAATGGTTGGGATTGCTTTTAATTTATTAGAATATCAGGTTTTAGGATATTTCGAATGAGCGAATGTGTTAAAAAATGTTTAATGGTCAAATTTATTGTTTGTGGTAACGGATAAGCCTAATGAATAGCAACAAAAATACCACAACTTTTTCAATCGGCTTTATTTCTGCTCAAAAATATTCACGTAACTGTTGGCCCTCATGGCTCACTTGAGTAAATTGGAGTTTGCCAAATAAAAATGAGCTGCAATCATTAAAATGAACACCCAGGGAGTTCTATCGGAGCGGTATATATAATAATACTATTATTTCAGTAATTGTGTGCTGGGAGGCATTTTTTCCGAATTCCATTCCCGACGTGCTATTCACATTCAGCTACTGCCTTTGCTACGTCAATTCGACTATCAATCCGCTGTGTTACGCTCTGTGTAACGCACGATTTCGAATGACTTATATGAGAATATTGAGATGTAAAAATTGGAAGCCGGGACACAAGGCTTCACTCTATAGGCATGCCTACTTGAGGAGAGCATGAACATGGCTGACTTGATTGCGTAAAAGAAGCCTGTATGATATCTTAATGTGCTTGAAATTGCTGTTTGTTGAACTTCGCTGACGAATATATATCTATAATAATCTACGTAATTATATCTATAGATGCCAAAGCGTTCAATTCCAACGCCAGCATAACTCAAGAAATGATGGTTAAATTATAGGGACCACGGCAATCCCAAAGCCTAGATAATTGTAAAAGAACACACTAGAATAAAATTTTTATTCAATCAAAATGTTTTTGCAAAATAATAACAGATTTTCGTTTAAATTTGTTGTTTTATATCGTAAACAATAATTTTTAAGTGGATCTTTAAAATAATTATCATAAAGAATAATTTGTTTTGAGAGGTGCAAACCACTATGCCAAATGAAGCCGGTTGCAGTACCTTGTGTTTGTAATGTTTATTATTCGTAGAATTTCGTCGAATATTGTACAAAACATTGTTATGTTCTCTTGTAAAGTATGTAGTAATCTCAAAGACATTATAGAAAATTCCAAATCAGATGCAGGTAATAAATTTTAATTCAGATATGTGTCACAATGAAAAATGGAATGACTATCCAATATTGATCCTGGAATACGGTTCATGATTACGAACATAAATAGTTATTTAGACATCCCTTAAAATGTGCGAATTTCGTATGACGCATTTTATAACACTTTGGGTATTTCCTCACTTCGAGAGAACAATTAGCATTATGTTTCATTCAGCTGATTACTGGTCATGTTCTTCCGAGTGTCAATGGCGAAAAGTGTGAATTTTCTCTCCAAAGAGTGCCAGGATTGAGTCCTTTAATTAGGACAGACAAAAATGGGAAGTCTTGCAGGGCCGACATTCAACTACCGTTTTGTATGGGAATGTGTAAAACCCGCGAGGTGAGAAAAACTGAATACATAATTTTAGAAAATTTGAGAATTAGTGTTTTCCAAAATAATAAGTTTTCGAACAAAAACGTTAGGCCTGAATGGGGAATCAAAACACCCATTAAACCTGTTCTACCACTGAGCATTCCGAACATGCAAATTTTTGCTGCCAATCGCGGTTCTATAAATTAGTATTTTTTCCACTAATTAAAAATGTTATCGTTTAGGAAACGGACTTTTGGAAATACTAAAACTTACATTTTGAACAACGCATTTCTTCTAAACATCTTCTGCATATCTATGTTACGGCTAAAGCTGGAAATCGGCTAATGCTAGGATTAGCTAGTACACCCGGCTAATGTTAGGGAAATTGTATGTAACATAAAATTTATTGGCTTCTTCGACAAATTAACAATCATTCATGTTTATTATCACATGGCATTGAGCTATGGCACTTGCTATTGCACTTCAAGTTGGATTTGAAACATTTGCAGCGCGTCGTGTTGCATTTTTGCTTGCATCCGCACTTGAAAACTCCTTGTCCGGATCCCATCGCAGATGACATCCACTGACAGGAAAGCTTCGCGGCAGGGTGTAATGCAGTTGGCGGCGTACAAGTTGTTCAGAACTCCATGTTGTGTTCCAATTTTGTGCATTCCCTCACTTGTAACCTGGAATTACATCGGTTATTTATCGGCTCAGATTTTTTATTTATTATTGCCTTATTATCCAATATTATTCATTTTAGATTTTTTATTTTTGTACTACATTACCTCCATCACAATTCCTTTGACATTTGGAAATTCGGCTCGTCCTCGATCGACATCAGGTATCGGCACCATAACCGAACTGCCAACTTTCAATGGCGCGAGTAGGCGTGCTGAACGTTGTAGCATTCGATCGGCTTGTGCCATTTGGTTTTCCTTTGCCGCTTCTTGTTGCGAATTGGTTTCGACTTCTTTGGAGCAATGGTGACAAGTGACGGAAGCGCTGAAACCTTCCTCGGAATGTGGGGTCGAGCATGGTGCAATCGCGTGGCAGAATTTGTTGCATTTATGGCATTTGTGAGAACCGGAATATGGCTTGCCGCATGATACGCATTCTTTTTGAGCATTTTCAGTAGATGTGCTAGGCGATCCGACGCCTGTACCAATGCTTAAACTGTATGCCAAATCGGCCAAATCTAGTTCGGTATTGATTTTGTCGATGACCTCATCAGGCATATTTAGTCCCACTCTGAGACCCAATCGTGGTTCAGTTCCAAATGTGGCCTTGTAAGGAGAGCGGCCGATGCCTAAATAGTAAAAACTCCGTTTTAAAATTATTTTAACCTAAATTGAGATTTTCATTTCAAAATTATTTTACAAACTTTTTGCTATATTCTGCATCGATATAAAATAATGAAAATTTACCTGAATGGTGACGAGAATTCAACTGCCACTGCACAAATCGAAGTCCCTCGGACCATTTTGCAGTATTGTTGTCACTCTTCCAGCATGCCAACATGCTGAATGATCGCTCTCGATTTCGATTAGACGACGTAATTTGGCGTCATATTCTGCGCGGTCGATAACAAAAGAATTATAAGTACTATTCAGTGAAATTTGCTGCAAAAATTTGTCCTTGGACTGCATCTAAAATAACTTTAATATTGCAATAAAGCACATCGGGATACTTAAAATTCACCGATGTGCTAAAAAGTAATACATAAAAATCAATTCTAATGAAATGATAAATGCGGAATTAAGCAGATTAAATGGAACAAAACACATGTGAGCAAACTGTAAAAAAGCCTAGCGCCTCTATGAATCATATTTCTGCAATGAAAAGAGCGTCTTTTCTGTAATGAACATCCTGCCAGCATAATCATTTCTCCGAAATAAAAGAAAGAAAATCTGCCATATGTTCTGCAATAATTATATTTGATGGATTTCATTCCATATACCCTTTCATAAAAGGGCCATTCTCTGTCATCTGTTAGTGGAGAACGCTCAGATCTCGCGATCCAGACGATAGCCAGAGGCGAGTGATAGCTCAATCGATAGGTCTCGAAAAGTTACGATGGGGAACCGAAAAATTTTTGAAATTTGAAAATTTGAATTCCCGCCAAAACACAAAAACGTGTTTTTAAGGGTTTTGGCTATGGGAAGTGATGTTTTTTACGTTCCCAATCGATTTCTGAGGCGATTTTGGACAACTTTGCTTTTTACACTTTTTGATTTGGCGCATTTTTGAAAAAAAGCCACTTTTTGGCCCAAAAATGACATTTTTCGATGCAAGCTGTCTACGGGTCTGATTTTTGGCACCCGGGGGTTTTCGGATACGCTGATCACGAATCTGACGTCAGAATTGGAATTTGAAATTTGAATTCGCGCCAAAACGCAAAAACGCGTTTTTAAGGGTTTTGGCCATTGGCTCCAAACAACCCTTAATTTACCCGAACTTTCTCGGGATTGGGTTTCATCGATGAACTTTGTACGCGGCGCACCGCCAATAATTGTATCGAGGCCGCCGAAGGCGGCCGAGATCTTCACGAACCCAACCCAGTACTGATTATCACGTCTGGGTCGTAGCGAGCGAAGCGAGCGGAGACCCAGCATGACTCACGCTATGTAAAGGAGCGCTACGAATAAGTGTGGATTTGTGGGTCCTTTTGGGGTCCGAGCGGCGCGAAGCGCCGCGAGGACCCCAAAACGACCCACAAACCCACAAATCCACACTTATTCGTAGCGTTCCCACCAACAGTAAGTAGGTACAACACCCTGACCGCTGATGGCGGTGCGCGAAGCGATGAAGAACCCAATCTCCCGCTGTGCACACTCCCGCTTCCGAGTGACGGAGCGCGCCGAAGGCGCGGACCGTCACTCGTTTTAAACACAATTTCCCTAACATTAGCCGGGTGTACCAGCTAATCCTAGCATTAGCCGATTTCCAGCTTTAGCCGTAACATCTATATGCTTTACAATTGTCTCTCTTCAATGGACAGCACACAAAGGCACTCTCTTTTTAAATATTTTCGAGAACAAAAATATTTAAAAAGAGAGTGCCTTTGTGTGCTGTCCATTGAAGAGAGACAATTGTTAAGCATATAGATATGCAGAGAAACTTTAAAAAATATTTATCCGGTCTTTAACGATAAATCGCAGACTATCCTTTTTAGAGCGGTGTTCACACATTTCCTTATCGAGAGCAAGAAGGCTATGTCTGTGCAGTTGTCGGAGAACACTATGAAAATATTACATTGACTGATTGTGATGAAGGTGTTGATTCCGTACTTCGCTATCTAGTCATTGCAAAAGCTGACTCATGCGGATGTAAACGACTACCGGTTGATTAATGTGAAAATATCTTTTCTATCCATACATAGCAATTTATTATTTACGTTTGGAACAGTTATAAAAGAAGGAGAAAGCTATTTTGTATGTTGTCACCTATTAAAAATTTCCTTTACTACTTTCCATTTCAATGTTAATATGACACAATGGCAATTCGAATTAGTTTACTAGTATGAGATATATGTAAAATATTCACAATAAACACAGTTATTTGCTGTCATAAACAATATAAACGAGATCAAAGCTAGTTATAGTATTACAATGGAATTTGTTGAGCACAATAAATTATAGTAAAAATATATCATCAGATTGATATACTTTTAGGTGCACAAATTTGCACTTTTTGGTATTTGCACATAATATTCTTTGTTTCAAAGCGAATTTCACATAGCGCAGAGCTATAATATGAGACAAGAACGTATAATAAATGATAACTATGGTAGAAACTGCAAGTACTACGAATATATATGCAAGCAAAGCTACTAAACATATAGTCTTAAACATTATATCAACTGGAATGTCAAAAATGGTTGTAATTACTCCAAGGTAATTTTAATTTTAGTCTTCCAGAAATTTTCAAAGATTTTACAAGGTGAATTTTATGATTGAACAAACAGAAAGCACCGGAATACCCTCAAAATAGCAAAGAAAAACAACATTTGAGTATCCAATAATTAGATGACACTATTAAGAAATAATCCATAATCGTAAATTTCAACTAAGATTCTTTGTCATTCTGCCCTCGCTAGACATACCATTCTTTAAATTCTTTCTTTTTCACCCCTTCTTGCTGATCCGACCTTGCAGAACCCGCTTGCCCATTCACTAATGAAGTAGTCGTATGCCTTTGCACGCCTTCTGAAGCCGGACCACCGTTCATTAAGTTTCTTGGCAGAGTAGCACTACCATTAGCTACAGCGCCTACTCCGCCTGTCGGCAAAGGAAGGGTGCCACTTTTTAGAGACTGATATCCTCCATGCCCATTCCGCATCGAAGCTGGCAGTAGTGACGTCGTAGTTACGGCACCTGCATGGCCTGTGGTATTCACTTTTGTACCATAAGCGGCTCCTCCGTGGTCGAAAGACTGCATTTGATGATGTTGAGTGAACTGCGGTGATGCCTCGGTGGAGGACGCCGGTATTGCTGTATATCCGCCTGAAGTCACAGGTTTGCCTAAAATAATTGATATTACACACTCTAACGGACAAACAAATCTATACGGGCGTTTGAATTCGCGCAATTATTATTATTGTCTACCCTTTGTAAAAATGAATAATGCGCTAGATATTTGGCCGCGAATTCAAACGATATAATTAACTAAGATACTCAAATTTAATTAAGAAAGAAGATTATATGTATAACTGAAGTTTTGTTAACGGATAGTTGCCTCCAAAAAATTTCAAACATCGAAGTATTTACATATAAAATGTGTCATAAAGTTTTGTCTTCTTGAATACTTATAAATAAACCAACCATTTCCAGCGCACACCATCGGATAGTAAGTGTTATCGCCTTTCGAACTTGATCTTTTTAGGAACACAAGGATCAAAATTACTGCTACCATGAACACTACGCCTAAAGAAGCTACACCGACCAAAGCGGTCCGCGGAATTGGCGCTGAAACCTCCACTGTCTGAAAATATTCAGTATGGGTAGTGGTATAGGTATCGTTAGCATGAGATACAGTAAAGTTATAGTAAATTGAACAATTGTTTTTTTGAACAATTCGTAATTTTAGAGAGTATTGATAGCAGGGGCGATTTATCAACTTTCTGTGCATGCACAGACGTACTTTTTTATTGCTACCTATGAACGAGAAATGGTTTTTCTTGCATGGATACCTGATGTCGGTCTGTGCATGCACAGAACGTTAATAGAAATCGCCCCCAGGTGAGAGCTCATAAATATCGAAGTTAATAAATTTCCTACTATCATGGCATCTACAAGCTTTAGCATGGCTGCTTTCAGCCGATAAGAGGCGTTGCTATGGAACAGATACTTGGGATAATTTTTTGGGGAGATTTTCTTTAATAATCCTATGCTACAAATTCTCTCGCTAGAGGGCCATAGTGTTAATCGAGAAAAACGCCAGAGATAGGGATAAAATTAAACTAGTCCCAGAATATATGTTAAAGGGCGGTTACAATAGCGAAATATTTGATGAAACAAGGTGATAAAATGGCCTTTTTTAGGGCACTTTTCACTAAGTTGGCCATAAATCTGTTGTTACTGCCTCTATATAAACTTTTTCTCTAGTTTCGAATACTCTTTTCCAAGTTTTTCAAATATGCGATTTTTTAATCAAAAAATACCAATTTTATCGGATTTTCATCTAAATTTGATGAAAATCTGATGACATCGGGATAAAACGAGCACTTTTTGCGCGAATTCGAAATTTTGAAAAGAGCGTTGGAAATTAGAGACAAAGTTGACATAGAGACAGAATCATCAGATTTATGTCCAAAGTTATTTGTTACAGGATACAATAAGAGGTTTCGTTTTGTTGGTTCGTACGCAAGTTTATCACTTAAATCTGTACCTTTGGGGTTGTAAACATAACTTCATTCATAGGTGTAGTTGGCCGTACAGCATACAATGTCGAATCGTGGACCGGCTGAGTTCTTTGACGTTGTCTAATAGTAGTGACTGTAGTTGCTACCTGAGGTTGTGTTGCTGAGCTGGCTAAAATAAAATCATTGAGCGTGTTGGTCATTCTTCGTGTGGGTCAGTAATATGATACTTATAACACTTAAAATTTTACATCTAGTTTGGCTTTCCTTATCACAGAAAAGTAAAATATGGATATTTAGAGAATATTAGTGACAAAAGAGTAAATGAAAAGCTCATGAGAATTATTATAAATAAAAATATGGTACAATATATTGACCTGAAACACTAAAAGAATTTCAAAGAAAATAAAATGTGATATATGTTTGTTAGTTTGTTGACAGGAACAATAAAAACTTACTGAAACGAGTTAATGGCTCAAGGAAGAAATTTCTACATAAAAATAAACTTTCAACAAAATGATTAATATTTGGGCTAGACTACAAATCACTTGCTATAAATAAAACATTTCTCTATTAATATAATCTTCAAAAATGTATTTCCAAGATCTGCTTTAAATCTTAATAATAGGCAGCCAGAGTAATGATTAATCCCGAAAAAAGTATATTTTAATTTGGCACGTCCACAGTTTAGTCCACACCACTTCAAAATCATGGTCAGCATAACACGATTGACTACATTTTTACATGTGGAATAATCTTTTGGTTGAGTATTTTTAGAAATTTATAAAAGAGGCAGTCAGTTATGATACTCTATCCATTGTTCTATAGAAGCGTGGACTAAACGACAGAAGTGGCTTTAACTGAGAGGAATAAATTAATTAATTTTGATAAATTCGTGAGCCTTAAATGCCTTTATATATAAGATTTTGTTAGTTTTTAATAATTTTCGGTGTTTTTACCGTTCTTCACTAGGATCATTATTGGAGAATTATTCTGAGAAGATTATGTAAAGACAAAAATTATACGTAATTGAATATTTAAAATAAATGTGAAATAATAACGACAACAATTTTGGTTATATACGAAATAAAATGTTTCTAAGGATTTCTATTTGCTAATTTCCATCTTTCGCATTTTGGAGCAGGACAGGTTCAGGTGCACATGTGTAAGGACGCATAATTTTGGCACACTTCATAAAGAACTTTTCAGTTAACTCAATTAGTGAAAGTTCTGTTGAAGAGAAAACGTGTTATTATTGAGTGCGATTTTTAGTCAGTCTTCTAAGGTGCGAAAATTAACTGTTTAACCAGATTTAATTTTGGATGCCCAAATTAAAGTTACTGAAAATTTCCGTGGTAACTAAATCTGAGATATTCTATAGCATATATAGTATATGTACCAAAGAAGTAGTGTTTGAAGCAGTTTTGATTGCTTTCGTCTTTTGAAATTGGTAAACCGTAAAATGTACGACATAAATCTATGAACATTCCGAATTGTGTTACAAACTTTATTTAATACTACATTTTTGATATATATACTGCTGCAGACGTTGCAGTTAGCAACGTCTTTAAATAGCAATTGAAAATGGGGAACTTTCTAGCAATTAAAATAAATTTGTATAGTAGCAAGTACCGAAATGTAAGGTTTTAATAACTATATTGTGATTTAATATTCTTTAATTAATTGCCTATAATCAATTTTGTAGATTGACAACTAGTTCCATCTGACATCTTTTTGTAAAAAATCAGCCATTTTTTCAAAAATTAATTTCTCAGTTTTCAGAAAACAGTTTTCAGCTAAAGTGCTATCTGTCCGGTAAGCGTTTGCTTAGCTGTATACCGCTCATAACAGACAAGTCTAGTCTTTGTTGCACACTCACACGCACGGCAAACTGTAAGAAAAACTGTGTTTGTGCATTTCCTCATAGAAGGCTTTGAAGCTAAGTCAAATAGAAAGATAGAGAGAATAGATGTAGGAAAAGCACAAAAATTAGATAAAACGGAGAGCACAGAATATTTGGTTAATCAGAATTCACAGAAAATGTGTATATTGTCAGTGAGTATATGGGCATACATTTTGAATTTTAAAGTAAACTGTGTTTTAAAAACTAATAGCAATTAAAATAATGTTCAAGTTCCTAATATTTGCTGTTCGAGATCAATTTTTTATTTGATAAAATAAAAAATTTTATCACGAAATATTACACATTATTACAGTCAAGTCTCTTTATAACGCGATTTATTTTTCGTCTTATGCTTAAACACAACGACTCCTTTATTTGCACAATATTTCCATTGTTAGAGAAAGTGTCTTTTCAGAGTCATTGGAGCCTCTTTATAACAGCAATTTCACAAAAAACATTGTATGTGTATTTTTATTCTTTGTGAAATCGGCGTTATAAAGAGGCTCCATTGATAAAACGTCAGAAAAGCCACTTTCCCTTACAAAGGAAATATAGTACAAACAAAGGAGACACTGTGTTTAAGCATAAAGACGAAAAAGAAATCGCCGTTATCTAGAGACTCGACTGTAGCGGAATTCATAAATCTGAAACGTCTTTTTGAGCTTCACCAACAGTATTTCACACACCTATATTGAATTAGTAGAAAGATAGAGTGCAAGGAAAATGGTTGACACAAGGAGAAAGGAAGGTGTGAAAGGAAAGCCAACACATTTTTCGCCTACGATTTTACGACTGTATTGGGACCATTTTAGTTTTAGGTATTTTTTAGCGCTACTGACCAACGAAAGTGAAATGCACGACAGATTCCGCAGTCAGAGGCGCAGTCATTGGCCTTTCCCACTGTTTCCTTGTAGGCCAAGTCCTTTGTGTTGGTTCTGTTACCGCTTCAGACCTCGCTGTCGGCACAGGCGTGTACACAAATCTGTGTGTAACCATTTCTTTTCTACTGTTTTGAGGTATCCACACATTTGATGGTGAATGATCTTTAGACCGTTCTAGAACATTCTCGCGAGATGTGGACGAGCTTGTGGTCGTGCCGAATCTTTTAATGGTTGTCGTAGGACTTGTGTTGGTCGGTCGCAACATTTTGCTTGTAGCGTGAGTTATAGTGGGGACCTTTGGCGCTGTTTTAGTAGTTAGTACGACTTTTTGAGCTATCTTAGGGCTCAATGTTGTAGTCAAACTCGTCAGAGACAGAACTTTTTGTGTTGTTCTCTGCCATGGCTTTCTCTCAATAGCCCTTTCCAGATCTTTCCATAAAACCTTCACTTTATTTCCATTTTCTGGTTTCAATTCTTCCCCAAATTGGTTGAAATATTTAGTTCCGTCATCTTCATAATTCTCTTCTCTTTCCTCATTTTCATCAGCTTCTTCATTTTCTTCAGCACCATCATCGTCGTCGTTTTCATCGCCCTCTTCATCTTCGTCTTGGCTTTCATTTTTTATTTGAGTTTCTTGATGTCTTCGAAGTGAAGTTTGACCTACAGTCTTTATGGAGGCGGATGAAGCAGGACCAGGTATCAGAAGCATTTTTCGGCCATCAGGTCCTGTGAATTTATTTTGGATTACTAGTGCTCAAATTTTAGAAAGTATTGGTTTATCTTGAATAACTTCATAAAATATTTATAACTCATATTTCGAATTACTATAGCATAATTTTCGGGCTCATTTATCTAAACTGCAATATTTTATGTTTCATCAAAAATGGTTCTAGAGTGTGAGTATGTTCACTAAATAGGTAGCTTATTGGATAATTATGAGCACCATAACCCTCTAAAGTACCTGTTCGGGTTCTGGGCGGCCATCCTCCTGGTGGTTCATAATGCCCGTTACCACTTACTACGGGTCGACTCATTTGGACGTGGTGGCGTTGTTGTTGTGAAGAAGGCGTTTTTATGGGCACATTTTGTAGAGGCACTGATTTTTGAGTAGGAAATACACTAGGTCGTGGAATTTGTCTTTCTGGAAGACCTTGGCTTGGCCCAAAGTTCTCTGCTGTAAAACCCATTTGCTCAACTTTTTACATTTTGAGACAGATTAGTGAACTCAGAGGAAAAATCGAGAACAATATTAATTCATTTATTAAATACGAAGCCATTAATCCAAATAAAACCTTAATTTCATCTTCATGTATTATTAAAAGCCACGTAATTTTGTAAGCCCGACTGGTTTCTTTAGAGGAGAATTTTTGGGAATCAATTAGGAAAAATGCCACAAAAATGTTCGATTCATTAACCTTTGCGGAGAAATTGTGTGCAAAGAATTTGTGTATGGATGCGGAAAGGGGGACAATTGTCGCTTATTATAATCTATTATGAACCTTAAAGAGCATTGCTGAAAGCATGTTTTTAGAAATTCTAGTTATAGAGAAATAATTTAAAGTAACCGAAAATGGAATAAAAACGTTGCATATGAGTTGGGAGGAAATAACTGTGTTATTTTCTGTTCAATTTAACTTTGTCTATCAGTTATCCAAATTTTATATTATTTAGGAGAATAAATTCTAAAAAGCATAAGCCTTTGGCTCTCCTCAAAATACATCAGTTTTCCAGTTTTCTGTAACAAATCGAATAAAAATTGGCTTCTAACAACTAGAACTATACAAAACTGGTCATACATAATTCAATGTCTTATTGATTAGATCATGGAGGTGTTTATGTGCAATTGTGTTAGCGTATAAGTGCTATTCCAAGAACACTAGATATCTGTGTGCGTGCCGAAATATGGGAAAGTTAGCGTGGGATAACTTGCGTTAGCATTGCGTCCTTTGTTATCATATATACGGTCATGCACTACGAAGGTGCTTAAACTTTTTGAATTAACGGTTTGCTGGGCTAATGTCTTCAAATTCTAATTTTCTAGCCAAAAACGTTGTATAATCACTGGAAACAATCGTCTTGGTTAAAATAATAACGAAGTACGACAAAAATTTAAGCGATCTGTGGAGTACAACACCTGTGCACCTGTCCTTTATTTTTGGACTTTTAAATAATCGTTGGATTATTTTTCAAAATGAGCATATTTAAGGTGGAGAATACTACTTGGAAGCTAAGGGAGAAAGGCTGTGCGATTTGGTATTTGTTGAAACTGAATTTTACAAACAAACACATACTCGATAATAAGGAAATGGAAACTAAATTTTATGTGGAAACATAACGTAATTCACCGGCAAAATGAATAACTGATATAGAAGTATATGTATCTGATTTAATACATCATGGTTATGTTGCCTATTTTATAAATAATCTTAAAAATATTTCTAAACCTAATGGATATGTTCAAAATCTAATTATTTATTTGACTATATCGGTTACTCATTTTCACAATCTAACAAAAATCACTACGATATAATTTTAACATGAAACCGACCTTGTTTCGGAAGGTCGGAGTTCAGTGATCTGGACGAGGCAGTCCGGTTGTTTCCACTTGGAACTAATTTTTCCAAAGAACGCTGATCAACGGAAGAGGCTGAGGCAATTATTTGTACAGGATGCCGCGTAGGTGGCAGTTGATTTGCGGAAGTGTGCTGGTGGAAGGCTTTGGGTAGTACGGGTGTGAAGAATCCTAAAAATTAACGATTAAATGGTTATTTTTTACGATAGCCCTATTTTATTTACTTATTTATTTGTATTATATTCTTAGTTAATGTAAATAGAGTAACTTAAAAAATAAGTTTCTTCTCCTTAATTTCTATATTGTCAAAATCAATTATACAGGTACATATTCGAGTCCATATTCTAATGTTGAAGACAAATTTCAGCCCTATATGCTTTACCATCGCTGTTTTTCTCGAAAGGCACATGCATAGCTGAGACAATTGGATCGTTTTGTTGCAAAGAAGTCTCCTTTGCCTCGATACCCGTTCTACTTCCGGACGAATATGACCTCTGGTTCTTGCCAGTTTGACCCAATCCAGAATCGCTCTTACTCTTCCAATGTTTCGATTTGGCCTTATATTTCAGTGCCGCAGCTGCATTTCTCTGTTTTTCTTGAAACTTTCGATAATTTGGCGCAAATTTTGGTGGTGGCAATTCGAATGCCTGTTCCCGGCATTTCGGAGAGTCCCATTCCATCAGGCAAATTATTGGCAGAGTTGTGGAGCTCATAATACTTCTCGAGCCCATAGCTGCCACAGTTAAGTCCAATGTGCCAGAATTCGGAATAGGAGTAGGCATTTAAGTGATGTACAGAAATAATGGGTGTTACTGTGAATTCATTGCTGCTCATTTATACGCAACGAAGGCTTAAAGTTCGCTGGTAAGAACTTTACATGAAATAATTCGGATGTAAAATAGCTGAAAATTAGGTTCATAATTCACAAATGAGATTACAAAATCATTCCTCTCTAGTAGAAGATGTCTAGGGAACCCTGTAAAAGATGCTTGTCAACAATCATGAAATATATAGTGCAAAAAACCGTAAATACAGGGTGGCGCAAGTATTTTCGACGATTTGAGTTGCTTTTAAAATTACGATTTTGTGGACATGTTACGCTGATCTTTTTTTAAATATGTTGCTATGAATGTGGCATTTTATATAAATGCAAAACCAATACAACATGACAATACAATAATTGTCAAATCAACGAAATAGTGAGACCACTCATATTTTCATACAGCTTGTCCGTTTGAGCCCTATTTTCGTGTCAGGACCATGTCTTTCTCAGGTTTTATTTATCTCATTAAGTAGCAAATTTTGTCAGGATTCTAGAAAGGTATAACATGCCATAGGTCAACTTGCTTCCCTGAGGAGCTGGAAGCCTTCAAATGCAACTCACTTTCCACAATTTCCGCAAAAATGATGATTTCATTAGGTGTTAAGTCATTTTTGCGGAAATTGTGGAACTATGGCATGTTATACCTTTCTAGAATCCTGACAAAATTTGCTACTTAATGAGATAAATAAAACCTGAGAAAGACATGGTCCTGACACGAAAATAGGGCTCAAACGGACAAGCTGTATGAAAATATGAGTGGTCTCACTATTTCGTTGATTTGACAATTATTGTATTGTCATGTTGTATTGGTTTTGCATTTATATAAAATGCCACATTCATAGCAACATATTTAAAAAAAGATCAGCGTAACATGTCCACAAAATCGTAATTTTAAAAGCAACTCAAATCGTCGAAAATACTTGCGCCACCCTGTATATGTGATAGGAAAGTAATAGGGAAACAGTTTGTTCATTAAATTTTTTATCTCATAAGAGAGATAAATAATTATGAACGTATAACTGACACTTTTCGAATTTTCTTCTTTCTTCTATCATATAAATCCTACGTGATTTGTTTCCTACATAATTGTTTCAAGATATGCAAGGAGAATATATAAGCTGAGTGACTTGCCATTTGAGATAAAGGAAATCTGAAGTTTAAATACAAAAGCAATATCACATTCTGGCGCAATTTGGACTTTAATTTATAAGTCCAATCTCTGCCATATTGCGAAGTAAACCCTTTGTATTTTAAAATTCATTTTCCCTACGCTTAAACGATTAGTCACAGAACTTTAATATTGCAGAGGTTTTCCAAATATCTTTGCATTGGAGAATGCAACCCATATAAAAATTTAATTAATCAACAATGGAGGTTCTATAGAGCGATTGAAAAGTATACCTTAAGTCTGATGAAAAGAAAAAATTTTTAGGTAAAGAGAAAAGGAAGGAAAGGATATTTATACAAACGATATTTTTACGCAAAATAAATTAAATAAGAAAGCTAAATGTTTCTCGTGAGAACATGCTTGAATTGTGCAATAAACGAACCCAAACGTCTTCGGATGCAATATTTGTTGCTCAGGCAAAATAAGGAAAAGGAATTGATTGAAATACAATCCGCACTTGGCGTCCGCCCACTCAATAGGTCCAAAAGAGGACAAATATTATAAATGAATGGGAATTAATTGTGCGAAGGAAAACCGGGACCGCATTAAAATGAAGAAGACTTTCGCACGATATGGCCGGATTTGGGTGTAAGAGAAATTTTATATCAAGAGTTGGGATTCTCTCAGTTTTGGATAATTTGAGATACTAAAATAAATCCACAATTAATTTTACCCACTTATAATTAACGGATTCACAAAATCTGCAAATATTTTAAGTAATTACCCAAAATTCTTTTTATTGATTTCGTATGATTAAGCTTAAATCACAAGTTGTCATTTTTTGGAAAAATGTTCTCTTTGTGGAGTATTTTAATAAAAACGTATTGCGAAACTGAAATATTTCTGAAAAGAAATGTTGAAAAGAAATTTTGTTCATCTATTTTCTTCGACAAAAATTATTCATAAAATGAAATATTCTGCAAAATAGCGAGTCGATTTACAAAATCCACACTGCGGTTTTAATTCATGGGTGGCATTTTTGGTTGATAAAAGTCCGCCAAACGGAAACGATTTGCGCAAAAAGAATATTTTGCAGACAATGTGATGAGCTAAGCATTGTTATAATCCTCTGGTCATTATCGTCGCTAGACAACAAAAAAAATATATGAAAAATTACTTTTATTTTTTGTACAAATATAAATGTTGGGCATTGGGACAATTATGAAATAACTTAACTCATGGAACTATTAGTAAATTCTATGATAGTAATTCAATGATTTCATAAATATTGTCCGAAGATACACTCATAGTTTTCTACGAAATCACTCAAGTAAAAGCATAAAATATTTATTTAGTGTTGGACTCTATGCCAACTATAACAAATTCTGCAAAACGATACAAACTTATAAGTCTAGGTTTATAACTATACTCTATTAGAAAAACTCGGCTTTCAAGCCTAAATACTTCTGTCAATCTTTGAACGATGAGCTTCCCAATTTTCAGGCGGGTTTCTTCAAGACCAAAAATTCGAGTTGAGTTAAAACTATTGCCCTCTGCTCTCTCTAAAAATGTTGTGAAAAATCCCCAGAGAGTTTTAAGACAGCGAAACAGAAAGTGTCTTAACATCCAGGATGGTTTTTCTTGACACTCAACAAATGAATGGTTCTTGTGAATTTGAGTTGTTATCGATCTCTCACGCCTACTCCGCAAAAATGTTTCCGTTATAATATCCGTTTCTCTACCTTCCATTTTCTTCGGACTTGGTCGTAACACAGAAAAGAAAATCATGGCAAAACGGGCATTAAGAGAGAATTGTATCTATGGAAAAATAGCGGAAAAAGTTCCACTCCGCATGCGCTCGGGGCTGCCCTGTCGCAAATCCAGTCGGACAGGATTACTAATAGCTTACCACACGACTAAGGATTCTTTGCCATTTTCCAGGGTGTGAGGTAGGAAAAGAAAGCTGGCCGTGAATAAGTGTTGAAGAAAGAAACCTTAGAAATCATGCGTTGTTCATTCCTTACACTTGAATAATTCGTGGAACACGGACATTCTTAGGCGGGTCTTCGATGCACCCAAAAGGCCGCAGGCCGGCCTAGAGGTGTTGTTGTCCTCTCGGTCGGGCACAATAATACGAAAGGACTGGCTAATGAACGAGCTTCTTTTGTCCCGTTGGATCTCAAGCTTTTTTACACCACGGATTACTTGAAGGGAATTGGTCAAAATGTCTTTGAAGGTAAATGTAAAAATAAAGTTTATACAAAATAACATTAAACAGAGTACTATTCCAAATCTGAATCAAAGGAAATTATTATTCTCATAAAGTGGTGTATTTTCGTTAAAAATTTCTCTTTGTTAATTGCTTCAAGAATTTTTGTAAATAAAGATGGAAACTGAACTTCGGGTGAACATACAAGTTCGTACATCCAACTTAGCACTAACATGCAAATGGGTCCCAAGGGATAATAAATAAGCAAGCTCAAACGCACTTTCACCATTTCGTAAATATACTCCCATCCAAAGAAGCGATGGTTGGGATATTTATGTCTTCAAAAATCTGGCATTTTACTGAAATAAAGTTGAAAATTTTAGTTTGATTCTTTTGCAAATGAAACAAAGTATTTTAAAGCTCGCCCACATGTATTTTAATATTACTTTTTTAAATCTGTGCGTTAGCAGTAATATGTTATTTAGAATAGGACTTAATCATTAATAAACTACCAGCAAGCGGAAGTTTTTTGTATTTTTGCAAAGGCTAAATTTGAAAATATTTTAAAAGGGACTTCATTCCATACTAAAAATGCCTAAATATTCACAGCAGTAAATAATATAGAATTATTATAAACCTCAGAGATAGTTTTATTTTTCGCAAAATGCAAATAATACAACCAATGCAGTTATGTCTTTTTATGCCGAAATTAGGGTCTTGAGAGCTAAGATTAACGATAAAAATATTCGAACATAGTTTTCGATGAAAAAGTATAAACAATCTGGAATGAATCTGATTCGCAATGGCATGATATAAAAGTAAAACAACTGGAATATTCAGACATTTAGAATTCAAAACACTTTAGGCTGTCATCCTAAAAGTTTTAATGTGGTGTTAGAAGAGCGGGATTAATTTAAACGGAATTAAACATGACATTTGTCCTCAGCCCTATCCGAGTTTGACGCTAATGGCGGAAAAAGTCGGTCGTTGGAAATGATGAATTGGGCCTGGAATGAAACCCCATAAAAATTAATTTCATTCTAGGTATGGAGGAACTATTTATGGAAGCAGAATAGCTGAAGATGTTTTTTCGTTACATAAATGCTTCAACTGAGCTGACTGATTAGCAAAAGGTTGCATTAAGTGATCTAAAACAGTACCTCAAGTATACGAAAACGATATTTGGTTTTACACTCTAAATATATATGTATGACGGTAAAAAACCACAAAAAGAGAAACTATTGAATAAATTTTAACGTTAGTGAGACGTTATATGTAAGTCCATTTCCTCGAGCGAATTAGTAGCCCACTAAATGGGCGTCATTTGATTCCCTTGTTGTTCAGCAGTTTGCATGGATTTATTTATGCAAATATGTGTCGCTCCGATGGTCACTCAGACGCGTTTGCGACAAAACGAGCCGCATGTTAGAAATTAGGCCCTTAGTGACAGTCGACACAATGATCCATTAATTTCCAATGTTGGGGCCAAACAAGATTATAAATTAAGTGAGGCGAGCGGTTCCAAACAATTTAAAGCGGGAAATGAGAGAGAGAGAAAATGTAAATGTCAGTATTATTTTCGCGGATTGATTTGTATGCAAGAGATTAATTACTATTGTGGTCGCATACTGAATTGATTGAATTATAATTGCAGTCTTATGCCGCTTTGATACAGCGCTATTAAATCCAATAAATATGCAAAGCAGTTACACGGAAAGATCAAAGAAAGCGATGTTGTGCAGGAAATGCAGTACTTATATGTATTGACTAGATGATTATGGCATGGTTGGGTGTGAGGTGATATGAACCAGATTTTGTCGAAATGCGTTATTTGTTTAGCGTAGACAAATATAATTAATCGTTTTAAAAGGAAGTTAATTGGCCGTTTTGATACAGCTTGCTACAAGTAGATAACGTAATAAGACAGAAATTGTATAGAGTACAATATCAGTGCAGAAAGACTGGAAGTAGTATCAGAAAAGAAGAACATACGTTGCTATAAATATCACATTCAGTAATTAATTTCCTTCGGGTACTTTGTTATAAAGATAATTCATGGAAAAGCACAGCCATGATGACTAGTTTTTAAATTCCTTTCAAAACACTTAGCCCCATAGCATCAACTTCAGACACTAAGAAAAAATATTCTAATGATAGTTACTTATACTTATGTTTAATATATATTTAATTTTAATTAAATAACATTATTGAACCACTTTTTAGTAAAATAGAAAATACAAAAAATACAAAAAGTATTAAAAAGTGTTAGTGATTGAAAAGTGTTACTGAAATCAAATAAAATTGCGACTTATTTTCTAATAATAATGAAATTGAATAATTAATGCGTTTATACGTGTTTATTATTTCATTGAGACGAAAATTATAACATGATTCGTCGTTAGAAATGACTTAGCATCTCATTAATAGACGGATTTTTAGTCTAATGTACGCTACGTAGTGCAGGAAATTAATTAGAAATTGCTTCTGTTTTTTCGTAAAGACGCCGCATGAGAAACTTGGCATGAAATATTTTTCGTAATACGCACCAGATAATAATGTTTTGTCAAAATTTTACCAAGAATTGTTTATGAGAACACTGGGAATTTCGTGGCAAGGGTTACTTAATTAAATGAGACATTTTCTGTGAAAAGACATGGCAAAGTTGAAACAGAAACTGAGAAAATCAAATCTAAGTACCAATTCGCCTTCAAAACGTGAACAACAATCCAAAAAGGAAAAATAAACAAATCTGAGATTACCAAATCAAAAGGTTCTGACTATCACTTATTTAATAAATTATGAGCAAATAAATTACTACAAACACTTTAGGAACATTCGTTATGTAATAATATTTTCTAAACAAACCGACCTTCATCAAGTGCCGTTTCCTCTCGCTCACAATCAGAAGTTGCTTCTATGGAAAGGCATTTTAGCGGAGTCGTGTCAAAAAAGCTATCTCCAGATGGCTCTTCCAGATCTTTGTATGCCCGATTCCCATGATCTGCATCGAGTTGAGCGGAGGAAGACGGAGATCCAAGATCATGTGAGTATGAGATAAACTAAACAAATAGTTTCATTATTGTGCTATATCATATGATAAGCCAAGGCTTTTCATAAAATTTGACTCAGCTAAATAATTATAAATGTATGCTTAGAGGCAATTTAAGCGATGGTTAATTTGTTGCAATTGCATATTTTTTCCCGATGCTTAGTTTATTTGATTTTGAAGACGCAGTTTTAATAACTCAAAGTTATAAATATATATGACCCCCAAACATTTAAACTATATTCTGGCATTAAACGACCAAAGAACATGAAAGTGCAGTGTCGGGCCACATCCGTTTCCATGAACTGAATAATGTGAAACAAATCAAAGCAAATTCCAAAGAGTAAATGCTCAAATTTGCCATTGTGACTATGTGTCTATTATTGTGCGAATCTGGCGCTAAATATGTGGCCTGCAGGATGTAAAGCGTCAAAGGAAGCACTTTTCCGGTGCCAACAAGTCCGCTCCTTAGCAAATGCGTGCAAGCGAAAGCGGTTTTCTAAGGACAACAAGTTGGATATGTGCTTGGAATCGGAGTGATATATTCACACGTTTACATAAGGCCCAAATATGGCTCTTACAAAATAAAGTTGATCTGCGTAAGGGAAGACTTTTATGTGAAAAAGAAACAGAGCAAGGGATAAAAATGCACTTTTGTTGAAAATTTTGCACAATGTCTCTTTCAGGATGTAAAATTATATTGTTGCTAATGTAGTTAAAATTGAAAATCATTATTTATGCCTAGTTGCGCCGATAATTTTCTGAAACATTTACCTTCACAAATTCACCAGCATCAGATGGTTCATCGAATGCACCCATGTGAATCAACTTAGGGTTCCCAGTGCTATGCGTTCTTTCGTGACCTGAAAACTCAATAATTAAAAAGAATTTATCATGTCATTTTTGAACATTAATATATATTTTATAATTTGTTGCACGAGATATTCATTGAGCGGTAAGATAAATATTGTTGATAATTCTTGTACAAGAATAAAGTACAAATATTATCCAAATAAAGTAAACTAACGGATATATGTGATAGTTTTAATAAGAGCATTTATCCTCTGAAATTATGATACTTTCCTATCGAGGAATTTAAAAAATAGTAATAACATTTTGCGATATAAATAACGTTCCTGAATATTTTGAAAAGCGAAAAAAATTTGTATAAACGTTTATCGAGAAATATGCCCAATGAAAGCTTCCACAATGGGTAATTGAACTACAGCAAATGACCGTTATCCATAGCACTTTATGAAATAGTAAAAGACTGAATTATTAGAGAAAACTCAAAACTACGATTAGAGGAAACTTAAAATTATAATATCAAAAAGTTTAACTTATATATATATGTATCTGTTACGGCTAAAGCTGGAAATCGGCTAATGCTAGGATTAGCCGGCTAAAGCTGGTAATTCCAGCTTTAGCCAAATTAGCCGGCTAAAGCTAGAATTACCAGCTTTAGCCGGCGAAATTGGCTAAAGCTGGTAATTCCCAGCTTTAGCCGGCTAATCCTAGGATTAGCTAGTACACCCGGCTAATGTTAGGGAAATTGTACGTTACAAAAATTTTATGCAAAAATTTTGGAATTTTTTTGACAAAATGCCAAAATTTTTCGTGAAATTGGCCACTAAATTCAGAAAATTTTCCCAAATTAGCTGAAAATGAGGGTTTAGTGATTTAGCCCCATCCTCTAATTTCTTTCCTAATCACCCAAAAATGGGCTGTTTTTATATAATAGGCTCAAAAATGTTTGTTTTTTTCATTTTTATAGGGTATATGTGATTATAGTGATTTAAGTGTGGATCGGGATCCGTGATTTTTGTTCTCAGAAATCCTTGCAGGATTTTAACGTTTTTGGAGGAACACAACGCTTGCATTCCTCCGTTTTGGGCGAGTTTGGTGTCAATTTACTTCCCTGACTGAGATGAGTAGTATGACACCAATCTCGGCACCATCGTTGATGACCCGCACATCATTGTCATGACCGCGGTCATTTTTCAATAACTTGTATCAATTAGATTTGAATTGGTAAAAAGAGTTTTGTTGATTTTGGCTGTTTTTGACAGGGCATTTCTCAAGTATTCAAAAACCCGTTTCTTTAGGTTAGACAAATTGAATAATCTCTCGTTTTTTTTCCAACAGTCAGGAAGAGTACAAAAATATGTCTAACCGAAAAAGGAACGATATAAGGATTGACGAATTTTTTGAATTATGAAAATCAAAAATTTGGATTTTTAGTTAATTTGGGAAAATTTTCTGAATTTACAGGGTGTCCCAAAAATTCTACAGTGATTTCGTAATCACGATGTTTTTATTTTTGGATTTTTGACGCTAAGTTCAAATGTGCTGAAGGAAATATATATACCAAATCAAAGATTAGATTCCCTGCTTTGATTTCGCATATAACTTTGATTGAGCACATTTGAATTTGGCATCAGATAAGTCAAAAATAAACATCTCCTGATTACGAAATCGCAGTAGAATTTTTTGGGACACCCTATAGTGGCAAATTTCACGAAATATTTTAGCATTTTGTCAAAAAATTCCAAAATTTTTCCATAAAATTTCTGTAACGTACAATTTCCCTAACATTAGCCGGGTGTACTAGCTAATCCTAGGATTAGCCGGCTAAAGCTGGGAATTACCAGCTTTAGCCAATTTCGCCGGCTAAAGCTGGTAATTCTAGCTTTAGCCGGCGAAATTGGCTAAAGCTGGAATTACCAGCTTTAGCCGGCTAATCCTAGCATTAGCCGATTTCCAGCTTTAGCCGTAACATATCTAAAACGTATCAGTACTCTAAGAGCAGCCTAAAGAAAATTATTGAATCTGTGCTTACATCTTTTCTCTTTCCCTCACAAGACAAGGCTTCCCTTATACTAATCTAAAAAAGGAAATGAATGATGGTTGCAGCGCCAAGGATGCTTTAAAGACGGCCATCCATGGAAGGGATTATTATTTGATGTGGGTGGCAGCACCGGCAAAAAAAGGCATATTACTAATCGAGCATAGCATTCATATTTTTACAACTAGGTGAAAATTGCTTTACAAAATTCAAAGTGTGCATGAATCATACATACAGGTGCATACTTATCTCACTAGTATTTAAAAAATGAATAAAGCAAAAGTAGCTAGTTTTAGAGACAATCTGAAAAACAGTGAAGAAGCTAATTAATAGCATTATTTAACATTGTGATAACAAATAAAAGTATGATTCTATAATTAAGTCGCAGAGGATAATCATGTGCTTAACGCAGCATTCTATGAAATTCTAGAAATTGGACTTTTGTGAAGCTGGATCCATCAAGTTCACAAAATTATTCGCATCGCTAAGGGTACTTTGAAAATGGCCGAGAAGAGATTATTATTTGATGCAAAGGCAGCAAAAACGACGCCTAACTAATCGGCCAAAGCAGCCATCGACCATTATTTAGCGCTTTCCCTCGCAAGCCAAATGAGAGCAGCGCTTCAAAGTCCGCTACACATCTTCATGCTTAGCTCTGCCTCGCAGTAGGTCCTGAAGGGTTTTCACGACAACACTGGGAAGAGTCATTGATTTAAGTGTTTTCCCTACGAGGTAGAGAAACAAGCTCAAAAGGTTTATGAGAGCGGCTTCTAATATGAAAAGCTAACACCCCGAGGAACTACTAAAATAACAAGGCCTAGAGTTAGAGGAGTGACCTCAGTATGGCATGATTTGTTTTCCAATTTGCTGAGAAGTGTACTACGGGAGATAGCCCGGTCACACTTGTTAAAATGGCACTCTTGTAATAGAAGAATACGGAATAATATCACAACGAAAAGCTAAATGGCGGATGTTTGTTTTGACAAATTTTAAAGTTTTATGTAGGGCAATTCAAATTTTGACAATTTGCAGTGCCTTAAATTTTGTGATGCGTTGATGTACTTGGATGTATGTTATTTAAAACATCATGAAGAGTTTACGATTGTTTTAAAAGCACAGGATTATTAAGTGTACGAAATTCCCACTAAAACTATTTGCTTAATTTATGAAAGATATTCTTGCTAAAGTATAAAGAAAAAACTCGAAGTTAGTGCTGCAATAGAGATTCTCTCTAATTTACATGTATTTGACATTAGTACCACTTCAAATTATTATATCAATGGTTGAATATTGTGAATGGTAAGAAAAATAGTGTCTTAGTTCTTCTTTCTTGTCATCATCATCATTCATAATATTCAACCTTGATCTGTCAGTAATTATATTATAACCTAACATGGCACTGACAGACTTGCACCATTTTATAAAAAATTTAACCATAAAATGGAGAGTGAGCATGAGAGTAGTTAGTTGCCACAAAATACGAGAGAATTTTGTGTAATGGCTTTAATTAAAACCTGCATAGGAAAAGTTTTTATTTCACGGCTAATAGAAAGCGAGAAAGAATGAATGAAATGTAATGGGAACATTTCAATTAATTTCAGCGCACGAAAACTTCGTATAGGTTGTCAAATCCATGTGATAATATTAATAAAATTGAGGCATGTGCGCAGAAGAACGAGCCATAAACAACCTTACATATTCCTTTTATTAATTATTTAAAATCATACCTTAGTCTAGTTATAAGAAATTTTGGTGCAATATGTGAATTCAAAATGAAAAGCTGGTAATGTTTTCTAACGGAAATTCTGTTAGATGTATGAAAGTGCCACCTTAGAGACTATAGCGACTGCCTTAGATTTGTTATAAACACCGCGAGAGCGGGGATATGAATCAAATATGAAGTGACACCGCGTTAGCCGAAAAATGGCCTTTGGCAAAGTTGTCGCACTTGCAGGCCAAGGATTTGAAAGGCAACAAATCATGAAGCAAATACAGATAAGAATCTTGGCATCATTCTTCAAAATTTTGCAGAATAGGAATGTTGGAGAGAATATTTTTTGACTCCTCAAAATGATAAATTGAGTCTAGAATATATTCAGTTGCAAAACATTGAGAAATGTTTTGGAAGAAAGTTTCGCTATTATTAGAAAACTAGCTGCGGGGCGGCTCCGCCGCCGCAGCTAGCTTAAAGATTATAATATTAATTGTTCTTATGCATTTTTCTTCGCCATAAGTAATGCACTTGCTTAAAATAAAAAGCATAAAATACCATGCTTAAAATTGGTATGAACCACGCCATGAACATGGTTAGTTTCAACCAAAACCAAGGCATGCTTAAATTCACATGCTTACATTACCATGTTTACATTCACATGCTTACATTATCAAGCTTACAATAGCAAAAGTTGGCGAGTTCGGCGTTTCCATGCTTCCAATCAAGCTTACCATAGCAAAAGCTTGCGAGTTCGGCGTTTGCATGCTTACATTATCAAGCTTACAAAATCAAGCTTACCATAGCAAAAGCTTGCGAGTTCGGCGTTTGCATGCTTCCAATCAAGCTTACCATAGCAAAAGCTTGCGAGTTCGGCGTTTGCATGCTTACATTATCAAGCTTACCATAGCAAAACCTTGCGAGTTCGGCGTTTGCATGCTTACAATCAAGCTTACAATAGCAAAAGCTTGCGAGTTCGACGTTTGCATGCTTACAAAATCAAGCTTACAATAGCAAAAGTTGGCGAGTTCGGCGTTTGCATGCTTACAATCAAGCTTACCATAGCAAAAGCTTGCGAGTTCGGCGTTTGCATGCTTACAATCAAGCTTACCATAGCAAAAGCTTGCGAGTTCGGCGTTTGCATGCTTACACTATCATGCTTACAAAATCAAGCTTACAATAGCAAAAGCTTGCGAGTTCGGCGTTTGCATGCTTACACTATCATGCTTACAAAATCAAGCTTACAAAATCAAGCTTACAATAGCAAAAGCTTGCGAGTTCGGCGTTTACATGCTTACATCCACATGCTTACAAAATCAAGCTTACAATAGCAAAAGCTTGCAAGTTCGGCGTTTACATGCTTACATCCACATGCTTAATTTATCATCTTTACTTCATCACGCTTATATTCGCATACTTACAATCACATGCTAACAGAATGATGACTTCTGATTCGGAATCAAAAAATGGAGGATTTTTAAAAATGTCCATTTAAAAAAATGTAAAAAGCAAAGATGTCCACCATAGCTTAAAAATTTAATGAGAAAAGAATTGGAATTTTTCTAGCTGCGGGGCGGCTCCGCCGCCGCAGCTAGCTTAAAGATTATAATATTAATTGTTCTTATGCATTTTTCTTCGCCATAAGTAATGCACTTGCTTAAAATAAAAAGCATAAAATACCATGCTTAAAATTGGTATGAATCACGCCATGAACATGGTTAGTTTCAACCAAAACCAAGGCATGCTTAAATTCACATGCTTACATTACCATGTTTACATTCACATGCTTACATTATCAAGCTTACAATAGCAAAAGTTGGCGAGTTCGGCGTTTCCATGCTTCCAATCAAGCTTACCATAGCAAAAGCTTGCGAGTTCGGCGTTTGCATGCTTATATTATCAAGCTTACAAAATCAAGCTTACCATAGCAAAAGCTTGCGAGTTCGGCGTTTGCATGCTTACAATCAAGCTTACCATAGCAAAAGCTTGCGAGTTCGGCGTTTGCATGCTTACATTATCAAGCTTACAAAATCAAGCTTACCATAGCAAAAGCTTGCGAGTTCGGCGTTTGCATGCTTACAATCAAGCTTACCATAGCAAAAGCTTGCGAGTTCGACGTTTGCATGCTTACAAAATCAAGCTTACAATAGCAAAAGTTGGCGAGTTCGGCGTTTCCATGCTTCCAATCAAGCTTACCATAGCAAAAGCTTGCGAGTTCGGCGTTTGCATGCTTACATTATCAAGCTTACAAAATCAAGCTTACCATAGCAAAAGCTTGCGAGTTCGGCGTTTGCATGCTTACAATCAAGCTTACAATAGCAAAAGCTTGCGAGTTCGGCGTTTGCATGCTTACATTATCAAGCTTACAAAATCAAGCTTACCATAGCAAAAGCTTGCGAGTTCGGCGTTTGCATGCTTACATTATCAAGCTTACCATAGCCAAAGCTTGCGAGTTCGGCGTTTGCATGCTTACAATCAAGCTTACAATAGCAAAAGCTTGCGAGTTCGACGTTTGCATGCTTACAAAATCAAGCTTACAATAGCAAAAGTTGGCGAGTTCGGCGTTTGCATGCTTACATTATCAAGCTTACCATAGCCAAAGCTTGCGAGTTCGGCGTTTGCATGCTTACAATCAAGCTTACAGTAGCAAAAGCTTGCGAGTTCGGCGTTTGCATGCTTACATTATCAAGCTTACAAAATCAAGCTTACCATAGCAAAAGCTTGCGAGTTCGGCGTTTGCATGCTTACATTATCAAGCTTACCAAATCTTCTTTTACAATACAATGCTTAGGAATTTCAATGTACTCATTTTCATCTGCTTCGATCTCACCATTACCCATTTTCAATAGAAATCCCGCAAAGTTCTCTTGTTCTGATACATTTGTCTTCTCGGCTTCTTTTGCAGCTCTTTTATTCTCTTTTAGCCTGAATGTCTCAAAATGTTGCCATAGCTTTGAATATTTTACACATAGACTTATGACTTCCGACTTCTTTCCTCTCTTTTTCACTGGCAATACTTGTCTAAAATCACCTCCAATTATGACAATTTTTCCTCCAAATGGCTTTTCCGGCTCATCCATGAGTTCTCTCAATTTTTTATCGATTGCTTCTAACACATATCTTGAAACCATGGAAACTTCATCAATAATAATTACGTCTGACTCAATTAATTCTCTTCCGGACTTATTTCTTTTTCTGGAATTACTGTATACATCTTTATCGGTATCAAATGGCAATGCAAAGGTCCTGTGCATGGTCTTACCATCGGGCAGTAATACAGAAGCTATTCCTGTCCAACTGCAGGTCTTGTATTTTACATTATTAGCATGGAATAAATGGCATAAAGTCCTGTATGTATAAGTCTTTCCACTTCCACCTGGTCCATCAATGAAAATACATCCCTTTTCTAATTCTGCCTTTTCTTTCTTTTCCAACAAATCAAATACTCTTTTTACAATTTTCTTTTGTCTATTATTCATAGATTCTTGCATGAGATTTCCAAGTAACAATTCTTCATTTTTATCCCATTTTTCGTTCTCTTCTTCTTGTTCATCATCAGGAACATCAATGCCATATTGAACCAATGTCATTCCTACCTTATTCAATTGCATTTCAATATCATGAATTGCCTTCTTTTCAGCTCTTGTTTCATTGAGACCTTTATGAGTAAAATCATCATACAAATCCTTCTTGAACTTTTCCCAAATTTCTTTCGCATTGAAAAACTTTTCTCCATGGATTATCAGAGATGCAAACATTTCTCTTAACATATAAGCACTTTTAAAACTTACAGCTTAAAAACTTACAGCTTAAACCGCTGTATACCAATTTTCAGCGTCTCAGATGCATTGGAACGAAAAATCACTTTTTTTGGCCAAAAAGTGGCTTTTTTACATAAAAAATTTAAAAAATGGCCATTTTCAAAAATGTAAAAAGCAAAGATGTCCGCCATAGCCTTAAAAATTTTATAAAAATAGAATTGGAATTTTTCCACCTTTAAAAAGGCTCGAAAATCGAAAAACGTATTTTGGCGCGAATTCAAATTTTGAATTCCAAATCTGACTTCGGATTCGGATTCAGCATGTTCGAAAACCCCTGTATACCAATTTTCAGCGTCTCAGATGCATAGGAACGAAAAATCACTTTTTTTGGCCAAAAAGTGGCTTTTTGGCATAAAAAATTTAAAAAATGGCCATTTAAAAAAATGTAAAAAGCAAAGATGTCCGCCATAGCCTTAAAAATTTTATAAAAATAAAATTGGAATTTTCCACCTTTAAAAAGCCTTGAAAATCGAAAAATGCATTTTGGCGCGAATTAAAATTTTGAATTTCAAATCTGACTTCGGATTCGGATTCAGCATGTTCGAAAACCCCTGTATACCAATTTTCAGCGTCTCAGATGCATAGGAACGAAAAATCACTGTTTTTGGCCAAAAAATGGCTTTTTGGCATAAAAAAATTAAAAAAATGCCCATTTAAAAATGTAAAAAGCAAAGATGTTCGGCATAGGCTTAAAAATCATATAGAAAAAGAATTGGAATTTTTCCGTCTTTAAAAGGCCTGGAAAATTGAAAAATGCATTTTGGCGCGAATTCAAATTTGGAATTCCAAATCGGACTTCGGATTCGGATTCAGCATGTTCGAAAACCCCTGTATACCAATTTTCAGCGTCTCAGATGCATAGGAACGAAAAATCACTTTTTTTGGCCAAAAGTGGCGTTTTGGCATAAAAAATTTAAAAAATGGCCATTTTAAAAAATGTAAAAAGCAAAGATGTCCGCCATAGCCTTAAAAATTTTATAAAAATAGAATTGGAATTTTTCCACCCTTAAAAAGCCTTGAAAATAGAAAAATGCATTTTGGCGCGAATTCAAATATTCAAAAAAATCATTTCACATTTTTCTTCCCACCAGAATTTCATGAGGGTCATTTTAAAAAAAAGATCATGGAAAAATACCCACTGGATCATCCGCTACAAACCTGACAACCCCACATAAGCCAAATACTTAAAAGAAGGGATAATATATCTGTATTTGCGAGAATAAATCACGTGAATAATTAATTAAACTAAAAATAGATAATTATTCATTTATCTTAGATTGTTTCCCGAAATAAAAAACGTCGCAATAAGAAGCTGTTGTCACCACAATATGTAATTGTTTTTTGTATCAACGTTTTATTACGGCATAATAAGAAAAATAACTTCGATATCCTGAAACTATTCTCCATTTTCGTCGACAAATATGAGAGTACGGCAAAGTCGGAAAGGGAAAATGAGAGAAGCATGACTTTTGAAGAAAGGTCAAGCGATGTGAAACATGATCCAATTTTCCATAAATATTAGTTCAGCCGCTCTCAGAGCCTAATTTCAACGTCCTTATTTAAACTATACAAATATTCATGTGTCTAACGTATGTGACAAAGATAATAACAAATGCTGAATTTGGAAATGACGATACTACATTTTAGGTTCGAATTCATACACTTGGATAGAGAAGTAAAAATAACAAAATGCGTTTCAGGATGCAAAGGCACATTTTTACCCCAAATGTTAACATTAAGACGGCTTTTCCTGGAACTAAACAAGAAAAAGAAAATCATTAAGAAACAGAGACGTCGTTTAGCACAATGGGATATTTATGGGTGGCATTCGTAATCCTAATTCTATGTAGCAAATTGTGGATATCGATATTTTCACTAATCTTGCTCGCTTTTCTTTGAAGCCATGACTGAAAGAAAAATTACTTTCTGGTATTTAGCTAACAATGCGAAATCAAAACAGCCTTAACTAAATACGTTCTAAATTTAAGAAATAGTTGCTACTAGCGGTATATGGTACCTTGGGCACCTAAGTTTTATCTCAAGTACTTGTTCGGAGGCCTATATAAGCGGGCGATTTGGTTATACCTAATTTTTTGTGGTATGAGAACTCGGCGGATGAGTGTGCGGTGTGTGGATCGTTTGCTAACAATTTATGAAATAGTTGATATTACAGATTCCATGTTTAAAATAGAATTAATTCAAACGAACAGAGCAAAAGGCGACAAACCTCTTGCAAATAAGTCCAAAATTCGCAGTCCATTGAAGTTAACACCGCTAACATTCCCTTTAAATTCATCATAAACTTTCCCAAGTTTTTCCAAGGGTAATGGCTTTGGTACTCTTCGATGGCGAAATGAGTGTGTAGAAGTCTCGGGGATTTGCTCTTGGCCCACTTCAGCAAGACTGTGGAGGACATTAAAAGAACCGCCTATGGAGATACGCCAGTAAGAATTTAAAGTGTACAATTCTCGCTGGCCTAAAATAACTATGTTATTATAGTGTAAAATTACAACAAATGTATTTTTTACGCATTTAATTTAAATTTATCTGTGCGCGACCCTTATAAAATGCGCAGATCTGAGCATTTCCCTTCAGAATGGCTTTTCACCATTGCACAATGCGTCTTTGCTCATCTTTGTCTGTCTATATTACTTCAAAGAGACAGAGAACATTCAGGTTTAGGGTCAGATTTTAAAACCTAAAATATGGAAAAATTACTTGTCGGTGCGTATTTAATGGGCATAAGATTGTCCAGTGCCATTGTGAGATTAGCGTGCCGTCTTTTCACTTTCACCAAATGCCTTCGGCCATCGTTCACAAAAATGTCAAAGTAACCGAGATGGTGCTCTCGACTACCTAAATTATATTTTACTTGCAAATAGCCGCCACCCTAAAAATACAGATCAGATAACCAGCGCAAATACAAATATTCCATTACCAAAAATACTGTGAAATAATCGTCTTCTACAGCACATTGCACAGCCAAAAGTACACCGTTTGAGTTCTGAGTTTGGAAAGCCAAAACCAGCTCGTCGTTTGAAGTGCTCGGAGAGTTCTCAGTAGATGACGATGGAGCGGGGTATTCGTAATAAATTGAGGAGCCAACTGCATCAAACTGGTAGGTAGTACCGATCTCATCGCAATATGGACCGCTATAGGTAGTCATCGAGCAATCGCATTTTATATTATTCCATCCCTGGTAGCACTAAAACGCATTGATGACATATTAAATTCTGACACAAAATATGGAACACCTACTATTCCCTCATGCCGACAAGCTGTGGGGTTGCATCTCATTGAGGGACTGGGACAATTACGTTGCATCCCGGAGTGTGAGTGACTATCCGACCAAATGTCCAAATGTTCCTTGCCCAGTTTCAAATTTGCGAAGCATCCTCTATATCCAGGTGTGCCTTGTAGAGGTTCTGGTATGGGGGAGAACTCGCGTGGTATACCACCTAATAACGATTGTAAATGATTTTTAATTTCCGCGCGCGATAGGGCATGTTGAAAATTGTTAATTCGGAAACATACAAATGTAGAAGCTTTATTTAAATTTTCGATATAATTTAATTTAGCATTAAAATTTTCTATGTGCATTTCGGGATAAGATGGGTGATCGAAATGAAATGTCATAAAATCAAATTCGTTTCCTTACAATAAAGGGGTTTGTTAGCTTCTATCTGAGTATGAATTTAAAAATATAGTATACATACCGAAAAAGACTTTCCCCGCAATAATTGCTGAATGCTGACTTGAAGGAGTTAGTTGTGTTGAGCTGTTGTCGACCATAATATGATAAACACTTGTAACCGAATCCTAAACAGAAAAAGGGTCTATTAGGATCTTAAGATAAGAAGACGTAATCTTTTTATACTTTATCTTTCGTTCAGAATGATTTCTTATATGGCGTTTGTCTTACGATTTACTATTTTTCAGCGTAATAGCAACACCTGTTGAATATTAATGGTGTGCCAGCGCAAATCATCCAGTCGATCACGAGGTCGCCTTAAGCCAGAAGATGTTGCAATGTTGTCAGAATGCCACATAGGTGTTACCACTTGCTCAATATTGAGTCTCCTTCGGCCGGCCCCATTGGTCCAGTAGCCTATTGTAAGACGAATTCTGGCCTATACAATAAATTATTATGAGATTCCGAAGTAAAGATTGATGTTAACTGATGAAAACTATTCAGCATTTTCCGAAGGCCGTTAAAAATTTCCTCGTTTCGGTTTTATCGGAGTTATCTGCAGCAATACTTTCTGTACTAACATAATACCTGAAACAATTCCACAGCTGTAAATTCGCCATATCTCGTATTTTCTTGTCCATCAAGGTAATTATCATCGTTAAGCATGACAAATAACAACCCTGCAGAAGCCAAGGTTTTCATCCGAAATGATATTCGAAAAGATCCAGCAGTTTCCATAACCCGCCTGGATGAAAAATAAGCATGTCCAAGAGTAGACTCAAATGAGACAGTATTGGCGGGAGATGCTTTGTTCCTATTCCTAGCTGGCAAAAACTCCGCTTCATGTTGCTTTGGAATGTCATCCAATTCGTGCGACTTGATTACAGAAAAGAGTTTACGAGTGTCTTGAAGCACGTCATAATGATTGAAGCTTAAAGTAACCAATTCTCCATCGAACGAAGAACGTTCCTGGGATTCATCTACAAGAAGTTAAGATGTTATGAAAATGTTACAGAATTAAAAGTGTTGCTTTAGCAAATAATGGTGCTAGCAACTTAAAATGCTATGCTTACTAGTGTTATTGGGTTAGGTGCCGTTTCATAAAACAACATTCAAAATACGTTAAATTCAGTCATCTATTCTCGGTGTCTCAAAAAATTACAATTTTTGGTAGTATTCTGCAAAAGTAATTAATACGGCACTAATAATTAATATGGTATAATAAGGCACTGATAATCGAATTTCTGCACAATGTGGTAATCATTTTTTAGTATTCACTAGAGTATATCCTCGTTTATCCGAAACGCCCGCTATTTTTTTAAATTTGAATAACATGCATCCATGTATATTAACAATACCTGATAGCTCGCCGCCAATCTTGGAATCAATTCTTCTCAGAGCTCGACCAATAGAAATTTCTTCTATATAAATACCGATATTGGACCCTTCGGGCAATATATCTAAATTCAGATATAAAACAATGAAAAATTTCTATAACTAACGATTGGTTTGCCATTTTCCGTCGATATGTAGATACAGTTTCTCTCCTCGGCGCTTGATTCTCATCACGTGCCAATGGTTATCGTTTAAAGCGGTACCCCAATTAAATGCCTAAAATTTGAGAATTATGGAAAAGCAACTTGCCTACAAACATTATTTTGTTACTGAATTTAGTAAAAATTTAGCGTATTTTCATCATTTTCAAACAAGTGTGATTGAAAAACAGTAGCATATATCAATAAGAGTACGCCGCGACTTCAGTGGCCCAGCAGTAAACAGTGACCCCGTTTTCCCGCTTCCCGTCCGTTCTCTCGTCCATAACCCGTTCTCGCGAATGAACTGACCTCGTGAAAGACCTGGTGAGAATAACACGACCTCGTGAGAACAAATCCCGAATCTGGCGTTAGATTCATGATCAGCACATCCAAAAACCCCTGGTGCAAAATAATCAGCCACATAGATGCTTTGTTTTAAAAAATGTCATTTTTGGACGAAAAAGTTGCCTTTTCCATAAAAATTGACCCATGCTACCAAATCGAAAAGTGGAAAACGCAAAGATGTCCAGTATGGTCAGGTGATTCGATTGGGAGCTCAAAATGCCACTTTGTATCGCTAAAACCCTTATAAACACATTTTTGGATTTTGGCGCAAATTCAAATTTTCAAATTCCCAATTTGTTTGGCGACCCGGTCGTAACTTTTCGAGGCCTATCGACTGAACTATTACTTGCCCCTGGGTAAATGATAGATCGTGAGATCCAGCCGTTCCGAACATACAGGCAGATTACATACAGACAAAAACAGTGCTTTACTAAAGGAGTATCATATGAAAGCAATCCTAGGGACGTGTTACAAAAATTGTGCGACTAAGGCTTGGTTTAATTGAAGTGTGATACTGTTTCACTTACATGTTTAGTTCCATTTTCTATTGTGAGTAACAACTCAAGTTCGCCGTTAAGTAATTGAAGCAGCATTCTATCGCGCTTGTTGGAAGATGGAGCGTAAGGCGCCTTTGTGTCAAACAAAACCGCGCTGTCGTCCTCTGTCCTGAACTTGACTTCAAAATTTTCAGCTTCACTAAATTCTGCTCCATGCGGTAGTCTAAAAACCGGCGGATACTCCTCTATAGGTGAAAGTCGCCCGTCATCAGTAAATGAGCCAAATTGAAGTGTACTGGGCATAGGCAAGGGAAATGGCACTGGCTTGGACTCTGAACAAACCATGATTCTTTAAAATGCATAAAACGACTATAATAGTAGAGAAAAATCAATGATCATTCCAAAGTCTCCAATAAAGCGCCCGGATAAGTTTTGCTAGCTTCGAAAATGCTGTGAATTTGCCAAAGGACTATGTTTGGATAATTAAATAAGTATATACGGTTTTACTGATAGTCATTTCCAAAAGCAGACTACAAAATCTATGATGGATGCGATTTCTCATACTGTAAAACAAATACTGACTCTTTGAGCAAGTTGGTCCTTCGAAGAGAGTATTCGAACAGTCACATTTGAAAGTGTCGTGGCCCTGTTCACAACGGCCAAAGTTTTGGCACGGATTGCCGGCGCTTGAGCAGTAATCCATCGCATCACCAGGCTGCGGACAACCAACAGAGATGCCTGAAAAATTAATGTTTTTATGAGCCTTATTTTTTGGTTTTATGGATTTTGAGAAAATATGCTTCTTTAACAATTGTTTCTTTCTTACCTCGCTTCTTTGTTTTTTGAGGTGGAGTGATACTTGAAAAATTTGAGGTAGTTGATCCTAGCGCAGACATCTGCTGCGCCTCAAAGGCACTCGCAATTTGTGCATTAATCCCGTTTATGCGTAAGTTCTTTAAACAACCAATGAAACCCTGCCGAAGATGAGCTGTCCACACCGATGACGGGAATTGCATTGGTCTTTTGTTTTTTGCATCCAGCTCTGAAGATGAGTTTTTGTGGGATTTTCCTACGATTGGCCAAGGAGCAGCACCAATAAATATTGGTTCTTCTGGAACGGAGAAATAAGAATTGTATATTTATGCTGAATCTAACATTACCTATAATAAGGTTCGCAGAAATACCGGGAGTGGAAAATACGGTTTTCACAGTGTCTACTGTGACACTTCCCGTTCTCCCAACTCTTTCCATCGCGACAGTGTGCCACACACTTCCTTCGTTGACAGGTTTAGTGGTAGTCTAAAGAAATCATGATATACTATCGATCTTACATACGCACGTAAACCATACCTGTAGCCGAACATACCCTGATCCGAGATTAATTCTAAAACATTTTAAATCGAAAGGATAAGAAATTCCATATGAATACAGAAAACTTACACCAAAAAGAGATACCCGTCAATCAACTCAAATGCAATGTAATCCACACTTGAATGGTTTTGAAAATTCCGCATCCCATGATATAATATTAACCCGTCTGGTTTCATAGTTCGGAATTGAAAGCCTAAAATTTCAAGTATACCATTTGAACATCATTTGTTTGAGTTTTGTTTCCAGGATTCAATCAATTTTGTATGCGAATTAAATTACAATTTATGCATTCTCTTTTCGCACATTGACATTCTATAGCAAGGTTTCCTATTTCGTAGTCGTCACTACGAGTAAAAAGCACTTACCAAGACTCCCGCTTGCTAGCGAGTTCCACATTGGCAGTGTTATATATTCCTGACCAGTATTGAATGAAAGAACATCGGGCGTTTGCGCAGGAGATGAGCAAGAAAATGAGAGATCGCCGCTAGTACGCACCACAGATTTGCCGTATCCCTGGTCAGCCAATTCGATCAAGTCAAGTTGTATAGCATCAGCTTCAAGTTTTACCTAAGAATTGCATATGTTCCTTTGAATAACTTTATGTGATTTATTTATAAACCTTTTTCATGCATCCTTTGAATTGAAACATGTGATTTGGTACATACAGACGTCCATGCGGGGCACCGCCAACATAAGCAAAACTATTTCCAAGCCATTCAGCGCTGCTGGTCAATTGCTTCACCTCGTCTGACCAACCACCATCCACACTTAGACGCATCTGAAGTTTATGCAGGTATATTTGGTAATACAAAAGAAAAGTAATAGCACTGCATTTCAGAATAAACAGAATCACTTCAAATTTGATAATTTTACTAACGTCAGCACTGGAATATCCGAATAAATTTCCAGCATTTTCCATTTTTTAATTCAACAGAGTTCAATGTTTAATTTCGGCTCAAAATTACTGACATTTCGCTCTTTTTCGTATTTGTGAAAATCCATGCAATAAAAGTAATTTTGGCGCTAGTAAATTATAAATATTTCATACAAATGTATTGTTAAGTAAAAGAATACAACAAAAGACACAGCAAACAAAGGCTGTTTGACTATTTTTTCAAACGCCAGAAAATATGAAAAATTTGTAAGATAGAAAAAATAATGGAAAATGTATCACAGCACACACAAACTTACTGTTAATGTGGTATATTTGGTGGCCGGCTAAGCGGATACTTTATTAGATAATTTATAGGAAAATAGATCATTAATTTTAAGCAAATTATACAAAATTTGTGCGCACAAAACATTTATAATAAAAAATCTAACTTGTTGAAATACTACGATTGAACAAAAATTGTGGATCACAATTTTCTTGCGTTTCCTATTAGCTACTTCGAAACAAGATGAAAAAAACAAATTGTATGTGTCCTATACTCACCACTAGCGTCACCAATAAAACAAGGCTCTATGACAATGTTGTAGAGCCAATTGTTATGCACCCATAAAACAATCTCAGGTTATAAACCCTTAACAAACTTATCGTGATATGCTATCGAGATGGAAAAACAAAGTTAAAATTCCACTGCCCTAATGAGACGCTCAAAAGTATACCGATTAAAAACTCGTTAATTGCGAATATCATTAACAGTGAATCATACCAGGCTTAAATCTCTGTAGAGTATCACACTATGCCATACGTCATCGTCAAATCGCGCTGGCTTAAGTGACTTGTTAAAGACCCGAATTATGCGTTTATCGGAGCCTTCAAGCTTAGAAACTGCAAGCAGGACTCCTCTTTCAAGCAATAATTGGACATAGTTCTAAAATGTTTAATCGAATAATAGTTTGATATAATTAAAAAGTTACCTGTGAATCTCCTGCCACAAAAAGTAGGCCGTTTGGAGAGCTTGTCTTGAAGTGCATAGTGAGATTCTCTCGCCGGCTCCAAACACCTGCGCCGCCAATTGTCCCACTAGAGGATCCCGCATTTTGATGCATGGTTAGGTCATAGCCAAGCCATTCATTAGCGAAAAATGATAGTTCCGGAATTATTTTCTCTGGAAAGCAACTTTCAGGTTAAAATTATGAAAATATCTAATGAATTAAAGATATATTAAAGAATACAGTATATGTTAAAAAAACATAATATGTTTATACTTATATATCTAATATTCTTCCGGTATTTTTCAAAGAATGAATTTCCTATATCTTCTCCATTTCAAGTCTGCATTAACGCACGCATCTCGCTTTTTAGGCGTCAGCTACCAAAAGCATTTCGAGCTAGTATCAAATATTCTTTGCTCAATTTGACTAATACTTTACAAACCACACTTCAACTCTTACTTTTGGATTCACACTGTCGGCCTTCGTAATCCGTAAAGCCACAATCACATTTTGGGCCGCTGTTGGAGCTAAAGCAATTTCCGCCATTTTTGCAATACTCCAACAGAAGGTGTGAAACTTTGGCATCGCTACTAGCGGCGCTGTCGCTTGCACCACTACTGTAGAGCTGAACATTACTAACACAATAATCGTCGTCAGTTTGGCGAGTGCCGTAAGAGTCGATAAGTTGAGGTGAACTGACTCCCTGGAAGAGCAATTTACCCGGTAACGTACTTCGAGTATTTTTAATTAAATAGTAATTTAAATAATATAATCTCGGAAGGAAAATATTCACAAAAAGATATTAAAATTTATGGAACATATATACTTGAATTTTCCCTGCCTTTATGGCTGTGATCAATGCAACTTTTACCTGAGGATAAAGCCTGTAAACGAGATTTTTAATACTTCCAGCGAATCGCCTTGAATGTCTTCTCAATGGCGAACTCATTGTGCTCAACTGGTGAACGTCCTGAAAATGACAAAACTATATAGTATGCAATTAGTCTATTTTGCATAGTAAACTTTATTTCTATACTTTTATCTTGTCGTTGAAAAGTTGTGAATATTTATCATATTATGTTTAGCAACAATATATATTTCATTTTTTATTTTTCAGTTTACTTCTAAAAATGTTATATTTCTAAGTGTTCACATGTTTTGTTACATACCGCACGCATTTATGTATGATTATATAATTCAATTTTAGATTTCCTTGTATTCCACTGGCACAGTCAATGCTTTTCAGGAATATAATTTCCACACTGTTGTTGTTTAAATTATTTTGATGAAAGTCGTGTGTTATTTTACACACTCCTATATTTCCCTTTAGGCCATAACTCCTTCCTTCTTAGTTGACCTGATTATTCGCATCCATTTTAATGGTGTTGCTTTTCTCGCTATAAAACATCTCCCAAGGGTTTTAGGCCACTGCTTGGCCCTATATTTTACATTTGTCGAGTAGATGCTCATATAAACTTTGCATCAAAGTCGCCAAAGTTGGGTTCAATAGTATCATAAAAACATACTGTCCTACAAACTTATAAAAACTGGGATTTCAAAACATTAAATGCATGACATGCTTAATACTTAAAATCGAAACAATTTTTCAAGCACGAAAATTATCATAACCACAAAGTAAAGTCTTTGTAATACTGAGTTACATCACGTCACTACAATACTAGATAGCAGATATTCATATACATCCCCCTTTCATTCTCGTTATATATAAACGGAAAATGTATTCTTAATCAAATACCTACCGTTCTGTTTTTGCGTGGGTAATTTTATTTTATGCTTCCTGGAAATTTATGTGCTATGGTTTTCTCTGGAGATCCAAATTATAAACGTTTTACGCCATACTATTGGATATTGAGTGTAATGGAGTGCTGGGGTAGGCCTCTCTAGGGAGTTTGGGTCACAATATTTTTCTAAAGTATATGAAACAAATGCATAAAATTGCAAAACTCGATATAGCTGTTTTAATTGCAAATAGTTCTACGCAAATCACATTTTGCACTGATTTAGTAAATAATAATTAGTGTTCAATAGCACTTACTTTCGGTAGTCCACCGACAAAAACATCGGAATTAGTCCTTAGATTACCAAAGGCAAAACTTCGCTGGTTCAATATTTTGAAAACGACAGTGTCGTCTACTTGAAGCTTCACGTTTTCCCATGCCTAAATTCATGAAATAATGTTGATAAAATTATTTAATAATTCGTTCTTTGTAAACAATTTCTGCAGACAAATTCTATAAAAATATGGAATATTACTTGAAACAAAACGAATTTGTGCCAGCGATTATCGTTGACGAGAACGTCATTCACTCTCATTTGAATTACCGGTCTTTTCAGCAAGACATCCTGGTTTTCATCTCCCAGCCTAAATGGACAAGTTTGACGTGTAAAAATATGTGACATTACCGAAAATCCAACTGAAGTTTGCCATCAACAATAGAAATAGCATAGAAATTTGAGTGTATTCCCCCATCATCGGTGTAGAGAATTAGAGCGTTGGTCGACCTAGTTTTGAACTCGAAGCTCAGCTGGTTTTCAAAAGTCTGTGCCCATTTTGGATACCTGAAAAATATAAAATATTTTCTCAAGAGAACTCCGCTTGGGATACTTAAAAAAGTTTTTGGTTGAAGATTATGAATTAGGCAAAAGAGATTAAAAATAAATATTTTGGTAATAAACAATATACCGGAATAGTTGTAATTATTCCCCCTGTGTATGGCTTGTATTCAGGGGAGTAATTACAGGTATTACGGTATGCTTATCAAAGAAATCTAAACATTTTGGTAATAAACAATATAAGTTTTAGAAATCGAAACTTGTACACAACATGTTGCCTTCACATATATGGGATGGTTTATTAGAATGGTTATTGTCGATAACTTTCTAGAACGCTTTAGAAATGATGATCTAGAAACATTTGTGATCCTACAAAGCAATGACTTCTAATTAAGAGGTTGATGTCAGTCTCTCGTCATCATCAAGTATACGTAAAATATCTCGCGATCCAGACTACAACCACGGGCAAGGGAGGAGTAGGACCGGATAAAAAATTTCATTTTAAGAAACGCTGCGTGCAAGTTCCCATAATCTTTCAGTTTTAATCGACAACATTTTAATCATAGAATAAGTTCTAATTTAAAAATATATAAAAAAATCGTCCCACTCTACTATGGCGCTATCCGTTTTGGCCGAAATGCGCCATAGTAGAGAGGGTGGGACTAAAATGGGCAAGATTATTATCCAAAATTTTTGACACAACATAAAACCTGTTTAGATCGACTATTTGTCAAAAAATGGTCAAAATACACAAATAATTTTGAGGAAAACTTGAAATTTAGGTATAATTTCACTTCAAAATTTAAATTTTTGAAAAACAAAAGCGGGTCCCTTTTGACACTTTTCGGGCCTGACCCCAAAATGCGCCATAATAGAGACGGAATTTCCATACAAAAAATCCGTTTTGGCCAAAGTGCGCCATAGTAGAGAGGGTCATAATAGAGAGGGATGACTGTATAATATTTTTATTTTCACTTTATCTTTCTAAAATAATGTTCATTGTCATCGATAAAGTCATAAGTGCATTTAATCATGCAAATTTGTTTCAAAACATTTAATGAAAATTCACTTACCTAGCAAATGAATCTGACCCTCCGGAAAGTATTACACTTGATACTGTGAGAAGATATTCGTTTAGCAAAAGTAGAGTAAAAATGTGCAAGCGCAGAAATGCAAAGAACCGTAATAGACGGGCGTCAATCCGACGCCGCCTTTTTATCCTCATCTCCTTCGTAGAATCATTTCTGAAGTGAAAATATTTCATAAATAGAACTCATAATTTCATTATGTTTTCATAGAAGTGATTTCAAAGACAGTGATTCCGAAATGCATACGGGAATTGTACAAAAATAAATCATGTCGATAACAATTATAACATATAATTATTTAATTCGCTTAAAACAAGACAAAAATTGTAAGCAAATATTTCGAATATTTTGGCTTCATTTCCAGGGAACGCCCTGAGGAGTTCTCGACCGCAGTCTTTGTTTTTGGAAGATGGCTTTGGACCATTGAATTCCTCTCTAAGGCTATAATAAAGAGTGTATCGGATTTCGAGTGTGGGTAAAATTTTGTCTTTCATAGAGACAACAATAGACATTGCACGCAATGTAAAAACGCGTATACAAAGGGGAACTAAGCCCGGATGCTGCGGGAAAGGTGTTTGGCGAAACTAAGTGTTATACTTTGAACAAAAAATTAATCAAGTTTTCTAATTAATTAACATGTTCAGTTCCAAATTTACTATATCGATCGTAATGGATTATCATATGGAAATGGGTTAAATTAAAAAAAGGATGCATAACAACATACAATATGGGTTATAATGACAATTTGTAGGATAACAAAATATAGATTACAATTCTCGCTTAGGGTTTTTTCAACTTATTACAGTCATAGGATAAAATATCATTTGTGTAAAAATCTTCTCCAGATATTCCTCACTGGGTATTTAAAAAAGGATATGCAAAAATAGTTAGCGGAAAATGAAAACCGGAAACTATTGTCGAAAAGAATTTCCGGTAGAATCAATCCATAATATGCGCCCAAAGTGTTTAGGCTAAACGCGCATAACTGTTGAAAAGCCCTTTTAAAGCCAAATTGTATGGAAATCGTGGTTGTCTATTGTTCTATGCGCCTTTAAGGGCCAAGTTTACATATTTAATAAGATTGCCTGCATCCTTAGTGGGAATAAAGCTTTGAGAAGACTCATGATAACGGAGTCAGAAGAGCACTAAATGGACCCTAGGGGCGCAGGTCGGTGACCGGAATTATTCATGTCTGCCCCAAGCGTTTTCTATGTCGCAATGGGCGAAGGAATGTGAGATTCTTACGGTGAAAGATGCGAAGGTAGGTATTTAAAACTGAACTTTGATTCTAAATCAGTTTTATTCGGATGATTATGGAAATTAGTTGGTCGAAATACGAATATTTTTGCTGTAAATTAATTCGCACCCTGAACTGTGTCCCTAATACTATACCGAAACAAATAAAAAGCATTTGAATAAAAAATTAAGAGCGCTGGTGGCATTTGGGTTGGACCCATTTGAAAATTATTTTTATATATTATACCGCCGTGCTTACAAGAAATGACGGCCGTGAGTTAAGTTTGAATTGAAATTTTTCCCGCCAAACATTTAATTGCATGAAAAGGGACCGCTAGAAATGTTTAATGATGCGGATTCGAGACTATATTCTAGAGAATGGTAAATAAATTTTGAATAGGGTCTATTAGAGTAAAAATTTTAGCAGTTAAGTTCTTATAAGTGTGACAGTATAAATTATCATAAGCTCGTGTTACTTTGCCGATAAAAACAGTCATAAGTGTAAGAATGGAGCGTAGAGATGAAAAGTTGAGCATAGAAGTAATAGTCTTATGGCAATGCAAAGATTCACAATGATAAACAACAAATTTAAGACCACTTTGAGTATAACCGTTAACAAACTGAAATAAAGTTAAACTTAAAATAGACTACCACGTTCCCTACTCAGCCATTCTAAATGGACAATTAATGGCGTAATTGCACCGTTTGAATATTTTGGCTCACTTGCATGGCCAAAAAGTTAGTAGTGGGATAAATTTACTAGGACTATCTCCCACCCAATGATGCGTAGTGAACGCCCACCCCCGTTGGGAATAAATCCTCTCTTTCCGCCATACAAGCCAATTCGAATTTTTATTCAGTGGCCACTGAGAACTCGTTCAATTTTTACATTTCCGGTATCAGCAAACAGATCGCCCTGGAAGACGACATATGTCCACTTAGTATGTAGTACCAAATATATACGAGATAAGAATAAAAATTATATTGCTTCGCAAAATAATACAGACATTTTGTGTATAAAATTATTTCCTTGCAAAAAAGAAAATTGACAAAATTATTGAAACTGCTTAACCTTAACCCAATATTTTCCGTTCAACCTTTTCACAATGAAAAATGGAACTCAAAACGAACATTTTAAAAGCGTTTTTCGAGTTTAATGCAATGAAAAAATATCATAAAATATACGGCTTCAATAGAGTGAAAGTTGAAGAAAAATACAACTGGGATTGTATTTTAAAAATTTTACGGTGCCTGCATTAGATGGAAAACTCATTATCCTTTTGTTATATTGAGTAGTAAACTCAATTACACATAAAACACATATCGGATGAAAATTCAGCAGGAAAATATTCCTTCTTGACGAAAATAGAATTACAAGAAAACTCATGTATCTAGATACATCTTATCCTGATAAAACATAAAAAATTTGAAATAATTAGGTGTTATTATACAATGATTTTGGTGAGAATACCTCTCATTGAGATTTTGAATGCCGAGGGTGGGAGCTGTGAGAATTATAAGCAAAAATTGCGAATAATTGAGTTGTGAGAAATTCTTCTGTTCTGTGAAATGCAATTTCCGCCAAAAACTCCAAATTATGAGTATGGGAAAACGTAACACAAAGTGTATTAGTTTTTAGTCGTTTTATGAAATAATTGCATTATAGGGATTTATTTTTAGATGTGGTATAATACCTAAAGGATATTCACAACATGCAAAATAATAGCATACAATAAATAGACATGCAAACTAACCCTACAGTAATGAATATGTTATGCCATCATGCGTTCCCAAAGTTTCGTTCCGTTTCAATGTAATTCATTTGCAAGCCCAGCATTCAAGATTTTCCTTCGCAAAAATCCATTGTAAAATAAGCAACTTCTTAGAGACTTATATGAAATACCTAAAATATTCCTAAGCGATAATCACTTTCACATACAGTTTTATGAAACAATTTAGGTCAAGTGAAAAATATTTCGCTTGGTCAAACGTTAGTGGACCACATCGAAATTTCTAAAATCCTTGACTCATCCCGTACTCTTTGCTTTTTGAATTGAACCACAGCATTGGCAAAACATGGAAAAGAGAGTGGGGTGTCTTTCCATGGGATTAAGCTGGACTCTCGTAAGCTGCTGGAGTTGGAATCGGCATAGTTGGCATTGGAGTTGGATTGAGGAATAAATGGGCTCCGGAGAAATATATCCTTCCCCACTCTTTTGTTGCATTCTTGGAGAAAGACTTAGGAAGACAGGAAGTGTGGAAAGAGTTGATTTGGGGCGCAGCTAAAATATTTGCAGAATTGACTCCGCCAATTACTATCAGTCCATTGTAAGATCGCAAATTGGGGCCAAATTCCTCTAACAGAGGAACCTACTCTCTCCTTTTTAAGAGGTAGTACATTTCAGGATATTTTGTGAACATACGAACATGTATCTATCAGAATATGTACGTACCACAAACTTAAAGAAATTATTCAGAAAATGTTCACAAAATTTGTCAATTTTTCTGGAATTGTCTTTTCTTCAAACTTTTTCGTTGTTGAGTTCGCTTTCTTTTGTTATCAGAATTTCATGCTAAATTTTTAACCAGTCAATATTTGTGGACGCATTTCTCAACTTTTCAGGTATTTGTGAGCGTGAGTTAAATAAGAGAGCGTAGAAATTTGTATAATGTGCGTAAAAGTGATTTTCAGAGTCATTCTCAAATACAAGCGACTTAAATATGATTTAAATATTGTAATGTTGAATGTATAATAAACATGTCAGATCTTTCACTCTAACTATAGCGCTGTAGTTTGAAACATTGTTTACAGCATTCACCAAATGTGTTCACATTGTAATTGTTTATTGCACTGAAAAATTCAACGGTGAGTGCAATCTTGCACAGATGAATTTCCATTAATAGTTTTCAAATATGATAACTAAGCAGTTATTCGCAGGACCAAACTGTCGTTCAAACCGTTATAAATTTAGACGAATTAAGAAGTTTCCAACATTTAAGCCGCATTAAGATTGATTTAAATAGTTGCATTTTCCGTGACCTAATTTGTTTAGGTTTGGAAATGTTAGTCCGCCAAAAAAAAAGAAATGTTCTATTCACTAAAATCTCCTATAAAATGATATATTGAACTAACAGTGACACATACGCTTAAGAAATTATATTTGCAGTTTAATTTAGATGTAATCTCAAAATGCCGTTTCTCAGGCAAAAATATGTTGAGCTAGCGTCTAATGTGCCCATATATATTCTTTATTTGCCGAGAGAGTTAGTAAAAGTGACAACAGAAAAATGATATTGGCGATTTAACGCCTAAATTAATCAATAATTGAAAATGAATAAAAAAACTGATATTTTAGGTAGATCAAAAGAGCAATATGGACGAAGCCGTTCTACAAAACCAAGAAGAAAATGAAGAAATCTTGCAATATTATTCATCGAATCCACACGGTATACAATTAAAAATTATATTGGAGTAAGACTTTTAGTTTAGTATACGCCAATTATTGGCATAAATTCAGGTAGGGAAATTATATAAAATGTTTGGTAAAATAACAAAACATATATCAAAATATGAATTCAACTTTGTGACGCATTTCTTTATGTATGTGATATTTTTATTTCCTTTTTTGTAGATATTTCCTAGGAAACTTTGTCAGGGATAAAAATAATTAACTTAAAGAAGCTCGTGTTCACTTAATCAATTTAGAACCATTAAAAGGGTGTGAGTGCAATTTGGGATTTGATGATGACTACATGTACGTTTGGAGCGGTTCCGGCTGGGGATACAGCACCATCGAGTATCTAAGCTACCCACTGTGGATTTGGAGATATAATTTGTTAACTCGTCGGTGGAGTTATTGCGAAGTGCTTGATTGGCCTGATGATCGAAAGGTGCCCTTGGGATCAGAAAATTGTAAGGAAGTCTCTAAGTTTATTTGAAGTAGTTGAATTGGTATATTCGGTATATGTTGCAGTTAAAAGTGTTTCTCAGTTAATAGTGTCGCAAACTTGTTAATAGTGTCGCTAATTAGTTAATAGTGTCGATAACTAGTTAATAGTGTCGCTAATTAGTTAATAGTGTCGCTAACTAGTTAATATTGATAATTTTGACTATTTTGTTTCATTTTTCGAACTGTTAGTCCATTATTGGAGCATTTTTCACGGGTAAAAGCCAACTGGGGGGGGTTCCAACTGGGGGGTTACGATATCTCGAGATTCAGCCGTTGGTGTGAGCCTTAGGCATGCTTCCTACCTTAGTTAGACCCTAAGGGTCAAAATGAGTCAAAAATCTGATCCTAAGGGTCGTTTCCCTGCAAAATCCCTTGGCATTGGCGTTGTGCCCAAATAGCCTTAGGCTTAGCCTTAGGCTGCTGTTTAGGCTTAGGCTTACTTTAGGCTTAGGCTTAGGCTTAAGGGGACTTAGGTTAGGCTTGGGGCTTAGGCTGAATCTCGAGATATCGCATACCCCCCTAGTTGGTACCCCCCAGTTGGTATATACCCATTTTTCACTATGTTGGCTATAAATCTCATGTTAGTCCCTCTATATCAACTTTTTGTCCTGATTCCAATACATATTTTAGAATTTTATAGTTTTTTATTTTTGCATCAAAAAATTAAGATTTTCATTACTATGCCGCCTTATAAGGGTTGTTCGGGAGCTTAAGGCTAAGATTAAGTCCTGGTTGAGGCTGTACAGCAAGCCCCATGCTTAAATCCTTGTGAGGCGCCTTATAAGGGTTGTTTTAGCCTGAATGCAGCAGAGAATCAGTTCCCTAGCCTGCTGCAATCAGGCTAAAACAACCCTTATAAGGCGCCTCACAAGGATTTAAGCTTGGGGCTGGCTGTACAGCTTCAACCAGGACTAATCTTAGGCTTAAGCTCCCGAACAACCCTTATAAGGCGCCATAGTAATGATAATCGTAATTTTTTAATGCAAAAATCGGTAAATTTTAGTGAATGACACCACCAGAAAAACGGAAAATTTTGATTTTTGCGATTTTTTCGGTTTATGTCTCAACTTTGAGCGGTCGTATCCCGAAGAATTACAAAGCATATTTTGTTCTGTAAAAAGTATGTTGTTGAGCTTGACCATGCCTACGAATGCCGCAATGCCATTGGTTTGTGCAGTGCCAAATTTTCAGATATTTTGTCGATGAATGTTGCTCAAAATAACAAAAATTCAATATTTTGGGTGTGTTTCATGTGGGCCATTGTAATTAAATATGTTTACTATAATTGGAAAAGAAGTTAGTGACAGTCTAACAGAGAAATGAATGGGCTATCCAACGGGGGACACGGACAATTCATCAAATGGACAATTCATCACATGGGACAATTCATCACATATTGTGAAAATGGCTAATTTTTATAAAAATTTGTGTTTTTATGCTATTTTTACCATTCTTATACACTTTTTAATTAAAATCACGCTATTTTACCTTAAAAATTTTAGGTACAAACCCAAAATTTCTATTTTCGGCTAAAACAACCCTATAAGGCGCCAAACAAGGATTTAGGCTTGGGGCTCCCGAACAACCCTTATAAGGCGCCAAACAAGCAATCATTGTCATTGATGATGTTGTTGGAATTGATAATGACATTGAAAATGATGAATAAATTATTATTACACGTTGTTATCATAAAAGTAAGGTAGCGTATGTAAAATTTCTAAGGTAAAATAGCGTAATTTTAATTAAAAAGTGTATAAGAATGGTAAAAATAGCATAAAAACACAAATTTTTAAAAAAATTGGCCATTTTTCACAATATGTGATGAATTGTCCCATGTGATGAATTGTCCATTTGATGAATTGTCCCATGTGATGAATTGTCCATTTGATGAATTGTCCCGTACCCATCCAACGGTATGTAACACTCAGGAAAAACGTTGCTGTAGATGAATAAAAAATGACTTTCAAAAACCGAAAAGACTTTCTTACCAAACCAATATATAATTGTTCTGTTTACATGCTCATGATCTGTATAGATTATCTACATTAATTTAACTTATTATAATCTTAACACATCCTTAACTTTTTCTTAACTCTTTTTGAGGAAATACTTTCTTTTATAATCCAAAAATCTTAATTATTACTTTAGGCACATACGCGTTAACTGAAGGATTTTATCTCTTCCTGGATATTGAAAGAAACGAAAATGCGAAATATCATTTCTATATTTGTACAAAATCGCAAGAAAGTCCCACATTCCAATGCGAGCCCATAGAACATATCCCTGTTGGTTCTAATTCCGAAGTGGATGTTGATGATCGGCGTTACCACTTCGAATTTCCAATGATGTCTCTTGATTCAGATCATTTCTACTTCGTACGGCGCGGGCGCACTACTCGAAATTACGAATCATTTTCATGCCTTAATGTTTACGAATTGAGAAGGACAACCAAATCGGGAGCTTGGCAATGGGAATGCATTTCGGTGAGTATCGAAATCGGCGTTGCATTCTCAAAATCTGACTTCTGCTTGAGTAAAAGCTATAATCCTAACTAAAATTTCGACAAGTCCGTTGCTGCATCGCAGCTCGCGGCTATGATTTATGGAATAGAAATTTAGACAAATGTAGCAGGAGATAATCTCACTTATGCAGATTACAAATATATCCATGATTTTCTTCAAAGCTCGTCCGCTTTTTCTCTTAATCTGTGGCATCGATTCGCGTTTCTTTTCAATAAAAATGTTGCAGTGATAAATTGCGCTCCTCTGGACGAAGACGAGATGCAGTTATCGATACAAAAGGTGATTTTATATTTTGAGCAAAAAAGTAAAACTATTAAAATCCCTCTGAATCGGGTATAGGGAATTTATATGTTAGAGTTGATTTTGGAAATCAGTTAATTCCGGAATTATATATATATTAATTTGGTCAGCAGCGGAATTAACTGGAAAATTCAGTTCATTTTGGAAATTCCCAAATAAACTAGTTATTTCTGGAATTTCCTGGCACGGCCAGGGGGCGATAGCTATCAAATGCCAAGCTTGGCATTCCAAGCAGGGTTGTGCCGAGTCGACGAAAAGTTCGAGTCGAGTTTCGAGTCGAGTCGGCCGAAAATTCTTCGAGTCGAGTTTCGAGTTTCGAGTCGACGAAAAGTTCGAGTCGAGTTTCGAGTCATTTTCGAGTCAAATTTCCTGATGATTCAAAAAGTCAAAATTTTCGGTTTTTAAAGCAATTTTTTGCTAAAATTTGCTGTTAATTGTTATTTATTAGTACTACTATTCAATTTATGTCAAAAAAGGGGTGTTTTTTGGCTATTTTTGAGCTATTCTTGGCTATTTTTCAGCTATTTTTGAGCTAATTTTTGTTATTTTGAACAAAAATGTGCCAAATTTTGAATATTTCATCTCTGAAATTGGTACTAATTTTTGGAAATATTTATTAACTTCATAGCCTAATTTTGGCCTAAAACGCAAAAATAGCATAATGTTGCAATAAATTTAGCCGAGAAAAATTGTGATTGATAAAGAGCAATTTTTCAAAATTTCGAGGAGATAATCGGCTTCGGAGATCCGTGATTATTGCTCGAGCGGTTGAAAATTATTATATCAGATTCTTCAGAACCAAGTGGAGATGCATTGAATTTTACAGTCTTCCGCTGGCAAAATTCGTGAAATTTTCAATAAAGATTGTAATTTTTGAAAAAAATTCGCCTGCGGCGCTATTTTTGACCGTTTCCGCATTAATTAATCAGTTGAAAATTCGCGGAAAAAATAGCGCCGCAGGCAAAATTTTTTGAAAAATAACTCTGTTTGCCGAAAACTGACATTAAAATTTTGTATATTCTCGAAAATTATCAACAAAAATTTGCGAAATTTTCAATAAATATTCAAAAAATTCAGTGTTATAATTAATTTGAATGATAAATTTTAGTCAATTTTTAAAGAAACAGTTAATTTTTTCAAAAATTTTTGCCTGCGGCGCTTTTTCGGCGTGGATTTTGCTGCATTTCTTGAAAAATACGCTAATATTTCCGGCCGAAATTTTTGGAAGAATATACAAAATTTTAATGTCAATTTTTGGCAAACAGAGTTATTTTCAAAAAATTTATTTTTTCCGCGAATTTTTTCATATTTCTGGGTAAGTAGACCAATAAACATATGGCAAAAAAAGCGCCGCAGGCGGAAATTTTATAAAAAATTGGAAAAAACGTCAAAAATTGACCAAAATTTATCATTGAAATAAATTATAACATTGAAATTATTGAATATTTATTGAAAATTTAATAAATTTTCGGCCCAAGGTTGGTGATAAACAATGAGACATAATACAAAGTGGGAGAAAAAAATAGCGCCGCAGGCGAAAATTTTTTGAAATATTAAGCCTGTTTGCCAAAAATACCGCTTAAAATACATTGAAAATTTACAAAAATGTGTCCAAAATTCCAATTTTTTTCGGGCCGCGCCCTACCGATTTCGAGTCGAGTCGGCCGAAATTCTTCGAGTCGAGTTTCGAGTCGGCGAAAAAGTCGAGTTTCGAGTTTCGAGTCACTCGGCACAACCCTGATTCCAAGTTGCCAAGCTGCCAAGTTCCTTGGTAGCTATCAAAAACTTGGCAACTTGGTGCCAAGTTGTGTGTATTTTGTCGACTTGGCATGGTAACTTGGCACTTGATAGCTACCGCGGACTTGGCAACTTGGCTCGTGATAGCTTTCGGCCCCAGGTAATTTGGGAGAATGGGGATTAAATTATAAACCTCATCGCATAATCACGCAAATCGATATAACGTAAAATTTTATTGTCGTTTTTCCAAATATAAACAATTATTCATGTTTATTATCACATGGCATTGAACTACAACACTTGTTATTGCACTTCACATTGGATTTAAAACACTTGCATCGAGACGATTTTAATTTTTGTTTGCATCCGCACTTGAAAGGTCCTTGCCCGATAATTTTCAGCTGTGCGCAGACTGACCGTCTTGTCGGGAACGTTTTCCAATGAATGTGTTGTAACAACCATAATATAAACAATTTCCTGTAATTGTAAAATAAATTATAAACGGTTTGAAAGAAGAATTGGCATGCTGTCGAACGGCACATAGCATTCATGACAGGCTTTGTTTTATACGAACATAGGTTAGCCTTATAACGTACTTATCCGCCTAACCAATAGATTAAACTCGATTTTTCCCAAATTACCTTACCGTGCCAGGAAATTCCAGAAATAACTAGTTAATTTTGTAAATCAGTTAATTCCGAAATTAACTGATTTGGCCAGTTAATATCGAAAAATTAAGTTCAGTTACCGTTGGAAATTCCCAAATTAACTGTAATGGGTGGAACATTGTTTTGAAGCGATTATCTCGATAAAGCTTTTCACAAAATATGTAATGCAAGAAAGCAATTTTCAAATGACTACTTAAATTTAGTTGATTCTCTTTGATCTGAACTGCCGCAAATTCACGGTGTGTGACATTTGCCCAGATACAGTACATGGATATCCACCTGTTCGTTGTGATTTCAATGCCACTGTTTATGGCTATAAATTATACTTCATGGGTGGATTTGAAGAGGTCAAGCCTTACTTTTGTATCACACTTGTATATAATTTTATGTTTTTTACAGAGAGGCGATAACTGGGTCCCGTTGGGCGACATCTGGCAGCTCTGCTTAAAAACATTCACATGGACGAGAATGAGCCGTGACTTGCCGGAACCGGTGTTCTCATTCGGTGTCAAGCCAACTATGGTATTTCTTTAATATATGATCTATTAACATTATATGGAATATATTCAGCTTTTTTTACAATTGAGATAAATGTCGAAGATGAAAATTGATAAAAACAAAACTAGGAAGATATTAAAATTATTCCTTTACAGGACGGATGTATCTATGCCTTCGGCGGTCGTTCAGCCCAAGAGCAATTGGCATTTGAAAATAATGTGGAACTGCCAACACGATGGAAACACATCAGACCTCAAAGCAGAGTTCAACGATTTTGGGTCGAACCACCATCTCTCAAAAGATTGACCATGGAATTGTTGGCGGATATTTTATTTAGCAAGGAGCATATCCAAGAAAGCGGATCATTGGAGAGTGATCGCCAATCAAATTTTGAGCCGCTACTTTCCCGTCCTATCGAATTCGTTAAATATGTGAGGAAGTATATTTATAAATAAATTTTATGCAAAAAATTGCTCTTACCAATTTTCATTTTCAATTGTGTGTAGATATTTCCCTCGAACATAATGATTATGTAAACTTTATTTGACATCATGCACTCAATACGTACACATAATTATTTAATCGGTATTTATGGTTGAAATACACCTCTAATCTTTACGAATATCAGCTACTTTGCCGAGCACTTCGGCTAATAGTTTGGACATAAGAGAAGTATCGATAGCAGTAGTAAAACGGAACTCTATCGGTGCTGTACGGTCAATTCTCGATGCACATTCGTTGCAATGGGTTTTGCAGAAATCCCGGATGAAGTGCAAGGCGTCTTTTTCGGAGTTACCTACAACCAGATAACCGTATTAGTGTCAGAAAAGGTTCCTCGAAATTCACATAATGTTTGGAGTTTTTTATAATGCTAGACAATTCGCTTACGCCTTCATTGCCGAGTGTATCTAAGTGGATACGATATCGATTTGCTTTCTTCTTCACAAAAAGAAAGAAACGAATGAGTGTTCATTATTCATACAAAGAGTGTGTCTGTAAATAGATCACATAGAAAGTGAAATAAACAATGGCAGCCATCATGATTTTGATAAAGACAGCTCACCAAAAGGAAAGCTAATGGTAAAGACAGAATTCTGCATAAATTCTATGGCTCCGGCAATGAAGGGTTAAATATTCATAATTTAAAAATGGTATATACGCATTACCAAATTTTCGTCGTTTTGTGTGGAAGTTTCCAATTTAGGTACAATAAGTTACACTAATTGTTGTCTTCTTTTGACAAGATGTAAAATTGATGCATTAAATAATCATGGAACAAAACTGACCTTTATAGTCTGAGAAGAAATTTTTAAGCGGAGCACGCTTTATCTTCTCTTTAAACACATCTGTTTCATTTAGAAAAACGTAAACAGGTGTCTGGTTGAAGCGTTTTTCGACACACACTTTCTCGAGCAACTTCAGCGAATATTCGAATTCGGTCTAAATAAACAATCAAGAGCCATGTGCTTCTACATTGCCACATTACATTTTTCGTACATTTGAATGATACTTTCATTTTTCTTGAAAATTTGACTAACGACCATCTGAGAAAAAAACGGTTTTTAGTTATAAGAGCCATTGTAACAAAATGCTACAAAGCACTTTTAGGAATTCTACTTTTGTGCTGAAGCTACAAAGATATAAACAAACCTCATCATTATCCTCTCTGAATTTCTGATCGTAAGATGATATCGCTAATGTAAAAATAATAGCGTCCAATCCTTCATAGACACCTTCATATCGTCTGTCATTTATTTTCGAACCGCCAATTTCAAATAATCTAAAGTAGATTCATCTCTCCAACGATGATCAATTTTTCTCTATCTCTATGTCTTTACAGATACGAGTTATATAGCTGCTAATAACATAAAAATCTGTTTATAATAGCAAAAATTTAAGAATACGATAAAACGTTTGACAATTTTTTTGTTAATTTTTTATCAGAAAAGGCTCGATGGCTGAAAACTAAAACAACAAGCTGTTTTTGATAAAATGTTTTAATAACCATGTGGAAGGCTAGCTTTAAAGATAAAGTTTAAACTTTTAATATTTCACCTTAAACTTCAACTTACTGAAAAGTGTGATCCTTTGTTGAGAAAATACTAAAAATGGAGTTCAATAAAAAATACTTAATTAATTAAACTACCCACCTGTTCTGCACGCCAACAGTGGGGATATAAGCCATGACCAGATCATCATGGGTTGGTTGAAAGCTGTCTTTCTGTATTCGAGGCAGACTATCCATGAAACTGGAATATTCGGATGTTTTGTGAACTTGTTACATAAGTAGTTATTTCTAATGTTTAGGTCTTATTAAACCATATGTGTGTTGCGTTCCCCTTAACTTATATTATAAAAATTTACTATTTGGTGGAGTCGTTGAGAGAGTATTCTCCTCTTCTCCTGTAAAATTCTACAACAGTTTTGTCTTTCCATAGTGCCTGTAAAGCTGCTATTTCTTTCTCAGAAAGAGGATTTCCATGAGTCCTTTCGTGAGCCATGAGCAATTCCACGTGCTCCTAAATATGAGCTTATTATATGACTACTTTATTATTTCAGCGTTTTGAAGTTTTTATGCAAATCGATTAATACGTGTTTGAAAGGCAGTACAAAACGAGCGTGGAATTTGTACTATATATGTATGGTTTCAGTGAACACTGATTTGCACAACACTCCAAGGGTACTACTCCAACATAACGATTTTGAAACCAAAGATATCCTCGAGACATAAAGGAATAAACATGTCTAAAATATCGGATAAATCTCACGTTGTTTTTTTCATCAGACACTTTTGCATCCATTTTTTCCATATACTGCAGAATTTTGCGCATGGAATTGACTACATTGTCGTATATGAAAGCTTTTCGTAACTCTAATTCCATACTCGGTGGAGGCATTTTGGAGATTTTCCTGAACATCTTTGTTATTGACACTTTTGCATCTAATAACAACTAATTATGATTACTTACCGAATTTGTTCGAGAACAGTCGTTTTACCGGACTCACTGTTACCTAAAATAAAGAACGAAGAGTATTAACAAACGTTGTCGACAGGACAAGGTTTTAGATTGGAACCATATAAGTTCCAATTTTTGAGTAGTAGACTTTTATTATATGATACACTTGTCAACCCAATCTGCACACTAACAAATGATGTTAAGATTGTATTTGCAACGCACGTTTTAGTAAGAGATCAATTTTTACAGCACAACAAGAATACAGCTGTTGTACCTTGGCTCTGAACAACTACAACTCCAACATCTACAAATTTTATCAGTTTCTTCTCTTTATGGTTTGATAAATACCATATTTCCTCTAATTAGACACAATTTTTCAAACCCCTAAAAATTTTGAAAATTCAACCTCATTTTCCTTCGACTTTTTAAAGATAAAATAGTTTTTATCTAACTACCTATCTTGACGAGATATACACGGATATAATTTAGTTTCTCTCAGGGTGGCCAGGGTCACGAGAGGGCTAATTAGTGTAGGATGTAATGTCTAATTACAAAGAATACGGTAGTTGAGCATCTACCATACACCGTATATCTATTATAGTATTAGCATTGTGTCCACCCTTTTTCTCCGCGCTCTAAATCGCGTTTTTTCGCGAGTTTCGACCCGGTTTTTTTCTTACGAACTATGTCAACCCTAAGGAAAAACCTCAACCGGTTTTATTTTGGGAAATAATCCGAATTTGACATATAATGTAAGGCAGAAAACAGTGGCGGCAGAAATTTCAAGCCGCGTAGCGGCACCACACAAGCTCGTTACCTAATAAGCATATTCTAAGCGTGGTTAAGTTGTTTTGATTATAATCATTGCTGTCCTTTTCGCTTGCGTTTTCACCAGCTGGAGAAACGGCCTAAAAATATTTACTACATTAGAATTGAAAATCAATATTTACCTGTGCATTTTTGTCGCGCTTGTTTTCTAAACTGTGAACCTTGGAGCTATTATCTACTCTCCCACAAACTTGGCCCATGCATGCACTTAATAGAAAAATTTTACGTATGTTACCCGAAATGAAATGAGTAAAAATGACAAGGATAAGCAAATCGAATTTTGCTGCTCACGAAGCCATGACATTACATAAACCGGCAATATAACAATATCAATCAATAATAAATAGCGCCAACTTTCCCATACAACTACAATTTGTGAGACAAGTATTAAGGACGTATAATTTTACAAGATTCTGGTGCCTTAAAATTAGAACAGTTACAAAGGAGTAAATATTCACCGCTTATTCACACTTCACACTACACTTGGATACGCAAATTTGGTTTTCTCATACCGAAAGAGGGCACAAAAAATTGTCTATCCTATTACATTGTGGATTTTTTAAGTATTATGGCATTCGTATTTGCAGCGAACAATTTTTGGTTGAAAACCTCAATTACTTGTGAATAACGCCGCAGAAATTTCAGAAGTATTTTATAAAAAACAAAAGCAAAATATAGGCATTTTTAGAATAGAAAAGCATATAGAAATGCATCCTTGGAAATTTGTTCTTCATGTTATCACCAATAGGATCATATTATCACAATGTTTAAGAATAATCCCACGAGGAATAAAAAATGTTAGCAATCGTTAGGACATTATTAAATAAGTTTGGAATATCCGTTAAACAATAAGGAAGAAATAAATTCATAATAGAATGAAATCTCATGTGTTAGATTTATATTATTCAAAATTCACCTGCTTATATTGAATCAATAATGTATAAGTGCATGAAAGACCGGTAATTAATGGGAATGTTTAATTTCAATACCTATGTTGTTCAACATATTTTAAATTCAAGGTATTTACAAATAATGTTTTCTGAAGAATCCATAACAGCTATTCTATGTTAGCCAGGCATATTTATATGGCTCACATATTTCACACAATCTGGTAATGATATAAGTAACTCATGCCATATTTCACGCTGCATAGATATTGGGTACGATATTCAGTTTTGCTTGCGTACAGATGTGAAGATACATGTATATGTAAAACAAGCCAAATATTTATATCTTGCATCTATGGACTAAACTGGAATTATAATAATCAAGCCTAGGCGTGTACGTAACGGACATGATCGTGTTGCTTTCCCATTATGAATCGCCTCTGCATGCCAGTTGACATAAAACGCATATACTATGGTCACGTAACAAATTCGACACTAAATGTTTGTGTCTCCATAGCAAATGCTGTAGGCTCTTGTGACCCAACAAGCAACCACACAACGACACGCAATTCGATTTTTGCCTTTACTCAGGCAGATTTATTGTTGTGCGCCAAATATTTAATTACGCAATTAGATTCGGTTTTATATTTGTTATTTTCCCCACATTTGTGCTCAGTATTTTCTTTCAGAACGATTAGGTAAATGTGGAGCCCCGACGGGAAATTAATGCTTCCTTTTTCCGCATTCTTGAGACAGCTACATTTAATCCAAAGTTAATGATTAATAATTTGACAGCAATTAAGAGGCAGGAAAGGTTCAGGGAGAATAATCTGTTCAAACGGATATCATCTATACAACCATCGATCCCTCGGCCTAACCACTTTTATTCAGTTTCAGCGCCAGACAAACGAGTAACTTTTCAGAGGAAACGAATAGAAAGTTGAGCGAAGAAGTGACTTACGTATTTTCAAACAGTCAGGTTAAAATCAGAGAGTGGGTTCTTCCTCATACGTTTTATTTGTTTCTTCTAAGTGGTTTGTTTTGTTTGTCGCTAAAACTTAAAAATGATTAGGCCGAGAGATTGATGTATGAAAATAATAAAACTGTTATCTAAAAGTTTAAGTTTAGGAAGAATCGTCAATAATTTTTATAGCAATCTTAAAAATGAATGTATCCTAATTTTTGATAAAATCGCGGATGGCTACCACACTTTTCGCAAAATTTCGGTTTTCCATTAATTTACCATTCTTCGAATATGTTGTATGTGAATACGACAGTTTCTTAGACTGAATTCTTTATTGGAGACAATATAGTGTTATTGAGGAAATTTTGGATTTACATCACTTGTTGGACTTGTATTTATTTGGTAAATATGAATTGTTCCGAAGTCGGATTTTTTTCTCCTGGAAAGCGGTTCGTCATTTGATGGAATTTGAATACCAATCAGCAATTTGTACAGCCAAGCACCAAGTAAAGCCCCTATTGGGGGACAAATCACCGGAACCCACCACCATTGATAGCTGTGATAGCTGAAAATTAAAGTTATTTGATTGTCAAATTTAGGTCATGTTTGTACCTGAATACTTGCGGTCCATAACCGGCTATCAGCAAGAAGACCCTGGGAGCAAAATCACGTGCTGGATTCATTGCGTTACCTGAAATAGTTCAATATATCACAAGGCGCGGATAATAACGGAAATGTTCAATTTATATACCTGCATTTAGACCAAATGACATACAAATGGTGATAAGCATGATACCCATAAGACTGGGTTGAACCCATTTAGGTATTTGATTTCTTTTGTCTGTAATTAGGCCTACAATAATGCACATAATCGCGGTACACCATATCTGCAATTTTAAAATGAGATTAATAAAGGGAACCTATTCTACTTTTGATGGGAATATCCGAAAAAAGATTACTAGTATTACCTACCATTCCTTTAGTTTTATGAAATTGTGTTATAAAACGGTTTGTAATAAACTCGCCCTAATTTTTAGCATTTTACTTTATTTTCAGATTTTAATGATTTTCAGATCTTAATTCTTTGAAATCAGAATATTCTTATTTACACAAATTTGTCATTATTTTTTATACTGCGTCCTTACTTTCAGCACAATTTAATTTCAACTTATTTTCAGCACAATATAACCAAGTAAACATTGTATTATTTTGACATCGCGTCAATATTTTTAATTTGACTTACTTTCACTTTAAATGAGTGCAACGAAAATTTTCCAAAAACTTTCACCTTTTTGTGCCCAAAACCTGAACTGAAGGTAAAAATTCTCCAACACACCTGATCCCAGACCGCTCCAAGTATCGAAAGATGTGAGCCGGGGAAAGTGGCAAATATTCCTGCAGTCGCATTTTCACCCATAACAGCTCGACGTCTAAAATACGGAAGCGTGATCCGGATATTGGAATAATAACTTTACCCTCCGTCAAACTGATGAATTTTCTCTATAAAGAATTGATAAGTAACAATAAACTTTTTTCTACAAAGTATTCATAGTTAAGTAATTACCACAGTCCTACACCATGATTACTACAAACATTTTAGCGTTTTTTGGTGATAAAATGATTCCAATAATATTATTTGAGGTTCTAATAATTTACTCATTACTTCAAGACAATATAATTTTTACTTGAAGTACTGATATTATGGAAATTTTGAATAGCGCATGTTTTTCAATATGAAAACCGTAATAGATCCCGAATGTAAGAGCAGCTCCGCAAAAGGCGCCGGCAGTTTGGGCAATTGTATAGAGAATTAAATTAATAAATTGAATCTCTCCAAAGGAATATAAAAACAACGACACTGCAGGGTTCAGGTGAGATCCTAAAAAGATCCGTCGTTAGGTTAATAATTATTTTTATTTTCATACCTGAAATTTGGTACCCCATTTGAACAGCGAAAATAAGACCAAATCCCTGGCTGATTGGATGGCCGACGAAATTATTCATTTGAAATCGTGAAAGCACTGTTTGAGCAGTGCCGCAAAATGTCACATACTAAAAATGTTTACCTCATGAGAATTCTCGAATTTTAGAGTTACAAAAATTCATGCTTGTTTAAGTTCACCTTATCTTTCAAGCTGAACTTACAATGAGAAAAGTAGTACACAAAAATTCACACAAAACATTGCGACATAGTTTGCTTTTGATTCTGTATCTCTGTCGCAACATTGCTAGGCGATCATTTGGAAAATCTTTCGGCATTCGTATTTCGCCATTAGTTTTCGACACTTCATGTAGTTTAGCCATGATTTTCGAAATTCTCGGAGTACAGCAAATTAACTTTTCAATATTTATACGAAGTTCTAGCTAGACTCATGAATTGCTGCTACAAAGATGATTCATTAAGATCATTATCTTGTAAGTTATTTACTTACAATATTAGTTGCATAGTTACACTAAAGTTATCTGTCGAAACGACATAAGCAAACTTTTGATAAAGGATCGGGTATCAAATCTCACTGGAAGTATTTCGTAGTCAAAATGAACAGCTAGACATAGTCAATTTTTCATTGAGGTTCCTTCGCAATTTCTATGGGATTTAAAACTCCTGCAACTTATGACTGCACTTTGTTGACTTTCAACCAAAGTAAATAAAATAGCACTTGCTCCTTGGTTTTACTGTCTTTTATGAGTTAGGCATTTTTTATACAATCACTCTCAAAATTAGATTAGAGGACTGAATTTTATATAAAGGAACACAATTTATTAGTAGCAATTTCTATATGAACTATAATGGAGGTTTGTTTTAGTAATAAAAATTCCATAGGACACCCGCGGCCTCCGCCGCGGACCACCCGCGGCTTCGCCCCGGACCGCGCCCCCTTTACCCCCTCTGGGGGGCCACAGGGGGCCGTCTGGGGGCTGAAAATGGTACCATTCGTCTTCTCTCGCCGAGAGGAAGCGATTGACGTATCACTCGCCCAAATCCGAGTGGGGCGTGAAAAGTTCTGTTCCCGGCGGACTGACAGTTTGCCTTAGAGGGACTCGATGTAAACATTTTGATCCATTCCTGATCTTCTATTTACTACTGGTCTAATAGGAATTATCATATATCAAACATATGTATGCTTTATTTTAAACACTAAAACAATGATACTACCAGGTGGCGACATAATTTCGCGGAATTTTATTTATGCGTTTAAATTCGCGCCATTTCAGTTTAGCCCCTTTAGAAGGGGCTAGCTTAAGTCTGATATTGCTAACCCTATCTAAAATCCTATTCTAGAGGGGGTTGTCAATATCAGATTAGAGCTAGCCCCCTTCTAAAGGGGCTAAACTGAAATGGCGCGAATTTAAACGCACAAATATCATTCCGCGAATTTATGTCGCCGCCTGGTTGTTGACTACAAAACAATGAGATCATAATAACGAAAGAGCATTCGTAAACAATGTCCAACTATATACAAATATTCAGGTTTGGTTAGATTGACCCATAGCCTACAGGTTTTTTCCAAGCAGGGAGCCATAACATCCTCATAACACACTCATGACAATATTGCCAATGCAAATTTGTTACTGAGCTATGAATACTTTGCCAGGAGAGCGTTAACTAGGGACTATGATTCACTGTAAAGGCAATTGTTTGATATCTCAAATTTGTCAGACACTAATTTTGCAGATATTCCAAATTATATATATTGGTAGTTTTAATACATTCGTTTGTATTTTGTAACATAAAAACATACGCGAAACAAAGCAAAAAAAACGTAAAAACAACGTAAAAAACATAACTGTAATTTAGATACCCCGTCATGCTTTTAAGTGAAAAATAGGCATGAATTTTGAAGGCAACAGGGAATGTAAAATCTAATAAATCAATAGAAAGACAGAAAACTGAGCAATAGTCCTGAAAATGCGTAAAAGTACAGAAACTTATGTAAACAAATTTATACAATGAGGTCGGTGGGTTTCTTCGGCGACATGATGTCTTCTTCACCATCGATAAGATTGGTCTTACTTTCAGACGTCGTTATGCTCGAGAACCAAAACGGAACACAACTACGAGATGGCTCCGAATTAGATACCTGAAAATTGTCAATTGAACTTATCCATTGGAGGAAGGTGTATTTATACTCAAAATTATGCTCTATGTCTTGTATAAATATGACCTGGAATAAATTTTATCCCTTACTTAACCTAAGAGATTGTGTTTAACATTGTACTAAAAAATGTTACATAAATTGTTGCCAAATAAATTCGACGAATGATTTAACCTTTCTTCAAAAATTAACATTATTCGTCAGAATACAAAAATAACAATAATAGTCATCTCTTCGGAATCCAAATCCTGGCACTTAAATCAAAGCGGAATTGGATTCGGGAATAATCAGATTCGCCGATTGCTAATGTATAATATTGATCGTGAGAAATTTTTGTTGGGGAAAAATTTGCTGCCATTCCAAACAATTTCAGCATTTTGTGTTATTTTATTATGTTTTGGGCTATGAACGAGTGATTAAAGTACATGCTGAACGGCCCAATTTTTCACATATATAAGGCAAAACATTTTTCAGTTTATTTAAATATATAGAAAATTTGTGCGGATTAATATAACATTGTTATTTGGTTAAACCAAAAGATTATAAACCAAAAATTTGCAACGCTTTAGTTGTCTAAATATAATTCACTGTAGAAAAAACACACTTGCGTCCTCGACGGATGCCTCATAAACATTGCGTATGCCAGTGGTAATAATGCGAAAGAACAAAGCTTGAACATGGTGGATGTCGAAAACACATCTTCCCAGCTCTGCAAATCCGATAAAATGTATCCCGCTTGAACACAAATGAAATTGTATGGTGCCAGACCTAAATTATTTGGTTATACTCTCGAACCATCTCGATAAAAACTTACCGATAAGTGCAGAGAATGCAAAAATTGGCAGTGGTATATTGAGAAAAGGTGCGATTATATTGAGCAACCAGCTAGGCGAGATGGGGAACATTCGCGCAAAGAGCAAAAATGGAAGCAATCTGTGGGAGTTGTCATCTACCTGAATTTATAGGGTGATTTATTGCAACATGATTCTGCGACTATATGACACATACGTAAACTTCTAGGAAACCCATAAATATTATCGATATGGTGTCGGAAAATTATACTAATCTTCCCTCAAAATTAGTATATAACTTGAAAGATAACAATTTTGGAGATATTATAATAATGTCCTATTCCATTCAGATATTTCATACTAGCGCGCTAACGCGCGCTAGCGCGCGGGGAGTCTATATCAGTATGCCTTTTCTGTTCCAACTTCACTCACATTCCAGGGGAGAAGGTCGGGCGCTCCGCGCCCGACCACAGGATTGGCTCGCCACCTTCGGTGGCTCGCAAACTTAGGTTCAGTCTGAGTATGGCTCAGTCTGCCCCTCCTGAAAAAAGGGGGACAGACACGAAAATTAAGCACTGGAAAGAATGCCCCTCCTGAAAAAAGGGGGACAGACACGAAAATTAAGCACTGGAAAGAATGCCCCTCCTGAAAAAAGGGGGACAGACACGAAAATTTAGCACTGGATCGGCTCAGTTTGACCCCAGTTCGACCACATTCGACCATGTCGAACATTGTTCGACCTCGGGGTCAAATCGAAAATTGTTCGACCTCGGGGTCAAATCCGACCTCAGATTCGAATTCCCCGTATCCGAAAACCCCTGAGTACCAAAAATTTCGACCTGAAATGGCACAAAATCATAAGTTACAAAATTTGTAGTTTGTAGTCAAAAAAGGGGGACAGACACGAAAATAAGGGATCAAAGATCAAAACGTGCAACGGACGGAGGGAGGAAAGACGTCACAGACTTATTATAAGGATCTATTGCTGTGAAAACGTATTACCGTAAAACCTGTAATTTAACCCCCCCCTCTTGTTTTACCTGCCTCTAATTCTGCGCTTAAATACCATTTTTCTGTTATTTCAATTTATGCATATTTATGCTCAGGTGACTCCGGAAATACGTGGTAATTGGACAGAGCATGTTAAAATATTGAGAATACCATTAAAATTTTCTGCGCAAAAATAATATTGTCGTGAAAGTTGACGACAGAGGACACGAATGTGGGGAAACCCAGTAAGTAATCGAAGATTTTGACATATTTCCACCGAAGCTCAGTGAGGAAGGGAACGAAGGCGATTACAATTTGTAACTTGACCTGCTAAAAAATTCCCTATCCCAGCCGAAGATAATAATAATAGTAAAAATAATGAATGTATTATCTTTAAGTAATTGTTACCTTTTGCTGTAAGTATGTTATCCGTTCGCCAAAATAGTAAAGGACGTATTCGCGACTGAATAGCTCGGAGAACATATAGCAAAGTGATGAGCCGCAGGTAGTTAAAGCACAGCACATTAAGAACCCAGTCCACATTCCGAATACGGCTCCGGCAATTATATTCTGTAAGCGAAGTCTCATTTTAGATAAAATTTGATGAATAAATGAAAATTGTTTTCAGCTATACGGTAATTTGAAAATACGTGTTACTAGTAAAACAAACAGTTTTTATATTAAAGCAAACTTTTTAAATCCCCAAGTATATGTAACGTTGAAATTGTAGATAAGGCCCCCGTTACTGTAGAGCAAAGCAATTCAAATATTATTTCTGTTTAGCTATGCTATACATCCAGCTTTCAAGCAAAAAATTCTAAGATTGAGGAACTAACTTGTGAACGAGAAAACATTGTAAAGTTTATTCACAGTCCAAGTGCATTATAAAAAGGATACAAACTATAAAGCAGCCTGAAGCAGTTGTTACTTACAAAATATTTTTTATAAAAAGTACTTACGAGAACAAACGATCCGGGAATAGCAAATGTTTGTTTGTATAAATAAGTGAATATGAATAGCAAAGTAATGTATATGTAGTGATTTTGTTTATAGGTACGAAATTGCTCCGCTACTATGGTGAAATTTTCGAACTGTGTGGGAATGTAGATTTGTGACGAATCTAAAACGAATTTTAGTACTAGTATCGAGTACAAAATTGTACTAAAATTATATCATAAAATTATTGTAAAACTTTAGAAATTGTTATATTTAAAATTGAAAAAGTTTCAGGAAATTTAAAGTGCGAAGCAAATTTTAATAAAAAGATTTATACAAAATATATATCCACTTACCAGAACTTTCCCAATCCGGAGCATTACATATCATCAGCCATAATAATAGGGTGGCTAACACAAAGATTGCCGGCAAAATTAGGAGCCGTGTCATGTACACACCGCCTGTTATCGAGAGTTAAAATAGAACTTCTTTTCTGACTATTTCTGTTCGGCTTTCCTTAAAGATGCACAGCATATATTAAATCCTCCTATTTATTTTGGATTAAAAGCCAAAAATGGCGCTTAGAGCGCAAGTGAATACGCATTTGGATAAGGGAAATCGGAAGCGGTGATTTGTGAGGAAATTGGAAGGATATATCGAAGCAAAAAGTGAAATTTGACTTCGAAGCGAAGGAGAATAATAGTGACCCAAATTCGCCAATGTATACAGAAAAGAGCACTGTTCTTTCCGCTTCCTTTCGGAAAACACATACAAAACAGTAATATCAGAATGTGATCAGATGTGCAATTTTTGGTGAATATCCAAAAATTGGCGACCGCATGTTTCGTCAAATTTACGCAAATGTTTTACATATTGCTCTTACAAGCAAGCATTGGCAAATTAACACCGAAATTTATTCTATTGACAGCGCTGTATTAAAAGAATAATTTGCAATTAGCTTATTTGAAATTCAAAACTGAAATCAATAAAACGTTTCAATAAGTGAAACGTTTTGTTCGGTAGAAATAAAATAAAAAATTAATGTGTTTTTCAAAGATAAATTTGCCGTAGATTTTGCACTGGGACTCTTACTTGCTTAAGATTGTTTCCCGAATTTCTAAATTGAGACCCGGGAATAACAATTCGTATTCACAAAATGCAAACAATCTAAGGCAATGTATGCAATTTTCCAACAGCTCTTGTGATTCATCGCCGAATGTGGGGCGACGAGGAAAAACCAACAGAAATGATAAAGGGAGGGCTGAATGGTCAATAAAACAGAAAAATCAATGCCCAAAAAGTCATTAGCATTTAAGAGAAAAGGGTATTCAATAAGAAAAGGGTATACGATAGAAATTACAAGTTAGACGCATATACCGTAAATCCTCCAATAAGTCCCCCCCTCAATTAAGTCCCCCCTCAAATAAGTCCCCCCTCAAACAGAATGCCAAACGTACTTGCGGTTTCGCCCGAAAAAAACTAAGTGCATATTCGTATCGATCTCGCCGAGTTACGTAAGAAAAACCCCAATGCCAAAACTTTGTCATTGAAAATATCGGAGAAAATCGACTTTGAAATTTGAAAAATTTTTTGAAAACCCTTACGAAACAATAAGTCCCCCGGGGGACTTATTAGAGGATTTACGGTATATTATACAGGTAAGAACTAAGAAAGATCATATAACAATTATAGGAAAATATCTACGATAAGGGAAGAAATGGCGTTTGAAAAATTTGTCATATTTAATGGGATAATGGCAAAATTATATGTACTTCTAAGAACTTATAAACACTGTATTGATTTTCCCCTCAAATTTTTAGATTTAGAGTAAGCGAATTTTTAGCAATTTTCGCTAATGAAATTGCACATTTTTAGATAAACAGCTAATCTTTCCACTGACCTGCACTTTTCCTACAAAATATCAAAAATACAGGTTAATTGTTAAATAGCAGTCACCCGTAAGTAGTACTCCTTGATGAGCAGAGATAAGTTGAATAAGAACATAATTATAGAAATGGACATTATGTGAACGCAAAGACTGATACAAATAAGTGGACGCCGCCTTCGTCGCTTTAGACGCCGAATTTCCATTATTCGCCCCTCCACATTCGCATTAATCGTACGTTAATTCCTCGCCTAAACCACAAAATGCGTTTGACGACACACAGTGGGAGTGGACAGCGCAAGCGCCACCTTAAAATATATAAGACGTTTTCCCTTTTTGTCCGCCAACAAACAAATAAGCCCCTGGGCGTAATCGCTTGGGGCTTCCAAAACCAAAGGCACCAAACTAAAGAAACGATTTGTAGTGACCGATCTGCGAGAAAGCGATGATTAGGGCGACTTATTATGCTTTTAGTAGCTATTTTACCTTACAATAGCAGCAAATCACAACACTGTGATACAGGGAAATTTATTTTCGTTGTCAAAATCTAACTTTCATGTCGGAAGTGATATAAGAAAAATGGGTTTTGATTTTGGATTTGGTTATTATTTAATTTTCCGAAGTTGTCTTTGGAAATTATGCATTATATTATCCATTGATTGGTTAAATTTAGTCAAAATAGTACCTAAGCCCTATTGTGCGTGTTTGATTATGGAATCGCAGAGCGTATATCAATTGTGGACATTGTCTCCTTTCTTTTTCAGTCGCCTCGCACAAGTAAGCCCGTAGGCATAATTGCTTAAGGTTCCTCCAAACCAGAGGCATGATTTGTAGTAACCCAGCGGTAAAGAAATCGGGAATCAAGCTGGTTTCGCATGATTTACTTGGGATAGGGTTGTATTATGGAGTAGGAGATTATGCGATGTGTCAACTGTCCATTCGGTTGCGGTTTAACAGTGGGATTTTTATATTGCTTGCAAGCTTTCAGTCCTATGGATAGAGGGAAACTGACTCGAACAATAAAACATGGTAAAGAGAATAACAATGGTTTAACTGGTTTGCGATCCGTGATTGAACAGAATACGTATTTTAGAGAAATTTAAATATGGTAGTGTCGTATGTTGAACTGCTTATTGCAGTATTATGCGATACCCTAAGGCCTGATATATAATTCTTCTAAATGGATATAAGATGTCTTACTAAAATTGGTCATTCGTTTTAGAATAACAAAATTTTTCGCAATTATTGTATCTTATAATTTTTTAATCAGCTGTTGTACGATGTCTTCCTTAAAGCCGTTGAGAAGAAACTTTGAATTTGTTTCAGCATTCAGAAAATGACGGAAATCTGACCGCGTTAAATAAAGCAATAACAACAAATTTATTTGCTGATATTGTCAACTCAAATACGGTCTATATTTTCATCTGAAAAATATAAATAAATGAATATACATACCTAAATAAGTGTAAACATTAAATTGACGTAATGTACGATTTTTCTAGTCGTATCAATTTCTTACGAAATAACGCTAAATTAAAAGACGCATAATAACTGGCTATCCGCTTTGTCCTTTTCTCCATTGCTCTCTCATTTGATTTATCGTTATCCGTTGCGTGAAAAACTGGTCTGTGTAATTATTATGGTCATTGAAGAAGAGGCTCGTTCAATAATTAACAAATATTTAGTTTTACATTCTGGATCGACTTTTTAAAAGTGTTGATTGCGTTAGTGGATTATTCCATAGGACCACCCAGCGGCTACGCCGCATGGCGGCGCCCCTGATCATCCACGGGGGGGGGGTAAAGGGGATCGTAGGGGGTCGTCTGGGGGCTGAAAATGGTACCATTCGTCTTCTCTCGTCGAGACGAAGCGATTGACGTATCACACGGCCAAATCCGAGTGGGGCGTGAAAAGTAGCATTTTCTGGCCCCCTGGGGGGTAAAGGGGGCCACAGGGGTCGTCTGGGGGCTGAAAATGGTACCATTCGTCTTCTCTCGTCGAGACGAAGCTATTGACGTATCACACGCCCAAATCCGAGTGGGGCGTGAAAAGTAGCATTTTCTGGCCCCCTGGGGGGTAAAGGGGGCCACAGGGGTCGTCTGGGGGCTGAAAATGGTACCATTCGTCTTCTCTCGTCGAGACGAAGCGATTGACGTATCACACGCCCAAATCCGAGTGGGGCGTGAAAAGTTGCATTTTCTGGCCCCCGGGGGGTAAAGGGGGTCGTAGGGTGCCACAGGGGGTCGTCTGGGGGCTGAAAATGGTACCATTCGTCTTCTCTCGTCGAGACGAAGCGATTGACGTATCACACGCCCAAATCCGAGTGGGGCGTGAAAAGTTAGCATTTTGGCCCCCTGGGGGGTAAAGGGGGCCGTAGGGGGCCACAGGGGCCGTCTGGGGGCTGAAAATGGTACCATTCGTCTTCTCTTGTCGAGACGAAGCGATTGACGTATCACACGCCCAAATCCGAGTGGGGCTAGGTACCTAATCTGCTGGGGCGATTATGGATTATTAAAAATAAGTATAGAATAAGCCAAAATTCTATCCAAAAAAATTTGAGCCTACATAAAATGTGACACGGGACACGGACAATTCAGCAAATGGACAATTCATCACATGGGACAACTCATCACATATTGTGAAAAATGGCCAATTTTTATAAAAAACAATGGAAAAGGAACATAATAAACTAGAGAATCAAATGGACTTGACTGGAAATTTAATGCGAATAAATTGGGACACTCTCTCGTCGAAGCTTTTTCCTTTTTGGCTGTTTTCTTCTGAAAAATAAAGCAATTTAAAATAGAAAATTACGACAAAATAATTCGAATTAGTCATGATCTGTTTTGGTAAAAAGCTCAGAATTAGTAAAGCTCATGAGGTTGCAAATATAAAATATAATTCTTCTGCCTCAAATATTCAAATTTTATTCCAGGTTTTTTAAAGCGTTTGATTTAAAAATACAAATAAAAGGTATTTGCTAATACATTATTTAGCCTGCATTCCAAGGAAATGATGATGTCTGTGAACTTCTGTAATTTGGAAAATATTTTTCCCACGGCTCTTTCTTTACTTCTGGTCTGGCTCTGGCCCAAGCAGGTAACTGACTTTCTGGATCGAAAGCATCCGGTGGCCATCTTAATGTAAATGTGCGATTACTTAAAATTTACTTTATCTTTTAGTAACAAATGCTTAAAGTTATTTTTATTATCTCGCCGGAAAGAATAAAACGTAACAAAGTTTCCCCATTAATGGGTGGGCTCATATAATACATATGATTTATTATCAAAATATTAAAAATTGTTAGTCGTATTTAAATAAAGTTTTTACGCGACCTTTATTGGAAGAGTAATAAATAAAATAGAGAAACTGGGAGTACTTTTATTTTCGCTTGTCAGTCGCCAATTTATATATATTGGATAGTTATACTGACTATATTACCTTTGTAATCTTTCGAAATATTACCTCCTATCTTTTCCAAAATTATCTAAAATTCGTGCATTAATGTTGGATATTGCTTTCGATTTCGGGTCCTTCTCCCACCATGGAACCTCGCGCGGCTGTGTTTGAAGTGTTTCTTTCACTGTTGGTCTAGAGCGTGCCCAAGCTGGTAATTGACTTTCAGTCGGTTCAAATGCGTCTGGCGGCCACCTAAATATATAATTATCCAATAAAGGGTGGTAAAATCTATGACATACACTAAAAGCTTTTTAAACTTGTCTGGTGTTACACAATTTTTAGTCAATCATCTTTTTTCGATTTTGATCCCTTAGATTTATTGGAATATATTTTTACCTCCGATCATGAGCGTATTGATCTAAAATGCGGGCATTTAGATCAAACATAGCTCTGGTTTTGGAGTCTTGGTCCCACCACGGCGTTTGGCGTTCTGTTGCTTGCCGGCTTGACCGTATTATTTGAGACGAGTTTGGAACGTCGACAGTATCGTTAGCGGGATTATTCAAATAAATATCTTGCGCGAGACACTGTACTGCAAGAAACATCACATATATTGTAGGATATTCCCTAAAATTGAGCAGAATAGACCTTAGAAGAAAGTAATTAAATCAGCAGTTTAATGTAGAAATGAAATTCTCTTTAGAAATGAAGCTATATGGCGCGAATTCAAACTTAATTTCTTATTATTTTTGCGGTTTAGTTTATATAATAAAAAAATAAAACCTACATTTTATGCAAATTTATGCAGAAATTTCCCACAGCAAAACAATAAACAATATTTGTCTTAGCAACTAATAACTGGCCGTCATTTGTTTTTAATATGTCTGTTTGTGTAATAATGTTTGTTTATGATCGACAGATTATCGGATCAAGTCCATGAGAACTGGACTGTCCCAAGGAAGAGACCTAGATTCGCAAGTGTTCTCAACGAGACGACCGGAAGTGTTTTACGCTCCTGATAACATTGTTGTGCGTTGTCAAACAATGTATATTCTTTATTTGCATGGGGCACGTCAAAGTATACATAATTATTGTATTGAAAAGTAATTGCATTGTCTGTTAAGATGTCACATGATAAATAAGTGTAACAAATAAAAACAACAGCATTAAATACGAATCAAAATTTTTCAATTACAACACTTGCCGTATTCTCTTATAGAAGATACAGTAACGGCCCATGAGTCCTTGTTAGAGAACTTTATGTAGATACCAATTTGACGCCAATTTGAATTTTTACAAATAATCGACTGTGTTGTCACCAATTTTATGTAAGTTTCTCAATCTCGGGAATAAAGTTTATAAAGTGTTTGAAATTTCGGTCATATACAGTAAAAAATTCAAATTTTCGAAAAAAATTCCAATTTCTTATCAAACGTTTCCAAAATTTTATCGAATTTTTGAAAAATGGGCAACGTTTCAAAAATTTCCAACAACCGCATGCGCGCGAAAATTTTCCACTTCCCCGTCGCTCCATTTAAGGCTCATTCACTATATACGGCCCTCTCCGGGAGGTAATTGATGAAATACCATGGGCTTTAACCGAACTTTAAAAGAGAATACGTTATACTAGATTTTAGGCTTGTAACTGACTAATTCGTGGCTTTGCCATTGGTGCATGGCGGCCCTCTGACGCACGAACACTGCCCAGCGGATCCATCCCAATACAAAAAAAGTCGCAAGGAAATGCGAGGACCAATTCGACAACCGAAGATTGCCACAAAGCTCTTCTTGCTTTGCAGTCGCAAAACAAAGTCGCCGGAACGATGCACAATGCCAAAGGGAAGGCAAAGATCAAGAATCAACATAGTGAACTTTCTTCATTTTTTGCTAATGAAGAGTAAATTTGCTTGTGTAAATAATTGTTTTATTCTCCTGAAATTGATAAAACTATTTTTTTTTCAATTGATCTATCGATTGATTGAACTATCGGTTTTTACCGGTTGCGGGTTTACTTAGACTCCCGAAAAAATTTCACACCAGATTCAGCCGTTCACAATATCCCATATAGTATTTGAGTGCTGGTTGGCTCACGATCCACTCGCTAGAACGGGGCGAGTGATGTGGCATTGGGGCTGAAGGCGTTGCGTTGACAAATCTTAAGGTGTTGCGTTGACAAATAGGGCTATCACTGAATTGATTAAAATGGGTCTGGCATTTTTACTTGAGAGCCGAACATCCTTTACTCCTTCAAACCGAGTCATGTAAGACTCCACCTCTTTGCTTGTCTCCATTTATGCCATGTAGTTGTGCATAACTACAATTTGTTATAGGATATATATATGTTTTATCTATTTAATTTTCCTTTATAAATTCACAAATAATGCTTGATCCTTTATATAGTAAGCCGGTAATTCGGGTGATTCCGTACGGACGGAAAGTGTATTGTTAGGGGTGCTTAATTTCTTATGTACCTATTTCAGGGAAACGTTTTGCGGGGAATCCGAATTTGAGGTCAAAATTTAGCTAAAATGTACCTAAATTTAGACAAAATTTTTTGTTTATTATTATTTTTATTTATGTTAGTTACCGTGTAACACTTTATGTTACCAATTTTTGAAAGATCAGGCCGAGTGAGGGCCGCAGGCCCGACTGAAGGACACAATATAATTTCGGTGCCGAAGGCACCATATCCCGCTAGTATTTTGTAAACTGAATACAAACTTCTATATACGGTCCATTATCGCTTAATTGTAAACGATACTTTTAATAATATTAATAAAAAATTGTACTGGTATAAACTTAAAGATATGATTCGCAAAAGCTCTTTGATCCGTCCGCGCATATGATAATTACATCTGTCCTTTTCGGGATGTCGTTAATGCGTTCCATAAAATTTTACATCTGTTCTCCGAAACAGAAAGACACAGATTTGCTTTTTACGGCGTAATGAACTTAGAGAGGCTGACCTCTGCTGTGGAGATAAAATATATACATCTTCGATTCATTTAGCGCAAAACTATAGTCGAATTCGGTGAAATAGTGAATTAATAAAATATTACTAATGCGTATTTACAAGTATTATTCTTACTTATTCTATTAATATGGTGTGTACGTAACAACGAAGTACCATTGCGTCTTTGTATTAATATCATTTTAAAGCAGCCTTTGGGTATAAATAAACACAACAACTTACAGATTGGTCTTGATTGTAAACTTCGCAGAACAAATGTCCTATCAGTTTAAAAGATACTATTTGAAAGGAGCTTTGTCTATTTTAATACTATCCATTATTGCAATTCACATCGAATTTGCGCGAATTGTTTTCGACATACGTCATCTGTGGGATGCATTAGATCAAGAAATTGATCAGTTTAAGGTAACACCTTTTCCTTCGTTACGACATACTGTAAATTCTCCAATTACTCCCCACGGCGCTCAATTAGAAGGCTAAATTAGGCACTCGAAGTAAGGGTGTTCGGGAGTAACCTCTGCCGGAATTCGGCCCTCAAAAATTTGCAGGATCTTTCAGGGATTTCAAGATTTGAGTAGATATATCTCAGGTACTACACCTCCGTTGCTGGCAAATGAAGTGTCATTTGTGTTCCCTTGTCGAGAGCTGTCGAATGACACCTCACTCTCCAGGAATGGAGCGGTGCAAAGAAATTGTGTCCTTTAATTTACAGTGCAAAGCACGCTTTTCTAGATTTCTTTTAGAATATTCTAGAAGGATCCGTAACGCAAATTAGTACTCAATTTTTTACCGAAATGTGTCAAAAGTTACTAATTGAACTTATTCTTAAAGTACTTCGTCAGTTCTTGGCATAGTGTTTACTAAATGCTCTTTTCAGATATACAGTGATGATATTTCGACTCAATTGGATCGGCTAATCAAGTCTAGTCCAAAACTTATTACGCTTCAAAGACGCGTAAAACGTCAAATTTTTATCCACAAAGGAATTACCTATAAATCAAATCACCCAAGCTATTTAATAAAGCATATAAAGTCCCCAAAAGAAGCGAGCAATCTCATAAATTCTCAGGCAGTGCTGAAAGGTAAACATATACTCGATCTAAACACAACCCAAAGTGGAGTAATCTCACTGGAAATCACTAACAGATATTGCTGTTTGTGGCAATAATAGGATTAATAATAATTAATAGGGGTCGGAATTTATCACCGAGTCCGAGTCCGAGCGATTCCGAGTCCGGACTCGGTAGGGTTCCAATATCAGTTGACGAGTCCGAGTCCGGACTCGGACTCGGTAGTGATGACCGAGTCCGAGCCGAGTCCGGACTCGCCGAGTCCGTTTGAATTTTATTTTTCCCGCCAATTTTTTTGTTGTCAAAAACTTGTGTTTTTGCTGTTTCTTAGCTAGTATTTCGTATTTTTGCTATAAAAAGACATAATTTAGACCAGTTGTTCTATTTTTAGCTATTTGTTAGATTTTTATAGAAATTTTACATGCAAAATCAAATTTTACCTGTTTTTTCCAAAAATTCTTAGTATAAATAAAACCGGCCTAGATCGACTATTCAGATCCTGAATAAGCGTTCTAGATGGATGCCATTGCAACTACAAAATATTTTGTTTTTCGAACTTGGAATTTTTCGGGTAAAATTTGTTTAGTTCATGAAAAACTGGATTGTGGACAAAATTCTGTCAATTTTCTCCGTGCGACGACATTGCGCGGAGAAAATTTTGTCGTTATAAGAACATTGAAAATTTTATATATTCTTCCAAAAACATCAAAAATTTCGCTCGGCCGCGGCCAATGGGCACGGCCGAAAAAGTCCGAGTCCGTCGGACTCGGACTCGGTCCCCCATTTGCCGAGTCCGAATCCGAGTCCGAGTCCGGATTCGGACTCGTCATATTTCCATTATGACCGAGTCCGAGTCCGAAACGGACTCGGACTCGGAAAGACTCGGACTGGGACTCGCCGACCCCTAATAATTAATAATGAAGTTTATATTAATTGTGCCCTTAAATTTACGAATAGCAATAGTAAGCGGTAACAAAGTTTTTAGTTTGTTCGAAGATTTCTCTCTTTTTCTTTTGTGAAGGCAACTTCTTGGCTCTATTAAAGAGGTTTAATTGGTTTGCCTTATATGTATGTATATGTTTAGATTTCGCTCCCATTGAGAATTTGTTTAATCACATCAATGTCTTCGATGTATCAGCATTACCTTCATGCCGTTAGTTTTGTTTTATTTTTAAAGCTATAAGAAAATTTTCATTTACAACCCAAAATCGTAGCAAAAATTGGCACTATTATAAGGCCATGCTATAATGAATGGTTTCTATTGGAGATAATGATTTAAGTTTTATAAATATGTCATCCCGAAAATCAGTTAAACAACCATTTGCCAATTTAGCTAACTGCTTTTATAGAATGTCATATGCAATCTAAGCCTTGTCCACCTGGACCTGCGGGTCGAAAAGGACATCCTGGGTTACCTGGAATTCCCGGGCTACCAGGTAGGGATGGCCTAAACGGTAGGGATGCAGCATTCTTCAGAAACGCACCGTTTTCTGGCTGTATTTTCTGCCCGTCAGGCCAAGTTGGTGTTATGGGAAAGCCGGGGAAACCAGGTAGTTTTATTTTGTGTACAGGTGTCGCTAATATTGATTTTCAGTTAATCGTGATGCTAAGTAGTTAATCTTGATTCCAGCAACCTAGGCCAGAACCCGGGCTGCTTCAAGATTAATTGGAATCATGATTAACTACAACATTGTTCAATATTGTTATAACAGAACGTGTGGCGACGTTAACGTATAAAATCTTTAAACCGTTTGAAAATATTAGACGTGATTTAGTAACAAAAATATTTAGTTCCCTATTAAAATTCGGGATTTGAACAAATTAGGATAATAAAATTTTACAATGATTAATACTTTACCTCTCAAATATCACAATCATGTCTTACGTGACAATACATTTTAAATTATGTCAAATCTCCAGTTATAGTTCAAGTTGCCAACTTAGTTTACCTTTATTTTTATCTAGGTGCACGTGGCCGTCGTGGCTCTCCAGGTGGGAAACTGTATCATAGCAAATTACATTTTGAGTTTTAGGACACCCTGGCAGGTCAGTAATAATATCAATAGTAAGTTTATACAAGCGCCTCACGGCGCTTGTAAAAGTGTGTAAATGGGGAAGCCTATTAGCTAGCAAAAGCACGGCCGCTATCGCGGCGTTTCGCGACGAAAAAAAAATTTTTGTCTAAAAAATGGTCTAAAAATTTTTGTCTATATTTTGTCTAAATTTTTTTAAAATCTGTATCAGCACATCCGTACGAACATTTTAAGCTATCACTTGCCCGGAAATGAGCAGTGGAAGGGGTCGAAACGGGAGTCCAGACACGCAGGCAGCTTCAGACGGACAGACAACGGTTTCTTAGTAAAGTATCATATACTAACATAGTTGCAGACCAGGTCATTCTGGAATTCCTGGAATGCCCGGCGAAATAGGACATCCGGGCGAACGAGGTTTAACAGGAAAGCCAGGTCCTACAGGTGAGCCCGGGAGGAATGGCAGGAAAGTATTTCGACAAAAAGGGCCCAAGGTTCGATTTATGGCATATAGAAAAAGTTATTGAAGGATGTTATGTACAGGGTGTGGGCAATTTTTCCCGTATTTGTATTTTAATTATTGAAAACTTTTTCCAATCATGTTGAGCTGATTTTTTACACAATATACTAGACACTTTAGCAATTTTTCTGACACCAAACACACCATACCAACTTTTTTTAAAGTACAAAAATTAATTCTTAAGAAAAAAAAATTTTTATGAGAATAAAAATTTATGGAATTTGGATTTTTTTGAGGTATCTGCCGGTAATTTTTGCATATAGGGGTTTTCGGATGCGCTGATTCCGAACCTGGAATCAGATTTTGGCGCAAGTTTGAATTTTTGGCACTTTTTTGGCATACTGTAAAAACACTCGTTTTTGTCAAAAATGGTCAAAAAGTGACATTTTGGGGGTGATATTGAATAACTGATGGCAGATTTGGAATCAGCGCAAAAAGTTACACTAGAAACGCTATTTGGAGAAAAAATTCGAAGGATTATTTAAAAATCAATTTTTTGCCCGGGATGCTAAAAAAATTGATTTTTTGATTATTGATTTTGTAGGTCTCGGTGAGTTATTACCGAGTTCCAAAAAAAGTTGGGGCACGGTCGAAATTTTCAAATTTTGGGCCAAAAAGTGGCTTTTTGGCACTTTTTGTAAGCGCTTATTTTGTAGGTCTCGGTAAGTTATTGCCCGGGGTCAAAAAAAATTTTGGCGCACCATTCAAAAAATGGTTTTTCGGCCATTTATTCCAAAAAGTGACCATTTTCTGGGTGACTACGGGCGCTGCCATGCGGCGAAGGCGCTGGGACTCTTTCCTTGTGCCGTACACTCGTGCTCAAATAAATACCTCACTAAAACTTGTCGAAATTTATCGTGCAGATGAATTAGATTTCCTGATTGAACGAGTGAAAATAAAATTGTCCATATATAATTTATCTAGGGACCCCGAGGAGAGGCAGGTCCTGAAGGTCCGAATGGCGAACGCGGACGTCCTGGACTAATGGGCCCTCCAGGCGTAAAAGGTATTCATGGACCACGAGGAATTAGCGGTATGGATGCTATGAATGGCCCACCAGGAGAACCAGGGCAACCTGGGAAAAATGGACCTGATGCATTGGTAAGATATTTTGTTTTGAGTCTTTTTAATTAAAATGCGTTTTATAGTATTGCAAATGCCCGGAGAAACGAAATCCATTTTGGCCTTTGCGTCGTCGGAGAGCATAAATTATCTGTGATTGAAGATTACTTGTAATTTGGTTATTGTATTAATCCGAACATTTTGCGATATTGAGTGTCGATATAGCTGAATGGCAGCTAACATGTTCAAACATTTTTACCACACATAGCATTTCATATGATTCATTATTGAATTATTACAGCAGCATTCGTACATGGACCTATGCAAACACAATATTGCTCTATACCTCTTTGACTCCTTCATCCCAATGTGTACTCTCGCGGTCGCCCTAACGCAAACAACAATTTTATTGATTTTATTGTCCTCTTCGGGCTAACCGATGCAAACTCTGTACGAATTTAGTACATTATTTATACATGTTAAATCTTGTTGAAATTTTCTGACTTACAACTTATCCAAAGTTTGCCCCACAATTTTGAGGGATTCACTGTTCCAGAAATTATTACTTTTCATCGAAAATTTTCATTTTTTAAATGTCATCGGCAATTGGATTAAGTATTTACATTTATCAATCATAGATATCAATCATAAATAATCGTTTTGTATAATATTGTACTTTTAGATGTTATAGCAATACTTTATTGTTCATTGCACATTATATACCGCTACTACTTACAATGTGATTTGTAATCAAAATGGAATATAGAGTCAACCAGCCTCCTAGTAGTGGGTACCGCCAACCAATTTTGTTCGGTCCTCAAGGAAATCCGTATTCAACAACATATGGCATAACGAAAACTCACTCAATCGACGCCGTAATCCATCGAGTCCACGTAATTGCGTCCACTATTAACGATGCCACACATATTGTCAGTAGTATAATTTTCACATAGTCATACTTGGACCGCAAAATTGGCCAAATATTTTATGTCAGAAAATGGAATATGTCTTCAGACTTTACATTAATAATTTCCTCAGGTTGAAACTGAATTGGTTTGGCCTTCTCAAAACGCGGTCATTGCTAAATAACTCAATTGTAAAGTGCATGCATTCTCTTAATTTTCTTAGATTGGCGAAGGTATAAAGAAAGTCGGAGATGATGCCACAAACACGGTCTCGTCTTTCAACAACCGCACTGGCATCCTTTCAGCGAATTTAGACAAAACTGTTGTGAGTGTTTTCTCCAATTTTGTAAACTAACAATAAGACTAGGTTAATGAAAATATTACCAGTAGATAAATAGAATCAAAAAATTACAAAATTAAACCTCAATTCTCGTAAAGATATGTCATGATTTTGTGCAACCATGGATATAGCATCTCCTATAGTGACTGTGAGAAATTTTCCATTGATTAGTTACGACATTAGAAATTTTTCAACGATTTTCCAAGCGCTCTTTATGTGACATACAATTTTAATTTAAGGCAATTTCTCGTGAAAAGCTATCAACTCTTCCACTCACACTCATTTATATTAGCCTGATTTGCCTGTCCGTTGTGGTTGTGCTAGGAGTGGTTTATCTGGTAACCGTTGGGGTCCAAAAGATTCTTCAATCTTCATATCAACCAGTCGCCAAAAATGCTGTCAGTGGAAACTCTGAAGACCCAGACCAATCTGATGAGAATAACAGAATTGGCCAATTATAAATCAGTGTCTAGTTAACCAATTAATACTGCAGTTTGTCTAATGGTTAACTAATTAGAGATGGGTATTATTTTACCAATTTCGACGTGATTAATTGCTTTAAATAAAATTGACATATGAGTTATATTAGTTGAATACTTGGCATTTTATGCTAGTTATGAATCAACCGATTATTACGCTCCAAGTTTGTTTCCAAGTTTTGTTTAAACGGAGTAAAATTAATATTTTGCAAAAACGGCTTAATTTTTAATATTTTAAAGAATTCATTTTTAGCTTAATATTAGGTTAGAGTGGATAACGTTTGAGCTACTGCCACACAATCCAATCATAGTCAAAAAATATATAGGTTGTGTTTATTATAAAAAGTGACAAATTAAAATATCTGAAAATTAGCAACTAAATTTAAAAATTTTAGAAAAATTCCTCTCCAAAAACTTCCTTAATAAGATTTGATTATATGGATTATGTTATGCATAATGACTTCATCCTGAATTATTTCTCCAAATTCCACCAGAGGTTCTTTGCAAAACTTCGCCCACTCTAAAATTAGCCCCAAACAAATTCACGCCTCCGTTTCTGCTTAATATAAACCCGGAAGAGAAACTGTGGTCCTTTATCCATTAATGTTAATTAACGAAATTACGCAATTCAAACCGAATTACGTGTTTTTATTACTTATGGAACTATTACGAGCAAGAGCAGATTTATATAATACGCCTTTATAAATGGACTTTTGTGTGCTGTAACTTCTGTTAATTATTTTAGTATCAGAAAAAAAAATGCATGTCTTTTAAGACTGCATTTTATGCAATACTAATACTAGTATTAACCATTATTATTAGTCATCTAGTAATAACACCAAATTTACTAGATGACTGAAAAGGAATCAGCTGCGGGAGTTTTTACCATAGGAGAAAACAAAGTTTCACGTCGATATTTCTCTATCGTTCCTTTTCGACCGGAACTGTGCAATTTTTGAGCCCTTCACTAGTCATTTTTCAGCGGATAATTACTTGAATTTTTATGAACGCCAATGCATGCGAAAGAGGTAAAGAGCTCCTCTGGGGTAATTTTAATTTTACGAGTGGCTCTCCTGGGGTCGCTCTAAGGGGTCAGCAAAAAATTTTTGAAAATGTTAAGAAAAACGAATATTGGCTGTTTTTAGCGAGTTATGCCCATTTTTAGCAACACCCTTCTTCAACTGTAACTCAACGCAATGCTATTTTACCCATTTTTCAGAGGAAGCGAATAGAAAGACTGACTCATTCGTTTCTATAAACTACTCTGTTAGTAAAGTGATTTACTTCTTCTACGCGTTACCTTTTGAAAAATGGCTCTTAAAGATAGTAATAATTATGTGCGCTTTTTACATTCAGATGTTGGTTCTATTGTTCACATTTTTTCTATTTTCCTTCTCAGAAGGAATATTCCGCTCTCGCGCTAGTTATTTTCCTACTAATTTCGGAGTTGCTGATGTGGACAATAATGGAAAATTCTCCTCACCTATTGTGCCATTACACAAATTTTCTATTCAAAATATGCTGAATGATAAGGCCGTTGTGAAGCCCAAATCAAGATCTGACTCTCAAGTGTATTTTATTTTCAAAGAAGACCTCCAAGATCCCAGGTAAGAGGAAGTAAAGAAAAAAAGTCTCACATACTTTTATGTCGTTGGCCCAGGATAATGGATGACGGAAAGATGTTATAAGACATGTTATATGATAATAATTAGACGTGATGATAGCTATGGACCAATATTGCTTCACATATCTTGAAATACTACATCCCATATCGATTATTCATAGCAATGATGACGTTAACTACTAAGACATCCATATTATTTGGGGATGGGGAAACGAAAATCTGCCACGCAATTTAAATTATTTTGCATTTACAGGTGCTTGTTCTGCCGTCCGGATTTATATAGGCACTATGCAGAGAATGGATATTAGAGAAATGTTAAAACTGGTTTATACTTTTTAGGAAGTAAATTATTGACTTATATGTTTCATACTGTATAAAGTTTTGTTTTCGGTAATCAATAAATATTTTTTATTGTAACCTTAAATATGGACTAATACTAAAGGCCGGTGTTCTGTCCGTCTGTTTGTGCGTGTGTGTGTCCTTCCCTAACCATATCTCGCGATCCAGACGTGACCCAAGGGCGAGTAATAGCTCAATCGATAGGTCTCGAAAAGTTAGGATGGGGAAAATTATCAGACCCAAAATTTGAATATTTGAATTCGCGCCAAAACGCCAAAACGTGTTTTTAAGGGTTTTGGCCATACAAAGTGGTGTTTTTATGTTCCCAATCGATTTCTGAGGCGATTCTGGACCACTTTGCTTTTTACACTTTTTGATTAGGACAATTTTTGAAAATTTTGTGAAAAAAGCCACTTTTTGGCCAAAAAATGACATTTTTCGGTGCAATGCGCCTACGGGGCTGATTTTTTGCACTCGGGGGTTTTCGAATGTGCTGAGTCCGAATCTGAAGTCAGATTTGTAATTCAAAATTTGAATTCGCGCCAAAACGCAAAAATGTGTTTTTAGGAGTTTTGGCAATACATAGTGTAGTAGGTCATGGTGTACTCTTTCTAGAGTGCGTGACGTACATCCCCAGCGCGGCGAGCCGCGCTGGGGCAGTACGAACCCAACCCTGTATCGAGGCCGCCGAAGGCGGCCGAGATCTTCACGAACCCAACCCAGTACTGATTATCACGTCTGGGTCGCAGCGAGCGAAGCGAGCGGAGACCCAGCATGACTCACGCTATATACAGGAGCGCTACGAATAAGTATGGATTTGTGGGTTTGTGGGCCGTGTTGGGGTCCGAGCAGCGCGAAGCGCCGCTCGGACCCCAACACGGCCCACAAACCCACAAATCCACACTTATTCATAGGGTTCCCACCAACATTAAGTAGGTAAATCAGAAACCAGGCCACACAACACTTTTAACCACAAAATAAACCTCGCTGCCGCAGATTCCGCTGTGGCCCGCCACTAGTAACTCATTAAAAAATTGAGTGTTATATGAATATGCGTTTACAAGGAAAATACCAGAACAGTCTTTTTTGGCGAGGGTGACCCACATAATTTTTTCGTGTTATTTGCACTACTGACCAAGTTAGGAAGGACAATGGTGAGCCGGCTACCTTCCTAACTTGGCCAGTAGTGTAAAATAGCACTAAAATCGGTGGGTCACCCTCGCCAAATAAAAGACAGTTCTGGTACTTCCCTTGTTGGTTAAATACGGTACACATTTTAAGATTTATTTCGGCATTTATATTGCAGGTTGTTGAGCAACTAAAACATGCAACTTTAGCTACTTATCTATGCATGCATAAAATTCCGGAAAGTTCTGTAAAATATCGCAAAAGTATTTGATGATAACAGTTTTGTTCATTTTTGTTTTGAACATCCGTCATTGTCAATTGGTTAACGAAAATGCAAGCTAGGTTTCATGCACACAGCTCAAATTAGCGCTAGATTCGCCAATCGTGCTCTCTACTATTGATCTCTTTATTTCAATTTGGTACCAATTTGAATCATGCGCATGAAACTTTGCCGCATTTTAACACTCAAACTGAGTATTATTGACCTACTATCTAATGCTAGATCTACGCACCCATATGGATTGCTCTGTGGGTTTTCGAGTTCGACTGTTTCGATCTATGTTGGGCATATTTTTGACCACTATTTCTGTCGTTTCAGGGTCGATTTAGTCCCCAAGATTTTTTTTAATTTTTGAAAAAGGTGCGATTTTCGCGAAAATACGTAAAAATTTGGCACATTTTGGCCACCCTGGCCGATAGTGGCCAAAATGTGTCAAAATTTGACGTATTTTCGCGAAAATCGCGCCTTTATCAAAAATTAAAAAAATCTTGGGGACTAAATCGACCCTGAAACGACAGAAATAGTGGTCAAAAATATGCCCAACATAGGTCGAAATAGTCGAACTCGAAAACCCACAGAGCAATCCATATGGGTACGTAGACCTAGTGTAACTAATTTCAACATAATGTCATAAAAGTACATAGGCATTAATATACAACTCATAGAGATCCGATGACAAGAAGTAAACTTAAGTAAAGTTAAGACAGACGTGGACAATGATAATAAATTGGACAATGGTTTTTAAACAAGATATGGACAATGGTTGCTACAAGACATTTTTTGCTTTTTAGCATACTTTTCACATTCCACTCAATTTATCCCCTCGTTGGAGTCACAGGTGTTACTCCAAAATCTGGATAGCCAGCCACAGTATCACCTTCTTCATCCTCGAACACTAGCTTATACACGTCCACGTCCGCTTGCAGCATTATTAAACCTTTTTCCAGCAGAACGATTCCCAATTGACTGAGTCCATAACGTCTCAATTTCTTTGCAAAAGGTTGCATGTCTATTCCACCAGCCAGCAGCCCTTTCGCTGCATTTTCTATGGCACCTTTGACTGCGTCGCGGAAACCACCCAAACTTTCTGCGGGAAGTTCGAAAAAATCGACATCGTCCAAAATATCCAGCCGGGTTATTTTTAAATTTACTGAAAAGTTATTATTAACCGTTAATTTCTCTCATAACTCATCGCATGTTTTATGCGTCAGAAAGAGTAATATTGTCGTTATATCAAATATTATTGTCTGTTCCAAAAATGTTACGGCACATATACCACACATTTTGCATTAGAATTGCCTAAATTGCAGTGTTAGTATAGTTCGTCCTTCTAGGCAATTATAATAGAAAGTGTGTGGTATACAAATAGTAAAGTTTTGGTGAAACTAACCTTCCAATCTTCCACTTTTAGACATTTTTGCCGAAATTTCTACTGTTGTTGAGAATGGAATTCTTCCTATTGGTTGTCGGCTTCCATCGGCGAGTAGAAATGTTGACGCTCCGATGAAGCTCAGACGAGCCAAGTCTGAATTAGATTTTGTATAATTATTTAACAAATAGAAAATTATTACCTTTCGTAACGCTAAATTTCGGTGGTCGAACTGTCTCAAGGTGGACCTCCAATTGTCGATTGGGAAATCGCTCTCCAGCTTCTGGGATTGAATCAGATAAACAAATTTCATCCGGAGAACAAGTAGTACGCAATAAATTGCCGAACAGTGGTGACTGTGGCGTTATCTTCATTTTTAGTAGACGTGCTCTAAATTAATTTTATTTTATACCCTACAATCACTACGCAATATCCCACTGCTGAATTAGCGCCATTATCCCCTTGCAATTTTTAAGGGTATGGCGCCAATTAAACCGTGCGATTTCAAGTATTGGTTGGGTATCTAACACAATCAGCATTTGATTGTATTCATATTTCACCTGAGCAGCTTTTGAGGAAATTAAGATAGGTTTCGGGGATAACGTTAAATTCAGAAACATCAGCTTTTTTATTATCATATTCTGATAGAATGATTGTTTTCGGATCAACCGTTAGTTTAGGAATATCCTGTTCCTAATAGGTCTTTAGCTAATCACCTGTGTGCTTGAAGCAGTATCCAATTGGGATGCAATTCCGAGAATATCATCTCTAGCGTTTTTCGTGGCACCGCGGCGTTGTTTGGGAAACGAAGTTTTGGCGGGTTAACATCGGTAGTGTTATCTGTTTTATTTTCATCAGATGATTTTTGTTTACCCAAATTTCTTGAAACTTCATCGCTATCTTCATTACTTTCAGTTTTCGTTCGTGCTCGAGTTCTCGATTTTGTTAATTTACTAACGGACGAATTGTTGGATTTTTCACCACCGTCCAAAGTGAGCACTTCCCGCACTCCTTTGCTTACAAAAGTAACGGGCTGGGGTGTTTTCAAGAATACATCGCCACTGATGCCTAATACAAAGTTGTCGGAGCCAGCACTGGAGTCAAGGAAGTCTAGGTCGATGAACACTTGGCTTAAGGAATTCTGAAATGCTTTGCTTAGAAACAAAAATTCGATTAACTTACCCTCAAGCATAAGATAATTGCTTATGTTCCACAAGGTAATACATTAATTTTTATAAAATCCAACCAGATCCAAAAAGTCGAGAAGCAGGGCCAGATTTCCTCTGTCCTTAGCGGATGTGATTGGCGTTTTTGGTCGTTCATGTCCTTTATTGGCCTGCCCTGCATTTTCCGTAACATTTTTTCGTATTCCTTTAGGTTCAGGTTCTCGAAACGCACGCAAATTTGCATTTGCATCATGCGGACGCGCTTCGTTATTTTGAATAAGGTCTTCGTCTCCAGCATTCTCAAAGTGATTCCCGATATTGAAATTTCTGGCTGTTGGAGATAATGGAAAAAGTTGATCATTCCCAAGGACAACAGGTTTTTCTTGGTTGGTTTTGTATCCAGGCTTTTGTCGTACGACAAATGATTGAATAACGGGTGAAGGTGATTTTTTCTGTGGCTCAATCGAATCTTTAAACGGAATTTCGCTTTCGGCCACCACAACGGACGAAGTTTGATTAGGGTGCAAAGCTGTAATAACATAGTGCCGTGGTTTCTTTCTTACGTCTCCTTTTTCTGGGATCAAATCCTCGTCAAGCGCTTCAGAACCTTCTTCTGCTTTGGATTTTGGTTTGGTGTTTTCCACCGATTCCTCTTCTTCTTCCTCCATCTCGGGAATTACTGTAAAATTATAACCGATAGTCGTACCGTTACCGAATATAACATATAGAGTGATTTTTATTCAATTCTCACAAGAAACATTCCAAAATTCACATAACCTCTGTTACTGATTAAAATTACACCTTTTTTACATTTTTTTGGTCAAGCAACTTTGTAAATGGAATTTGGTTAATATTAAATTAGTCATTTGTGAAAAAAAAAGATACCTGATTTTTAAATAAATTTTTACGTTCTACTTTTACACAGATGCCTCGTTTGTAGTCATACGCTCTTGACAATAATAAAATTAATTCATATCTCACTTTCAGTAATTGTTGCAATTCCTCGGTCATTGTGATTTGAATCATTTGCTCGTTTATGACGGTAATGGGGATGCAGCCTGCTATCTTGTCGTCTAATTCGTCGATGCATGCTCCAGTGGTTCACAAATGGAAAATCTAAGTTTAAATTTGGTATTCACAAAACTTGAGTTCTAAAATTTGTGTATAAATAGTGTGCTACGGGTTTGCAAATGTTTCTAATCGGTCCAACATTGCGCTACCGATTGTCCTTTCGAATCCGATCCTCAAAAAAAACCCAACATTTTCGATCCAAAATTTTATACCAAAATCAGCAAAATTTGACAATTTATCAGAATAAAAATAAATTTCCAGTTTTTGCTTAAATGCTGCCAAAATTTGTCAGTTAAATAGATAAAATATTTCAAAATTAACCTATTTTAATAAAATTGTTAACTTTTATTAATTTATTGGCCAATAATGTAATTTTAGGCAGATAATTTGCCTGCCGCTATTGGCCGTGCCGGCGATGATTTTCGAATTTTGGCAATTTGCGACATATTTGCATTATTTTTAAACAGCAAAATAGAGAGATAATAAAAGAGCGCGGCAAACGAAAATTTTAAAAACTAGAGAGATATGACTAAGTTTGAAGGAGATATAGCTTGAACTCTAGCTTTGCAAGTTGTCGCAAAACTGTTTAACAAGTTTAGAAATCGAATGAGCTTTACTTTGTGCGCTGAAACCGTCGTATGTCTTCGGAACAATCGGTTGTTTGCTATATTCAAACGCAGGCTTTGCCTTTTGCCCCGTTGCATCGTCGCACGCAACAACTGGGACAGATTTGCACTAAATATAATTTACCAACGTTGTTACATTAACTTTAATAGAGAAACCTCATCATTATTCATCAAAACACTGAAAATCTGCGCAATGGATATTGAACGTGGCATTTGTCTGAGTCTGTCGTTGACTTGAGATTTTATTAAGTGTTCAATCTGATTGCATATTGTAGTTGTTATCATTTCTTTTGCTTTAGTTACCATATCAGCCTAAAGTTAGGATAACGGATGTAATTTCCGGCATTAAGCGGATTACCTATCTAAGTAAATTAAATCTTCCATCAATTTAGCTGGATCTTTCAGATAACGCATACCTTGTATTTTAAGTTAATGGAGTCAGTGAGTAAGCCAAGTTCGCTGACGTGAGTTGTAACAAAGCCTGAAATATTTTTGGAAATGTCACTTAAAACCAGCATTTGCTATTAAATGAATTTGTGGGACCAGCAGTCACAGAACGAAATAATTTCACCTGGGCTTGAAAAAATTTCCAGGAAAATATTTTCTATTATCTCGAACCAATTAAATAAATTCTCAAACCTGTTCTTAATTCACAGCTCTGCATTCGAAGATATGGAACTCTCTGAGCATTTTTCTGCAGGTCGAAGGCGGCCGTTATGGAGAGTTGTCGTGAGCCCACATCTATGCGACCAGATACAGGAACTGCTGTCAACAGTAATAATATGTTTCCATGTAGAAGGCCCTTTATGCTGAAATGTGTTATCTTTAGTAAAGTTGTAGGAAATTTTATGGTCAACTCACTCGACATCGAACGAGAAAATGTTCAGGAGTAGCTAAATATTAAACGATTAAAGTGATTGCTTATTGGTAGCTATAAATAGAATACTCACTAACAAATATAGAATTTCTGAAAAATAATTCAAAATTGCGATGACATTGAAAAGACATCGTATTGTTTGATCATAGATTTACCATATGCAAAAATAAACTACCGTAAACCCTATAATTTAACCCCGGGGGTATAATTATTCAATCGACTTCTAGAGGGGCAAAATTAGAGTGGATAAAAATAGAGGGGCAAAATTAAACCGAACGATTTTTCGCGCCGGGGGCGCGGCACGAAAATTTTTTGGGAATTTTACTCAAATTTCAAACATTTTCGTAATTTTTTGACAATTTTTCAAAAAAATTCAAAATATGAATTCCCGCCCCAAACATTTTGGATTTTTTCGATATTTTTGCCATTTTTTTACAAAATAGAAATGGCAAAAAATAGGTAAAAAATTCAAATTTTTAGAAAAAAATGTGAATTTGCGCATTTTTGGAAAATTTGCCATTTTGGGGAGGGCAAAATTAGAAGGGGGTATAATTATTCAATCGACCTCCAGAGGGGAAAAATTAGAGGGGGTTAAATTAGAGGGTTTACGGTATTAGCGATTGGGACTTCAGTGCGTTTGGACACTGCTGATTGATTTGACAAAATAGGCAATTAGTTTGGAGTAAAATAAATATAAACAAGGCTTGTAGTAATAACACATAAGTCAATTATTATGTATAAACAGGGACAAGTCGAATTTTTTGGATTAAGGAGATCTGCTTTTTCCCTCATTAATAAATTAGTGTTAAAGTATGGCCCAGCCATCAAAGAAAAGTCTTCACTTCTAAAACGCCTTCACCGGCGATATAGCCTTGGGCGGATAATGATTTTGAATGTATGCTCTCCGGCTTATGTAAATTTTGTGCCATTTATAAGGGACTAGCTATAAGTCCGGTGCCCAAGGCACCGGTAAGTGTGTATTTGTTGCATTCTACAGTTGTAGTAAATAATTTAAAAGTTCTCCAAAAAATGCGTTTTTGCCATTTTTGGGCAAAGAGCCACTTTTTTGAGCCGCCCACCGACTCACCGAGACCTACAAAATGGGCTATCACACGCCTCTGTAACTTGACCGCGTTGTGGTTTCCCAAAAAAAGTGCCAAAAAGCCACTTTTTGGCCCAAAATTTGAAATTTTGCCAGAAAAATTTTACACTAATCCTCTAATTTCTCCATTCCGAATCGATTGACACCAAAATGAGCCCGATCCGAGAAAAAACTTCCCTTACTATAAAAGATACATAAAAGTAAGCTTGTAAAAATAGACGTAAGCAACAAGAAGAGATCTTAAAAATAAGATTTTTTGGAAATAAGGACGACGTATTGTTCCTGTTCCTTTTTGGATTCCCCATCCTGTATATAACAACGCTATTTATAGACGCCGATATAAATTTATCCAAACAGTTACCAAATTTGGTGCCAATGGTCTCAATGTAATTCCTCGTGGTCGTTGGAAGCCCGTTATAAGAAAACTATGCAAATTAAAACAGCCTTCTTGAAAGCACTGTCTCTGAGGGATTATTTTGATATTTTTGACTTGATTGCTGAAGACTGTATCTGAAAATATTCTATAAATAAACATAAATAATAGGACATTCAGTATCCTGTAGCATATTTGTAAATTAAATTGTTAAAAATTCGTTTCCTCGATGCACATTTCTAATTTATATAGAAGAAAATAATTTTAAGTTGCTTAAATCTATAGAAGTAGTCGATTTACGTCGATAAAAAGAAAATATAAATAAATTCATATTTCCATAGATAGCTCAGTCCTATACTATACTATAATGTTCATTAGGATTAACTTGCAAAACAGAATAGAAAAATTTCCGTCGCAACTTTACATCTGATAGAATTATTATTTGTGTAATGTGATACTTACAAAATAATCGAGCTGTCTCCTCAAAGAATGGCTCATTAAACCGAATACGAATACCGACATATGGTTCCTGTTCCTTTTTGGATTTTAGTAATTTTGCGATATCCGTGGTATTAGCACTATTTGTTTTATTAATTGCATTTGGCTCTGGTGTCACAGTCGTTGTTCTCGGTCCATTATGTCGCTGTTTAAACCTTTCATCATTAAACGGTTGGGTGAGCGGAGGATTCTGAGTAGGGCTCAGACTTGGTGAGCGAGGTGGTAAAAGTGCGCTTCCTATAGGCACCAAATCAACGTCATCCTGAGAGATCGTGTACTTCATATCAACCAACAATAGAAGCAAGGGTACTAACAACTTTAGGGCACATGACGAAGCAGAAGTGATCATCCCAATGAAAGCCTGCAATGTCTGTGGCTACATGACCGAATACTAATATGATATTATTTATCGAACAAAAAAATGTAATTTACTTGGTGGTTTAATATAGTTTTCCATATTCACCTGACCCCATAAAATAATCCAAAATTGTCTAGGGAAAACAATGAGAAATGACTTACCAGTGGTTATGATTTGTTTTTCCTACGTCAGTTATGCCCTCATAGTACTCCTGATATGAAGACTAAAACAATATTCATTGTAATAGTGTCTGAAAATTGAATACACAATGTCATTACATATATGTTTGATAACCTTAATCAAATTGTAATTAGGACACACGACATAAAGAATTGAGGTACCATATTTTTGTAGCAATCGTATGAGTTTCACGTATATTTACATTGAACAAAATTAGATAAGCCCGACCAAAGATAAATTGTTGGCCCTAATGTTTTGGTGCATACAAAATTCTGTGCATATCAAGCATTAAGATCAAAACATATAAAAATTGAATGCAATTATTGTCATTAACAAAAATCAAAAATCATTTGTTCGGTGAGAGTTCGTGAGACTGTTTGAATTTTTTGCTAATATTCATTGGATTACAGAGTAAGATGACATTAGCGCGCCGAATATTTGCAAGCCAGAAGAAAAAAGCTCATAACCAAGCTCAAATTTATGCTTAGAGCAATGGCTTAAAATGCTCCTAAAAGTCTGCCCTTGCGTTTTAAAAGCCACTTCGCCTCCAGAGGAACCCTTAAGCCTAATGCCCTTATAAGGGTTATTCGGGAGCTTAAGTCTAAAATAAAGGCTAAAGCATGCCCTTATAACGGTTGTTCGCCTAAGACGTAGGAGCATTTTAACCCTTCATTGCCGAGTGTATCCGATCGGATAGGGTACGCGACATTTCTTCCCCCGGACACTTCGTCCCCAGGGACAGTTCGTCCCCTGGACAATTCGTCCCCCGAATTATAACTGTTTCGGGGGACGAACTGTCCCCGGGGGACGAACTGTCCCTGGGGACGAAGTGTCCGAGGGAACATTTGTCCTGCTCCCGATCGGATACGCTTTTGATTTGCTAAAGACTTCAGAAAAAGAAAGAAACAAATGAGCGTTCATTATTCATACAAAGAGTGTGTCTGTAAATAGATCACATAGAAAAGAGAAATAAACAATGGCAGACATCAAGATTTTGATAAAGACAGATCACCAAAAGGAAAGCTAATGATAATGCAGACATTCTGCCTTTTGTCTATGGCTCCGGCAATGAAGGGTTAAGCTATTACTCAAAGCTTAAGCTTAAGTCTGAGCATTTTGTCACTTTTTTCGAATTAGAGACAAACCCTATGAGATCGGCCGCTACGAGGGTGCATGATCGGTCTACTACGATCCACCCCCGTCGATCCACCCCCGTCGATTCACCCCCGTCGATTCACCCCCGTCGATCCACCCCCGGGTACGATTCACCCCCGGGTACGATCCACCCCCGTCGATCCACCCCCGGGTACGATCCACCCCCAAAATACGTTTTTCATTCTAGAAGGGTATTTTTCGCAGAAAATTCAAATTTTTGGCCCTTTTAGACATTTTACTCACATTTTTCATTCTAGAATACTCTAGAAAGGCTGTAAATAAAGCAAAACACTGCTTAGCCATGTGTGGCAAGTGTCCAAGGGTGGACGCGGACCGACTTTTTACCCGGTCCGGACCGGACCGACCTCGTGCCCGGTCCGGTCCGGACCGGGCAGGGGGTCGGTCCGGTCCGGACCAGCTCAGGGGTCGGTCCGGACCGGTCCGGTCCGTTCGTCCACCCCTGCAAGTGTCGCTGTGTGGTAAATGTCGCAAATGCTAATTTAGCTGAATCCCGAAAAGGCCATATATGGCGTAAAGAAACGGTTGTTCGGGAGTGTTTTAGCCTAAGATTAAGTCCTGGTTGAGCCTGTACAGCAAGCAGCAAGCCTAAATCCTTGTTTGGCGCCTTATAAGGGTTGTTCGGGAGCTTAAGCCTAAGATTAAGTCCCTTAGGCCCCATATTGTTCGGGGCCCCAAACCTAAATCCTTGTTTGGCGCCTTATAAGGGTTGTTTTAGCCTGATGCGCGAAAAGTGACATTTACCACAAAAGGAGAGAGAGAGAGAGTACTCTCACCACACAAAGTTAGAGAAAATGAAATGTGGTAACTGTCTTATGTGGTGAACGTCACTTCGTGGAAAGTGATTTTTGACGATGCACCGCCTGAGAAGTTGGCGGACGAAAGAGTTTTGGGATTTTTGGAGAATTACGACGATCGCATACTTATTGAAATTTTGAAAGGAATATCACAGTCATATGGAATGATGTAAAATATTCAATATTAATTTTTTGTTGTGGTGAATTGTTAATTATTGATGTTATAAAACGATTTGCTTTATTTACAGCCTTTCTAGAGTATTCTAGAATGAAAAATGTGAGTAAAATGTCTAAAAGGGCCAAAAATTTGAATTTTCTGCGAAAAATACCCTTCTAGAATGAAAAACGTATTTTGGGGGTGGATCGTACCCGGGGGTGGATCGACGGGGGTGGATCGTACCCGGGGGTGAATCGTACCCGGGGTGGATCGACGGGGGTGAATCGACGGGGGTGAATCGACCGGGGTGGATCGACGGGGGTGGATGGTAATGAACCGTGCATGATAGCTTAAAATGTTCCCCTGAGAATTCTGAGTAGGGAATGTGTAAACATTTTTTGCGCGTTAATGTCGTGCACCCAATTACAATAATAGATAAATTACGACTGACAAACAAAAATATTATTAGGTTAGTTATCAATTTAGTGGTTTGGCTAATGTCTTTGCCGCATTTTCAACCACTTATATTTCAAATATGTATTCATCAATGTTCTTTGTCTTACTAACCACTATGAACGACTACACTCACACTTTCAGGCGCCATATAACTTTCTTTATAACCGTGGAAAATCTTTTATATTAATTACTCTGACAAAACATACCGAAAATGTTGATTTTTGATAATTTTTGGAAAGCTTCATCGACAAAACACCGAACATTTTGACATAAAACAAAAAAAAACATTGCGGCGTTTGCAGGTAAGGTCATGCACTAGTACATTTGCACTGGTACATCTGCACTAGTAGTACCAGCAACCACCAAACGAAAAAAATTCTGTAAAAGTTCGCTATTAGCACATAAGTTACTCTACTTTACCGCACAATTGAATATAGGATATCAGTGTTTTTCCCAGATGGAAGTTATAAAAGACCTCGAAAATCTGGGGTTTTGGAATGTTTTACACAATCACAAATATCAAATCATTTTCTTTGAAACAAAAATAAAACCTTGCCATCGTTGGGGAGAAAAACGTAGGACAGAGAAAAGAAAAAAAATTGGCTATCAAACGATATACAATAATCATTAGCTGTCTTGCGTTATGGAAAAGAAAATTGACTTTAGCAATACGTCAAGCAGCATTTTTGTGTGCTCTCCGAGTGTTTGCTTGTTCCATGGAGAAACAAAATACAAGGACATATTAGCCAAACCAATAACAGCATAAATTATTGCAACAACTCATTTGAAGCTGCGTAAAATAGAAATACAGTCTCTAGAAGACGATCAATATTTCAAACATTCCTGGATATTTCACTCACAGTAAACAGAAACTCTGAGGATTAACCGGTGGTCACTCGTAACTAATTGGATTAATTTTCAAGACAGGCGATTTTCCTTACTGGTCTATCTCGAACTTGTCTGAAATCTTTTCTCTATTTGCTCAGCTTTTTAAGGTAATGTTTTTGTAGTAATGGTCAAATTAGCGAATGTATAGCCTTGGGCGTTACTTGTGACTCAAAATGCAAACACTGGAGATGTTAAAAACTTGATTTTTTAATCATAGTGATTTTAGTTAAAAAAGATGCGTTGTGGACGACCAATTCTGGTCCATGAAAAATTTCGAAGCGATTTATTGCTTCTGGTTCATTTTGTGTTGAAAATAGAAAAATAGACAGAAGAATACTACAATAATGACATACAATAACGCCATATATTAACACCTAGTTACTGCGTCATATTAACTAACTTTTTACAAAATAATAGGTAACTGGATAAGGTAAAAAATTCAGACAAATAAATTGGTGGATTTGTTTGAATAATAGCGAAACGCTGCTTATGCCGATACTTTGCCGATCATGGGGAGCCTATTCAATATTCTGCGCAGCATTTTTGTGTGCTTTCTCCGAGTGTTTGCTTGTTCCATGGAGATTTTATTTGTCAAAGAAGAATGTCTTCGTTTGAAGAGAACATGCGTTCTGTATAAAAACTATACGTGAATTTGGTCATTGCTAGAAGCAAAATCTGAAGCGCCGCTTGCGTAACACATTTCGTTGTCTGAAGAAGACGTGTGACATATCAAATATACGTAACACATGTAAAACGTACTACAGTCGGAACTCGTTTATCGGAAACGATTTATTTTGCCTATTTGTTTCCGATAACTGAATTTCCGATAAATGAGTGAAATTTGTATGGAAAAAATCCTTTCTTGCCAAATTTTTTCCGATAAACGAATTTTTTCAGAAAAATTTAAAAATTTTTGAAAAAAAATTCATTTGCTTAAAAACCAGCTTATATGGTCAATTTCGATTCACTGAGCACAGAACTGAGTGAACAAAATTTCTGTAATTATTTTATTGATTCATTTCAATTTTGCCGATGTAACCGAAACATGACCAAACGTGGGAAGAAATTTGATAAATTTTTTTTGCAAAATTTGGTAAAAATTGGCCAAAATTCGGTCAAAAATTGCAAAATTTCGCAAAATTATTAGAAAAAATTCAAATTTGGGCCAAAAATTAGAAATTTTTGGTGAAATTCTAGAGAAAATTGCCAAATTTTTCCTAAATATTCAAACCAATAGGGGGTACCCTATTGTCACATTTTTTCAGAAATCGTTTCCGATAACTGAATTTTTTCCGATAACTGTGTATAATTTGTATGAAAAAAATCCGTTCCGGCCAAATCGTTTCCGATAAGTGAATTTTCCGATAAACGAGTTCAGACCGTATAAACGTAAAATAAATATTATCCCTAAGTCTGATAAATTCTTTATGATTTTGCATTTTCTTACAAATTTCTTACCGTTTTGTAAATAAAATCCACATAATCTCTCATATTTAACTTATATAGAAAATAGGTCACCTAACTGGTATACATATTACGAATCTTGTTTATGCAAACAAATAATAATAATTATATTTACACAGTCATTTTCATTATATTTTATATGAAGTAATTGACTTTATCTCTAATCTGGCATAATTTATTTACTATAGGCAGAAATGCCATAGCGAAAATAAAAGACGGTTTTATACACAAATAAGTGAAATTTAGCCACCGAAAGTAACAAGAGGACAGAAAGAAGGAATATTTAGAAAATATATGGATAAAATCATTTTTATATAACACAAAAGGCACTTTGGTGAATATTAGAGCCAAGGAACAATATTTGGGATAAATATTTGTTTTAATGAAACTGTGCAAACCAACCAAACGTGTTGTATATTTTAACGTGTATTCACATTACATAGATCATAGGTAACTTCTTGAGTAGATATTTTGCACAATTCCAATTATGAGAAAACAACAGATAATATCATAGGAACATATCGTAATAATAAAGATTTGACTATATACATCTGATCACAGCTTTGCATTTGATGCGCTATTGGCCAAGGCGAAAATAGTTAGGAATGACAAATTTGCTACATACGCCGGAATTAACTCAGATGATTGCTTCAGGCAATCCAAAGTGTTAATTTGTAGTTCCAAACCATGATATATAACTATTTTAACTAAAAGCTTCAACAAATGTTTTCCGGATGTTGCAAATTTGTCTGACTCGTGTCATCCAAAAATTAAGAAACGATCGATGCCAGAGAGGATCGCGTCAATGAAGATAAAGATAAACAAGAATAAAAATGTAAAATGTATCCAGAGATCGGCGAGGATTACTCTTTCAATTTTTGGATAACACAAAGTTGGGAATCTGCACAGAATATATTCTGAAAAACGTTATAAACTTAAAATTTACTTTGACTGACATAAACACATATTAGCAAACGAATAAAAACTAGCCATTTTGGTATGAACGAAAATTCTAAGAAAAAGATTACCCATTATTTTGAGGTCCACTTAAAAGTGTTTCTGATTCAACAAGAGCTGAAAACCAGGAATTTCTGGAAGGTAGCCAATGATGAAAATGGGCCAATGGGTTCTGCGAATGTAGAAAAATTGGGACGCATGGTGCAGTTATAGAGTTGCTGTCCCATTCACCACTATTTATTTTCATATTACAGGAGAGCTACTCGGTAAACCTCTTAATTATGGGCAACTATGTACACATTTTGGCATCGTAGTCCAGAGAAATGAAACAGATAATAATTTTCAAAAGTGGTAGGCTACCTAGCTAACACACTGGTTATGAAATTCGTCTAACATCTGTTCACTGGAAATCATTTTCGATAGAATGCAGTTCTTTGTCTTCGTTGTCCATATGGTATCCAAATCTGAAAAAAAATCTATTTCTAAAAGCGCTGAAAATATCGAAAAATACCGTGTGCTGATATACATTGAGCATACGTGAATCCTTGTATGTAGCAGAGTATTAATTTGTGGTGTGGCGAATTTGTAACGAAGGAGTATTTCAGATACAAATGTTTTGTGAAGGTGGAAAATCAGGCTAGTCTGATCCTCGAACGTCGAATGTAACTTCATCCAGCAAGATCTCTTTCCAAAGTTGATTAGAGCCCCGAAGGGCGTAAAATGGACTATCTACGTTGTACCGTTTGTATATGTGGGCTTCGGTAAATTACCTGAAAATGCAACATATTAGTCAAATTTGTGATATAATTTTCAAACACTAAGAACGTGTAAAATTTAGTTTTATCACAAAATAGAATTTCTCCAATTTTGCTCTCCGTTCTAGCGAATAAAAGCAGAGCAGTACAAATTACGCGCATTATATTATGAAACATTGAGTTGGTTTGTTAGCCTTCGTTGTGCTTCAGCTTCACTTTATAAGGGCTTGGATAAAAGACCTTGCGAAGACCTTAACTGCCTCAATTTTGATTGTACAAAATTTCTGTCACAAAGTTGCATAAGAACAAATAAAAGTTCAAACTTTTGAAGAAGATAGTTAAATTATTTTGCTATTATATTTCATAGCATAGAGAAAGATTTTGATTAACTAAACAAAGAATTTAGTTTATGGGTGGCCATAAACAACGAAACAGAAATTAAGTGTCAAAGTATAACGTAAAACAAAGCCCACGAGGCAATCGAATGAACTCTGTTTATAACGGAATATTGTATAGAATTACAGACCAACCACTTTTGTGGATTGTGGTAAATATGCACATTGCTTTTTAGCCTCATTACAGATAGTGTGGGAATTGTTAGAAACTAATTATAGTAAAACAAATCTAACTGGAACATCAAGTTATTAAGTAACAACAAGCTTCACATATAACCGTATATGTTTTTATGTTTACACTGGAATTTAATGAAAAATTAGGTATCACATGTTTCTCGCAAATGTATATTAATTGAACGCTTCAGAGACAGTAAGAAACTGATGTCCATTTCTCCCAAAATATTTTTAAACTTAAAGAAAACGGACAACAATCGTTAGAAATCAAAATAAGAAGTTTCGCGTTCTACCCCACAAAATAATTTATTTGCGCTCTACCTTGTAGCCGTTATTAAGGACTTGTACAAGGCAATGAATGCGTATAGAAAAATTTCTCTCAAATGGAAATGGGAAAGGCGACAGTCTCGGGAATTTGTAGTCTCGACCTCCCCTCGATCGCCACATTGGAAACTAAATAGGTGTGTCAGCATGGAAAGGAAGGGCGGCTGCGGACAGTGGGATAGTGGCGAGAAGGCAGGAGGTCGGCTGGTTCTCTCTCACTGTCAAGCGCTCTCTTTAAAGTACTTTCAGAGATGGATAGTGTTGATCAACGCATGCATTCGTGGGGTTGTGCGTAGTATATGAACATCCCAGGCGTATTTATACACCTGGGATGTGAAGGTAGATGGCCAAATGAAAATAATTTAGTTCGAAGCAAATAAAAATAAGAACTACACGAACAATAATTACATCAAAGTCCTTCAGGCATTTATGCGGCTCATTCCACGTCTGCTGATTTTATATGCTAATGCTACTAATGCCAAAAATAATAAGTAATTCAGTTTGAATTCGCGCCTTTTAAAGGAAACGTTTCTAACCAATTCTCTGTAAATGATGCTATTTGGGCGCGAATTCGAACGGAATTACTTATTATTTTTGGCATTAGTTTATCTCAGTTAATTAGCGAGTTATTCGGCGCAAATTCATAAATAATAATTTAGATATCAGATATTACAGGTTTATTTACCAGTCCCTTGCACTTAATACCACACTTGCACGTCCTAGACTTGCAAACGCGCAGAATTTTGGACCCTAATAATGAACATAGTAAAAATTTTGGTCTTCAGCATACCTAGACATTCCGCCGTCCATCTCACTCACTTCACTGTCCAGTAACAACTTTCGGGTCTATTGTATTGGCAAAGGGAAAAGGTGGTCAATGGCCGGCTCAGGGAGTGGATGTTGATGATGATTGAGGCGGGCGGGCCGATCCACTCCACACAAGAGAACACTCGGGCACGAGAAGAGGATCGAGAAAAGAATCAAAGGGGCTTCACATGCCAGCCGGTACCATTCCAATTAATACTCTACTTCCCCGCAGATCACAAACGCATTCACCTGTACGCCCTAATCATAAAGCGCCCGACCCCGGTTTCTGGTGCTGGTTTTTATATTATTACACATTGAATAATCCTGCCTCATGATTTCTATACATGATTCGACGGTTCTGTTTTGAATGGTGCCATTAATCCGTAAAAAAGTGGTTGAATTCGGCGAATTTTATATGAATTCTACACATAAAGGTGAAATATTCCAGCTATAAAGAGAGGAATATAAATTTTGCATTTAATGGAACGCAAGAAGAGATATACTTTAAAGGCAAAATTTTTCAAGAATATATTTAGAAAGCCAACACACTAACAGTACATTAAAGGAATAGAAAATTAAAGTTTAAATCACAAATCATTGTCCCGAAGGCGCTTTAAATTTAAATCTAAATAAAACTAGAAGTTAAAGTTGAAGATTACACTTTATTTATAGATCACATTATAGATCGGTTTTCAATAGACGTTCCCAATATGTTGCAATAAATCACAGACATGAACTCAAATGACCTTAAATAACTCTGCCGATCTCCTTTATAGAAGATCAATCTTCCCTTGCCTGGATCTTTTACGGCAATCTTTTAATGTCCTGTTGGGATGTGAGCGGTCAAGGAGAAATCATCAAAATCTTAAGATTTATTACACTTGCGCTCATTAGTGATCTGTAGGGACCGGTCCGGTCCCTAGTGATCTCTATATCTTTTAGTATTGAGATAAAAACTCTTGAAGCAATTATTTTGTTACAACAATGTTTTACATATTTCGATGGAATTAAATTTTGAATCGCAAAAATATTACGCAATCTGATCGCAAGAAAAATATGAAGATCCAAAAAGAAGGAAAAACAAATATGATTCGGGTTATTTTCAAAGTCAAAACCCGGCTGTAAGTGGAATATGGTGAATGTTGTTTTGCAATCATTCTCATGGAAATTCACGTTTAACCCTTCATTTCCCTGTGTATCCGATCGGATACGATTTTGATTTGCTAAAGACTTCACAAAAAGAAACGAATGAGTGTTCATTATTCATACAAAGAGTGTGTCTGTAAATAGATTACATAGAAAAGAGAAATAAACAATGGCAGACATCATGATTTTGATAAAGACAGCTCACCAAAAGGAAAGCTAATGGTAACGCCAGATTTCTTTGTCTATGGCTCCGGCAATGAAGGGTTAATGCATATAAAATGTGTTTATGGTTTCATTTGACAATATAACGAACAACATCTGAAATTTCAAAATGTATTATCACAATATTATGCATAATCATGATCTGTATCAATCCCGGTAACTTTCGCGCGGAGCAGTATTTCCTTTATGTTAATTTTGGCCCGCTTAGCAATCTTTGGGTTGCGTTTCGACAATCGTTTCAAAGTTTCTGCAACGAAGGCGCCTAAATAATATGTCATTAAGTATTACGTACAAAAACCACAAAAAAATTTTATGGAAGATATTCATAGCTAATTAAGCTATTCATACACAAGCCTAAATAATATGTTATTTGAATGAAAATGTAATATACAATGCTTACGAAACGGAACAATATCGAAAACTGATGAACACACCGAAAATTCAAGTAATTAGTTTAAATTCAGACCAATTCTTTTCTTTGTGCTTATTCGTCTATGAGTAAATTTCGTTACTTATATTTATTTTTCACTTATACTATCTCTTCCTTATGAGTTTAGATTTAAATTTCATGAACAATCGCATATGTATCTGCTCAAAGTTAGCGAAATCCGTTGTGCTAGAAAAATTATCATGTTTAATTAAGCTTGCTGATGTATGTATTTATGTGTAAGAGATTCACATATTTTTCGCTATTTATAAATTATATTTTGGAGCCACGATGTTCAGGAATTTAAATTACTGTTCAGGTGATATTTCTCTAGCAAATTTCTGAAATATATTAAGTTAATAATGTAAAAATTTTAACTGCCAACCAAATTTCTTGTGGTCATCGCCATTGTGCAATTCATTCGCTGTCGTTACTCTGCTAAAGTTATTGACTTCTTTGTGAACCTTAGATTTGCTTGAATTTTTGGCCTCAAATTGATTTGCGCCCGACGAACGAGATGTACCAGGACGTAAGCTGAGCGGCATTGCCGGAGCTGGATCAGGAGGCGTCATATCAATTGGATGACTATTTTCGCCGCAGTCATTCTCTATTTCGGTCTTAATATTTACAGATAGAGGAATCGGAGTTTCAGGCGCAGGCTCTAAAAGTTGCTACAATTTAGTTCTTTCTCAGTTTTATTTCTTTTGTGGATGTTTACGGCTGGAAATTTCTTCAATACATATGGAATTATTAAAACGGAATCCCTCTACATGTATAGCAATTTCGTTTTTGGCATAATCTGTAACTTTTTGTTAAAGCGGAAAGATTAAACAAAAACTATTAAGCTCATACAGCTAGTGACCTAGCCCAGTGGATTATTTGGTATCGAAACAACCAAAAATATTGTTGACTATGCACAATGAATGCAATATAATTTTCCGTTTAACCTGTAGCTAGAGCACGATTTAAAACCGTATTCCTGGTAATTGAACCCCCTGAAATTATTTTCCCTCTCTGATTTTTACTAGTAAAACTGGTTTCACTGAAAATCAATTTTTACCACAACATATATCTAATGGCACATTTTATTTATTTATATTACAATATTATACTCAGAGCCTTACCAAATGCCGCTTGCTGTCGAGCATTCTGCAGGAGAATCGACGTTTGAAAAGGCTTGGTATCGTTTAATGAATCCAAAAATGCTGACTCGCTTGGAGACCAATAATTTGGTGGTTCATTTGAAGAGGAACTTGAGGTGCGACTGACGTTCTGATGCACGCCATTCATCTTGGGAATCAAATTCTGCTGGATTTCTGAAATGATTATTCAATTTGAATAAATTATATAAAAATATGATCCCGATATAAAAGTGCATTTAATACTCTCTTTATAACGGAGGTCTCGGAAAAATCGCCGTTATATAGAGAGCGCCGTTATACAGAGAGTCGACTATAGTTCAATGTCATTCTCCTGAAACAGGGACACGGACAGTTCATCACCTGGACAATTCATCACCTGCGACAATTCATCACCTGGACAATTCATCACCTGGACAATTCATCACCTGCGACAATTCATCACATGCGACAATTCATCACCCATAAAGAAAAAGGGCCAATTTTCAGAAAAATTTGACATTTTGGGTCAATTTTTTCCAAAATTATGGATTCAAAGGCATTCTTGGTTATTTTTCATCTTTGCTTATTACACATTGTTATCTTAATAAAATCTAAAAATTTGAAACTTTTCTGAAAATTGGCCCTTTTTCTTTATGGGTGATGAATTGTCGCAGGTGATGAATTGTGCAGGTGATGAATTGTCGCAGGTGATGAATTGTCGCGGGTGATGAATTGTCCAGGTGATGAACTGTCGCGTACCCCCTGAAACAAGCTCGTATACCTGAATTACACCACTTTGTGTCTTGTGGAAGTGAGATGATTTTATTACCCAAAAGATTGCTTTATTTACATTTCGTCGAATATTAAAATTAACACAATAATTTATTCACTCAAATTTATCGCCATGGGTTAAATTATTCAACTCAAGAGTGGTAAAGTGAATCCGTTATACTTTATTAATTATATAAAGGTAAACAGATAATAGCTAAACATTACTATAACCCAACTCAACAACCCTTGCGCTTATTCTCTTGCCATCATAACGGTGGGATTTATTTGTATGCAGAAAAGACGACAAACATGGGCTGTACAAAATCTCAACATAACATTTATCTAATATTTTTTGGTGAGAATGTTTCAGGAAACACTCTTTGGGCCACACATCCTTCGAGAAGCGTTCTTTCCAGAGGAACTGTCAATCATCGAAAAATACTGTCAACGTTTATTTTAATAGTAATCATTAATCTATTCAATAATATTTGACATTTGCGTGCTTCCGAATTGACGTCAAATCAATAATATTGACATTGTTTAAAAAATATATTAGCAGTAATTTCGTTTATATTCTTACATGAAATAAATAGCAAACATATAATGTGATTAATATAAAAACTATTTTACATATTTTAGCAATACGAGAATTACATTATTGCAAATATGACGCCTTTGAAAAAAATAAAAATATACGCAGTATTTGATGGAATATCCAAACGTGTTTGTCGACAATTGACGAACTTTTGTATGAGGATCAATAAATGATTAATTGAATAACAGTAAATTTCGAGCCCAAAAATGGTACCTCGGAAGAAACAAACATCAAACGCTCGGATTATATTGGATATGTGTGCTTTGTGTGGAATCATTTTCATAAGTAGTTATATATTTTACTCATAATTTGCGATTTTAATGATTGATTACTTATGCAATTAACTGTGGAATACATCAATCTTCAGTGATTAAGGTTCACTCGAGAATCTTAAGTTTCAAGAAATTATATCCAAAATATTTGCCGTATTTCATCTAATATAACCCCGGGGTTATATTATTTCAATACCCGTAGGGATGTCTAATATAGGGTCTCTCTCATTTTTACAACTATTTCTCTTTCTGTAGGGGTGTCTATTGTAGGGAGCTTCAATTATAGGGGTTTATATTAGAGAAAATACGGTAAATATTTTGGATATAAATATTTGAATTGTCATTATTAGAGTTGCGTAACACAACAAATTGGCTGACAAAACTGTGCAGGATCTCTTCGTGCTTCGAAAATTTTAATACAACCATTTTAGCGCCACTGCTGAGGTGTCCACATAACCAACGGTAATTCTCGACTCATCGTCCAATTCTAAAAACGAGAGAAAATGAGCGCAGTGAAGAGCCCGAGTCATCCTCTTAGCGCCCGCGAATGGTGACGCCTTGACCAACTCACAATCCACTGTTGTTAATTTTTACTGAGACAAAAGCTGAGCTATTGTGAGAATGGACAGCGGATTGGCTAAGCAAAAATCGATTTTGGAGACTTTGACTGATTCCAATTTCTCAATAGGATAAGCAGTTATTAATATCTCTGTTTGGATTTTGTTCCTCCGCTGAAATTGGGTATACTGGTTCTATGGCGTGATTTTATCGAAGAATTTATTAGCCAGTATTAGAAGAGCATTGTTTTCATGTTAACAGTTCAAAACTACCAAAGCTGGGCACTAATTGTAATTAACTAAATCTTGTAATTTTTACTTTGAGCTCAAGTGTTTTTCCAAACTTCAGCTTATTTTGATTATTCTTGAACGGTTTGCTATTTTTAGATTTTAATTTTTAGTCGTAGCCACTTTCACCATTTTGCTCCAAGATATTAGCACCACTTTTTGAATAGTTCGTTATTAATTATAAGCACATATTTGGTATTTGTAATCATAACGGCTCTTGTTATGCACAAATTGTATCCAAGAAAATATCAGTAAGAAATTATTAATTATTTGCCATAGGTGAAAATATAAAGTACTTAAAATACACATACTTAAAATACACTACACTGCGCACTGCACGTAGAATTTCCAACTTTGTACTGATATCAATGTTTTCTTATGCGTGTTCTTCTGATACTATTATGTGTTCTGCGACGGCTCCTAGATCGTTGCTATTGTCTTCTTTCTTTTTGTTGGTATTGTGTTTCACATTAGCTCACGCCTTATGCAACATATCAAGATCCCTTAATCCGGAATGTGTTAAACAGTATCCGGTTTTAATCGATACATTCATTCTAATGTATGCGATATATTATTTATTATTTGTAATACTACCGTTTTGATCGATTTTTTGTTTTACCCAAAAACTGTATTACCCACATTGGCTAGTTCACAATTCCTAACCCATATATACAGTTTGTTAAAAAGCTATAGCATCACTTGAATTTTGGCCATTTCGTTAAAGTTTTGAAACAAATTTCGGAATCTGATTTAGCAGAAAGTTAGAGCACCTATGATAAGCTAGTAAATGTACAAATAGCCGGATACTAGCTTTGATATTTTAAAACTTTTCTTTGAACTGTTGTTTTTTCACTGTTAAAAAGCTATAGCACCACCCCTAAAAACTGTATTACATATATATAATTTCATAAAAATCCTATAAAAATCCAAAAACTAACTTTATATTCGTGATCAGCTTATATTCGTGATCATCAACAAAAAAAATTTTCGATCCATAGGGGGGACCACATGGATTTTTTGACAATTTCGAGACATTTTCAAAAAATTCCAAAATTTTTTTTTGTCGATATTTTTGCCTGAAAAAGTGTTTTCTAGGGCAATTTGATGAGCTGATCACGAATATAAAGTTAGTTTTTGGATTTTTATAGGATTTTTATGAAATTATATATATGTAATACAGTTTTTAGGGGTGGTGCTATAGCTTTTTAACAGTGAAAAAACAACAGTTCAAAGAAAAGTTTTAAAATATCAAAGCTAGTATCCGGCTATTTGTACATTTACTAGCTTATCATAGGTGCTCTAACTTTCTGCTAAATCAGATTCCGAAATTTGTTTCAAAACTTTAACGAAATGGCCAAAATTCAAGTGGTGCTATAGCTTTTTAACAAACTGTAGTTCATATTTCATGTCATGGATACATTTACATTTCACTTCATTTTGTGGCTAAATAATTCCGAAGACAGAACAAATAGAACATCTTGCTTTCAGAAGCAGTTTGATTTCGTCTTGATGAAAACAGAATTAAATAGAAGTACAGATGTTATACTTTAACTCCAGAGATACGAAAGTTCCGTTGTAGAAACTACAAGAACTTGTACTAGAAAAAGCACCGCCGCTGAAAAGTCCAGCGCCGAAAAAAAATTTTTTGAAAAATTTTGTCTATATTTTAGTCTAAATTTTTTGAAAATCTGTATCAGCACATCCGTACGAACATTTTAAGCTATCACTTGCCCGGAGCGGTGAAAGTGGTCTAAACGTCAGTGTACACAAGTAACATTTCTATTTCAGACAGATATTTGTTTATTATAATTCATATATATTATAATTCATACATAGCAAAATTATTTTTAATGGACATGGCATTACCTTCCTCTTTAATTATTACTGAACTACTCCTATTCACGACGTTGTTGCCGCTAACGTTTGGATACGATACATATTTGTACCAGAATTCAAATATCTCAACAACATATTTCCACAATGATAGCTTAAAAGGGCATGAAGATAACAGTTTCCTCGGAGCCATTGGCCGTCTCATATTCGGAGAGGAGTCCAAGGTATAACCATATTTGAAGAATTTGTTATAATTGTCGAAAATTCGAAACTTTTGCTATTGTTGGATAGTGATTTCTACAATTAGTATCAAAATTCTTACATTACAAATGTGCTTAAAGCACACTCAGTTATCTATTCTAATACTACAGAGTGGTGCAAAATAACACACGCATCGTATGGGAAAGTAACATTTTGGAAAACCGCCATTTTGTCGCGGCCATGGACCGTCATTCTCACGGGTAGGGGTTTTTTGATGCGCTGAATCCGAATAAAACTCAGATTTTGGCGCGAGTTTCCAATTTTTGGCATTTTAATGGCATTATGCCCAAATCGTATATTTTGACCCTTTTCAGGTTTTTACCCGCGAAGAGGTGTTTTTTGGGATTTTTCGATGCGCTGTTCTCGAACTTGAAGTTGTTTTTAACGTATCACGTCAAAAAGGAAATGTTTTAGCCTTTTTGGGAAGTAATGATATGGAATTGCAACTTTTCAAGCCATACATTATAAACTACTTCAAATTCGTGATCAGTGCATCGAATCAAAGCTGCGGTTTGGCCCCTTAAACTACAGTAGCCACGGCTTACAGGTAGCAACAAACACGCTACAAATCGTTACCGTAAAAACTACATTCAATATGTGCATATTTCGCAAGTAAATCGAATGTATTTTAGAGATTTTTGAGGAACTTCACAACATCAGAGCTTCCTGGTCTAGCTCTATCCGCTGTAAATAGTTTTGGTAGTCATAATAGCTTCGAATCACAGCTACCCACGACGAGTGCTGTGGTTCCTGACAATCGCCACCATTATCGCTATCAATCAAATCAGCATAATTATGCCAGCTATCCGCCCCAGAATTTAGCAGGTATTTAGCTCAAATTATTTAAAAGAGTATTAAATTAAACCTTCAATGAACCTAAATAAATACATATTGTGATTTAATCAATTTCTGCCTCATCTTCTTGACACGACTTTTCGATTAGAGTAATCTTTTGATGTAATCAAAAGGGTTTCAATCATTCTAAAAACAGGTCAGTTTAACAATCTTTTTTAAAATAGGGAAAATATAAAAATACGTAGTGTATTTTTAAGGGTCGCCGGCGAGTTCTTGTACGCTGCCACAGGCCATTGGCACAGGTCCCTACCGGATACCTCGTTGGTAGAACCATTATTATCATATTGTTTAGTTTCACACCTAGGCTTCCAGGTACTATAATCCATCCCGCTTGAGATGTGAATTATTCTATTGGTCCGGATGCTGCGGCAATGCTAACAATTTTGCAGTAAGCTCATCGCTTAATTTATCGGAAATTATTGCTGAAACTAGTTTGAGATTTTTAACTTCTAATATTCTGTTTCGTTTTGAACTAGCTCGTCTCGTGATACAACCAAGGCGTAATGTATTCATTTTAGACTCATCAGTCGTGTGAACAATTATGTGAAAGTAAGTGACAATTTCGAGGTAATTTAAGTGAAATTATTAGAACATTTATCCCGTTTTAATCATTAAGAAGGTTATAGCTTTTACTACTGGTGGAGGTTCGATTATACTATGTTAGAACATTAGAGACTCTATGTAGGCACTGTGAAACTGTAGGAGTGCGATGATAATAAACTGTTAACAATTAAATGGTCTCAAAAAGTAAAATGTTTCAGGTAATCTGGGGAAATTTTAGATTTTATATAATTGCTGCAGAAGAAACAAAGTGAAAAATATTAGATCAATAATTTCCGAAAAAACCAGAAATTTAGCACTCGGAATATTTGAAAAGATCTTGTAAAATTTAGAAAAATATTCAAATCTTGAATTTTGTTTGGGAATTTCCATACAAAATAATTCGTTATTGCTACCATACATCGTGGGAGGGTGCGGAATAAGAGAGTCTGTACTCTATTGAAAATCAACATGATCATCATATTAGACTCCATGTGTAACTTTCAACGTGTTTCAGATGTAGACCACAAGCAAAACTCGGTTGTCTATGTACCATTTACGTTAACATTCACAATGCGACCTACCGATGGACCTCCTTCTCAACAAACAAAACAAATTCGGCCTCTTTTGCCTTCAGAACCAAACCCGCCAAATAATGGCATTGAGAATAACATAAATGAATTAATATCAATGCAATACAAGCCTGAGGCTGTGACAAACAGAGAAAGAATGGGAGGCAATAGTGTATTCCCACCTCCGTTATCTTTGGGTTTGTAATATTGACCTTATTTAATAATTACATTATTAATTTTTTACAATTTTGTAATACATATATGCAATTCAGACATATGTAAAGTATCGTTTGACAAGATGAGCTAGATTAAATTAACAAGTTTAATGAGCCACAATGACCTCTGTTTGTAAAGCCTGGATTTCGACAAATTTTAGGAGAAATACGGCTATAAGTTTGTAATTTTGCTGTAGTGAATTTTTTAAATGTTTAGCAATAATTAAAATTATGACAATATTGCTACAACATTGATACTTAAGCATTTAACTACGTTACTAATAAGTAAGTGCAAATACTTACTTATATAAACATTATTAGTTTTCAGTTACTAACAAATGTGAATTGGATCTCGACACAGGTCATGGTGGGCCACCACAAAAGCGCTATTATTTCAATCCGATCACTAAGCTTTGCCAGGAGTTCCAATTTGGAGGACAAGGCGGAAATCCGAATAATTTTGTAAACTTTATACTAAGAAATGCCATTTCATATTTTTCGCTTCAGAATCATTTGGACGAATGTCGTCGTGAATGCAGAGGTTACTTCATCAATGATTTTTAGTGCTAAAAAAGAGTAAAACACCAAATTTATTGAAAAAACACTTAGTTCAGTCTTGAAGTAATTAAAAGCTGTTATAAACTAAAACGATGTAGCAATTTCTGATTTTATTCAAATCGGCTCAAATTTCTCCATAGTCTTCTTTTACATTCGCATTAATTGAGGTCGAATTTATGCAAATGTACAAGAATGGAAAATATTATTTAAAAATTTGAATAAAATCAGACATTGCTTTGCAGAACTGTGTTTACATATACAGTTCATAGTAAATTCTAGACAATCTTCAATACAATTAAGATATTTTATTTAAGCCGTGTTACTTGTCATATTCCACCAATCGGTTTAGAACTTAACAGAGTTAAAATAGAGTGATAACTTAAATTTACAAAGGAATATTTTGTTTAAGATTAACATTTTGTCTAAAATTTGCAAAGACTAGTTTAGAATCGCCGAATCCATGTGCATACGGGCCAGTATCTGGCCAACCTATACAATGTCAGCCAGGCACAGTGCTAAGTACCACTTGCACTGGTCAGCAATTTTGTCATATAGGAGCCAGCCCAGCAACCACAATCTGCTGCCCAAAACCTGGTGAGGCACAAAACAAATTTATGAAAGATATTTTCCCAGTGCCCATTGAATGCAATTTTGAAAATGTTTACAATAAGGTCATAATGTGGGCTTTTAAACTCAGAGTTTAATACACTTGCGTGTGTTTAGCTCTTGTCGATCCATGCCAACAACCACTGAATATTGGCATTGGAAATGCTAATTTACCCCGATTTTATTATAATCCACCCACGCAAACTTGTCAAACTTTCGCCTATAAAGGCTTGCAAGGTGAGAGTGTTAATTATTGATATTAGTGAGCATAACCAAATTATAGGTAACGAGAACAACTTCATGCAACGAGCTCAGTGCGAATCTGTTTGCCAACCTCGTAAGAAACCGCTTGTTATAACTGATTACACCACATATTTAAGCGAATCCATGTGCTCGAGGGAACCCATTCCAAAGCCAAATGGGAACACTGTACTGCTCATCAATAAGTGTTTGTCCTGCTGGATATTATTGCCACATTGGAGCAGACACAAGGACAAGTGTGTGCTGTCAAGCACTAGGTTAGTTTATAAAATTTTAATACAGAATAAAAAAATACGAAAACTGACTTACATTTTTGGCCAGATTAATTATGAAAATCAAATATACCCTGCTTTTTAATAAAAAGTGGCAACAAAACCCGTTGCTCTCGTTTCGAAATGTCAGTTTAATTTTGTACTATTTCATCAATATATTGATAAGCTTGGATTACATTAACGGCGCTCTTACTTAATATCATTGGAAGTACTAATTTTCTTTGCTTAAATCCTCACATTATTTTAGTATAAAAAGTATCGTAGTAAGAATTTTATTCAGTCGAAAATCCATTGCGGTATTCTTGGCCTCATTCTCATTTTTTGAGGAATCTCGTGATATTCGGCTGGTGTTTTCCTTATGATATGCTCTGGTTCATAACCCGCATGCGTGATAGCACATTGCAAATTGTTTTGATAGTTGCCACGTATCCACAACGATACAGCGATTTTTTCTCCTTGTTGTATAGGACAGGCTGCGTGGAGGGCGTTTAGTTCCCGACGGTCATTTGAATCACCGTTAAACCATAGAATTAAGTCACCTAAATTGATTTAAATTAACCTTCAACCATTATAACTGTTGAATTATTATTTTAGACCGATATACCGTTTTATTTTTCTAGGTTATTTTCAACCTACTCTATTATCTTTGATTCCGTTACTTTTTATTGTAACCTGGAAATAAATTTACCTATATCTGGCTGTATTGTAAAGTTAAGCCTCGGGAATACCGTACTACCTCCTCGTTCCGCAGTCTTAACCAGAAGAAGGGCTGTGGCCAATCTATTTCCATAAAACTCAAACCACCCATCGTCATATTCTACCGGCATTGGATCAAGGTGGTCATAATGTATGGCGTAATGTCCTAACACGTCGTATTTCAATATCTAAACTTTTCCGTCGTCTAAAGGATAGCAAATGCTTCATTGATTTGAACGAATATATCTCAAACAAAAACGGGGTTGCGGAGAAAATATTTACCAAAAATTCCTCGCCCATTGCAGGATTTAGACGAAGAAGCATTTGCATTCGGTCAAAGAGGTGGCGAACTACAGGTTGGTCGTGCTCTATCCATAATCCGTCCGCTTTTCTGCCCTGATGACCTGGGCTGTATGCCAGACCTTCAACTCGTTGACTTTCCACTTCACTAAATTAGTGAATTAAAGTAGTTTAAAGTACATGCTAACTAGCGAAGTGGGGCCGCTTCGCGGCCCTCACTTCGCTAGGAAGCGGTTAGCGTGCACAGCGGGAGATTGGGTTCGTCATCGCTTCGCGCACCGCCATCAGTATGCCCTCGTATGTATCAGCGGTCAGATTGGTTTGTTCCTAAGCGTAATTTTTTTGTAAGTATATATTCGTTGAACATAAATTATAATTTTTTGAGGTATTGGTGGTAACACCTGTCACGACGTGAACGTTCCTCAATAGACAGGCGTTTTAGGGTTTTTTGGCTTACCCAGGGGTTTTCAACCTTCTAACCTTTTTATTATTTATTTTCTCTTATTCTTTAATTTTCGAGGAAAAATTCAATAAGCTTTGTGTAAACTTTGGTTTTTTGCCAGTTATTTTGGGAGTTGTTGGCGGAGGTGGCATTTTATCTCTGTCTTCATCAAACAGGAGTTCTTTCCAGACAATGTTTTTACTTTATTTCCGTTGTCCGGTTCCACTGCAACTTTTATATTATTCCAAAAGCAACGTACGTTTGCCCATGTGAAAACACAGGGTGCGTCATATCCAATCCAACATATTCTATTGTTTGACCTTGGCTTTTATTGATGGTCATTGCAAAGCATGGCTTTATCGGAAATTGTTTACGACTTAAAGTAAAAGGGAACTCATCTTTGCTTGTCAATTTCACTTTCGGTATCAAGACTATGTCCCCTGCATGCTGGCCATTCAATATTTGGCATTTCAAAATGTGGTTGTAAATTTCTAACACACTTAGCCTTGTTCCGTTCATGATTCCTCTGGCTGGGTTAAGAAATCTAAGAATCACATTTTGGGTGAAAAAAGGCAGAAACTTCAAAACAAGCACCCCTAAGAATCACATTTTGGGTGAAAAAAGGCAGAAACTTCAAAATATACACCCCTAAGAATCACATTTTGGGTAAAAAAGGCAGAAACTTCAAAATAAGCACCCCTAAGAATCACATTTTGGGTGAAAAAAGGCAGAAACTTCAAAATATACACCCCTAAGAATCACATTTTGGGTGAAAAAAGGCAGAAACTTCAAAATAAGCACCCCTAAGAATCACATTTTGGGTGAAAAAAGGCAGAAACTTCAAAATAAGCACCCCTAAGAATCACATTTTGGGTGAAAAAAGGCAGAAACTTCAAAATATACACCCCTAAGAATCACATTTTGGGTGAAAAAAGGCAGAAACTTCAAAATAAGCTCCCCCTAAGAATGACATTTTGGGTGAAAAAAGGCAGAAACTTCAAAATAAGCACCCCTAAGAATCACATTTTGGGTGAAAAAAGGCAGAAACTTCAAAATATACACCCCTAAGAATCACATTTTGGGTGAAAAAAGGCAGAAACTTCAAAATAAGCACCCCTAAGAATCACATTTTGGGTGAAAAAAGGCAGAAACTTCAAAATATACACCCCTAAGAATCACATTTTGGGTGAAAAAAGGCAGAAACTTCAAAATATACACCCCTAAGAATCACATTTTGGGTGAAAAAAGGCAGAAACTTCAAAATATACACCCCTAAGAATCACATTTTGGGTGAAAAAAGGCAGAAACTTCAAAATATACACCCCTAAGAATCACATTTTTGGGTGAAAAAAGGCAGAAACTTCAAAATAAGCACCCCTAAGAATCACATTTTGGGTGAAAAAAGGCAGAAACTTCAAAATATACACCCCTAAGAATCACATTTTGGGTGAAAAAAGGCAGAAACTTCAAAATATACACCCCTAAGAATCACATTTTGGGTGAAAAAAGGCAGAAACTTCAAAATATACACCCCTAAGAATCACATTTTGGGTGAAAAAAGGCAGAAACTTCAAAATAAGCACCCCTAAGAATCACATTTTGGGTGAAAAAAGGCAGAAACTTCAAAATATACACCCCTAAGAATCACATTTTGGGTGAAAAAAGGCAGAAACTTCAAAATAAGCACCCCTAAGAATCACATTTTGGGTGAAAAAAGGCAGAAACTTCAAAATATACACCCCCAAGAATCACATTTTGGGTGAAAAAAGGCAGAAACTTCAAAATATACACCCCTAAGAATCACATTTTGGGTGAAAAAAGGCAGAAACTTCAAAATATACACCCCTAAGAATCACATTTTGGGTGAAAAAAGGCAGAAACTTCAAAATATACACCCCTAAGAATCACATTTTGGGTGAAAAAACACAGCTGTCTAAAAAATTTTTGTCTAAATTTAGTCTACATTTTGTCTAAATTTTGCTAAAAACATACTCAGCTCGTCTATACGAACATTTTAAGCTATCACTTGGCCAGATATACCGGCTGGAAGGGGTCTAACGCCCATGTTACGGACGGACGGAAAATCCGGGCTAGCTTACTGGGGGGATGGCTCAAGTCTAAGGTTATTTTTCATCTTCGGTACAAAATTAATTTTAATTAAGTGTACAATTCGAGCTCGATGTTGCTAAATTTCAAGTGTTATTTGGGATCAGAATTTCATTTTTCTTGCTGAATGCAGAATCAATAACAACCATTTTAGACAAAACTGGATGACAACTCTAAATTTGTATTTGGCTTCATTATAAAACTCAACAAGTTTGCGTATTGCGATTGGAACGAAGCTTAGTCTGAGTAAAGATATAACGACACATACGTTGATTTTCGCAAATGTTCCTCCAGTTCCGTTAAATACTTTGGCAGCATAAATCGACTGATTCTAATTATAACCGGCCGTCGGCTATATATTTCTACTCGAACACGTTCATAACCAAAAGGTCTTTGAAAACAAAGCAAATTTTCCGAGTTACTTATCGACAAATTAGGCGTTTGTTTACTTGGATCCAAACATAGCTCCAAGTTTTCTTTCTTCCAAGTATTCCGGATATCCTGTAATGTTGTAAATAAACTATTGCAGATGCATTAGGTAAATATCTGATCACGAAGCAAAAGTATGGTGTTCATAGCGAATTGAATTTGCAACAAATTCAACTGTTTTGGAGACTACAAATTATAAGATAGAAGTTAAATCTGAGAGTATTACCTCGTTTTGCAACACTTCATTGAGTTCATTTTCGAGCCAAGGATTTTCATTCATATCCCATGAGTTGCAAAATTTGGCTAACAAAATAAATAGCCAAAATCGTTGAAATAAAAACAAACACATTTTTGGAATGAATTGCCGTAAAAAATTTTTCAAATAATAATGGCGATTGCGCGCATATTTAGACACGTTGTAGCAATCAAATGGACTTACCGATTTACTTGCGTTATGCAAACAATCGCGAAAAGTTGTGGTCTTGGTCGAGATACTTAAGTTAATGTGAACTCTGTTCTTATTGTTGAATGCATTTATTGACCGATTGTGATTTCGACTGAGCAAGTAACTGTGAAAGTACTGGGAATAGAAAGTTGTTAGGTGCAATAGTGCATAAAATTCGGCAATGTTGGGCCTTCTTAAATCTCAAACGCAAAATTAATTAAGCTTATTAATAAAAACGATAAACCATGGACTTATAATTTACTAAAATCAATATAACAAAATGACTATTCGTTACTAACATTTCAGGCAGCGATCCATGTACACAACCAATGGACCAAGGCCAGGGCACAGCTCAGCTTCAACGTTGGTATTGGGACGAGCGAAGTCAATGTTGTCAGCCATTTGTATACCTAGGTCTCAAAGGCACTCAAAACAACTTTCTAACAAAGGTTTTTCGCAAAATACGCCAAAACCTAAAAGTATAATCTATTTCAGGAAGAATGCGAGCGATTCTGCTACGGTTAATAATTCATGCTTACTAATTCATGCTTACTAATACCATAACATGTCAGTTGTAGGCGTTAGGGACAGTAATTCCAAAAGTATCAATACATTACTGTAATTAGTAATTACAGTAAAATAATGGGGTTATGATCCATTTGTTAATTCACATTATCCCAAGGGGCAATTTCGACTTACAAAATTGTTCTGCACGGTGTAAATAGTAATTGCGGAGTGCAAAACAAATTTGTAAGTCAAAATTGCCCCCTTTTTTGGATAATGTCTGTTAGACTTTATCCAAACTTTAACTTCCCCCTAGGTGGGTTAATGCTACCTACCTTCATTAGGTGGTCAAATGATATATAGATTTAGTAATTATATTATTTTTAAATTTGCCTCCGCTTATGCATTTTGTACGAGAATGGAGTAACGTCTCATAATCATTTTTATGGCACAGCCAAAATGACCCTTTAGAGTTCTTTAATCTTTGTTGTTTGGCGTAACGCTTTAATTTAAACATATCACATAAAATGGCGTAGAAAAGAGTTCCGACAGGGCAAATGGCGATTTGAATTTGCGCCAAAACATAATTGCATGCCAAAGAGACTAAAAGGGGCCGCTGAAAATTTTTAACGAAGGGGATTACTCGGCAGGGGTCTCCTCTAGAAATTGGTAAAAAAATTTGAGAGGGGCCTTATTAGAGTAAAAATTTTCACAGTCAACACTTTTCCCTACTAAAGGAGGCTCTTTTCCTGATGCTGAACAGAGCCTCCTCTAATAGGGAAAAGTGTTGACTGTGAAAATTTTTACTCTAATAAGGCCCCACTCAAATTTTTTTAGCAATCTCTAGAGGAGACCCCTGCCGAGTAATCCCCCTCATCAAAAATTTTCAGCGGCCCCTTTTAACCCCTTTAGCATGCAATTATGTTTTGGCGCAAATTCAAATCGCCATTTGCCCTGTCGGAACTCTTTTCTACGCCATTTTATTTTAATTTGTTTATTGCAACACTAATTTGTTGCAGTACAGTTATTTGGTTTATAGTTTTAAATACTCTGTTTTCTCAAAATCAAACAATTGATCCAAATGGTATCCTAAAAACTTGATCAATCCCGCTCCTAAAATAAATATTCTTCCATAATCTGTATTTTTTGGACATTTGCGAACATGTCTCTTTAAATATGGAATAAGTTGGAGCGATATTCGTTATTTTAGGCTCTTCATTTTCTAATTTCAGTTGAAGTGAATCCATGTCGGCTACCGATCCAAAAACCATTGGTCCAATGTGTACCGGGACCGAACACATGTGGCGGCCGAAAAGATCTCTGGTGTCATATTGGAGCTACGCAACAAACAACTGTTTGTTGTCCTGTCGGTATGACATCAGATTAACCTATATTCTATACTCCAAAATCTACTTGGATTTCAAATTTAGAAGCTGTAAACCGCTGCTTGCAACCTCTGGAAAGGGGCGTTGGGAACGCTGTTTTGGAAAGATGGTTCTTCAATGCGCAGATGGGGCAGTGTCAAATGTTCACGTATAGCGGACTAAAAGGAAATCAAAATAATTTTATGACAAGGTTGGACGAGTTTAATTATAGCTGACTCTCTATAGAAAATACTGAGTATTTTTGTGTAGTTACCAGAATATTATCCAAATATTGGACTCTTTGAGAGAGCTAATCGATATGAAGTATAACAAAAAGTTATGAACAGCAACACAAAATTAATTGGAGTAATAATAATAGTTTTTGTTTGAAATAGTACAAATGTGCAGTACAAGAATAATTATAAATTTTGCCATTTTTGTTACCAAATTGGTTAAATATTGCTATTTCCAAATGTGTATAGTGTGATAAAAGCAAGATATAATAATATGCTTTTCAGGGACGAATGCGAATTTAGTTGCCTCCCAAACCCATGTCCTTCAGGTTATTTACCTTTTTGGCTTTGTAAATATTAATTATTAAATTCAGGTCGCCCAGCTCTTACATCAGAGGGTCGTCCACAGAGCTGTGCTGTAAGTGCCAGTTTAAGCACGTGTCCTGCCAATCACTGGTGTCACATAGGAGTGGATTCCAGCACAACAGTCTGCTGCCCTGATGGTAATTACCTTGACAGTCTTAGTCATATTTATTCGCACTTTGGTCGTATTATAACAGAAGATAATATTCTGTTTACACAAATACTTCAAATGTTGAATTTAAATATTGAGAGGAGAAATTAACAACATTCCATTTACCAGCATCTTCAAATGCCTGTCAATTGCCAATGTCATCCGGAGAAGGTTATGCTAATCTCGAGCGATTTTACTATGACCAAGCAAGCAAAACATGCAAGGCGTTTAATTATAGAGGACTCAAGGGGAATCAGAACAATTTCCTTTCCTTGGTAAGACTTTTTTCGTATAAACATTTAAATATTTGCTTTTCAGAGAGCGTGCCAGTTAGCATGTCAACCATTGGACAATCCATGCATCGGTCAGCCTGCTACAAGTCCCACAGGACAGGTCATATTTTGTTCAGCAACCAATAAAGACACTTGTCCAGTGAATTTCTGGTGTCATTTGGGCGCAACTCCAGAAACGACCGTGTGTTGTCCAGGAGGTATAGTACTATATTGCATCTTTAGCAAAGTATATTGCAATATTCGGTGGCTTAGTTGTGGTGTTTGTTTTCAACCATTAATCCCAAGGAATTTAGCAACCAATCCATGTTCGGTTCCATTGGCACCTGGAACGGGCAACGCAGGTCTTGCCAGGTGGTATTACAATGTAGACGAGAGAGAATGCGTTTCCTTCCAATACAATGGTAAAAGAGGAAACCAAAACAACTTCCTCGGTCAAGCCGAATGCCAAAGAATGTGTCCAGGTTGTTAATTACTTTTTTATTCTTCCGTTATTCATAAATATATATGAATTCCATAAATGTATTAATAAAAAGCAGAGTTCACAATAATTCTGTGTTTTGTTTAAGAGCAACTTTGTCTTCTCTCAATTGATAGAGGCGCATGCAGCGGAAGACAGACACGTTACGCGTTCAATCGGCAAATCGTGAGCATTTTTCATATTAGTTTGAACATAGCAATGCTTGTGGTCACTGTGAAAAATTTTGGATAAATACAGAACGGAAATACAGAAACAAAATTTAACGGTAAAATTCGGTTATTATATTAAAAACATGTGCAACATTAGGGATCTGGTAGTTCTAATGCTAATTACTTTTATTATTTTACTTACTATCGTCTGATTTAGGGTCAATGCGTTCCTTTTGAGTACACCGGGTGTGGCGGGAACTTAAATAACTTCAGGTATACTACATTTATCACATATCAATTAGAATGTTCAATTATTAGTAACTACTACTTTAAACAAGGTAGAGATCTGTTTATATGTATAGGCTAGTATATTTCAAGACAAACTAGGAAATAATGCAATGAACAATATTGTCCTCGTAAAATACTTTATGAAACACTGCTTCAGCACAATGCAAGATTGTATCGACACCTGTGGTGCCGTTGGATTTTGACGCAAGGTTAAATAAACAGATTTTATTAAAGAGCATTGGCTCTAATGTATAATATTATGCTAGGTCTACGCACGTGGGGAATCCCCCGGGGGATTGTGGAGGGGGATGGGGATTTGCGTCTATGCACGCGGGGAATCCCCCGGGGGTTCCCCCGGGGGTTGGTGTCTACTATCGTGGGGATATTGTCCCCGGGGGTTCCCCCGGGTGAACCCCCGACCGATCAAATCGATTTGATTTTTCGGGGGGGATCCCCCGGGGGATTGAAGCCAAAATAAACTTTGGATCCGATTTTAAATGTATTTTCACTATGTTGGTCATAAATTTGATGTCGGTGACTCTATATCAACTTTTTCTCGAGATTCTGATGCATTCTTCAGCATTTCATAGTTTTTCGATTTTCGCATTTTCAAAATTTTAGACTTTTTCACTCAAATGAGTTTTTTCGAAACACACTCAATTCATAATTTTTTGTATTCATATTTCGAGCTGTTTGTCAGGTTTTTCCATGCAAAAATTTGTAAATTCTGGAAAATTTGACGAAATCTAGACAAAACGTTAAGATAGAGAAATAAACTCCATTGATATTTAGACAAAAAGCTGATTTAGAGACGGTAACATCAGATACATAAAAATATATGAAGACTAAATAAAAATAATTAATGAAAATTGCTCCAAAATTGACAAACTTTTTTGACATAAATAATTGGGAAAATGATAATCAAATCCTGATTAACACCAGAAATCCTGCATGTTAAAGGGAAGATTTTTCTAATAGAAACAGACTTTTTTGCATGACTAAAATTTGCATAGTCAGATTTGCATACTCAGATTTTTCGATTTTCGTCAAAATCGAGGTTTTTGGAAAATATTGTTTAGACTGAAATTGGTCCAAAACGGAAGTCTTTTTCTATTAGAAAAATATTCCCTTTACCTCAAACTACCACGAATTTTCAGACCACGTTTTGCGAGCAAAAATTTTGCTCTATATAAATTGGGCTATATCAAAAATTAGTTTTTTGTAGTAACCTCAAAACACAATTTTTTGTACCACGGAATCAAAAATTTCCCAAAAAACTAAATATTTTAACGGGATATATGAAAGTTATAGTGAAAAACGCAAAAAAATGCAGACAAGATAGTCAAAAATGAGTGTGTCAAGAAAAATACACTTTTTGGCGGAAAACCAAAAATTTAAAAATTTCCGAAACATGTACCAAAATCTACACAAAAAGTTGAGTTAGAGTGAGTAACATCAGATTTGTTGCCAACATAGCAAAAAACTGAAAAATGGAAAAATAACTCCAAAAATCTGAGGAAAATCAGTGAGTGTGTGAAAAATTGCATTTTTAAGTGAAAAAATAAAAATTTTGAAAAAATCTGAAACATTTATCGAAATCTGGAGAAAAAGTTGAGATAGAGTCAGTAACATCAGATTTGTAACCAACATAGTGAAAACTGGTCAAAAATGAACACAAAAGTCTTGACTTTCATTTTTACGAACCAATCCCCTCCACAATCCCCTTTCTGCGTAGACACTCAAACCCCCGGGGGATCCCCTCCCCTTTCCATTCCCCCGGGGGGTTGGGTGTGTATACAAATGCGTAGACACCCAACCCCCCGGGGGATCCCGTCCCCAATCCCCCGGGGGATTCCCCACGTGCGTAGACCTAGTGTTATTGTTTATATATGTTAATAAATTAAATTTATGTTATTATGTCGTATATTATGCTTCATACAGTCGAACCTCGTTAAAACGACACCCATTGACGACGAAAGAGCAAAGTGTCGGTTTAAAGAGGTTCGACTGTACCTTTGTCAATGGTCTTGTAACAATGAAAATATATTTGTAGGACAAATGTTTCTGTTAATAAAAGTTATTTTATATTATAAAAATTATAAATAAGCAAGCGATACAATGTATAATTATTGCTTTTTATTATCCCCCAAACAAGAAAGTTGATGGCCCTAATTTATTAAACAAATTTTAAAATTTTTCATCACTTTTGCGTTTGAATTCTATCGGGCATTCTGAGTATGGATTATAGACACATGTGGTTTCAGCGGAGAGTGATACATTTGCGTCCATTTTGGAAGGCATATCATTTTCTTTGTTGATTGTCAAACTATTTGATAACGGAATTATTAAGGTAGCCCGATAGCGTTTCGCTATGACACAACAACATATTCCTGTCAATAGGGCCAGTGAAATCCCTGACAACCAAAAGAGCACAATCACCACTTTTAAATCAATTGCAAGCGCTGGCTGGATTGAACGGTGCTCGGAATCGGATTTCTTATTAAATTTGCAGCATCTTGTGCTTCCATTGCTACTTGCATATGAACCTATAAAGAGAGAGAAAAGATATATTGTACTATATTCCTCAGCTTATATGAATATGCTTTTATTTTTTGCAGCGCTAAACCGAAAATCAATAGAGGATTAATTTTGCCTAGATGGCCGGATTTTCGCATCATCAAAAGGTGCATAAAGTGATATTAATTTACAATTGTGACCGCACCTAGAGGTCGTAAAACGCCCCAAATGGACATGGTACCTTTGTGAAAGTTGTTTATCTGGTCGGTTCGAGAAATATAGTTTCAGCCCAGGGTCCACATTCTACCCTCTCTTTTTTGAAGCTCTGTCCCTTTCGGAGGCTCGACAAAAAATCATGGATCCCCGGTACCTCTAAAGTTCAGTCAACGACAGGCTTTCTAATTAGTGCATGATTGTTAGATCAGTTGTCTAAGCCTAAGCCTTCTGTATGGGAGTAAGCGTTGTTCTCCTAAAAAGTGCATCAATGGCTGATGCTTAACTCCGGCTCTTTCCTCTCCGAAAAACCATGCCTCCCGGAGAAACCCGGACGTTGAGAAAATTCCTCAGTGATTTTCGACTGGATCCCGGGAAAATCAAAAAGTGAAGAGTATTTACTCGCTGCGTTAAAAATGCATTTCTCGGACCAGCTAATTTCTACACAGGCACCATGGTCATTTGATGCTCTCAGTGAGCTCTGTGAAGCCTGAGCACATTGTCAAGTCTGGCCCATAAAGCTTAGCTAAAATTAGTTTATGCTACAGAAACAATTCAGTGCCAAAAGGAGTCCCAGTAGTTATAAATAATACGCAAACCTAATGCATATGTTATTCTTAGTACAAAATGATACCTCTGCGCCAATTCTTAATTTCATTGATGGAGTTTGTGGGCATCCTTGTCGTTAGCCGCATTTGAGAGATAAAACGATTCGTGAAACTTTTAGCCGAATCTTTTACACAGCACACGTGGTGTTTTAAGTATTTAGAATATTGGCATCGCGCGCTTTTTCCTCCATAGCAACTTCGGACAAAGTCGGAACTATTGGCCATTGGATCACAAAATCTATAAGGTGCTACCCCGTCGTCAGGTAACGGAACAAACGATGATGGACAGACTAAATGCTATTTAAGTGTTAGTTATTTTCGAGACACAAGAAAATGTAGTGATAAAAAATTATTATTTTACAATTTTGGGGATTTAGAGCACTTACTTTTCGCATTGCGGCAATATTCTTGGCATTTTCTCTCGGATACGAAACTATTGCTGCGGTCATCCAACACACTTTCGCAATCGGGATGAGAATACTTTACACATTTTCCTTTTACGGAGTTAAACCACCAACGGGTTACGTTTTGTGTGACTGAAGCGTCACATTCGCTCTAAACAAGTATCGATTGGTCTGTAATGTTTGACAAAGAAGTACAACGTTTTCTTCTCTTTCGAAGTCATTGAAATTTAACTTTCTGCTTAAACTTTGGACATCATTTGAACAATTACAAATTTTAAATAACAGAATACTTTACCATAAATGACTGTTTTGGTGGCGTATTACAAACGAATTGCGGCCTGGGACAGCAAACGCCTTTTTCAATGTTCCGTACATCGTTTGGAACTTCGCATCTATGTGTTGAGGGACAATCTGCAGAAAGTGCTGACTCAGGCTGGTCTGAAAGCAGTTGTGACATGGATATCGGAGAACATTGCACTATTTGATCGTCTCTACTCTTCAGGGGTTGACCACGGCTACAAATGGCTAAAATGAGCGTGCTAAATATATAAATAGTGTTATAAATTTCTTACGTTTCATGCAGAAATCTTCGCATTGTTTCCGTGTTAGAAAGTTATTGAAATTACCGCCTTGACCAAGGTACTAAACACAAATTAGTTTACTCTTTCTAAGCTGCTGAGTGTTCGTTCGTTCGTTGAACCTGTTTGTCGTGAGAAAATCCTATATTTACAGGATAACGGGTCGAGACCCCACGGCTTCGGGGCGAAGCACGCGAACGCTTTACTTTTGTTATTACTAATGCAGTGATCATGGCTAAGAAGCACTAATAAATATTCGGGTTGTTATGAAATAGTCTTTATTGATTTGGCTTACCGGAAATTGAACACATCTGCTTAGCTTAGTGTCATAATAAAACCGATGGTATAACTCTTTGCCTCCCACTCCAGATGGCACACCAACGCCAAAAGGTTCATCGTGAAGGTTGTTTAACTTCGCTTTCTTATATGTATTTGTGTGAATTCCGCCATTCGGCGAGCAAATAAAATCTAAATTCCCATGCAAAACTCTAATTACTTGAAATAGAAATTACTAATGAAGAAACGAACCAGTGGACGGACAGTAATATTGATCCGGAGGTGCGACAAGATTTATTTCGATGATCTCAGCCGGTTTTTCGCACTCATAATTTTTGTCCCAGAAAGTCGAGTTGCTGCACCTCATTGGCTCAAATCCAGAGTCAACAGCTCGGCTTTTTCGATAAAGTGGAGGCCCACGTTTACAAACTGCAATAAACTCAGGAATTTATTATGACATGGATACTAATAACATTTGTCTTGATCATTTTTTCGCATTCCACTACGCGTTTTTATAGGTTATTATCTTACAAAGAAGTTTGCTAAAATTAATTTTAACAATAATTTAACTTTTAAGCATAAATGTCTAATCGAAATAGCTCGTACAAGTCAGAAGTTCTTTTAATGAACTTAGCATATTCACATAAGGATTATGTACCTATTAGATAATTTAAAATATGTCCATTTACAGTTTTATTATGTATGATCCGTTATTACCTGGCAAGCAATATGTTTCGCAATGCTCCTTTGTGACAAAATTATTTGCATTCCCGCCTCTGCCTTTATAATTCAGAGGGATACATTGTTGACGGCTCGGCACATAATACCACCGACGATAAACAAAATGATCGCTTCCATCGTAAACGCCTAATTGTTAAAAATTGAGATATTACAATAATAATTTCTAACTACATAATATCTTCAAAAATACGATTTTTCATACCTTCGTCTGGCTCCTGGATGCATGCCATCGCTAAAGAAATTTTATCTAAAATATATTGTACAAAGTTTAGTACCTTTAGAAGGACAACAAATTCCACTTCGTTTCATTATTGAATTGTTGCGATTTACACCGATGCAGTCATAAGCAAAGGCTCCAATTGCTGCACAGGAAGAGTCGTCTGAGCAGCGTTGAATCTATGTAAAAGCAATTATATAAGCAAAATAAAACAAGAATTCCAACATGGTCCGAAATATGTTACAACCAGCCTTCAGAGGTGGAGTTGAATTAGAGGTTATACATAATTTTAATTTTCAAAATAGTTTTATTATTCCATAGGAGCCCCAGCGGCTTCGCCGCATGGCGGCGCTTTCCGGGATTTTCCGGATTTCCCGATCCTGAAAATTCAAAAATTTCCTGATAGGTTACGGCTGAGTGATAGCTCATTTTGCTCGGCACATCGAGAGCTGTCGATTGCGCTATCACACGCCGCATACGGTGCGGAGCGTAAGAACTTGCCCTTTTACGTGATCCACGTGACACACGTATGTCACGTTTTCACGTATGTCACCCCCAATTCTGACATTGATAGCCCCCTAAAATCATGGGTTTTGGGGGGCTCTCGCGAGTTTGGGGTCCGGGACCCCCAAAAAGTGGGTTATTCTATTGGAGGGGACGGAAATTCACCAATCAACTTAGAGGGACCCGATTTACACAATTATTTTGCCAATGTTTATTATTAATAAATTTACTATAAATGAGTTTTAGTGTAGTTTCAAGTATTATTTCTGCGAAATGTAATAATATTGTTTTCAATATAGATGCAAGTATTTTCAGCTAATATGTTAAAATAGTTCTCAAAATGGGCATGCTTAAACCGTTTTTGGGTGTTATAAAAATAATTTCAGATCAAAATACAGAATTTTTATTGACACTTTATAGAAACGCTAAAAATTTCAAATTTTACTTGTGTGATTAATTTTATTTATACACTTACTTTATGCTTGATTCGGAAAGCTGGATAGTTATCATTTAATGGACATTTTCCGCCTTTTTTGTCGATGCACACATTGCCATCTCTGGTTCGAAAAAGATATTCACCCTTGGCACATTGGCACACTCCCGATTGGCATGTGGCTCCTAAACGCTAAAAGTATAACATATTCGTTCTCCATATAAGAAATAACTAAATTGTTAAAATAGTTTAAATCGTTGAAACTTTAATACAGTGAGTTAAGTCCCACCTCAAGAGGCGGACTTAACTTAGGGAGGCCCCAAAACGGCCGAAATTTTTCATCGTTTTAAGTACTATCGTGTTTTAACGCTTTTGTAGTACTTTACTTATAGCATTTCATATTTTTAACATAACTATCAAAAAGATACACATTTTCACCCAATGTTGACTGTAACCTTATTGCCCAACTTTCAGAAAGATATATGGGGATATAGGCATTGGGACGAAAGATTACAATCATGGATGAATGTTATTTTCATTATAGTGTGAACATTTTAACTAACCTGCCCAAGCAGCTTCGCATTGTTGATCAATTGTGCAGCCGATATCCCCTGGCTTTATCTCTAAAGGGTTTCTTTCAACTTGTTCGTAAATAACTGTTCACATACTTCTCCAGCAATACGAATCGATCTGAACATGAGTGTGCAAACACGCACATTTTCCTCTCCCGTTGCAGTAATTGCCAACAGGACAATCCGCAGTGTGGCGGCAATCTGCCACAACAGAGCTGCTGGTGTTGAGATTATGTACAAAAATGTTGTCAGCGTAATACAAATGCAATATTGAAAAAATATATAATAATTGAGCAAGTTGAATATTCCACATTCCAGACAAAAGTTAGCAACACAGATTTTTCGATACAAACGAACAAACTTATGGCTACACAAAAGCAATAAAGAGCCATTGGTGTTCCATTTTAGCGATGATTTTTCTGTAACATGATATTATGTCAGTACATTCTACACTTTCCGGCACTCTAAATAATAATTCACGAAAATGCAAGTTTTATTACTGACCATTTACCGCAATTGGAGGGAAAAGAATAAATTAACGTATTTTGTGTCTTGTTGTTTACCTTATACACTAACTTGCAAAGGGATGCTAACAAGGTGGAAGGCTAACCCTCTCGCCAAGCACACTGACCTCAGCGCAGCACAACTGACATAAAGCATACATCTCGAATCACTGTATTCATCTATTAAATGAGGGACCGCGCACAACTTACCTTTCAAATTTTGACCAGCGAAAAATTAGTTTACGATTGACTGCGGAAATCATAATGTGAAATTGTATAGAATTTGTGTCTAGTCCTTTCTTCGACTTTTATGTACATTTCATATGTTTTTAGATTTTTCTAAGTAAATTAGTGATTAAATTTTATAACAAGTAGCTCATTTTCTGAGTAGTTGTTTAAAAACTTTAGTACCATTGCCATTGCCTCTGGTATATTTATTTTTTTAAACGTTTATAATGTCATCGCTAACAAGACTAGCAAAATTTTATTTGCCGAAATATAAACAGTATGATTATTATGAAATTTAAACTGAATCGAAATACCTGTAATCGACAAAAGTGAGATAAGACATATTAAAAAATTAAGTAGTAACAATAAAATAAAAAATTTGAACGGATATTATCGAATTAAAATAATGAAGTCATTATCTCCACCGGAGGTGAAATATCATATGATAAATGCTCAATATCACAATAGAAAATTAAATGTGTGTAGAGATAACATATTAGCACTAATGAGATGCAATATAAAGTCGACAAAGATCAATTTCACAAAATATTCCAAAAATTTAAAGTTCACAACTATTTATGACGAGAAGAATGTTTTTAACTCAGTTTCTATGAAGGCCTCTGACGAAGTTTCAATATGTTATCGAAATTAATAATTTGTGCAATTATTAGTTGTTTCTGTCACAGAAACTGATTTCGTACTCAGCAAAGCTTCTTGAACAGATGGATAAAAGTTAGTTTTTGGAATAGTCTCAAATAGTCCACAATTTGAAAATACGCGCAGAATTGTATCTGAAAATATATGATATTTAAAATTTAACTGACTCATTGAATGTAACAGATATTTCTACGAAAAATAACCTTGAAAGCAGAATTAAACTAACGGATTTCCGTTAAAGAACGCTACTAAAGAGCGGCAAACAATATTTTTGTGCAATCAAGCACACAGCAAATATTCAAAATTCAAATTTAAGCATTTCTATCAATGACAAATACCTGAAAACTCGGCATATTTTACCAGTACGCCAACTTTTGTACCATCCTTGAACACTTCCCAAATGGCCTAAAATATTGAATAGAAATAAAGGTCTGATTCAATAACAGACCTCTATTCCCATAGAATCCACATGAGAAACGGCTGAGCAATCAATGATCAAATATCGCTCATCAGTTGTAACTGGGCATTGTGCAATTTTGTTTGAACTCTCTTTGTCAGTTGCCTGAAAAGATATAAAATAATTATTAAGTTATGAATATTCAGTTTTAATTCGTAAAGTTCGAAAAAACTGGATCAGAAGAATTGACTGAAAATACAGAACTTGCATTTCGAAATAATTACAAGCATCGTGAAACAATTAAATAAAATTGTAGATCTTTTGCCCTGCTTTGGACTAAAAGTATGTCACTTTAATTAACTTAGGCCAAAGTTACAATATCGACTGATGATTTATTTGCAAGTTAGCCTATTTTGGTCTATGATCGGACTGTTTCTGATCACAAATTCTTGTATTTCAGGGACTGATTACTAGGAAAATTGTTTTCAATTTTTGATAAGCGTGAATTTTTAGAGACAATACGTCTAAATATGCCAATTTTTACCAGCATCGGTCGAACTAGGAAAAGTGGGCCAAGTTTTGACGTATTTTCCATAAAAATGCATGTTTCAAAAATTAAAAAATTCTTAGTACACCGCCCTGAAACGCAAATGTTAGTGTTAAAAAAGACATATCTTAGACAATAATAGGCTAACTAGCAAATCACTCGTCAATCATCACTCGCTATTGTAACCCTGGTCTTAGTCCTAAATCTCTTGGGACAAGTCCATAAATAATATACCGCGTTTCTAAATAATTATTGTTAGGTTGAAATGTTACATAAAGGTTAAAATAGGAAACGAATTAACTGTTTTGTGGGTTGATCGCATGGGTTCCACACATTGATGAGATCCACTCGAGTGAGAGGGCGCTTCATTCGTGGGCAGTAGAACGTAGCTCTTTCCTGACGTAACGATTGACTTTGCTTCTGCGTTATCTCCATACTGCTCCTGGATGTTTTTATTAATATCAACAATATTATGTTGCGTTGGAAGGTTACGCAAAAGTAGTATTAGTAGTTTATGTTAGTTAGAAAAATAATTCATAAGTAAATTTTTAACTAATGGGTAGCTTAAATATGTCAAATATGAGCATTGCCAATGGAATTCTGGGTTACAATTTAAGCACTTATAACTAACACCTGATAATCTGTGAGTAATTGTCCTGAAATAATAATGCTTTACCACATGTGCGACTGCGTTTATGGATAATTCCTGAGGGACATTTTCCTTTGCGGTTTCGTCAGCTTTTCCGACATCCAAATCAGGCAAATTTGAGTCAGACGAGTTTGCTGAGAAACTCGGAACTGTAGCCGAACTTTCCAGATGAGCAACTGCAGGTGTTGGAAGAGTCTTGCTAGCTTTCTTGCATGATGATTTTGGCACTTTCGCAGAATTTGTGCATTGGATTGTGCTAGGCTGGGAGCAAAGCTCAACAATTGCTTCTCCACATAATTCAGTAAATCTGGCAGAATTTGCGAAATGGAGTGGTGATTCAAAGCGTACGACAAGAGTATTGTCCGATATAGGTGCAAGGGCTAAAAAGTACATTTAGTTTTTTAAATAAGCAATATTTTTAATCTTTATATTTAATATTGAAATCGACAATTTGATTTCGTTATTTGAGCAATATTTTAATAACTCACTTGTATATAAATCAGTGGAACGAAAGACGTCATTATTTGGCGTTGGAGCAAGCTTGTAAAATTTAGGCCTATAATTGAGAAATCATCAATACAGTGTGTAAAGTAATATACTAACCACGTTTCGGTTTACCACAACGGTTTTTTAAATTTAAGACTATATCTATAGATAGCACTGAAGCTTAAACGGTTTGCAAAAGCGGTTGTTTCACTATAAAAATAACAAACTGCTTCTCAATCTAATTAAGATTTTATTACGTTAGATAATAAATACCATTGTTCTTTCAGGACAACAGATGAAACAACAAATATCAAGCCAATTATTAGGCCGGGAGTGACATCAATGCATACTGTGGATACAAAGGCAACAATCCATATAGCCTAAAATAATGTAAAGTAAGAATAAAATGGTGTTGAATTTTAACGTACAAAGTCGATATATGAAATGCGCCATAACTTCGGCAGTTCTCGAAATTGTAGGAACAAACTCTTTAGACTAACCATAACGATACATGATAAAATGGCCTAAAATAAACATATAAGTTGAGCATACTCCTTATAAACAAGAAGTGATTTGATGCCAAGATATCCCGAAACCTTGCAATTTTTGCCATGTCCTACATCTTTACATAAACTAACCATAGGAAGCGGCTCGAGAAGTGATCCTAACCATAAAATGACGACTAATAAAAGAGCACTGGAGAAAAGGGCATGAAGCTAAAGAAAAACACTTGTATTTCTCTATAATTTCTTGGAAATATGTACCTGCGTTTTCGCACCTGTCATTTCACAAAGCGACGATCTCGATAGAGAAGCACCACTTGGATAAACAGGGAAAAATGAAGCTAATAATTGACAGAAACCCAACGCGTAGAGTTCCTAAAATGTGTTTTCAATCTGAAGAACATCATTTTCCAAGTTTTAATGCTATAACTTAAACTAACATAATCGGTTTTACAAATTATTGATTAAAGAAAATACAAAACAAGCAATAGAGTTGCAGATATTTATGCATATTATAAATTATAACATAAATATCAGTTGTGTGAACAATAAACTGTACTGACGCTTTTATGCTTCGTTAACAAAATTTCATACTTTTAGTTTTGTAGCTAGCGTAATCTATTTCATTGTTTTCCTCTTCTACACTTGGAGGAGTAAAAAGAGTGCTTTAAGGGTGCTCTCGAAATTTGAACTGAAGAAATCTATTAAATACGAAATGTTTTATACTTTAGAATGCGAGCTAACATAATTAATGAGTTTCGTGGAGAGGAATTTGGTGCAGTCAGTAGTTTATAATATTCGAGCAAAAGGATACCTGATTTGGATCGATCCGATATTTGTGTTTTTTTGCAAATATCTTTGCCATAGAAAACACAAAAATATAACAAATGACGGATATGCTGATGGCTTCTTTCCACATATAAAGCGCTAAGCTAAGTCGTGGGAGGGAAGGAATCGGCATGCTGAACACATACACATTAAATTGGCAACAAATTACAAGCCAACAAACCCTTCAGGAACATCGTCCACAATCTTTACCCCGTGCTGCAATTTGATGTCGAACACCTTTGAGAAAACAATTCCCATAACGACCTAAAATTCAAAATATAAAATAGCATGAAGTTAAAATATTCAGATATAGATTTAAATTGCTCACAACTTTCTCGTATGACAATCTTCCTCATGTGGTAAATAGGAATTATAGACAGTATAATATATAAGTAGGATATAATTTATTTACATTGTTACTAAAAATATGTCAAAAAATAATGTCAAGAAATAACTAACCAAAAACAATTCCAACGGTAGTGGTATTTTGTAACGAGCCTTAAACCACGGATTCACATAGTCTCTTCCAACACTTAGAAATGTCATTCCCACTATAGTGATACCCAACGTCCAAAAATTTGTTCTCGGTAGAGCGTAAATCAGATCAATGGCCATCTAAAAATGCGGCTTCATAAATGCAACAAATAGAAATTCCTTACCCGGATAATCATTCCCGGGCCGTGATGCTTAGTTACTTTGACTCCCAAAGCTTTGTCGAGTTGCGAAAAAAGCACATGAACGGCAGCACCTGAAATGAAAAACATCAAAGTTATATACTGAAACGTTGAGGCGGGAGGCAGCACCAGTTGTAAATCCTGAGACGAGTGGATCAGATATGTAAGAAGTCAAAAAAGAGAGTCTGCATAGTCCCATTAGCAACTAAAACTGTGACAATAAAATTCTTTCATTGTTTCATTATATCACATAAAGTTTCGAATATTGTAAAGTTGATTATTTTGTAAATTCTAGGCTACACTTCAAAAACGATGGGTAGTTAATGTATTAATTATGCTAATTCTAAAAATGTGAAAACGATTATTTATACACGAAACGATGAAGTGATGATACCCATAATTTTAAAGAAATGTGGCCTAAAGTCTAGAAATGCCAAAAAAAATTGAAAATAGCTCATCAAAGTTATCAGCCAACATAACTAACCTGACATATGCCGACACCGAATGTTAAAGCACTTGTAATGATTAGTGGGCTTAAATCCTGTAAAAATGGGTGCTTTTCATCTTCAGTGTGCAGAGTGATGTTAGGAGCAATTTGGTGTGTCTTCCCTGGTGGATTGTGCATCATTTGCGCGTTGATATTCCCAACCATCATACTGGCCACGGCGAAAGTTCCTGGACAGAATTTATCTTACACCACTTCTTTGACATTACTTTTTAAGCACCTATTACATATACGACACAATGTGAATGAATCATAATGTAATTTGTATTCAAAAAAGCTAAATACAGTCAGAAACAATTATTTTACTACAGCTCAGGAAATAGTCTAGGAATGTTAACATATAATCTGCATTTTTAAATTTCTATTTCCTTACCTATAGACACATGTCTTGACGTCCCAAAAAACATATAAATAAACGCAGCGAAGAAACACGAATATAAACCGTATACGGGGTCCACTCCGGCTAATGTGGCATAAGCCATTCCCTGAGGAACCACCTAAAGCGAATTATTGAATAATAGCAATTACATGAACTCAGCACAAGTAATTTGATTGCATAATACAATTGCTTTATTTTGGACTACTGTATTGTAAAATGTTTGATATGCTTAAATTTGATTTGGGTCTATTATTTAATTTTATCTTAGCATTGATCAAACGAGACTTGCTAGATTTTATAGCATACTGTACACATATTTGTAAAAGCATATAAGGTGGCGCAATCTAATATATAAGCTATCCAATCCGTTAGAAATATCAACATCGAAAAAGTGGGCACCGGAAAATGTGATAGTTAGTTATTCAATATCGCCTGGAGACTAAAGTTATGAAAATGTTTTCGCAAGATCTAAAAATCGCTTGATAAAACTTGTATTCTGCATTTTATGAATAATGTATCTCTATATATACTAGTAAAGTGGAAAGGGCGCGGGAAAGTCGCGCCCGTCGAATTATCTTGTGTTCGGTATTAGTTATCATATTTTTCCATTTTTCAAATTTTCGATTTTTCAGTTTTCCCATTTTCAATTTGGCCAGTTGTCCTCCCCCGGGTTGGCCAGTTGTCCTCCTCAGGGTTGGCCAGTTGTCCTCCCCCGGGTTGGCCAGTTGTCCTCCTCAGGGTTGGCCAGTTGTCCTCCTCCGGGTTGGCCAGTTGTCCTCCCCCGGGTTGGCCAGTTGTCCTCCCCCGGGTTGGCCAGTTGTCCTCCCCAGGGTTGGCCAGTTGTCCTCCCCCGGGTTGGCCAGTTGTCCTCCCCAGGGTTGGCCAGTTGTCCTCCCCCGGGTTGGCCAGTTGTCCTCCCCCGGCCCGTCGAATTCTCTTGTGTTTGGTATTAGTTATCAAATTTTTCCATTTTTCAAATTTTCAATTTTTCCATTTTCAATTCTTCGGAATTATTTAGAATTCTTCGGCACTCTTCAGGATTCTTCGGGATTCAAGCTTCAATTGATGACTTTCTTGCTTAATACTTTAGTCAAGCTTCAGGGGTCTGGTAACCTCAATCTCAAATCGTGGCTTTGGTAACTTAAATCTCGAATCAGGGCTCTGTCAACTTCAATCTCAAATCAGGGCTTTGATAACTTCAGTCACAAATCAGGGCTCTATCAACTTTAGTCACAAATCAGGGCTCTATCAACTTTAGTCACAAATCAGGGCTCTATCAACTTTAGTCACAAATCAGGGCTTTGATAACTTCAGTCACAAATCAGGGCTCTGTCAACTTCAATCTCAAATCAGGGCTTTGATAACTTCAGTCACAAATCAGGGCTTTGATAACTTCAGTCACAAATCAGGGCTCTATCAACTTTAGTCACAAATCAGGGCTTTGATAACTTCAGTCACAAATCAGGGCTCTATCAACTTTAGTCACAAATCAGGGCTCTATCAACTTTAGTCACAAATCAGGGCTCTATCAACTTTAGTCACAAATCAGGGCTCTATCAACTTTAGTCACAAATCAGGGCTCTGTCAACTTCAGTCACAAATCAGGGCTCTGTCAACTTCAGTCACAAATCAGGGCTCTATCAACTTCAGTCACAAATCAGGGCTCTATCAACTTTAGTCACAAATCAGGGCTCTATCAACTTTAGTCACAAATCAGGGCTCTATCAACTTTAGTCACAAATCAGGGCTCTGTCAACTTCAGTCACAAATCAGGGCTCTGTCAACTTCAATCTCAAATCAGGGCTTTGATAACTTCAGTCACAAATCAGGGCTCTATCAACTTCAATCTCAAATCAGGGCTCTATCACCTTTAGTCACAAATCAGGGCTCTTCAACTTAGTCACAAATCAGGGCTCTATAACTTAGTCACAAATCAGGGCTCTATCAACTTTAGTCACAAATCAGGGCTCTATCAACTTTAGTCACAAATCAGGGCTCTATCAACTTTAGTCACAAATCAGGGCTCTATCAACTTTAGTCACAAATCAGGGCTCTATCAACTTTAGTCACAAATCAGGGCTCTATCAACTTTAGTCTCAAATCAGGGCTTTGATAACTTCAGTCACAAATCAGGGCTCTATCAACTTTAGTCACAAATCAGCGCCCTGTCAACTTCAGACACAAATCAGGGCTCTGTCAACTTCAATCTCAAATCAGGGCTTTGATAACTTCAGTCACAAATCAGGGCTCTATCAACTTTAGTCACAAATCAGGGCTCTATCAACTTCAGTCACAAATCAGGGCTCTATCAACTTTAGTCACAAATCAGGGCTCTATCAACTTTAGTCACAAATCAGGGCTCTATCAACTTTAGTCACAAATCAGGGCTCTATCAACTTTAGTCACAAATCAGGGCTCTGTCAACTTCAATCTCAAATCAGGGCTTTGATAACTTCAGTCACAAATCAGGGCTCTGATAACTTCAGTCACAAATCAGGGCTCTATCAACTTTAGTCACAAATCAGGGCTCTATCAACGTTAGTCACAAATCAGGGCTCTATCAACTTTAGTCACAAATCAGGGCTCTGTCACTTCAATCCAAATCAGGGCTTTAACTTCAGTCACAAATCAGGGCTCTTCAACTTCAATCAAATCAGGGCTTATAACTTCAGTCACAAATCAGGGCTCTTCAACTTTAGTCACAAATCAGGGCTCTATAACTTTAGTCACAAATCAGGGCTCTATCAACTTTAGTCACAAACCAGGGCTCTATCAACTTCAGTCACAAATCAGGGCTCTATCAACTTTAGTCACAAATCAGGGCTCTATCAACTTTAGTCACAAATCAGGGCTCTATCAACTTCAATCTCAAATCAGGGCTTTGATAACTTCAGTCACAAATCAGGGCTCTGTCAACTTCAATCTCAAATCAGGGCTTTGATAACTTTAGTCACAAATCAGGGCTCTATCAACTTTAGTCACAAATCAGGGCTCTATCAACTTTAGTCACAAATCAGGGCTCTGTCAACTTTAGTCAAAATCAGGCTCATAACTTAAATCAGGGCTCTATCAACTTAGTCACAAATCAGGGCTCTATCAACTTTAGTCACAAATCAGGGCTCTGTCAACTTCAATCCAAATCAGGGCTTTATAACTTCAGTCACAAATCAGGGCTCTTCAACTTTATCCAAATCAGGGCTTATAACTTTAGTCACAAATCAGGGCTCTATCAACTTTAGTCACAAATCAGGGCTCTATCAACTTTAGTCACAAATCAGGGTTTCTTTATCAAACTTCAGTCACAAATCAGGGCTCTTCAACTTATCCAAATCAGGGCTTTATAACTTCAGTCACAAATCAGGGCTCTGTCAACTTCAATCTCAAATCAGGGCTTTGATAACTTCAGTCACAAATCAGGGCTCTTCAACTTAATCCAAATCAGGGCTTATAACTTAGTCACAAATCAGGGCTCTATCAACTTTAGTCACAAATCAGGGCTCTATCAACTTTAGTCACAAATCAGGGCTCTATCAACTTTAGTCACAAATCAGGGCTCTATCAACTCAATCAGGGCTTATAACTTAGTCACAAATCAGGGCTCTTCAACTTAGTCACAAATCAGGGCTCTATCAACTTAGTCACAAATCAGGGCTCTGTCAACTTCAGTCACAAATCAGGGCTTTGATAACTTCAGTCACAAATCAGGGCTCTATCAACTTTAGTCACAAATCAGGGCTCTATCAACTTTAGTCACAAATCAGGGCTCTATCAACTTTAGTCACAAATCAGGGCTCTATCAACTTTAGTCACAAATCAGGGCTCTTCAACTTAGTCACAAATCAGGGCTTTATAACTTCAGTCACAAATCAGGGCTCTTCAACTTTAGTCACAAATCAGGGCTTATAACTTCAAGTCACAAATCAGGGCTCTATCAACTTAGTCACAAATCAGGGCTCTATCAACTTTAGTCACAAATCAGGGCTTTCAACTATCCAAATCAGGGCTTACTTAGTCACAAATCAGGGCTCTGTCAACTTCATCCAAATCAGGGCTTTTAACTTCAGTCACAAATCAGGTCACAAATCAGGGCTCTATCAACTTTAGTCACAAATCAGGGCTCTGTCAACTTCAGTCACAAATCAGGGCTCTATCAACTTTAGTCACAAATCAGGGCTCTATCAACTTTAGTCACAAATCAGGGCTCTATCAACTTTAGTCACAAATCAGGGCTCTATCAACTTTAGTCACAAATCAGGGCTCTGTCAACTTCAATCTCAAATCAGGGCTTTGATAACTTCAGTCACAAATCAGGGCTCTATCAACTTTAGTCACAAATCAGGGCTCTATCAACTTTAGTCACAAATCAGGGCTCTGTCAACTTCAGTCACAAATCAGGGCTCTATCAACTTTAGTCACAAATCAGGGCTCTGTCAACTTCAATCTCAAATCAGGGCTTTGATAACTTCAGTCACAAATCAGGGCTCTATCAACTTTAGTCACAAATCAGGGCTCTATCAACTTTAGTCACAAATCAGGGCTCTATCAACTTTAGTCACAAATCAGGGCTCTATCAACTTTAGTCACAAATCAGGGCTCTGTCAACTTTATCCAAATCAGGGCTTTGATAACTTCAGTCACAAATCAGGGCTCTATCAACTTTAGTCACAAATCAGGGCTTTGATAACTTCAACTAAATCAGGGCTTATAACTTTAGTCACAATCAGGGCTCTATCAACTTTAGTCACAAATCAGGGCTCTATCAACTTTAGTCACAAATCAGGGCTCTATAACTTCAGTCACAAATCAGGGCTCTGTCAATTTTTCAATCTCAAATCAGGGCTTTGATAACTTCAGTCACAAATCAGGGCTCTGTCAACTTCAATCACAAATCAGGGCTCTATCAACGTTAGTCACAAATCAGGGCTCTATCAACTTTAGTCACAAATCAGGGCTCTATCAACTTTAGTCACAAATCAGGGCTCTGTCAACTTCAGTCACAAATCAGGGCTCTGTCAACTTCAATCTCAAATCAGGGCTTTGATAACTTCAGTCACAAATCAGGGCTCTATCAACTTTAGTCACAAATCAGGGCTCTATCAACTTTAGTCACAAATCAGGGCTCTATCAACTTTAGTCACAAATCAGGGCTCTGTCAACTTCAATCTCAAATCAGGGCTTTGATAACTTCAGTCACAAATCAGGGCTCTGTCAACTTCAATCTCAAATCAGGGCTTTGATAACTTCAGTCACAAATCAGGGCTCTATCAACTTTAGTCACAAATCAGGGCTCTATCAACTTTAGTCACAAATCAGGGCTCTATCAACTTTAGTCACAAATCAGGGCTCTATCAACTTTAGTCACAAATCAGGGCTCTGTCAACTTCAATCTCAAATCAGGGCTTTGATAACTTCAGTCACAAATCAGGGCTCTATCAACTTTAGTCACAAATCAGGGCTCTGATCAACTTCAGTCACAAATCAGGGCTCTGTCAACTTCAATCTCAAATCAGGGCTTTGATAACTTCAGTCACAAATCAGGGCTCTGTCAACTTCAATCTCAAATCAGGGCTTTGATAACTTCAGTCACAAATCAGGGCTCTGTCAACTTCAATCTCAAATCAGGGCTTTGATAACTTCAGTCACAAATCAGGGCTCTATCAACTTTAGTCACAAATCAGGGCTCTATCAACTTTAGTCACAAATCAGGGCTCTGTCAACTTCAGTCACAAATCAGGGCTCTATCAACTTTAGTCACAAATCAGGGCTCTATCAACTTGTCAGAATCAGGGCTCTTAAACTAATCTCAAATCAGGGCTTTGATAACTTCAGTCACAAATCAGGGCTCTATCAACTTTAGTCACAAATCAGGGCTCTATCAACTTTAGTCACAAATCAGGGCTCTATCAACTTTAGTCACAAATCAGGGCTCTATCAACTTTAGTCACAAATCAGGGCTCTATCAACTTCAGTCACAAATCAGGGCTCTATCAACTTTAGTCACAAATCAGGGCTCTATCAACTTTAGTCACAAATCAGGGCTCTATCAACTTTAGTCACAAATCAGGGCTCTGTCAACTTCAGTCACAAATCAGGGCTCTGTCAACTTTAGTCACAAATCAGGGCTCTATCAACTTCAGTCACAAATCAGGGCTCTATCAACTTTAGTCACAAATCAGGGCTCTGTCAACTTCAATCTCAAATCAGGGCTTTGATAACTTCAGTCACAAATCAGGGCTCTATCAACTTTAGTCACAAATCAGGGCTCTGTCAACTTCAATCTCAAATCAGGGCTTTGATAACTTCAGTCACAAATCAGGGCTCTATCAACTTTAGTCACAAATCAGGGCTCTATCAACTTTAGTCACAAATCAGGGCTCTATCAACTTTAGTCACAAATCAGGGCTCTATCAACTTTAGTCACAAATCAGGGCTCTATCAACTTTAGTCACAAATCAGGGCTCTGTCAACTTTAGTCACAAATCAGGGCTCTATCAACTTTAGTCACAAATCAGGGCTCTATCAACTTTAGTCACAAATCAGGGCTCTATCAACTTTAGTCACAAATCAGGGCTCTGTCAACTTCAGTCACAAATCAGGGCTCTATCAACTTTAGTCACAAATCAGGGCTCTGTCAACTTCAGTCACAAATCAGGGCTCTGTCAACTTCAACCTTTTTCGGCCTTCAAAAGTCTAATTTCCAAAAAATGCACTTTTCCGGAAAAAGCCACTTTTTGGGTCAAAAATCCAAAAACCGAACCCGTTTCCGGACCCAGCGTATCGAAATACCCCATTCCTGCAATTTTCGGCTTTTTCGGCCTTCAAGTCAAATTTTCAAAAAATGTACTTTTCCGGAAAAAGCCACTTTTTGGGTCAAAAATCTCGAATCTGAACTTCAAAAACGTATTAGGACCACTTTCTACTCCATTCCAAGCGTTTTTGGTTTCCGACCCGTTTGAATTTTCCAGATTTTTTTCCCGAAAACTTTTCATCCTGAATCCGAATCTGTCTTCACTTTTTCCCACCGCTTGACAGATCTCGAGAACTCACCCTTCCACACAGACTCCACCTGCACATTATATATAGGAAAATTACCAGACTATTGTGCCAAGGGCTAGAATTGACGGTTTTATGGAATTTATTATGGTTTTACGGGATTTTGTGCACCCAGGTCGTTTTGGCCTAGACTCCTTCATGGCGTTCTGCCAATCTATAAGGCTAAAATGTGCAGAATGCCAAAAAGTAGTACTACAGTGTCCCCAATTCCGAATACATAAAAGAGCTCTAAATCTCGACCGGAAATATAAGAGTGTAGGTCAAAATCCCCCGGCCAAAATCCCCCCAGCCAAAATCCCCTATTTTCAAAAAATCATATAAAAAATGGGCAAAAAGCATGAAAATGCTCATTTTTTTGCGGAATTCGTACAGCACAGAGTTTCTAAGCCTTAAGCCCCATATAAGGTAATGTAAGGGTTGTTCGGGAGCTTAAGCCTAAGATTAAGTCCCTTAGGCCCCATATTGTTCGGGCCCCAATCCTAAATCCTTGTTTGGCGCCTTATAAGAGTTGTTTTAGCCTACAATAGATGTGAAATAATGTGAAATACGAATTCAGCGAAAAAAATGAGCATTTTCATGCTTTTTGGCCATTTTTATGATTGTTTGAAAATGGGGGGGATTCTGGCGGAGGGGGGATTTTGACCGGGGGATTTGTCCGGTTCCCGAAATATAATTAAAAATTTCATTTCTAGACACTAGTATAATAGGCAAAGAACTGGAATAATGGGTTAAATGCAGAATAATAGTTGAAAAATATATAAAACAACAACCCTACCATAATTCCTACTGTCAGACCGGTGATCAAATCACCATGCAGATTTTGTCTAACAGAATAGGCCGGTAACCACTCCAAAATCGGAGCGAAGCTCTTGAATCTGGTGCATAGCGAGGTTTCCAAATATTTGTTAGAGAGTCCTTTAAATGCTTTGCTGAACGAGTTTCCGTTTCCTTCAGTATCCTTTGTAGCGTTCACACGGCCAAATTTCACTTCGAATTCTTCCTAAAATTCACATTATAACAATGCATAGAAATTAATCGTCTTTCCAACAACATTGTTTTGTTTACTTCATAACACTTTAGCTTACAATCTGTGTATACTAATTTATAATAATTTATGTGTTACAAGGCTCTTGGCTAATGAACCATTGTAATGCTGGGATCCATGATTTGAGATTACAAAATACGGAGAGAATTTTCATTTTTATTTTGTTGAATTATTTAATCAATTTTATCTATTAAAAATGAATAAACACGTGATATATAATTAACGAACTATTGAAACTACAGTTTATTGGACACTGATACTATATTAGTATTAATTACAGTATTCAGTATTAGGTTGACTTAAGTAATTGGGATATTCTTACTTTATACATTTCCATAAATTCCAAATAAACAAAATAAAATTTAAATCCCGATTACTTTATATTTATATTATGTATATGTTGTAGGAAAAACTTGTTTTCCCATATAAAGAATTACTTTTATAGAAAGGGAACAGTTATTGTTATTGGATGCATGAATAATACAAATATACCTGATTCATGCTGACCAATATAGTATATAATAACTTTTTCTCTCTTCACTTGGTCATAGAAAAAATTTTATTAACTGCTGTGATGGTTTGAATTAAATATAATCGATGAAATCCTGAAAGCAAATATTATAAAAGAATAATAAGCCGTAAAACGAATATTAATGCTATTATGGGGAACTCTATGAGATTAGGGAGTGAAAGATAAAATCAAACGAACATTTAATTGAGCTAATTTTCCAGTATTTTAAGTAAGATAACTTCTCATAATGTACACTCCTTTTATATCGAATCCTTCAATAAATATGTCGAGAATAATAGTAATCATTTTTATGTGACCACATACTTAAATTAAATAGTTCATATAAGAGAAAGAGATGAAGTAGTACTTAAAAGCGATCTTCGACATAAATGGCGCACTCGACAAGCAGTGCATTTAGCAACTTATTATGTGGTTGGTTCGGAATAACTCGATAACCTTAATCCTAGAAATTCCAAACATTACTTAAGATCAATAGCGTTCTCAGAAGGCGTCGGATTAAGCTTAATTTTCTATCCATGCAATCCTATATCTATGCAAGTAAATTAAATAAGTGTAACACAAGCATAAGTTTTCATGCATGCGCCAAGGGACTGCGAAATGATTCTTGAACGCCTTTGAATGAATTATATACCAATATTGGCCGGGCGTTTCTCCCTTAATCGGAATCGGCTGAATTCAAAATCGATTTCAAGGTGTTCCCTCCTTACACAATTTTCGTCATTTATTATTCTAAAGCGTGTTACCGAAATAAAAAAGAGGTAGTCCACCGAATATGGGTGTCCTTTTGGGATCGCACATTAGCGCAACAGAGAACACACGAGATCATCTGCCCCCCCCCCCGTAACTTTAATCTGGCTAATGTGTGTCTGCAGTTTGGAGATGCTATAGAGGGCTTATTAGAGGGAGAGTTAGAGGTATGAAAGAGACTAAAAATAACCCAATACAAATAACGTAACAGTGGCGTAATGGAAGTTTTGGACGCTTTTCAGTGCAAATTTGCATGCACCTCCTTCTATTAGGAGCGATGGGCCACAGAGAAGCATAGCCGTTGTTTTAGAGCAACCAAATATACCAAAGTAATCATAAACTCGATATATGATTACTTAAAATGGTTGAAAAATATACCAAAATATTTTGAAGTATATTATAATCATTCGTTTTATATCATTATTTAATTATTCCAAGTATTTTAAAACTGTGGTTAACGATTTTAGCAAAACTTTAAAGGTTTCATCAGTGTAAAATTTCCGGGAAGGATTCTTTAAATATGTAACAGGATGGAATGACGGATAAATTAAATCGATTATCATCTTAACAAATAAACTCGTCATTGTAAAAGACAATGGTCGCCCGCAATTTCTCTTCGCTGAACCCTTTTTAAAGGGAATCGCGCAAGTACAGGGAATTTAATCGGTTTCTGTGGGTAAAACAGAGAACCAATGATAGGTAGACCTTTTGTTTAGGGCCCATTCAGCAATAACGTCATCGGGGAGGCCCGATTTTGGACACCTCATTGTCACGTCATCGGTTTTCCATACAAAGCCGGCCAAGTTCTGTACGGAATCATTTGGTCATGACGGAACTGCTGACTAAGTTGTTTTCAGCATTCCAGAAATACACAACTCAAATATGTTTTAGAATTCTGGATTACTATTCCTTGTTAAATAATCAAAAAAATCCTTATTAAACAAATTGTAATGTTTGACCTAAATGTCAGTAGCCTTTTTAGTATTCCCTTTTAGTTGTGAAAATCAAGAAATATCATATTTCTGAAACGTCTAAGTTCGAAGGTCTAAAATAGGGTTCGTCCCCCCCTCTCCGCCGGGATCCCCGTTCCCCGGGGATCCCGTTCCCCGTGTGCTGTTCCCCGGGGAACGGGGAAAAACGGGGAAATGACAAGCACCCCTAAGAATGCATCCGGCCGCGCCCGATAGGGCGCGGCCGGCGAAAATTTTGGGAAATTTTCGACGAATATTCAAATTTTTCAAAGAAAGTTGACCCCAATTCTCAAATTTTCTTCACCGTCTGGGGGCTATCGCCCCCAGACCCCACTATCTTTTATAGTACTTTCTGTGCCCAGCTCGAATATTTCTTCGAAAAGCTATTCAAAGGATTACATATTGTTTCGTTGTCTGGCGTCATTAAAACGAATGTTTCTGTTAGAACAATTCAGATAGAATAATAGAATTTATTATGAAAACATAATAAAATGGCGACTGCATATTACTTAGAAAAATGAGTAATTTTCCTCTGAGCATGTCTAATTTTGAAAAATTTTCGCCCGCGCCGCTAGTTTCATTGTTTTTACAAAAATTTGGGCCAGTAATTTGTGGAATTTTCAGTATATAGTCAAAAGTTTCAATGTTATAATTTACTTTAATGAGCCCGGAAAAATGACAAAATAAGGGCAAAAATTTGAAAAAATGGCAAAAAAGGTGAAAAAATTGAAAAACCCCATTTCCCCGTATTTCCCCGGGGATCCCCGTCCCCGCCGATGCTGATCCCCGTTCCCCGCCTCCGGCCGGGGGCGGGGGGGGGAATGGGGGGGGGGAACGAACCCTAGTCTAAAACGTCTCCACATTTCAAATATTCATACCGATAGTAAACATGACAGTATTTGAGAGATTATTTTGTCCAAACAATTTTAATTTCGAATTCGCTTTTAAATGCAAGTAACAAAGAATATTTTGGACCATAATATGATGTGGAAATGAAATTTAATTGCATTGTCAGACGAATCCAACAAAATCTAGTTTTATGAGAATGAAATTGAGTATTAATTAATAGAGTATTGAAATCTATTATAAATCCCGCTGATTTATAAAAACAAAATTGTGTCGTATTTTGATCGACAATAAAATTTTTAAATCTAACGACATACCTGAAATTATGAACCTAACATACCACAAATATGTGTCATAATCTCTCTAATTGATTCCTGTAATATGGGCCAACGTCTTATGGCACGGATGTTATAGAATACAACCCCGGGTGTATTAGGGCGTATACGGGACGATCCTTGTGCTTTACAGGACAATATTATCTTTTTTTTCGCTCAATAATATAACTTTTATCGTTCTGACCTTTTTGAGCCTTCTATAGGCCGTAATTAAAAGTGCACATTATATAAGGTTGATGTGTAATAAAAATACAATTAGATTCTCACGAAAATAAATACCGTAAATCCTCTAATAAGTCCCCCGGGGGACTTATTGTTTCGTAGGGGGTCTAGGGGGGGGGACTTATTTGAGGGGGGGGACTTAATTGAGGGAGGGGACTTATTTTTTCGTGGCCGCGCCGAAGGCGCGGCGAAAAATTTTTGGGACTTTTTGGCAAAATTTGGGAAAATTTTTGAAAATTTAAACCAATTTTGAATTGGCGCCGAAAAATTTTGGCCAAAAATTTGAATTTTTTGGATTTTTGATCGATTTTTCACCAATTTTTAGCAAATTTTTCAATTTTTGGACAAAATTTTGTAAAAAATAGCAAAATTTGCAATAAAAATTAATTTGCGCCAAAAAATTTGAAATTGCGCCAAAAATTTGAAATTTGGAAAAATTTGGAAAAATACCCATTTTAGGGGGGGGACTTATTTGAGGGGGGGACTTATTTTTTCGTTGGGGGTCTAGGGGGGGGACTTATTTGAGGGGGGGACTTAATTGAGGGAGGGGACTTATTGGAGGATTTACGGTATTTTATTATTACGCATCCGATAGTACAACCTTGAGGAGAAAGTTTTGGGGGGTGGGCACATGAAATTTTTGGAGGGCCCTGTGCCGCACTCAAAAGGAAGCATATGACAATGTGGTAAAATGGGAAATGTAGCTGACGCTTTGTATTTTATTTTTTAATAAAGAATTTATTTTATTTGTTTGAATATATTAAAATACAAGTCCCAATCTGAGACCACTTAAATTTTTGAAATTTTACAAAGAATACTCCTCCTTGACATTTCCATTTTATTTCAAGGACAAGTGGAGGTTACTTTTGAATAATAAATTGCATGTGTTTGTCTTTTATTTCGTACAAGACAACTCCGGAGAAATGATCAGAAGAACGAGAAAAATTTGCCTACACCGGGGACCCGTTTTTCGCTTAAATCGCACTTTTTCCAGTATTCAGATGTTCTTTTCTCTCAAAAATTCTGCTCACCGACAATATCCACTTACACAGTACGATAGGACTAAGTCTCAGCTACAAACCTCCTTAGAAAAGAAATTTTCATCCTGCACATGTTTCAGAAATATTTGAGAGTTTGTCCAAAAAACCTGGAAATTTTGGTTTCTGTAACGCAAAAATCCAGGTTTTTTGGACAAACTCTCAAATATTTCTAAAACATGTGCATGATGAAAATTTCTTTCCTAAGCAGGTTTGTAGCTGAGACTTAGTACTACTCAACTGTGGAATTGGTTATTATTGGTTTGCAGATTTTTGGGAAGAAAAAGGCTTTTGAATACTGGAAAAAAGGCGATTTCACCGAAAAATGGTTCCCCGAAACAAACCAATTTTTTTCGTTCTTCTGATCATTTCTCCGGAGTTGTCTTGTACAAACTAGAAGACAAACACTTGCACTTTATTATTCAGAAAATATTTCCTCCGGCCGTTGAAATAAAATGGAAATGTCAAGGAGGAGTATTCTTCGTAAAAATTCGAAAATTTAGGTGGTCTCAGATTGGCACTGGTATTTTTATAAATTCAAACAAATAAAATAAATTCTTTATTAAAAAATAAAATACAAAGCGTCAGCTACATTTCCCATTTTACCACATTGTCATATGCTTCCTTTTGAGTGCGGCACAGGGCCCTCCAAAAATTTCATGTGCCCACCCCCCAAAACTTTTTCCTCAACGTTGTAAATGTTGAGTTCAATATTTTAATACAGAAGCAAAGACAAAAAGTCGTGATTCATAAGTCCTAAGTTCAAGTTCATTAGTGAATCAGTCAATCTCGTGTATTGTGTGCGATAACGCAAAATAAACAAAAATATGGGAGGAACGTATTCTTCTCCTTGCGCACCAACTGCTACCTTTTACCTGGAAAGTATCGATTAAAAGCTTAAGTCTGATCTCTGGAATATCGAATAAGTAATAATATTAAAGTAATACCTTAAAAAAATATATGTGTTGCGCTAATAGTATTTATAGTTAATTAAAAAATGGGGGAATCTGTGTTAATATTGTGTATGGGTTTGTAGTTTTAAGTGGAAAGCGGTCATTGTTCTTGAAGTCGCTAACGCGGCTTTTTCTGCTTCTGGCACTGAAATGTCGAGAATGCCGGAGGCCATATCTCGCTTAGCCCCATTCTGCCCGCACTGAAACTGGGCCAGTTTTGATCAGCTGGATGAGAGCTGCAAAATGAGCTATCACTCGCCCTGGACACAGCTGCGCAGGGGCAGTTATGGCCTTGGCAAAATCCGAGATTTTCGACCTTTGATGAGTCATGGTAGCTTCTAGAACATTCTAGAAGGTTTCGCGGAAAATTCTGACGCCGGATTCGGAATCAGCGGGGTCGATTTACTATGTAGGGACAAAATTTGGGGCCATTTCCTTGCTTCGCGAGTATTTGCACTTTTACGTGACTCACGTAAGTCACGTTACACGTGACTTTACGTGCAAAATTTTGGCGCCATTCGACTGGTTTCTATTAAGGGGAATAGTGCCGCTAACTGGCTAATATTCAGGGATGGTATAGACTCATGTCCAAAAATAAGAACATTTGCCCCAAAAAGTAAGATTTCGGGGTCAAAAATAAGAACATTCTTATAATTTTTTCAAACCATAGGGTCCCCCTATGGTTTTTTAGCAAAAATTTTTTCCAAGTGAATTCTTAGGGGTGCATCGTGCACGTCCGCAGAAGTGAAAAACGGTTACTTGAGTTATTCGACATTAAAGATTCTTTACTTAAAATACCACATAAAATTACGCGCCTAATTTTTTTAGTCAACAAAATGCCGAGTACGAGTTACAAAATATTTTAGAGCAAACTTTGTTGTAACCTTGTTGTAACACGAAATTACACACTGAAGGCACATCAACTACAAAGTAGGAATATTTGGACGAGGGGCGATTGGAGCTAATAATTTGTTGGAATTTTGTGATGTATACTGCTATGAGTTCAAAGCACTTAGTTATATAAAATTGCAAATCTTTAATCATAAAACAAAATTTTCAAGATAGTTTCAAATTTTTATTAAATTTCAAATTGTATAATTTTACTTTTTGGAATAAGTTTCAGCAAATAATAGTATTGTGAGTGGTAAAAAATGTTATTTGGATATTTGCCATATTTTCAACATGCAACTATATAACTGAGAAAAGCACATGGCTTTCAGTTCCACGTGAAATGTGACACTTTTCCAGGTACCCAACAGCTACCATCTCTTCAAGGTAATTTTTCGCAAACTGGCCATCGCAAAGGGATTTGACGCCTACCCTATAGACACTTTTGACAGCCGACAGCTGGCTGTGTCCATTTTGTTCACTCCAAGTTGCTAAGAATAATTAAAAATCAACAATCTCTGATCTACAAAGTCGCATTTGTCATACATTTTCTTGTCAATTTGATTTACCAAAGCTCGAGTTTTTGAATTATCATTCTGAGAATTTTTGTTACACTTTTTCCAGCTTTTCGTTATTTCTTTTCTTCCAAATTGCATCAAGTTTATTTTTTATCTATTTAAACAATTTTTTTCATGATACAAATATATCGAAACAAGGGTAATATCCTAGCACGTTATTTTATATTAATTTGATGAAAGAGTCGATAAAAACATGAAAGATAGCTTTATATAAAATATATCACATATACCGATATATTTTCATTAAAATTTTTGTAGGCTCTGTAACAGATAATAGGACCTTATCATATAGAGCTTAGCGCAAATAGTAAGGAACATTTACTTAACCGAAAAATGCTGGTAGAAAATCTTAGTGAAATATTACAAGCGCCTACGGCGCTTGTAAAAAAATGGGGAAACTGTATAAATAAAATATTATGTAAGATTAGCTATCAGCTATAAAAAGCACCGCCGCTATCGCGGCGTCCCGCGACGAAAAAAATTTTTGTCTAAAAAATTGTCTAAAAATTTTTTGTCTATATTTTGTCTAAATTTTTTGAAAATCTGTATCAGCACATCCGTACGAACATTTTAAGCTATCACTTGCCCGGAAATGAGCAGTGGAAGGGGTCTAAACGTCACCCCACGCAGGCAGGCATTTCAGACAGACACTGGCTTCTTAGTAAAGTAACATTTCATGCAGAAACGGATTCTTAATCACTTTCTCTCTAGCCGCTCTCATTTAAATCATATAGTAGAAAAAAATTACTGCTACGCCTAAATGACGTTTTTCAATTATTTTCATGTGAGACATTAACGCACACTAAGAAATACATGTCTGAGTTCATAAATTATATTTGCAGCTTGAAAACCACCAATGAAAATGATTACATTAAAAAATGCTTACCTTTTCTTTGCAAATGAAAATTGTTTAGTCAGCCAAGTGACATGTTTAGCAAAGTTCGCTATGTATGAAACACCAATTATCGTATTTCTTCGAATTTAAGTATACTGTATATGTACGAAATAATAAATTTCTCTTTTAAGCTTATTATCTCTTGTCGGGTATGGACATTCGCAACGCTGTGTCTACTTCTTCACCGTCGCAGTATGAGGAAAAGAAAGTTCTTTTGGCCTTAATCAACCTGTTTGTTGGAGTCGGCTGTACTGTCTTATATTTAACTGTTCTCAGCGTTGTGCCTGATTGTGTGCACCAACTTACATCACAATTCTTGACTTTCTTTGTCACGCAAGTATGCCTATTGCTAGTGGCAGTCATCGTGAGCACTCTCTCAATCGCTTATATGTTAGGTAAATTTGTCTAATTCTATAGATAATCTCTAATACTTTTTTCGGGAGAACTCCAATTTGATTATTTCAGCAGCCAATGTCGATGGGTTGTTTTTGGATGAGCAAGCAGACGGGATTCCCGGATATATATTCATTTTCTGCGTTGCTACCATCTCATTGCTACAATTATTTTCATCCATTCAGCGCTATTTTGGCGTCATATGGCCGGCATTGTAGTGAGTTTACATACCATGCTAAATATAAAAAGGGTATCCTTTGTTGATAATGTTATAGTCACTCGACAGTAGAGATTCACTCAATTCAACTGATATTTATGCGTTTAAATTCGCGCCATTTCAGTTTAAAAGGGGCAAGCTCAAAACTGATATTGCTATCCCCTTCTAAAATTCGATTTTAAGACAGTGTTAGCAATATCAGATTTGAGCTAGCCCCCTTCTAAAGGGGCTAAACTGAAACGGCGCCAATTTAAACGCATAAATATCAGTTGCATTTCGTTTCGAATGACCCAATAACAGCATTTTATGTTAAAAACAGATGAACTAAGAAAAAATATGGTTACAGTATTCAATTTTCTAGAAAACTTGATATCTACTTTAGGAAAAATTTATTTTCTTTATTGCATATGGATAGCATAATCGGAAATTTCAGTACACAAATTTGCACCAGACGTGTGAGCTTCTTGATTATTCTTGGCTCGTTTCTATTTGGAGCATACTGTTTCGTTCGTCAGATGAACAGCGAGTAGTAAGTTGAAATGCTTTAATTGTTATTAGTAATTCCGCAAATTATATATTACTATATTTTAGCGAACTACGCTATAATTTAATCCATCTCCGCTGGATGTTCGAAAGCCACTTGGCAGGACGATCCAATATTTACCTGTATCTTTTCGGCTGCTGTACAATTCTGACAATTTTGTGCACAATGGCGCTGGTGCGTGTATTTTATGATGGGTAAAATTTTTAGTACTAATATCGTTTCAAGTCTATTCCGTACTTATATGCGATTTTGGAAAACTAATCAATATCTACTACTTTTCAAAAATCAGAGAAAAATCAAGTATCTATTTTTTGTGTGGCTTACAACCTTAGAAAGTTGGCCTAGGACTAAAAATAATGAAAACTTCAAGCTAAAATTCAAAAAGCTACTCCAGATAGACAAACTAATGAAAAATGAGATGACTTGTTAGTTTAACTTGCAAAGCAGTGACGCGTTAATACAAAGACAATGCCTCGTATTTCGCGCCATTGTTTTGCAAATTCATACTGCAATTAGTCATCTGGTTTTTTGGTTAGTTTATTTTAGGCTGTATGCCTTATGGTTTTAAAAAGTTGAAGTGAATTTTGACCGAGATGGTTTTTTAGCTGCAACATATATGGATAGTTCTATTTTGACACATCGTCCATCATGACACGGACTAATCCGTCTTGACACGGCCCAGGTTCCAGCCCGCTCCGCTACGGGCTAGACTGCAATGGGCCTGGACTGTCAAATTCGGTCCCGGACAGGGTCATACTGTATCTCGCAGGTTTTCATGTCGGGCCCAGGGGTGTATCGCACATGGACCAAGGTTTCTCACCTGGCCCTGTGTCACGAAGGACTAGTCTGTGCCAAGATGTGTTTCAACATATATAGTTTTTCAGATATAATGAACGCAGAGAAGCGATAATTCCAGTCGGGTATCCGACACTTCTAACCTGTAGGAGAGCTACAACTGTTATCTGTTTTCTCCTAACCGACCTTTCCTTTGCGTTTTTGCTCGTTTACGCGCATAGGAGAGCCGTACCACAACAGCCCTCAAAATTTCGTGGCATAATTACGTCCTCTATAAATTATTATGACGGATTTATCCAAACATATTTGCTTGCCAGTTGGATAATATTGAGTGCAATGTTCAATTATAAATCGATAAGACAGGTAATTTTCAATGTTAATAATGCGGATATCTTAAATATTGTTATCAAAATAAGAAAGCGCTCTTTAAATGTATAATATATAACTCCTGGAGTTTGTATTGTTTAAAAAAGTAATTCTAGCCGGGAGATACTTCTAAATGTGTAGGGGTTCCGATTCAAGGGTTATTGATCAACTGAGGTATAAAACCTTGGGTTCTGCTCGGCTTTGCCTAACAGTCTGATAAGAACTCTGTGAGTTGATTTTTTTAAAGATACGGGGACCTGAGGCTCACACCGCGATTGACCGAAGTCATGGCCGTAGCCCTTTGAAAATTGTTCCGAAAAAAAGCCCCGTATATTGTTCACACGCTTATTGTTGTTGTTACACCCACGCCCGCCGCGACGATCGGTGGCGTTTATTTTTAAAACGTAATAATTTTTGAAGCTACCATAAGTCAGCCTAGTAAGATTTACACCCGTCGATTGCCACCCAAATTTCAAATTTTGTTTTAAAACACCGTATAAGGGTATTTTTGGCGGGAAATTCATATTTTGTAGAATTTTCGAGGCTTTTCAGTCGATTTAAATGAAATAACATATGTATTGCTTTTTACCGGTACGTGACATTTGTACGCCGGCCGTTTGTACGCCGAGACATTTGTACGCCGTTTTCAAATTTTGCATTTTCAAGCTCCTGGAACACTCTAGAATGTTCTAGTTATCTCAACAACTATTATAATGGACACTGGAAGTGAAGTTTCTTGATTTAAGCTTGATTAGACGTGAATTCACGTGCAGTCACGCTTATATCAAGCTTAAGCTTAGGTTTTTCGGGCGCTTAAGTCCCATTTTAGCCGCAAGCCAAAGAGTATGCCCATGTAAGGGTTGTTCGGGAGCCTAAATCTAAGGCTTAAGTGAGTGATTTCACGTGAACTCAGTGCAATACTAGCACAAACACAGCAAATTCAAACACTAATTTGATTAATAATATGTGTAGATTCAAAACTATCGTCTTTTAGACGTTTCGGATCCTCTGTAGAAACTAATAGAACATTTTGGAACATTCTAGAGTGTTCCAGGAGCTTTAAAATGCAAAATTTGAAAACGGCGTACAAATGTCCCGTCGTACAAATGCCCGGCGTACAAATGTCCCGGCGTACAAACGGCCGGCGTACAAATGTCCGTGTCCAGCTTTTTACTAAGTTTCAACCCAGTTAATATTTAGGCCCTTGGCATACGAGCTCAATTAATGGTGGGAAAACAGCCAAGTGTCATTGTGATGAGCCCGCCTATATTTTTGCATGCAGATTCCTCATGGGCAAAACAAGTTGCAACAAACGGACGCTTTGCAGCTTTACCCATATTCAAGTTCGGACATAAAGAAAGTGCAACGCATTATGATGTGGGACATAATAGATCTTCTATCGCAATGAGACGCTCCTCTTTTGATATTCTCGACTGATTTTTTAAACTATAATTCAATGTGTAATAAACAACTGTCCGCATTTGTGTTCACCATTTCCATTTCTATTAAACCTACCACAAACATTAGAAGTTTCTACAAGTACTGCGATGAGTTAAAATGGACTAAAACATAATCTCGTCTATTAGGTACATATTATATTTAATGGTCTGTAAAAAACTCATTTCTTCTTTCACGGGAATTAGCATTTTGAAAATGTTGAGCATGTAAGAGTACATCTGAGTGAATGTTGTGACACGTATTCAAAACTGTCTCGACACGTCGCAATGTGCATATAATGTAACAAAAGTTCATCTAGTCAAATAACGCAATAATTTTTAACAATTTTATGCCATGGAATGATTTTTATCCTAATGATATATATTTATATCAATATTGCACAAATCTTGAGAAATAACTAGATGAGGTTCCAATTATGAGGACTGCCTGAAAGCCAAGCATGTGACACCATTCTTTTCGATCTCGCCTGAAATAAAAGTATACAATATATTTTAGAATATCAAAATCTATATCGAAGAATATATTTTTTTGCCCAAATTCAATCGACGACAGCATTACAATACAATTAATCTTAAATACGTTTACGATGAATAAATTCTTACAGTATAGTTCTGTGTTGACGATATAAGAGAACACTCCAGAACTGAAACATGTTTGGTGAAATGTTTATTTTTTACCGTTGCTGTAGTGAAAATTCTCACCTGCAAATGACATCGATCTTTCCACCGACTTCGGCAGATACTCGCTTTTGAATTTGGCGTTTTGCTACGGATGGTTTCTCGTGCATATTCTGAATATTAGCATATCATGATAAAAATGTTCGTAATATTAGTACTTCAAGTATGAGATTTCGAATCAGATCACTGTTGCATTTAGCATCTGGCGTGGGTTCTGGGATGTTGCTCGGAGCAGCAAGAGCTTTGGCTTTAGCTGCGTTATACCCAGGTCTTTCCGGTTCGTGTGGGTGCGCTGCGGCTTGGGTTTGATGTTCATGAGAAGATCCGATATCTTCGTATGCGTGGTCCTCCTTAACATCAGAATACTCGATAAAATTTCAAACATCAAATAAAATTAAACATTGAATAACATTGCTATAATAGTGCAACGACGTTAGAACCATAAATGATTAAATATCTGAACTAAATATACAGCTTTTATACCAACAAGAACAGAATTTCATAATTTTGCTTTAAAAATTTTGCGTACGAAAACGAAGCTTTAAACGTTACATAGACCGACCAAGAGAAGGTTTTTGATAAGGTAATTTTCAAAAAATATTACGTTCCGGTTTTTATAAAATGTGTAGATTATAGTTAGTAAAATTATATGTGTAGATTATAGTTAGTAAAATAAATATACTTACATGTTCAGCGGGTGGAGCAGGCGGCGGAGGGGGTGGAGCTTGTTCGTGATGAGCTTCGCTGGGGACACTTGGTGGTGGCGGAGGCGGTGGTGGGTTTGAAGGTGCAGGTGCCTGGGGCTGCGCTGGAGGTGGTGGTGGCGGAGCCTGCGGTTGCTGCTGGTATTCGGGTTGGGAGCCTTAGAATAAAAGGATAAAAATAAAACAAGAAATACAAGAACTCCGATAGGTAATCACTTACTTGGCAATGCTTGCGGTTGCGCTGGCTGTGGTTGAGCTTCTGGTTGAGACTGTGGAACTTAAAATATATGACTCATTTTGCCACAAGAACTATAGATTAAACAAACGTGGTTGTGGCTGGTAGTTTTGTTGTGGTTGCTGCTGCTGCTGTTGTTGTTGTTCAACTGGAAGTTGAAGGGATGGGAGTTGCTGTTGCTGCGGTTGAGCATATCCTTGCTGTTGTGCTGGAGCAGACTGCTGTTGTTGGGCCTGAATTTTTAGATAACAATGGAGGAAATATTAATAAAAGAACTTAGAGATTTCGCTATAGAGCCAAATCTCATTATATCATCACGTCCAGTAAAAGTTCAAATATGTTCGGAAATATGTACCTATTCTAGAAATATCTAAGAAACCAACAGCAACTGACCTGAGGGGCGTATTGTTGTTGTTGCTGCACCTGCTGAGGGGCTTGAGCGTAACCCCCTGAAGCCTGACCACCATAGCTTTGTTGAGCTTGGCCGCTATAGGACTGTGCTGGGGCGGCATAGCTGCCTCCACCACATCCGGACCCACCGTAATTGCTTCCGCCAGCACATCCTGACACAGGTCCAATGGGTGCTGAACCACAACCGCCGCCGCCACCACCGCAACCTCCACCACCAGAAGAATACGAAACTTGAGAATATGATGGAGCGCAAGGTTGAGGAGGGCATGGAAGCGGGGGTGGAGGAGGAGCACAAACCGGAGCGGGCGGGCATGCAGGTGGTGCGCCTGAAGATATGACAAATTGTAGACTGTCTTTGGATTTAGTTTTTGAGTTCAGTTAATTGAGAGTCAATTTCTTGTTAAAGGGCACAAAAAACATCTTCAGAATGAAAATATAAAATCTGATCACAACGTACTTTCTACTATTTAATTTTTCTGAATTTCTTCTATGATCAGTAACTTATTAATTTAATTCTGTATAGTAAGACAGAATGTTATCTTTGTCACAAAAATGGAAACCCACTTTGCCGGCGAGCTACAGGGGTTTGTGGTAGCGTATTTTGTAGGTCTCAGCGAGTTATTAATGAACCCGAAAAAATTGGGGAAATAGTCGAAAAATTGGATTTTTTGCCCAGAATGTATCCAAAAATTACAATACCCGCATTCGAATGTGCTACTATGCCGCTCGGTGGAACAGCGAGGGCCGAAGGCCCTGTCATATATATGTGACAAATATAATTATAGTAATTCTTGGATTTTATCCCTTGATTATTACAGGTAAAAGAAGAATATAACAAGGTGTTAAAATAATGTGATTGTCAATTTAAATCTAAACTCACCGCAACTGCAACCTCCACCACCTCCACCGCATCCTCCGCAACCGCCGCCACCGCCGCCACCTCCACCAAACAAGAACGCCTGAACGTTAATTTTTTAACATAACGAATTAACGAGATGGGGTTTAGTTACAGAAATTATGAATGTCTTTATTATTTTACGTTAGATGCGAAGTAAGGAAAAGAATGTACCTGTGCACTTTCAAATACAACAAGCGTTACAACTGTTAGCACGATCGTTCTCATTATTCGCTGAAAAATTGTACAAACATGCGTAAAAATTATGAATAAGGTTTTCACATTTTAAAATAGAAATTATTTATCTTAAGTGTTTATTATAATGCAATATATGATTGCCTATGAATATTTAAAGTAATAATGAGATATTTATAACTAATTTGATTTTTTTAACGGTATGTTATTGAACTCTTGTCAGAAAGTTGGTCTGTCACATTTCCTTTTAAGACAAATTAATGAATGTTACTGAAAATTGGTTTCTGGTTTCTCTACAGCTTATCTCTATAGCAGTTACGGAAATTTTCGGAATAATCTCAAATCAGACAGGCATTTTTTTTCAGACAGGCTGTTTTATCGGGTGATATAATTTGCAAATCGACACAAAATGCTATACAATTGTAGGAACTGTCAATGAATTTATTTTTGACACCGTCGAAAGGGAATACTAGATAGTTTGACTCTATGTTGGATGCCAGAAAAAATTGGCAGTAAAACGTTGTTAACAACACCTGATTCACATTGTCGATCTATCTATGCACTTAGAAGGCTATTTCACTAATTAATTGGTATTTTAGGATAGCTAGAGTCACACAACATGATGGCAAGATATACACCGAGCAACGTTTATTTCAATCATAAATTTATTAATCGAATGTCGTTAATTGGTGTTCATAAAAATGATAATGTATGAAGAATAAAATCCACAATAGTTAATGATTTACAAATTTTAGCGACAACGTCAAAATTAACAATGCATTATCGCGATGTCATAATGACTCCTCCATGACACCAAAGAAAAATATCCTCCAGTTTCCCCGAGAAAATGAAGATGAGCCTGATTTCAATTTGCAATGCATTTATTCTCAGCTTACCACACATATTTTTCCGCCCCAAAGCCTTTCATCTGTATTTGAACGCCTGAAGAAAAGCGCTTTCGCGCGCTGACCACACCAAACCTTGACCATTCAAAGGGCATGTTGTCGCCTCATAGCTTTTGAAGAAGATCCGGAAATGTAAACGAGCGAATCTTCTCCTTTTCGCGCAAAACCAGGTTTAATTACCAGTTCTATGGTTATTTTTTGCTATCCCATTTATCTTTTTCCATTTCTAATTATCACTTCGTTGTGGTCAAAAGAAGAACAAATGTCTGTCGGCTGATTTTTATGTGAAACTTTTGCTTGAATAATCAACAGGCATTACCAATCAACGTGACACTTTATTTCTGGTTATCTGCCATTCAAAAGATATATTTGGCAAAAAAAAACAAATAACTACACCAAAACAAACAATGTAAAAGAACATAAAACGTGTTGTACAATTAGGTACCTAATATGGTATTGTAAAATTATGCAACATAATGGTTTGTACTATTTCAGTGCGGTACCCCGAGGAAATAATGTCTTGATAATGTCTTGAACTTCTAAAGCGAAACATACTTGCAACATTTCAACTAAACGGTATACAATAAACTTAAGAGAAATATTAACCCATGTATATACATACTTTACGAAATAAGCGCACCTTTAAAAACTTCATAATCGTCCCTATTATTAAGTATTAGTGACAAGAATTTCGCAGTAATTTCTTTATTATCGTCGATGTTCCGTCCGAGTTTCGTCTTGGAGCAAACATTTTTTGTAGCACAATTTTCTCTCGGGTCGGCAAAATGTTGTTTGGTTTTCCGCAATTTGTTACATGAGCACTTTGGCACAGCTGTTTCGTCGCAGCAAGGAACAACTGCATCACTCACATGATCCAGTTGAGACTGAACCCAGACCACACTTTTCATATGTTTCTCGCGTATTTCGAACATTTTCTTGTAGATCTTCAATATGTTCTGATCGGAAAGAGGTAGTGGAAAAAGTTCGAATGGATCTTTGCCTAAGTCGTATAATTCCGGGTAAGCGAGAGTTATAAGTTTATCATCGGGACAATACGCATCCACATACCTGCAACAATATAATCATTGACATGAAGTATGTGATTTGTGTCTAGAATTTTTTAATACGTTTATATTCAATTTTCGATCAGCAAAATTGAAGCTTTTAAAACCAATGTTAGGCATTTTGGATGGGCTCGCAATCATGTGTAATCAGTGTTTTAAAATTCACTAGAAATATAATAGTTTTAGGAACCGAATTAGGTTTTAGGGAAAGTGATGGCATAGGTATGCGACCGTTCGTTTGATTTTTCGAACTTTGAGCATTTTTCACTATATTGACTATAAATCTGATATTACTGTCTCTATATCAACTTTTTGTCCTGATTCCAATACATATTTCAGAATTTTTAAGCTTTCGATTTTTGCATCAAAAAATTACGATTTTCATTGCTATGGCACCTTATAAGGGTTGTTCAGGAGCTTAAGCCTAAGATTAGTCCTGGTTGAAGCTGTACAGCCAGCCCCAAGCTTAAATCCTTGTGAGGCGCCTTATAAGGGTTGTTTTAGCCTGATTGCAGCAGGCTAGGGAACTGATTCTCTGGATCAATCAGGCTTAAATAACCCTTATAAGGCGCCTCACAAGGATTTAAGCATGGGGCTGGCTGTACAGCTTCAACCAGGACTAATCTTAGGCTTAAGCTCCTGAACAACCCTTATAAGGTGCCATAGCAATGAAAATCGTAATTTTTTGATGCAAAAATCGAAAGCTTAAAAATTCTGAAATATGTATTGGAATCAGGACAAAAAGTTGATATAGAGACAGTAATATCAGATTTATAGTCAATATAGTGAAAATGCTCAAAAAGTTCGAAAAATGAAACAAAATAACCAAATTTATCAATAATAACTCATTAGCGTCAATATTAACTAGTTAGCGTCAGTATTAACTAGTTAGCGTCAGTATTAACTAGTTAGCGTCAGTATTAACTAGTTAGCGTCAGTATTAACTAGTTAGCGTCAGTATTAATTAGTTAGCGTCAGTATTAACTGCAACATATACAGGGGACGAATTTTGCCTGGGGAAAAAGTGGCCTGGACGAAGTGTCCCAGGAGACGAAGTGTCCTGCTCCTGTTAGCACTATATATCAAGCAATATACTCCTTAAAATATTCACAACAACTATCTTTGCATCAAAAATAATACACTAGATTTTAGAACTATTCGTTGCAAATTAAACAATATATTATGAATAAACAGTACCAGTCTTCTTTTGGAATACCACCAGGGCAAAGGCCTTCAAAGTCTGGGCTCTTAGTAAAATTTCTCAATATTCGAGTTGTTGCAAAATGGATCTAAAATTAAAAACGCTATTTTAAATACTATATTTCCTCTGACCTTGTGTTCCCCATAGCGAATAGCCATCAAATTCTTATTGCAATAGAAGAAAATTGGTCGCGATCGAGAATCTCTACCATCACGACTGTGTTTCCGGAGAGGACAATTTTCATGTTTTTTCATTCCAAGTAACTCACACCACATGTCAATTCCATCTTTGCACGTTGCTTCATCTGGCTCCGTTGGGTCATCCAAGCAATATTTAGGACCAGGCTAAACGTGTATAAATTAAGTTAAAAATTGAGGTGGTCGTTGTCGAAAGAACCAGTATATTTCTCTAGAAAGGAAGAATTTTTGTGAAAAACACAGTACAAATTGGAAATTTTCGCCTAAACTATGGCAGAAATAAATTTTCTCAAAAGCCAAAAGCATCAATTTAATATAATTAGTGCTCAAACAAATACAAACTCCTTGCCAAAGCAACGCTTTAATAAATTTTATATTCCTAAGCGACAACATAACATCCTACATCACAAAACAAAATATTACGCGTTGTTGGGGTAAATGACTGCTGGCGCGGTTTTGGAAGGTCATGAACAGATCAAGAGATGAAATTACTTCATCCGAAACAACACCAGCTCTAATGGTGTTTGGCATCCATGTGGCGAATGGAATTCGAAATCCGCCCTCAAATGAATTTGACTTGCCACCTGAAAATTTCTCATTTAAAGCGACGTTGCAAGAGATTTTACAATTTTTTATATACTCTTTTTTCCAAAAAGATTTATGCTGACTATAACTAGACCATTTTTGCTTGTATCCACATCACTGTCTAATATGCGATCCCTAAATGCATCCTATATATAATCTATCTATAATCTGGTAATTCTTCTTTTTAATAGAATTTTGATTTTTTTATGTACTTATACAGCGATAAAATGTCACCACGAAGTCCAATAGTCGTCCCTCCATGGTCACACATTTCTACGTGCGGTCCATGATCCGACATAAAAACCACGAGGGTGTTATTCTGTAGATTGTTAGCTTTGAGGCTGCTGATCACTTCTCCTACGGCATATGCCATTTCATTTACGTTATCTCCGAAAAGCCCTAAATTGTTATTTGATTATGGTTTTGATTAAGTGGGTCAAACCGCGCTTTGAGGTGCCTTTGTTGGTTCTATTCGCAAAAAGTGTTGTGTGTACATGAGGAAATGAAAAATAGAAGAAAAATGGTTTCTTGTCGATGTCGGTGCGCAGCCTCTCATCAAGAAATCGATGCCATTCACTTACCAAATTTTCAGTCATATCGTCGAAAAATATTGGTTGTTGCACAATTTCTGTATTATTATACAGGAAACATTGAGTTAGTGTTCTATTATCAGTGAAGTTTCGGTAGAATTCCTGAAAGACATATAATGTATAAAAAATTCCGTTACTTTCATTTGTTTGTGTTATTGTTTCAAGTATCAATAAAATATATTGCACGAGGATTGATAAGTAATATCTTACATGAGTTAGGTCGCACTCCCAAACGTTTGTGAACGGCAAATTGAGACCGACGAAATCAAAACCCCTTTGCGAAGGTAAATGGAGTCCGTCATGATTTGTTTCACTGTTTATTCCCAAGTGCCATTTTCCGATCATACCGGTGACGTAACCTAAATCCATATAATTTAAATACACTTTTAACGCCGTTGACAAACCATATTCTTTTAGCATTTCTGCTAAGGTTGTTTCGTTCTTCGGTAACGCTCCTGTTACGTTAGGAGTAAATACACGTCGGACATCACCCCATATCCCAAGACGAATAGGTAGTCGCCCTAAATGGATATTCTAGTACTTATAAGATTTATTTGTAAATTCTTATTGACCTAATTTAATAGATTTTGTTGAAACGAAAATTTTGGCTAGAAACCGGAGTCATACACCGTATTTTCTCTAATTAAGCCTCCTAAAATTGATCTCCCTCTAAAATTGATCTCCTATAAAAAAGTGTGTAAAAATAATAGGTTAGACTATAGACCCCCCATTGAGGGGGTATTGAAATAATTAAGCCCCCGTGGACTTAATTAGAGAAAATACGGTATATAATCTGAAGTGATGCTCTACCATTTTTGAAAATAAGTTGGGAATTTGTTCGCGTCTGGATTTCAAGTCTGAAATTCCGTTACACTCTGCTGCGAGGACTCGGGACATAATTTCAGAAAGGTTTTGCATAATTTAATTTTATCCAAGGATTTTTTCTATATTGCTTACTTATAAAATATAAATTATATGTAATTCAAATTGTACCTGTCATGAATCCTGCGCGACTTGGGGAGCACATACTGTCCGCGCTGTAGGCATTTGTGAATCTCGTTCCCTCCTGCATCAGCTTGTCTACCGGCGAGAATTCTTGACTCGGGTTTCCATAGCTGGCCAAATCTCCGTAGCCCAAGTCATCCACCATCAAGATAACGATGTTTGGTCTTTCTGGAGTGGCTGCCTGATATAATTTTTCTTCTGGAATATCGCTATTTTCCAGACTTTCATTATGTAATTGTCCATCGATAGAAAAAATTAGAAATAGAAATATTAAGTGTGCTGTAAACATCTGACCAGCGTTATAGTTTTTAAAATGTTTTGTGAATAAAACTCAATTCGCGAAATATTCCGGTCAACGCATTATTCCTTCAAAACTCAATAAAGAATAATGAGACATGCCTTTGGGCTATCAATTAAATATCTTAAAAAGGAATCAAAGATTGCTTAGAAAAATTGTGAATTTCTCAAAAGATGCAATGAATAAAATGAATAACGGGCAGGACAGCAGAACGCAAAAAATTGTGAATGACTGAAAGTCACTGATGATAAGAATGCGTGCCAATAGATCTCTAATCGCTTAGCGTACAATTGGCATCAAATTATTTATGTTTAGAAAGGTTTCCAAACGTTTATTCTCATCTGAATCATCTCTTGAAACTTGTTAACTTTCGATTACATTAATATTTAATACGTAATCCATTGAAAAATACATTTTAGGATTTTGTCCAATATTTGTAATAAATCGAATCTGCTTCGCAACTGGCAGAATGGAGGACTCTTGAATGGAAATGACGAAAAACGATTAACATCAGGTAGCTACACATTAATAACTGATACACATCATCAAAGTAGAAATTTTCTATTCTCCAAATTATCATCGCAAAAATCTTCAGACAACTGTTGAAAATTGTATTTTCTTTAACTCTAAAATTCTGACAAATTAAGTTTAAAACGGAATATGAAGTGTACTTGCGTATTATAATTTGGCAAATTTTCAAAAATCATTTTATGCGCCGTTTTATTCTGGCATTGTCCGTTTATTTGTGCATTACAAATATAACATTTATTATTTCACTTTATTTATTAGCATTAACTAGTGATTTAGAAAATAAAAAAATGAACCCGATTTGAATCGAAGAACTTCTAAGAATATGTTCGCGTAACAAATAATATCATTCAGATTATTGTGAACAAACAATGTCAAAAATATTATGCAAAATAAAGATAGAAAAAGAGAATTCCTGATTATATGTCCGTAAAATATGACGAAAGGAGAGAAGTAAGATATCAAAGAAGACAAATATGGCTATAAGCTATAGAGCAAAATGGAGCTTATGAAATGAGTTATATTTGTACTAAGAAGAACATACAGAGATTTTTGCAAGAAAAGTTGAGGATAGAATTGGACTCACTATGGATACAAAACTGAGCCAAACGGAAAATGCAAATGAACAGCCAAGTATGAATAAATACACCCCGTAAAATGAAAGGAAGCCCTAGGTAGACAATCAATATTTATTTAGAGAAAGCTATTGATTAACGATAAATTTATACAAACTAACACAGAATGGCAGTTGCTAGTAAATAAAATACCGCCAGGAGAGAAATTTTTCAATGCTCGGAAAAATTCTATGTAACGTTCGCCACCAATAAAATTCGATTCCAAAATATTTATAATTAAATAGTCTGTTATGCATTTAGGATTACATTTTTAAACAATTGCCGTAAACCATTGAATGAACCTAGAAGTAAAATAATAGACTCCCTGGGCAGTAGCTCTTCTGTGCTGTTCAAATTGTGGCCAAAACATGAGCATAAATGTTGTAATAAACGAGTCGCTGTGTGTTTAATGAGCTCCAGGACAAATTCCATTTGAACAGCACACAAAAGCTACTGTCCGGGAGTTTATCACTGCGATATACAGGCAAATCATTTTGAAATGAGTCTATCCTTAAAGGTATTTTCGCATTGAAACATTCTGTGGGTTAAAACTCATCAAGGTAAAAGATTTGCCTGTTTTCATCCTTCAAATGCGTAAAGGAATGGTGTTCAGAGTACATCTTGTTATTCTGAATACACAAAAAGATTCGAATGTCCAGAGAATCTGTTTTGTATAGATTTTGAAAAGTTCTTATCTATCATGTTATTATATTTTATATTTCAACACTCAAAAATTTAGATCATGCATATTTGCATACGTCTAAGGCTGATTTTATGGACATTCCCGTAAAATTTTATAAACTAGACTAATCAACTAAACTATCTGTTTACTGTTTCAATATGCCTCTTGTGCATAATCTGCTGCGTTTGTCAGTGCTGAGAGTTCGTTTTGCTCGCGGTGCCGCCGCCTATGATTGTGCGACTGTCTGACGAGACTGTACTCCCCGAGGAGACCGCTAACCATGCTCTTTTCCTCGTTCTCTTTCAAGAATGCCTCATTTTGCACGTCATGATGTTGTATTTGTATTATTCTGCTCTGTTCCTTCTTTCGGCGCCTTACAACGTCCATCATATTTTCCACCTGACCCTGAAATAGTTTTATTATTTTTGTGCCTAAAGGATCATTTTGATTTTACAATTTTGGTTTTAGCAAAGTGGTTTTGAAATTAATTTTCTGTTCAAATTTTGGTTTTCTTAAAATTTTTCTTTATGACTATTTCGTAAATAAATTCAGAAGCACCTCTTCGACACCTTTGTTGAGCAAATCACATTGGCAATGTGGTGGGTTGCAACACGGCATCACTTTCTTGTTGAATTTTCCCAATTGCTCAGGCACTGGGGTGACAGTTGCTTTATGGCGATCAACCAGTAAATTGATCAGATCAAGGATTTCTGCAGCTTTTGTATAGTTGTTGATGGGATAGAGCTCATACGGGTCTCGTTGTAAATCGTAGAGCGTAGGCGGATTATGTCGGATAAGTTGTGAATCCGGACATGTTTGTGAGACATACCTAGAAAACAACGAACAGTTAGTCTATATGCTTTTATGTACGGCTATGTTGTACGAAGGTCATGATTTTATATTTCACAATCAATGATTAAATTTTTAATTTGTATATTTGAATAATCATGTAAACTAAAAGTGAATGCTGCGAATTATTTTAATTTTATGCACAATTATCACATAAGAATATATTACACTTACCAGTCTTTCTTCGGTTTTCCCTCAGGGCAAAAATTCTCGAGATCGGGATCCACTGAGAAATTCTTGAATATGGGTGACGTAAAATAATGCGCCTGGAAATTATGCGACTAATTTAATTGTATTGTCTATAATGGCTCATGGTTATTTTTATAGAATCTTAAGAAAAAATAACGATCGAAATTTATGGATCATCAGTAAACATTTGCTTGCAAATGTTGTTTTAAATTTAACATCCGTATGTGGAGACTTTCAGTAGTACAGGTAACAAAACAAGTTAGTAAACAAACCTTATAGTCTCCGTATCTCACAGCCATTAAATGCTTGTTGCAATAGAAGAAAATCGGCCTTCTTTCGCTTACTCTCCTCATCATATTGTGCCTCACATCATTACATCGAGATCCGCTTGCGACTGAGTAGCCTTGCAACTCGCACCATATATCCACACCATCTTTGCATGACTTTTGCCCATTGCCTGCTTGAGCATCCGAGCAGTACGGGGATAATTCCTAAAATAGTCATTTGTGAACAAACGACTGCAAACGAGTCGGTTAATTAAATATTTCGTAGAAGTATTATTTTTTAACCCTAATATGTTTCTTAAAGAAGTGCCCTACTCTGTCTATAAGCAATAAATTATTTTTAAAGCTCCTCTTTTACCTTGCTCGATGTGGCCGCCAAATGCTCAAATGTGGGGAATAAATCTAGCGCAGAAACGACTTCGTGCGATACTCCGGCTTTAACTGTTCCTGGCATCCATGTGACGAATGGGATACGAAATCCGCCTTCGAATGAGTTTGATTTGCCTCCTAAATAATAAAACTGGAACATATAACTTTAAATGTTGTATTGAATTATATCACTAAAATCGCGAAATGAAGCGTAGTACACAAATGTGCGATAAAATTTGCCTATCTTAAATATATACAACAAATATACTTGAGTATTTTAAACAAAAATAATGCTTCGATATCATAAAAGAATAAGATTTTCAGCGCAAATAATCTACCTTTAAGACCAGCCGTAGTTCCGCCATTATTGCAAAGCTCCTGATGAGGCCCATGATCGGACATAAACACAACAAGAGTCTTTTCCTCCAGGTTGTTCTTGCGTAAATCGTTGATTAACTCGCCTACAGCCCAGGCCATTTCATTCAAATTGTCGCCAAAAAGGCCTAAAGCAGAGCATTGGATAAGCATTTGGGAAAAATAGGCACTTCACTAGTTTTTAAGTATAATTAGTAATTATGTTTTTAAAATTCCATATTCCTATATTATTCGAAATTGCAAACCAAACTAACATAATTTCCTCATTTTGTGTTGTCAAATGATGTTCAATAACTATAGCTTACCTCGGAGTGAAGTGTTTCTGAACTGTTCATTGGCGAATTGAGTGCTGTGGACGTGTGGAAAAGAAAAGAAGAAGAAAAACGGCTTTTGGTCAATGTCGGTTTGCAAACGCTCTTCCAAAAAGTGACGCCAATCATTCAACAAATCCTCGGTCATGTTGTCGAATTTGAGGGGCTGTTGTACGATTTTATCACCATCAAAGAGAAAACATTTCTCAGCGTCAGGATCCTTCCCGTAGTATTTCTGAACGGTTAATTATGAATTTATGCCAAAAACTTCGTTTCACAAAAATGTATTTATAAACGATTTTTGTTCAGTTTGTTTTTAAAGTTACTAGGCTAAACTCGTAAGCCTATATTTGTTTCCTGACAAATAAGCTTAATATACCCTAGCTTCCCGCTTAATGCTCCTCAAAGGTGTTTTACCATGGTGTGTCAAAATTGTGTCTCGTGTGTGAAATAAGAACTTTGTAAAGGAATTTTGTAAAATAAAAGTTACTCCATGTAAAAATTTTAGTCGCACTCAACTTACTTTCGTTGTATCACATTCCCATCTATTGGTGAGCGGTAAATTAAGCCCGACGTACTCAAAGCCTCTCTTGGTTGGGAGATGGGTTCCATCAGTGCTGTTGTAGGCGTTGATCCCCAGATGCCATTTACCGACCATGCCTGTGGTGTAGCCTAAATTCGAGGGTTAAAGTATCCTGAATTATGCGGCATCCTACAAGGGCAATACGCCAAAATAAAACCAAAATGTCTGACTTTACACATTCTCTCTATGTGAATATAATTATCAAATAATAATTATGATAATAATTATGATAAAAAATATTGTCATACTTACATACCTAATCTCTTCAACATTTCTGCCATTGTTTCTTCGTGTTGCGGTAAACCACCTTCGTCTTCATTTGTAAAGACACGTCTTCCCCCAGTGACTCCGAGGCGAATTGGTAGTCTTCCTAAAGAATATCTGCATGTAATCTTACTCACTTTTCTCTAATTTGTCTCTTTGACTTTGGATGCATCCATTTTCGCAAAAATAATATGAGTCAACAGCTTAGCCAATAACGGCATTATCGTATGACGGTACTTTGCTGAGCAAAAATTGAACACTACAATTTTTTCTCTTCTCTATAATTCTAGTGAGTACAAAAAATTTAAATGTTTTGTATATTAAATTGCTTTCGACTACATCCGAAACATAACTTTCTGGAGTCTAAATTTGTAGTTTAAGCATTACATCCAGAAAACCATAGCTCTTCTACAGAGCTTCGAAAACATTATATATGAATTCGTACTTTGTTACATTGGTCAACGAGAATAAATGTTTAAGAGATGAAACCAATTGATTCCCGTTATAAGTATTAAATTCATTTAAACCAAATCACCTCAATAGTTCTTTTAGATTCAAATTCTACCTGTCATGAATCCTGCGCGACTTGGGGAGCACATACTGTCCGCGCTGTAGGCATTTGTGAATCTCATTCCTTCCTGGATCAGTTGGTCTACCGGTGTAAATTCCTGACTTGGATTACCATAGCTAGCAAGATCTCCATAACCCAAGTCATCCACCATTAAAACGATTATGTTGGGTCGGCTCGGAGAAGCCGGACCTCCATTGGAGTTACTGTAGGCTCCAGTTCGTCTGCCATCGATTAATCCGATTAGGCAAATCAACGGAGAGAACGTAGCAAAAGAATACAGAAAGCCAAAAATGTTTGTCGTCATGAATAACCTAGACCTTAGAATAACTTAATTGACAAAGTTGGCAATATTACTTCTGCGATTTCGTCTTAAAACAACAGAAATTAATGGTCGTTTTATCTCTTATATATTTTATTATGAACTCTGAATAATACAAGGAAGTTATAAATTAGGTTTGTAAATTTGGAAAGCAATCTGTTCCGGTATATAGATAGAATCTTGTCTTCATTTATTAGTAATTTCCACGCTTATATAAGAGGAAAATAGACGGAAAATGGGCGGGAATCAAATGTCTGGGAAAGGGGCGGAACTTGGCTCTTTTCTTAAGAAATACAATACGATTTAGGCGTAAGGCATTTGGCTTTAATAAGACCAATGATTACTCCGTTACTGATGATTCCATTAAGTGCGTACGTCCAGCATTCTACTACGGAGTTTCCCTTTAGGCAATTGGCATTCTCTATAAAGAGGTGCTCACAATTGAGCAATAAAAAGCGGATATATTTTTACTTTTCGAATTCTTGATATCGTGCCAAAAAATCCGTTTCTTCACTTTGCACAACTTTTTTGTCTCTTTTCCTTGAAAAAAGTGAAGAAAAGGGGTTTGTTTTTTATAACCTAAGATATGAATACTTACTATTAGCTAAATTTAATATGTTCAAAGATCCGGCACAAAACCAGGCATCAAATTCACAAAAAATTGCAGGCGAATAATCCTCTAGTGTTCAATGATTATTCAACTTTACGTCAAAAAGAGGGTTACATTTTAGTGCATTCTCCTGCTAAGCTGGAACACAAACACAGTGGGTTCAATGTATATACATTCTATTCTAATGTCGTGGGATAAAAATAGTGAAACCACTGCCATTTCATTAATTTTCAGAGAGTTTTTGTTTTAAAGGAAATAAAAATATCATAGGGTTGACAAATCCGAAAGGCATTGCGAAAGTAGCTCGATCGTATGCCTGTAATAACCACGCTATGCGTGAGATCAAAAGTGTCGGAAGTTAGCTTTATTATTTGAATGTGATAGCAAAATAGTTATAGAAAATGCCAAACCTTTTTACATATCTGGGAACTGCTGCAACCTAATATCTAATTCACTTAACGGAAATCAGTGATTTCGAAACAAGAAATAGACAAATCGAATCTGGGGGAATAACGGAAATACAAACTTCCTTTAATATGAAATAATTGAGTCAATATGTGTTTTGCTATTGATATTTAACACAATAAATAACAACAATAATACATTGTCATACAAGAATGACCTAAATTTATTACTCACATAAGAAGTCATTAACTAAAAAAATATTTCTTCAAATTTTTGTCCTCAAATTCTTATATTATTGACTCAAGCCTCAATAAGGGCTCAAATGCTCTCAGTTACACCCAGTGTTGCAACGCCTCCGCCTCCGGATGCTCGGAGGCGCCTCCGGAGGCGCCTCCGGAGGCGGAGTCGGAGGCGGAGGCGACCCTCAAAATATGCCGGAGGCGCCTCCGGAGGCGCCTCCGGGGGTGTCCGGAGGCGCCTCCGGCAGGCGAAAATTTAATGAAAACTTGACAAAAACAAGAAAAATTTTGAAATTTTTTACAAAATTTGACAAATTTTTTTCCAAAAAATTTTCAAAAAATTTTTTGGCGCCAAAAAATTTTTTCAAAAATTTTTTTGAAAATTTTGGGAAAATTTTTTTCAAACATGCCTAAAATGGGCATTTTAGGCGATTTTTGGTCGGAGGCGACCCGGAGGCGATCAAAAATAGCCGGAGGCGCCTCCGGAGGCGGAGGCGACTTTTGAAAAAGTTGCAACACTGGTTACACCTAAATTGTTTCTAGTCACAGCTATTCACAATTCTTAGTGATATATTAAGAATTTTGTAATGCCTTATACATGTACTTTTACAAAATCCTTATAATAAGTCAGTGACGTCCGTCCCTCCGTCCCTCCGCCGCACGTTTATTCGAATTTGAATTCCCGCCTTTGGCATTCTGTATTTTTCGTGTCTGTAACGGTTTCGTGAGGGAGTGCATTCTATATTTTAGGGTAACTTTTAGCGGGGAATCCGAATTTGAGGTCAAAATTTACCTAAAATGTAGACAAATTTAGACAAAATATAGACTAAATGTACCTAAAGTTTCGGTTTCCAGTGCTTATTTTTCGTGTCTGTAACGGTTTCGTGAGGGAGTGCATTCTTTCCAGTGCTTATTTTTCGTGTCTGTAACGGTTTCGTGAGGGAGCCAAACTTAGACTGAGCCAAACTTAGACTGAGCCATACTCAGACTGAGCCAAACTCAGACTGAGCCAAACTCAGACTGAGCCAAACCTAGACTGAGTCTGAGTTTGCGAGCCACCGCAGGTGGCGAGCAACAACAGCTGCTTGAGGGCCGAAGGCCCGAAATAGTCTCATGCTGCTCTACTCCCGAACAACCCAATCTGACCGCTGATGGCGGTGCGCGAAGCGCCGCTGTGCACGCTAACCGCTTACTAGCGAAGTGAGGGCCGCGAAGCGGCCCCACTTCGCTAGTTAATTTATAATAGAATAACGCAAAGTTCACTTCATTTATGGTCAACTTCTAGAGAACGGCAATAGTTTTACTTTAATACCGGGCGAGATGAGGTCATCAATAAATAAATTAATCCACCCACATAGAACCTAAAAACAAAAGTTTGCAAACCAGAAATTAGAATTTCTGAAAGAGCACATATCGTTTTAATAAGGAAAAAGCTTACTGAGAGGATGAGGATCTTCATAAATAATGTTAGTTTTAATCTGAATTTCTAAACATATGTTGAATTTTTAATATACAAAATACGGCAAAATCGAGAGAAGAGAATTTAAATGTGTAAAATAAAATATGCATCAGGATAGTTAACATTCGTTTTCGATAATTTACTCCTTTTTACTTATTCCGTTCTTTTCAAGCCAAATTTGATCCAATTGAATATTTGGCCGTTGTTTTTAACCAAAATTTAGTTTAAATAGTACATGTTTGCATAAAATGCGCTTATAATGTTCCGTTTCGTCCGACTATGTTTGCAAAAAATTCGGCGTGCCTGTGATTTTTCTGCTTTCTGTTGTCTATTACCTATCATATAGTAAAGGTAATGTTAGCAACGAATGATGTAAGCTCAATGTTTGCCACCTTTGTTTCTCGGAAGATAATATTTCCACTTCCTATATCGAACATACTAAAACCCCATATTTCCGGGTTTCGTTATTGCACGTTTATGACAGAGAGTGACACATTAAAATGGTTAATTAGCACATTTTATAGAGACCAGAGATCAAAATATATGTAAGAGGAAAAGTAAAATGGTGCTCTAACACTTCCAAGAAGCACATTTCTTAAAATGTTCACTTCCGAATATTCGCAGTTGTAAGATAAATACTACCCTTACTCGCAGGATCACTGAGAATATATTGGATGCGCTCAACTTTTCTTAGAATTCAAAAGAACCTGACTTTGTTTAATTGCTATATAATGAAAAGTCCAAAACGATTGGTAACCACCATAAAATGACTTCCTCACGGAACGCAAATGTAGTTTCGCCACAAACTCACAACAAGTAAATGATACTTCTTACTTACTGAAAAGCATATATTACTTTCTAGAATTTCAAAAATTGTATGGAAGTACAAATTGACTACTGAAAACTGCTTATTAAATTTTACTGAACATTAACTAATTAAACCAATCTTCGTGTAAAGTTTCAAAGGTCAAGATTATTTCCTCGTAAATCCTGAAGAAATTTAAGTCCTTGTTTGTTCAGAGCATTATAAGCCGGATTTCGCGCAAAAGTAACAATTAGGATAATTGACATTTTGCACCGTGTACTTATTTTGAAATGTATTAACGTATGCTCATGGGTGCATTTCATGAATTTTTATATCTGCCCGGTGATTAGACACACTACATATCAGTTTACACCGGGGTTTAAACTACTAATGCTGTGTGGTAGTTTGATGCCTGGTGCGGAAAATGCAGAAGTTGAGGAAAGAGCTGCTATACAGATTAGTAAGGAAATTGAAAGGCTCAATTTATTTATACAGTTAAAATTTGCTTCAAATGCGCTGTGTATATAAGAGTTGCGTTTGTGTTAGGCTTGGGGTATTCAAATAATTTGATTAATTAATAATAATTCTGCTTTGAAAACAGGTGTCTCTGTTTTCTGAATAAAAATTCCTGCATTATATGGGATAAACGTGGCAATACTGCAGAAAAATACCGCATTATATAGAAAAAGTCCAAAAACGGGTATTCCTCGCTTGAAGTGGCACATCTTTTTCACCATCCACTTAGAACGTATTGTGCTCATACTTTGTTCACAATATGCATGTGTCACAATCTTAAGTGAGAAGCTTCTCGCACCATATTCCTTGATGGTTTAAGACATGGACTCATCGATATTTGGGCATGTTGCAGTGTTCAAAGATTGGTATATATTAAGGGTTTCTAATTCAGGAATTTTAATCCAAATTTTTCTCGACAATGTGGGAAGTGCTTGAAATTTTAATGCCAGCCGGCCTAATGCTAATGGCCCGAAAATGAGGTTACTATGCTTCCATTTTGGATTCTTAGGCCAAAAATCTAGGATTATATTTACGAAACGCTCTAACGGCTACAGAGGTTTCGTAGACGGTGGTTGTTGACGCTCAGTATTAATCTGTAAAGCGTTAGCTTTAATTAGGCTGCGCGTTCGGAAGTTACCAAGAACCTCTATTTGATGGCAGAACATATACTAATTTAAAGCGTAAGTGTGTCGTAAGCTAATAAAAATGCCCGATCATAGTATAGGAGCTTGTAGTTTTAATGAAGGTGAAATTTTGTTGTTACGTAAAGTCATTATAATATGGGAACTTAATTTTATTTTAAAAAAGTTAAAAAGTTAGTTTGTAGTGAGATCGAGATTGAAATACACTGGATAAAATGAAGGCAAAGTATATTCGGATGTGTAGTCTTTCACAAATTAACATACACTTGGCTTGCAAATAAATTTAAAAAATCGCAATTATACTAAATTTCTATAATGAGAAATTTGCAGAATTAGTTAGGATAATGCAAACTTTCGGAAAAATTTAAATACGTAGGCAATGGTACGAAATCGGCGATAAGTCGTCCTATTTGTAGGCGAGAATTTTGGAGCTACAACTGAAGACAATTTTTCTTTCTGTAATTAGAAAATGAAGATTGGTTATATGTTTTATTGGAAGACCAAGAACGTTGTAGTGTATCGTCACTAAGATTCGACTTATTGTAGAACGTTACTCCAAAATTATTGTAATCGAGCCATTAGAAGCATAAAGAAGGAAAATAATAAATATACAAAAGTCAAGGATAAATTAAGCATGAAATTTGGGGTACTGTTAATGCATTAAGGAGATAGAAATTGGGAAAGCAAGAAATTAGTCAAGTGGCACATATGATACATATATAAAATTATAAAAACATTCACCTACACATGTAATAAGTTTCAATACATAAGCAATGGTACAAAATCGGGTATAAGTACATGTAAATATATTTAACCATTTGTAACGGAGAAAAATTATATATTCCGATATGCCGAGTTCACACAATCAATCGACAAGCGGAAAAGATGAAAGTTCACGCATTAAAGACAATGTTCGGCTCTCCTTGAAAAGAGCTAAGTTCATTTGCACCAACAGGTATCTGATGGGGACGGGAAAGAACCTTCCTCTGAGGGGTTCTCAGATCGATGACACCGGTTCCCAGCAAAGCATTGTATAATTTCATTAGGTTGTGAAGAGTAATAAATGAATAGGGACAGCGAGTCTGAGTCTTTGAGAGCACAGAAATGATCAATGATCGATGAACGCATGGGAATGAGAGCACCTAAACTAATGTTGGGAACTATTTAACTTGTTGATATAGGACTGTATAATGGAATGTACAAAAATTATTTACTAATGATGCATTAAAAACGACGATGCAATAAATAAAAAATCCGGAACAGCTACCGTAAACTCTCTCATTTAACCGCCCCCTCTAATTTTACCCCCCTAATTTTGCCCCATAGAGGTCGATTGAATTATTATATCCCCTCTAATTTTGGCCCCCAAAAGGCAAATTTTCCAAAAATGGCAAAACTCAAATTTTTGGCGCAAATTCAAATTTCTTCCAAAAATTTGCTTTTTTACCTATTTTTGCCATTTTGTACAAAATTTTCCCTAATTTTGCAAAAATTTTGTAAAAAATGGCAAAAATTTCGGAAAAATGCAATATTTTTTGGGCGGGAATTCAAATTTTGAATTTTTTTGAAAAAACGTTAAAAAACGACGAAAATTTTTGAAATTTGAGCAAAAATCCCAAAAATTTTTCCCGCGGCGCGAAAAATGGATCGGCTTAATTTGCCCCCCTAGAGGTCGATTGAATAATTATACCCAAGGGGGTTAAATTAGAGAGTTTACGGTAAGCTAACTTTACTCATGGTCTCCTCTTTTTGAAAAGAGAATGATAAACATGGTTTCCAGACACCTATAGCATAATTATTGAACCATAGATACCATTAAGTATATTATTTATAAAAAATTGATAAACTACTGTTACTGTTGTTAATACCAGAACTACGACAAGTTACACGAGTTGACTATAAAGAAAAATAACGTGTCAAACAAAAAGATGTGCTAAGAGCGAAAATGTAGCTTACAAAAAAATATGGCTTTAAAAATTAAGGTATTTATTCAAAGCACCCTTCTCTATAGAATTAATATAGTACAATTTATGCATACAAATATGCCTGTAGCTGAGATAAAAAAATATAAGCTGCAGTATGAATCGCGTGCAATAGAGTATTACTATTTTCGTGTCAGAATTCTTTTGTTTACATGAGATCGGTATTTTTAGCAGCAATAGCTAACCATTTGACTTTGAGAGATCGCCTTACTCGGTTAATCCTAATTTTTGGTCTTTTGACTTTATCATGCACTTCATTACTATAATCGTTGTCGTAAATAAATTTTCGTTGTGTTCCTGCTTCGAAACGCTGTCATAGGACGGATTCACTGGAATTATAGTCAAGGCGGAATTGTCCATGCGATTTAGATGTGCCCCTAACGATGTACTTCTCAAAATTGCCAATTTATAGCTCAAAGATTACGCTTAATTTCTCCGTGGCAATACATCGCTGTAGTCGCATTCAAGAAAAAAGCGTGTTTCCTTAATTACTTGCGTAATTTCCTCCTAGAATCCCTCGATAAATCCAGGGTATGGTGTGGCAATGCTATGTGCAAAATGATGCACCAGTATTTATTCATATTTCATCACAACTACTCTAAACAGACCATAGCAACAAAATAAATGTTACCACTTTCTAACATTTTAGTACATTTTATATAAATTCATCTAAATACCGTATGATTTAGAAAATTTCAGTCAACTAACTCACATAATCGTCAACTTTTTAAATTCTTGCAATTTTTATTCTGCAAAACAACTAGTAATTTTTAAAGGCCGAAACACAAAAATTAGCGTGTCTTAGCAACACCACTCTTGCTGCATCCCTTACATCCTGCACGGTATATGTTTTCGTTCAGAATCTCCCACCCAGCTAAAACAGTTATCAAAGGCCAACGCTTGCCAAAATTGGTCGCTTAAGCCGTAACCAAGCCTAACTTCCCCAATAGTAAGCTCTGGGGTTCGCTTCAATTGGGAAGGACAGGATCTCGAACAAAAATAACTTTTGGACATAAATTATACCATACTTACATCCTGAACGTTAAACGTTCCGTTTATCATAAACTTGTGTTTGATGTTAAGTTACAGTACATATTATAGTATAAACAGTTTCTGGTATAATACAGTATTTGTTTGCATGTGACACACGTATTTGTTTGGCATGTGACACACGTATTTGTTTGCATGTGACACAAGTATTTGTTTGTGTGTGAACGCAGTGCGTAACTGTTTAAAAAACTGATGCCAACGGATTCAAACATTAAACTGACCATAATCTTCTCAATGTTATATTCACAGCAAAGTGCTCATAATTTTCGTAATCTTAAGGAATGGCGCCGTTTTTAAGTTTAACGCGTCGCTTCCTCTAGGAATCTCCCGATAAATCCAAAGCATTTATGGTGAAAGCTTTTCAGAAAAATGTACAAATCTGTATTTCCGCCCGACATGTAAACTTTGATACCAGCGTAGGCATATAAAAAGAAGCAAATCCTGAATTTGCTGCACGACGGGTTTCGGCGAACGACATTAAAAGATTTGGCTATTACGCATACCTTAAAGGTTTCTGGATAAGGTTAAAGTACCGTTAGTGTAGTTTACAATCTCATTCACGACTCTACAAGGAATTAATGGTGAAGACAGACATTAAGTTTACGTAAATAATTGAGGAAACCGATGAGTGTTTAAAAAATAGAATGGGTCATATGCGTGCATGTGAGTCAGACGTAAAGTTGAGTGCCGAGCATTAACGAAAGCCGAAAATGGTAATGCATTATGGAATAAAATATGGGAATTGGAAGTAAGGGTTCTAGCTTCTTTTAGGATGGGCTATGACTAAGGCCCACATTTTTATGTAAATAGCATTCGTTTTTTGACTTGGCATTCCGTTTTTTATTGGAAAAATTTTCCATATTGAAAATCTGACTTGTTCTATCTTGTAGAGCTAAAAAAGCTCTACAAGATAGAGCTAAAAAAGCTCTACAAGATAGAACAAGTCAGATTTTCAATATGGAAAATTTTTCCAATAAAAAACGGAATGCCAAGTCAAAAAACGAATGCTATTTACATAAAAATGTTGTCCTTAGCTATGACTGATAGTTTGGTAGATCAGCAACAATCACCAAAAAAACAAGTTTAAGCACATAAATAATCTTCGTGACCAGATTCCGCACGTAAAGGTTATTCGTGTCACAGAAGTGGTTCTTTTTTGTCACAGATTTGGTATGTGGCGCTGTGCAACAAAACTTAGAAAGGTATACTTTTAGGCTTATGTTAGGGTTAAGCAAAGGCTTGGCCCTGGGCTTGGTTCTCTTGAAAGAAAACCGAGTCTGACCTCCTAATAGGGGTTAAATTCATAATTATTGTTTGAATTTGGCGGGCATTGTTGTAAATCTGTGACAAAAATAACCAATTATGTGACATCGAAAACCCTCAGGTGGTTCCGCATATTGACATTATCTGTTGAAGTAAACCTACTTAAATTACATAAATTACCAAGTTCCGCTTGTTTATTTCGAAGGCTTACATTCAAATGAGTGATGGGGAAAATGAGCACTGGAATACTCTCACGATATAGGTTTTCTCAAAATTAACAGTTGTTCAGTTAAAAGTCTGAATTCCGAAATGATGGCTTGAGGGGTTTCATGATATCAACTTTTGCCACTTTAGATTAGACCGTTAATACATTATTAATGTGAACATTTCAATCATAAATACCAATCATTTGTTAATAAATTAAATAAACTAGCACTAGTTGAATTAGACTTTAGAACGTGGAATCAAATAAATGTGTTTAATTACATTCAATCACGCAACCATGAGCATTTTTATTGCATGTGGATGGAATCATAAAATATTTGCGACCCAATTAAACCAAGATCAAACACTGAGCGTGACAACAAATTATCTGCACATTTGTTGCTTTTGTAGATGAACAGAAGTTGAAGAACCAAAGCTCAGAGCTCAAAAATTACCTTGAAATTTATCATTGTGTGGCGCGAGTTGTCCGTTACAACCTTTATATTTACTGACGAGTCTGGATGAGGAAATCGTATTTCATGAGCTATTGCAATGACGGTTTTCAGAAAATCATGCGGATCAGGTGTGTACATGAAACCTTTTTGCACATGTATTATTTCAAATTTTCAAGCTATCGTATTAAGAAACAATATAAACTACCGTAAACTCTCTAATTTAACCCCCGGGGGTATAATTATTCAATCGAGGTCTAGAGGGGGGCAAAATTAGAGGGAGGGGTAAAATTAGAGGGTCGAAAAATCCATACAAAATGTATGGAAATTTGAGGGGGGTATAATTATTCAATCGAGCTCTAGAGGGGGGCAGAATTAGGGGGAGGGGTAAAATTAGAGGGAGAGGTTAAATTAGAGAGTTTACGGTAGTTTTCGGTGGGCCGCGGGCAAAGCCCGCGGCATACCTTTCGTTACCTTTTTCTAACTCACACTCACAGAAAACCTACAACTATTGCATAGCTTTACAGTAATTATCTATATCTACTTCACATCAGATCTTAAAATCTGTAGTACTTTTCAAGAAACTTGTCTGGATCTTCAAATCTTTAGAAATTTTCAAGAAATTGTCGTCTGGATCTTAAAATACTTATATTACTTACTTACTTACTCACTTACTCACTTACTCACTTACTCACTTACTCACTTACTCACTTACTCACTTACTCACTTACTCACTTACTCACTTACTCACTTACTCACTTACACACTTACTCATTTACTCACTTATTCACTTACTTACTTACTTACTCACTTACCCACTTAAATTTTAAATAAATACAGGGTTATTAGTTATGGTTAACATATACTATAAAATTTGAATTACCGTAATTGAAGGAATATGTTCGTCGACTTCAAGGGCCTCTCCAAATTTGTAATATGATTTTTATAAATTTGGCATATTGGTAAGGTTATACAAACACGGATTTGTAAGGGAAAATCGATGTTACCGCTGCAAATAATCTACCGCATATTTCTTGTTTTCTCTAACCTCTTCTCTTAATCTTGATCTGGCATAAAATGCCAGGTGCTGAAAGTTGTGCAAAAAGGCCGACTTTCCTGAGCTCTTTTGGGACATTCAAAAGATATTTTCTGGAAAATTCTCTGGGAAAATTGACTTAGAGCTGAATTTGTTTTAGGAAGTTGATCGTTTGGCAAAAGCCTCTGAAATGAAATAAAATCTCGAAAATGGAAGAACGACTAACAAGGGAAGTACACGAATTGTCATTTTTTGCAGCTGATGCCCACCGATTTTTGTGCTATTTTACACTACTAGCCAAGTTAGGAAGGTAGCCGGCTCCCCGTTGTCGGAGCTCTGCTATTTCCTAATTTACGGGCACTTGAAAGTCCCAAAAATTTGTATGGAAAATAATGTTTTTGCTCATTTTACACCATTTTTGCCTATATAAGTCCCAAAAATAATTCCAAATTCACATTTCACACGAGTTTTTTTTGTAAGATAGTGATTTCGCTGGAATTTTTGGAGACACAAATTTATTGGTGAATTTTGGCCGTCCCGTTACAAATCCATGTGGGGTCAAAAAATTCACTTTTACGATCATGCCTCAAAAAACCACTATCCTACCCAAAATTTCTCGAGGAATCCGAATCTGACATTATTTTTGGCACTTTCTTAGCGAAAAATGTCGGAAAACGGGCCCAGAAGATTTGATTTTGAGCGTCGTGTATGGTCCTGGTGACCTGGTGGTTTCGAAAATTACGAAATAGTAGAGCCCCGACAACGGGGAGCCGGCTACCTTCCTAACTTGGCTAGTAGTGTAAAATGGCGCAAAAAAATTGGTGGACATCAACCGCAAAAAATGACAGTTCGTGTACTTCCCCTCTAAAGTATATAAAATCCTATTCAATTTCTTATTTAAATTATGGACTAAGATCAATTTGTCCGTTTCTTGTAAATCACTCCATTTATTTTCTCCAGCAGTCCGTTTGAGAAAGCAAAGGAAATGATTCTCAAGAAAAGCGTTAATTTGAACCTTATATTTAATGTATGAAATCGGTTTTAATCTGAACAGCGGGTGAATTTGCTGGTTGTTTTAGATTTTCCTCTTTAATTAAAGCACATTTTCCCACCATCAAAATTGGGCCAGCTGTTCATTTTGGTTAAATTGTCTAATTTAGTGATAAATATTCGTTTGGACCAAAGTATTACCATTTTCTGATAAAATTCTTGATTCAGGAATATGTATATGTACTAACTGAATCCAATCTGCGAAGCGACACAATATAAATCATGCCGTCAAATGCGTACCTAATGTGCATCTGCTTAATAAAATTTCCATTATGACTAAACGCACTCTCATATTACAAAGGTCGTAAATAATCTGTCTCCATAGACAAATTGTGTGAAATATTATTTAGTCGTTTATGCAAAAGCAATGACAAGTTTTTAGGGCTTCCAATATTCTTTATTTCGCCTTGATATTCTGCGTGTTGACATTAATTTTTTTTGGTTATTTTGTACTTTTCCGTAATAATGCGACATAGAAACGAGATTGTAGGCGGAATGCTTGGAAGCGTGAAAGTTGTTCGTCTTCTCCAGTTACCTTGCTGAAAAATCATTAAGGCAACAGTGTATTCACATCGCTAATATTCATTTCTCCATCATTCAATTCATTTTTTGCCACACATACAAATTATTTGATGACAAATATGGACGCATGAGGGTGGCTGCGCCCACGACTAGGGCCGGCTTCCCAATTGGGATTATTCTCCTGCGGCCATTTTGCATATGCCGGAAGAAAACAATGTCTCGCATTGTTTTGGCCCCTAAAATTATTGATGTGGAAGAAACAAATGCCTCGTCCAACAAGGACTTTTTATTTGTGACGTTACAATGAACTTTATGTAACACTTATGCGGATGATTTTTACTAATAACATTTAGCTTTGCTGAAAATTGCCGAAATGTATAGTTCATACAAATAAACCTAACTTTTGGCAGGTGTTAACGTAATCACATTTATATCCCAAATGTATGTCACTATGTACGTTATTTTCAGAAAGAAGTTCTTAAAAACGTTGTATCCGAAACCTTTTTAAATTTCATAAATTATACCCATTAAAATTGTAAATAAAAGTTTATAAACTAAAAGAAATCATATAAAAATGGTTATTGTAAATTTGTTTACGAATTTATCATTTACCATCTCTGTTTATGACGAAAGGCATACAACTAACTTTGGATATGAACGATATCCCAAAATGAAAGAGTTCTATCTACAATGCATGTCAGACATTTACTCTCACCTGTACATCTCACCTTTTCTTTTCGCTTCTGTCTTGACGTAGTCAAATTATTTTCTAAATGCTCCATCTGTTTTCAATATAATGCTCTAATAATCTATACTGCTCTCCTAACGTAACAATATGACAATTCTATCAAAATCTATATTATAAACATTTAACCTTTAATTCTCTCAAATTAGACTCCATAAAAGGTACATTTTCACAGAAACGACAAGAAATTTGAGTGAATACTGAAATTTTGGTTGAAATAGAAACATTAAAATAAATAAGCACGTTGTCAATTTTCAAATAAGGTCTACAGCCACCTTCAACATTGCGCATTCATCCGTATCGCCGCGAAAGTGAACGTTTATGTGTTAGAATAAAACTGGTTTTCACTATTTAAAGACCCCTTTAATTTTTTTGTTAATTTTGGCGTCGGCCGACATTCTTTTTCTGCCTTAATTAAAATGTTCGTCGTCGTTACGCACTCGGCAGGTGTAATACATAACAACAACCATTTCCCATAGATCGATTCAAAGGGGACCTCACTCATTTTACCACCTAAGTGGCTCAATTTGTCATTTTTCCGTCATTTACATTGATGTTTCATGTGTCCGATATCCAGCATGGATTATAAAGTATTGATTTTGCTGACTTAACAATCCATCATCATGTAAATTAATCACTGAAATTTTAAGTACTTTAATTTTTTTCATTTCTGAGTTTTTTATTATTGATATTGGCAAGTCAATATCTTTTATCTTTTTTTCTTTATTTAAAAAATATTACTAGCCCATGAATAATTTTCAGGGTGTCGAATTTTAAGAGATTAACCCTGGAAATTGGGCGCTTGACCAATTTTAGATACAATTTTATAAATTTCGTTCTAATTGTATCATGTTTAATTAAGGGTACATTAACGTTTTTTCAACGCAAAATTCGTTGTAAACGATCCTTAAAAGATCCTCAGAATTTGTGATTTTTTCATTTGATTCCGCGTTTTCTTTGAAAATTCATGGAGTATGTTCTTGACAGACAATCAGAAACCATATATTTGGGGATGAGATAGGTAGGATCGGGGCATATGCTCTACCATGCACTTTTTGATATTTTATGGCCACATATTATTTTTCAGAGACCCAATTTTCCTATGTATCCTGTCCTAAGTGAAAAGTGCCCAAGTCTAAAAAAACTGCCGAAAATGAGCGTCAGGTCAAGCCATCCTTCGTAATCGACGACTCACTGACTCTTTTCTAATTGACCGGCTCACGCTTACACATTAATACATTTATACTTCGATCGTTTAAAAAATTGAAATGTTCTCATTAATAACTGGGAATGAGCCATTTCGGGTCCTAAATGGGCTTCAAGCGCTAGTTGTTCTTAAAATTATTGATCAAATTTTACTGCTTTTTAATTAACTTACTTTTTCACAACGGCTCAAAAAAGATACATAATCATGTATCTTTTCTGAATGAATAATATAAAATTAGTAGAAATTTTCGTGGTTACACGAGAAACTATTTTATTACGTTAGTAGTTTTAGCTAAAACTTATCACAATTATGTATTTTTTCAATCGATTTCTGTTATTTCCAATTATAAATTTAAATAAAAACTACTTTATTTAAACAGTTTTAATTGAACGAAATCAGAAAACCATTAATATCGCTATCATTTCCAACTATAATCCCTATTCATTCATTTATTTCTTTCAGCATTTTCTTTTCTCCACTTATTCAATTGCTGTATTCTCATTGCTTAGCGTGTAAATACGAGCCAATTTCGGTGGGAAAAGCCACCGTTTAGCGCTCGTAAAATCCGCTAATTCTAATTCTGACGTTTCGTCTTCTCCTATATCCTTTGTACTATTTATGCCACCCATCATTAAAATTTCAGTTATTTGCAATATAGAACCAATTTTCTTATTTAATAATTTTTGTTGAAAATTCCATGTCTGCTCGATCGTACTAACAAAAGCGATGTAATTACAGAAATGGCGTGAATAATTATTAATTCGTAATTTAATGTTCTTTGAATAAAATTAAATACAACATTTATTATACGCACTTGGTGTTTTGCGTAAAATTAGAAACCATGCTTCTCAATATTTTCTAAACTTTATAGGTCCGTTTCTCAATTCCCTTCCATTTTCTTTCAGCAGAGATATAAAAAAGGAAGGTCACTTTATAATTCCCACATGTCTCCAGAATTGGAAAAAAACCGGCTCAAATTGTTGAGTGGACATCGAATATCATATTTCTCCAAAGATATGGCACATTTTCTTACTTGAATAAATGGCAGATTTTTAATTTTTATAACTTACCCGTAAATGTTGAATGAAATTTTGGGTTTTTGGGAAAATTTTGGAAAATGTTTGAAATCTTAAACCAATTTTGAATTGGCGCCAAAAATATTTCGCCGAAAATTTGAATTTTTTGGCTTTTTGATCGATTTTCGGTAATTTTTACAAAATTTTCCAATTTTTTGCCAAAATTTTGTAAAAAATAGCAAAATTTGCAATAAAAATTCAAATTTGGGCCAAAAAATTTGAAATTGCGCCAAAAATTTGGAATTTGGAAAAACCCATTTTTTTTGGGGGGGAGGGACTTATTTGAAGGGGGACTTAATTGAGGGGGACTTATTGGAGGATTTACGGTATTCCTTCTTAGAACGCCCAGGGGAGCATTTTGGGCTATCACACGTCCCAAACGGAGCTATTCTCGAAAAGTTGATTTTTAAGCCAGAAACACCTGGCGTCCGCTTTCTAGAAACAAAAGGAAGAACAAAGACTCTTTTTAAATATTCTTGATCACTAAATATTTAAAAAGAGAGTGCCTTTTTGTACAGCCTATTGAAGAGAGACAATGGTTAAGCATACCAGGCAATGTAAAAAAATATTTTTGGGGTCTCTACTTATAAGGCGCCAAACAAGGATTTAGGCTTGGGGCCCCGAACAATATGGGGCCTAAGGGACTTAATCTTAGGCTTAAGCTCCCAAACAACCCTTATAAGGCGCCATAGTAATCAAAATCGTAATTTTTTGATGCAAAAATCCAAAGCTTAAAAATTCCGAAATATGTATTATGATCATGACTAAAAGTTGATATAGAGGGAGTAACATCAGATTTTTGACCAACATAGCAAAAAACGCTGAAAAATGACAAAGAGTTCCCAAAATGAAACAAAATAACCAAATTTATCAAGATTAACTAATTAATTTCAAGATTAACTGGAATTTCAGTTAATTTCAACATTAACTGATTTTCAAGATTAACTGCAACATATATACAATAAAGTCAACAATTACGATGTCATAATGCAACAAGTGATACCAGAACAAAACAAAACAATCACATTAATCGAAGACAAAACAACATATTTCGACAATGATAGTATATGACAAGCCAAGTCAATATAGGGGGAAGATTTCTTGGATTTCTTTTGTACTAATTAAATTGTGAAATTCGTTGGGGAATGTTTTCCGAATATGAGTTGGTAATTTACTGTATAGCCTAGCAGTACGGATAAAGAAAGAATGGAACCGGACGTTAGTAGACACAAATTCGAAGAATAAACAACAAATTTCAAATATACACTCCTAGAAAAAATATTATACTATAGCAAAAATACAATACATTGTGAAGTGTACCATACTTTTAAACATTATTATATGTTTACAGTTTTTAATTCCACATTACAATCTCTCCCTATAAATTTAAGATTATTCAGCATACTTCAGTATTATTGTGAATCACCATTTTATGGCGTTCTAAATTACGGTAAAACTACGGTATTATATTACTAGGAAGACGTATTACATGTTTCACGGTATTTACGTTTTATCTAAAATCTATAACGATAAATCTTTTGGACAATCAATGTTTAAAATAGCGGAAATACATAATATCGCAGGAATAACCAACGTAAAAAGTATCGATGTCAGTCTGCGTCTAAAGTGACACAGCTCGGCACAAGGATTATCGAATAAGTCATAGTCCATTTTTGTATTTTTAGAACCGCGCAGCTGTAATCTAATTGTACCATCAGAACTGCATTCTGTGCCAAAAAGGCGCACTGTGAGTGTCATTCCCCCCCCCCCCCCGATACGGATTTCCCGTTTTTGACGCTCCCGGAGCCCAAACTCGCGAGTACCACCCCCCCCCAAAACCCATTATTTTAGGGGGTTATCAATGTCAGAATTGGGGTGGTCCCGCCACGAAAGTTGAGAAAACGTTTTCAGTATCTGGGGGTTTTTACAAAGGAAACTTTCTAATCGGTGCTCGGATTTAGGCGTGTGATACGTCAATCGCTTCCTCTCGGTGAGAGCTCTCGATTGGTACCGGTCTCGCCGACAAGATTTGCGAGTACCGGGATTTATGGCTTCCGGAAATCCTGGATTTGGGGCGTGGTCCGCGGCGAATCCGCGGGTTCTCCCTTCTTGTCCTGTCTATTTTGTTCTACAAAATTTTATGTGCTATTTTCTGTAACAGAATGAGTACCAAAATAATACCCTTGCTTACTAAAAATGTTATTTTTCTTGAGTAGAAATTCAGATGTCCGCGTCAACTAATCGGGTTTACGTTTCATTTTCGTTGAGCTATTATTCTACAGATTACTATATGGTACTTTTAGGGTTATGCGGGGTTATATTTGGATATTTCTTCTGTCTATTATATTCCCATGCGAAATAAAGAGCGGAGAAGTGCTTACTGTATATTCCACTTCTCGAGGAGTCTCATTCACACCTGTGGATAACGTCAGTGATACTCAGCAAGAACATCGCTGCGCACCTCCGAAATCCTGCAAACCTGGCGTCATACTTCCAGTGTGGGAACCTGAAGTAGCTCATTCGTTTATTTAAATTAGGGAAAATTTATGGAACAAAACTCAATTTGGCTTGCCAATTTGGCCCACAAACGTCAGAATTTTAATGTTTTGAGCAGATAATTGTGTAACTCGGAATAAATGTTGTGACTGGGCTCAATCCAATATCGCTTTTTAGGATGTTCCAACTTCAACCAGAATTTTTCGCGCATTTGTATATTTTCTGGCGATGGCTTACTTGTTCTATGGTGTTTCCATTGTGGCTGACAGGTAAGCGAACATAAATTTTTAATATTTAATTTGTCCGATAATTATCCGAAGTATTTTAAATGCCTACTTTAGATTCATGTCAGGTAACGCATCTTCTCATAAATTCACAAGTATAACTATATTGATAATATTGTAGCTATCGAAGTTATCACTTCACAAGAAAGAGAAGTTCAAATTACGAAAGTCACTGGAGAAACGACAACAGTTCTCGTCAGGGTTTGGAATGAGACTGTTAGTAATCTAACTCTGATGGCCCTCGGTACGTTCTAGCAACATATAAACATTACAATATGTACCCCTGATTCACCAAGATATTTTTAAGACCTCATATTCTCGGTTATAAATAATTTACAAACATCTATTGTATTCCAGGTTCTTCTGCGCCTGAAATCCTGCTATCAGTAATTGAAATATTTGGCAATAATTTCGAAGCCGGCGATCTCGGCCCCAGCACTATAGTCGGCTCTGCTGCATTCAATTTATTTGTAAATTTACCATAATTATACATATCTCTAAGCGAGATTATTCGTAATTTAGGTGATCATTGCTGTTTGCATTGGGGTAAGGTATATGAATTGTTGTATCCTGCAACATAAATTTTTACAGGTCGTTCCTTCAAATGAAATTCGAAAAGTACATCGAATAGATGTCTTTTGGGTCACAGTTGCATGGTTTGGAAACAGTTTTTATTTATTTTTGACAATTAAAATTTAGGTCAACTTTTGCTTACATCTGGTTATTCTTGATTCTGTCAGTATTTTCTCCAAATATAATTGAGGTAAGTTTGTCTTTGCAGTTTTCTCTTGAAATAAAAAAATATAATTTCAGGTGTGGGAAGGTGTTTTAACATTCCTCTTCTTTCCGCTTACAGTTGCATCTGCTTTTATGGCCAATGTAATATTTATACCGAAATTTATCTATTTGTTGCATATTATAGAAGCATGCTCCTGCATTTGGACAACGTCTTTTGGGTGTCGGAAATATTTCGTCGCTTGTGAGGCGCTCGCCTCCTCGTATGGGTGCACCTAGAAAAGCAGGAAGTAAGACCCTGCTGAAAGAGCCGAAAAATGGAAGTCAGCGCAATGGAAAATATGATGCCGAGTGGGTTACGATATTTTTGAATTAAAGACTCCGTTGTTTAAATATCATTGGGTTTTAATATCTCACCAAACACCGTGATTTCAGAGTTGCTTTAATGGGAGCCGGCAGAAAAAATTCGAACGCATCCATTTTTGACGACCAAAGAAGACATTATTTTGACATATTTCGAAAGTTGAGGGCAGAAAATCCGGATTTGAGTATCCCTGAGTTGGAGCGATTAGCGACCGCTTATGTTTTTGCGGAGGCTCCAAAGAGCAGAGCATTCTACAGAATTCAAGTAAGATATTTTATTATGACATCTACCGTTTAGAGATATTAACATTTTAGGCAACACATAAAATGATGGGTGCTGGAGATCTCATATCTAAAAAACTGAGGCGACAGGTCTCTGAAGATGCCTCTTTACTACCGCTAATGCCCTCAAAGCCAAAACAAGTCGTAGTGAGGTGTATTATCTGTATATTATAACAGGGAAACATATATCATTTGAACCCGTGAAAATATGCCGCGCGACGCATTTTGTTAAACTAATCTTGCGCAAACGATATTCAAATATAACCAAATTTGAAATATGTAATCGTTTAAAGGAACTGCATTAAAACAAATACATTTAGATAAAACACATTTCGAAAACTGTTCTTATTCAATATTCACAAAAATACAAAACTCGTTATTCAGATTTGACCCAACAAATTATATGTGCTTGGAGAATGTGGGAACTATCGCTGTATCAGTAAGCGTTGATAGAGGTTCCCTGCAGGTATGTCAGTCTTCTTCTTAGCTCATATAATTATCCTTTATATTTTATTCAGGTTGCAACACGAGTTATCGTCCATTACAAAACTGTACCTGACACTGCTCAAGAGCATGAGGATTTCATACCTACTGAAGGGCTACTTACATTTCAGCCGCATGAATCCAGAAAGACAATTGAAATCGGCATTGTGGAGTGAGAAATTTTTGCAAAAATATAATCAATAAGATTATTTTTCTAGCAATGATGTGTATGAAGATGACGAGCAGTTCTTTGGTGAGTTGACATTATGTAGTAAAATTGCGCAGGCATTTGTGAAATGTAGAAAACGTATTGCGAAAATGTATAAAATGTATTGTGAAACTATCAAGTCGTTTAATGATCACCTCTTTTACTACCTATGTTATCATAAATCCATTTAAGGTACCATTACCAAAATAATGCGTGTACAAAATTTTTATGGACAATTTTTTTCAAATTATTGCGGAATAATAAAATACAGTAAAAATATTTTCCTAAATAATGTCTACTAAAGCGCCATTCCTGTTTATGTTTCTAATGAGCTATTATTTTAGTAAAGCTCTTTGACGTACAAGCGTGCTGCGACGAAAACGAAACTCAGCAACTTGCAGCCACAATTGATTCGAAGGCTGACACTGCAACAGTGTTAATAATAGACGACGATCATGGAGGTGCTTTCAGCTTCACTTCTGAAGCGTTTAAAGTATCCGAGAATCAGGGAGTGCTCACACTTGAGGTTTGCATAATGCCAAAATTTATCTATTCCAAATAAAATAATTAAAATTGTCCTGTTATAACAGTATTTGCGTAATTTTGATGCACTATTATTACTATCAAGTGTATTAATTATCTTTCACTTTTCACGTTAACCGAGATATAATTTGCTAAAGGAAATAGTTAAACATGTTATCTTCTATATGGATAATTTAAGTTTAACACAAAACTAATTGACTTGATTGAGAACTATCTTAGAATACATACATTAATTATTATTTACTTACTTTTACTATTACTTATTACATATGCTTAATTTTTAGGTACGACGCCACAGAGGATCTCGAGGTTTGACCTACTTAAACGGGAACAAAGGTCGACAATTTAATTTCAGGAATCGTCACTGTACCATATAAAACCATCGATGGAGCAGCTAAAGAAGGCCTCGACTATATTGGTCATGACGGTGAATTGCGATTTGAGGATGGGCAAGTCAAAGCCGGCATCGAAATTGAAATTATAAACGATGGTTTGTGTTTATAGTATTGCCTCTAGGAAAATGACTAAATATTAGGCTGTTCGGAAAGTTTTGGCGGTCACATGTCAATCAATGATTTTCTGTCAATCAATCAAAATTTTTTTATACGGATCACGACGGCGCCGCTCCCTTATAAGCGGCTCAAAAAGTGTGAAACCAGAAATACAGGCAAAAATCAAATGTTTGATGTCAAAGATTTTTTTTGCCAGGACGCAAGTTCAGGTGTTCCTCTATCATACCTCGTGGGTGAAATATTCGTCCGTATTGTTATTATTGAGATTTTGGGCTTCAAAGTTGGTATACTTTGCGTTTTTCAGTGTTAAATGAGTCAACTTTGAGACCCGATTTAGAAATAATAACAATAGAGATGAATATTTCACTTGTACAGAATGGTCGAGCAACACCTCAAATTTTACTTTTTCATAAAATTTCTGACCTATCAAATCGTTAGCGCCCAATACGATATTTTTTAGGTTTTTTTGCCAAAAAATGGCCATTTTGGGTATTTTGCTGAAAAAGCGAATTAGAACGTTCGATATGGACCGGGATTTTTGGTACTTACCCTATTTCGGGTACGGCGAATCCGAATTTGACCTCAGATCGGGGGTGGTCCCGCCACGAAAGTTGGGAAAATTGCGTTTTTTGGCGTTTTTGGGCGAAAATTATCACAAAATGGTGCAAGAAAATTAGTATTGATGGTATTTCATTTTACAGTTCCACATTTTTAATCAATTAATATCCGCCGAATATGAAATTGGTGTTATTTGTTAACAAAAGATAGTAATTTCGCGAGGAAAAAATTGATTGACGGACCTGGGGTTCGAACTTGAGACGAAAAACTCCCAACAGATCGTTCAAAAATGCCCATTTTTGACGTGATGTGAAAAAAATAATTGCAGATTCGGAATCAGCGCATCGAATTACCCCTAAAAACACTCATTGCAGAAGAATTTTCCACATTTTCAAAAAATCGATTTTTTTCAAAATCCATGTGGTACCCCCTATGGTGAAAAATGGCCAAAAAATGAAATTTTTTTGGAATGTCAGCAAAATGTGTTTTTAGGGGTTTTTTGATGCGCTGAGTCCGAATCTGCAATTAATTTTAACGTAACGCGTCAAAAATGGTCATTTTTGGGCCATTTTTTACCAAAAATGCAATTTTCCCAACTTTCGTGGCGGGACCAGGCAAAATCTGAGCCCGGATTTGAACTCCCCGGGGTCAATTTAGGGGGGTAGGTGTCGACCAGAAAATCCGGGGGGAGGGTTTCACACATTTTGAGCCGCCCGGCGCCGTTGTGGGATATATTCGTTATTATGTGGACTATCATTTTTGTATAAGCATTCATTCACTTCCTGCAATGTGAAAAAAATAGAGGCATTATTCGCAAACTACTGAAATTCGAGTTTGAGCTGGGTCACACCGTAAAAGAGTCCGTAGAAAACGTCAATCGACCTAAGGGAGCCGGAACTGTGGCATAAAGTAGAGCTTATGAGTGGTACTCAAAATTTAAAAAGAACCAAGTGAATATTGAAGACAAAAAAATGTCCGAACGTCCTCGGATAGTCGATCGAGTCGCGGTCGTCAACGCTCAGAAATTCAAACCCCCAAAAATGCCACTGTTTGACGCGATTTCTAAAATCTGATTGCATATTCGGAATCAGCGCATCCGAAAATCCCTAAAACCACTCGCAGCAGAACAATATCGGCAGTTAAAAAAAAATCTATTTTTTTCATTCTAAAACCATAGGGGGGACCACATGGTGCTGAAAAATCGAAAAAAATTTTTTGTGCTAAATCACCAAAATTTTTGTCCAGAATAGCGGAGAATACTTTGATTATTAGTTTTTGTCAAGTTTTATGCAACTTCTGTTTAATAAAATGTTGATTGACATGTGACCGCCAAAACTTTCCGAACAACCTACCATTATTTGTCCTAATTTATTGCAAAACATGCGTTAATTTATGCAGTTTTCTGATTTTCGTGTAACTTTATGGATTAAACGGGAAAACCTAAAATAGCCCTCGCTGGATGGCAAAATATCGTTAGGAATTTCGTATCTTGGACTGCAAAACATTCAAAGTAATTAACTGGGAATATTTTTATTTTATTATTTAACTGAAAATTGTCAAAGTTCAAAAATAAATTTTAAAGCCCCAAAACTTTAGGGACTTTATGTAAAATATTACTTTCAACAAAGCCAAGAATATTCTTAGGACTTTCAGTGCTACTTAAATAACCGTATAACGTAACATAATTCTGACGATTATTTATATTGTACTATTTTTCGTTACATTAATTATTGACAAATAGATAAAGACAAATAGATATTTTGGATTCTATTTATTATGCACGGAGTCTAATTTTAACAGCAGCATGTTATAATTATTTTAACTCAATAACTGATTGTTCTTAGATGAATATGAAAAAGCAGAAGATTTTTACGTCGAGTTGGGTGAACCAATTTGGCACGTGAAAAAAACGTCAGACCAAAGTGGGCCGGATGGACGACCTATAGTTGGAGCGCATAAACGATGTAGAGTGACCATCACAGAGGACAAAGAATTCAAAAATTTTGTGGACAAAATGCTGGTAAATGCAAATACGTCGTTTATGGTAGGCTCATCTTCGTGGAAGAACCAATTCTCAGAAGCGATGACGGTGGACGATATTGACGGAGGTGAGTAGAAGTTCGAAGTTCATTTTATAATTTCAAATTTGTAGTATTGTTTTCTTACATTGAAAATTAATTTAAATTGAAAAATTACTATCCATTTTATTATTTATGTTATAATTTTATTCATTAACTAATTTATGTTAATGTTTTAGACGGATCTATAAGTTCAAAGGAGAAAATATTACATGTAAGTCTTATATTTTGCGCGCATCACTAATTTCCCATGTTTAGTATATCGCCCTTCCGTGGAAAATTTTTGGAGCCATTATCCCGCCTACCGATTATTTCAATGGTATACATTTTAACCATTAATAAAAGCTAAATCCACGTTATAGAAGGAATTGTGAAATAAAATTATATATATTATAATATATAATTATAAATAAACTATTGCCAAAAATATCGAATTCCAGTTTAGAAGTTAACAAAAAAAGGTTATCTACAGATGATAGGGTATGGTCAATTGATGGCCTAGTAAACCTTAAAGTATTTGTTACAATAAAAGAAAGGAAAAACAAGTAAATCTAAGAGTTCAATTATGTAATTGTGAAATCTACTTTTCAGGTTGGGCAACATTCGTGGTCGCAATTATCGGCATAGGAATCCTCACAGCATTTATAGGCGATGTTGCAGCACTTTTCGGTTGTACAATCGGCCTGAGAGACTCTGTTACTGCAATAACTTTGGTGGCAATGGGGACCAGCCTTCCTGATACATTTGCATCAAAAACAGCAGCAGTGCAGGATAAAACTGCTGATGCATCTATTGGAAATGTTACTGGATCGAACGCAGTGAATGTCTTTTTAGGAATAGGAGTGGCGTGGGCAATTGCTGCTGTGTACCATGCTTGGAATGGTCGATATTTCATGGTAATAGTTCTAAGTAAAGTTAAATAATGACCGGCGAATAATGACCAATTTTGGCCAAAAATACGATTTTGTGGTCATTATTCGGCGAAAAATGTCACGTTTTTATGCGTTATCAAAAATTTAGTTGCAGATTTGGAATCAGCGCATCGTAATACCCCTAAAAACACTATTTGCCAAAAAATTGTGTTTTTCGGGTAGCATTCGACCAACTGAACAACTTTTTCTTCAGCGGTATGGTCGTCCGAGACGATTCGCCTGCGGGATCGCGTCTTTTCAATTTTACTGCAGAATTCCCAGCAAAAATGGCCATTTTTGCGATTTTTGACCCCTCGGATTTTTAGGTTTCCGACATGATTTTGGGGTGATCTTTTTTTGTTAGACGCGTACAGGTCTCCTGACGAATATACAAAAGACCGCTCGTCATATCGTTGCAATATCACTATTTTACAGGCATTTGAACAAATCTTTTTTTGATCACCCTGTAGTTAAAATAACAGAAAGGAAAAACAAGTAAATCTAAGAGTTCAATTATGTAATTGCACGAATGCTTTGTGAATGTGCATTTTGCGTATTTTAGGTAGATCGTGGTTCGCTGGCCTCAAGTGTGACATTATTCCTGCTCGGTTCTGTCATTTGTTTCGCCGTAATGCAATGGAGGCGCTATCATCCAGATGTAGCCGGTGAACTGGGTGGTCCGGCCAAATACAAAGCCATTTCTATTGCCATATTCATTGCCGTATGGGCCATCTACCTAATATACAGTTCTCTCATTGCTTATTGTATTTTACCCGGATTTTAACGTATTCAACTAACGGAATAACTGGGCGCTACTGCACAAATCAAAATATGATTATATTAAAAGAAACCGTTATAAATGAAAATCCAAAATAGTAATAGTGGTTTAGTTTTAACACAAAGTCCTCCGAGTTGTAGCATTTACAAAGTGCATGTAAACAATTCTGCGTCAGATGTGAGCTTAGCAGCAATACAAACAGTTTTTAAAACATTCGAAGTTGAAAGAAAATGATTTTACTTTTTGGTTTGCAATACATTAGCGTTCCAAAATGTGTATAATATGTAAATAAAAGAAAATGTGTGAATTAGCGCATTGTTCATATACGATTATAAAGTGTTTCACCATACATATGTTTTGCAGGATTTTAACATACAAATTAATAATAATTCGACTTTGTATTACGTCGAAAACGAATTGACTGCATTAATATAACACTTTATGACCTTAAACGTTAATGGACTTCATAAGATCACCTAATTTTATTTGCTTTCTCGACCAAAAGTGTACATTTCTCTCAGGTGAATGCGACAAACTTTGATAAGTTGTGAATGTCGCCAGTGGCAACCACTTAACGAGTTTCTGTGAACGGCAAAGAAAATAATCGTCCAACTTCTTATATCCACTTTCTCCGCTTTTCACTTAAAAAATCTCGGGCTCATTCAAAATGGACTATCTGAAAAACAACGGTTTGTGGGTTCGAAAATAAAAATGTTGCACACAACATTTTTTAATACTAAGCAGTTTCGTTGCATCTCGATGCTATAACATAACGCCACAATTATGTGAACTGCGGCATTTACAGTTGCTTTGGAATACGTTTTCGTGATTGCTTTTGTTCTTAGCGTTGTAAAAGTTGTTACAAAATATTTGTTGGTATGATAATACTAAAAATAAAAGTGAACGCATTTCAAAAATATTCTTTTCCATTCGCGATATTTTTGATCTGGTTAAAATTAATAATTGAATGCACTTGCTGCCAACTTTTGGATGCAATGTCTGCTGCCTCTCCCGCCAAACAAGTGCAAGCTTTAATTCATTTTCTTTGACCCTGGAATAGAATAAAACTGATAGTGGCTCAAAATTCTTTGCATGCAAAGCGAATTTCTCTTCCTCGATATATGGCTGGGGAACATAAAAGGAATAAACACTCTGATCTTCTACCTTGTGTGTCTCTTCGTCTGTCTTCTTTCTTATATGCTTTTAAGTGTGGACTTTCTATCAGGAAGAAAAAGAAATGCGAAATATTCACAATTCGAAAATTGAACTAGTAACATACCGCATACTCTTTAGGCTGAAAATTTTGAAAGTTCGAATTGAGTAATTAGTCTGGAAATGTACCTACCGACAACGATCTTGAAAATGGCACGACTAAGACGAATCACAGGATAAGTAAAATATGAAATTCTTTGAAAATTAGTAATAGCATTTAAAGAATTATATTTCGTAAAGTACAACCGACCGTCACAAGTTTGAATAAAGTTGTAAATTTTGGTCATTTGCATTTTATGAAACAGTGTCCAATAATCTTACCATTTTTTCTAACCACAATCCTGGGAGAATTATTTGATGTCGACCTCTCGCTTCTTCCCTCGACTTTCTCAATATTCTTTTTGTAACATAGCAACGTAATAGTTTATTCTTCTTACCGAAAATTATTAGCAGTATCAATAGCGGTAATAATGTTGCTATGAGGAATGCCATGTGGGATTTGCCATGCTATTTAAGAATACCTATAAGGTGAAAAAATACAAAAACTGCAAAACATTGCAAAATTACCCACTTTTTTGGGAGGAGTGTTCATATTGGGAGGGGGTGCTCATATAAATCTATCACCTCTCTAGAGGTGCTTACTTCAGGTGGGTGCTTATAATGGGAGAGGTGCTTATTCAAGAGAAAAATCGATATGTGACTAAGATATAATGAAAAAATTGCTTGAAGAAGGTATAATTAAGAGAAAATATTGTATTTAAATGTCACAAATATTGCATGCTTTAAATAAGATGGATTAATTTTTCAATAACTAGATAAAAATTTAGGAATTTTTACAAAATTTCGGAAGCATTTGTCGATCCCTACCCTTGACATATATTTACAATTCGTCTTCTCAACGAAAGAAATGAGAGCATACAAGCCTATGAAAGACCTCTCCAGCTCTGCCTTTATGTATTTCTATCGCTCCTTTTCTATTGCCTGTGCTCTATTTTCAACTCCTAAATGCCCAAATATGGGGACTGTACGAACCGAACAGAGCTTTGAAGGTTATGTCTTCCATGTGTGTACCCCCTTGCACCGCATTTAACATAAATGGGCGCGCATCCCACTGGCACTGCCGCTAAAATTATGGCGATGACGCACAGGAGGGAAAGGTTCTTTTGTATTGTCCAGCGCCCGGAACATGTGGAAAGTCATGGAAACCGCAAGAATAAAGTTTTAATCCTTTTGGTTTCGTTTCAAAAATATTTTAAATGAGTGAACATATTTCGAAAAATGTGAAAGATTTATGGTTGTACAATATAAATATTGTGGATTGTACAAATTGTGATAATTTTAATACCAATAACGAATGCCCATATTTGTAAGACTGTTTTTCAGATTTCAGAAATTTTAATGTCTTCTAAGCAATCCTTAATGCCTATTTGATTTTGAATTAATTCCAATTATATGTTTACGACTGACCTGTAATTATTTTAAACCTCATCAGCTCATTAAAATTTTTCCGATTTCGACAAATGTATAAGAGTATTCAGTACTAAATAAGGCATTTGCTGTGTGAAAATCTGTCTGCTCCAAATGGGTTATATTTCATTCACATCTGTGGCATAAAATTTCAGTGTGCCTCGCTATTGGCAAAGCTCTAAAATTGTTCAACCGCCCAAATTAATTTCCCACCGTTCCATTGTCTCATAAAGCTAGAAAGCATAACTTTTCTATTTCTGAGCGGAAGAAATTAGTGGAATCAGGCACTAAGTCCGTCGAACTTGAGCTGTTTGACTTAACGAGAGACAAGTCAAACACAGTCTGAGCCCCGCCTAATCTCATAATCGCCTTTCCCTCTCACTATTATTTGGGTTCTGTGTAATTACTGTTACCGGTTCTATGTGATTACCTCAAGAATCAATGTGTCATTTCTGAGACGGACCACTTCTTATTTGATAAAAACTTCATGTCGACTCATTCATCGTCGTCAAATGCTTTGGCACAGGTTGAGTGCGAGTGCTCCTAAACTTGTCCATTTTAAATTAGACTCTTTAAACCTTTAAACATAAATCAAGCACCTGTAATTCATGGTAAACGGACACTTCCCACCCGCGACACTTCTCACCCCGAGCGGGGTGGGAAGTGTCGCGTCACAAAAATGCCCATATTTGGCGGTTAAAGACATCTGGGGATTCGGGAATGGTGTTGTCTGAACCGCCAGACCCTGAGCTACATCCTAAAAAAGGATGACCTAATATGGTTATTGAATTATAAAAATATCGCAAATTGAAAGATTTTGCCATTTTTGGGGTTGGGAAATGTCATGTCACTAAAATGAAACATCTCAGAAATTTGGACGACTCATCGCCCCGCGTGTTTTCTGGAATGTTCCTCGAGACCCATAGAGTGGTTCCAGAGAAAAATTACCTGGGATTGGTTAGGTGGAATAAAAAATATGACTATATTAGGATATGGGCATAATAATTTCGCCGTGTACTCACACCCTCTAGATTCCTAGGGATATTTTTATAAATTAATTAAAATTTTTATAATTCTTCTTAAAATGTTGTAATATGATGTTTTTGATAGCTTAGCTACTTTTAAGGTATTTTATCAGAATTAATTGATTTCCGAGAACCACATTTTTAGGCTTTTATCGATGAGCTGAGTCCGAAAAAATGGTTGGCTTTTAGTTTTGATATGATTTTTCGCCATTTTTGATTGATTTCATGTTGAAATATGGACAATTTTGCCCAAAAGATGCTAATAATTTGGTAAAATTGATCTATCTTTAAGGATTACTTAAAGAGTCAATTTGAACTATTTTTAGCAAATGTTTTTGTAAAGTATGCTAAGATAAATTTATATGTTAATTATTTTCATAAAATATGTTTGATTTGTCTCGAATTATTACTTGATTTAATAATTATGACTAAACTCCAAGAACCAGCAAAGCTGTGACCAATTGTGTATATTTTGTGTACGTAAATGTCGCGATTAAAAAACAGCCTTCAATTACGGTATCTACAGTTCTATTTAAAGCATACGGTTCATTGTACTGCTAAAATGGCAGGATAAAATTTGTGGAACTTCATAAATTTAATATTTGTCAACATTTATTCTTTTATATCTTTTCTTTACAGATACGCCACAGTATGTAATGCTACATCGTTCCTTATAATTCGTGCCCATCAAAATTCAACTCAACATCCATCATATTGAACTAAACTACCTGTTGATTCGAGAAATGAAACCCATCGTTTTCCTACTAATATTTGTTGCATTATTTAATCCCAGTGGCCATGCTCAAGTTGTTCGGATCGTACATCGAGATGGTGCCGGCCATTTGAATACCACAACCGACCAACACAGAATTATGATTGAGGACAAATGTGCGCCGGCGAAACCATGTGAACCTGGACTCATTCTTCCTATTTGGGGCAGCGAAGTATTTGACTTAGACGATATATTATTACTTATGCTTAATTATATTTCTTTTAGACGGACGATTTTCCTTTCAAATTATTCCGAGCGATCATTTATTTGACTTTTATGTTTTATTTGGTGGGTTTTATATACTTTCCGTTAACCTCATTTTGTCTGGTTTATATTTGAAATACTTGCCTGTTTAATAGAACATCAACTTATTATGAAATTTCCGCGCTCTGAGAATTTAACACTGCGGTAGTTCGCTGAGTTTGAGCATTATTTTACCGTGCATTCAATGATCAGAAATGTTTTCCGTGCAATGACTGGAAACCATGAAAATGCTTAGCCTTGCATATTGCAAGTGCATATGGTAAATCCCGTTATAGCTCAGAGATTTCTTACCTCTATTGATAGGCTCCATATATTTGCTTTTTTGTTAAAAATTATTTACATGGAACCATAAGAATTATAAAATTTAATTTATCGCTATAGAAAGGATTACTCAGACATTATATTGTAGTCGTTAGCAATAATAATAATTTAGTTTCTGGGTGTGTCAATTGTGGCAGACAGGTAATAGCTCGCTTGCTTTTGCAGAACCTAACAGTAATTTTTAGATTCATGGCTGCGATTGAAGTGATCACATCACAAGAGCGAGAACTGACGATAAAGAAACCGAATGGTGACACTACAATTGTACTAGTTCGTATATGGAATGAAACTGTTAGCAATTTGACGTTGATGGCGTTAGGTAAGATAGTGCTGCAGTATATTTCAATATAAGGGCCAGTACTATAATGAGCCAAATCGTATATGGGGGCAGTTGAACTTTCATTTTTGGTAATTTCGAAGTTTTGGTCTTAGCCTAAATTAGTTGAAATTGGTAATTTTATAATCTAAGTTAGCCTATACTAACTTACGCCCGATATTATACATAACCTATTACACGTAAACATAATAATGCAAATTTATGTACCAATCTACATACATAACCCTTAAAACATCTACACACGTTTTGATGTTGTTTGGTATTTTAAATTTCATTATTTAAAGGTTCTTCTGCGCCCGAGATTTTGCTCTCTATAATTGAGATATGTGGAAATGGCTTTGAAGCTGGCGATCTCGGACCAGGTACAATCGTAGGCTCTGCTGCATTCAATTTATTTTGCATTATCGCAATTTGTATCATGGTATGTGCTCCGTCTCTTATATTCATTTCAGTCACAACTTTGTTTAGGTCATACCAAGCAACGAAAATCGCAGAATTGAGCGAAATGACGTAAAAAAATGTACAACATAAAATGTAGCAATTTTGTGTTTTTTAGGTGTTTTGGGTCACTGTGGCGTGGTCAACATTCGCTTATGTTTGGCTTTACCTGATCCTCTGTGTTTTCTCACCTAATGTCGTTGAGGTGCTTTCTATGCAAATATTACAGAAATGAATGTAAAATTCATAAAACAATTAACAATGTTTAATTTTGAAACTTTTAATATTGGTTCTTATAACTAATAATTTAGTTTTTAGGTATGGGAAGGGCTTCTCACATTCGCTTTCTTCTTTTTAACGGTATTGCTATCCGACTTCAATCATTTTTCTGCAATTTCCATAATTTAGGTTATATCAGCATATGTTGCCGATCGCTATGCACCAGTTTTGGGACGACGTATTGTTCGACAAAACGTAACAGGATTCAGCAAGTCGACAGGAACTGCCAATGGATCTCCGACTCGGCCAACACTGGGTGTGAAACAACCCACGAATATTACGTTACAGTTGGACATTGCGGACAACAAATCAGGGTTTGTGCTATGTGTGAATAATTAAATTCTTAATTCCTCAAAGTTCCAATTTTCCATCCCCTCAATGTTCCAAGTAAATCAGTTCGCTAATACTTCTACCGATTTAAGTATATGAATAACATTGATTAAACTGTCAAATTCTGGTGAAATCAAATTATTCTCAATGACAGTACCAAAGACCATAGACTATTAATAAACTCTGCTACTAAGTTAGTTAAATAAAACCTAACATTTTCGATGCCAAATAATGGTTGTTGGTTTCAATATAATACGCTTTATGGGTAAATAATAACAATATTTTAAATAAAATCGAGTCTCTTTATAACAGGGGTAAAATTTGGTCCCATGGGGTAAAATGTATGGAAATTAGTCTCTTTGTAACGCGGAATTTGTCCGGTCCCGAGACCCGCGTTATAAAGAGACTCAACTGTATATGTTTTGGTTCAGTTTAAATATTTTATATTTTTTTAAAGTAGGCGCCAACAAATTGTGCATATAATTGCAATTAGTTTGTGACTGGAGTACGGTTACGCCCACTCCCAGTTCCGCCCCCCCCCATTCCCCCCTATTCCGCCCCCTATTCCGCACCTGTATAACCTTAAAATGGCCATAACTTTTGATGCACTCAAGCTTAAGCTTTAAGTTCGGTCTTAAAATGTTCCTTAGGGCAAAGCCCAACATTTGAAGACCAAACTTAAAGCTTAAGCTTGAGTGCATCAAAAGTTATGGCTATTTTACGAAAAAAAGGTTGTTCGGGAGCTTAAGCCTAAGATTAAGTCCCTTAGGCCCCATATTGTTCGGGCCCCAAGCCTAAATCCTTGTTCGGGAGCCTAGGAACATTTTAAGCCTAAACTTAAAGCTTAAGCTTGAGTGCATCAAAAGTTATGACTATTTAAAGGTTATACAGGGGCGGAATAGGGGGAGGGGGCGTAACTGGGTATTTACCTTAGTTTTGAAACATCTCCCACGATTCTACCTAATTTTAGAGAGTCCCTTTTGCCAAGTTCCAAGGGCGCTAATGATAATCGCAACCAATTAATTGACCCGGAAATTATTGCATTCGAGGAACACCGAACTCGTTTTGTGCGCATATTCCAGAAATTAAGAATGGAGCATCCTGACATGCCACTTAAACAAATTGGAAAACTTGTAACATACAAGGTTAGATGATATGTCGTGAAGATTTTTATTAGTATTTATGAATTTTATCCATTATGTTTCTACATTTTGGTTCGTTTAGTGTTTGGCTGAAGCCCCAAAGTCTCGTGCATTTCGCCGAATGGAAGCAGTGAGAAGAGTAAGTGAGAAATAAGTAAGTATAAATGCACTCTCTAATCTTTTAGATCACAGGAACAATGCCACCAAGTGCAAGATTGGATAGTCCTTCATCGGGTGGAATATGCAGTGTCGCAAGTAACAACGATGAAGACGAAGTTGAACCTCTTGTTGTACCAAAGGAGAAAGTGGTGCAAATTAGGCAAGTGGAGAGAAAATATTTTTTTGTTGAGATTTTTCAGCTCCATGTTAAAAATATCCCACGTTTAAAAACAAAACGTTGGTTTTCACGTAGCTTGTCGTTCAGCGTTATGTGTTAGTTCTCTAGCTTTTAATAACTCGCATAGTTAAATTAATTAATTTTTATATTAGAAATCAAGCATAGTCCAAAAATTAAATTGTTTTTACACTATGAACAGTGTTTACAAACGGCCAAAGCACAGCATACTCAAAAAGAATTGTGATTTGCATTGTAATGTACATGAGACCTTGAACGCACCATTGAATAGGTTGTCTCTGCAGTGTAGTGGCATGCTGTTTCCTTTCGCATGTTGAAAGAGTTGGTTCGCTTCTGGACGGCGACCATGAGTTTAAATGTGTTTATGCTGGGCGCTATGATGTTTAGTAAGGGACGTAATTCCGAAACAGATTTGTGGAAATCCATTAACATTACTCCTGAGCGCTCTACTTTTGCTTCAACGAAACAGCACATCGTTGTCACTTTATTTAAGAAATTTTTTCTCCGTCTTTTAGCTCGGAGCTTATCGATTTGCAAAAACAATTTTAAGCAAACCATTGTGGATGATAAAATTGTTTTAGTTTCCATCCATGCCATTACATTTGCGCCGAAGACATTGGTATCTTAAAATTATTCGTCAAGTGTGATCGAGGAGCCGTAAACATGCCCACAATTGTAACAGTGAACTATGAAACTGTTCCGGGAAGTGCGAAAGAGCATGAAGATTACATCCCAGCCAGTGGTATGGTCACATTTGGACCACATCAAGATTAGTGAGTTTGTTTTTAGTCCTATTTAATTCAATAATGACGCTTTTAGCCAAGAAATTCACGTAAGAATCTTGAACGACGACCGCTATGAGTTTGATGAGGATTTCTTCGTAAAACTTAACAACCCAAAGGCTGTATTTGCAACGAACACAAACCTAACATGCCCTGCAGCTCTTGGCACAGCTTCCGAGGCTATGGTCATCATTGTTGACGGTAAGAGCTAAATATTTTACAATACTTTGTATTTATAAATTCATTACTATGTGGTCATGTATCAGCATTTTTACTTTCCATAGTATTACTTCTACGGTCAAACCTCGTTAAAGCCCCCTTTGGCACCAGGCCCAGGGGGCTTTAACCGGGGAAAATTTTTCCCGAGGCAAAAATGGCCAAAAACACCCCAAAGTGGTGTTTTTGTGCTTTATGCTATTTTTACCATTTATATATACTTTTTTCATTTAAATACACTATTTTACCTTAATTTTTACCTAATATGTGGTTACTAGCTGGCTGCCAAGGCGGAAAATTTTTGAGAATTCGGGAAAAAGCTCAAATTTTCTCCGGCGCCGCCAAGGGCGACGCTGGAAAAAATTTCATTTGGTTCCTCTAAGCTTTTTTCTTCCGACCCTCCCCAAGGGGAGGCTTTAGGCATGGAGATCCTTTGCATTTTTTTCATTTGAGGCCCGTTCCGGGCTTAAAGGGGCTTTAACGAGGTTATCAATAATGTTCATGTAGCACAGAAAGTAAACAAGTAATTTTAGACGACCATTGTGGACATTTCTCTTTTGAATCGCAAGTTTTTCGAGTCAATGAAAACCAAGGAACATTCGACTTAATGGTCTGTATACTAATATTTTGAAATATCCGCTTTATCTCCGAATTTAGGTAAATCGTCAAAGAGGAGCACGTGGGAAGGTAAGTGTCCCCTACACAATTACAGAAGGGCGTGCAAAACGAGGTATTGACTTCAATTGCGAGGATGGCGAGTTGGTGTTTCATGATCGGCAAACAACGTAATTTTTTTCTAATTTTGTAGTTTTTCTTTTATATTTACATCAAATGAGGATACATTTAAGTCTTTACAACAGCTACGATAAAAAGATGAAATTTTGCTGAGCATAAATTTAGAAGGCGATTTTGGTAATTCATTGTAGTGTTAAATAAAACTAAATACAAATTTTTGTTGCATACTAATTGATACTTTTTAAAACGTTAATATTTCTGTGCAATGCATTTGGTGTGACATCAAAAAAAACCTGAATTAAAATCGTGGATTCTTCATTTATTTAAATTATCGTGGGAAGCTATTTTTATTTTACACTTTTTCTTGCTCCAAGCAAGAAATCAGAAAATCTCATGATTTTATGCTAGTTTATTATGCCACTCACATTTAAATAAGTAACTAAAATTTGTTCAAAGCAAGCTAATTTATTTTTATAGAAATGCAATTCGTATTCGTCTAATAAACGATGATCGCTATGAGAAAAATGAAGACTTCTTCGTTCAGTTGGGTCAGCCAGTATGGGTTGACCAGCCCAGCGATTACAAACCGAACAACGAGGACGTTGCGGATGGCAGACCGTTTCTCGGAGAAAACATCAGAGCCAAAATCGTCATTAAAGAGGATGACGAATTAAAAGTAGGTATTCTCTATGATTAAGCTAATAACGCTAATTTAAACTTACTGTCGTTTATGGAGAAATCTGAGGTAAAGATTCTCCTAAAATTCATGTGTATGATGATATTTTACGCCATTACAATTACATAAATTATCAATTGCATTATACCAATTATTCTAATAGATGTTATTAAAAATTTAGAGTTTCGTCGATCGTCTGATTGCAAGAGCAAATTGCTCTATTATGGTGGGTACATCATCATGGCGCCAACAATTTCTGGAAGCGTTGAGTCCATCGGGAGAAATCACAGGTTATGATATTGAGGGAAATGCTGTGGACTCACCCTTACAAAGTAATAACATCTCTGTTTTATTTAACTTAATTAAATGCTTTATTTGCGCTCTTAACATATCTTATTACTGGGAGTAGATATAGTTTGAAGAAACAGCTTGCTTTGGCTATATTCTTTATTCGAGCTGCTACCTAGAAAGCTGTAATGTAACATGTAAATTAAATACATTTACGAAACAATGAACTGTTGTTACATTTTTACCAATGTCAAGTTACTTAAATTATCCTTCTTAAAATTCAATATGACATACTTTTAATTTTTCTAGACTGCTATTTGTGCTTTCTAAAACCAATAACTCATTTCCATACTAAAGCTGTGCTGCTGTGTTTATTAAATGTCAAATAATGCTAATGTGCTAACAAATATATTTTAGATGACGGGCCAGGTATGGGACAATTGGCAATGCATGTAAGCTTTTTTCGGTCCAATGAAATCCGAATTTCTTAATATCGGAATTCATAGATGGCTTTCCGTAAATGCTCTGAAAGAAAAAAGCTGAGGCAATATTTTGAAAGAAAAAAACGGGTATTTTATTAGGAGGTTCCGAAAGCTTTGAGATGATAAAGTAATCATATCGTTTATTGGTGTCATTAAACTTCGACCTTATTTTGCAGCATTTGTTAATAAAATTGTTTACATTGACTTTTTATTGTAACATTATTTATATTGCAGTATATATCGCTACCTTGGAAACTTGTTTTCGCATTTATTCCTCCAACGGACTACCTACATGGTATGTTTGATGGGTTTGTATCTAAAATATGAGATCAACAAGCAATGGTAAACTTTACGATAAAATTTGAATGTCTTTAGTATTGAAAGTATAAATGTAGAATAAAAACGATATTTGGTCTGTGCGGTCTTGTCTTATATTATATCTAAAAGTTATTATTAGCCACTACGTTAGAATTTCTTAATTGTTCAGAATTTAGTTTAAGATTCAGTTTTATTTTTGGCGTTATAAATCGAAAAATTCCTGACAAGTTTTAGAACATAATTTTCAAAAATTTGCTGAGAGACATGCATCTGAATGAAAAATTACATGTTTTATACCAGTAATTATATTTTATAGCTGTGAACTATAGTTCAATATTTATTTAAGGATGGGTCTGCTTTACCTTCTCCATCGCATTCATTGGACTCTTAACTGCCGTCATAGGAGACGTGGCATCTCATTTTGGCTGTACAGTTGGTCTCAAAGATACAGTCACAGCGATAACTTTGGTGGCTTTGGGAACCAGTGTTCCGGACACTTTTGCTTCGAAATTAGCAGCCGTGCAGGATAAAACTGCAGATTCGTCCATAGGAAATGTCACCGGCTCGAACGCAGTGAACGTATTTTTGGGTATTGGTGTGGCGTGGGCAATTGCGGCAATATATCATTCCTGGAATGGTAGCGTATTCCACGTGCACGCGGGAAGTTTGGCAGTGAGCGTGGCACTATTTCTCATAGGTTAGTCATTTTGATATATAATTACACCAATAAGCGTAAATATGTAAATAAGTATTTTTTATTATCACCAACCTAAATATTTCATTATGTAAAGTATATGAAAACAGAAGTAAGGCGGCACGCGTGAAAGAAAAAAAAAGACTGGTTAATACGTAAATATGCAATTAATGAAATACTTTCTTAACTATTTTGAGAATATATCAAATTTACATGCAAATATTTTATGGTGTTTAAATAGTCCAGAAAATTACTAGTCTAGAAATTACTAATTTTATTTTCAGGCTCAATTATCTGCGTGACAATACTTCAAATGAGACGGTTCAGCAAAACCATTGGCGCTGAATTGGGTGGTCCCACTGTATGGAAATGGATATCGTCAGGCATATTCTTATTAACCTGGATTTCATATATAACTTATTGCACATTGGACGCATATTGTTTGATATGAACATTTATCAAATAAAATTTACCCTCATTTGAATTCGATTTATATGAGAGTAAAATTAATTGAATATAATGACAAAAAAAATAGATCGCCTTTACAATTTTCAACAATTGCATAATGATGCATATTCCTATGACTTTTTCGTATCAAAGCATTGAGTTGGCGGGGGAAAGCGAAATGAAAATCATCGCCTAACTTTTTTCATCATTTTATCAAATATCGCTGCATTGTGAGGGAAGCTTTACATGTCGATTCATTGCGTAATGAAGGCCAGATTAAGATTAACATTATTGATGAATTATTGACATCGAGAAATATGGATGTATTTATTTGGTATATTTATTCAATTATTGGATTTTATATAGTAGATGCTCGCGCAATGCCTAAGGATCCTATAATCTTGGCATGGACAAAATATAATGGACGTCGTATGATGCGTGATTATTTGCAACCTAACGCTGCTAATTTGTCCTCGTGTGCTGAGAAATGTTTTTATTCTGATTGCAAAAATTTGTAAGATTGTTTGTGAATATTATTATTAATTTATGTTAATTTTAAATACGTTCACAGCTTTAAAATTCTCAACATTGTCGATTTTTACATTTAGAAGACTTTGTTTTAAACATTTTTTACTCGTAAGATATATAACGTGTAAAATTCGATGTTTACCGATCTGTAAGGCATTCCATTTGTAAGGTGACATCACCTTTATGGTGATATATCACCGAAAATTTAAAGTATAGCGATAAAGTAATGTTTCAAAATTTCTACAGATATGCCAAGAAAGCGGTCGTTACAATATTCCATGACAAAGATTTGGACGTGGATGACTTACCTCCCGACAATCCTGAGCGTCTCAATGTGTTCTTCTCTGAAGTAACGCCAAAGCATTCGCGTGACGTATATAAGAACATTAAAGGAGGTTATTTCAATCTTACAATGACATACCGTCAAGACAGTGACATAGCTAGCCCACTCGATGAATTCGTGAGAATAGGTGTCAATGCGACTCGCGAGGAATGTTGGAAACAGGGCGAATGCTGGAGCCAGAGAGAAGTAATCACTGAATATCTGTAAATTTGATAAAAAAAGCTAAAATGGTTTGCATGGGAATATTCTCAAACAACAAAACACGTCTAATATCGCACGAGATTTAAACTTTTTTTCAGCAGAAAAGTATATGACTTATTGGTAATCTTATATTTTATTAGGTAGAGAATATTGCGTCAAAGAAAACTGAGTTGGCCATTCAAATCCTTGACGATTGCAAAACGGACTCCAAGCGGGAGAATTATGTGGAGGAGTTGAAAAAGTTTATGAAAATCAATCAGTATGGAGCATGTTTCGACAAGAATTGTTCAGGTCAAAACTGTCTCAAAGAGATTGGTAAATTATATTTATTCTTGAAGAATAGTTTCCAAAATCCGAAATATGTTTTCTCAAAGATTATTCATATGAATGTTTTGTGCAAAATTGTCATGAGCTAACAAAAATCACAGCCAAAATTCTGATATAAATATTTCAGTAATTAATCAACTTACCTGGAAAAATCTGAAACACATTTGCTTTTTCGGAAGACTCATTACTTAGGACATCAGTACAGTTGGGGGGGGGAATGACAGTTGGGGGAGTATAACGGGTGATAACTAATTATTGGCAGTAAAACAAAATGTCGTTTTGAACTTTTTTTTATTTACAACAAAATGTGGGGGTTTCATAATAATTGTAGCAAATTTTGTCTAGTTTCCGAAAATGTATAACATGTCTGTTCGATAACTGTTTAAAATTTAAGAAGTATGGCATCGAATGAAGACACCCTCAGAATCCGAGTGTACAATTATTATGAAACCCCCACATTTTGTTGTAAATAAAAAAAAGTTCAAAACGACATTTTGTTTTACTGCCAATAATTAGTTATCACCCGTTAGTTGGGGGGACATCCAGTTGGGGGGGGGGGGAATCGATGTCCCCCCAAGTGGATGTCCCCCCAAGTGGATGTCCCCCCAACTGGATGTCCCCCCAAATGGATGTCCCCCCAACTGGGTTTACCCCCCAAGTGTCCTTTTTTTTAAAAAACGTTTTTTACCCTAAAATGCATTTTTTTGCCCCAAAAATGCGTATTTTGCCCTAAATATGCTCCTAGGCTAATTTCTGGCTCTGTATTCGATGTTTTCGTTCAAGAATATAACGGTTTGCTGCTTTTTTCCAGTTATTTGAGGCTTTATTTGGTTTTTCGCCATTTTTTAGGGTTGTTCGGGAGCTTAAGCCTAAGACTAATTCCGATTGGAGCGTGCCCAGCGGGGCCCTAAGTCTAATGGCTTGTTTGGCGCCTTATAAGGGTTGTTTAGCCTAACGTAAGGGTTGTTCGGGAGCTTAAGCCTAAGATTAAGTTCCTCTTAAGCCTAAGTACTTCGTTATGCCCTTATAAGGGTTGTTTAACCTAAAGCAAATTCCTATGGTTACCTTGGAACCATTAGAAGATGAAAATTTGAGGATGAATCAGCGGAAAGTGCAATTTTTACATGAAAAAGTCATGTAACTTGTTCGCAACATTATATTCTTGAACGAAAAGGAACGAAAACATCGAATACAGAGCCTAAAATGGGCCTAAAACGCATTTTTGGGGCAAAAAAATGCATTTTAGGGTAAAAAAACGTTTTTAAAAAAAAGGACACTTGGGGGGTAAACCCAGTTGTGGGGACATCCATTTGGGGGGACATCCAATTGGGGGGACATCCAATTGGGGGGACATCCACTTGGGGGGACATAGATTCCCCTCCAACTGTCTCCCCCCAACTGGATGTCCCCCCAACTATACCCCCCCAACTGTCATTCCCCCCCCCCCAACTGGGTGGTAACCATTACTTAGCATTCTTTCATTACGTCAAATGCAAATGTTAGTATGATCGGAAAATTATTCGAAACTACTAGCAGTTTCTATCAAATTTTGTGTAAATTCAAAAACGTAAACAAAAATGTAAACACAAAAACTGGAACAAGTTTTACTTTGTTTCAGATAAGCACCACTTTATTCTGGCATTCGAAGACACTGTTTGCAAACATTATACGAGCCCAGAGTTTTGGTACGTGAAACGGCTGATCGTACCGGTGGTTTTGAGTGCTAACTCGCTGGATGGAACGGAAATACCGAACACTGCGTACATTGCCGCTTCAGACTATCCGAACCCGGAATTACTGGCAGAAAAACTAATTACGCTGAGAAACAATACCGATGAAAAATATTCGATTAAATATACGGAGTGAGCAAAACTTTCCAATCACCAAAATTTAAAATGAAATAAATATCAACGTATACTATTATTATCCTGCTAATAGAACGAAATGTTTGAATTTGCGCCAAAAGTGCGGCTGCGCCATTGGCTGTCTCATTGGCAGTAGCCAATCAGAGCTCTTCAAAAGTGGCAAAAATGTGAACATCTTATTCTATTAGCAAGACAAATAATAGTAATTGCTACCGTAATACCTGTAATTACTCCCCCGGGGGGAGTAATTTTTCAACTACCCCCCGAGGGGGGGAGTAAATATAGGGGAGAGGAGTAATTTTAGGGAGGGGAGTAATTTTTCAAACCTCGCCGTGCCGTAGGCACGGCGAGGTTTGAAAAATTTTCGCGGCCCGCCGAAGGCGGGCCGCGAAAATTTTTGGCGTTTTTATCAAAATTGTTGGGACTTTTGGCCATTTTTCTCCAAATTTTTGTAAATTATTTTTCAGAAAAATTTGTCGAAAAAATCAATAGGGTCCCCCCTATGGTTTTTTGCAAAAAACTTTCTAAAAATAATTTTTTGGATAAAAAACCATAGGGGGGACCCTATTGATTTTTTGACAGATTTTTCAGAAAAATAATTTACAAAAATTTGGAGATTTAGCTAAAATTTAGCTAAAAATAGACTATATTTTGTCTAAATTTTGTCTATTTATATTAAATACTAGCTAAAAAGAGCAAAAAATTGGAAAAAACCGCATTTTTTTGGGGGGGAGTAATTCTAGGGGGGGGGAGTAATTTTAGGGAGGGGAGTAATTTTTCAACTACCCCCCGAGGGGGGAGTAAATATAGGGGGGGAGTAATTTTAGGGGGGAGCAATTACAGGTATTACGGTATCTCATCTACCACAATTTTTATAAAGGAAGGTTTAGTTTGTATAAAATTAGGTAATCAATATTAGGCTATACACAAATGATTTATATTTATGTCGTAGGAGTTTGTATGAGTTTTTTATGAATGATAGGTGGTACATTTTTACAAAGGCTTGATATCAATTTATTTTGGTAGCATAAAAAGCTTATAAATATTGCACAAATTCACAACACAGAAGATACGAATAGCTACTTCTTTCCTTCTCTATCTATATAACAAGCTTATGTTTTCTTTACAGTTACTTCCAATGGACCCAAACATACAAGAAAATCAAACGACCTGACAATCGTCTCTGTGAGCTATGCAAATGGGCTGTGTATAAGTGGCGAAACGAGGTAAGCACCTCAGATTTTCATCGCAATCAAGCTGACATATCAGGCCCGCATGAAATTTCTCTGTAAATTACTTATAAATTTAATGTTGGCTAAATAAAATTACTATTGGAAAACTTAGTGAAAAATTTTGAAGAACCAGGCTTTATTAAAACAATCGCGATTTACCTTAGTCGGACTGTGAAGGTGGGACGAGGTAAACACCGCGTTTTGGCTTTTATTGGGAAAGGAATTTTGCAAACAAACCGACTAACCAAATATATGCTGCTGGTATTTGAGAGTTATAGATGGAGGAAATACACAAATGGTGGGAGTGCCGCGCAAAGTGTCGTAGAGGCTATGCTGATCATTGGTTGCTAAACAAACCCATTGACTCTGCAAGCATTCTGCTCCAGTTCTCCATATTTACCGTGTTCTTTTGCACATCCTTTCAGTATGTAATGTCTTTCTTGTAATTATCAGTAAAATTTCAAAACGAGCTTTATAATCAATGTCTTTGGCACTGAAACAAATAAAATATCAGATTAGTTAAAGAATATAATTTTATTTTGATCATTCGAATTTTTGAGAATACGATTTTTTACCAAATGTCGACAATTATCCCAGCAAACTATTCCTAAAGAAGCCGTAATTTGTAATCGCACATTCTTTGGGAACAGTTTGCCTGGGGCATACTGAAACGCGAATCATTCAGTAAATTCCTTTAATGGGGATCTCCAATTATCCATATATTTAAAAATAAATACATACAAGAATATGTATGTTACTTTACTAAGAAGCCAGTGTCCGTCCGTCCGTGACTGCGTCAGTGAGTGGGGTGGCGTTTAGACCCCTTCCAGTGCTCATTTCCGGGCAAGTGATAGCTTAAAATGTTCGTACGGATGTGCTGATACAGATTTTCAAAAAATTTAGACAAAATTTTTTAGACCATTTTTTAGACAAAAATTTTTTTTTCGTCGCGAAACGCCGCGATAGCGGCGGTGCTTTTGCTAGCTAATAGGCTTCCCCATTTACACACTTTTACAAGCGCCGTAGGCGCTTGTAAATATTTTTACAATGGTAGTTGTGATTAAATCTTGAATCATCATTTCAATTTATTTTATTACTTGCTTCTATGAAATTTTGTCAAATCGAGGTAATTTGCGCTTTCAGTTTTTATGATAAAACGCAAATTTAATTGGGTATGTATAACTCTTTCAATGGCTTAGTTTTGTAACAGGTAGCCAAAAAAGGAGCTGGTAATGAACGGCGAGTTGAGTAGAAATGCCAAATAACGCAAAAATTAAACTACTATAAAGTTCAACTCAAAACTACTGTAGTCCATTATGGCAAAGAATAATACTTTTGGCACATTTCTTGTGAGGTAATGATAAACCTCGTTTGCAATTTTTCCATTCAACTTGTCGCAAGTACTTGGAGGAACCGGTCATTTAGCCTCCGGTCATTTCGCCCCCGGTCATTTCACCCGCTAGGTGATTTCGGCCCCAATTTGTCATACATCTAGGTTTTAGGCTGAACAATGCCTTAAAATTGCATAATTTATGCATCCGTAGATTTATATTACGCCGCGCAGGTAGACTTAACGCTAAACCCGTATATGGGACTGAGCTCGGGGTCTCGACCTTATATATGGAAGTCGAGATCTCGCTCAAGGGGTGGCCCCATTGCATAAGTTACTTACGTGGGTGATAACGCAATTTTGTTAATGGGACCCCTCAGCGAGTCCCGGTCATTTCGCCCCCATTTTCAGAAAATCACATAAAAATGCCCAAAAATAGCGTTCCTGGATAATTCTTTTCGCTGAATTCGTACAGGACAGAGTTTTTCTAACCTAAAGCCCCATATAGGGTAATGTAAGGGTGCTTCGGTAGCTTAACCCTTCATTGCCGAGTGTATCCGATCGGATACGTTTTTGATTTGCTAAAGACTTCACAAAAAGAAAGAAACGAATGAGTGTTCATTATTCATACAAAGAGTGTGTCTGTAAATAGATCACATAGAAAAGAGAAATAAACAATGGCAGCCATGATAATTTTGATAAAGACAGCTCACCAAAAGGAAAGCTAATGGTAATGCAGACATTCTGCCTTTTGTCTATGGCTCCGGCAATGAAGGGTTAAGCTTAAGACTAAGTCCCTCTTAAGCCTAAGCCTAAGTACTTCGCCCTTATAATGGTTGTTCAGCCTAAAACCTAAAAATTAAGATGTACTAGGCTACTTTCATCTTTTGTTAGACATTGGATCTAGGTGATATTGTAAAAAATTTTAACGAAGAGGAAATATAATATGGGTAATATAATATTATTTATTTATTCACACTCATATTTTAACGTAATATTTTACTTTTTTAATTATGAATTTCACAATTATTGTTTTAAAAAATCGATATTTTCTTGTGACGAACTGATAATATTGGTTTATGTTTACTTTAGAAAAACTAAGGAAAGCAAAGGAAGCTGGCGTCCATACAAAATTTTCTTGGCCTTTTTTGGAAAAATATACGTTTCTAAAGCTGCGATGAATAATAACTCTCCTTACTTGTAATTTCTCTGTCTGATACAAATGAGCAAGAAAGGAAAAGGTGAATCGATTTTGCCGCCTGGCCAATATATGCTTTTAAATCAATGGCCTGAGTTCACATTGCTCCTACGCCATCGAATGAGATTGATATCTTTATTCATAGCTTTACTTATATGTTCAGTTATCTTATGGATACTTTTTGTATACAAGTCGACAACGTATTATTCGGTAAGGATATGGTTGATCAAAGAAGTTCCAATTACAAGTAGGTAATGACAGCGGAAAAAAGTTGGCTGATCAAACCGAAAATATTTTTAGTGAAAAATAATTGTCCTTTTTTAGAAACAGCTAATCGATCCGCCTGAAATACCAGTGGTGCTAGCATGGACCAGTTTTTTTGGAGGAAGTTTAATTGACACAGAACTTCTCAAAGGTCATCACAATGAGTCAAAGTGCCCATTTCATTGCATATACACCAATGATAAAGACAAGTAAATCCTAGCTTGATTTACTATGGACCAGAGCTGGGTTCCGATTGCTTTCTAAACCGAATCTGAACAGCCACCCTCTTTCGAGAACAGGACAAATTACCGGAACTTTGCGGCATTGACAACCGGAACTCAGCACTGCTATGGGCTAAAGTATGTGTTAACATAAGTAATATTATAGGTATGCGCATTATGCCTCAGTGTACATTTTTCACATTCCCAATTTCGATGTATACGACCTTCCGCCCGAAAATCCAAGTCGCCTCAATGCATTTTTCATGCTGGAATCACCGATGAACAGTGGAAATTGGAGATATAAACGTGTGAGGCCGGATTATTTCAATATTACAATGACATATAGAAGAGACAGCGACGTATTCATCCCGTATGATGACTTTCACAAAATTGAAGCAGACGGTACCTCGCGAAATGACATCTGGCACAATGATGAGGTTACTTTAAAAAAAAGACATACACATGATTTTCCAGTTATTAAATACTGTAACGTTAAAAAATAAAACAAATAGAGAAAAGAGATTACTTTTTGGCGATCATCTTTTATAGTAAGGAGTGATTGTCCGAGGCTAGCAAAAATGGAACTTTCTGTGTTCCGCTCCTTTTGGGGCGTGTGATATGTCAAAATGCTCCCCTGGGAATGGTAAGAACGAATCCGTAAAAATTTTTTAACGGTGATATCAAAAAGTGGCTTTTTTGGCCAAAAATGTGTCATTTTTTGCCAAAAATGGCCATTTTGAATCAAACCATCTGGGGAGCTGATTTTTTGCACCCGGGGATTTTTTGGGGTGCTGAATCCGAATCCGGGGTCGAAAAAATTATCGGGGTACCCCCGGGGTACGGAAAAAATTTTTTTTCTGAAAAATTTTTTTTCGAAATCCCATCGAGCGGCCGAAGGCCGCGAGGCTCCGCTGACAAAGCCAGGCACCCGAACAACCCAATCTGACCGCTGATGGCGGTGCGCGAAGCGATGAAGAACCCAATCTCACGCTGTGCACGCTCCTAGCTGTTAGGGCGGCGCGAAGCGCCGCCCTAACAGCTAGTATTTTTATAACAATTGGTATTCCATATTTCTGTACGATTCATAAAGCATCGTGATTGTGTCAATGACACACGGTCAGATATAAGGATTATTATTTTTTTTCTAACTTTTATGCTTCACAATTTCAAACGAATAATTAATTCTATGACGCACAGTGTAGCCTTAAACAAAGAGCTTAATAAAAAGTAAAAGTTTAGGTAATCAAAGCAGTAAAAAATAAATCCAGGTTGGGACTAATATTGGTGTCAAATTGTCACACATCGTCGGGAAGAGAAGATTACTTGACCGAGCTGAAGAACTACATGAATATTACAGAGGCCGGGAAATGCAGTGGCGTGAAGTGCAACAAAGAATGCCAACGTAGACAGATTGGTAAGTAGTTTCATCTATGACTCTAGTCGCGTTATAAGGAAGTAGTGTATCTTATCACTTGTTAATAACCAATAACGCTTAATTATTACAGAGGACCATATGTTTTATTTCGCGTTTGAAAACTCCATATGTAGAAATTACGTTACGGAGAAGTTTTGGAACGTGAAACGCTTAATTGTTCCCGTGGTATTAAGCCGCAAACCATTTGAAGAACTTGATATTCCTTCTGATTCTTTTATTGCCGCTGACGACTTTGCTAGCCCCAAACATCTGGCAGAGCACCTCATTAACCTCAGTAACGATCGAGATTTATACATAAAGTGAGATATAATTTTGGGAACCGGTAAAAATCCCCCCCGGTAAAAATCCCCCCGCTCGCCATTTTTGCCATAATTTTTTACTGGAACATTCTAGAAGGATGAGTAATAGCTTAAATCAAAGCTAAGACTCTGGGCTACAAATCGGTATATTACTCGCCGCATCTCAATTCATGATTCTCGAGATTTAATTATTTTTGTCTCAAAATTTCAACTTTTTTTGCAAATTCGAGAATTTGAGACAAAAATAATTAAATCTCAAGAATCTTGAATCGAGATGCGGCAAGTAATATACCGATTTGTAGCCCAGAGTCTTAGCTTTAATTTAAGCTATTACTCATCCTTCTAGAAGGTTCCAGTAAAAAGTTATGCCAAAAAAGGCCGCGGGGGGATTTTTACCGGGGGGATTTTTACCTACACTCTATAATTTTAATTTATTCTACTTAGCAAAACTCAGACACATTCACGAAAAGCTATTGCGTGTTTCACAAACGAAACAATCGCCGTACTTTTAACAAACCCACATTTTTGGCACATTACTTATCACTCGTGTTCAAGATTACAATTAATCCTGAACATTCTCCAATTATACTTCAACTCAGGAACGTTCCAATTATGATTGTTAATTTTTTGTTATAGGAAAGCATTGCATTGTTCCAGCTGTTCACATAAAAATATTTTTTTATCACGGAGTAAAACTTAAAATAAATAATAGGTTTTGGCTTACTAGAGAAGATAAACTAATTTTAGGCATTTTTCGTGGACAAATACATATAGAAAATCAGGCTTTCATGACTCGCTATGTCACTTGTGTCAACTGGCGACCAAGAAACAGCAAAGACGAATCGAGAATATTGTGCATTGGTGGGAGAAAAGCGGCGCTTGCCAAAACGAATTTGCAAAGAGATTCCTTTTGAATGGCACTGAAAGAGCAAATTGTGCCATGTTTATGTATATTCTGTTGAGTTTGATTCTCTATTTCACTGCCAGTAAAAACTAGTTCTTACACAGTAAACAAAATATCTAATGCAAACGATTAAAATTATTAGTTTAAAATTCTCATTTTGAACTCGTTCGATTTGACGAGATTTTGAAAGTGCTGCAAAAATTGGACGACACCTGTTTAAATCCAAAAATAAGACTGGTACAAATTGGTTTCCTCTTATTTTGAGAACAACAACTTTCTAAGACAAATGGAACTTTTTGATTTGGGAGCTGGACATTGTGCAGTTTTACATTTTTGACCTTCACATCAAAATGTATAGGTTACCGAGGTTTATCAGAGGTTATTCTGAGAGGTTTATCAGAAGAATTTACTGATATAAAACTTCTGGATGCAATTTTGTTATTGAAAATACTCTGTTTATACATACAGCAGTAACTACAATAAAAATTTTATGCAATTTTTTTCGATATATGTTTCAAGAAATAGACACGGGATATGAACCAATTGATGATGAAGAATTGCATGTTTTTCTCTCAAAACACCAAAAACTGAGAAAAGAACGAGGCGCTTCGCAGATCTTGGTTAGTAGGATTAATATGAGCTATCCTCCTTCGATGACACTCTTGCTCCTTTCCATAGGTGTTTCTTTCAGGGCAAAGAACAAACATGATTGACTCTCCTCGAATTCTTCTTTGCAATGATGAATTATGTACTATTATTAAATTTTCCACAAATTTAATTTTAAATTTTAAATTTCCGTCATTATAAACATTACAGAGGGCTTTCCTAATTTTGGTGAATTTAATCAAACATTTATTGTGAGATCCACCAATTTTATAAGAATTTTGCCATGACTTTAATTATTATTTTCACTAATTTAACGTTGAAAATTTTTTGACTGACTGACACATCCGTCAAAACAAGTTGGCGTCCCTTTTAAAATAATACATCCGATTATTTTGTGCAAGTCAATTTTCTGTTGTTACAACTTTCCTGGAATACCTGTTGTTAACAATTGCGCGATTCCACACAAAATGTGATGTTTATTTATCCGTCCCCCATCGAACTCCAAAAGAACAGTTTGAGAGTCTTAATGCGCGACTCAGATGACTCTTCTTCAAAAGTTGCTTATCAAAGCTAGCAATTTCTAGTGATTTTAATTATCAGTTCTCATTTTTAATTCGGTTAACATAATTTAATTTAAATTGTTTTAAAGGATGCTGGATTATTATGGCTCTAGAGCACAACCATACTACAAACCGGTATGCGAATATACACAACCTGAGGAAGAATGGAATCGGGATGCGTTGTTAGATCCAGCATGGGAGAGACAGCAAAAGAAGGTTACTTGTGCTATGATTCTCGATTTTGATAATCTAACATAAACAAAAAAGTTGACAACTGATGTTTTCGGTAGACTTTCTTAAAAAGCAAGGGGCGAACTTTCACCAATATCCAAGTCCTAACTAGAAAAATTGGGAAGGGGTCCCAATAGGGTGGCACGTTTTATTGGTGCATATCCTAATTTCCCCGTATATTTCATACTGTCTAGGATGGATCCGTATCCCATCTATTATGTAAAAGGGACTCCTGCCAATATCCCTTAAAAATAATCCAGTCTTTAACTAAGGTAAACCTGAAAATTGTGCAATCCTAGACAGTTTCAATTTTCCTTTACGCTTTCCTTCGGACTAGATACAATATTTTAAGAAATAAGGAATTTCTCGAACTCCAGTATAAAATTTTAGACTTTCACAGCCTGGTGCAACAGCCACCTCCGTAAAGCTGGCACTGGTATACAAACTATTGAGGAGGATTTTCAGAGTGGTGAATTATATGTCTTTATGCAGGCATAACTTTATTTATTAAATGTGTTATTTTTAGGGCTAAAGCTGATGCTTCTCCTGGAAGTGATATCAGGCGAAACGTTGAAACGACCAGATCGTGGAAGAATGGTATAAATCCCGCATTGTGTCAATTATCGAACAGTATAAAAAGCGCGTTTAGAGGTTTCACAAGATTGCGAATGTCAATAAAGCCTTGGAATATATTGAATCGAAAGGTGTAAAGCTGGTTTCAATTGGGGCAGAAGGTTCAATTTATTCTTCAATTTATAATACACTGTAAATATGAATTGTGAAACATTTAGAAATCGTTGATGGAAAAGTGAAGATGACTTTAGGTTTGATATGGACAATCATTTTAAGATTCGCCATTCAAGATATCAGCGTTGGAGGTAAAATTTTGTAATGAAATCCTGCTCGAAACATTTTGCATAAGAATATTATTAAAATTTAAACAGTTGTGAGGTAATAAATTAATGAATAAAAATTCTAACTCACAAGATGTATAGTAGCTCATTGTGAATTACGTACTGCACTTTTGTCACTACTTGTAGAACACTGTTCAAAAAATGTATGTGATATTCCTAAAAAGGTTGTTATTTTAATATAAATTTTAGAACTCTCCGCCAAAGACGGTCTTTTGCTGTGGTGCCAACGGCAAACTGCGCCTTACGATAACGTGAAAGTGCAAAATTTTCATACTAGTTGGAAAGATGGATTGGCATTTTGTGCATTGATTCACCGACATAGACCGGACCTTATTGACTACAATCGGCTTTCAAGGAACAATCCTATGCACAATTTAAATTTAGCGTTTGATATGGCAGAGAAACAATTCGATATACCGAAAATGCTGGATGCCGAAGGTAAGGAAATTTAAATGTAATTTAAAATGGATTTATTTATTTGCAATGAATCAATAATAACGCTCATAAAGAGCTCATGAATAACAGAATAATGTTCTAATCTTTCAAAAATGAGATGGTATTTAGTTTGATATAATTTCACAATCAATTCTCACTAAAAGCAAATTAAACGTATGGTAAAATAAAAAAGCTATAAGCAAAGGGCCGTCTAACACTTCTGACTTTCTATTCTTTGTAAGAGCCACAATGTTTCTTGTTGTCATTATAGATTTATGTTTCGCTCAAAAGCCAGAGGAGAAATCGATTATCACATATCTTTCATGCCTATATCATGCCTTTCAAAGTAGTGAATTTCCTACGCGTTTTTCTTCTCATCCTATTCTTGAGGCCGGCCATGATTTCACATTCCATTCACCGCAGTTGAATTCCCCCGTTCGGCGCCAATCGCACATTTTCCTAAACAATGGCATACTAGTGAATCACTCCCAACGATTTCGCTCCCTTTCTCCTTCTCGAATATGGAGCATATCAGGAAGTAAACCTGGTGCATTAAACCAACATGACACAGTCCTCACAGAGCAGATTGTACCAATAAATGTTGTTGAACCAGCAGTTAGAAGAGAAGTGCCCATACAGGTGATAACTAACAATTCATCGCAGAAGGATGAGCAAAGACGAAAATTGAAAGTAAGTCAATATGTTCATGAACGAAATTCTTAACAAAGTTTTACCGATGGAAAGTTGTATTTGTTTAACAGTAGCTTTCTCTGTGTGCTTATTGTACAAGTGTTGAAACCGTTACCATTCCTTGCAGATGATTGAAGCTACTGGGCAACCACATCTGCCCCGAAAGTTTTGGCAGAAGAGAAACCTTCCAGCTTTGATTTCTGTCGTATATTTTTTCAGAGTTATGGGAAACTATTTTCTTGAGTTATCATCTCTTAATAATTTGCAGTTCTAACATTTTAATATTTAACAAGTTTGTACTTTAACAAATGGGAAACATCCGGAGAAACGTCCAATACATTCTGTAATTTATTAGTGACGTGAAAATTTCAACCTTTAATCTTAAAACAAAAGTACATGATTAAATTTAACCTTGGAGTGTTCTCACATTTTCAAAATTCATTTGCAGTGATTGTTGAGACAGCTATTCCGGATGAAAAAGCTATCATGACATACGTCTCTAGCTACTATTACCGATTTTTGGAAGCGAACAAGGTTTGCTTTTTTATCATTCTCCTAGAATGATAAATCGCACAACTTAAGGCTACAATTTAAGTTCTGTGACAACATTAGGTTAATACCGCCATGCTTCGTTGATTATAACATTTTTAAACTTGATAACGCTCTGTCATTCATAGTAGTGCTATAGAAACACTCATACTTTATATGGACGGATTTTCAGACGGATAATGCAAGTTCAAGAATATGCCGAATTGTGAGTTTGGCGCAAGAACTGGATGAAATGAAAGCGCAATATGAGAGCTTGGCATCAAACGTGAGTCTCAGTTTTAATAGGTTTGTTTCGTTTTTCACCAACAAACCCATTCAGCTTCTCGATTGGATTGAGATAAAAACATCGGCATTGAAAAATCAGTCTGAAGCGTCTGACATGACTTTGGAAAATATCCGGAGAAAAACGGACGACTATCGCCATTACCAAGTTGGCGAAAAGCCAAGTCGGCTTGAAGAAAAAAGCAAATTGCTAGAAATGTACAAAAGCATTGAAACGAAACGGCGACTTCATAGACGTGCTCCATTTACGCCATCTAACGGTCTACTAATCGAGGTTGGTGTTGTATGAAGAGAAAAGCAGTTCAGAAATTTGTTTAGAACGCATAGTCAGAAGGCATTCCAACTGGCTAAAATACACTACCGAACTTCAAGAGGTGAAGCTAATTCCCGTTCTAATTACCGCCAAAAGAAAAAGGGCCAGCCATGAAGAAGCGTGCTTCAATGCGGGCTAGCTACGAAAAAAATTCTTATCTATTTGTGTAAATGGGGCTTCTTCTTCATGGGCCCTTGTTCCTTTGGCGGAAATTTGAACGCAAATTAGCCTAACCGCTTGAAGTTCGATAATGTATTTTATAACAAAGAAATAAATTACATTTCATTTTCACTCACAAAACTAAACATTTTGAATCGTATGAGGAAATGAATCAATAAAACATATTTGTGGTTTGGCGTAATATTTTTTGGACTATATTTTTAGTCAATGACGTTTTAGCTTTATACACACTTTCTCATTGCCCTAGAAGAGTAACTGGAGTAGTCAGTCCAAAAATGGCCACGGTCTTTTTTGTCTGCTCTTTGTAAAAGTGAATAATGTGCTAGCTATTTGAGCGCCAATTTAAACGCTAGCGAATCCGGTTTGATATGTTATTCTAATACTCGCTAACTTTATAGAGCATTGCAAAAGCTTGGACAGAACTGGAAAGAGCGGAAAAGTGGTTTGAAAATTGGCTCTCTGATGAAAGAAATCGGTACTTTTATTTAATTAGTGAATTTTATAGGCATTTTCTAGCGACAATAATGCAAATATGCTGAAGGTTTTTTGTTTATAGAGTTGAGCGTCTAAATGCACTTGCCGATAAATTCCGCAAAAAATGTCATCAACACGAAAAATGGATATCGGGAAAAGATGATGCACTAAAATCCGACAATTATAAATTAGCCGATTTTGCCAAAATAAAGGTTTGTGTTGACAAAAATTATACTTCGATATTATACAAGCCTAAATTATTCTTTTTTATTGCCGATTACCAGGGAACTATTCCTTTAAATGCAAAGTTTTACAAAAAAATCCATTTTAGTTTCTTTATAAGTAAAAGGTATATTATACATGCAAGGTATTAGTACGTTTAAAATAGTGGATTTACTTTTCTTTTTGTTAAACTTTGCAGTTAAAGTGTGTACTAAAATGGCATGAAACAAATTGATTTTCTCTCAAATATTTAGGTACTTCAAAAGCACCACGATGTATTCGAAAGTGAGTTGAATGCACATGAATCTGATGTCAATTCAATCTCTAAAATTGGTAGAGAACTTCGCAATTTGGGATACCTCCAAATTGAAGAAGTTAACGAAAAGTGCGCTAAGGTTTGCGACGATTGGGGACATATTCGAAATTTGGCAGACAATAGACAACAAACACTGAAGGCCGCAGAGAAAATCACCGAAGAAATCGATAACTTACATCTGACGTTTGCGAAGTGCGTAATTGCTCTGAACTCAACTATGGATCGTGCAACAGAGGATATAGACGATTTGGTTCTGGCACAAGATTTGGAACAGCTTAGCCGGCTGATCGAAGATCATAATAGAGTGAAGAAGGTGCAGAAAGATGCAGAGGAATCTTTAAGCCGAGCCATTAATATAGAAAGTGTAAGTTACTATAAATGAAAGAACTCCCGCGCATTATTGTTTTCACCCACACCTCTTTATTGACGTTGTTTTAGAGGGGTTGTTTTTGGAGGAAGTGTTACTGCAAATTCTTGTTTTTTGCATTACAAACAATTTCTTTGTGGACTATAATACAGTAAATTGTTATAAAATACATCAAATGGTGAAAGTCAGCGAATTTTGTTTTAAAAGAGTCATTTTATTTGCTTGATCGTTGCCGAAATTTTTTACTGCAAAATGTATTTGCACTAAATTGCTAATACCAAGCAAAATGCTAAACAATAAGCAGTAATATATTGTTTCTGTTTAGCAAATCTCCGACATAATTGAACAAAATGGTTTGCACACAACTCTGCAGTCCAATCCATACACCGACATAACCATCGAGCTATTAAAACGGAAATTGATAGATCTTCAGTCGTACATTTCCATCCGAGACACAGTACTGCGTGATGAACAAACTAGACAACAAAGTAAGCAATCAAACTTCATACGTTATTCTATACCGATATTTTCAGATAACGAAAGAATTTGTAACATTTTTGTCGAAAATGCAAATAATATTGGAGAATGGCTCAGCGATAATCTTCAGGATATATTGAAAGATGACAAATTCCGAACACACGAGGAGTCTACCAAGCTACTCAAGATAATGAACCAAAATGTAAGATTGTAATTAGTAACACAGTAAAACAAAATAGGGAACCTTGATTTTCATATTCCGAAAATAGATTTTTGTTGGAAAAAATTTCATTTTGATATTACTGCTATTAATTTAAAAATAAATTTGAGACATTATGACTACCACTTTCTTCTCTTCTATATTATGACCACTATAATTTTTCCCGAAAATATAACTATTTGTCATGGACTTATTGAAATTCTTTTTAAATTACAACCTTTTTGTAATATTCTTTCTTGTAACCTTCTTTCTTTGTGTAATGCTCTCCCAATGTGACTCTGAAATAGGCGGTAATTGAAACATATTTTGAATAAGTCCATGACAATTAGTTTATAGTATAAGAAAAAATCAAAAAATTTAAAATGTATCGCAATTATAGGACATTTTAGTAATCCAAAAATGTAAATTATTCATGAATTCGAATTATCATTGAAATATCTTTGCCGAACTTGTTATGCAGCTTGTTTTAGCTTCAAACAGAAAGTCCGAAACTAAACGAACTAACGCGACTGAATCAGGATATACAAGGCAATTCAGTTTTTCCTGCCAAAATCAATAGCCGCTACACATCGGAAACATTGAAAGCCGATTGGGATGCCTTGAAGACAACTACTACTAAAACGATAACAGAACTCGAAAACCATGTTTGTAATATATGCAAGGCAAATAACTATATTGGCTAAATTTAGATTTTAAAACAGAGTAACAAAAATATTGCCGACGATAAACTTAATGAATATCGAACGTCGTTTAATTATTTCGATAAGGAACAACAAGGATTGGACGAGGACCAATTAAGGTAAAAATATTTCAACCATTATTCGCACAAAGTATAAGACGGTAGTATAATTTTTGTATTTTCAGGGCTTGCCTAATATCTCTTGGCTATATACGTGGAAATGGTCTGGATAATTACGGGGATGATATTCGGATAATCATGGCCAAAATTAATCCATACCACCAAGGACGCATTTCATTTCAAAATTTCTTGGACTTTATGACGCGAGAAACGTCGGAAGCTGACGGACTTGAACAATTAATAGATTCCTTCAGGATCTTGGCCGAAGGAAAGGTATACTTAATTTATTAAAGAACAGTTATTATAGAATCACTATCTATCACAGAATTATACCTATAGAATCCCTATTCCCTGTTAATATGACTGCTGCTTTATTATTTGTGAAGTTAATCGTTCATAGACATGTTCGTATGCGTATTTTTCTAAATTTCTTAGTAAGCCATAACTTTTAAGTTATAAGCATTGTAAGTAATTCTGATTATAAGCTATTTCTATGTATTAATTTGTGTAACCTATTGAATTTAAGTTTTTGGAGCATTTTAGTTAAATTTAGCCGTTCATAAATGCGGAGATACTGAAATCCGAGATACCCGCTAGCCAAATCGACTACTGTCTCAAGGAAATGGAGAGCTTCCGAGATACAACGAATCACTACGATTACGTTGCCTTCTGCCGGAATATGTATAACAATTAATATACAAATATCATTATAAAACACATGTTAATTCGGCATATTATTACATATTCCGATAAAATATTATATTCTTAAGCTCCATCACTCACATATCTTATATATTCTTCTCTACAACAATGAAATGGGAACAACCGGGCTCGATCCTCCAGGGACTCCCTATGGGAGTCTGGTGAAAAATATATGTTTTAACAATTTGGCATTTGCAAAGAAAATACCAGGTGACGACACGAAATCGTGCAATTTTATTTGTGCTTTTAAATTGGCGCCATTTCAGTTTAGCCCATTTACCAGGAGAGAACCGAAAATCGCGGAGTGAGATTTTTAAAGTTTGAATTTTTACGCTCGTTGGCGATTCGTTTCTCTTATATTTTTTTAGCAAACGGAAGTGAGAGAAAGCAGCATTCTCGATGCTTTTTAAGGTGTTAAAGACGATATTGAGACATCTAAATATGTTACATAATCAAAATAAAGCTGAAACAAAGCCAATAATCTCGCTTTATCTCACTTCCGTTTGCTAAAAATATAAGAGAAACGAATCGCCAACGAGCGGCAAAATTCAAAATTTAAAAATCTCAGTCCGCGATTTTCGGTTCTCACCTGGTACAAGCGGGCTAGCTTAAATATGATATTGCTAACCCCCTCTAAAATCGTATTCTGGAGGAGGTTAGCAATATCGGATTTAAGCTAGCCCCCTTCTAAGGGGGCTAAACTAAAATGGGGCCAATTTAAACGCACAAATAAAATTGCACGATTTCGTGTCGTCACCTGGTACATTTAATTATAAGTATATACAAAAAAGAAACATGCGACAAAGGCTTATTTCTTCTCGAAGGTGGGTGTCTAGGAGACAGTTACGTGAAAAATCGGTTTTTAATAGCGTCATAGAGCTGATAAGAAATATACGGCGTTTCATTCCGATAAATTATTACGTAACATTACATTTTACATACTTGGATTGTGAAATGCGTCGCATTTTCTTGAATCTGTTAATATTTTAAATAACTTCAAAAAGATAAATATTTCACCGCCCAGATGTCCCATAAAGTATTACCTGTTCCAATAAGAGTAAAATCCAAATAAAAAACTTTCTGTTCATCCGAACATGCTTCCGTGCTTAGTCTTCTATAGCCTACAGCTATTTTTAAGATAAATAAATTTTCCACTATTCGCATAAGCGTCGCTTCGTTTAAGGATCTGAACAAATAACAAATTTCTATAACTTGATAGCAAACGTCTCCCATGACTCACCTTTATTTACAATTGCTTGTATATGCGCTCAAGAGTGTGGTTACGTTTAAAGCGCGTCGCCATGTCATTTTCTTTTAAGTATAAATCTGTTGGAACACACATTTTTCGTGTGACTTTTATTGGAAATAAATGATATAACAAGGACCAGATGGTATTTTAGAATACTAGTGACTATTGCGAGAAAAGCATAGGATGTGATCTCTTATTTATTTATGTCAAGCTTCGCTAACCTTATTTTCAATGGATGGCCTCAGGAGGTACTACTACACAAAAGTAAAGCTGCCTCAGTGTAGGCTAAAACCTATCTTGTTCTTTTTTGGAGTGCTATCCGTTAGTGTATTTGTTCTCTACTGGGCTTTTATCGACTTTTATGCATCGATAGACTCTTTACTAATATCATCTGATAATGATTGGCAAGATTCTTACCTCAGCATGACGAGCAAAAATGCAGTAATGATACCTGAGTACAATAGATATATTGCGCCGACTGTAACATTGTGCGGCGGTATCGGCAACATGGTAAGTGGTGTTTTAATATTTGAAGAACATAAGAAAAAATTAAATTTCCACCCAAACAAACAGTGAAAACCTAATTCAGATCAAGAGTCATCAATTTGGTCATGATTATGAAAAGATATAATCATATAAAATAACAGTGATTTTATTCTTTAGTAATGGTTCCGCTAACATTTAGATGTGGAGGTATGCATCAATGTACGGCCTTGGTCGACAACTCAACAGAACTCCTTTTTTCGAGAGTTCAGCTAACTGCATGAAAGATGCACAGAAAGAGGCTTTGGCCACATTTCCCGAGTACGGCAAACGCATGAGATTCTTTGTAAATATATTTTTTAGCAAATTGATAGGAATTTTGGATGCATATTTTCATTGTTGTTTTTTGAAACATAATAAAAATGGAAAACATTAATTGTTGGTACGTTATGAGATGGGAAATTTCCTTGTATAAATTCGAGGTCAAGAATTGACTGTCGTGACTAAACTGTGCCTCCCTATTTATAAAAGTTTTGAATTTGAACAGAATTAGTGTCGCACATTTGACAAAAATTAGATGTACATGCAAATGTGACTCATAGCTGGGGCTATTGAATGTGTTGGATTTGTAGGGTTGAAGGTTGTCCTTTTGTACTTCGCTTTACAAAAATTTACCTTACCCTAACGTGGAAGACCTAAGTTATAATAACCAATATCTTTATTTAGGCATACAATTATCTAAACACCCGCAAAGTAGATTTTGGTTTTCATTGTTGCAAAACCGAGAAAATTGACAGGTTAAATACATTTCGCTTATATTGACACACTTACACACAATTTTAGGTTGAAAGACGAAAAGAAAAAATTTTTAATACTCGGCGGATACTATTTCCAAGATTATCACTATTTTGAAAATGTCAGTAGTGAGATTCGGTTTCTATTTTCTTGGTCGACTGCGATGCGGCAAAAAGTGGACACATTCAAAAAGTTTCTTTTCGGGTAAATTTGAAGTGTGTGTAAAATAACAATTTCTCTCTTTCTACTTTAGATTAGACGCATCACATAAACTTTGTGTACATACAAGAATGGGCGACTTTGTAAAATTCAATATCCATTCAAAAATAAATTTCACAGAAATGGCTCTGGACTATGCCTATAGGACACTACAGGTACTAGAATTCTTTATATTTTATTTCTCCGTCGTTTATCCATTCTTTTCTGACCTTTTTCTTTGCATTATTTAATTTAGTCAAATTAAATCAGGAAATTTTTAAAATTTTTATTACTAGCTTGTTGTTTAATGGTTAAATTGGTTAATCAATTGTACTCTTTCACGTACCATTCCATTACAGTCGAGATTTTATTGGACTGTAATGGAATTAAAATTTGAATGTAAATACGTTTGAATAAAATTTAATATGGAAATATTTGAATTGATCTCGAACCTCAATGCTATTGTAATCTGACAGAAATTAAATTTCAGACACAATTTCGAAACATATCTGTTGTTCTTCTTGGGCAAGATAAAACGTTTCTATGGTCAATTAAATACAACAAGACGGTAGGCCATATATGGGTACCAGGGATGCATCCGGTTATACAGGGAGTGTATAACCGGATAGTTGAATACACAAAAATTTTGACCTGTTTTCAACTATCCGGTTATACACCCCTGTATAACCGGATGCATCCTGATGGGTACCTATTCAATCTTACACTTGGCTTCGCCGCTTGTATTGAGCTTATCTGCAAAAATATATCATTAATATTATAAAAACATCCCAACATGTTATTAGAAAAAAGCAGCAAGCATAGATTATGTAGCATAATTATATGAAGGGTTTCTAGTAGGGGTCGGAATTTTACACCGAGTCCGAGTCCGGGCGATTCCGAGTCCGGACTCGGACTCGTAGGGTCCCAATATCAGTTGACGAGTCCGAATCCGAGTCCGAACTCGGACTCGGTAGTGGTCACCGAGTCCGAGTCGAGTCCGGACTCGCCGAGTCCGTTTGAATTATATTTTTTCCCGCCGATTTTTTTGCATTTCTATGCCGTTTTTAACGTAAACTTTATTTTTTCAATTCAATCAACACAAAGTTCAAGTAATACATACTAATAACGATAGTTTATGAGAGGCAAAATTCTGTTAAAAAATATGATCATCTGCGCCTTACGAGCAGGGTTGTGCCGAGTGACTCGAAACTCGACTTTTTCGCCGACTCGAAACTCGAAACTCGACTCGAAGAATTTCGGCCGACTCGACTCGAAACTCGAAATTTTGGGCTGCGCCCGGTAGGGCGCGGCCCGAAAAAAATTGGAATTTTGGACACATTTTTGTAAATTTTCAATGTATTTTAAGCGGTATTTTTGGCAAACAGGCTTAATATTTCAAAAAATTTTCGCCTGCGGCGCTATTTTTTTCTCCCACTTTGTATTATGTCTCATTGTTTATCACCAACCTTGGGCCGAAAATTTATTAAATTTTCAATAAATATTCAATAATTTCAATGTTAGAATTTATTTCAATGATAAATTTTGGTCAATTTTTGACGTTTTTTCCATTTTTTTATAAAATTTCCGCCTGCGGCGCTTTTTTTGCCATATGTTTATTGGTCTACTTACCCAGAAATATGAAAAAATTCGCTTGTGTTAGATGTTACAAGTTAAATTTGATTTATAATATTAACTAGCAGAGCTGCTAGTTAACCGTCGGGTCAATGAATTCGTTGAACTCAATAAATTTTAACGCTTTGCGTTAAAAACTCGGCCTTAGGCCGTCTAGAACATAAAAAACACAACCTTCCTTGGTCAAAACCCTTAAAAACACGTTATTGTATTTTGGCGCGAATTCAAATTTTCAAATTTCGAAAATTTTTGGTTTCCCCATCCTAACTTTTCGAGACCTATCGATTGAGCTATCACTCGCCTCTGGCTAACGACTGGATCGCGAGATACGGGTGCTCCCATCCATCCGAACATTTGACGTCGCTTAGGGCCATCAACTTTCTTGTTTGGGGGATTAATTATAACACTGAATTTTTTGAATATTTATTGAAAATTTCGCAAATTTTTGTTGATAATTTTCGAGAATATACAAAATTTTAATGTCAGTTTTCGGCAAACAGAGTTATTTTTCAAAAAATTTTGCCTGCGGCGCTATTTTTTCCGCGAATTTTCAACTGATTAATTAATGCGGAAACGGTCAAAAATAGCGCCGCAGGCGAATTTTTTTTCAAAAATTACAATCTTTATTGAAAATTTCACGAATTTTGCCAGCGGAAGACTGTAAAATTCAATGCATCTCCACTTGGTTCTGAAGAATCTGATATAATAATTTTCAACCGCTCGAGCAATAATCACGGATCTCCGAAGCCGATTATCTCCTCGAAATTTTGAAAAATTGCTCTTTATCAATCACAATTTTTCTCGGCTAAATTTATTGCAACATTATGCTATTTTTGCGTTTTAGGCCAAAATTAGGCTATGAAGTTAATAAATATTTCCAAAAATTAGTACCAATTTCAGAGATGAAATATTCAAAATTTGGCACATTTTTGTTCAAAATAACAAAAATTAGCTCAAAAATAGCTGAAAAATAGCCAAGAATAGCTCAAAAATAGCCAAAAAACACCCCTTTTTTGACATAAATTGAATAGTAGTACTAATAAATAACAATTAACAGCAAATTTTAGCAAAAAATTGCTTTAAAAACCGAAAATTTTGACTTTTTGAATCATCAAGAAATTTGACTCGAAAATGACTCGAAACTCGACTTTTTCGTCGACTCGAAACTCGACTCGAAGAATTTTCGGCCGACTCGACTCGAAACTCGACTCGAACTTTTCGTCGACTCGGCACAACCCTGCTTACGAGGTTTCAAACTCATTCTCTGATAGGTGAACACGTTCCTAGCAGTTGAAAACAAGCCTTCACTCATACTGGTCGTGCAATCAGGAGTGAGCTAAAATCTCTTTCACTGCCTTTTCACTGTTTTTGAGCGGGGCAGCCGTAGCAGCGAAGTAGTAAACAGTGAGTCATCACTTTTAACCAGCTTTAAATAGTGAAATGGAGCGCTGTCCAACTAAAATTCATCAAATAATAGAGAATACATCTATTGAAAATTAGAAAAAATTGGGTGTTTGCAAAAAAAGGACATTGAAAATTTTGTATATTCTTCGATAAACTTCAAAATTTTTCTTCGGCCGCTCCCGATGGGAGCGGCCGAAAAAGACCGAGTCCGTCGGACTCGGACCCGCTTTTACCGAGTCCGAATCCGAGTCCGAGTCCGGACTCGGACTCGTCGGATTTCCATTCACACCGTGTCCGAGTCCGTTTCGGACTAGGAAAGACTCGGACTAGGATTCGCCGACCCCTAGTTTCTAGCTTCAAAAGTGAAAATACTCAAATGGCCAAAAAGAGTTGGAAGAAGTTTTGAAAAGTTGTGACATGCGTACTTATTGTTGCCTAACGAATGAATCACTATACACTTGAAGCTGGATTAAAATGTACCCGAAAATTTAGAGGAAAATTGTTTTTTAAGCAATCTAGCTAATTAAGATTTATCAATTTAGTTAATACCAAGAATGTATGTGCCAATATCCATGTCCCGTACCGAAGATATGGCCTTCGCTTCTATTCACTGTGACTCCCTTCTAATCACGGCGCAGGCGTCTACTTTTGGCTGGTGGATTGGCTACTTAATGGACTCAAATTGGGATCGGAGTCGTGGATCTATATTCTTTAACTCAAACTTTAAAGATGACGCCCCGTCCGATACATACGGTTTCGATAATTTCCCTTCTCATTGGATACCGCTTAGACTTGTGCCTTCGAAAATTGTTGTTGAAGATCGTCTAAGGCCGATTAGTGAATAAATAATTTATTTTAAATACTAAATTTAATCAGTTAAAATGTTAACATCAGTACCAGAGTTGCACGCAATCGGCATTTCCCAATCCGCAATCCGCAAAGAAATTAAAATTGCGGATTCCGCAATCCGCAATCGAAAAATTGCCGCAATTTGCCGCAATCCGCAATCCGCAATTTTTCAATTTTTTCAATTTTTTTCCAAATTTTGCCAGTTTATAGTGTTTTACAGCCTAGAATCAATTTTTATTGAATTAAGTGCATTAAATTACTACAAAACTAATGCGAAAAGTTCAAAATCAATGGATTAAGAAGCAAAAACAGCGCCGCAGGCGAAAATTTTTAGAAATTTGGAAAAATAGAGTCAAATTTCATTGAAAAATTGAACTGTGTCTATAAAATTATTACTGTTACCGGAGAAAAAATTGAACTGTGTCTATAAAATTATTACTGTTACCGGAGAAAATGTCATCTAAAATTGCGCCGGGATCTAAAATTGCAGTAAAAATACAGGATGAAATCGCGCCGCTGGCAAAAAAAATTTAGAAAAAATGTTGGATACAAAGGAAAAATCAAAGAAAAAATAGCGCCGCAGGCGAAAATTTTTCAAAAATTTAGTGGGCTTGGAGAAAATTTCCTTTGAAATTTTTCAATGTTGAGGCAAAAATTTCAAAATTTTTTCCTCGGCCGCGCCCTATCGGGCACGGCCGAGGCCATTCTTAGGGGTGCTTAATAATTGCGGATTGCGGCAAAAACAGGCCCAATCCGCAATCCGCAACGCCAAAATTGCCGCAATTCCGCAATCCGCAATTGCGTGCAACTCTGATCAGTACCAGGTGGGGACATAATTTTTTCAAATGATATTTATGCGCTTAAATTCGCGCCATTTCCGTTTAGGCTCTTTAGAAGTGGGCTAGCTCAAATCTGATATTGCTAACCCTATCTTAAAATCGTATTTTAGAAGGGCTTAGCAATATCAGATTTAAGCTAGCCCCCTTCGAAAGGGGCTAAACTGAAATGGCGCGAATTTAAACGCATAAATATCATTCGCAAAAATTATGTCCCCACCTGGTATAGACATGTTTTCTAAAATTCCAACTAAAACAAAATTTCGACTAGGTGATATTCACCAGCCGCTTTTTCCCATCTCAATACACTACTGACGGTTGTGTATTGTTATGGTATATGAATTTCAGGTCTCGAAAGTTCAGCTCCTAGCACTAGATTGACAAAAAAACATGTTATTCACCTATGAAAAACAACAAAACAACTACTTCTACAACATATGCGTCACTTATCCATTGTACCTAATGAAAACGGCAAACTTTTATAAGAAACTGTGATCGAGCTAATTAGCTTGGATATGTGAATAGGTATGAACAGCAAAGACAAGAACTTGACAATACGAACAAGTTCGAGGAAAGGTTAGGATATAAGTAAGAAATGGTTAGAATTAAATGTTAACTGTACGATATATTTATAAGTAAGTTACAAAGCGTAATTTTGTAAAAAGCATAAAAATGTTTAAGATTTTGCAAAATAACAGCAAAATACATCTCTCAATAATTATACGGTCCCTTTGTGTATGCTTACTTTCGTTGATGATGATAAAGGGATAAGATGACCCTTGCTTGGAATTCCCTTTATCCAACAGCACCGAGAGATGTCATTAGACACAGATGATTTCTCTCCCCAGGTATCCATAAATTCCCGAGAAAATTCGAAAGTTAATGGAATTTCGTTTTCGCATGCTGCACTCTAAAGATATTCCAACAAAGTCAACCTATTCCATTGAGATTCGCCATTCATACCAGCGTCGATTAATTTCGTTATGTTTAAAAATTCTAGTAATTGCTTTAATTTTCGTGGTTATTATATGGCAATGCGCGAATTTAAAAGGTGGCTAAATTATTGTTACAATCAAAGAGTCTCAACAAATTGATTTAACTTTAGGAGAAAGTATAAACAGTATGTACCGAGCTTTGCGGCACATGAAACTGTCTCATAAAAGTGAACATCCCTATTACAATCGTTACATTACGCCTACAATAGATGATGGTTGGTGTGGTGGATTAGGAAATATGGTATGTTTTGTCTACAGTATTCCCCGTTATTAACGTCCCTCGTTTTCTCCAGAAAATCTCGTATCTTTTATTGTACAAAGGTACTCCAAATTCACTTCTTCGTGGCTTTAAGAAGCGGCTAATATTGCCTAATTCATTATATTTGGGAAAATTGCAGTGGCGCAGCCAGGATTTTTTTTGGCGGGGGCACGTTTTAGTGAAAATGGCTATTTTTTTGGGGGGGGGGTGGGGCACCGCCCCGCCATTGGGGGGGGGGGAGGGGGCACCCCCAACTTTCGCGGTTTTTTTTTGGGGGGGGGGGGCGGGCACCGGACCAATTTTTTGCCCAGATTTGCACTGATTTACACTCATTTTTAAAAATTTTCCCTTTTTTTTTGGGGGGGACACGTACTCCCGGACCCCCTCTGGCTGCGCTAGTGGTATATTGTACTTGAGAAGCAGGCAAATAATGTGATATACTATTGATATACTAATATATACTATTACGAACGAGTTTTGCAACCCCTTTTGAATAAGTTCCTATTTTGAATGAGTTGCCGCCTAACCGTATGTATTGATACCAATAATATCGTTATGTATTGCGTCGTATCGTCAACATATCGCTCTTAATTTAGATGTGGAGATTCGCGTCGATGTACGGAATTGGCAAAAAATTAGGACGCTCACCGTATTATGACGCTTCCCTAAGCTGTATGAAAAGCGCGAAAAAGGAAGTAGAGGGAATGTTGCCCGAATATGCGACGCGGATGCAATTCTTTGTTAGTATTTTCGTCCGATTACTTTCAAGCAATCCCATATTTTATTTAAGTATAAATTCTAACTAAAAATTATAGACACCGAAGCCTGACGAGGAGAAGATTATTAATTTTGGAGATCACTGTTGCAGATATCAAAATACAAACATGTAAGTCAACTCTCTTGATTTAGCCGAGGAGTATAGTTTATTCAGGCTGCAAAATGTCACAGAGAAATACATTCATTTGAGTGGAAAATATTTTCAATCGCTTGCTTTTTTCCATGATTCACATGATGAGATTCGGACATTTTTCAACTGGTCAGAAGCAGCAAGACGCAACATGAGTATTTATGCTGATAAACTTTTTGGGTAATTTATTTCGTTTTCTGTTATTTAAAAACTTAAACCATTTAAACATTTGCAGCTCGGCCAACTCGCATAAACTTTGCGTGCACACAAGGGTCGGCGATTTTGCTGATTTCAATATTCAAACCAAATTAAACTTTACTGAAATGGCGCTTGAATATTCCTTCAGGAAAGTACAAGTAAGGCCGGCTACGTTTGTCCGGATAAAAAATAAATTCTAGGAAAAATACGCGAATGTGTCCGTTGTACTTTTGGGTGAGGATAAAAAATTCCTGCAAACAATCAAATATGATAGAAGGGTTGGAAATTTTATTAACAGATTTTATATTACACTTTTACGGCAATTTAAGCTCATAACTCGAGTCTACCAGCCAAAGCAAATGTCCCGACTTGAAGACATGTGTTTCGCGTCGATTTATTGTGACTCCTTGTTAATTACTGCGAGCAGTTCCACTTTTGCGTGGTGGATTGGCTATTTGATGGATGCAACTAGAAACAGCACAATCGGCTCGGTGTTCTATAATTCTGACTTTAAAGCGACGGACAACTACAATTTTGACAATTTTCCATCAAATTGGACACCTCTGAAGCTGATTCCTACCATTATCGAAGATGATAGAGTGAAAACATGGAAAAGGAAAAACAGTTTTCCATGAGTATTTATACGAATAGTTCTGATAAATGAATCCTGCTTTTATCCTCAGTGTAACCAACAATGGAGCTCAATCCATTGTTGGTATAGAGCTCAATCTCCGCAATACTGTTACTGACTACAGGGTGTACAATAAAAAAATGTTACCACTTCAAACCCTCCTAAAACAACGATAAATAATCTATATGGCAACGGTTTTTTGTATATTGCTCAGGAGACTTGTACGCGTCTTACAAAAAAAAGATCACCAACACACGTGACATTTTTCGGCGAATAATGACCAATTTTGTCCAAAAATATGAATTTTTGGTCATTATTCGCCGAAAAATGTCACTTTTTAATGCGATATCAGAAATCTAGTTGCAGATTCGTGATCAGCGCATCGAAATACCCCTAAAACCACTATTTTCAAAAAAAAATTCGGAACATTTTAGAAAATCGATTTTTTGACCCATGTGGGGGACCACATGAAACACGAAAAATTGAAAAAAAAATTTTCTTGCTCAAATTGTGTTTTTCGGGTAGTACTCGACACACTGAACAACTTTTTCTTCAGCGGTATGGTCGTCTCATACGATTTGCCTGCGGGTTCGCGATTTTTCAGTTTTACCCCAAAAATCCCACCAAAAATGGCCATTTTTGCGATTTTTGACCCTTGGATTTTTAGGTTTTTGACATGATTTCGGGGTGATCTTTTTTTGTAAGACGCGTACAAGTCTCCTGAGCAATATACAAAAAACCGTTTGCCATATCGATTATTTATCGTTGTTTTAGGAGGGTTTGAAGTGGTAACCTTTTTTATTGTACACCCTGTCAGGGCCCTGCGGTCATACAGGTAAATCCGGTAATTACCGGGAGGTCAGCTTTTGGAACAAGCACCCCTAAGAATGCCTCAAAAATAAGTTCACAAAAAAACAAAAGGGTCCCCCCTTTTGTTTTTGAAAAGTACCGGGGGGTCAAAAATTCTCACCGCAGGGCACTGCACCCTGTATAAAACTGCTTCCATTAAAATCACCCCAAAAACTGTTCTCGACAGCAAGGACCATATGTATTAATGAATCATCAGTAAAATTGACAAAAGAATTTTCTCACTAATCAATAAGGGAAAATCGCAAGGCAAAGACAATTCCTGATTCACCTTCACACCATTTATATATTGGGAACATCAGGAGAAAACTATAAAATGGATGTGAAAAGTACGAAAATAACAATCATTCCTTCACAGTAAAATTCCATCGATTGCATAAAAGTTGTTATTCGCTTTATTATTTTAACTCAACGACTTGGATATAAAACACTATGTCTTATGCTGAGCATTCTCGTCAGCCATATCCTCACGTAAATTTTCAATCAAACATAGATTTAAGGTTGCGTTTAACAGCAAAGGCTTTAGGTTTTGTACTTAGTGAATAAAAATGCAAATTTTAGCAATATCCGCCTTATCCACAAGGTCAATATTATTCAAATCAACCGCATGTTGTGTAAGTTTCCTCGATAATGTATTATCAGAAGACACATAGAGAATTGCCTCCCTTTTGAATACATACAAAATCTGATATGCAAGCCCTAAAAGGTATGCAATCTAACGTTCTAAACATTTAGAACCAAGAAAAGAATTTTGGTATGCGATAAAATTTTCAGAGCACTCTTCAAACACATACATGAGGTAAAAACAATGAGACGAGCCCTAACTTTACGGCAATACCCAAACATTGTTTCAGATTATGGGCGAAACAATGTTTGTCGCTTATCCATAGAAAGTTAATTTTAATTTTCATTCCAATCAAAATTTTCTCTCTCGCGTATATAAATAGTATAGAGTACAACATCCACAAAATAAATTCACCAATCTAAGCCAACTACCGTATTCCCCTTGATTAGCCCATGCTCTAATTTAGCCCCACCCTCTAATTACCCGCGTCTAGAAGGGGTGAGGTTGAATAATTTGCCAAATAATTAGCCGAATCAAGAGGGAATACTGTATCTCAACCAAAACGATAATTATTAGGCTAGGTTGGAATTACAATTAAATTCTCGTTAAAAGGTTAAATTTAGGCATGTTGTGATGACGGAGATGTGTGCATATGTTGTTTCCCGTGCATTCCTATTCCATTACCAATAAGGCGATAAAATCATTTCAATCTGCGTTTCTATCGACAAACAATGCTTCTGGAATTTATTGTCTTTTTCAGATGTACAAAAAATAGATAAAGAGCACAAAGAAGGTTGTCAGATAACATAAAATAGCGCATATTCGAGACAGCGAAAGAATTTAATTTTCTATGTTGCTTTTGGATACTGTCTCCTTTAATAATTTGTAAAAACAAGATTTAATAAAAATGCAGAATGGCAGTTTAGTTTGTTGACAAAGCAAAATTCTGTACTGTCTGTCCAAATAATTCAATGTTTGTTTCTCCATCCTTATAGTAAGTTAAAGCTGTCCGGCGTGCCCTGGGATGTGGCGTGACCTGGGATTTTTGGGGAAGTGCATTCTTAGGGCTGCTTATTTTTTAAAATGTACCTAATTAGGGTATTTTTTCGCGGGGAATTCGGATTTGATATCTAAGTTTACCTAATATGTACCTAAATTTACCCAAAGTTGCATTCTTAGCGGTGCTTATTATGTCTGTCAGGTATTTGTGCCAGATTTTTGGCACCTCATTCTTAGGGTGCTTATTTTACCTCATAAACATTGCGAGGCGCCGGAGGCGGCGAGCCAGTCCTGTGGTCGGGCGCGGAGCGCCCGACCTTCCCCCTTGGAATTTGAGGGAACTTAGACATATATAGGCATACATATAGACATAATTTTTAATTGGACTCCCGTAGGGAGTCCCAAGCCGCTAGTTCACCATACTTTTGATCAAGGATTTTTGATCAAGGTATAAAAGCAAAGTTACTTGCCGAAAATAGAAAGAAAAAAATCAATTAAATATCAGTTTTGAATCAATTTTACCCCCACTTAAAACATTTTTTAATCAATTCATTATTTATAGGTAATCAATACATAATTAAATAGTAGTCATTTACACTGGAATCATTTCTTCGAAGCATCAATTATGTGACCGATTAAATATTCTTCTCTCATCTCAACTGCATCCGACGAATGACCGATGTCCTTAAACGCTTCCGTGCACTCTTCCCCCGCATTTTCCAAGATGACCTCACTGCCACCTGGATGCTGGAACAAAAATTTTATCGTATAATCGTTTTTTTTTCTCACAAAAATTTAATGAGGAAAAGAAAACCATGATTCTCTATATGTTGCAAAATCTTTAATTAGTGGAGAGAAAGCGCCAAACCTCGTCGATAAATTTTGTGACGTCATACACTTTGCCCTCAATAATAATCCACACGGAATCAGATGAATTGTGTTTGGACACCTCTTCCATAGTGAAATATTTTTCTTCAGCCATCTTAAAACATACATTATTTTAATGTGACATTTTTTAAAAACATATAGAGTGAATATACAACGAAATATTCATTTTCCTAAAATTTCTACTTTTTTGCCATGTATGTTTCTCACTCATCTTATCCAAAAAATGGTTGTGAGAAAAGTATGCGAAAATGAGACAAGAGGCAAACTAGAATTCAAAATTATTTGTTATAAAATTATTCCTTTTAGCGTAATTTTATTAACAATGACCAATAGACGGTAAAAAATATTTTGATATTGCAAAAATAGAATCGCGTCTTCCTAGTGTAATGGCGACGCGATCTAATGAAATTGCAAGTTAGACTATGTTACATCGTGAGTAGTTTTGACATAGTTCCTTTTAACAGAAATTAGTACAACTTTGGTGCACAACACTAACAGACATGTGAGTTCAATTAATGTGTCTAGTCTGTGGTGGATAAATCGATTGGTTGGAAATTCATTTCCTCACGTAATTTTACATTATAAACGAAGAAAATATTCATGACGCTTTAATTTGTTTCAGAAAATAACATGTACTTTTCGGAAATTACACAAAATATCGTCAATGAAGCACACAATGTAAAAGTGGATAATACTTGAAAGATAAAATGAAAAACTATCAAACGATACCTAAGCATTATTTGTCAAATATCATTTATTATATTTTGGAATAGGATGTTAATTTTTAATTGGTCACGCAATGAAGGAAGATTTTATTATAGAAAAGCATATTGCGTAAGCATATCTCTGCAATTTTTTTTCAATTCAGCAATGTTAATAGATGAATATGAGACCTTATTATTGTTACATTATTAAAGATAGAATACATCGCATTTATGTCAAAATTTATTACAAAATTATAGAATATAGCTTCATTTAAGTAAATTGTAGAGAAATTATTAAGTTTCGCGCATGCTCATTTTCCAACGTAGGAATTACCCCCTAAGGGTGCAACTTGAAAGGCGGATTGTGGATAAGACGCCGGTTGTGCAACTGGAAGAGGTTGCGGAGCTTGCACGGCATAAGTTGGCTGCATTTGTGCTATGTATACTGAAAGTAATTTTAGTTTACCTTTAAAGCATTGCTCGAGACAAGTGTTGATTACCTGGCTGCGCAACAGGAGCATATGAGTAACTTGGTTGTCCTAAAAATTGACAAACATTTACCATTATCCGTCATCGCAGCTATTTTACAGACAATAAAAAATAGGATTTGTTAACTGCGTATAAAGTGGCGACATTCTGATAAAACATATTCTTTAAGAGAATGTTTTTGAAATATGCCTTTTCATGTGCATATATCCTTCACCTAGTATTTCAGTGGTGGCCGTTCGAAGTCTTCAGTTATCCCTTGCGCCATTCCATTCGGGACATGTATAGGGTTACCGCCCAACTGGGGGGAAACCCAAGTGGGGGGATAACTGGGGGAAACGTTTACCCCCCCCCCCAGTTGGTTCTCCCCCAGTTGGCTTTTTTCAATAAAATCGTTATTTTACCCCAAAAATGCAGTTTTTCATCCTAAAAATGCGTTTTTTGCCCTTCACATTAAATCGGATTAGGCTTAAGCTCCCGAACAACCCTTACGTTAGGCTAAACAACCCTTATAAGGCGCCAAACAAGCCATTAGGCTTGGGACCTAAGGGACTTAGTCTTAGGCTTAAGCTCCCGAACAACCCTTATAAGGCGCCATAATGGGCGAAAACATCGAATGCGGAGCAAAAAACTGCATTTTTGGGGTAAAATAACTGTTTTATAAAAACAGCCAACTGGGAGGAGAACCAATTGGGGGAGAACCAACTGGGGGGTAAACATTTCCCCCCCCCAGTTATCCCCCCCCCAGTTGGGTTTTCTCCCCCCCCCCCCAGTTGGGGTGATGTCCATGTATAGCTCAATGGACTCCCCATGAGCTATTTTTGCATGAACGGTTTTTGGAATTTATATCCACTTTTCCGTATTTTGAGACTATTGGCCATTTTTTGTCAAAAAGGGTTTTTGGGCCATTTTTTTTTGTAAATTACTTAGCCCAGCACGGTTCCGGTCGAGTAGGCAGAGCTAATAAAATGCAATAGTTTAATAAGCTATGAAATAGCATATAAGTGAACATTTGATCAATAAAAAATGCGGTCTTAACCTTTTCCGCAAAAACAAAAAAGTGGGGTGTATTTGACACACCTTCGCGTTGGTGTACGTGTTAAATACTGAGATGTCAAATCATTTAATATAACAAATTACGATGTTGACAGCAAATTCAACGCATAGTCTGGCGTAGCCAGACTGGACCCTCTAGTTACAGTAATTTAATTGTAGTTAACTCACCACATGTATTGGCTACAGGCTGAGCGGCATAATTACCAGCTAAACATGCTTTTATATATAAAAATTCGTTCAAAAACATACCAAATCCTCCGCCGCCGCTAAAATACGTACAATTATGAAAAAATGCAATGTCGTATTTAGTGATTACTGCTAAAAGTTTATATACTATTTTGCATGGTGCCTTATGGAATATATGAAAAAATTAAACTGGGTTAAAGAAAATTTAGTGTCAAGCTTAACGATTGTTTAGGTAAATATATATAAATATAGGTACATATAAACCAAAAGTGAAGGATACCAGTGATATATAGGATATATAGGATACCTGAGGTATTTGACTACTTATCAGCCAGAAAACTAAAGCTAAGTATTTCAGAAATTTGTTCTTGGTAATATTATTGACGTGAGGCTTTTGGATGTCACAAAAGTGGCTCGTTTCTGTCACAAATTTACAAAATTTCCCGCCAAATTTAAACAATGATTATGGATTTAACCCCCGAAGGGGTCAGATTCTGTTTTTCTTTCAAGAGAACATAGCCTAAAGCCAAGCATTTGCCTAAGCCAAAACCTAAGCCTAAGCGTAAATTGTAAAATAGATAGACATTCTTTAGTTATTGTATTGCAAAAACTCCTACCAGCAGTTACAGCAACCTCCTCCCATATTGGGGAATAGAAATCCGAAACTAGTGCCAAATAACGCCCATACCAATGGCAATGATTTCATTTTTATGTTGAGAAAAGAACTAGCGAACTAAAATTCAAATCCGGAAGAACGACTATGTTTATATAAGAATCTCACTGTCACATAAAACCTGATGCGCCGCCGACTTTTTATGCTTGACCGACGTTTTTCATTAGTTTTGTAATCGGAAAAATGAAAGGTTTCTGCTAATTTGCGTGGATGTTTTGTCTATCCAAACTAATCGGAAGTGCGAAAAAAGTGAAATGAAATTGTGATGTTCGTACTTGTAACTTTGTACAGTCCACACCCAGAAATCAACGGGGTGTGGAAAACTGAGACCCGGAAAAATGGGTCCCGACTTTTGACCATTTTTTGTATCTAACTTGTGGAAATTGATGCAAATATCGGTCTTTGTTGAGAAAGTACATTATTTGTTTATTTTCCACATCAACTGGGCAGATTATCATGCTAAATTAGCGATGTTACGTCAATATCACGAAAACCAGTGGATAATTTTAAAAATTGCATATAGTGCAAAATGTTATCTTTCACCGAAACTGAAATTGGTTAAAAACATTGTAGTGTGACACTAGGCTTATATTTAGTATGTAATTTGTAACATTTGGCTATGTTTTAGTCAATTTTCAATAACAAAATGGATGAAAATATCTTCGTGAAAACATTCATTAAAATTAGCCCAATCAATTATTATGTTCATTGTTATGTTCACTAATAATATAAGTTTTCAGCACCGAAACAGATTTTTCACGATTTTCACACATAGTTAAAAAAAATTGTAAATTTAGCGATTTTTGCTGACATGAACTAAAAGAGGTCCGAATTAATGTAAATTACACTATTTTTCGCATGCATATGAAGATAATGTAATTTTTAACTATAAAACCGATTTACGCATCAATTTTTACAATTTAGATACAAAAAATTAGCAACAGTTTCCGGATCCTAGTTTTCCTACTTCCGAAACCAGCAGTTAATATCGCTATAGTGCTTGCTTATGGCGATTTTTGAAGAGTTGTTGACGATTATTACCGAAAAATTTCTTTCTTAAAATCCCAATGGATTTTTCTTCGATCAAGTTGTTGAAGTCATTCAAAGGATTCCCTTCTCAGTTGCATAAAATATTAACTAGCGCATTAGGTTTCATAATTTATTCCAGTTCATTCAAGACATTTAATTTCTGGAGATTTCCAACTTCCAGTTTCAATTTGTTTGTGGCAGAATTAAAGTTGCATTATGTAGTTGCGACCTGTTTGAAATCTTTTGAAACGATCAAAGGAGGCTGATAAATTCACTCCATCATTTACAAGCGATGACACTGTGACTATGCATATTTAAATCGCCTAAGGCATTAACAGGCGGATCATATTAACTACGCAAAATGGTATATAAATACTCAAAAATGTTAATTTTATCATAATAATTTTCGCAGAATGAAACACCTATTGCTATTAACAATATTTATTTTCCTTGCAGGCAGTGGAAATGCATTCTGGTTTCAAACTAATCCTTCGTAGTATGTTATCATTGGACATAATCTATCCTGCGAAGCAACTTATAATGTATTTAAAAATTTTAGTGCTGTCGCGCCACCGTCTCCTCCTCCGCCACCACCGCCTGTCAATAGCTAGTATGATGTTTCTAGTAATTAACTATAAGCTTGAACAAGTGTAGATCGAAAACTTCACAATGACTCATGCATTACTTTACCATATGCCAACAACAATTTGTGTATTTTAGTGCCGCAGCTCCACTGATGCTGCCGCAGCCAATCACCTTTCCTCCACCTCCGCCATTACCAACCCTCGCGCCGTTACCTATATGGCAACCAGGTGAATCCTTATACATTGCTACTTTATAAACCAACTATCTATTGAGGAAATTCAGTATTTAACAGTGCAAATATTTCTGATTGTAATAATTATGCTGTTTAAGCCCCTTTCCCGGCATACATGCAGCCAGCCGCGCCAAGTAAGTGTATATTTTATTGCACTACTAGCCATAGAGAAATCACTGCCTTGATTTTTTTCAGTAATTTGTGAGTGTTGGGTTGTACGCCCGTCGCGACTTAGGAGGAAAATAGTCACTCCTAAAAAATGAATTTTCAAAAATTTTGGACAAAATATCAGACAGAGAAAAATAAGCATCCCTAAGTATGCACTTACAAAAGTGCCCTCACACATCCCGACAGCAGCCAAATACTGCATAGGGGATGACTATGGTTCCTAGGAATATTCTCAAAAATGTATGTTTATTGTCTGTCGGAGCTGATGAATATAGTAACAACGAGAAATTCTTTGAAATATCCCTACTATTTGTTAGCTTTTCTTCAGATATTTTCCTTTTAAGCAACGTAAAAATGCTGCAAAAATTATATTTATTTAGGTTATGTTCAACCGCCTAGTGGATATGCCACGGCACCAAACCATAATCCGAGCTCTAGCAATGTAAGGAACCGACAGCAAGCGAAGAATTCCCGCAATAGAAACTAAATAATTTTCAATGGAAATCCACTTTGTATCAAATTTCATACATATCATGTCATAAATACAGTTACTTCCATCGGTATCATATTGAATGCTATATACGTGGATATATTTTTCAAGTAGCGTGAATAATTTAAGCGTTGTTTTTTTTTTGTTCTGGTTTTGCTTTCACAACCTAGAAAAAAGAAAGAAACATACAAAGTTTCAAACATGTTTGTGATCTGTCCAAGAACAACCTTTGGTCTGCAGACCAAACATCAGTTGTATTAGACGGACTAGTCGTCCTTGGTAGTGCAGTATAGTCTGTGCCTGGTTAAAGATTTTGCAGTGACGTAACATAAACAGTTTAAGAGTACATAAATTACTTTTATTATTTCTGCAAGATCTCTCATAGTAAATGGCCTTTTCAAGGGTCTATCAATCTCGTATAAGGTCGCTGTAATTTTTTGATTTAACCGGAAAGTGGCCAGACCGGAAAATTATTAATGATACGGGACTTCTTCTACGAAATGACAGACCGTTTCCAGAAGATCATGTTCTCTATAAAAGCGATCGCATACTTATCGCCAATGCTAATAGTAGATTTTGTCAGTCACAGTTCATTTTCTTTTGCCGTGACATAACAGTCTGAATAACATGCAATTTTCTGCGGTCGCACTTTTATTTTTGAGCGTTGTTATTACTGGATGTTTGGGCTTTCTGTGGCCGGGACTTGGCACTCAATGTTATACTTGGTGAGATCATATTATGTAATAACCGAAAAGTAAGATGATGAAACATAATACCATATAGTTAAAAGATGTTAATATACCTTTTGATCCTGCTGGGTAGTCGAAATTACTTAAACGCATTTTTGGAGCCCGCAGTGAATTAAAGTCTAATAAACTGAGAAACATAGAGGTGATGTCCAGGTATATCTTCGGGAGGTAATATTATATTTCAGAAATAAACTTGAATGCACTAATGACGCGAATAAATTTTATAAGTGTATTTCAGCAACAACTACGCTCCGCCGCCACCTCCTCCGGTGGAGCCATGCGGTTGCAACTCATGCGGATGCGGTGGGTCGAGTGGATATGCCAACCAAGGTGGGTCTGGTAAAATAATAGACACGTATTACAATTGGTGGCTTTTTGCAAATATTTGAAAAACTTGGAGAAATTAGTTAGATATTTAAATAAACTAAAATTATAAATGTGTCTAATTTAATCCCTAGCCCACAATAATGGAAGTTATCCTTCAGCTATTTCTAAATAAATTTCATACAAACTTCAATAATTTTTTAAACAAAAACAACGGAATACATTTAGGTTATGCGTCCTCATATCCATCTTATAATTCTGGATATAACTCAGGGTACAACAGCGGTTACAACTCCAATTACGGCACGAATGGACTGTTCGGTGGCTTAGGCAAGAAATAAAAACCTCATATCGTAGTTAGCATATTCAATGTATGTAATAGAATCTTAGTTACCACTGTTCTGTTTCCAACAACGATACCCATGAATTTGTTGTTATTTATGTTTGTTGTTATTACAATATTATTTCTCATAAAAGTGATATCTTTTATCTGGGAACTTGCAAATTGTTTTGAATAATTACTGGAAATACTGTATTTCTTGTCATTCAACAATTATCACATCCAACACTTTCGAAATGTAATAAATTCAGAACTAAATAATCCTTTCTAAAATATAAATAATTCTGGATGCTTTTTCTAACGCGGAATTGTTTATAACAGTTCCTCTACAAATTCCATTTTTTCTCAGATAGATGATATCTATAGTGCATTTACAATGAAACGCAAAAGATGCGCTATTCAATCTATACGATACACAATTTCCTTAAAAATATTCTACACTTTATAGTTTATAATAAAATATTTATTTTCTTCTCTTATACATTAGAAAATGTAGCTGTACAATATTTATAAAATCTTCACTTTTAAATCATTCTCCTGCCTCTGTTAACGTGACTTCGAGCTGCCGCTTTTCTTCCTAATATCAAACTTTTGAAAGCACGACGAAATTCTGTATTGAAAATGGTGTAGATCACTGGGTTCATAAAACTGTTCATGTAGCCAATCCTGAAAATTGTTAGAAGTCGTAGTTAATTTTATTGAACTCATAAACTACATGAGTAACCCTCTTTTTTGTAACCAATACTTCTTTTTTTTTCCAACGTAAATGCTTTTGCTTACGACGAAAAGTGAAAATGTCGTGAGGAAGCACCAGGCTAGGTAATGTTGGAAACTATTGGCAGAAATATAAATTATTAGCGAGAACTATAATCCGAAGCCCATAAAACCAAAAAATAATTGGTTATTCAAAGTTAAGAGACAAAGATAAAAGGATCAAAACTTCGAGTGACCATAACTTTTTCATTTTCTGGCTTTCGGCTTAAATTTTAAACTAAAATGTGTATCCGGCCTATATTTCCATCAATAAAACTGGCACTTCCTGATGACGTTTCCTCAATGAGTCGCGAAGAAAAAGACGGAAAACATACCATGTAGCGTAAAAGAACGGACCGAACCCAATTTCACAAGATGGTTCGTTGAACTGCACACAAATTGCATTGATAATATTTATGCTGAAGAACGGTACCCAGCAAACAAGAAATATGCCTAAATTATATACTTCACTAGCATAAATTAAAAACAAATTAAATACATAGTGGGCAAATAATAAGCACAACGACCTTTATTTCATAAGGGCGTTCAAAAGACTCTAAAATATCCCTTCAGTTCAATGACTAGGATTTAGAGTATTTCCCAAATATCGTGTATATTGCTCAATATGGGCTTCATGGACGTTAAGCACTAATTTTGGTACAAACCCATGCCATGGGAGTGGGGATATTTTTACTAATACCCTCCCCAAAATTATCAGCCCCCATCTCTCATATTTTTTAGTCCAAATTTTTTTAGGGATTTTTCTGAAATTTTCTAGAACATGCTAGAAAGTGGTTTTGTTCACTTTTTACAACATTTACATTGTGCAAAAAATATGACAATATTCGAAAAATGGTCGAAATTTTGGAATATTTTTCGGAAAATTTTAAAATTTCAGATTTTTGATCAGATATTTTTTGAAATGTCGTTTTTTAGTATAATGTAAAATAATTTTAGCATATCCGGTAAAAGATACCGAAAATTTTGAAAAGAAATAAATCGTAAAAATGCACAAAATGTTGCAAAACACTTTCTAGAATGTTTTAGAACATTTCCAAAAAATTGGAAACATTCAAGTTTGAGCTTGATACCCTGAAAAAATTTGGACTAAAAAAATTTTAGATGGGAATCCCGATAATTTTGGAGGAGAGCACTAGTGAAAAAGCACGGGTTGCCCACCCCATGGGATGGGGGCGGACCAGGTATGTACCAGGAGAGAACCGAAAATCGCGGACTGAGATTTTTAAATTTTGAATTTTGCCGCTCGTTGGCGATTCGTTTCTCTTATATTTTTAGCAAACGGAAGTGAGAGAAAGCATTCTCGATGCTTTTTAAGGTGTTAAAGACGATATTGAGACATCTAAATATGTTACATAATCAAAATAAAGCTGAAACAAAGCCAATAATCTCACTTTATCTCACTTCCGTTTGCTAAAAATATAAGAGAAACGAATCGCCAACGAGCGGCAAAATTCAAAATTTAAAAATCTCAGTCCGCGATTTTCGGTTCTCACCTGGTACTCTAATTTTCGATTATTTTTGCGACCAACAGATATAGGACGCTGGGTTCAGAGTGATAAAGGATTTTATGGTTCCATAGTGTAATCTATTATAGTATTAGGATTGGTATTAGCTTTTTTTCTGCGCACTCTAAATCGCTCTAAATCGCGATATAGAGCCCGGGTTTTTTTCTTACGGACTAAGTCAGCTATAAGGAAGGCCTTGAACCAGTTTTTAGACCGATTTGTGATCTAAATTTAGACAAATTTAGACAAAGTGTATTTTTAAGGAAAAATGCACCCCTAAGAATGGCCTGAAAAGACCGTCGCGGAGAAAATGACGATTTTTTAGACTAAATTTTAGACAAAAGGTCGATTCTTAGGATTGCATGTTCTACGCGACGGTGTTTTCAGGTCATTCTTAAGGGTGCTTAATTTCGAATTTGAGATCAAAATTTAGCTAAATTTAGACAAATTTTAGACAACATTTTTCGGAAGGCCATTATTAGGGGTGCTTTTTCTCCGTGATGGTATTTTTAGGTCATTCTTAGGGGTGCTTAATTTCAAAATGAGGTAAGGGGCGGTGGGCATACTGCTTGAGGGCGGAAGGCCCGAAATAGTCTCATGCTGCTCTACTCCCGAACAACCCTTACTTATTCCCGAACAACAGCTGCTTGAGGGCCGAAGGCCCGAAATAGTCTCATGCTGCTCTACTCCCGAACAACAGCTGCTTGAGGGCCGAAGGCCCGAAATAGTCGCATGCAGCTCTACTCCCGAACAACCCTTATTCCCGAACAACAGCTGCTTGAGGGCCGAAGGCCCGAAATAGTCGCATGCAGCTCTACTCCCGAACAACCCTTATTCCCGAACAACAGCTGCTTGAGGGCCGAAGGCCCGAAATAGTCTCATGCTGCTCTACTCCCGAACAACCCTTACTCCCGAACAACAGCTGCTTGAGGGCCGAAGGCCCGAAATAGTCTCATGCTGCTCTACTCCCGAACAACCCTTACTCCCGAACAACAGCTGCTTGAGGGCCGAAGGCCCGAAATAGTCTCATGCTGCTCTACTCCCGAACAACCCTTACTCCCGAACAACAGCCGAGGGCATACTGATGGCGGTGCGCGAAGCGCCGCTGATGCACGCTCCCCGCGGAACTAGCTTGGGAGAGCCGCGAAGCGGCTCCTCCCAAGCTAGTTTGTTAACATAAGTTAATGTCGCATAAATCGTATAAAATTTGTATGTCTATTTGCGTTCTCCGCTATATGAATGACATTTGAATTTGAATGCATACCGACAACAATTCCCAATGTCTTAGTGGCCCGCTTTTCCTTCCGTTGTGATTTATTCACTTTTCTTTTCAAGCTTGACTCTTTCCGATTGATCGTTCTTTTAACCATTCTCACTGCCAAAGCCGTTGTCGATCCATTGGCTTTTGAGTTGCTGAGCAGCTTTCGCTTGTTTTCCAGAGATTTTGAAATACCAGTATTTGTTTGACTCTGGCTTTGGCTGCTGTAGCTAAAGGAAGGGCCAGCATCTGAGCTCGTGGAATTCTGTGACCGACTAAGACGGTGTTGCCGAGAGGTATCTAAAAATATTCTTTGTCATTCATCAAATTTCTTGTCATTCAACAATTATCACATCCAACACTTTCGAAATGTAATAGATTCAGAACTAAATAATGCTTTCTAAAATATAAATAATTCTGGATGCTTTTTCTAACGCGGAATTGTTTATAACAGTTCCTCTACAAATTCCATATTTTCTCAGATAGATGATATCTATAGTGCATTTACAATGAAACGCAAAAGATGCGCTATTCAATCTATACGATACACAATTTCCTTAAAAATATTCTACACTTTATAGTTTATAATAAAATATTTATTTTCTTTTCGACTAAGACGGTGTTGCCGAGAGGTATCTAAAAATAGCTTTTGAAATATTTGGGTATGCGTACTCTTGGATACCATAGTAGAGTACGTATACGTCCCCATTTGAAATTTAATACATTGAAAAACAGAACCTGGAAACGCGTTGGTGGATTTTGATTTTATTGGCGTATTATCTGCATTGTTTTGGAGAGACAGTTTCTGCGATTGAGATATGTCTATTGCTGAAGAGCCGCGCCTCAGAGATCCAACTGCTTTACAGTTTATTTTAAACGTAACAGAAGGTGATTTAATCTAAAATATCTTTCATTATTCACTTCTTTATTATTTTCATCATTACAGATAAAAGATTACAAACACTCACATCATCTTTTGATGTAATGGCAGATTTGAGTTCTTTAGCACCTGCATTTTGAATTATGAAAGCGCCGCCTTTTTGTTTAAGCAATGCGGGATTGCCCTCGTCTAATAAGGCACTGTATTCGTGAACAGGCGCTGAGAGGACTAAAACATAGGAAATGTTATTCATGTTGTAATAATTTTTTTCAAGTGTGAAGAAAGAAATATACGAAAAACGGCTTTTGAACTAAAGCAAGTTAATTACCACCACTTTAAGAAAATTCGTTTCAAATTGTACTCTACGAACAAGCAAATCGAGAGACGTTTTGAAATATAGAATGGCGGGAAAATGCTACAACATTCTGGAACATTCTAGAGGATAACTAATGGCTCATATTAATGCTGAGACTCACGGCTTTTGATTCAGCCATTATTCGCCCTTCTATAATGTTCCAGTACTATAATATATTTATAATTCGAACACTCTCGATTCCCATGCTCGTTAGAATACACACATTCAGTGGAAGAAAATGTATCAACTTACGGGGATTCGTATTGGACCTCGAATATGTTGCTCTGTTGCGCTCCCGGGGTAATACTGCATTTGAACTAGTTATTGATGACAAATAATCATGTTGCTTCATAGGAGTAGATTTAGCTTTTGCGTCACAATATTGTTGGCGTTGATTTTTATGAGGTGCGTCAAAGAACCTTGGCGAGACAGAAGTAACTGCGGCCATAGTTAGGGAGGTGGTGGCTGCCAAAGTATTGGATGGAAGTTGTTCTCCGGCATAGCTTGTAGGAGGATTGGGTGTGGTCGACATTGTCGTGTCCTCATTATCCGTTTCGGTGGAAGAAGTTGGACGAGCGCGCTCATACTCATCTGTAAAAAATTATATCATGAAAAGTCAACTAGAACATTTCATGTGAGAACTTCGGATCTCCTATGAGAACTTCGGATCCCTCTAAGTCGTTTTTACTCTAAACCAAAATAACGTACCAGTAAGACTTTCTGTTGTATTTCTTCCACCACTGAAGAAATTTCTTCGAAATTTCACAGGTTTTCTTAAAGACATAACGGCAGTTGCTGAATCGCTCTTCCTTCTTATAATAGTGGTATTTTTCTTTCTCCGACGATCAATACTCTGTGCATTTTTTCTATCGAGCTGACCTGGATGCATTTTTCCCGTAGCTATAATACAAGAGATGGTTACGATTTTAGGTTTGTTTTAGATGAGGCAAGTATAGAAAGTCATCGCAGACGAAACATGACCACCAAAATTCAAAAACGAATTTTCAAATTCGCAAGTTTCATTCAGCGCGATTAAACATGTTACTTATATCCGAAATGATTCCCGAAATTTAAGAAAAAATAAAAGAGCCATTTTTCCAGAAAAAGTGGTCTTAAATATGTGAAGAACGCAGTCTGCAGAAGGCGGCAGCCTTTGCTAATGTCAGTAAATACGACAAATGTGCTTAAATATGGAAGCACAAGTTAAACATAATTTGGCACATTGAACCACCTTATACTAATGTCATACCTATAGTTGTCGTTAAAATTGCCGGCCTGAAAAATCTTCGCCTAGAAAATTGTCGAAATATTGCAGGGATGATATGCTGCGGTGGAACGCCCGCTTGTGCCCAGTTGTCTGGAGAGTGCTGGGTGAGTCTCGCTTTTTCCTTTAATGAACTTTTGAACTTACTGAAAGTTCAAGCTATGAGTTTTTCATTAGGAATGACTTTTCCATACCTCAAAGTAACAGAACGCGTGTTACTTTTACCATAATACTCTTCTTCAATAGGACTAAACCCTCTCTCGGAGTTTAATACAGTCATGGAGTTCTGGGACGAATAAGCTCGATTGTTTGCTTGGCAGTAGTCGTAATCCGATGATTTCCTGTAACCCATTATAATTATGTATCTTCAGAAAAAGTGCATCAACTACTTTGACTAACTACGTTTAAAAAAGTTTTATCAAGAGAGATAAAAATGTCTCCATTTCGCATTGATAAGTATTTTTGGACTGAAGAAAGGTGTGACGATTATAAACAATCATCGTCATGAGAAACCAAAGTCATAAAAAATATCGGAAATACTTGGAGAAATACAAATTTGACGACAAACCTTGACGTTGACGTTGGAGCCTCCGATGCAAAATCATTTGTGACAATGTTAGCATTATCTGACAATGAATCCATGCTTGACCGTGGCGTTGAGCTCCCAATGAGATCATGTTCGTCTGAAAATGTCAAAAATAAAATCCGTTATACTTAGTAGGCATATCATATCACACTAATTTAACGTATAAATAAAGCCAAATATAGCTGAAATAAATGACTGCTGTGAATAAATATAAGTCTGATGTGCCGTAAATTAATTAGTGAGAAACTTAAATGAAATTCAAAGCATTTGTTAGCAAAAATGAAAGTCACACAACGAACAGTACGGATAGAGTTAAGAAATAATTTATTTCAGGTAGGGAAGAGTTGGGAGCATTTTTGTAAACAAAATAAAATTGTTACGTGCATTAACTGCTCAAGTTCAGGAATCACGTAAAGATTTAAACGCACAAAAATATTGAATGGCCAAAATATATTTATATTGAATACGCAAGATTTTCATATAAAATCATTGCAATTTTCGCTCTGAAAAATATTTTGTTGTTGTCTCGGCTTGAAATTGTCAGTCTGATTACACAAATTTGTTATGAAAAATTTCTTACAAAACCATAATTCACAGATATAAAGAAAAGAAATTAAGACTACAGACTTAAAGAAGACAGATTGTTAGTAAAGTGTCTCGACATCGACTTATGAAAGAACCTGAATTATCGTTATTCTCAAGCCGTTTTCCATTGCAGTCAGGTGCCGTTTGGAGGAAAAATTGTAATCTGGCTTGACGAATTTTTGCACGTAATCGCTTTAATGATCGTCTTTTCGTAGGCGTAGAGGTATAGTTTTGGGAGTTAATATTGGAGAAACTAGGTGAATACTGGCCAGAAGTGTTGATAGAAATTGGACAGAATTGTTCAGAGGTGTAAGTGGGACGGAATTCGGGATGTGGATCAACGAGGGATTTATTAATAGGACATTTCTGGAGTGTTTGGGGTTGGTTAATAATTTCAGTACTCACATGAGGTATTACTGATATTTGAACACTTGCTTCAATAACGTCGTTAGCAAGGCCATTTTTTGACGAATTCGCCTCATTTTTTGCGAAATGCTCTGTTAAGGTTTTGGAATAAGTAGTAAGTGTATTGAACAACATTAATTCATTTAAGGATGGGCAAGAAAATGAGAAAAGGTTTTGAATAGATAGAAAGTTATAGTTTGTTGGAAGAAAATAGCACCCGGCTAAAGCTGTGAGTCCAACGAAATGTTCGCTTGAATTGTATGGCACTTTGGGTTTCTTAAGGGGAGGAATTCGGTGACGTCTGCAGGATGTTAACGAAGGGCTTGAATTGTATTTTTTCAATATCGTCCTTTTAAGCAGGATATTTAAATTTGTTGATTGTTTGCTTTCTGGCTCAAATTGATCCACGAGATTTTCAACTAGTTCTTCACTTGTTCCGGTTTTTGCATCAGAAGGTATGCTAAAACAGGTGTCCACAGACGTTTTGCTCATCGGCTCAGTTGAGATCGTTGTTTCCATAGTCTTCACGTCTTTTTCGTTACTGACTTTTCTATAGGACCAATTTGGTCGAATCCGTTCCAAAGCGAGCAAATTTAGTGGCTCCGGTGAACATCTTTCTCGGTGAGAACTGAATCTCCAATCCGCATCTGTTGAAGCGTACTCTCGTTCAATCCATGGCTTTGAATCTTGCAGTTTTGCGCTCCAATTCCCCAGAGTCATAGTGACTATGCTACTATGTCTAGTAGCAACTCCGGTAATCATGCTGCCAAGAGCGCCGGTAATACCCGTTTCTCTGCGATTTTTTCCTTTTCGAAAGTTGATTGCTCGTCGATTTCGTCTTCTGGTGCTTCGGCGAATGAACTTCGCATTTTTCGAGGATTTTGTAGCGTTTGCTGAGATTTTGAGTATATCACCGTATTCTTCAGACTCTGACGGATCCTCGTCATCAAAGTCATCAAAATCTTCGTCTTCGATGTCATCCGTAGAGTCTTCTTCATCATCCGCATATTTATCAGGGGACCCGCAATTTTTGGGATCATTTAACATATGACCAATACCTGCATTTTCGATGGCCGCTCGGTGTCTCTCAAAGCGCCGAATCCGCCGAGTCATCGAAGGCAAAGCCATCATCATACAGTTTACCACTGGAAAAGGAAATATATACAAAAGGGTAAATAAATAGAACTAACAGAGAATTTGAAATTAAGTCAGGAATTTTGAGCTACTTTTGGGCAAATGGCCCAATATTGCTAAACATATAAATTACCCTAGCCAGGATAAAAAGAGGAAAATAACAACCTATTTATATTTTTTCATATTTAAAATACAGGAAATATGCTTGTTTGTGACTATCAACACAATCCGAAATTCGGCTAGCTAACATAAAATATTAACATGGTTGATATCATCATTGATAACCACAATCCTTTCATTTTCAACAGAACCGTAAATTTAGACATTTCTGATCAGTTTATTTTCTAAATGCACATCACACGAAGTTGGGTAAAATTAGGTAATTTTGCACTGCAATTCACTACAATTCGAAAATGCCTAATGGAAAGGTGCATTAAAACATTGACACCGGGATAGGCTGATCAAAAAGCACGAAAGAGCGGATAGAGAGAGTCAAAACGAGAATATGAACGAGAAAAGACCTACCTGGCCCAGCTATTAGTTCACCTGCCTCTTCACCGCTCTCTAATGCGGATTTGTCCCGATTTCTAAAATTTTAACATGTTTGTCGACCATTAATTAAACAAGGTTGCTACTGAATAAGGAAGAAAATTGTATATGAGTTTTAGATTCAAATTTCTATCCTGACTATAGTGTTCTATATTTTTTATCGGAAAAGGTTTCTTTTATGCTTCTAGATTTACTGGTCAGTTATTTAAATCAACAAGTCCATTAACATTTAGGCTAATTGTCTGATTGTGTTGCTATGGTTTGAATTATGAAAATGTTACTTTTCTGCCTGCTGACTTGCCAAACGCCTCATTTTAGCAGCTATTTCACGCTTTCTGAGTGCCATCATAATCCTGATGTAGCTGAAAGTAAATTTTTAGCTTACCTTATATCGATTAAAAAATATAATAGCAGTTTAGCATATTTAACATTTTATCAGTAAACTTTACATTAGAGTTTATGGCACTCTCAGGTATAGCTCAACAAATTATAATTATTTATAGAGATTAAATCAAACCCACACAAATAGAACGACAATGCATGGAATGACAAATGAGAGCAGCGACGAAAATATTGAAAATAATGGATTGTAAAAACGACACTCGTAGGGATTAGCATCCGGTGGACGAATGTTTACACCTAAATATGTATTAAGTGTAATAGTAATTTTACGTGTACATAACAATACTATTTTTTCATATTAAAATGGTTTTTGCAAAGGATAGAAAGTAAGAATGGAGTTTGTAAAAAATGGTGGCATATAGTCTTTTTGACCCTAACTCTAGGCGAGAATGTTACTAGGAAGGTTGGGTTTCCCTTGCAGGTTGGGGGTTTTCAGCTTTCGGTAATGTTTTTTTTGTATCGTATTATCTATTTGATTTGAAGCGAACGCTAGTTCAATGACGACGCAGTGAACTAATGATTTTGAATGACTCGTTTCTTGAATATCTTTCAATCAACCGTTGAGTCATTGGAATGTGTAAAATACATTCGCAGTAAAAACCATTGTTTCTCATATTCTCACAACACTTATTACTCTTGAACTTATTCAGATAAATAGGTTGTGTGTTTTCCAGAACACCAAGTGAAAGTCATATACAGTTGAACCCCCTGATAACACCCCCAGATAACGCTGACCCCCAATAACGTGCATTTTGTCCGGACGCGGATTCACGTCAATGGATTTGTATGTGTTTTGCCCCCAGATAACGAGGATTTTTGTTGGCCGTGTAAAAAATGACAAAAGGGTTCCCCCTTTTGATTTGCGTCGGAGAAAATTTTTTCCACTATTAGCCAAAATTTAGCTAAAAGTATTAATAGCTAAATTTAAGCGAATTTCCATATGTAAGGCTAACCTATTTTCTATAAAAGCTTAAATGTACAAAACACATCATTTTAGGCACTTTTACTCTTGAAAATGGCGGACCCCCGGTTAACGCTGATTTTGTCCGGTCCCTAGACCCGCGTTATCTAAGGGTATGTACATTTCTGAGATCAATCTTTTGATTATTGAAAAAAGTCTATTTCATACCTAATACAATGGGACTGGCAATGGCGAAAGAGATGGCCCAAATGGCAATGATAATGAGGACCACTCTCTTAATGTTTTGTGCTTGCCTTGAATATTGAATTGGGCGACTTACGGCACGATACCTGAAGAGTTTTGAAGACAGTTACATTTTACATTTTGTCGTTTTCTCAAAGGTAATTTTATTAAGAAACTTTCGAGTAATAATAATTTTTGTATATCTCTGTAAGTTGGCAACGTAATGTAAAAATTAACATATAAATATACCTATCAAAACTGATTACAGCTAACAAAAGAATAGACGCTGTTGAGCAAGAAACGTCTGATGCCGAATAAATATCGCACATTAATGCACCCAAAAACCAATAACCACCTTGTACCTAAATTCGATTCATAAATTAATGTTATATCATAATTTTAAACGCTATCACCATCCTCAACTTTAAAAATATCCAAAATATACACAAATAGGTTGAAAACGATGTTGTTATTAGTTCTGGCGTACTGGAGATGGTCTCTCTCTCATTTCTGCTTCAAGAAATGTTTCAAAATAAGCAGAGAACAATTTTCAAAATTCAATAATGTGGATATATATCGCAGTAAAAACCGTTTTTATTGAAAATTAATTTTTACTGCTACGTATACATATATGCGAAATAAACTCACATAAACATAAACCGCATAAGGCATAACAAAGAGAGCAACCAATAAATCGGCTACAGCTAATCCCAATATGAGGAAATTTATAGCAGAATGGAGTGCTTTGAAACGGAGCACCGAAATAATCACCAGCAAATTACCCAAAATAGTGGCTGTGGGAATGAGCACCAGGCAAAATCCGTAGATGAAGATGCCTGCGTGATGCTGTAAATTTGACCGTTATATTATTATATTATAAAAAGATAGGGATTAAAAAGGAAAATATTCACACTTTTGAATCTTTATCAATTGGCTAACTTATTTTTGGCAACCTGGAATACCCGGACGTTTTACCTTCGCCCGCAAGTTTAAGGTAAATCGAAGGCCGAATGCTCGAGGGAGTCCCTGAGGGTCGCAAGCCCGAAATAAGCTCATGAACAAGCCTTACTCCCGAATAATATATACCGTAAACTCTCTAATTTAACCCCCGGGGGTATAATTATTCAATCGACCTCTAGGGGGGGCAAAATTAGAGGGGGTAAAAATAGAGGGGGGTAAAATTATGCGATCGAGGTTTCGCGCCGCGCCCGAGGCGCGGCGCGAAAAATTTTTTGGGATTTTTGCTCAAATTTCAAAAATTTTCGTCATTTTTTCAAAAAAAATTCAAAATTTGAATTCCCGCCCATAAAATTTTGAATTTTTTTCGAAATTTTTGCCATTTTTGACAAAATTTTGGCAAATTTTTGCAAAATATGAGAAAATTTTGCAAAAAATGGTAAAAAATAGGTAAAAAATTCAAATTTTTGGCAAAAAATTTGAATTTGCGTCAAAGATTTGAATTTTTGGCATTTTTGGAAAAATTTGGATTTTGGGGGGGGGGAAATTAGAGGGGGGGGTATAATTACTCGATCGACCTCTAGGGGGGCAGAATTAGAGGGGGGGTAAAACAAGAGAGGGGGGTTAAATTAGAGAGTTTACGGTATATTTCGATCAGGCTTCCAGAGGAAGTACCTGGATTTAGTATTATTATATTCTAAAGAGAGGGATGAATAAGGAAAATATTCGCATTTTTGACTATTTATCAATTTGCTAGCTTAATTTTTTGTATCCTGGAATACTCGGACGTTTGTAAAGCCACCGTCCGAATGTAATCTGTCGCAGATTTGCAAAGAATTATAAAGGATGGCACTCTGAGTTTTACAAACGTCCGAATGTCGAGTTTGTATTTTTTGAAATCATTTTAACGATACCTCAAAATATATTTTCGTAGAATAATATATTACAAGGACAAAGGATTTAGAAATGTTCACTTGAATTCTCAAGACTCATTACTTTTGATTTACACTTTCATTTGCAATTGTCCAATACACTAAATTGAGACTTTTGTGTTTGCCTAAATTTTAGGCAATACCATTTTTACCTAGATAGAACTAGTACTACCTAAAATTTCGGCATAAATTAGTTCTACCTGGGTAGGACTAATTTTGCCTGCAACATATATAATACTATATAATAAGATATATTCATAATTTCTCGCAGACTTTAGAAATTATCTCACCTGAGGTTCAGGCCTCACATAATTATGTGATTCAGTAACTGACAATGAAGTAGTAGAAGACCCTGAAGTTTCAAGCTTCAAAAATTAGACCATTTAGTTGTAATTTTATAGCAGTTTTTACATCGGAAAACAAATTAAAAATTTTTTGAGCAAAAATATGATTGAAAAAGTAGATTTTTAGATGCAATTGTTTGTCATTACCGGTTGAAAATGACTCTATATGCAAGGATTGAGAATTTCTGTGGAGAAACTCGCGCTGCACAGTTCCCTGGAGAAGAGTTGTGATTGTAGTCAAGGGATGATTTTCTAAACTTCATTTTATAAAATATATCCGTTTGCAATATCTCATATCGACTACCTTCTGCCGTGAATCCATCTTTATGATCGACTGAGTACATAATGTCCAAAATCTGCGAGAATACCAACAGTAGGTCTCGAATAGGAAGGTTTCGGCCAACTATGGCACCACACAACGTTATTCATAGCACGATGAAATATGCTGTACTAGACCATAATAGATCGTTTAGTAGTTATAAACCTCCAGCTAAATTATTATGCAGATTCAAGGGTTCTAAAAATAATATCTTGTAATAAATCACCTTCTATCTCAATTCAACACTGCGATTTTAAGCATTATTTTACTAACACGAAATGTGTATAATACACAATTCCCAAGTCCTCCATGGTTTTTTTGGCAAAAAATTCTAAAAAAATTTTTTGGCTAAAAAAACCATGGGGGGAAAATGGAATGAAAAATCATTTTCGGAAAAAAATTTTTGCCAAAAAAATCAATAGGGGGGACCCTATTGATGTACATGTCCGAAAATTTTGATAAAAGTCGCGAAATCGGACATTTCCGGACATTCCCGGACATGTCCGGAAAATCCGCAGCCTAGTTATAACTCATGCTTTGGCTGGCTCCGCGGTGAGCCAAATTCATCTAGGCCACGTTGGACAAGCAGGGCTCTGATCAAAACAACTGCGATTTCCATAGCCGAGTTCAATGATTTTTCGGGCCAAGTCCAAGAATAAAAAACTATCCGGGCTAAAGAATCAGTTCAAGTGCAACAAATTATGAAAAAATATAATTTATGAAAAAGTGATCGAATCTTCTGTATTGTTATAATTAACGTTGGGTTGTTAAATAATTACATATTGGTAATTCTCAGGTTATAGAAAACTCTGTTATTGAAATACTAGCCATAGGGAGTGCCTTCGGCATTTGATTTTTCCCGGTACTTTGCGAAGGCCCTTTTGCGAGCGCCCTTCGCGGCCTTCGGCCGCTCCAGAGGACCAGATTGCTAGGGTACGGTTGTACTTCACAAACAAAAGCACCTTTAAGAATGCTTTCCCAAAAATTGTCGAGTAACACGACACAGCCAAATGCTAGTATCGGATCAAAGCCCATTTTGAGATGTGTTAGGTGCTTTGTAGAAGGAATTTTTATTTTGTTGCTTCCGGAATATGATCATTTTTGGAGAAAAACAAATTCCTTGAAGATGAAGGAAGTCAAAAAATGGTCTGAAAAAATGTTCATAGCAGCAAAACGAAAGTCCGATCGGTAAAACATGTCTCTAACACATCTCAACTGCAGTTACTCTAATGTCAATTTGAATCTGAATTGCCAAAACAACGAAAATGTCCTTGCAAATAAAAATGTGACAACTAGGTGTCTGATATATTGATGATACTTTTGAATATTTTGATGAGTTGTAGACTGAGTAAATTTTACACTGTTATAAAATAGACAAGCTAACTAAATTCTCTCTTCGTACAAAGCATTCATGGTCTTTACTATTATTTATTTGAAGAAAATCTAGCAACGAAGAATCCGAATTAGTTTTGCATCAACCGAGTATGTTCGCTATCGCATTAAATAACGAACAAATCCATAACATGCTCAAAATGTTGTACATGAACACATAAAATGGTGCTCAGGTGTGCGAATACTGAGGATAATCTCCAGAAAAATAATTGCAATGGGCCATATATTCTGAAAATCAGACAAAGAATGTAGGAAGCGGAACCTGCACCAAAGCAGTGGCTGAAAAGAAAATTGCAGCAAGGTGATTATGGCCACTTATTTCAATAGAGCGCACGAATTTTGCTATGATAACAATGACGATTGGGTGTGGCATTTCTCTTTGGGTTTAAGTCTTGAGGTGCGTTTAAAGAGAACGGAGCTGACATGAATCAGATGAAGACATGCACAAAAATTACAGCAATCCAATATTTCATGAGATAGCTTAAATGCAAAATAATGTAAGCAAAATTATGAAATCCAGAGTTAATTTAAACGGCGCTAAATTGAAGGTGCTATCAAATCAAAAATCCGACTGATTGAACGCATAAAAATAAACAAATGCCAAAATTGCGCCGAATAAAATGCTCCCGAATAAATTCAGCAGTCGAGAAACTTAGGTTTTAAGCACCCTTCATATAGTTTCCGTGCACAAATGTGCAAAAATCTTTAAATAAGATTCTAACAAATCAATCTTGAAACATGAATATGTGTATATGTAACATTTATCCTAAACTTATTTCCTGTGTCCATATCTCCTGTCGGCCATATCGTAACATTGCTTTTCGCAAAATAACTTACTTGCTAATAAATTCTTACGCAAGTCCGACCAAGCCATATGTCTCCCGTATTAATGAAAAATTTCATCGAATATTGTGAAAGGATGGGCAACTTTGTGACACATTTAACACTAATACATCAAAAGAGTGGTTAGAATTAGCCAGAAAAAGACGGGCCACGTTTTCACAAAAATTCATCAATTTCAATTAATAAATTCTTAAAAGTGAGTTACAGCGAAAAGTAGGATAATGAAAATAGCTGATAGACGAGCCACATAAAAGAACGCTTTTCGTTGCGTCGGCGGCAAATTTTTACCGATACATTAGGCATCGATCACAAATTTTGCATTTGGTATTCAGAACTTGCAAATAAATGTCAAATTATTTATAAAGTGAAACCTAAGAAGTCTTTTTAGGAATTAAACATAACGCTCCATTCCTAAACAATGGTTAAATCCAAACTATGGTCAAATATATGCTTAACAGTTTAAATTTTGAGATATGAAAACTGATGCCATCCAATTCTCAAAATGGACATTTTCCTTAATCGTTTACACCTCTCAAATAAAAAACAGAAAAAGTTCATGCAGTCGTTCGAAATAATCCTCAGAATAATAACAACTGGATGACTAAGACAAAGGGACGTTTTAATTGAATTATTCATGGTCCCAGGGAAACTCGATCTGCTCATATCCGGAGAGACAAATTTTCCCAGGTATTGAAAAGAAACGTCCGAGGTTAGTATTTACATAGAACAAATGGACGAGTCTTTGCGATGTCTTTACTTTTTTCGAAAAGATTTATCGAAAGATTGAAACACGAAAATTCGAAAGATTAAACGAAAGATTGAGAACAGCAATGTTTTCACTAATACCGTAAACTCTCTAAAGTTAACCCCCGGGGGTATAATTATTCAATCGAGCTCTAGAGAGGGCAAAATTAAAGGGAGGGGTAAAATTAGGGGTGGGGGTAAATTAGAGAGTTTACGGTATACGAAAGGTAGTAAATTTTGCAGGATTATATTATATTATATTATTCAGACGACTTATTAAATTTCTTTTGAAAAATGAATAGAAGAAATACTCACGCAGGTACGCATTTTACCATTTCTTTTATTTCTGAACTTCAAATGGCCTGCTCCAAAAATAGGCCAACACTCGGATTCATTGCTTATCCGAAAAAGTTTATCGCGAAGAAAACGAAAGTGCAACAAAAGTCGAAGGAAGCGCCGAAGTAAAACCGCCCAAATAATACTACGCAACTTCTGTCGGAGCAAATTCGGCTCCTTTGTTCTTTGGTTTGCATGGACTTTTGGCATAGAGATGTCCATCCAAATCCAATTTTCTAATACACTTGCTGGTCGTTTAAAATTACGGGTGAACACACGCTTTTATACGTGCGATGAGGAATCAATAGTCGGCGGCGGAATTGCGGTCTTGCGGAAGCCGTGCACGCGCCATTCCGCCAAATGATGACATAATAAATGGCCTCTATGTAATTTTTCGAACAAGCGGCGATTGGACATAAAATGTTGTTGTCTGAGTCATTTTCAAAGGTATTGCAAAAGGTAAAGTAACTCAGTAAACATAAATGTGGTTATTTGGCGAAAATTTCGAATGTTAATACAGGTACCGTTAGGATTCAACTGCCAAATAAATGATAGAATGAGTTTAAAGAATATGTGCAATGCTCTGTGATATTTGGAAACAATAATAATTTATTTGTTTTAACTTGTAAATCACAGTAGAATTTGTTAAAGTAAAAATAATAGACTATAAAAACTACGTCGTCGAAATTTAGCTTTTAATTTGAGCAATATTCTAAGCAGACCAACGAACTTAGCACTGTTCGAAAACGGGCAATTGACTCTTCAACAAACGTGAAGGGACTATATTATCCGCAAGTCACATTCTCTATCCTTGCATTTCAATTGGCACGAAACTTCAATGGCATGAAAAAAGTCATCAACAAACCTGTCCCATTCAATTATACTCAAGCGTCCATTTTAAAGCAATAATTCCCGGGAATTGGCTGGCGAAACTTCAAAAGCGAGACGCATAAAATGTTGTACATGCGAGGGATATAACATAAAACGAGAAAGAATTTTGGGAATTTTGACTGCACAGAAACAAAACGCTAAATCTAAAAAATATGACTATTTTTTGAAGCATAACACTCAATTTCATACCTATTGTGTCATATTGACTGCACCTGGTGCAGTTATAAATGAGAAATCGGTGAAGTGGGAAATACATGAGTTACAAAGATCCACAAAAATGGGTGTTAATTGGGGCCTTAATGAGGCTTAATTATTTCAATATACTCCAGGATCTATCTTAGGCGGAGGGGTGCTTAAATTTTGGAGGGCTGAATTTTTGACCAATTTTACAAAATGTTTGAAAAAAATTCAAACTAGGTTTGAATTGTCACCCAAACTTTTTGACAATTTTTTGTAAATTCTTCAATATTTTGCTAAAATATACCAAAATTTGGTAAAACAATTGCAAAATTCTGAATAAAAATTCAAAATCGCGGCAAAAATTTGAACTTTAAAAATGCGAAATTTGTAAAAACCAGGAGCTAGCTTAATAGGCTAAGCGCAGAAATCCAAAAAATTTCCACTTTTGGGAACCACGTTTTTAGAGGTAATTTGATGTGCTGAACAGGAATATAACGTATATTTATGGTTCTGACGCGATTTCCGCCCATTTTTGATGATAGTAAAGTTTAGGGCTGCCAATTGGAAACTGTTGAAAAATGATAGAAATTTATGCGGATACGTGTGTTATGGGTGTGTTTCGACCATTCTGATTTATTTCTGTCATTCTTCTTGCTCTGTCCCGCCATGAAAATGTAGATTTTAAAAAATTGTGGCAAAAATATTGCCAAAAACGCTAAAATAGGCAAAATTTGACCATTTTGATCATCATGGCAAAAATTTATGTAAATCTTCGTGGCGGGACGGAGCCCCAAAAACCCATTTTGGGGCACCATTTTAGGGGACTAAATAACAGGAAATAAGGTATTCGTCAATTTCTATTGTGAAAATATATTCGAATCCACGCACTTTGTCATCGTCAAAACCAACACATTCGAATCATAAATATTTAAACCTGCACAAAATCACCATTTCACAAATAATAATAATTGGAGTAATGAGTGGATTTTCAGCTGCCGTTCCCAATTCGCTTCGTCATAAAAATTTCAGGTGGATTTTAAACCGAAGCGGCTCGTTGTGCTAAATTCATAGAATGATTGACACATTGCCATATTCCCACTGGGTTTCCACACACGCGTTTGGCCGAGTGATTAGTAAGTATTGGGACACAGGTGCATCACTCCCAATCTAATGCCAGGGAACAACAACAGTAAAAGTAAAGGTTTAGTGGACCACAGATATATTAAAATGTTTGTTCGGGAACAATCGAATTTGCTTGTTAGTATTTAAATTATTGTACCTATACAGCGTTGTTGCATTGTGTTTAAAGTGTCTTTGATTCATAGGAAAATTCGGACACCGAAAAGCACAAAAATTTAGAATTTTGTCTCTAAATTTTTTTCGAAATGCATCCATTTAATGGTGAATTCCGTCATTTTCAAAAAAAGTATGTGTTTATTTTTTCTATCGCTTATTTTAACTCTCGGCCACGTTTATTATTTTGCGCCGTAAAGAACAAAGTCCATAAAATAACGACATTAATCCACCAAGTGTGAAAAGGGCCACAAAATGGAAACAAGTGCCTCGAAAACACAAAAGAGTGATAGTCTGTCTTGACACGCAATATCCAAACATGTATCCGACAAGTTGAGGCCCTTCTCAGCAACAAAATTTGAGACGGAATAAGGACGAGGTGAAAATTAATAGCTGTAGAGTGTGCAACGGCATGGACTTAATTTTAGGCGTATTTGCTCTTTTAGGAATCAAGGATGAAATGCAGTTGGGAGTGCGAATGTTTCTTACGGTATTTTTCAATAAAGTCCCTCTTTAGTTTTAAACCTACGGAATTATTAAAATTTTATGAATATTCTAGACCAAAGAAGCAAAAATGTTCCAAACCAAATATCATGTTGCAACGGAATTACAAAGCAGCTAAAAATATTACCACCGGCGACGCGCTTAGAGACTGTCCAAGAAATCTTTAACACATCATTCGAAAATTTCTTCAGCTGAATTTTTGATTACGAAAAATGTGTACATATGTTGTTTTTAGATGGCGTAACCTGGCTTGTATTGAAACTGGGACAAAAATCTCTCTATTTTTTTAATTGGTAAGCATTAAAATGTCACCGGTCGGCAAACAGTAGTATTGCATACATAACCCCAACATGTCCTCAAAATACTTTTGTACGCCGTCTGGACGGCTTTAAGCCCTACTGATGACCACATTTTCGAAAAGAAGCTGTTAGATTTCGAACATTTGGCAAAAACGGTCAAATGATGTGTTGTTGTTGAAAAACTGGAGGGAATAATTTTGTTCTCGGCTAAATGAAAATTAAAAAGTGGACAAGTAGAGGCTAAGTGGTGGCGGAGCTGGCCGAGCAGCAAATTCTCTCATCAATCATCTGCTTGCCTTCCGACCCACTTGACTCGCTAGCTTTGCAGTGCCACCGCCACCAACAAAAGGCGAAATTCCACAGTCCTGGGAATCGAGCTGAATAAAAACTCACAAATCTGAAGAGCAATTTCCTCAAACAAACCCGGAATAACATTCTCAATGGGTTATAAGTAAGGGCGACAACATGATCATATTAATGCGACGTTCAAGGGTTCTAAGACTAATAGGAGTAATTTGGTACATGTTATCGAGAAAAAATATGTCAAATAACCTGCAAAAAGTGTATGCCATAAGAAATTTTCATTGTTGGAAGATCGAATAATAAACTTTGTGTTTCAATTGTATTTGGTTTTAAACATTACATAGGCAAGGATAACAAGTTGCGACCTACCGTTTCTCGCATTAGGACTTTAGGGATGCCGGAGGTCTGTTTGAAGAATAGGGGTGACCAAAGCAGAATCATGTTTAAAGTTTCGAGAAACAAAAATTCAGAAAGCTTTATATAATTTTTAGAATATTTCATGTGATTACTACAACGAAAATCTTTCGATTTAAAGGCATCGGGAAGTAATCTCTTCTATTGCATTAGCCGAAATACAAAATCGTTCAAATTTGCAGAGCAGTTTAATGCAAATCAAATTAATAGAACTCAGCCCCGAGCGTTCCTCCTCGTTCGTATAAGGTCCAAAGAGAGGTTAACGGGAAAACAAATAGGGGCACAGATGGGCTTGACCAATTCTTCATTTAATGGCAGGCAAAAAGAAGAATATTGTCTAAAAACCAGAATTAGTTTAAATTTGCGAACAGGATAAAAAATTTTGCATAGATCAAATTTTTTGTAAAAAATCAAACTTTTGAAAATAAATGTCTCATAGATAAAATGCAAGGTAGAAGAGAAATAAGAAAATATCGATTTTAGCAAGAAATCTAAAAGCATTTGATAGTGTTTCGGTATGAAATATAAACGCAGCAGGACATGTCACACAGTATTTCCAATCGTGTAGGTTTGATTAGGATCATTATGTCATAAATACACCTCATATGAAACTCATTGAACCATATGTTTCCATTATATCTTTATATGAAAGTAGGGATTCCGGGTCGGAAAATTGCGGAAGCTAGACTCTACGAGGACAATGAGAACAGGCGGGAAATTTTGAGGAATGAGCAATTGGGTCGCTCGACGATTGAGCAATATGGCTGAGAACGTGGGGTCATAGTCGTCCGCAATTTGAATTGCTTATGCGCCCGGTCTAATAGGTCTTTATTTTGTGGCCATATATATGCTATTATGAATGTAATGATATTTATGAAGGAAAAGAAAGGGATATATTCAAATCATAAGATAGTGGATGTTACAATTGTGACGTTGATCTACGCTGTTGTTATTTTTAAGTTGAGACATTTTATTTTATACAAAATAAACTTTTGCAAAATTTAGACACTTCAAGTAATTGTAGTTAGAATGTTTAGATTTCATAAGCATATTTCCAATGCCAAATAAGTACTTTAAAATATTACAACCGACGAATGCACAAAAGAAGGAAGATCGGTACTATGAAGATTTCCAGAAAAATAAGTAAACAGTGTAATTCATTCGCGAGTTGTAAGAGCAGGCGCAGTAGTGGAAGAGTGCCTTGGCATTTAAAGGAGGCTTTTAAAGGCATTTCGAGACAATATGATGGAACCTCTTAAGAGTAAATCGACCCCGCTGAACCCAAATCCGGGATCAGATTAACACTTTGATCTTCGATTTTTGAACTTTTTCCTTTAAAATTGGGATTTTTCCATATTTTAAAGGGAAAAATTCAAAAATCAAAGATAAAAGTTCAAATCTGATCCCGGACTTGGGTTCAGCGGGGTCGATTTACTCTCCAAGGGTTTCATCATATTGATTCAAAATGCATTATTATTATATTATTCATTTTTAACCAACTAGCCGAGCTGAGCTCGGCTAGCTGTCGGGAGTCTATATTCGTGGTTTAGATTGAATTCGTTGGTCAATAAATTTTAATTGGGTCAATATGAATAACAGTTTTGGTATTCGCTACGCGAAAAGAACTCGGCCTTCGGCCGTCTAGAAAACGGTATAGATTTTACAGGGTATAATACGGGTAATCGTTGCGTTGTACGTCCATCGCGGCCTTTGGCCGCTCCAACGGCCGCTTAAAAAGGCTTATATAAGCCATTTTAAACTAAATGCCCTCAGGCCAAATAACTTAGACGTGTGTGGTCCGATGTCTGAAATTTCTGTGCCATTCGTTTTGTCTCGCCGAGAGCTATCATTTGACACCTCAGTCGGCTCTGGAGGTGGTCAGGAACCCAAAATCCCGAGATATGCCCTTAGGGTAAATATATCCATCGTGTGTGGTCCGATGTCAAAAATTCTTTTGCCATTCGTTTTGTCTCACCGAGAGCTAACGTTTGACACCTCACTCGCCTCTGGAGGTGGTCAGGAACGCCAGATCTCGACAAATGCCCTCAGGGCTCATAACTTCGATTTCCTTCGTTAGATCTCGAAAATTTCAATTTTCCCGGGCCAGGCACATCGAGAGGAAGCGATTGAGCTATTACACGCCTCAGGGCGCTTGCCGGATATTCTCAAACAATACCCACCAGACACGAAAAATAAAGGGGCGGAGTCTGACTTTGAGGGGGTAAAAACAGGGGGTACAACATGCGAATTTCAAAAAATTTTTTTCCAGGCATGTTTTCTCACCGAATGGGAGCCCCTGAGCATGAAATCAATGCCCCGGGTGAAAAGTCCGTTTGGGTCGGCTACAACTTTCTATGGGGGGGGATAAAAAATTCTGTTAAATTATAAGATCCAAATATGGAAATATGGGACGCATGGAGTATGAAATATGTGCCCAAAAAGATCATAAGTTTGGATCGGGAATGAAATATTTTCAAAGGATTGGTCATCTGTTTTCTTAGTGATCATTCGCTCTTATTTCTCCAGAGATGAAGAAAAGCAAACACTGAAAATCTCTAATGTCAACAATTCGATATGACTTCTAAATTTTTTATTTCATACAGTCAAATATATCTGGCATGATAATCACAATAGGCAAATAACAAAAATAAATTTTTCATAGACAATCATAAAATATATGAAAGAATTTATATCGCCCCAGTACCCGGTGGCCTATAATACATACAAATAATACAATATTTTCGCCAAATTCCAAAATCATTTTCAAATTGGTCTATATTAACATTACAACTGAAACAATATCTTAAACAAACACTGTCCCATATGCAACTCTTTGTTTTTTGGTTTGATTTTGAAATTTGCGACACTGTTACCACGTTTCTTGGGATACAAATATAATAATGTTGCTGTTAAGCACTAGACCGAAGAGTTGTAGACATCATTGGCAGTGCTGATTTCGTAAAATACGGGTTTTGGCCTTTGGTAACATCTTTTTGAAGATCAGAAAAGGATGAAGCGTCCGAATTGTGCCTTGAGCTTTCTCGGGAGACTTCGAACTCTTCCTCCTCGAGAGAGATAAGGTCACTCTCTGTTTCCTCCACGATTGTGGGCAATAGTTCGAATGAATGGGATGAACACTGTGAAGAGGATGAGTGGGTGCGATCGCCTTTTCTTTGGCAGTACTGTTCGGCGAAAGACTTCTTCTTTGAGGCGTCTAAATATAAAATATAAAGATGTTAAAACTTGATAAACGAATAGTTTGAAAATTCATCCTAATCACAGACTACGCATACATTTGTAATCCTATATAATTATTAGTCTTATATTATGATTTGTACAACAAGAAACAGGGAAAAATATTACCTTTTAATGCCAATAACGCGATTATTTTCTTTAGCAACCGCTTCTTGACATTCTCTTTTGTTCTTAAAGTTGGCCTGTTCAGAGCCAAATTTATTGTTGAAGTTTTATTGTACTTTGGAGCGGTGGAGTAAATTGTTGATGCACTGCCATTCCAGCAACTTCCATATTTAGGCTTAGGCAGATTTTGCATAATTCCCGAATTAGCAGATCCGAAGCGCATTTTTTGTTTTGTTTCACTAATCGTTGGCTTGTAGTAGTGGTTAGACGTCCTGAAAATGAATTTATGTAACAGTGCAAAGTCGGAGTAGTACCAGATTTCAAGCTTTTTAAAGAAGTCAGTTATAAAGATGCTTAAAATAATGTATTTAATCAAATTTAATCATCTTAACATTTCCAGTTTCGTTTCCGAATGTATCACACAACTATTTCTCCTGTAACTAAAAAATTATCTCAATTTCAAAAAAGCAAAAAGACCGCATATATAACTTTGTAAAATGTCGCCATATAAATATTCCGTTACTTCAGAGGACAAAATGAATATAACGAATTTTTAAATATCAATTGATCAGAAAAATAGTGTAAATGGGCAAAACCGAAGTCACGATGTTTACAATTCATTTTGCAGAGCAAGTGATGTTTGACCCAAGGAATCATTTTCGGTTAAAGGGCACATGCAGAAACATACAAACACTTGTTTTCAACTGAACCTAGATCATGCAGAATTTAGATGGAATTTTGTTTTTCTTATACAGCCTCCTTTTCAAATAAAAATGCAGGTGAATCTAAGATCGACCTTGCATAGTTAATCGAAAATATTTATGATATCAAATTGTTCATTTTAATCGCTTATAGTGAATTTCCAATGAAAATGGAAATGAAAGTGAAATTAAATAATCAAAATTGTGTAATTTTACTATCTAGAAAAGCTCATTAAATGAGGAGCTTCCAAAATATTTTCTCTTTGTTGATTTTTAAATAAAGTGTGAAACTGTTTAAATTTTTCCTTCCATCGAGATAATAATTTAAAACTGAAAACGGCCTTCATATGAGGCCCCAAAGATATTATTTTTCTATATTAGCAAATAATATTTGGCCACTAGACATCACAGATACAACAATATATCTTTTACCTTTCGTAGAAGTCAGCTCCGATCACAACGGCGGGATCCATTTTGAAAAAGTTTACGTTCCAATATCAAAAAGCACTTGTAACAATAGGAAATAGTGGCGCGAATATTCGACTATCTGAAAGGTCAAAAATTATTTTCACATGCACTTTATTTGCAAATAACATTGATAAGTGTAATCGAACGGCGAATAAACTGAGCCTTACAAAATGAGGAACTAGATTTCGTTGGGTTCAATGATAAATTCCGATAGATGCTTATCAAATATGACGACTTCTGGGAAGTAAATGTGATTTTTGGAAGAGATAAGCACTCCGTCTTTTAAATACCACAGGATGCATCAAGTGATAATTGTGGGTCCGCTTGTGACATTTTAAGCGATCACCAGCCGATTCATAATCATTTTTTTTCTGTTGTTGACACGAGAATATGGTTTGTGAGCGGAGGAATTCTTTGAATGTTTCTGCCTGATTTTCATAGAAAGCGATCCCGTCAAAGAAGGGCTATCGTAAAAAGTGCAAGGGAAAATTAACCGCGCCCAAGGCGCTCTGAAGGACGAAATGCGACATTCCTTTATGGCTGGGGATAAATAACAGTGTCTCGAGAGTGTGTAGTTGGGTAACCCAGAAAATGAACACGGACTATAAGAATAGTTCGTGTGATCGCAACTCAAAATATCAAATATCATATGAGTAATCTGGAAAACAGATGAAACTGTTGCAAGGAGAAAACAACGCTTCAAAACAAAATGACGGTATTGAAAATGGTGTTGTTAGCAAATGTCGGAAAAAAAAAGATATAAAAATGTCGGCACATGGAAAATTATGTATAAACTTCAGATGTAGTAAAAGTACTACTTCAGAATTAGACTAATTTAGCGAGTTATTATCCGAAATATCTTAAATCGGATTAAGCGCAAATATAGCAAAGTGTTCTGTAACGTTTAAAAAACATTCCAAATTACAAAGACTGCGAAAAGTAAAAAACTATTTACATTGTGCTGGTACTACTACGACTACATTGGATTGGTTTATTTTCAGCCTTCAACGCGCACGATAATTAGTGAAAATTTAATTTATCAGCGTGTTCTATATTGAAGCCAATATAATTTCCAAATACAGAGCCAATTCAGCATAGAATGCGGTTTGCCTAATTACGCAATATATTCGCCAAATAATTCTATCAGTCGTTTGGAAGTGTGACCAAAGAAAAATTTGATTGTATTAACAAAATATTGTTGAAGCATTTTATGCGAAAAGATCCTGGTTAAAAATCAAGCAGTGGCATTAAATCTGACGAACCATCGGCTCAACAATTGCGTAGGTAGCAGAACCATCTTTTCTCAATAGAACTACTCTGGTGCGTCAGTACTTTTGTTAAATTACGGCCCATAAAAAGGGGAAATTAGTCGAAAAGAGGGCTGTGGGTGTATAAACGCAGCTCTGGGAAGAATAGTCAAATGAAAAATACCTGTCCCATTTGATATGAACCATATAAAAATGCGGGACCTGTTTATAAACGCTCGCTTAACAATGAGGCAGGTGAGGCAATTAATTCACCGCGGAAGAACATTGCGGTCCATAACAAAGGGTGGGCGATATTATATATTCCGCTCTCAGTATGCAAATCCCGTAAAAGTTTGTTAAGAGGAACATTTTGACTTCGAGGGGCGGAAATGCTCGTCTGAGTAAACAGTCAATGGTATAAACAGAAAATATCATGTCGTCCGAACCGTTACAAAAATATGTGTACGTTTTGTTATAATCAACAATTTCGGATATATACATAATGTATTTCACTATAATTGAAGAATTCACCTAAGCCTGTGCTCAGGCACACTTAGCATATATCTATTTTAACCACTTGGTTACACCTACCAGGAAAGTACCCAAGGTGGCATTTTTCCTCTTGGTCGTGAAATTTTTTCTCGCTAATTTTGAAGGACATCCTCCACAAAGCTTAAGTTTTTGTTGATTTTGAGATCTAGAGGTTCTATTTAAAAAAGGCAAATACACACCCAGACAGTCAAAGATGACGAAATAGTGTGGGAGAGCGCGTCGTTAGACAGTTAGATAAAGCTAGAGAGCGTAAACAGGCCGTCCTCTCTCTTCTTTTAATGGTAAACAACCCGTCTCCTTTGTTGTCAACAACTCCCTCCGTGCGGCCGGCTCTCTTTCTTTCTCTCGTTGTCTAACCGCGCGCCCTCCCACACTATTTCGTTTTTCTCTCATTGTCTCTCTCAGCCACCAGATTTTGGGGTATTTGCCTTTTTTGAATAGAACCTCTAGATCTCAAAATCAGCTAAAACTTAAGCTTTGTGGAGGGTGTCCTTAAAAATTAGCGAGAAAAAAATTTCATGACCAAGAGGAAAAAATGCCACATTATGAAACCCCCTGGTTAATGAGAGTCTTAACTGAAGGCCTGCCAGACAGAAATTATTTGGATAAATTGTAAAATAATTTCACTTCTCCAAGAAGGTTCAAAATAATTCCCCATTAAACTTTTCCACTTGACTTCCGATCAAAATCAATGTTGTTCCATGCAGAAGATTAGTGTTAGTTGGGCAAATATTTTGCGATGCTAATGTACAAATTTTACGTGAACACTATGCAAATCTCATAAGAGTTCATAGGAGGACATTTGAATTAGTTGAATAGAAAGTTGTGTCCAATCCTATAATATATCATCAATATGTCGATTGATACTAGGATGATAAGGGGACATGACTAATAAGTTAGGTAAGATGTATTAATAATATGCAATAGTAATGAAAATAATCATTATATCAACTTTCGGGCTTATTAATTGTTGGCCTATAGAGATATAATTTATAAATTAGAATTCAACAAAAAGGTTCAAAGACCAATCGCTTTCTTTATTTTGGGTGCTCTTTAACTGGATTTTGAGGAAAATACAACATTGACAATTGTATATTTTGAATTATAATTACCAAAACCCATGGAACTATTTACTAATATCAACAAAATAATTGAACAAAGGCAACATTAAATAGACTTTTGGCTTGGACTTATGTTTCACACATGGTCATAGTTCATGGCTATAAATAAAGCTCTTTTCCCAACTTTTGTTGCATAGTCAACTCTTCTTTGGAATGGCTTCATATTATAATAATTTTGAAACAGAACCTAACTTTGGTACTTATTTGATGAATCAAACTTCCTGAAGATATAATTAATTAAAGCGAAATTAAACTTAACGTTTTGAAAACTAAAACAACAGAGCGATATGATTTCATATTTCGCACTCACAATGCAAATCCTATAAAGTTTTATTGTGAAAACATTTTGATTTTGCGGAAGGGAGGCATTAAGTTCAGTCAAGTAAGTGCATGAGTAAGTGACATGCGTTATGAGCACACTATATACATAACAGTTCAATGAAAGAAAATTAATTAAAATTCCACCATTAAAATCCTAGTAAAGTTGCGGTGAAGTTAGAATAAAATTTATTATAACAGTGAGAATTGGGGCTGTGGCAATGAAGAATAATATATACCATATGGCATAAAACCAATCTTGTTTTCGTGTGATTCTCTGCACGAATACCAAAAATAGAGACATAAATATGCGTAGAGTCATATTTAGTCAATAAATAGCGTAAAGGAGACTATGACTGTACAGATTTGCATAATAATCTGAAAAGTCACACGCTTTTTACTCAAACGTATTACTCTATACGCAAAAGTGATTCAAATTATATTCACGTTTTACACTCCAAAAGCAAAAAAAAATTCACGCTATCAACAACAGTATAGTATTGCAGGTAGTATTATAGGATTGTTGAGCAAAGTAGAAATACATTTCCGTATATCACGTATATGGCATAATTAGGATTCTCCATATGTTTAGGCTTTTGAGGTGCTATGTAGAAAGTTATTCATGGTGTCCCAAAATTAATGCTGCGTAATTTTATAGTAACATTTTGTTTATTTTTGTCTTTTTTGATGCCAAATTAAAATGTGTTGAACAAAAGTTTAGCACATCAAATCAGAACTCAAATTCCCTTTGATTTGGTATTTTCCTCCAGCCTTTTTGAATTTAGCATAAAAGACAAAAACACACATAATGTTACTACAAAATCATATGGCATTAATTGTGGGAAACACTGTATATGAATAGCCTGTAAGAGAAACCATTGTTTGAATTGGCGCCTTGTTTTCGCCACCATTCTTTCCGAATGGTGAAAATGGTGTGCCAACAAAGCGCCAATTCAAACGCTGGTTACTCGCGTTCCTCTGTTAGGGTTTAATATTTGCTTCATTCAAATAATACCTCCATTAACTATGAATAACTCTATAAAATGATGTCATAGTAGTTCTCGTTGCATTTTTGCATCTCATTTAATGCACTTTTAACGACTAAAGAATTGTACGGAATATAAATCATGACTAAATACTAGTATTTAATGCGCTGAACCGGTTGAAGTAAATAAAATTGCCGTTCATCGACAGACAAATGCAGTGATGGATCACTGGCTCGGATTGAATGACTTCCTCGTACGACTTTTGTAAAGATGGGACAATAAAATTACCCAACTTATTGTATTTTGTAGTAATCATTGAAAATCGCCTTTCTTGGTATAAATTTTAATTATTTATTTAACAACTCATTAGAACTATGTGACGAAAACTATATACCGTAAATCCTCCAATAAGTCCCCCCCTCAATTAAGTCCCCCCCTCAAATAAGTCCCCCCTAAAATGGGTTTTTTTCCAAACTTTTCCAAATTTCAAATTTTTGGCGCAATTTCAAATTTTTTGGCGAAAATTTGAATTTTTATTGCAAATTTTGCTATTTTTTACAAAATTTTGTCAAAAAATTGAAAAATTTGCTAAAAATTGGCGAAAAATCGATCAAAAATCCAAAAAATTCAAATTTTTTGCCAAAATTTTTCGGCGCCAATTCAAAATTGGTTTAAATTTTCAAAAATTTTCCCAAGTTTTGCCAAAAAGTCCCAAAAATTTTTCGCCGCGCCTTCGGCGCGGCCACGAAAATATAAGTCCCCCCTCAATTAAGTCCCCCCTCAAATGAGCCCCCCCTAGACCCCCTACGAAACAATAAGTCCCCCGGGGGACTTATTAGAGGATTTACGGTATATAATTTTAATTCTGCGAAAATATGTCTGTCTTCATTAGCTCAATAATGAAAACACATCAATCTGCGCAAAAATTTACTTTACTAGCAAAGCGTATTATACAAGCTAAACGTTAAAACGTTGAATCTATGCCACATTTAATGTCTTAACGTATACAAGCCGCTATAATGCAAAATTTAGTTTCTAAAGACTGATTTGTTTCTAATGTAATTTCATTGACCTAACGCAAAGAAATCTCCCACAGAAAAGTTACGCCCTAGATAAAAAACACCCCTTTATCGCCCCAACGGCGCGAAGTGTAAAAGGTGTAATGCTGTATTTTATGTCACATGTAAACAAAGTTGAAAAGTTTTGCCCCCGCAAGGCAGAAATGCAGCGTGAGACTACAGAAGTTGAACCTAATTGATCATAGAAGGGCTCCACTTTGACTAGGTGAATTCTTTGAGCATATTATGGTAATCAGAACAGTTATTAATGAAATGCAAAGTACATTTTAGTTAAACTACAGACTGTGAAAAATTTATATAAATAAAGTTTCATAATAAATGACCAGGGGGTGATAGCTATCAAGAGCTCAGATGCTCAGAATCTCTAACCAAAAAATGTCTGGCTCTCTCATAAATAGCGTGCTCTCTCTCAAAGTGTTTGTCTGACTGATTAGAAAGGAAAAGAAAGGAAAGGAAGTGGCAGTGGGAAATAACCGGGCAGACACATATCTTCTCTGCGCTCTCGTTCTGCAATAGTCTTTTTGGTGCGCCGCACAATAGCACCAAATCGACCCACAAGCAACATAAAGGGCGGACGTCTAGCAACGAATGTTCGGTTTAATTACCCAACGTGAGGAACTTAAATGTTTCTCTTATAAATTTTGGAAAATCGTCTGAGCATATGCTCAGACGAAAATACGTCTGAGGAAATTAACAAAGCATTTTCATTTTCTGAGCATTCTGTGTCTAACACAAAATAAGAAGAGAGATGTGAGAGAGAAAATAGTGACTCGTTGTGCAATTGTGAAAAGCCAGACATTTTTCGCTTAGGGAATGCTCAGATCTGAGCATCTGAGCACTTGATAGCTATCGGCCCCAGAATGAAATTATCAACGAATAATAATTTTATTAAAAAGCTCGCAGAAAAAGATGTACAAAAATCAACTTTTCATGCAAAATGTATAAATAAATTACGTATGTCTTGATGAGTAAATTTTTCCGGAATTTGTAAACATGGGATTTTTAAAACCGAAACAAATGGCATTTATCGAAAATCGCTATAGTTTTCACTTTCTGACATAAATTTCCCTACAATTTTGCAAAATTTTTATTAGTATTCCGTTTGGTCAAAATAAAATTGCTGTATCACAATCCACATATTTTGCCAAAAAACCTAAATCTAGTAATCGTTCAACAAATAACGCACATTTTTAGTATGAAAATAAATCAATTTATTTGCTCATGTAACCAATTTCCGAGAATTCCATATTAGGTCCATGTTTGAGCGCTCGATTAGTGTAAATTATCGTTGTCCCATGTTCCATACGAACTAAATAACCCACTTTGCACTTTTTTGCTATTAGTCCCTGCAGTGACTGTTTCGCCCACGAACCGCTTCCAACTTTTGTTTTATAGCGCTAAATATTAAAGGGGCCCGCGAAATTCCTGTTTCGTCCCCGACCTGACCCTGCCCATCACATTATTTTAGACAAAAGTCGTCAAACAAAGGAAGTTGACTGAAACACTTTTATGTTGTGCGAGGGAAATGAAGAGCCCGTCAAACAAATTACGACCTTAAGAGGAACTTCTTATTTCGATTTTAATCTTTGCTCAAAAAGATTCAATACACATCCAACAAAGCGAAGGAACCGAAAATGGACACTAGTGGGACGAGACACCATTTTGGGTACTTTTGAGTGTACTGCAATTTAGAAGAATAGATGTTTGGAACGCGTTACTCAGGTGAAGACCAAATTAGTTATGGACTTCAACCTCAATCGTTTTGTTCACAACACCCGAGAAAACAAGTGAGGAAACTGTACCTCTGCAAAAAGGATGCATTCAATTAGCCTATACTGAAAAATATCAGAGTACATTGATGAATCGTCATTTTCAAAAACTATTGTTTACTTTACGAAGAATTTTAGTGGAATTGAGAGAGTAAAATCTAACAATTAAATGAAAAGGAAATAGCTGTTTTCTGCATTTACGGAACAACTGCTAATTCTGAAATATTCAGTTGCACCAAAAAATATTGATTCATGTATGCTCACTTCAACATAAGTTTAATCCTTACATTCTTTTTATCCAAAATATAACGCTCAGAATGGCGCATTATAATGCATAAATTTGATTGCACCAACAAATTCACTGCATTATGATGCGTCGTTCTGAGCTTTGCAAAATGGTATCTTGCATATGGAAGGAAAAATATGCAAATTAAAACTAATGTTGAAATAGACGCGAATCTTCTTTTTTATGGACTAACACAATAAAAACAATCGATTGAAGACCAATGATTGTTGTCAAATTTATTTTATTCAGGCTGAACAATTAGCTGGTCTTTGTTTACAAGGGCAATTCTCGATAATTCATCCACACCAAATCTGGGAGGTCCACCTTCGCAGCAGGCCTGCAATTCCTTAACGTCAGTCATATGCAATGGACAGAGTCGACGATTCAAGGATTCGATGAAAAATCCGCGCTTGCAGTTAGTGGGGAGGGCGATTTCCAGCTGCAAGTCAGTGTCTGGATCTTTGTCAAATACCTTCACAGAGTCCATTCCATTCACAACATCTTCAGAACAACATAGTCTAAATTTAGGTGATCTTCGGTCAATATGTCATGAGAGTTTCTTTAGAAGAATATGAATATCAACAGTAAAGAAAATTATTTAATCAAGTGTTATTTCGAATGAATAAGTTTTATTTTTATTTTGTAATTACTCAATAACGATTCTTCTGCCAAAATACAACTTACAATGTTAACATATGCAATACAAATTTTGTCTATAAACTAACCTGACTGAGGCTGTCCAAACTAAACTCCTAGGAAAGCACCTGGGACTATTGTAGCGCGAAAGTCGGGGATTATAGCAATAAAACACGGCAGTGGAATTGCTGACGAAATAAGATATAATTAAAATAGCTCGAAATAACATTGAAATAAAAGGCAGGTATTTTCAGCAAAACTTTAGCGAAAGCATTCAAAATTGTTTAAACAGATGGGAAATTTTCCGTTAATTTATGAGCTGACGAAACCGCAATGATGAAATATATAATTTCGGGTAACGGTACTAAACATTACTTAAAGTTTGGAAAGATTGCGTATGAAATTAAACGAAAAGGCACTAGCAGAAAATCGATAAAAGAAACTACTGATTTGTGATTTTAAACCTAAAAATAGGTAAAATTATTACACAAATGGTATTTTCAAGAGACTATTGATCTCTTTATTATGTTTATCCGATTAGTTTCGCGTTTGTCCTTAAAGGAAATGCAAGATATAAGTACAGCTAGTTTTTAAGTCGAATGTAACATTAGCACTGTTCTTTATGGTGAGCTTGCTCTATCATACAACGGTAGAAATATTTTATGACTTTAGACCTGTAAAATCATGCATTATGTATGCATTTTGCAAAATAGTTTAATATAATACGGTCCGAGTTTTTGCCCAGATCAATTCGCTTGATCGACATGGTCATGTTCGACATGGTCCAGCGTGGGAAAAAAATTTTCGTGGCCGGAATTTTTCGTATATTACCTGTCTTAGAAGTTTTTGGAACGTTTCAAATTTTTAACATAGTTTTGAAGTTTCAGATCAGTTTTCATTAGAAAGTTTGAATATGTTCCCGAAATTTTCTAATTTTTTTCCCTCGGCGGCACACTTTAGGGCGCCGCTGAGTGCATTCTTAGGGGTGGTTTTTCTGGAAGGTCGGTACGATTTCCAGTCGGTACGATTGTTCGTTGTTGTTTAACATTCTTTGTAATTAGTTGTTTTTATTTAAAAAAGGTTCCTCACAGAATTGATTTCGGCCATAATTCGATATTCTCTTTACGTAATAAATAATATAAGCTACATTTTTTGCGCTGGGAAAACATATTCCATTTATCGGCGCGAAATTACTGCCAATTGCTTTTTGTAGCAATAATATGTACACGCATGCCCCCCCACAAATCGCTTGTTGTGTATATAATAGCAGTTTAGCCAAAATTCCATTTATCGTCGCTTCATTAATTTCCGCGAGCGCTCATTACCTCTACCCTATGGGAATTATGCTTGTTCCACGGAGTCCGTGTCCGGTCCAAACGTAGGCTTAGAAACTACTAGAGTTATGCCTGAGCTTCGGGAGGTCGCGATTTGCCCTACTGAGATTTTAGCTAGAGCTCCGTAGCTTTAGCCTAATCTGAGGGACTAAGCGCGATATCACAAAACGGCAGGCGGAAATTGGCGGCGAGTTTAGGTGTAACCTAGGTAACACCTTTAGTCTTATAGAAATTACTCAGGTAATTTCTATGCGAGAGCGTTATCGCTCCTAATAACTGGCGAGCGGCACATGTTTTCATGTGCTAACCGTGAAATGAACAAATCCTATAGGCAAGGTATAACAGGGCTATCGATAGCAGCACATTGCCCATACCTTTTAATTATTTATTAAGCAAATCATAAATTACCACTTATGAGTTGGAATCGATCCAAATGTTCCGCTTGTGATGTCATAACTAGTGCATAAGTTGTCTGAAGTCAGGCAAAATTGTGGATTTTGCAGTTAATATATCAAAAAATGTGATTTGAATTACCGTTTTGCTATGTAACCAGTTACTTCGGTGGCATAATTATCCTGCGGGAAGTTTTTATGAAGTGATTAATGTTTTTCTAAAAATTGAAAAGTCAATTCGAATAAAAATTTGTCTAATTTCCAACTTTCTAAAAATATGGTACATCTACTGGCTTACTCTATAACTTCACCCGTAACTTTTGTAGCCGAGTTTATAGTGCTTACAAATTCCATAACAATTTTCGCATTAAATTCATGCTTTATTCCTTTCACGAAACTGAAAAATGTATCTGAAATCCAATTCCTCCAACCATTTGTTATTAATTTATAAATTGATAAAAATATGTAATACATACATAATTTATTCAAAATAAATTGTGTGAATTGAAGAATTGACTATTATGGAAGATGATACTTTGATTTTCTATATGCCTTCCTGAATCATACGAAAGTTAGCGTCTACTTCCTAACTGAAATATTTTGCATGTTTACATGGCGGTGACAATCCCTTTCACGCAAATACGTGCAAGCTTTTTCCCATGTGAATTGTCTCAACGCCTACGTTAAATTTGAATAACGCGAAACGTAGAGTGGTAAAATACGCCGAACCTCAATTCTTATTTATCAAAAAGATGTATAATTGTGCCCAATGTCGAGTTCAATCTTTTAGCCTTGAGATAGTAATGTATTCTTGAGGACAACAAATACTCGAAAAATCCGTAAGATCAAAAAGCACACACATTTTCTGATATATGTCCGTTACCTTTGGTTCAGTAAATATTTTATATAAATCGAAACTTTGTTTGAATTTCGCAATTGCATTATTCGTATTTATATCCACTTTGGAATTATCGTCGCAATTCATAAAAAAAATTCAAGACAGAACTGTTATGCGCGTCGTATATTTAGAGCCCTGCGCTTGCATTGTTGTTATTTTCTTTAAATATTGGTGTGTAGTACGATCTCGCATTTTGGATTTTCATCTAAAATTGATTCCGCTCGTCTAGCTCCCTAAAAGCCGGATTCCAATATTTTTTAGATTGTTTATGAATGGGCGGTAATGAGTATTCGGCGTTACTCATTCAAATGCATTTATTAGTTTGCGTGTGTATCATACCTTTTGAAATCAAGCAAAGGTTTTGGACGTTATTCACAACCAAAATTTCACTAGAAATTCGCATTGGAGTGTACTTAGGTGTAACCTGAATTCAGTCGTTTTTTGCACTATTTTACAATTTTTTTTCAATTGCGTGAAGTAAAATAAAATGAGCAGTGCATAAAGAACAAAATGTTATCTTATAAGCATTCTCACTTTTTTAAATAGTTTCAATAAATGGCAAATGATTTTTAATTTCGGTAGAAAATAAATTAGTCATTTCTAACATAACTTGTCTAGAATAAACGTCCTTTCAAGGACCGTTTATACCTTTTTTCGGTGTCACGGATTCTTTACATTACATTTGCTAAACACACACATAATTCAACAGAATTTTATGTGAAGACCTTTTATAAATGTTTTCATCGTGGGATTATTTTTGTTGTAAAATAGCAGGAATTGTACCACCGTTCGAGATTTCCTGGCTAAAATCCAACACACGACAGTTTCCAAACGTTTCTTCATCTTTCCTTACGAAATAATCACTCATGTAGCCATTTTGTGTAATGGATGTTTTCAGCTAATGGTTTAGGTATCGTTAGTCAACAATAATTTCGATGCATTAGACCGCTTTAAATCCGTTGTATAATAAGTCTCGTTAATATTTCCGGCATTGTTACCTTCGTCTGGTAGTGACTTGGGTTCGCAATTTCGCTGGATTTACCGATAGTACCTTTAGGTGCTACTTTATAATTTTCTTTCCATTTTGAAAGCACCTACAAAATTTAAAACAACAGTTTTGATGGTAAAGCTTTGCCCAATTTAAGAATATCTTAAGGTTAAATTTAAACGTCCCCTTTTGCATCTGTTCTTCACTTTCTCTTCAAATTTTACAAATATTCATTTCCACAAAATCCCAGTGAGCATCTCAACCTCATAAAGCTTGATTATCCCTCCCAAAATGGGTCTATAAAATAATTCGGGCTCCTTTAGAAAAAGAGAAGAAATCTTGTGGTAATGAGGTTGGTAGGAAAGAGACGGATTTCTTTGTAATTTATCTTCTGGCACGGCTTTGCGAGTATTGCATAAGATTTATTCTGAAGCAATTGAGTTGGATACAAGATCCGACGAAATTATATTCTATCGAAAATAGCCGTGACAATTATCATCCTGAAATGTTTAATTGAAATCGAAATACCTTAGCACAATTTTAGAAGAATCGTATCATTTTCTTGTGATTTTGTAACTTTGTGATGCCTTTAACTCAAAAATTGAGTATATGTGAAACAGGCGAAATTTTTGCGGCATACTTTTTCTTGATATTGGATTGTATTTGCCTTTCTTAACCACAAATTTGAAGCAAACATTAATAATAAGGCCGTATATCCGGTTGAGCTTTAACTACAAGTTAGTCAGGTATTTTGAGTTAAATATTTTCGAGAACAGATATATTATATGACACCTCCATAAGAGGTTTAATACGTGACCTTGTTTAGCTGGTAAATCCTACTGATGCTACATACCAGTAGCGCACCCAGGGGGTACCGGGGGTACGTACCCCCCCCCCAAATGGGAAAATTTGAAAAAATGAGTGTAAATCAGTGCAAATTTGGGCAAAAATTTGGTCCGGTACCCCCCCCCTAAAAAAATCCTGGGTTCGTCCCTGCTACATACTTACTCTGTGGATATGGAAAATCAAATTCAACATCGCGAAAAATTCACTCTCATCTCTTTTGACCACCCCATCGATTTCATTTTTTACTAGAGATTGGCATTGAAAATTGAATAACTTGTTTCCCTTTAATTATAAAAACGAACTAAAACGAATCCTTTGTCAGGTCAATTCCATCGTAAGTCTGTGCTATTTCCGGTGCAACATGCAAACTACGTAAGCGATATTTCCATTGAGTGCCGACAATTGCCGCTTATTAAACTGATATTTTCACTTGGGAATTTCCAATGTGCTTGCTAGGAGAACCTGTTGCTTAATATTTCTATTATCTATACATATTGTCAAAAAGCTATTAGGATACATATCTGATAATCAATAATTCGAGAGAAAATATGGGCGCCCTAACCAGCTCGTGCCAGGTATGACTTTTTAAAAGTTAGATATAATTACTATATTGACTTCGCTATTTTCTATTTCGAGACATGCAAAATTACATAGCCCTCTAGGAAATTTTTACTTAGAATTGCGCTTTAATTGTGATGACAGACACCCACTTCAAGAGCAGATTATTATAGAGGCTCAGGTAAAATTAAGTGTATAGTACAATTATAAACGGGGTGGGGCAATTTGGAGACATAGGAAAACGGAAAAGACATGAAATATTTCATTATACTAACGAACGTGCTTGACTTTTTGGCCGCTTACTTTATTTGTTTCTAATAATATTTTCTGAAATTACCCTCCTGCGGCCGCTTCCTTACCCCTAACACATTACCCTTACGTAAAAATGTTTAAGAGCGAAGAAGTGCGCGAACAAATGGCCAAAAATAAAGCCATCGAGAAACAAATCAACAATGACAGGAGGGCTGGATCATCGATCATCAAACTGCTTCTACTTGGTAAGCTTTAAAAGTATAAGAAATGTAAATTTTAATGCTATCATATGGTAAAAAAGGTCTCAAACAAAATTGTTTCAGTATAAATACTATTGCTTCTAAACCGAACAGAGTATAGTAAGTTTAGTGCCATTTGAAGTCCCTTCTCTCTGGTTTTGAATAGTACATAGACATCTATCTCAACCCTACAAAACTACAGAATAAACAAAAAATTTAAGGCATCTTGTTCTGGAAGTAATTTTAAGCCATATATACCCGAAATTGCGCAAAGTTATGGTTTTGGGAGTGGAAACCCTCAAATTTGCCTTTTTTATACTGTACTTTTCAGGGAAATACCATACGTTTCTGGAAAGAATGGGATTCCTAATTACACCTTACAATAAAGTGTTTTCCTTTCGTCCTGGAAGAACTATTAACTAACAAACCTGCTTTGATAGCTCGTTGTTTGAGAAAAATGATAGACAGCTACTTAACAATTGTTGCAGATGCATGTACTAGTAAATATAGTATTATTTCAAAATTTCAGGAGCTGGTGAGTGTGGAAAATCAACTGTCCTGAAACAGATGCAGTAAGTAGAATGCTTATCTCATATTAAATAGTACAAAGAAAAGGCCTGGAAACAGTTAGTTGAAATGATTGGTTAAAATATTATATCCTATGTCAATCCAGCAAAAATTATGAGCGATGCAAGTATGTATCATCTAGGCCCTAGCCTATTATAAGGGGACCGATTTCACAGGCAAAAAACCATAGGGGGTACCCTATGGTTTGAAAAATCCTGAAAAATTTGTCAAAAAAATCCCCTATGGTACCCCCTATGGTTTTTTTGCGACTATTTTCCCCTTAGCTTCTTTCGCGACAACAGCTCGACAAAACGTATAGATGATTTTCCTTATATAACATTTAATGGTTTTCGTATTGGAAATCAACTATCAGGACTGGATATGTACATTTATCACTGATGTCCTAATTTTGTGGCTATAATTAAGAAAAATGGTTACAAAATGTTGTATATTTGGTTTCCATTTTATATTTACTTGCTTACAGAATTTTGCACTCTAATGGTTTCACTGAAGAGGAAATCGCTGAGCGAAAGGCAGTGTGCTACTCAAATACAGTCACTTCCATGGCCGCGATTCTCAAGGCCATGGACAACGTTTTGCACGTGCCTTTGGACGACCCCAGCAAAGATGTTGGAATATTTTATAGTGGAATGTTAACAGATTACGATTTTGTTTCAGGGAGATAAAGCCATAATTTACCGAGTGATGGAGAATGGTGAAGAGAACCAACCGTTTACCGACGAAGTTGCAAAGTCGATTGTAAGTTTATGGGAGGACAAGGGCGTAAGAAAAGCATATGACATGCGGTCCGAATATCAGCTTAACGACAGTGCGAAATAGTGAGTTGGTTAATCAAGTTCGTGGAATTATGTAATATTTTCCATAGCATTTATGAACATTTAACTTGAAATGAATCCGTATTTTTAATTTTTTAGTCATATCATAATAATATAGTGATACAGAAAATACAGAAACGGATGTGAGTAAGAAAATTGCTTTTCAGTTTTCTCGATTCTGTCCAAAGACTGCATGAGGTACAGGATAAGATTATTGGTATTGGAAATTAATATTGTTGTTTTTAGCCTGGATATAGGCCCACCGAGCAAGATATACTGTTCAGCCGTGTCGCAACTACCGGTCTTTAATCATTATTTCAATGTTTTTAAAGTAAATATTTATTATTTTAGGAGTTGTGGAAGTGAAATTCAAAATCAAAGATTTGGACTTCAGGTAAAATTTGTTAGTTATAGATGAAAGTTTCTTTTGGAAAGTTTTTAATTATCTGCCAAGTCTGCTAACCTAAAGTGTATCATAGATGCTAGCTGGATTATGTCAAATGGATTCAAAAGCATAAAAGTAGTTAAATTTTAGAGTTTTTGATGTGGGTGGTCAAAGGTCCGAGCGAAGAAAATGGATTCATTGCTTCGGTATTCGGTGTACATGTTATATTAAGTAATAAGAATAATTTTACTTCAGACAATGTTGAGTCAATTATCTTCATCACCGCCATAAGTGAATATGACCAAGTTCTTTTCGAAGACGAAACCACGGTAAAACAGTCGAAATGGTTGTGTAATTTTATGAGTTTTTCATTTCCAGAATCGTATGATCGAATCTATGCAGCTATTCAGGTAGAAATTCGTATGCAAATAGTATTATAATAAATCTGTAGTCAATTATACGGCTTTAAAACAAGTTGTTCTTGTATATTCATTTAGACCCTTACACCCTTTTCGTTTACATATTTCATTATTCGTGAAATATCAAAAAGTAGATTATTTACTACGATAGAAGTATCATAACATACCAAGAATAAAAACTATTGCAATTTTCCTAAACATTTATTTGTTTATACCACCATATTTATAGGAAATGACCTCCATGACTTACGTTTTGTATTTGAATTTTTTCCCTCCAAACACTTAATTGCGATAAAAGATTCACTGAAAATGAGAGGGATTACTCGCCAGGAGACTATCCTAGATATTTGTAAAAATATTTGAGTGGGACCTACTAGAATAAAAATTTCTACTGTCAAAACTTTTTCCTATTATAGCAAGTGAGTGGAAAGAGACTCCTCTAACAGGAAAAAGCATTGACCTTAAAAATTTTTACTCTAACTGGCTCACTAAAATTTTTTCCAATTTTTCAACACAAAACTTAAGCGGTTATTTCTTATAAACATGACAGCATATATTATTCCGAGCGAAGGCATGAGAAATATAAAAACATCGCTAACGTTTTTGTAATTTTAATAAGGCTTTTCTCATTGTTTTCCTGCATGCTTTCTATTGCAGAAGATAATCTTTCAAAATTTCTATTAAAAGCTTCAAAATTATGTTGGTCTAAAGAAATGATATATTTTCGTTGAAAATTTATAGCACATTGAAAACTTGAACGTTTTGTGCAAAATGTTTTCATCTCACTGTCTACATTGCTTACGATATTACAAATTGGATGAAAATAGCGAAAAGTTCTCAAAAATTAGCTAAAACAGAAAAGCATAATTATGAAAATAGAAAACGTGCTTTCATAGTTACGAACAAATTTTCTTACTGAAAAGTACCGAAATAAATATTTGAAGTTTAAATTGGTCTCGTAGGAATCAATATATGGTTTAATGTGTATCTAAAAATGTTTACAGAATCGACAAATGAATAAAAACTTTTGTAGCTCAATATGTAACAGCTCCTGGTTCCTGAATACCGCCATGATTTTATTCTTGAACAAAAAGGACCTGTTTCTTGAAAAGATTCAAAGGGTAAATATGACTAAACAATATATCATTCACAGAAACCGAATTATAGGTGAATATTACGACATGTTTTCCGGATTATGAAGGTATACTTTTCCCATTCGCAACAACGCTGTGTGGAACGAATTTTTCCACGCAGAAAGATCCTTCAAAGTGATATATATTTTTATCTTTTTTGCTTCATACTTTTGTGTAGGAATCGAATGCCCAATTTTCTTGTTTTGTAGGACTTATCTTAGCAAGTATCGCTCGCAATATAAATCAGCTAACATAACTGTTCTTTCAGGCCTTACTAACAAAATATATTTTAAGGCCCGCAAACTTATGAAGATGCTGTAAACTTTATAAAGATGAAATTTGGCGAGTTAAACCAGCATCCTGATAAGGTATCTATTCTTCATTATATTTAAAAATCGTTCTTAAATACTTATTTTAGAAAACTATTTATATGCATGAAACTTGTAAGTGATTAATCCCTATATTTTATTTATATACAATGTTCCTTAATTTTAGGCGCAACAGATACGAACCAGGTTACTATTTAATAATAATGATTATACTCTTGAAGTTATTAACATTTCGCAATATACAGCCACACATTTTTGATGAAAAATTATAATACGAAACATTTTAATTTTTAACAACAGCTTGTATTTTGTAAAAGGTAAAATGCGGATTAATCTGAAAAATCAAACTCAACTTTATGGAAGGAATCTAAATCGTTTTAGACTATATTGAAAACAGAGAATTTCAGGTCCAATTGGTAATTTCGTCTGTCATCGACACAATCATTCAAAAGAATCTCCAGAAAGCTGGAATGATGTGAGATGGCCGCAATGCTCTTACAAACCCTATAAAGCTTTTGCTGCCTGCATATGATAGATAATTTCATTATTAGCAAACCTGTAAACGATATAATGCTTAAGGTCCCAAAACATCTCTAGTCATTTCCCTCATTTGTCATTATAGTTATCAAATCCCAGAAATTTCTATATAGATTACAACATATGCCGGCTGAACTGGAACAAATGACGACAAAAACTTAAAATTATATGAAAAAAAGGACATTTGTTTTTCCAAGAACAAAACTTTTTTATTTCTTGAAATCAATGCACAAAATAAGATTTATTATAAAGCCTCAGTTTTCCAGAAACGTGGAAAACTTCCGGGCTTTCAAAATTAACCTTTATTTTAAATAAGCCAGTTGAAAGCCAGTTTTTCACGAATTTAACATCGGTGCAAAAATATGGTGAACGATAGGTAAATATAACTTTTTACTATATCAGGTTTACAATTCTCACCATAGTACAAATTTTGCTACTAATACTTTTATGACATTTCAAATGTGAAACTCCTCAATTTTTGCGCCGAGCAAGACGTTTTATACGATTGAAAAGGAATGTGATTTTATTATATATTTTATGTTATATATGGTAAAGTAATTGTTTAACGTACATCGCACTGCAATTTAATGCCCTTTTGGTTCAAGTGATCAACTCCTCAAAAGGATTTCAAACTGTCCATAAGTGGGCGCAACACATTTTTGCCTAAAAAGATCACATACTGACGAAATTAGGTTTAATTGCGTCCTTTGGAGAGCGTCGTTTGCGCAACTTTCACTGTTAAGACCACAGTTTCATTTTTCGGATGCCCCTAGGCACCCCTAGCGATAGGATTAAATTGGCCTCTGTCAGCAAATTATTTGACTTCCCCGTGAAATTTTATGTGTTTTTTTTAGTTTATGGCTGTAATTTATTCACTAACAAGTTCAATGTGTGTTCGTATTTGAAAACATGTATAGTGAATTTTTCTGTCTCTTTATTAGACTTTTGCAGTGAGCTTTTTTGAGGCAAACATGCTCATTTTAGTATGAGTAAATGCGTATTTAGAATATGCGCGAGAATTTTTGTATTCATCCTATTAAATATGGAAGTATGAAACGCCGTTTCGTCCCTTATCCTAGACGGCTTAATTATTTAACTGCTGCAAGGTTGGGACATCCTAAGTAGGATCGTTGCAGAGATATTTCAAATTTTAGCGAAAATACTTTTAAAAAGGAAAATGTCATTTGTTGCAAATATTCAGTGTATTTTCCTAAATAATTCTAAGGCCAAAATTATAGTGCTAAAACATCAAAGAAATCTTACCCAAAATAACATTATGCAAAATATTCCGGCAAAAGACAAAAGGGTGTCCGAATTCCTAGGTAACAATTTGTTTTGACTAAAGTCCTTTGAAGGTCATAATAGATTTGGCTACTTAGTATACGCGTTAGTATTCTACGAGTCATTCATCCATTTTACGTTCACTTTGACACAGAAATGCTATCAGTTTCCACTGTTTATATTTTCTTTAAAAATATTAGCATAAATAGAAAGTTTTAAGGCTATCGCTGGGATTTAAAATATGTTTCAAGCAAATTGAATTTCGCTTTTTACAATGCCCTTGTCATCCATACCTATCACATCTTGGTGTTTTGCGACATTTTTGTCGTATTTTCCATTAAAAACGTCTATCTATATTCCTAAGACGAGACCGCGTGAAAGAGAGAGTGAAATCAGAGCTGTTCTAGAAGGTAGCCCCTTGTTATGTGAGCTGTAACCCTCCGACAGCAAATGGTAGGGCTGAAGGGTAAATTGCCTGTTTTATTGTGCTGTGTACAAAAGAAGACGAAGAAGGTAAGGGGATTTCACCAGGGCGTGAAAATGGATAAGTGTGTTTGCATTAGCATTTTTCGAGAAACACATTGATCCATGCATTAGTTTTATGAATGGCAAGGTTCCAAGATGGAACGTAGAGTCATATCAATTTTAGTCAAATTTTAAGGTCAAGCAAAGGCAAATATTTAAAGGGTAATATACAAAGTCATTTTTGTTTGTACCGCAGTTATGTCTTTTGTCGGAATTTAGTGATTAAATTACAAGAGAACTTCTTTAATTTTTTCGCGGTTAGCGTGCTTGCGCGCTTCGGCACCATTTCATTTTGTCAGAAGATCGCGGCCTAGCGATTAAATTCTGATTTTTCAAAAATTTCGAAAAAATTTTTGTGAAAATTTATTTCCGTACCACGTGGGTTAACTCGATAATTTTTTCGACTCCGGATTCGGATTCAGCACCATTTAAAAACATCCGTAAAAAATTAGCCGAAAATGCTTTGTTCAAAATGGAAAAATTTTTCAAAAACTGACATTTTTGGCAAAAAAAGCCAGATTTTTGACATCTAACCAAAAAAATTTTTGTTCATTCGTTCTTAGAATTGTCTGGGAGCATTTATGCAAATATCATGGTCTCTTAGCCGTGAACTTCGAAAATATACCATTTCCAGAAAACAAATGAAATAGACATTTTTGGCCAAAAAAAGCCACCATTTTGACACTCCGAAAACATTTTCCGATTCGTTTTTTAAATTTGCCTGAGGAGCATTTTGAGCTATCATGCGCTCTGTAGCGCCCTGCACTCGAAAAGGTATCACCATTTCCAGAAAAACATGAAAAATGAGACTTTTTGGCCTAAAAAGCCACTTTTTGACACCCTCCCAAAAATGTAGTTTTCCGGATTTGGGTTCCTTTTAGAATTGTCTGGCAGCATTTTGAGCTATCATGCGTCTCTGTTAGGCGCGTGAACTCGCATAATTTTCCAAATTAGGCACAACCCCCTTCCAGACATATTTTCCTGCGTAATGGTTTAGAATTTTGGAAATTACATGTTTTTGAATTTAAACTATAAATTTAGAGTAAATTCAAGCTGGTGTATTTATTCAATTTATTAATTCAAGATAAGTTTTGTGCCTAATTTTTGTGGTGTAAAATATGCGTGAGTCTAGCGGTATTAATATTTGTGATGTGTAATAAAGAAGAATTTAAGAAAGTTTTAAAAATTTTGAATTGTAGATTTCATTGCATGCCACTTGATTTAAACTCTACATTTCTCTGTTCTTACTCTCGTATTACTTATGTTCGGGTTCATCAATTTTACCAGAACATTCGAAAAAATAATCGAGAATTTTGCATTTTCTTCATTATCAAAAAATTTCATATCAGAGAAACTAGTAACAGTTATAAATTAAAATGTCTAAAAGCTGGAGATATATTTTGACCTCTAACTGTAAACGACAAATATCTATCTATATTTCTGTTACACATACTCAATTCCCTTACTGAACGATGACTATGTTCATGGAGGAGTATATATATTCCAAATTATATGTTCCGTTATGCCTGTTGACATTTTGGCAAATATATATATTATACTCAGGTATGAAAGCATTATCACGACTCAGACCTATTTTCGCTGCACTATCATTAATCCTGGTAAGTTTGTGCTTCCCATTTTAGTACACTGAAAACGGACTTCCGTGCTCTCTTTAATATTTAGTCTCCCTAATTAGGTAGTCTCCCTAACCAATTTGTTTGTTAATTAATCCTACGTTTCGAATTATGTAAAGGGTAGTATAGACCAATGGAGTCTGTATTTTTATCATAAAAAATTCAGTTTTTGGCTACTGTTTATAAATTAACAACATTTTCAGAATAAGCAATAGTTATTAAATATTAAAACCGTTATAAAAATGGTTAGAAATAAGCGCACGACATTTATTCGTTTAGAAGTTAAATATGTCTTTAAAATATTTTACTGAAACCATATTAGTAGAAAAATATTATTTAGCCTGTGTGCGTTCATTATTAGCGATCTGACAAACATTTTCAGCTAGATACATTCTATATTGTGGTCAACGCAGACAAAAGTCAGCTAGACTGCCAATGTAAGTGAGATCAGTTTTAGTTATATCTTAATTATTGCATTGCAGTAAACGAAGTATACATACCATGCGGATCGTGCGAGGGGAGTTGCAAGACGCCACTTATTGTAAGTAAACATTAATTGTAATTGTATAAATATAATCAGATGAGAAAGTTTGTTTTGAACGGTATTTAAAGTTTAGCATGAATTCATGAAAAGGGCATTTCGTGGCTAAAGCATTTACAGCCGTTTTGATGTCTTTACCTCCGAAATCCCCTTAGGACATATGCGCCCTTAGGTGGTAACCAATCTCAAAAATTCCTACGAATTCGGACTCAGCGAGGTCAAAAAGGCCTAACATTTTTGTCAAAGGTGTAGTGATGGACGTAATGCAGTACTAAAATTATACTATAATATATAAATTATATAATTGTACAAATAACGCTGTAATATTTGCAAAACAATAGTGACCGTATTTAGATTGACTGCAAACCGGATTGCCGTCCAGCGAGATGCGAATGCGAGGCAATGTTTCAAAAGACAACATAAATCATAACTTAAATTCATACTGTTTTAGGCGAAAAATGGTTACGTCAGAGCCCACGACGGGACTTGTATTCGTATGTTTTTTGTATGTTGCAGAAATATCATGTGATCTTATCCGTTAATTTTTTCAAACGCTAATTAATTTTGGTTGGTGAGTGACTATGTAAACGAACGAAAAATTGTACTTTCAAAGGAACACATTTTTCGTTCACAAAATATAACCTAACTTTGGTCCTTAATGAAACTTTTAACTCTTCCTAAGCCGATATAAGTGAGACAGTAATTCGTCTCTGTTTTTCCTCTAACAAACTTTGTTAGACCTAACGTGATCGGATTATCCACTAAACTTAAATTTTAGATGTGAGCGAATGTGCCACTTATCGAGGTGTGTACTATGCTTCTGGCGGCGCTATGGTTTCTTCATTTTTCAAAGCTCCGATATCACCTGGAGAGTTCAGTCGACTGAGCGCATCTGGCCAAGGACTCCAGTTACAACCTTCTCTTCCAAATAATACTGCTTTGGTCAGTAATACACGAAGTTCTGGTGGTCTCCAAAAGAGCAGGTATACCTGTAATTTTTTGTGAAATACTGTAAATAGAGTGCTAGTTTAGTGTAATTTCAGATATAACCTGTCGTTCTATTGATCAAATCAATTTATATTAATTGCTATGTTATATATTCTCGGATTTGTGAAAAATGTGAAAAAGCTAAAAATATGCAAAAACCAAAAATTTGAGCATATTTGGCACTTTTTTCGTCATCACTTGATATACCGCATTTTTTACATGGAATCGCCCCAAGCGGTCTATCGAGAGTCGACTATAGCGGAAGCATTAGGAAATAAAATAAGATAAGTGTTGAATTCAGGTCTAATTCCATCAATTCTCCACCAAGCGTGGCACCGTTAATTGACCCATCTTCGTTTGCGGCAGATGTTCCAAAAGGCTCAACAGGTTCCCAACAACAATCCAACACTGACCCATCACTTCTAGCTGCTGCAGGAGAACAAGTTAATGTTGATGGCGGAATTGGTGGTTTAAATAGCAGTCCTAACACAGAAACCTCAAAACCTTGGAACCCAGGCTCGTCTTCACTAGGTGCCGGAGGTCCTAGACAGAACTTGCAGGGCAATTCACTCCCGGAAGATGCACAACAGAAAAATAGTGTGGCAAATTCGTGGGCCTTGGCGCAAAACGGTAGTTAAAATTCGAAATAATAAATTAATGTCCGCAACATATAAAACACAATATTTATTAAAGCCATTTGTGGATCTAAAAAGCGCAGGATAAAGGCCTTATATTTCGGATGTCGACAACCATATACAGTAGCATTGCTTGTGCTTATGCTTGTGCACAAGCACTGTATACATTTTGTTGGCACTTTCTGCCATGCTAACTACCTTAACAAAACTGTCGATTCGCACATCTCGTATTTTGGTTTCACAATCCATACAGTGTAGAACCTGTTGAATAGATATACTGTCACTATAATTTTATCCATTTTATACATAAACGTTCGGTACAAATCAGGGCTGGGAGATCGGATCGGATCGGATCGGAAATATCGGGTTTTTGAGGAAATTCCCGCCGGCCGTGCCGATAGGCGCGGCCGGGAAAATTTTAGAAAAGTTAAATGAACCACCATTCCAAAATTACAAAATTTCGCCTGCGGCGCTATTTGGTTACCGTTTCTCCTTCAGAATTTTGAATATTTTATATGAAAATCGCGAAAAATCGAATAATTTTGTACCAAACCGGGAAAAATTGCAAAATTTTCGCCTGCGGCGCTGTTTTTTCGTTCTTTCTCCTTGTTTTCGACAGTGATTGTCGTTTTTAGAAACTAACAGTACTAATTTTGAGCTTAAAACGCCAAAATTGAAGGTTTTTATATGAAATTCGCCAAAAATTGAAAATTCGCCTGCGGCGCTATTTATTCCTGTTATTTTAAAATTAGGTAAAAGTAGTACAATTGTACAAATTCATAAAAAAAACATAAATTTTGGCATATTTTATCAAAAAATTGCAAATTTGACCCACTTTTGGCATAATAGCAAACTTAGATGATTTGGGAAATTTTGAAACAGCCAAATTGGTGAAAATTTTGGATCGGATCGGATCGGAAATATCGGGTTTTTTGGGGATCGGATCGGATCGGATCGGGTTGGCGGTCACCAGGTATCGGATCGGATCGGACCCGCGATCAAAGTTCCCAGCCCTGGTACAAATCTTACCTTCTTTTTCAGAAAATAGTCTTCCTACGACATCATCTGACCAAAGTCAGTCTACACTTCCCATTGGCAATTCCGCGAGCTCTTCACCTGTCGGCACAAATGGTAGAAGCTCAAATAAAAAACCACAAATGCAAGTTCCTCCCTCAGCAGAAGAATCAGAGCTTTCAGATCCTGAGACGGGATCAAGTCCCGGATATGGACCCAATTCGTTTCCAATAACACCAGATAGTACTAGCGGAGGCATGAAGTTATATCAAAATCGTCCTCAGAGTCAGGTTAGATAATTTAAAGCCCATGGTATTCCATAATAGTAGCCAACAATTTATCTATTTAATTATTCTACTAAAATTGTTCCATAAATTATCGATCAGTTTCAAATTGTTTCAATTCTTTTCTTGAGAATCATCTCATCCTCCGCCTCAAGTATCCTTCTTAAGAAACCAAATGAAATGATTCCCGATAAAAGGCGCCAATTTGAACCTGATCGTTGATTTCTGAATACGATACATTTGCTGTTAAACTATTATGAGCGAGTCTGAAATAAGACGAACGAATCGTTTTGCCATTTTGTTCAAAATTGGCGCAAGTTTGAAAATAAGCTATTCATAACTCACGTTTCACGTGAGTAAACCCCAATTCTGATATTGCTAACCCCTCTAGAATCGTATTTTAGATGGGGTTAGCAATATCAGAATTGGGGTTTACTCACGTGAAACGTGAGTTATGAATAACTAATTTTCAAACTTGCGCCAATTTTGAGCAAAATGGCAAAACGATTCGTTCGTCTTATTTCAGACTCGCCCATAGATAATTTTGTAGGCATCTTCACAATCTCCTCCGATTTCCACCCGATCTCAAGCTTATGCGGCTAAATCAGACTCACAGGCCCAATTTTCACCACAACAATTTTCATCACAAAACGGACTCACTCCAATTGACTTTGCAACTGTGAGTTGTACGACGCGGCCATGCGGCCAGAGTAAAGCTAATGGTAAGTATAACATTCTTTTGCCTTTTCAACCTTATATGCAATTACATATATTGTGACGGTAAATAAACAAAACGCCATAAAAATCTGCTTTTTATAACAAATACTCTGATTTACTCTGGAAATTATTTTCCCATATTTGCGAATAGTGGTGAATATAAATGTTGCAAAGCAGAAATGTAATTAAGTCGCACTGACTCATTGTAATGTTTCGTTAAGATTTACATGTATTAATAAGTCCTTTGTTGTAGCTGCCTCACAGAACAAAGGCTCCAATATAAAAGGGTAAGCAACACTATATTTTCATGAAAACCAATTTCGAACTAATGTTACTTAAATGTTAGGTACCAACCTTACCTGTATGCCTACATGAACAAACCAGCTGGATATAACCCTATGGCCATGATTGCTAATGCAGCGCCACCGGCAACTTTCACTCCAAATCAGCCAACTGTTCAAAATCAGGGCGAGATACAACAGTCCTCAGCTGGAAACGAAGCGTCGTCTCCTCTCGAATCCATGCAGCAGCAAATTCAACCAAAGATTGGCTCACAAAATCGGAGAGGCTTGGGTGGCGCAAGGTCAGCTGAGATTAATACTCGTCAAACCAGCTCAAGTATCGGTTTAAATACACAGGGAACAGGTCCAGAAATACCATTACTGCCTTCTAATTTTAGAATTTATCATATATAATATTTGCTAAACGCCTGAATAAATCAGCTATTAATAATAAAAATTATTTAAAGGACTTGAAGTTCATGTGAAATACCACAAAAATTGCTTTCCAATAGTGAGAATCATTTAAAATAGACAATTATTTTTACGTTTAAGATTTCACTTTTAATGTCCTACCAAAAATATAAGTGATAGGATGCCGCACTTCTATATTATTATTGCATTATGAAATAAAATAAGATAAGTCTGTTGAATTCAGGTCTAATTCCATCAATTCTCCACCAAGCGTGGCACCGTTAATTGACCCATCCTCGTTTGCGGCAGATGTTCCAAAAGGCTCAACAGGTTCCCAACAACAATCCAATGCTGACCCATCACTTCTAGCTGCTGCAGGAGAACAAGTTAATGTTGATGACGGAATTGGTGGTTTAAATAGCAGTCCTAACACAGAAAGCTCAAAATCTTGGAACCCAGGCTCGTCTTCACTAGGTGCCGTAGGTCCTAGACAGAACTTGCAGGGCAATTCACTCCCGGAAGATGCACAACAGAAAAATAGTGTGGCAAATTCGTGGGCCTTGGCGCAAAACGGTAGTTAAAATTCGAAGTAATAAATTAATGTCCGCAACATAAAACACAATATTTATTAAAGCCATTTGTGGATCTAAAAAGCGCAGGATAAAGGCCTTATATTTCGGATGTCGACAACCATATACAGTAGCATTGCTTGTGCTTATGCTTGTGCACAAGCACTGTATACATTTTGTTGGCACTTTCTGCCATGCTAACTACCTTAACAAAACTGTCGATTCGCACATCTCGTATTTTGGTTTCACAATCCATACAGTGTAGAACCTGTTGAATAGATATACTGTCACTATAATTTTATCAATTTAATACATAAACGTTCGGTACAAATCTCACCTTCTTTTTCAGAAAATAGTCTTCCGACGACATCATCTGACCAAAGTCAGTCTACACTTCCCATTGGCAATTCCGCGAGCTCTTCACCTGCCGGCACAAATGGTAGAATCTCAAATAAAAAACCACAAATGCAAGTTCCTCCTTCAGCAGAAGAATCAGAGCTTTCGGATCCTGAGACAGGATCAAGTCCCGGATATGGACCCAATTCGTTTCCAACAACACCAGATAGTACTAGCGGAGGCACGAAGTTATATCAAAATCGTCCTCAGAGTCAGGTTAGATAATTTAAAGCCCATGGTATTCCATAATAGTAGCCAACTAACTATTTATCTATTTAATTATTCTACTAAAATTGTTTCATAAATTATCGATCAGTTTCAAATTGTTTCAATTATTTTCTTGAGAATCATCTCCTCATCCTCCGCCTCAAGTATCCTTCTTAAGAAACCAAATGAAATGATTCCCGATAAAAGGCGCCAATTTGAACCTGATCGTTGATTTCTGAATACGATACATTTGCTGTTAACTATTATGAGCGAGTCTGAAATAAGACGAACGAATCGTTTTGCCATTTTGTTCAAAATTGGCGCAAGTTTGAAAATAAGTTATTCATAACTCACGTTTCACGTGAGTAAACCCCAATTCTGATATTGCTAACCCCCTCTAGAATCGTATTTTAGATGGGGTTAGCAATATCAGAATTGGGGTTTACTCACGTGAAACGTGAGTTATGAATAACTAATTTTCAAACTTGCGCCAATTATGAACAAAATGGCAAAACGATTCGTTCGTCTTATTTCAGACTCGCCCATAGATAATTTTGTAGGCATCTTCACAATCTCCTCCGATTTCCACCCGATCTCAAGCTTATGCGGCTAAATCAGACTCACAGGCCCAATTTTTACCACAACAATTTTCATCACAAAACGGACTCACTCCAATTGACTTTGCAACTGTGAGTTGTACGACGCGGCCATGCGGCCAGAGTAAAGCTAATGGTAAGTATAACATTCTTTTGCCTTTTCAACCTTATATGCAATTACATATATTGTGACAGGAAATAAACAAAACGCCATAAAAATCTGCTTTTTATAACAAATACTCTGATTTACTCTGGAAATTATTTTCCCATATTTGCGAATAGTGGTGAATATAAATGTTGCAAAGCAGAAATGTAATTAAGACGCACTGACTCATTGTAATGTTTCGTTAAGATTTACATGTATTAATAAGTCCTTTATTGTAGCTGCCTCACAGAACAAAGGCTCCAATATAAAAGGGTAAGCAACACTATATTTTCATGAAAACCAATTTCGAACTAATGCCACTTAAATGTTAGGTACCAACCTTACCTCTATGCCTACATGAACAAACCAGCTGGATATAACCCTATGGCCATGATTGCTAATGCAGCGCCACCGGCAACTTTCAATCCAAATCAGCCAACTGTTCAAAATCAGGGCGAGATACAACAGTCCTCAGCTGGAAACGAAGCGTCGTCTCCTCTCGAATCCATGCAGCAGCAAATTCAACCAAAGATTGGCTCACAAAATCGGAGAGGCTTGGGTGGCGCAAGGTCAGCTGAGATTAATACTCGTCAAACTAGCTCAAGTATCGGTTTAAATACACAGGGAACAGGTCCAGAAATACCATTACTGCCTTCTAATTTTAGAATTTATCATATATAATATTTGCCAAACGCCTGAATAAATCAGCTATTAATAATAAAAATTATTTAAAGGACTTGAAGTTCATGTGAAATACCACAAAAATTGCTTTCCAATAGTGAGAATCATTTAAAATAGACAATTATTTTACGTTTAAGATTTCACTTTTAATGTCCTACCAAAAATATAAGTGATAAGATGCCGCACTTCTATATTTGTTGGAAGACCAGACGACAACAGACTAAGAGATTCAATAATTGAATATAATACTTTTAATAAAATAACAAAATTGTGGAATATTTTGTGCCGTTTTAAAAATTATGTGACCTAAATCATGTCACTCGATGCCTATTCATGACACAATAGATGCTAAAACCATACTGACTATCAATAAATCAAATTCATTAAATACAAATTGAATATGTTATTTCGGTGATTTCTCTATTTGGATATCTTTCCCCATTGTCCAAACACACGTTTGTCCTAAAATTTTAATTTGTGATCGCTGACTAAAAATAAAGAATACAAACCAACGCCCGTCATTCCTGGAATTTCGAATAGTTTTATAAAAAAATATAGACTCAATAGAGAATTCCATACCAAGAAGTTGATAACCAAGTTTCGATAATCGATTGAGCACTTCGCGAGGAGATACATCTAGAATTTTCACACTAACATATTTTGTACATAGAATATTGCTTATATTAACACTATTGAAACCAAAATTTCCTTTTGCAGTTGCAGCCGATTTTCGATAATGTAATTGGTGAATGCAAGAATTTGCATAAAATATCGAGAATCCAAATATTTGGACATGCTTGTGAAAACTTCTATTTAACGGCTATTTAAAAAACTTGCCGGTAATGTATTCCGCAAAAGTATTTCCCTTAAAGATGAATAAATTATGCTATACTGGAAGACAAAACACACCAAACGATAAACCATTTTGGCGTCAAGCTGCTGAAATTGAAGATGCCGTTACTTCTGAAATATTTCCAAATGGCAGAATATCACTTACGTTCATTATTCTCGGATCGGAATCAACATCACCAACAACAGTTGGGCCACTGAATTTTAAAGGAAATTATACAAGCGTTTATGGAATCACATATGAAATACCATTCACATCTGAAACGGGATAAGAAATATTATTAGAAAGAGCAAATAATTTTGAGCACGGTGAGTAATTTTTACTTTGTTGAACGACCATCCATTTTTCTGTCGTTTTGTTGATTTACCATTATTCGGCGTCGAGAATGGAGAAAATTTTATATGAAAATCACCTTTTCTGCCACTTATATAGCCATTTTTGTCTACAAAACTGATGTTAACTTCGGATTCTCCTATCCTAATTGGAAAATGAACCAAAATTAGTTTGCTATCGGAAGTCTGGGCGTTGGTAAAATTTTTTTATTATTATTCTCTCTTTGTGTGCACATATTTCTTAAGAATATCAAAGTCATACCGAATTTGAGTGGAAACAATAATATGGTCGACCGACGTGTAAGTCTCCATATTATTATTATAGTATAAATACTTACAATAGCGCTTAGACTTGTTTTGATCCCTTAAAATATGTACGTCAACGATAGGTTTGTCAAATATATGTGTGACTTCCCATATTATTGATTTTATGGCAGCCAAAGGACACCCGTATTTGTTCACAATTCTCTTTGTTCTGCGCATGGGAATTGTAAATCAGCCAATACTTTACATAATTACCTAGATTTGCAGCCAATTACATTCTTTGATTTTTGATAGTTTAAATGTGTTCGTCGTAAATAATATTGTTTAAATTATTGGCAGAAATATCTTCCAAAAATATATTGTTACATTAAACATCGGATGAAAATGCAATTGTCAGCTATATATTTAAAGTTCTCGGGATTTAAGGCATAACATTTACGGCTTCTTTAGTATTGAAGAATTAAATAATCATATTAAATAACAGTTAGATGAGACTAGGTCAAAATACCCCGGTAATAATCCCTCAGTGGCCGTTTTAGCCACACCTTTTTCTGGAACATTCTGGATCAGTGAGCAATAGCTCAAATAACAGCTAAGTCTCTGGGCTGTCGATTAAGCCCATGCATCCTGAATCTCAACACAAGCGCATCGATATAAAGTGCCGTAGAGAAGAGTTCCGCGTAGGCAAATGGCGATTTGAATTTGCGCCAAAACATAATTGCATGCCAAAGGGGTTAAAAGGGGCCGCTGAAAATTTTTAATGGGGGGATTACTCGGCAGGGGTCTCCTCTAGAGATTGGTAAAAAAACTGAATGGGGCCTTATTAGAGTAAAAATTTTCACAGTCAACACTTTTCCCTATTAGAGGAGGCTCTGTTCAGCATCAGGAAAAGAGTCTCCTCTAATAGGGAAAAGTGTTGACTGTGAAAATTTTTACTCTAATAAGGTCCCACTCAAATTTTTTTACCAATCTCTAGAGGAGACCCTGCCGAGTATTCCCCCTCAATAAAAAATTTCAGCGGCCCCTTTTAACCCCTTTGCCATGCAATTATGGTTTGGCGCAAATTCAAAATGCCATTTGCCTACGCGGAACGCTTTTCTACGGCATTTTATGAGGATTATTATCCTAATTTTTAGTTTGGGAAAAGTCTAAAAATTGGATAAAAATCATCATTTTTCGATGCGCTTGTGTCGAGATTCAGGATGCATAGGCTTATTCGACATCCCAGAGACTTAGCTTCTGTTTGAGCCATTGCTTACAGTTCCAGAAAAAAGTTATGACAAAAAGTTATGGCAAAACAGACACTAGGGGGATTATGACCGAAGGAATTTGACCGCTTTCCCTTAGATCCTATTTTTATAAGACAGACAACTTACAATAAATTTATTTAACTGAATAAAATGGCAAGGACACTTTAAATTAGTGCATATTTCAATTCAACACTCTCATATTATGGAGCGATCATTGTCGTTACTTTCATTTACATTGGACGATCGATTTTGGAAAAATATATACTCCAATACCTGAAACATTTTCATGGATCGTTGATCTGGATGCTTAAATCGACTCACGTGATGTTAAATATGAGGAACGACAAAGGGAATATGATCATACTGCACCGATCCACCTGTAATGATACATTTTATAAGTGGAATCTCCGCTTGTTATCTTGGTTAATAAAATTTTCCGAATTTTAATGGTAACGGAACATTATTGAATCGTTTAACCTTCTTTTGGCCTAATTGCAAAAGGGAATATTTCAATTTTCGCCCCTGACTAGCGCTTCAATATAAAACGCTACACTGCGAATATAAACTTCATTTTTATCGTCGATATATCAAAAGAGACCCATTCAAATTCCCATGAAAATTGGCGAGAACATTTTTCGCGATCACTCAAGTTTATCATAAAATATTTGCCGTCCAATATTTAGGAACCTTCGTAAGGATGAACGCAAAGGCATAACCATTTAACGATTTTGGGTTATATAAAAGTGAAATCATTAACCTGTACAGAAGTAATTGTCCAATCTTTATCTGACGAAAACACATTGAGCCTCTTTATATTCTTCCAGAAAGATCTCAACCACCTCTGAATTTTGCTTTTCTCCCGCGTTCCGTCACCCATTGACAAAGATCCGCTTGCATTGTGATGCACTGTCCTGAAATCTGTTGGAGTAAATTCCGCAAAAGAATATTTATATTCTGCGAATAATCGAGATATTGAATTATACTAAGTTTACATTACAATTCAATGGTATTTTGATCCAAATTTGTTAAAGTTCTACAATATATCGGACTAATCCGCTAGACAAAATAACAACCCTAGTAAAAAGTTTGAAATTACGAAATTTCAAATATAGCAATGGATAAATTTTTGCTGAAGGATATAACTGTGCTTCGTACTCGTATAAAATCTTGAGATCTGAAAATGCAAACCTGAGGCTTTGTCTCTCGGCAGTGTTGGACGCAAGCCCTATTCGCATTTGTGTCCATCTCGACGTGTTATTTTGAGTCGGTGCCCTAGACTCTGGTGATATTGTATCAGTCCCAATGTTAGGTGGTTTCGGCTCTGTAGCTATCGATGGTTTTGGTGACGGGTGTGGTGAAGATGGCGTGGGTGAGGGTGGCGGCGGTGAGGGTGTTGCAGCGGATTGTATCGGAGATAGCAAAAACCTTTTCCGAACACCGTCTGTTGTCTGATTCCCGGAGTGGTTTGTTACAGACGAACTCGCTTTGCCATCGTGTTTTCTGGTTTTTCTTAAATATACGAATGGTAACACTCAGTTTTACAGAGGTATTTGACGTCCTTTCAAAATTTCTACATTTCAAGCAGTTTTCGTATTTTTCCACAAAATTTCGTCATGTACCAAATATCTAATGTGAATTATAAAAATTAAATTCCATATCAGATAATTATGTTCTTTGTTTGATTGCTAAGCACGAATTTCATGTGAAAATATTTTTGCTGAAAATAAAATTTTCGCACCTAATTTGATTGAGCCAGTGGCCTAGCACCTTTGAGCCGATTTGCCTCTCTCTTTCCCATCGATTTAACTGGCAGATGATTGACAACTCAACCAAAGTGAGGAAAATAAAGATGACGCTGAAGATCATCCACACGTCCAGACACTAAATTTATAATCAGTTTATAACACATCTTTATAGCAACATAATGGAGGTAGCAATTGACGAGCTAATAGAATATTTTATAGATATTTGCAAAAGGTGTATTACAAGGGTATATATCATAAATGAAGGAAGGTTGACAATTTACAAAAAAATGCTTTGTGATAGAAGTAAAACGCAATTCTATTACGCTAATAATTATACATCCGAATTTATCGCATAAGATATAATGTCTCCTTTCTTTCAGAAAGACGAAGACCTACAATTTCCGTGTTGTTGAAAATATTTTTTGGACCCAGATGCTCCCTTACGCCATCAGATATTGTTCATAAAAATATTTACCTTAATATATGACACTCTTGGCAAGTGCCTTAACACGTTTCCAAACTGGAAGGTCAACGCCAAAAGACTGGACACACCAAGAGTTATTCTAAATGACGTCATTTATAATCTAGACTAATTATCAAGACAAATTAACAACACCTGGCAGAAACACTTCGTACATCGAAGAAAAATCCAACCCAACTGCTGATCACAGTCAAGCTCGTAGGAAAATAGGATTGGAAGAGGTAAAACCCGTAACGCCTTGCAAAAGTGAATTTAACCTTAAAAGTACAATTTAAAACTGGTATGCGTATATAGTATAAGTCACATTGTCATAAGTTTCTCTGGAATTACTAAGTTTTCATTTGTAATAGGGATTCATGAATGGTAGCAGGTACTTTGAATTAGAAGTCATCGATTATATAAAATCAAGATTATTCTATTCTTTTAAAAATGGGATAGATTTCTTTCACAGCTCAAAACTGTTAAACAATAGAATATTATAAAGGAAAACATTTATGAATGTATTACTAACCTGAGCACGATCCCTGAAAATAATCTGCTTAGAAATTGTGGAGAGTGAACTTGTAAAAAAAATACCAAACGCCGTTTGGATATTCCAAGCGCTGGTGGTCAGTGCTCCAGCCGATAAGGTCAAAATCGGGTAACTCGACTTTTTCCATCATTGTTACTGTAATATATATTTTTAAGTTATATATATATGACAGTTGAAAAGATAAAATATGGTTCTCTTAGAGAACCTTTAAATCTGTTTTAAAAACGCAACAAAATCAATTTTAACGGGCAAAAGGTAAGATTATCCTCGGATAAACTCAATTTAACAAATTTTTTAAACCAAAAATTCAGTGTGGCAAACTATTTTAGCAATTTCCAATACGTATCTATCAAAAACGTCAAACCTGGAATGTCGTGCCACAGCAACCTCACTAAAAAAGAAATTGAATATTCTTTACTGATCCAAAAATACACTTACCTTCATCTGTGTTAAAACTATAACTCTCAAAGACCAGCATACATTGAATGGAATCAAATGGAAACATTTTCTAAATATTGTACTTTTATATTTTAGGAAATGTTTTCTTTTCATCAGTTTTATGTTTGGAATTCCGTATTTCCGAGAATAAATATTCCATAAAGGTTATTAAAATTAACCGAGTTTATAGTTTTTTTAAATAAAAATTGTGAGAGAAATGAAAGCTTACTAGGTCCATTTTGCACGGTGCTTTAACATTCAACCTGAAATACAATTATAGTTTGCATACATTTTTGCAAACGCAGAAACTTACCGAAAGTTTGACCAAACTAGTCCATGCTCGTATAAAATGACGAAAGTGTTTTCTGATGGGGACTTATGTATGGAGGAATCCTTGCTGTTTATAATACAAGTGTCAGGCGTCCAAATTTTCTCGCGAAAGTCGCTTTTCAAAGTAATATTTGTTGTGCACACGTTCAAATGCTTAAAACTGAGTCTGGGGTCGAGCCAAATTTCGCTGTACATAATGTCGAGCTCAAAATCTGCGGTGATTTCGCTGATCCCGCTAACGCCCTATAGTCAAATTATCATCAAACGACTACTAAAATATGCAAGGTACTTACTTGAACATGCAACTCGATAGTTACTAAAAATGAACGTTGGACTTGCCAGAATCTTTAAAACGAATATGCAAATATTTAAGACCTTAGATCAAGAGCAAATTGAAATATTTTGCTAACAAATAACATTTTGTTCTAAAGTTTGATTTCAATTCATGGTTGATGGTTCAGAATTCAATTTCATTATGTCTATTTTTAAGTTTTCTACAATTTTCGACTTATAATCCTCAAAGATACTCGCCAACTTTCCCTATTAGTTTTTCTGTTGGTAAAGAATTTTGCATTACTCAAATATGTAAAAATGTCTCGAACGTACCATTTACACCTTCTGCTTCAGGCAGCAAGTGAATGTCGTAATCTTTGAGCAGAGTATCGATAATATTTCCCAAATTGATCGAATTTCGTGTACAGCGTTCCTTATTGAAACGGCTACTTTCGACCTTATTCACACAAAGACAGAGCAAAAATATACCCTAAATTTCGTTTGAAAATAGTATAGGTGCTCGCGAAGATAATACCGTTATAATAGTGGAGAATGCATGAAAATACTGAGAAAAGTCATGATAGTTGCGTCTTTGAAAAACACGCACACCATTTCGACTTTTGTAGGTCGTCCTTGGAATTAAAGGATCAGAATCATCTAAAAAGTATCTATAAATTAGCATTAGAGCAATTAACAATATATTGTGAAAATACCTATAAACCTATTACCAACGTATTTTTTTTTGTAAAATTCTACTGCCTAATTCTATGAAACCGAAAATGAATATGAGCATACCTTTAACTCTTGTGGTGTGGCTCGCCAAAAACGGAATTTTGTTCATCGACGCCGTATTAATGACAAATATGCCGGCGATCCCACCATATGGGGAAACATTCATACGGGACGATGCATAACTTAATATAAAATAAGACTGTGGAATAGCGAAGTTATTAGTTATATGGTGGTGAAAGATTTGGCCGATCGGGCTGTGCTGTCTGGAAATTAAAAGGTCAATGCGAATGGATTACTACCAAAAGGTACGCCATTACGTGCAAGTTGGTGGCATAGTATTACAGACAAAACTATTCTTTAATCCGAACGGATTTTGGTAGCTAAATTCGTTTGGATTATAGAAAAATGGCCCAATTTCGGGAAAACCCGAATTCCAATTAATGCTCAGTTTTTGGTGTCAGTTTAAATTTTTGCCTACTATTTTCCTCATTTAAACATATTTTCAATGACATTTTGATAAAATGAAAACAAATTGGTAAAAATAACGAATTCTTCAATGGCTATGCTTTTTTATAATAAAATGAATACAGTGTGTGCCTAAACTATAGGTTCACTTTATATAAATTTGTATGGAAAAATGAGAAAATTGAACTTTAACTAAAATTTAATCCATATTTTATTCTCGCTTTTCAGGGGCTTTTTCCATCTGGTGCGGAAAACTCTCTTGTTCCTGGACCATATATCCGACGTTTGACAGAACGCCAAGGCACAGCACAGAAATTCCTAGAGAAAGCTCAAAAATTGTAGGTGAACCTATAGTTTTGGCACACACGGTATTTGCCCTTAATTTTTATTAAATGTCGTATATTTTAAACATATGTTGCATAAGTAAAGTTAAGGTATGATTAAAGTCAGCTCATTAGGTTTGTTGGAAATTTTTTGCAATTCCTGAACAATAATGGCAAATGTCCAAAATTTACGATAAAGTATCAGCAGGACTGCACTACAGAAGGCGTGAAGGATATTCGTGTAACAGAAGTGGTTCTTTTTTGTCACAGATTCGGCATGTGGCGTTGTGGAACAATACTTAAACGGGCATATTTTAGTCTTACGTTTAGGCTTAAGCTTGGACTCAGGCTTGGTTCTCTTGAAATGAAAACCGAAACTGACCTCCTTATAGTGGTCAAATCCATAATTATTGTTTGAATTTGGCGGGCATTGTCGTAAATCTGTTACAAAAAAAGAACCACTTCTGTTACATCGAAAACACTCACGTCTGCAGAAGACTAAGAATAGTTTTGTGTATCGGAAAGATTTAATAGATGCAAATCTTAAAACATTAGCGCAAAAATGCGAATATTGTGTATTCGATAAACAATACACAAACAAAGTATAGAGTTGTCCTTGTCCGAGATTGGACGAGTCTCGGGAACACCTGAAGCGGAATAGCTTCCTAATTTGGGGAAAAGGGTGTCCCAGTGCTCCTCTTTACTTAAAGTCACAATATTCTTATGTCTGCCGTCTGTTTTATCCTGCATGAGTTGTTTTCTGCTAACTACAGCTCAAAAGCGTGTATTGAATTTGCCCACTTTTTATGTGCCCTCTCAAGAACTTGCGCTAGGGCTCCTCACTGTGAGGACAGGAATGTCGCATGGATTTGCAGTGTCGCGTCGACGAATCTTAGCTATGCACATAAATTAATAAAGAAGCGAAAAAGGTCAGGAACTAAGGGCAGCATCAAGAGAAAACCATCCAGGGAACAGGTTAACTGACGGGAAGTAAATATTGGTTTAAACTGATAAGGTGTTAAATTGTGAGATGAAATGTGAGATCAAATCTCTGTAATAAAATGGTGCGATCTCTAGAAAATACTGAGTTGGTTTTATTTCATTAATTCGGTAAGCGGAATTGATATTCATATAGGAAAAACCAAATTAACATCCGATATATGTTTTATTAATTACCCAAAAATTTACTTAATTTGCATTGTAATTAAAAATTAGAAACAATTTAAAAATATCGGCCAGAGTTAAAAATACAGAGATCAAACATTTACGGCAATGACTTTCACGGTGAAATGGCTGCAATTATTCAAGATGTTCTCAGAGTTTTACTACAGACCCTTTAGGGCAAAGTCAATAGGGCTTTTCTCGGTTGTCGACAGAAAGGGAATAGCGCAATGCAGTCTCATAAAATTAAACCCCGAATTCCCATCTACGCGCTTAGGCCTTACCCATTTTCCGGCACATGTAAGTAGAGGAGAACAGAATGGGAAAGATTGGGCAAAACAAAGTTTGGGCAAAGGTAAATTCAATTCCGTTACTTTGAGAACAGTATTAAATTTAAATCAGCCGTGGATTTACACACAGCATCATATTGTGAACTAAGGATTCGAGTTTTAAAGTGCTAACTCAGGAATTACTTCTCCCTTCGCATTTTATAGCAGTAGGTGACCACATAGTATTTTTGGTACACATATCTGTTTTACCAACTTTTTATAATTTACATTAACAATGTTGCTTCAATATAAACATGATTTAAAGAGCAACGAAAAAGCTAAGGAATCAAAGTTATTCTTTACTAGTCATTATCGCCAAGTGAGTAAGGTACTCCAAACTTTTGAACGATGTTCTATCAAACTAACGGTGTCCAGAAAGTTTTGGACCACACAGCTTTCAAATCAATGGGATATCGAAAGCACCCAAAATAAATAACTATAAAATTCCGCTATAAATCCACTTTGATTGGATAAATCCACATTGCTTCCGTTTGATGAAGAAATCATAACAAGCTTAATAGCCGCACCGCCAGACCAGAAAAGAGAGTATCTCTCATTATTTTGCCAGCAACTGCCCTCCCTCAAAATCATCACTTTATCTCTCCAAAAAATTAAGGAGGGTGGCGGCCAAACCATTCCATAACACTTACTATTTTCCCTTTCAAAGTCCGTCGAAGCCCAGGATATCGAGAGTCGGGGACAACAGAAATCATTGGAGGCTAGAGATAAGAGGCTTTAACAATTTTGATATCGGCTGGACCTGAAGGCCACCCGTTTGTCACTAGCATTCAGAAAAATAAAGTGTCTGATTGAAATTGAGCAGGACAGCAAATGGGCAGAGTGCAATTTTAAGATTTATTTGTTTCAGGCTTAGGTGCGTATAAATAATCACTGCTGTATAAGGGTATCCTAGTTTTATTGATAAGTATTGCCATTGACAGCAAGTGTTGTGTTTGGTGAAGTAATAGCGGTGTTTTGCTTTTGTAACGTTTTGTGTCATTCTCAAACGTACTTGATGGTTTTTAAATGCAAAATATCAAACAATTGCAAAAATATTTGTCAAAAAAATTCAAAAATGCTTTTCTCAACCCATTTGACAAAATGATATTTTGAAACAAATGAAAATCGTATTTTTCATTATCGCAAATAAATAAGAGGGAAGAGACGATAAATTATGTCGAAGAAATACAATGAACAATCCGCTGTGAGCAAAATGCACTGTAAGCTAAACCATACTGCTCGGCTAGACGAAAAAGTAACAGTAAGGAAGAAAAAAGCACCGAAACGGGATGGATGAACCAAAATTCGTTAGACCATGAAATTTCTACAATGATAGGAGATAAAATAAGCGCTGTTCCGACACGCTAAAATGTTATATCAACCAAGTTATATCGCAGTAATGCTATAACAATAACTAAAAAATGGCTTATTTAACGGACACTTTGAAATATAATATGTCAACGATCTTATGCAAAAACTTTAACAGGGCGGCACGATGAAAGTGCTAAATATAAAATTTATACTCTGCTACCATAAATTAACAAGTTCACGAGGTAAAAGATAAGTTTAAGTAGTGCTTTTCTATAAACAAATTCCTTACAAGAAAATATTGACTAGCATCTTCCCAGCAAAAACATCTTTCATACCGCCGCCCAGAAAATTTATAAACCTGCTCAAACGAGAAATCATTTAATCATTCGGCGGGAACAAAAGAATATGTTCCTGCAGTCATTCTCGGTTTCCGGAGGATATGTAAACTCAAAATAAGTGATGTAAAACTAAACATCGTCGAGTTACCGATATACAAATTGTCGATTCAACAGATGAACATCACCCAAATTCCAATTTATAACTTTAAAAAGAGCTGCATCTTTCTTCTCAATCAGAAGCAGTTCTGGCGTTTTTAATACGTCCAAAAATTTATACACCCAGCCGGAAGCGGATTAACTTAGTCATTTGGTAGGAACAAAGGCATTCCCGGGGTTGTTTTTAAATTTGGCCCGTCTCAACATCAGCGAAACGAATGCCATTAAAAATCCATTAGCAAAAAAATGAACCGAGACTCCCTTGAATCATCTCCTGCTCTCAAGATGGACACAAAATTTAGCACAAAATTGTTCTCTCAACGAGATTTAAGATTAGAATTATTCCGAAAAGTGCTCTTGTCGATGCAGACCTCAGGCAAAGTTTGGATTTCAGTAATTTAATATATTAGAAAGTTTTCTTCTTTTCTTTGTTCCAAACGTCACTTGTCTCGACATGTATATCACCAAGTAAATGTAAAATATTAAACTCTAAGAATCGATATTTTAGAGTTTCTATATGCCACGATTTTTATGTTCTAAACCATACTTTAAAATTTAAGAAAAGAGGATTTTTTATAACTGATATCGTAATTATTTGGTTAATTTTATTCTATTTTATTGGTGGACATTCATATATCAATTTGTCGTCACACAAAATAAAAATACGGCATAGGAGCAGGTTGGACTCACACGACGAGCGAATTGTGAATAAACCAATTTTGCTTTGACATGCCTCCGACCACGTATTGACATGTCTGCATATGAAATTTTTCTCATATTTGTTTAAGAAACAAGCTTGGAAAGGTTACTCATATTTCAAAGACTTGCATCTTTTCACACAATTGAAATACCGATAAAATAAAATGTAACTCATCAAAATACGGTGCCGTCCAGGCAATAGCAACACTATTGGATTACTACATTATCATTTACAAAGCCCAACCTCAATCAAAGAAGTTATTCACTAACCTAATTTAACACTACTCAAATTCGATGTGATCTATGTAGTGACTGTTTGCGTTTGATTTGCATACTGGAATAAGAAGCAACATTTTATTACAGCACATAGGAACGTAAGACGAATTTCAAATCAGAAATTCTACTCTTAATCCTGTCATAAAGTCGATCATTTACGATTATATATTTTTGACGAGAAAGAACGAGTTGTCAAGCACATTTGAGACACCAATAGAATTTTGATGAAATTTTAAACAAAAGATAGGATAGGTTTTATAAGCGAACATCAGAAGTCGATGTTATATTACAAACTAAAGCTTTATACACAATTTATTTGTAAAGGCTGGCACTGTGAAGAAAAGCAGTGGGTTAAAATCAGATTGCAAAGTCATCCAACGCTTGGCTACTATGATCTAGGCGATTTCCTCAGATTTTCGTAGAATTCCGCTTGAGAAACGGCCATTGCACGAGCCAAAATGGCAGCATCATCCAAAGCAGCAGTGCTACCGGCCCAATCGTCAAATGCTATAATGAAATTAATGGGAATTACTTCAAGTGTGTTTTTCAAACACTAATTATTTAGGCAATGCTTGTTCCCCCTCCCCCGGAGATTCCCCCCCTAGGGAAAACAGCGCATAATGGCTCATAACTAAGTCTAGACTTAAGTTTAAGCTTGTTTGGCGCCTTATAAGGGTTGTTCGGGCATTTCAAGCCATTACTCAAAGCTTAAACTTAAGTCTAGACTTAGTTATGATCCATTATGCGCTGTTTTCCCTAGGGGGAAATCTCCGGGGGCAAATCACCCAGAGGGGGAAAATCTCCGGGGGAGGGGGGGAATCACCGTCATCCCAATAATTATTTAGGCAATGCTTGTGAATAAATATTTCCTTGGAAATTTATTCGTATACCTATTTTGAATGACTGACGGAATGGTCAACTGCCCAGCTTGGTTATATTTGTGTTATTCTGACTGTGCGAATTTATTAAAATTTAAGTTACCACAGTAACTTAAATGTTACTTATGTTTTCCACAGACAATCAAATTACTCACCCAAAGCGCTGCTAGCTAACAATTCCTCATAAAGGCCGGCGGAAGTGCTGGCAACATTTTCTGATAGCTTATCATTACGGTTATTTCCAGTTTGCGAGTAAAATTCCGAGCCTCCTAGAGAACGAGAAAATGAGGACGCCGAAGTTGAGGGCCGCATTGAATCTGCGTTAATACTTCGGCTAGTGAAGCTGTCACCAAAAATAGGACTGATATTCGGCATGGAAGAAGTCTCTGAAATTGCAAGACATTTATTTGAAATCATTTTAGACTCTTCTATCTGCATTTGTATAAAGAACAAAATATTCAAGTCGTTGTTGCGAGGGATAATTGCAAAAAATTTAGGAAGATTCAGTCCAAAAAGGACTTACATAAATTTTATACATATACTTTCCCCACGTGGATGTTCAAATTTACACTTCTATTCACAACACCAACACTAATAAATCACTTACCATTCCTGTGTATCTTAGCAAGTGGTGAACTACTCAACTCTCGATTTCTTTCGTCTCGGCTACAACATGGAATGTTTGGTGAAGACGCTCCACGTTTCGCCCCCAAGCTAGAGGAATGTCTTGAGGTGCTCGGCAAACATCGTTGCCCAAAACGGCTATTTGTCCTCTGTTCCATGTTATCGGTTGACACAGTTAGTGGAGATGAGAGCTTATTATTGTCGGCAGGCTTACTAGTTGTTATGTGTTCCTCGAGCTCATCTTTCTCATGAGACTCATCTGTGTTGTGCTTATAGCTTTCCTCAGCATTTTGCTCCAATTGACGCAGGTATTCCATGTATGAATCACGCGCTATCTGAAAATATTGCGATCATGATTTATATTCACCCAATAACACATCTATTTAATTTTAAATATCGTCATATGGTATTGCATATACTGTTTTATTATAAAGCGCAAGACTACGTGTTTTGTATTATTACCAAATTTCACCAGAATTTTACCAGATACAAATTTCACGCACATCATCTAACTGTATGTATTCCTTCAATGGAAACACTATTTTATACTCCTTCCAGTGGGACTCTAAAATGTAACACACATGAAAATATGATACCTGTTTGCCCAACTCTTCCTCTGTTCTTTCCCAGTCAGTCATCCTTAATTTGTCATTCAACATGGCCTCTTCAATATGTTGTGCTTCTGAAGCAATGGCAGCTTCCTTCATTAGGTTGCGATCAGCCGAGCCAGGTTTAAATTCAGGGAGCCCCAAGCCAACACCTATCGTGGCGGAGAAAGGGTCAATCACTGAAATTTGAATGTTAATTATGATAAGGTTCTCATTAAAATATAAAATAACCAGAAAACTCAAATATATAATAAAAATAGCCTTTAGACTACAGAAAATCTTATCGGTTTTAATTAATTCAAACACTAGGTGAAAATTTTTTACTATGCTGCGAAGATAAATTTATGTTTATCATACATTGCCAAAATCCTTCACAAGTTTTATGAAGTATTATTTTTATTAAGCGTAGCAAGTTAACATTAGGAAAATTTTGATAAAAAACTATGAATTTTTCTTCCAACATTGGTTATTTCCTATGTCCATAAATTAAATGTGTGCATACCAGAATTATAGTGTACAGTTCCATGATAGGACAAACGGAGTGGTGGATTTTCGTGACCAGTGTTTGCTTCGGGTGAAATCGGATGAAAAGTATTAATAGGATCTTAAATGCCAAAGTTAAATCAGCAAGTATAATATTTGTAAAATAATACCAATGCTATATTCATAAATCTCAATAGGGCGCGAAAATATTTCGGAAACAGCTTGTAATTCCACGTGGTTCCCATGGGTATCCATCTCACGCTTACGGCGCAAGTACAAGTCGAAATCTTCTGTCACGAATTGCGAAAAGTGATCGCGGTTCTTTGCCTAAATGCAGAATTAGGAATATTTTCTGTTTCATTCTAAATGTTCTTTGTTGAAAAATTGAATGACACGACATGAGCTTGTATTATTAAGTTTTCGATGTGTTTTATGTACAATAAGAAATTACGAGAAAGCCCAAGTACATAAAAGAAGACCGAGAATTCTTTCCGTACCGGAAATGGAACATATTTTACGAAATTTGCAAGGAATTCAAGTAAAAACTCCTAAAAAGTGCAAATTAACTTATATTTCACACGCTTAGAAAGTTTTATTACAGAATACGTTTATGTATAAACTAAGACCAAAAATTTATTTTTATCTATTGTAGTAGGCATTTTTGCACCGAATAGAAGGTGTTGTCTGTGTATTTGCCTTGTATTTGGTGCAACATTCAAACTTCAATTGATAATAAGTTTTTGGTCTTAGTTTATTATAACTAAAAATCCACAAAAATGTCACTTACAATGTAATCCATGCATAGTGATCGTACATTGTCATGCATCTCTTCATCTCCATAAATTTGATCTGCAACTGCCCGAAACATGCAAGCTCCATCACCTTTGACTTCTTTGATCACAAGACCGCGTGCTTTTTTCAATCGATCTGCGAAACGGCTTTCCAACTAAAACTCGTTAATATTCATAACAGCTTGCTGAAATTATTGTCTTACCTCGTCATCTTTAAATCCTGCACCATATTCGTCGTCGGAATTGCAGTCTAAAGCAAATTCGGAACTACTAATTTATGAAATAATTAGTACGATTTTTTAAATATGATTTCCATTCAAATGCGCTTTCACATTACTACAAGATCTGTAATTTTCGTCATGTGAAATGGGTAAGTAACATAAGATAATTGAAAATGCTCTGTTCTGTAAGTCATTGTTCTGCGAAAATACAATATATACTTGACAACATTTTTGCTTCTTAAATAAGAAAGAAATTTGTTTAATTTAAATGGAATAAACATACTTTCATTATTTTGAGTAACAGCACTTTTGGAAGAACCTGGCCTGCGTTTTGAGCTCGTTGAATGGCTATGAGGTTGCACCATTTTTTCACACAATTGACTCGCTAAAAGGTAATTAATATATATTAATAAATCGTTAATTAAAAATTCTCTACCTATGGGATTTGGTGATTGCGGTGATTTCAGGCCAGAAACATGACCATGAATATTCGGAGAGAGTTGGCCTTGGCTCTGGCTAGCGGAATTGGGGCTCATTCCAGGTCCATTCACACCAGTTGACAAATACACTGAAGAGTGCTTTCGATGAGGTTTGCGATTGGCAGCCAATACTTGTTGCGATCCAGAAGCTCCTGAAACAGAAGCACCACTAACCATGGCACCAGAAGTAATGTCTGAACCTAAGATATATTAATGTAGAAATATAAAATCATTTTGAGCTTTTGTACAGTATGTATCATAGCCCATATTCAAAAGATAAAAGAAAAACGAAACAGAACAAAAGTTTTTCTATATTGTTCGTATTCACTTTTCTGCTCTATGTTCGTTTTACAGTATAATTTTAGTTACCAACCCGAGCCAGATACTCCAACTGATGTTCCAGTTTGATTGCCATATCGATGATGATCGTGGACCATGCCAGATCCAACATTGCTTTGTCCAATTGCGGTAGATGGTGACGAGTGGCCTCGTCTGAAAAACAATTATTCCCAATAAATAGTTAGCTTGAATGTGTCTCATAACAATCCAATGAGATGAAAATGATACAAGTTTATGTTTTAGCTGACATATTGCAATTTATTTCAGATGTTTCTAGAAACAAAAATTAGCTTACCCATTTCCATATCGGTCACCTTTGGCGTTGGAATGGCTCTTTTTTCCTTTCGGTAAAATGGTCATCTTAAATAAAAAATAGTGGATTATCAAAACATCATTTATAAATACACGCATGGTATAAACCACGTATATAAACCATAAATCAATAATATATTTCACACCCATGCAACCAATTTATATCATATCCAATAAATATATGAACACATAAGAATAAGTTAAAGTGCTGGCAACGGACTAATGAAACATATAAGATCGACGCACAACATACACGTCAAAATTCAACAGGATCTCAACTCGAAATTACTACAAAGCTTTCGCAAGAGATTGCATAAATATACCAACGACGAAATTCAACGATCTTAATTAAAAACATTGCAAATTCGCTTTGACCAAACGCATTGAATTGAAATATATTTTAGTTTTGAATATTTGTGGGAATTCAAACTGATTTTAAAGTACAAGTATCTAAAAACATACGTTTGGCAAATTTGAATGAAAGCGAATTTGATTGGAGACATATAATTTATATAATAGTACAAAGAAGTGCCAATGTAGAAAAACACTGGTAACCATAATCGAATAAATATATAATGTTATGTTATGGTAACAGAACTGATTCCACTGCTGCTCACTGATGAAGCTGAACTGGTTCTCGTCAAAGGTCGATTTCTTTCTGCCAGATTTGGATCGCTTTCTTCAGATTCACGTAATAATTTGCGTTCGAGTATGACGTGTCCTAAAATAAGTACTTATCAAAGAATTATTATTTTTCACTTATATTATAGCTTTATGTCTGAGGCATTGCTCTCAAACAGAAGATTTCTGTAAACGTTGGCAATAAAAATTGGCAAAAAGTGAGTTCCATAAAAACGTGTTGCCGTTACTGGTCCGCATTTGACCTGCAACAAAAAACAAGGATGACAACCGAACCGGGCACATGTCTGGGGTGGCCGGTCCCTCCGCTAAATCGGACCGATCCCCCAGAAAAAAACGAAATAAGCTCCCCCTAAGAATGCATTCGACGGCGCCGATCCGTGTGACGCCACCGAATGAAAAAATTGAAATCTTTTGCAAAGTACTAAAAATTTTCAATAAAAACTGACCTGAACCTTCAAAAAAATTTTCAAATATTTTCCGCGAAACGTGTTTTTAAGATTACTTCGATGCGCTAATCATGATCATGCAGTCGATTTCTTCGTAGGTCATAAAACAGTCATTTTGGGTGAAAAATGCGAATTGGTCATTTTAGTCCAAAAACGGAAATTCTAAATCCGATACGAGAAAACTAATTGCACATTCGCAATCAGCGCGTCGAAATATCCCTAAAAACACCCTTACATGGTTATCATATGACTTAATATTTTTGATAAAAATTTCTGATAAAAATTTTATTAAAATTTCTGCGCTACCGAAGGTAGCACTGCGAAAAAAATTTGATCTTTTATAGACCAAACCGGATCGTACCGGACGGGCCGCGGCTCCGACGGAACCGGACCGGCCAAAAACCCGGGTCGATGCCATGCTTGCAAATAAAAACCGATAAAGATATTGGATTTAATTGCAGATTATTCAGTTAGTAAATATGTTACCTTCTTTATAAGATTGGTCATGTTCGTGAGCGAATTCGTACATCCAACCAAGTTTGCTTAGACAATTCTTGCAGAAAACATCTCTCACCAAATGCTTTCCAGTAATCATTATTCGTGTTTCAACTTTTGACACTTCTATATTTACAACATTACGAAACAAATAGGCTTGACCAGTGGCTCCTAAAATAACTATAAGTCAGATTTATGATACCAGTAATTTTATATACAAGGTGTCCCAATTTTATAATTAATTATATTAATTATAAAATAGATAATTAATAATCTATTTTATATGAATTATAATTTTTTATAATTCATATAAAAAATTATATGAATTATCAAAAAGTCAATTTTTTGACCGAGATGGTAAAAAAAGTCAATTGTACGAAATCCGGTTAATTTTTTACCCCAAATAGCGTTTCTAGGGTAACTTTTTGCGCTGATTCCAAATCTGCAATCAGTTTTTCAATATCACCTCAAAAAACGTCATTTTTGACAAAAATGACTGTTTTTACAGAATGCCAAAAATACGCCAAAATTTCAAATTTCCGCCAAAATCTGATTACTGATTCCGAATACCCCTATGTGCAAAAAATCACCAGCAGATACCTCAAAAAAGAAACAAAAAATCATCATTTCGTAAATTTTTATGTTCATGAAAATTTTTTTTTCTAAAAATGCATATTTTGCACTTTAAAAAAAGATGGTATGGCGTGTTTGGTATCAGAAAAAATCCTAAAGTGTCTAGTTTACTGTGTAAAAAAATCAGGCTAACATGATTGGAAAAGTGTTTCAAAAATCGAAAACAAAGTACGTTCTATAAAATTGGGACACCCTGTATTATGATAATCTTTTGCGAGAAGTGAAAGTAATTAGCACATTTCAAGAATAATATTTCAAAGGTGATGCAAAACTTGAAGAGTTTTGCTTCGCTTTTTTTATATGCGTCCCCGGTGAAAAAACTTTCGAAAAGGTCTTTGTTATGGGCGAGTTCCATTTCTCATAGCTCCATCTTTTGGCCAAGCTTTCAAATTGTTTAGGCGCGAATTTTGAACATTATTTTTGACTTTAAAATCTTTAAGTGAAGCTAAAGTTTTTTTTATTGCAATTATGTTCTTATAACATTCTTTGTTGATTTATTTCATACAAATTCACTTGGTTGAAGTTTGAAGACATTTTATAAGCAGTAATAACGATAAAACAAATTTGGAAAGCTTTTGATTCCATTGAAAAGGGCTAGTCGAAAAACAGTGTTCAAATTCGCGCCAAAAAAATATGAAAGCCTGGCCAAAAGATGGAGCTATGAGAAATGGAACTCGCCCATAATCAACAGGGGTAAAGTGTAACGTTATACCTCACTTTCATTATTTTGGAATATTTCTTTAGAAAACCAAGGCTGAACATCACCGATTTCAGATATTGTACATTTTTGAAATATTTCAAATTTTTAGTCTATTACTATGGTGCCTACTCCATCGGATTGGAGATCGATATACCTATTGGCAATTTTTTTTCTTATCGACCGTTTATTCCCTAAAATCAGTTCATATTCAGTGATTTAATAGAAATCACTGAGGTTCTCTTTGTGCAGGATTTACCTAACAAATTTTCGTTTATAATTATTAGCTTTGCTGGGCGTTTCCTCTTTTTACGAATAGGAAATTATAGATCGCACAACCGAACAGATTCCTGAGACAGTCTCCTAAGATGGACTCCTAAGAATGGTCTGAATATCACTAATACAAACAAATATCATTATAACCTACAAAGGAAATTTTTGAAGCCTTCACATCCTATTTGCCCGCGTGCTAGCTAATATAGCCGCTATTTTCCACTAAATTATCTTTGTTTTCGCTACCAATGCCTTCAAGTTCTAAGTTTTTACACTAACAATCTATTAACATAAATATTCCCTGGATCAAATCTCTTCCCAATAAAGCAAAGTTAAAAGCATTGACAGTTACCTCTAAACGTGTGTGATATAATTTCTTTCCTATTAGAGAGATAGGTATCACAATGGTCGCATGTGTAATAACGGCGTCCGCCCATATGTTCCAGGAACGGTCGACCCATCTAAAGCGATATTGTTTAAGCAACGAATCATACACAAATTAAAGTATATCACGGGTTATTCTCAACCCTTATCTCAACTTATTATTCCACATTTAGAACGAATTTTTTACTTCAAAAATGAAAATTACGGAAATCATTTTCTCAAATATATCAACTCATATGGAAAGGCAGAGTTCGGCTGAGAAATTGTCTTATTCCTCTATACTGTCCTAAAAGACGAACATATGTACACGATTGAGTTTTCTAGCGAACCTTATAAAGAGAATTAAAATGGAAATGTCTTTGAGAGATAGAAATATGAAATTAAAAGCAATTATCTGCTTGTATGTTAGAACAAGAAAAGTTTGGTTATCACTAGAGACAGTAATCCAAGAATAGTATTATAGAGGTAAGGACAAGATAGCTATTTTCTTCAACAATTTTCTAGCACAAATATATTCCAAAAATTAGCAGATGAAAAGTAATCTTCAAATATATAATACCTCTCTTAAGGCGAGAAAATCCAGTAAACCTATTGAATAGTAATGATGCTCAGTAGGGGAATTTCTACACATGTGACTGCAGCTATGCTTGTGCTTCTCTACATTTTTTTATGTGGTAATTTATACATTTTCCCACTGTAATGACTAAATCCGGGCTTTAGTAATGACTGAGATCGTTCAATCCTACTTGGACCATTGCGCTATATTTGAAGATTCACGATTGATAATATACCATATATTACATTTTTATGTGTACAAGTGTTCATTTTGTTCTCTGTACATAATTCAGTGGCATTCATCGATTTGCGCGAAATCCTCGGAAAGATCTTCTCCCAAAACGAATTCCCTGATTAATGTTCCTGTGGCGGTCGTCATCGGGAGAAGAGCGAGCTGTTTCTAACGAACTGCTGGAAGAGTTTCTCGGCAAGAAAGCGGCAGCCGCGACTCCTGTAGGTGTAGAGGGCATATACAAAATACTTTGATTGAAGGCTGGCGTAGACGTTGATGGCAGGTCCGAAATTTTGTCATCGATCCCGGGAGATTCTACGATGCAGGCACGCTCAAGGATAACCTTTCCTTCTTTATATGTTTGATCGTTTTCATAGGCGAATTCGTACATCCATCCAACCCGTTTCTAAAATATGCTATTTACTGATAGAAATTATACTTTCACTAATAAATGAATAGCCTAATTACCCTTCTAAGGAGCACATTTTCTGGATATTAACGGGTAAAATCTCATTTTGTGAAAATGCCCGTTATTTTCACAGTTCAGTTTTGAATGAATGAATCGTTTGATTCTTTCATTTAATATATATTTTATTGGATAAAATATACGAATGACTGAGTAAGACAGAAGCGAATAAATAAAACGTATTTACCCTATAAAAATTTATATTAAAAGAATCACTAAGCCTCATTTTTTAATATTACCATTTAAATATCTATAGCACTTTCACTTTTCTCAATTAATATTTAGCTATTCCACGCAATAGTTATATTCTTAGGTGTCGAAGATATAATGCCTTAATTCTACATATTAGAATTGGCAGCAAATTTGGGGGACCATAACTCGGATATTGCTTGTACTCGTCCTTTGCTGTATAAAACAATAAGCAGAAGTAGGTCTTTCGATTACAACGAGCTAAGGATTTTCCTTCTGGTACTGCTTAGCCAGGTTTCACATTTTGCAGGTACCCCAATTTCTCCCCTCATCACCTGATGGGCCTTATTCGTGGTAAAAGGGGTATAGGACATTTCGCCTACTTCCTTTAAAATATACATTTTGGGATTTAAAAGCCCTGGGCTATGGCACAGCTGGGTCTAAAACATCGCCCAGCCATATATAATGAGTTTCGATTGAGTCTAAATCGGCTGGCGCCGACACGACAACTCACAATTCCCAACGCAGCTATATCTATAGCGGATCACGAAATTTTCCGAGTTATGGTTCCTCAAATTCGATACAATACTAATTGTACTATGTAATAAAGCACTTATTTCCAAAAATACGATGGTATTGTAATTTCTATGGGGTTTATATAAACTGTATTTTCACGTGAAAAATTCGTTTTTAAGTTACATACCGTTCGTTTCTAGGTTCGATTCGTTGGGAAGTGAACGATTTTAATACTTTTTGAACGCCAAAACTTAGCATTTGGGGTAAAAAGGGTCCTTAAGAGGATTAAAATGTTGCCAACGGATGCCCAAGGGACCACAATAGTGGTATGCAAAAAATGTTCCCTGCACGAGGCTATAGGTAGAAAAACACCTTGTGGAATTAAAACCGTCAAGCGAATGAGAAATATTTGAAATATTTTTCCCCAATAACAAACGGTATAATAAATGACAGGAGCATCATCTCTAAATTCTAAGTTACAATTAACTTTATTTCAGAAACTAACCTTGCAATTTTTGCATGATGCATCCCGTACCATATGTCGACCTAAATAAGATTTTTGGAAACTATTAGATAGAAAAGATAATGTATATGTACCAGTTAGCATCATTTTTTCCTCCACATTGGACAACTCGATGTTTATAACTGAGTCAAAGAGAAAGGCAGCACCTGTAGAACCTGAAAAAATAAAGATGTGAGAAAATCACTGAGATAGTATATAACATATTTTTGTAATTACATAATTTACAATTTTAAATATCCCCAAATTAACCTGCATTATTTTGAGCAAATGAAAATTATTTGGAATTTCCATACGTGAAAAATAACCTTGGAATATCACAAATATGTTTTTACAAAAATTTAGCATTGATATATTCATCGTTCGCATTAATGTGTTCGCCAAAATCAATATCGCTTTTGATTACGCACAATCCGAAAAACGAGACTTTTGAAAAAATCAATTTCAAAACTATAACCCATTGCTGAATTTAAAGGGGAAAAGTAGGTTTGGGGGGAGTTACACTTAGGGGGGAACAGTTGGGGGGAGTTACACTTGGGGGGTTACAGTTGGGGGGAGGGACACTTGGGGGAGTTAGGGTTGGGGGTTTTACCCAAAACCCCCAAGTGTAACCCCCCCCAAGTGCAACTCCCCCCAACCCTAACTCCCCCCAACTGTAACTCCCCCCAAGTGTAACTCCCCCCAACTGGTACTGCTATAGTAATTTTGAAAAACCCATAAAAAGTACCTAAAATTACCATAAAAGTACCTTATATGGTAATTTTTCGTGCAGAATTCAACTCTCATTCTCCCAACTGCTACTGCCATAGTGTTTTTTATATTCTCTTAAACTCTCTTGTTCTGTTGGACATTTTCCGCATAACTCAAAATTAAGCATAATTGCTTGTTTGGCGCCTTATAAGTGTTGTTCGGTAGCTTAACCCTTCATTGCCGGAGCCATAGAAGTTGGGCAGAATGTCTGCATTACCATTAGCTTTCCTTTTGATGAGCTGTCTTTATCAAAATCATGATGGCCGCCATTGTTTATTTCTCTTTTCTGTGTGATCTATTTACAGACACACTCTTTGTATGAATAATGAACACTCATTCGTTTCTTTCTTTTTGTGAAGTCTTTAGCAAATCAAAAACGTATCCGATCGGATACACTCGGCAATGAAGGGTTAAGCCTAAGATTAAGTCCTCGGTTGGCCGTAGATTGTTCGAGCCAGCCTAAATCCTTGTTTGGCGCCTTATAAGGGTTGTTTTAGCCTAAAATAGAAGAAATCTTCTACTGATTTTTTCCCAAGTTACACTAGCGTCAACCGTTTGCACGCGGACAGCAAAAACCTGGGAGTGAAATAGCATCTTGAGTCAAATTCCTTGAGAAGACAAACAAAACTGGATACTTAATCCTTGTTCTTACGAAAAAACATAAAAATCAGCGGAAAGGATATTTTTCCCTTCTCGCTTGCAGTCATCGAAAATGTTTAATTCCTCGAAAAAGCAACAAAAACAGGCACATAATGGAAAAATAACCGAAAATTTGAATTCTGCACGAAAAATTACCATATAAGGTACTTTTATGGTAATTTTAGGTACTTTTTATGGGTTTTTCAAAATTACTATGGTAGTACCAGTTGGGGGGAGTTACACTTGGGGGGAGTTACAGTTGGGGTGAGTTAGAGTTGGGGGGGAGTCACACTTGGGGGGAGTTACAGTTGGGGGGTTTTCGGTAAAACCCCCCCACCCTAACTCCCCCCAAGTGTCACTCCCCCCAACCCTAACTCCCCCCAAGTGATCCCCCCCAACTGTCCCCCCCTAAGTGTAACTCCCCCAAAGCTACCTTGCTCATTTAAAGTGGTATCTGTAAAAAGCGTGTTTACAAAAACATGTTTCACAATCAAAGATAGCACATTGCTCGAGTCGGTCCAAACTCAGAAGAATATTCCACAACTTACCTCGGAAACGGTCGCTAATCACACTTTCTACATTTGACAGAAAAGTTTTGCAATCCCGGCACGAATATATGACTCTTCCGCCTGGGCACTCAAAGAAGAAACGACCCATTATCGTTGAATCTCGAAGCCTTCTTTCTGTGGGTTTCTGAACAACTTTTTGTGAAGTTACTGAGGAAGTGCAGTCTATAGTGTGCAGTCGCAGAAAATATCAATTGGTGTGTATAGATGTGGAATGAATGGTGGGGAAAGACTCAAAGTTCAAGGAACAACGGAGGCTGGTGCTAGGAGTCGAGGAGAGCAGTCAGAGAACGCACCAATTGATGTTTAGACGACACACGACATATCAGCTGAACAAAACATACATTCGTCGTGGGACAGAATCAAATGCAATAAGAACAATTTATAGCGACGGTTTACAACCTAAACAGAGAATTTACCAATCCAATCGTCATTGCATATTATACGAATGCGTCAAAAATCACCAAAAATGTCCGATTTCCAAATGTCCATAAACGGAAAAGGCTCAATTACTTGAACCTTATTTCATTCAAGCTTAACCTGAACGTGAAGCTCCTAAGAGCCACCACAAGTTGAAACTAGGACTTAGGCGAACAACTTAGGATTAGGCGGTAGCACTTGAAACTATTAGCCATCAAGTGTAGACCAATTTAGATTTTATATCATAGTAAGCCTACTAGCTTCTATTTGAGGCATTACCCGAGACTAAAGCCTAGGTTGGGCTGAGTTATAGTCTTTGCCAGTCTTGGAATATATTTTCATTCATCATAAAACAGAAAAGTTCGTAACAGAATTCCGAATTAAATTAATTTTTTACAATTATCAGTGAAAATGCGAAGGTATAATGGAGTATAGTGGAGATCATGTGTGCAATATAATTCTTGCATACAATTTCGCTAGAATATGTCTCCAATTTGAGTGTAAATATAAAGCTTGCATGATGAAAGAAATGACCAACATAGAAGAATAAAGTGGTTCCACTTGTTTAATACCATAAGTTGCCTCAATGTTCTATTCATCTGATATCGCAATACGAAGCAAATTTAAAGTTTGGCTCAGGCTTAAGCGTTGGCATACTGATTTTATAGGGATAAATCTAAGCTTCAATTTGAGCCATTACTTCCCCTTAAGCTAGAACTGAGTTATGGCATTTTTTGGTTTTAGTCATTTTGGCTTAGTTATTTAGGACGTCTCCCATCTGATATTGTAATGTGAAGCAATGTTATATAATTTTATTTCATTGAACAGATAAAATAACTTTGCAACCATATTAACGCGAAGAATACTATTGGACGGCATTAATAAAATATTGTATTAGGAAAGTACGATGATGAAGCTGCGATTACCCATAATCCGAAAATGACCCAGATAGCGTAATGTGAAATAAAGATAGCGTTATTTACACAGGCTTATAATAACAAGGGTACTTAATATACTAGTAGATCAAGAGAAATGTTCCAAAATTTTAATTTGCTACACAAATTCACCAAATAGTCTATTTTGGATGAGTATATTTTACGACTGATTTTGTTAACCTTATGTCAAATTCGGGTATTTGGAACAAGACAAAATTTAGTCTTTCTTAAATTTGTGGAACATTTCATATTTTGACCTCAATGTAACGGAAGATAATATTCAGAGTGAAGTGAAGAGAAAATATCATCACAATAAAGAGTATGGAACGATAGTGTGATATCCTTACATATTTTGTAAGAATTACGCCAACCAATTTAACCTTATGGTTCATTTCATAGAATGTCCATCATAAAAATTTTTGAAATCTCTTAAAACGAAATACAGTATTTCTAATCCAGAAAATAGAATATTTGATTAAATAAGTCGGCAATAATGTGCGCATGGAATAAACAAAACATTAATGCCACATAATTTATACAATAAAATGAAAATGCTACCAGATGTCAATATTTATCGTTTGAAATATTCGCCAATTTAGCTGATGTTAAGCTGAAGTCTCGATCCAGTCTAAAATTAATAACGCATAAGTACCAACCTATATTTTCGAAAAACAAAACGGATAGATTTTTGTGTTCTATAAAAACTGTATTATAAATTGAATTAAAACCTGAGAATTTTGTAAAATCAGTATAAACCAATCCGATAATAACCTACGTGAAAATAATGTATGTATACTTACTCTTGGCTCTTGCTCCATATTGGACGCCAAGTGCTCCTCATCGTCATCGTCAAAGAACTGTCTCTCCCAATCTAGCCGGGATTCCTGCACTGGCGGTGCATATGGCGAATCATTAGGCATTGGCCTATAGCTCGCAGAACCAGATCCTGAAGTTTCGCAGGAGTAAAATGTATCTTTATGTTTTCATAAAATACCAATATTGAGTCCTGAATTTCCATTAAGAGATATACCCAGCGCTGGCCCTCCGCCTAATCCAAGCCGACCAGTTTGTCCAGATGAACGCGATGTCGAGATGCCAAAACGGTCCAAGAAAGAACCTCCCTGACCTCTGCTAAAACAACTTCTTTTAAATCATCTTGTTTCAGTTTATAGGTTTGGTAATTGTGGGACAGTATTATTTTTGAGCATAGAACGCAAACATTCTTAACCAATAATTAAAATACGTTAATATAGCCATAATTTTAAATCATTATGATATCGAAACTCTAGCACCAAAATGATTATATGATACTTTGTTCACGATTATAAATACAGTAATATCATCAAATGCTAAGAACTAAATTTATATTGCAAAAAATATATGTTAAATGACAATATTACAGTAATAGTGCCCTCCTGTATAAAAATTAGTTATTATAAAATTTAAAATGACCTACTTCCGTTTCGAGCTTATTACAATTTTTGCGATTAACGCAACGGCAACAAAAAATAGCACTGTGCAAAACCAAAATGGGATGCTTGATCCTGGTTCATCAACCGGTTGCACGGCTTGCAAATTTGGAGCTGTCGTTGTAAAATTTTGCTGCAATATTTTTTCTTGTTAACAAATAATGTAGTACAAAATCAAATTTATCGGGAAACAAAATTTGACATTTTGATCCTAGCAAAATTACACCCACTACATTCCAGAAGAGCGAAGCTGTGTTTTCCCAGCTCTAAAAGTTATACAGATTCGTGTTTTTCCCAGTTCCGAATTTCGAACTTTTCCGGTTTGGTTATTTAAAGTTTTATTTTTATGTTTCTCTTTTTTCAATTTGACTTCTGGAACCCTACGCTAAACCTAAAAAAATCACTTCACATGCTAGCCTCCCAATAGCGCAATAAATGACGAATGGTGTGCGGTTGCACTCTAGAGGCGTTCAACACTCTCTCTTGATTTTAGCTTTGTGGACTTATGAATAAAATTATATAAATGTCATTCATTTTGAAGTAATGCAACATTGGGCTATTGTGAGTGTTACAATATTGCACCAGCACACCACCCATCAGTTGTTGGCTAGTGTAACGGGGCTAGTGTAACGGAACTCAATTTCTGAACGAAATGATATTAAATACTAATGCCTGATTATGAAGCGTTTTTAACGCTGTATAATGTTAAAATGTAGTAATTCTAGAATACTAGTTTTGAGTAGTAAAAAATGTTTTTGATACTAGACATGATATTCTCTAACAATAGTCGTTTCGTCGCTAAGCCTAGACGACTATTAAATTGTTGAGCAATTGGAAGGCTAGCATAACGGAACGTTACTAAATATTAATGCCTAGCTACTTATTATTATTAAATTACCTGCAATACGTCTGTCACGGGAGAGCTCACATTAGACGTAGTAGGGGTCATGACAGTAGTCGTGGTTACAGCTGCGTCAGTCCCATTGATATCGGCGATTTGTTTTACTCCAGACAGTCTTAACGATTTACCTATTGCCATTTCGCTTCGTCTAAACGTGTTTAACATTGAAACATTGCATGCTCACTCGGTGAGTTAGAAACGATATTTTGATGACATTCTACAGGTTTATACTACACACTTCAGTTGCTTAATTATTTTATTAGAATAAAAGCATAAAGACAAAGCAATCGGCACATATTCAAATGGTTAGAGCAGTAATAGCTTGAAGTCGTTCAAACTTTTTTACTAAGCTATACATATGACCCATCAATTCGATGATTCATATTGTTTTCTAATTAAAAAAACTCATTAAACCAACAGACAAAGCTGAGTTCGATGAACAAACTGTATAGCATAATAAAATGACAAATCAAAAACACATAAGATCGGATGGTTTCGTGTTTTTACTCAGATAAAGCATATAAAACTGGTCATTAGATATAAAACGGATTAAAACAATCTGTGAAACATAGGCAATAAAAATAATTTAGCACTGAGTAAGCGCAGAATAAAAAATTTGGGGCAATTTTCAATCTCATATTTTAAATGTGAAATGAATGAATTTTAATTATGTGGAATACATTTTCGAGCGAAAAAATAAGCGGTGATGTCAATTCATTGAGGTTTCATGTCCTGGGCAACGCGGTAGGATTGCAATTTGAGCCAATCCAGTTTAGAGCGGGTAATGGGCAGTTGGCGACGAAGTGCCTTGAATGTGGTGTCGGACATAACGGCATAGCTCTCTTGCACAGATGCCTAAACAAGAATAAACGTTGATTAAAATTTAGAAAAATAAAACGAGCTTGAATTTTAAATAAAGCAAGCCTGAACAAAGATTCACCAGCACATTGAGGAACTTGTCAGTAATTTGTTTAATTTAACAAAAGTTAAGTTTACCAAATATTTCACGATATTTGATTCACGATCACATTCCAAACTTGGAAGAAGTCGGGCGAAGGTTAATGAAACACCTCCTTTAACAGCGGTGGAAAATGTCACAAATAATTACTATCAATATAATAAACCATTGTATATATTGTCGTGTTTTGAAACATTGATGTGTACTATACAAAGATAAAAGACAGAGTAATTTTCCTTCATACCTAGATTTTCCTATAACTTTAAGAATCCGTTTTAGGTGTTCTAGTTCTTCTAATCAATTACAAATATATTAATAAATCAATATTCCAGTGTTGCAAAATATCACATATATAATATATAAACTTTTATAGTATTGTAATTGAATCCCGTCCGACAAATTCGTGCGCTCGATATTTTTGGCCGTGTGATAGCTCATTTTGCTCCTCATGAGCTAACTAGGCGAGATTTTTTGGAATTTTGAACGTCTTGATGCTGAATCGAGAGTTATGGCCTAAGGCAGTTTTACACACTATTTCTCTTTTCTCTAACCGGCTAAAATGGATTTTTGATTTCAGAATGTTTCCGGTGCTAATTTTTTGCGCCCAGGGGTTTTTTGGGGTGCTGAATTCGAATCCGGGGTCAAAAAAAAATCGGGGTACCCCCGGGGTACGGAATTTTTCAAAATTTTGTTTTGAAGGAATTTGGGCATTTCCGGTGCTAATTTTTTGCACCCGGGGGTTTTCGACTATGGAGAATCGAATCCGGGGTCAAAAAAATTGCCGGGGTACCCCCGGGGTACGAAAAATTTTTTTCATAAATTTCTTTTCAAAATTTTTTTTCAACTTTCGAACTCAGTTCGAGCGGCCGAAGGCCGCGACTGAGAGCCGTCTCATGCTGCTCTACTCCCGAACAACCCTTACTCCCGAATAAAGAGGCGCCACCTCCAGTCGTATATAAAGTAATCGACAGTCTAAAATGTCTATAATCTTTAGCCGCAAGGGTCTTTTGGCTGATATGGGTTTATTGTTTAATAAAAACTTTGTACTATAAAATGGTTCAACAAGGTTATTTAAAATACTCCGATTGAATTTATTTACATCGATTACGTACCTGATAATTAGACTCGCTTTCGCATATTTTCGTGACTAACTCTCTAGCAGATGCGTTGATATCGGACTAAATAATGTATTAAGTTTAATATAACACTTCATATATTCTTACTTGCTTTTCATAAAAATATCTTTAAAAGGTAGGAATTACGCTCCATATAGTCAAAACTTTTCTACACACGCCAATAATTTGACCCAAATCTTAGGGTAAATCATTTCTTCGTGGGAATTCTCACTTTGGAATGAATAATATAGAACAGTTAATAAATCCCCTGCCAATCCCATTCCTTACCCATGACAACACCTACTATGAAATATCCGACTCCCACAATATAAATGTTAGAAATGTTTGTAAGCTGAATTACCGTCATTTTAACATCAACTTTGGCAGCCTTATTAGAGATTAATTGCACATTTCCATCTTCATAATAATGCACTTGGAGACGGATTTTACCATTGCATGCATGTACTCCAGATTTGCCATCGAAAATAGGCAGCCGCCATTCGGAGCGCCAGCGACCATTCCTAAAATTAAATTAAATACTGGACATATAAAATAACTTCCACTTTACCAAAAATTTTTCGGCTGAAATTGATGTGATTCAATGCACAGAGTTATAGAGCCTTTGGACGTAAAGACCGTGGCAACGCCGGTTCCATAAAAATGTTCTTGGGTGTATTCATCGATTTCCTGAAAATTAGTTTCTTAACAGTAATAATATACCGTAAATCCTCTAATTAATCCCCCGGGGGAATTAATATTTCGTCAGGTTCTAGAGGGGGGGTTTATTTGAGGGGGGATTTAAAATTTCGGGGGGCGGCCCCGAAGGCGCGGCGATAAATTTGGGACTTTTTGTCAAAATCTTTGGATTTTTGGCAAAATTTGGGAAAAATTTTGAAAATTTAACCCAATTTTGAATTGGCGCCAAAAAAATTTCGCCAAAATTTGAATTTTTTGGATGTTTGATCGAATTTTCCGCAATTTTTACCACATTTTTCAATTTTTTGACCAAATTTTGTAAATAATAGCAAATTTTGCAATAAAAATTCAAATTTGCGCTAAAAAATTTGAAATTGCGCCAAAAATTTGAAATTTGGAAAAAACTGAAAAAATACCCATTTTGGGGGAGGGATTTATTTGAGGGAGGGATTTATTATTTCGTTGGGGTCCAGAGGGGGGATTATTTGAGGGGGGATTTAATTGAGGGGGATTAATTAGAGGATTTACGGTAGTTGTAATAATAATAATACAGTAGTAATAATAAAGTTGTTTAGCCTCGTTCTATAACTGATACTATAGTATTGAACGCCAAAAATTATGCAGCATCTTTCCTGTGCCTTAATTCCCTCAAAGAATGTAATATTCCATATGTAATATTAAATCAATATTTGTTGATCTATTAGTTCAAGTCAATGAGGACATCGGTTTAAAATAATACTGTTTAATCGTAGTCTTTGTACTGGTCATAAAATGGAATGTACAAGCATCTACAGAAAATATACGCAAATTGTGATAGGTTCATTAGCCAATAAATTTAAATGGACTATAAACTAATACATTCATAAGGATGGGTTACATTAAAAATACGATACCGATTGAAGTGCCTTTCTCCAGGTTTCCATCTTTTCGTCAACTTCCTGTGGTCCGGTCTGCTGAACTTCTGTGGCATCTTTTCGTAAGTGATCATATCTGAACACTTTTCTCGATTTTGGATCCACAAATCGGCCATCGGGAAGTTCGTTATGTTCAGTTACCAGAGTCTAGAGAACGTTAATCGTTACTATACTCACAAACTTATATAAAACATACTGGAGCCTCAGCACCTTCAACTTTCACAGGTACAAATTGGTCCTTGTTGTACTGGGAAATGGCAGTAGCGCAGCCTCGTTCCAGCAAAGTGTCGTTATTCAGGAGTACTCGTATGTCGTTAAACACTTCATTGAACTCTCCTGGCGGCGATTGTAAGAGAAATTGCTAAATAATATTGAATTTAAAAACATAATGCATAGTAGCGAAGTATTACCGAAGCAATTTTGACCTTTTCCGCATCCGAAATTTCAACGTCTGCCATGTTCACGCTAAATTAATTTTTAATCAATTAACTTTTAAACTAATTTTCTTCCCCTTACAACTATATTCTTTTGCCAAATAATTAACCGAAAATTTTCTTGCGAAGTCAAACATATTAATTACGAATTATTTTTGACACAAATTATTAGGCAAAATTCATAGCGGACATAATATTCAGTGGGGGATTAGAAAAATACTTAGTATTAAATTACAAAAATGCTGTAAAATAAATTATGTAAATACAAATTAGCAACCATACATCTGTACAATAAATCGAACAGATTTATACTAAATAACTAATAGAGAGTTATTACGGATAGGTCACTAATCTGTAAACACCAATAAAATTCAAGGCCGGAGACACAGTTTCCCAAACATTAAATTTACTGGATTCTTACTTACTTGATTTTCTTAACAGTTAATTTTGTCAACATACTTACATATTCTAATAAATCGGTATTGAAAGCTTATAGTTTTCAGTCACATAATACAAAAGTATAAATGTCAAAATGAAACGTCGCTGAAATTAAATATAACTGATATAAAACTTAGTCAACAGTTTATGTAAAGTTTCATATAAATCAGCATTCCATGTTGATCTCGTGTGCACATATTCACAAGGAATTGTGTGAATGTCACAGTGAAGAGAGGGAATAAGAAAATGCAAAAAGGTGTGGTGGGCCTTCAACCCCTCAGAAGACATTCCGCAGTACGCAATTCTCTCATTGTTTATTCCACACGATGTTTTCTTTTCAGGACAACTCTAACTTTGATTTAGTTTTTTTCCGTTTTCTAATAGCATAAAGCGTTGCTCTTTATGTGATTATAATATTCTTTACCAGCCCCGTACATTCCTGTACATTCCCGGGACACCCTTCTGTTATTTTATTAAACACTATGGAAAAATCAATAATGACTTACCTTTTATATGAATTATTATTACACAAATAGTTATAGGATGATCCAAAAAAGCCATCTTATTACACTGTTAAGTAAGACTTGTACCTGCCTCACAAGAAGACCACTTCAAAATACTTATCAAAATTTGAGACGTTATAAAGCGCAATCTTTTCTGGAAACTGACCACAATTGACCGAAAATTAGCTCAAACGCAGAATAAAATTACTAACGGACTGAACCCTTTCAGAAATATACATTTTCCTCACCTTATTCCTCAAGAATTTTCTTCGATTAGACACATCAGGTGGACCATATAAGCGCCAAAAAATCGTGCAAAATTTTGTGCATGAAAATATCTGAATCAAAATTATTTCGTCTGAACATACTCTGAGACATGCAATAATTCTAATTTCAAGGTAACCACGGTATGACTAGATTACTCATATTCATTTTTCGGACAATCCGATCGGGCGGAGAGAAAAGACAATATTAATATTTTATGATACATGCATAAATTTTGTTTTTCATCACTTGGAACGTTTCATTCATTTTAATGTCTGTAAAGCACATTAATTCTATTACATTCTCGTATAATTGGCTTCATACATGTATTGAGCCCTTTTCTATTGATACGTGTATATGTCTACACACTTTTGACCAGTTATCTAAGCGAAATTTGTTTCAAAATCTCTCTTTTTCTCAAAATTATTTATTTCAGATGGCTTCGTACGGTGCTATTGACGTGCAATTTGAGTCGGAAGGAGATCTTCCGATTGCCAGAAGGTTTGTTACAAACAATCATAGCACTATTCTTTATTCTATACAAATTTTTATTTCAGCGTGGACCATCTTATGGTACATTCACGAGTACGGAGACCTCAGATGAGTCGAGCTGACTCTGGACTTGGTGAGTCATTGCACATTTATCGAGTCCCTCTAAGGCGCACTGTGACTGTGAGCCCACAACAGAATTCCGCCACTTTTTGAGGCTCCCGGACCCCAAACTCGCGAATACCCCCCAAAACCCATGATTTTAGGGGGGATTGTCAATGTCAGATTTTGGGGTGACATACGTGAAAACGTGACATCCGTGTGTCACGTAAAAGGGCAAGTTTCGCGTCGCGCCTCCGTTCTGGGCGTATGATACATCAATCGCTTCATCTCGGCGAGACAAGACGATTGGTAACGGTCTCAGTACCGGCAAACCCTTATTCCGGAAGATATGGCTTCCGGAAATCCGGAAAATCCTGGATTTCGCCAGGTCACAGATCACCCGTCGCGCCTCGGATCTGGGCGTATGATGTATCCTCTCGGCGAGACAAGACGATCGGTACCGGGCGCCGCCATGCGGCGAAGCCGCTGGGTGGTCCTATGGAATTAAACGTACTAATTTGCACTTAAATTAACATATTATTTGCAGTGCGAAGGCCTTACTTGCCCGTATCAACGTCGCAAGCATCATTGCAATCAGGCGCAGGAAGTTCTTCCAACAATGAGCTGTTGATCAGAGACCAGAATATGGCTATTCGATATCGTTTGTTTAATCGACTGGACCCGGGAGGAAGTCATTTGGTAGGAACTTATTTTATAAAAACCATTTAATTACTTATTTCACTGAGTTTATTAAGTTTCAGTAAAATTTACTCGAACAAATCTTAGTAATAGTAAATGAGTTTTAGATATTTTGGTGGATAAAGTTTGTGTAAAATATTAATTCATTTGTGTGAAAAATAGAATGAAAATTTTTTAATTAGTTGAAATTATTGTTCTGCCTATAATCTCTGACGACTAAATTTTATTGTCAAAACAAGTCCAAAATGGTTTAGGCGTCTTTCCATCTGAACTTTATGCGTATTAGCTAAGGTATAAATCACTTCAACGACATGGAATTTTAAAAGTAAACAATAACGTTCTGACGCCATTAACCTATATCCATTTTAATTTAAATATTCCCTGTTTTACAATGAAAAAATGGAATTAATGAAAACTCACGTAGTATTTGCGATGCACACAAATACCGTAAACTCTCTAATTTAACCCCCCCCCTCTTGTTTTACCCCCCTCTAATTCTGCCCCCCTAGAGGTCGATCGAGTAATTATACCCCCCTCTAATTTTGCCCCTCCCCAAAATGCAAATTTTTCCAAAAATGCCAAAAATTCAAATTTTTAGCGCAAATTCAAATTTTTTGCCAAAAATTTGAATTTTTTACCTATTTTTTACCATTTTTTTGCAAAATTTTCCCAAATTTTGCAAATATTTGCTTAAAATTTTGTAAAAAATGGCAAAAATTTCGAAAAAAATTCAAATTTTTTTGGGCGGGAATTCAAATTTTGAATTTTTTGAGCAAAAATTGAGCAAATTTGAGCAAAAATCCCCGAAACATCGATTGAATAATTTTACTCCCCCCTCTATTTTTACCCCTCTCTAATTTTGCCCCCCTAGAGGTCGATTGAATAATTATACCCCCGGGGGTTAAATTAGAGAGTTTACGGTAAGCATTGTTAAATGTTGTTTTCGAGAAATATATTTTTGGCACACATTTTATAACACCATATAAGATATTACGAAAAATAATTAATTTTGCACTTGGTAAATGTAAAAAAATAGCTGAAACTTATAGATGATGCCAGCACACGTGATCCCAGCTGAATTATTTTCTATCTTGCCCTTCGACGAATTTAAAGACATAGAAGGAAAACAAGGCAGCATTGTTACAATGTAAGTTTAAGAAATATCAATGTAGAGGTAACGGTCAATGTTATGGAAAATATATGGTTTGGTAAAACTTGAATATAATAAATATGCTACGGTAAAAGCTGGAAATCGGTAAATCCTAGCATTTACCGTTTTAAGCGGTAACTCTCAGGATTTACTGACAATAGCGGTAAATGTGGGAATTTCCAGCTTTTACCGTAACGTACATGTATATGTTGTAGTCCATCTTGAAAATCAGTTCATCTTGACACAGACTAGTCCATCTTGACACAGACTAGTCCATCTTGACGCAAATTACAAATTATATCACATTTTACCATATTATCACTATTTATTGTATTTTTTGATGTGCTGCATTACCTATTGTTGTTTCCGCTGTATGATATTACTTGTGAAAAATTTTTTACCTTTTAACATATGGTCTAATATATTGTGTATAGGCATATTCTTCTAATGGAGGAGGATTTTGATCCAGTCATGCAGGCTAAATTTAACGAAGAGTTATCCGATTTTGCTCAAATTTGTGAAAACTATGTGCGACGGTATTCAATAATGATCTCAAATGGCGAAGAAAAGCTTTTCAGAGGAAATCAAGAGATCGTGAAACGAGAGCAGGTTTATCTTTTTCATTTTCATTGAATACTTTAAACAACAAGAATCAGCGAAAAAGGTTTGTAAATTTTCTAAAAATTGGCTGTTTTTGGTAAAATTGAGGAAAATTTGGAAAAATTCTGGATAATTTTTGGAAAATTTTATAAACATGGAATCATGTATTTAGCGTTGAACGTTAATCAACGCTCAGATTTCGGTCGGTCAATCTGTGCGAATTCCTATTCCGTAATCGACCGTGCCAAAATCGATCCGCGCATATTGTATCGGGACTGACCACGGAATTCTCAGTCAACAATACTCTCGCAACCAAATCGAGCCAAGTTCGTCACAATTCATCTCCAAGGAAAACATCCCGGATAAGGAAATATCGCTACGCGCTGCAGTGGGAGCTGATTCGCTCAGTGGCGGTCAAGGACATAAACAATTGTTTCAGAGGCTGCGTAACAGGAAAATGCAACTGCCGCTCTCTCGGACGCCTCTGCAACAGTCGATGCCACAATAGCACCAGTTGCAAAAACAAATAATTTATTGTTCATATTGTTTTTCATGTAAAAATAGCTTATAGGAAATAAAATTTTACTAGGTTTTACTGCAAAATTGTAATAAACTCCATAACTTTATGATATTATGGAATATTTACTCAAAATTGTACCAATATTTGTAAAATGGGCTATAATTTATAATTTGTGTCAAGATGGACTAGTCTGTGTCAAGATGGACTGATTTTCAAGATGGACTACAACATATATATAAGAATGTCCCAGAATTCTCGTTAATTGACATGTATAATAGATAATTGTAACAAATTATAATAGTGCTTAATTAATCTTAATTATAATCAATGACATGGTCAAGTAACATGTCTTATTGTGAAACCTATATTCTAAATTATTTATCATGATATGTTCTTGATGTGATAATAATAAGATATTTAATAATATAGTAATATAATGCATAATACAATAAATTGCAAAAATATTTTTGGATGAATTTTATTTGCAACGAAAACAAAATCGTTTGTCGTTTACAATATACGACAAATTCAAATCAATCAATCACTGAATAATAAAAAATTGCACCAAATATAAAGTACACGAAATTGGGAATTAAATAACACCTACGATGTTTGAGGATTGTTTGCGTTGTCAGACAAATTTCCCATATGGCTAAAAATATTCAATACAAAATATTCAAAACGGGAACTTAATCGCACTCGTTTTATAAATATTTTCAACCTTTTTAATTTATTCTTTTCAGCTTTTCGATATGGAACACAATGATGGGAACAAGTTTACTTGGTAATTTTTTCTTTACATATTTTTCATTTGCTTTAACTTACATTACATTTCAGCTATGCCCTATGCGATACAACAAGCTGGCTTTCTTTGCGGCATTATTCTGGTGCTTGCTATGGCATTATTAGCATTTTATACTGCTTATCGAGTGATAGAAAGCCCACACGGACTCAGTAAGCACAGTAATCTAATAATTTCAATGAACCACTAAAAATAACAGAAAATAATAGCTTGGGGTTTTATTAATAAAATAAAATAATAACGTTTATGCATTAAAATGCGACTACAATTGATGTCAATCTGACGTGAAAATGATATACAATTACAACAACAATGAAGATGGATTTTCAATAAAGCCTTTATTGAGGGAGAGGGGTATTTCTTTCGGTTTCAAACTCAAAGCAGATGTAACAATTTACGTTGTGAAGCATGATTTAGTGTTTTTGGAGAACTGTAAGTAATCAGATTTCTGGAGTTCAGGACAGGAGAGTAATGCCTAGGAGTGGGCGTCACCGGATCATCCCCACAACTTAATGCAGAGTCCCCGGCCTACACCTCATATTTTTTCTCCCTTAATTCTTTTTGGACTCTTTTAGTGAGATTGCTCTCACTGTTCACCGAAGTGATGGTCAATTATCTCCAATGGAACTCGTGAGCGAAATCGTCATTTTACATACAGTGATTAAACTTGAAGAGAGATAAAGTTAGTATTTGGTAATGTATGGATCGATCTTACTCACAAATTCCTTTAAACTCAGTTGTCTAATGTCTAGAGGTAATTTAGCGTAATGACGAGAGACTCGGACGAAAAACGATTGAAAACGTAAAGTAGTTTTGGCGGCAGTTGTTTGGAATTTGTACTTTTCTCCACGAGTTTTGGACTGGATGAATTTAAAAGCAGTTTGGTTTTTAATGGAATGATACCTAACATGTATTTGTGGAATAGAACAAAGTCTGCTTTTAGCCTACGATGCTCAAGTGACTCAATCTTATAAAGTTCTAGTAGTTTTTCGTAAGAAGGTGGTTCCTTTCCAAATGTGCAACGTTTAAAAACGAGTTTAAGGAATTGCTTTTGAACTTTTTCAATTAGTGAAAAAATGCGTGGGTAATAATCAGTAAATTTTTAAATTAACATTTTTAAATTATGATATCAAACTAATAATTTATCCAATTTTAAATTTATTTTCAATTTTTAGCACTGTGCACAGACAGTAACAATGCCGAATTCTCTGATGTATGCCGTTATTTTTGGGGCAAACATGGTGAATATGTATCTGTGTTCTTTTCAATTGTCGTTCTACTTGGCGGTGCAATCGTATATTTCGTGCTGATGTCAAATTTTCTCTTTTATACGGGAAACATAGTTCATGGTAGTATTAGTTTCTATACGTTTTTATTACACTACTGTCTTTCAGAATCACTTCAACCAAACAGTAGCATTCTTCCTGTGATGGCCAATAAAACTTTTACATGTGATGGTATGTGAGACATCTTTGGGGGATTATTTGCAACGCAAACTAATTTATTTTAGTGTTCTGCCCAGAACAAATTATCCAAACTCCCTCCGAATTAGTTTACGGCGTCATGAATTTCGATAGCAGCCACAAATTCGACAGTTTCTGGAAATTGCAAGGCTCAGTACCAATATATTTGGCAATCTTGACGTTCCCATTGCTAAATTTTAAATCTCCCACTTTCTTCACCAAATTTAATGTATTAGGTATCACATTTTGTATTCATTTCGATACAATTATTTTTAAGCATTTCAGGCACAGTATCGGTGATATATTTGATTATCTTTACCTTTTCAAAAATGCTCGAATGCGGTTTCAATATGAATTTTGTGAACGCAAATTCACCAAATTACGCCAAATGTAAGAACTTTGAGCTTAAATATTTTATGTAAAAAACATGTTTTGCGTATCCATTTATTTAATGACTTTTCAGTGTTCAGTTGGAAATTCCCAGCTTTGACCGGCACCCTTTCACTGTCATACTTTATACACAATGTATGTATTAATTTGTGTATTTGAGATCGTAGAAAAATCTTTTCACCATCATTGAACCAAATAAAAAAAATCTTGAAATGTTATATTTGCTGAATGAATTCTTGTTCACTTCTCCTTACGACGAATTTGTAAATTGCTATTTATAACTATTTTAGGCTATTCTAACCATTTTACGCAACCAAAAGCATCCAGAGAACAACGTGAGTATGCTTCATTTATTGCTTTCTTAAGGAAATGATCCTCGTATTAGGTGCAACACATATTCTTAAAGCCAGGAAATTTTTTAGGTAAATAAAAATTGCTATTCGTTGCATTCAGCTTTTTCGTCATACATGCAATATTTTTTCTATAGATTCAATATTTATTACAAATTTAGGTCAGAGATCTTTCTATCGGCTACGTCTTATCCGCATTGTGTTATCTCCTGATCGGAACAATGTTCTTTGTTTCATTCCCAACCTACAGGAATTGTATCTCAGATGTAAGTGTACATTTTTCCAAATATATAGCAAGTTATCTTTTAGAATTTTCTAAATAATTTTGGTACCGGAGACGTAATGAGCGTAAGCTATTCCTGTGACATATATGTTCTTATGTAAATTTGGAGTTTAGGCTACGGCAAGGGTGTTCCTGCTTTTTCAGATGTTCACAGTCTTGCCTTTATTACTATATCTGATTCGAGTCCAATTCAGCTATGTGTTTGCAGGCACTGTCTATCCTGGGTAAAAAAGAACTCGCTTTACTGTCGAATCATAATACCTAATACATATTTAAGATTGCTGTACGTTTGCCTCATTAATTTCGGTGTCGTCACACTAGCAACATTTTTTGCTGTAGTTTATCCCCATGTTGGAAGCATCCTAAGGTATGACTATATAATATATATGATTTAAAGTTGCCGTGAAAATTATTCAGATATGTTGGCTCATTCTCCGGCATGATCTATATATTCACTTTGCCCTGCCTAGTTCATCTGAAGAGACTGAAACTGCAAGGACGCTTGACACGACTTCAGATCGTTCTGCACTCAGGAATAATAGTCTTAGGCGTTTTTAATTTGATCTCGCAGTTTTTAATATAACTTCTTAGCATAGAGCATGTAACTTGATTTATCTCAGGAAGTGTCCAAAATGAAAGGTTTAGAAATGATTTAAATTTTCTAGCTCCTGCTTTTTGAAGTTTACTATACTGCAGAAACTTAGTATAAATCGACACGAATTTATAGGAAAAAAGAACTACAGTATGATAATTTTCGGCGAAACACATAATTTTAGCCGTTTTAGAAGAGCTATTAATTTTTAGAAAACAGAAATTTAGTTTTTAGCGTCAAATATATTCATTGTTTCTTTCAATAACATTTTGGACGATTTCATGCTTTTAAATAATTCTAACTAAATAAAAAGAAAAATATTAATATCTATATTGGATACAAATTTTTTTATTGAAGAACTACAATTTCAATTCAGTTATTACTCGGGTGGTTTTATGTTTGCCCAATTTCCTTTGCCTTGATATACCACATCCTTATTTTGCCCATTTTCCTTTGTAATTTATTGTTACATCTTGCGAATGGAAGCATTAGTTCACTTGTTAGGAAATAAAAGATTGCATTTATTAAACTTTGAATCTTGTAAAGGTGTCTCCGTTACTTGTTGTGCAATGAGTGACACTATATTATATTTCCCAGTACTACATATGGCTCATTTTCTGAAGCAAATCGAGCACCGGTGCATTGTGTCATTGAGGGTATCAGCAAGAAAGTTTTGTAACAGTAAAGATGACAGTTCCTCAGGTACGGGTTGTTCAACTTTTAAGAAATATAATCTTTTCAAAAGCTTTCAAACAAATGCTTCAAATAAGTATTGCTTTCATAGTCAAGTATTGCTCTCAAATATACAAGGAGGGAAACCCGCGGCGTTCGCCGCGAGAGTGCTTAAATGGCTTATATAAGCCATTTTGTTCTAGAAGCCGATCTGTTCGGCCGGACCTGGCTTGTCATACGGACGACCAGGGTACGTCCAGGGGCCGATCCTTATCAAGTGCTCAGATGCTCAGATCTGAGCATTCTCTAAGCGAAAAATGTCTGGCTTTTCACAATTGCACAACGCGTCACTATTTTCTCTATCACATCTCTCTTCTTATTTTGTGTTAGACACAGAATGCTCAGAAAATGAAAATGCTTTGTTAATTTCCTCAGACGTATTTTCGTCTGAGCATATGCTCAGACGATTTTCCAAAATTTATAAGAGAAACATTTAAGTTCCTCACGTTGGGTAATTAAACCGAACACTCGTCGCTGGACGTCCGCCCTTTATGTTGTTACTGGGTCGATTTGGTGCTATTGTGCGGCGCACCAAAAAGACTATTGCAGAGCGAGAGCGCAGAGAAGATATGTGTCTGCCCGGTTATTTCCCACTGCCGCTTCCTTTCCTTTCTTTTCCTTTCTAATCAGACAGACAAACACTTTGAGAGAGAGAGCACGCTATTTATGAGAGAGCCAGACATTTTTTGGTTAGAGATTCTGAGCATCTGAGCACTTGATAAGGATCGGCCCCAGGTCGAGAGCGAATGATTGACACCCAGTTCAGCCAAAACGGGGAGGAAAGTGGGAAGTTGTCATACATGGAACTGCTAAAATAAGGTCATGGAAGCTTCTAGAACCTTCGAGAAGGTTTCAGGGTAAATTCTGATCCCGGATTCAGATTCAGCGGGATCGTTATGTATAGAGGGACAAAATTTGGGGCCCTTTTCTTGCTTCCCATGCCAGATACAGCCAGTCCTCAGGCTTCTAGAACTTTCTAGAAGCCGATCTGTTCGACAGTACCTGGTTTTGCGGTATCTGGAAGTCGAGAGCTATCCATAGACATCAAGATCGCCGAAAACTGTGAGAAGCGTGAAAAGTTCGAAAACCGGGCCTCTCCCAGCCATCTCCATCCTGCCAAATAGGTTAGAGTGGATGGATTACCGTAATTATATACTTACAAAAAATTGAATTGTAATTTTACTATCCTGAGAATTGATGTGAGCTAAAAATATTATTATATATTACTTAAAAAGCACAGCTAATTGAAAGAAAAGACTGATAGCTATTTTGAATATCTCTCCTCTGCACATGTATTTTCTATCACCGGCTTCTTTGGAATATATCAATGCATTTTTATTGCTGCCTTTAGCATATGAAATCTCCATATTATATTTAGGAACAGGAAAACAGCGTACAAATTCGTCGAATAAAAAGAGTACAAGTTCAACGGAAAGTATAACAAAGAGGTCTAAATCCTCGACCGAGACCGCAGCTAAGGAAAAGCCGGTTGTGTCTCATTTTGTTGCAAGAGCCAGACTTTTGGAATATTGGGAACGAAACGATCGCGCTCTTGAGGCACAACTAGATGGAGGAAAGGTCGTAATGATGTTAGAAAAGGAACCCCTTGTAGAAATTAGTGCCAATGGTTCAGCAAATGCCGGTCCCAAACTTAAAATATTCGGCTATACAGGTGGGACTGATATCAGTTGATAAGTTAAATTACTTAAATCTTTCAGAACTTCGTAAGAAAGTCAACCTCTATGGTTTGGAAATAGGTAAGTTAAATTTTAAGCCAAAAATTTTTAACATAGATTTTATAGGCTTATTGAACTCTGCCCTTCTTGATGTAGTACCTTCAACTCAAAACGAGCGAGAATTTTCCAGTCCTACTTACGTGAGTATGCGTAATGATTAACCTGCGCATTACCATTGTGTTTTAACCATTTGAGGCAACTTTGCGAAACTTTTGCAATCAAGCCCATATGGTGTTATGACAAGCGTGTGGACGGAACCAAAGGCCTACATTTTTGTGGCAAACAGATTTGAAAATTATGTGGTTAAAAAATTTTTTCTCATGTAGAATTATTATTTTAAAGGTAATTTTGAGCGGAGCAAGCCGATTATTACTTTATTTTAGAAAAAAGTTTTTAGCCACATAATTTTCACATTTGTTTGCCCAAAAGTGTAGGTTTTGGGTTCCGTCCACACTTTTGTCAGAACACCATATGGGGTTGGTTGCATAAAAGTTTACCAAAGTTGCCTCAAAGGGCAAAAAACGATGGAAGTGGGCAGATTAATAAAGTAATAGTGTCGGCAATTTAATTATAATATTCAAATGTTTATACCCTGACGGAAAAACTAATTGAATATGCATTTGAATGCGCGCCTCTTGAATTGGCATTAGAGCTACGAATGGCTATTGCAATGATATAGCCAATCTAACTAGTTTTATGGCAAGATATTTAATGCATATTCTATTAGTTTTTTGATACAGTATTTTATTATGTTTAAACATTTTCCAATTGGTAGAAATAGGGAAGAAATGTTTCATATTAATCAGCAACGCAAGTCTTATTTTTACGCAATTAACATAATATGTAGGAGCAAAAAACATCCCTTTTTCAACCAACATTTAATGCTCAGAAATATAATTCAGATTTCAAATTTAATTTATCTTTAGAGACCATTATTCGGCTGTGCTCTGAGAATTATGACTCCACCAGAAGACAGTATGATTTTTCTATTCTGAATGTCGCTATTGACCGTAATTTTTAGGTGGGATTTCAATTGAAAGTGTCAGAGAAGATTTTGCTAGTACGTTGGATGGTAAATTTATGAAGCTTCAAACTGCGATGCGTACAATGAGTGATGATTATCACAGTAACATGCTTGCTAAGGTTGGTAGGAGAAAAAAATAACTGCTAGCAGGCCCGTAACCAGGGGGGTTAGGGGGGGTTGTAACCCCCCCCCGAAATTCGGAAGCTAAAAAAACAATAGGGTCCCCCTATGGTTTTAAAAATTTTCGAGAAAATTTTGAAAAATGCACCCCTAAGAATGCGTTTTTCCACTTCTCAACCCCCCTGAAATCTCAACCCCCCCCCCGAAATTTTTTTTCTGGGTACGGCCTGACTGCTAGTAATATCATTGAAACCTTTAATTTTTTTTATTATTTTACTTTACAAAGCTAAACATTACAAAGCAATCGAAATTGGAACTAGTGTTTTCATACGGTTGACACGTGCTAGCGATCGAAGCGAGCAGGAAAACGTCCTTCGTCACGCCAATCGTCCCATTTCTCAATCCAAAAACTCGGACAAATATCCTTGTACACATTCTGAAAGAACATAATAAGACTGAACGCGCTTTAATACACTTGAAGTTTCAATTACTAGTGGTTGTGTAGCATATGCCCAATTCCCAGCAAGTTAATTTGTTCAAAATATAACAATTTACATAATTTAAGAAAAAAATATAAATTATAAAATTTCCTTATAGTAAGTCAAAGCTGTCCGTTGTAATCTTGGATTGCCGTAACCTGGGAATTCTCTATCAGAAAACCGTGACAGAAAACGTTTTTTCTTATTGAATTTTTATTTTTAAGACTAATTTTGTGCCAAGAAGTTGTTAGTTTTGACCCCATAATTTTCATCTCTGTTGGTCCCAAAATGTTGATTTGGGTCCACACTTTTGTCAGAACACCATATGGGATGATGAAGTGAAAGTTTCAAAAAATTGGCTCAAGGGGGCAAAAACGCAATGGTGTTCAATGCGTTAATAAATAATTATTTTTTGAAGTAGCAACTTAACAGTCGCATATCAATTTTGCGATACAGCAGATATTTTTGTTTTGTAATTAAGCCAATATTTGCAGTTCCAAGCTTTGACTCGATGGTACAATATCTTCCGGCAATGTCCTAAATGTGGAACCATACTTCATATGCGAGCCTCAAAAACATTAGCAACGTGTCTTAGGTGTGATTTGGATTTCTATCCGACGGTAACAGAAGCTCATTTAACGGATTATGACGTTATGTTTCTTAGATTTCTCCCGTCATTATATGCCTTGTTCGTGATCCTTTAAATGAATATTGTTTGTTAACTCGCCGCAAAGGAAGTCCTCCAACTTTGTTTACAGCGATATCCGGATTTTGTTCGGTATTTTTTGTTTCTAATTTTTTAAACAAATTTATCTGATAAGAATGTAGTATAGTCAGAGGCCTTATGTATGTCTAACCATTTTTAGGCAGGAGAAACATTAGAGAACACAGTGCGACGAGAGGTCGCTGAAGAAATCGGTATCGAATGTTACGCTATCAAAGCGCTCAATATGAGTCAACCCTGGCCAATCCCTGACAGTTCGTTAATGTGTGGATTTGCATCAACTGCAGATATGTCACAAAGAGTATGTTCTTGTTCCATAGAAAACATGTATTAACTTGCATAATAAAGACAGGTTTACTCTAGTCTTTTATCTGAGTTTTAATTTTTACAAAAATCAGTACAAGTATTGTGAAAGGTTGTAACTTTCATAAAATAACTAGAAAGTACCATAATAAATTAATATGAGAAGAGCTAGAATTCTTTAAATTTCTTTGATAGGAGATAAATGATATGTTATACGAGCATTGTTTAATTGAAAAGAAGCTTTATGTAAACAGAAAGGTAATGCATCATATTGATATAACCTAATTAAATAACATTTATATAAAGTGATGTTGTTATGAGTTTTCCTTTTTAGCTCGATCCTGCGCCCGACGAAATTGAGTACGCTCAGTGGTTTTCTAGAGCTGAAGTCGAAATGGCCCTCCGACGCACGGAACAGGATCCGCTGTTTAAGAATATCAAGGTTCAACAATGTGACCCTTACAATATCTTAAAATATGTGCCTCCCCACGGCGCCATTGCTCACCATTTAATTAAAAAATGGGTAGAAAATGGCTTTTAGCTGACTCGAGATATACTCGTTGTTTAGTACAATTTTATTTGATTAACATATTGAGCATTTGAATAAGCTAATTTGAACGCTAATGTAATTGAATAAATATTGCTCAAAATAATCGCATCAGGACGATATGGATAGGCGGCATATTAAATGGTGGCTGAAAACTAGTTGGAACTATCGAGGTCTCACTATTTTCAGGCTTCACTCTATTCTGGCTTTTGGCTTAAGCTCCTAAGCCTAAACAACCTAAGCACCCGAGCAAGCAATTAGGCTTAACGTTACCCTTATATGGGGCTGATCGAGACCTCGCGCAAGAACACCGATCGACAGATAAACAGCCTGCAGATCGACACCCCTGCGCGAGATGCCCAAATATGGAAGATAGGAGATGGCAAGGACCCCCTAAAAAATTTTCAAGATAAATGGCAATTTTGGCCTTAAAATATGCATTAAAAGAGGACAACTGGGGATAAAAATCTGTGTAAAATAGTAAAAATCTGATCAATACCAGAAAAAGGCAAATCAGTAACATTAAAAAGAGGTGCTAAAAAACCATTTTTTGTTAAAAAATGCATTTTTTAGATCTGCGTTAAAAAGTTTTTGCACATTCCCTACTCAGAATTGCCAGCGGAGCATTTTGAGCTATCAAGCGCCCCAAAAGGAGCGGAACTGAGAAAGTATGCTTTTTGGCCCCTTGGGGGGAAAGGGGGCATTTTACCCTCTTTTGGTGTGCGCAGGGGATTTGGAAAAAATTTCACAAACTAAACTTACCCAAAAACGGGGGGTATCCGCCATTTTTGGGGTTCTATCGTGCAAAAAAAATTTGGGGGATCGTGACTCTTAGCCTGCGGTTTAGGTAAGAGTGGATAATTCAGATCTCAATCATTTTTTCTTTATTTGTTTACAAGTGTTTAGTTTTCAGCTTGAAAATCATTATCAGCTGAAAAGTCACGAACTTACAAAACAACTAAAACACAAAAAAATGAAATATTCAATTAAAACGAGTTTACCAAAACACTTAAGGAATTTTGTTAGAATAAAGTCTATAAGTCGTTCATATCAATCGATATGCATCATATGGCTATAAACTGTGATGAAATAACTTCATTCCTTCCTTTAGGGTGAAAGTCAAGTAGTTCACTGAATATACTGTAGTAATAGGTAGTACATTTCACTGACCACTTTGCCCGATTCCACCCTCACGAAAAAGATTAATTGCGATCTCGGCAAGCAATAAAATAAACGGTGTTCGCGTTTTGACAACAATAACGTCGTTTGATGATCAAATTTGGTCGGAATTAAACTTTGCACGTCAGTGCTCTTTCGGAAAAGTCAAATAATACAGTCCACGTGTGTAGAATATACGCGGATATTTGATTTTAAAATGACTTGACATCACGAGATTGGTTCCTGCTGAATCTTCATTCACAACATGACCGGATATATATATATTTATATAAGTATATAATTTGTTTCGGAAATATCATGTTGTAAACAATTTTAATTTTTACAAATAACAGAACATATCAGAATGAGAATTATTTTACAAACTTATTATTTTGCACTAAATGTATAAATTTCATGTGAGATAAATTGAGGAATGACTAAAATATACCATTAATTTGAGACTCGTTATTAATGTTGCATTTATCGATAAGCATAATAAACAATTTATGCATTTGAATCAGTTATTTACTCTCGAGTGTGATTTACATACACAGGTATTTTGAAAACAGATTTAACAGGAAAAAAATATTTTTAATTAAGTTTAATGTTTTTCAAAAGGATAAAACCTAAGATCACCCGCCAGCGAGGAAAGTTCACTAATAAATACTGTCTAGACAAACAAATGATATTCGAATTTACCCAAAGCGTGGTTCTCACATGGGTCAGACAAATTTCTATTCGACCTACACGGAAGTTTTGTCGAAGAAATCAAATAATTGAAACGATCTAACGATACCTTTGACACTCAATTGACTTCCACGCTCGAAAATGATGGATGCATTTTAACATAAAAATGCGACGAAGAAATTGTTAGTCGATTTGTGGTAAGAATACAGTTGTAATTTGTGTGAAACAGATCGTTTAATATAATATTATTTTATTACAATTTTTATTTTCGTACGTCAGGTATATTCAATTCACAATAATGATTACATACAAATGGTAACAGATATTCGTGTCAAACACAAAATTATGCGGATAATAATGTGCTTTAAATACACAAATTTAATGTATAAAAACCATACATTGAATTGCCACATTAAATTATTTTGTGTGTAAAATTGTTGCCAAATCGTTACCTGCTGCTTTAGCCAAAAATGTGCGAATGTAAGTTTAATTCCAAAAACATTTTATTGAATTTCTGTAAAAGGAAAAATATTTGTTCCAAAATTGTTTAAAGCTTTTGTGCTATGACGTGGCAATTCTGAGATTATAAAATTTGAGATCACTGATATGACTACGGTTTCTTTGTAGAAATGAGAAGATATTGGCCGCCGATTTCCACAGTTATCCTCTGCCGCAATTGACTGACGTGCACAGTAACCACATGCTGGCCGCTCCGGTACTGGCATCGTTTCCAGAGCTGCCCCAACCTCCATTACCACCCCATCCTCCATTACCGCCCCAAGAAGGTCCCATGCCAAATAATTGGGCGTCCGTCAAAGAGATCAATGAAATAGCCACTATGAGCATAAATAAGGTCAAATTCCGAGCACTGGTACAACATGCGACTTTGCTAGACATCTTCCGGGTCTTGGGAGAATGAAATAATAATAATAGTCTCAAACGAGAACTTTAAGAACGAACGAAAACTTATTGTGATAGTTGAGTGTTATTGCCACCAGGAGCTCTCACCTTTTATACAGGTAAGCGATCGGTCATAAATGTGAAATTGAGCGAAGTGGGCGTGGAAAATAATTTTGTTTGGGTTTTCACGTCCTGCCGATAAACGTTCGATACGATTGTCCAATGAGTGATTCGCGTCACTTTGCCCCATTTTCACTAATTTGTCGAGTTTTTGTTATTATGACCCCAAGTTCTTTGATGAAAATACGAGGAATAATAAGAGCAAACTCCATAGAATGGGTTATTTTGTGGGAGGGCACTTTATTGACTTAAAAACAGAAGACGTCGATGACGAAGTAAACTGAAGAGAGTTCAAGTATCATAGGTCATCTGGGAAATTCTTCTGTCAATAAATTGTGGGATACACAGAAAAATATCCGTTTTATTTTCATCCATGAAATCTTGGAGCAAACGTGAATAGTTTGTTGAACACCTAGTATTTTGTATTTCCTAAACCAAATTGTAATATTTGGTTCAGACGGGCAATTTTCCATTTTTAGAAATTGATACCTCTCTGATGCCTTAGGCAGTGGCTTGAAAATAAAAATAGAACGAAGTTTAATAATAGTCGGTATTGATACGCAAACGTGACCAAATAGCTTCCACCACACCTAGACTAAAACAAATTCCAGTTTATTAAGATAAGTCAGTTTTAAGAACAAGCATCACAAATTTGTCATAGAAAATAGTAGCATATTGAAAACAAAACTCGTATGCGTAGACTGTTGTCTTTTGTGACGTTATATGTATTACAACTGCCGGTGTCAGCCGAATATTTCTATTGCACTCACAACGAACCGCTTTGAAAGTTCGCGTGCACCGAGATGATAAAATTCCGTCAAAGAAAGGGTTCTAGCAATGGTTTAGCATTGATGAAATATCGCGTGCATTCACCGCGAAATTTCCAACATGTGTTGTAATATTAATTGAGCCTTTGACGTGTGATTCCAGTGACAATAAGAACTTTTTGTCGTTGACAACGCCGGTTTTTAACACTATTATGTATTTAGCGTGCAACTTGTAGAAAACAAAGGCTGTGCATGTGACTTCCGACAAAATTTTTTGATTTAGTGTATGTGCTGATTACACAATTTTCTTTATTAAAGTACAAGTAAGAAATACAGTTTGCGATCGATGGATATCAACACTATTCACACAAAAGTTCAGCACTATGATAATTTTATATTAATTTGCTTTACCGTTAATATAAAAAACTGAAGATAATTATTTCCATACCATAACTGACCAATACTGAATGGAATAATCTAAGTTTTTTAACTGCTAAGATTCTCTAATTTTGGTCATTGCTTGTCGATTGCTTAACGATTAAATAAAGTTATTTTAACCTTTAAAAATTCCGAATTTGGATTAAACTTGGTCTCGTTACGTAGGCTGACCTTTTTTAAATAAAATTTATTGCCATCATAAATTTCTTTCTCCATTTGTGGACGGTTTGTGAGTGTGAACTTTGCCTACCTTTGATCAGGAAGACATTATAACTTTTCGATTAATTTCATTGAACAAAAGCATAAACAGATGGCGTACTTTATATATATTAAGTGGAGACAATTAATGAAACTAATAACAGTTTTCGTTTTTTATTATCAACTGATTTAAATTACCTGAGCAAAATTTACAATTAAGCGTACTTAGCTTGCTATTAATTTTCACTCATATTAACTCTTGATCTTATGCTATGTCTACGTAAAGAATGGAAACTGGACTGGGTTTTGTGAATTATTCTCTTCCCAGTCTCTAGTTTAATCACAGTCTCTTCTTTGTTTTGTGTATTTCAGTGCTCTCTACAAAACCCAGCGAGCAGCCCATTTCGTAAATCCAGTCCGATCAAATCGATTTGATTTTCTTTCTAGAATTGTTCTTCTTTGTTTAAACCCAATGAAATAAATGAATTGGTCTGCAGTGCAAAGAGCATTACAGCGCAGACATGAGAATGGGTTTGTGTATGCCTTTGTCTCTGTCGAAAAGACGTGTTTCATGTCTCCTTTAAAACGCAACCCATTCTGTAGAGACTACAGCGCTGTGATAAAACATAGGCTAGGGAAAAGAAAAATACAAAACCCAGTCCAGAATCCATGCTTGCGTAGACCTAGTGTTACCTCGACGTATTAATTTTGCTTTTGACCTTTCTATCAGTATCTTTAAAGCTAACAGTATCCCACTGTCCTCCACGTCGATGTTCTTCTTTTTTCGTTTTTCGGAGACGTTTGCTTCTGGGGCCTCATAGTTTCGTGCTCATTTTCGATTTCGACTTTGGTTACTATCACCGTTATTATCAGATGAAAAATAATTAAAAAAAACAAAGTCTTTGGAATTTTATTCTTACACATTAATAAATATAGTTATAAACATGAGCCATGAAAGATATCTCTCTAATATGTAACACTGTAACTAGAGTTATTTCTTTTCTGCGCTGTTTTATTCCTACGTTTGACAGTTATGGTTTTAGAGGCTGTAATTTTTGTGTTTTCATCCGGCTGACGGTTTTGTCGTTTACCACTTTTCTTATGTCTATGTTTTTTCTTGGATTTTCTTTTTTTCTTACCTACGTTAGCCGCATTATGAGTTACGCCGCGAGCTGCCACATATGCTTCATCTGATCAACACAGTTTTAACAAAAAAAGTTTGCATGCAAACCAGAAAACCAAAAAACATACTAGAACCAAGCTGAATCAATATGACATGGAGTCAAATACGATCCGATTGTTTGTTTTAAAGACACAACAAATATGAATAATTATTGATTAGTGAAAAAGTATAAACTTATATATATAAAGTTATGTTTATTTTATTCTGAACGTATATTGGTTTGTATCTGGTTCAAATAAAAAAACATGTTTGCACATGTATTTGGTGTGTATTCAAAACAAACCTGGATAGCTTTCTTTTTGGTTGAAAAAAGATTGAAAAAGGTTGAAAAAAGATTCGTCTAAGTGTTTGGCTGGTTTATATTCGGTTGCGTGAAAACTTTGATAACTGATATATTGTTTCTAGATAAAAACCTATAAATTATTTTCAGATAAACAATTATACACAAAATAAATACACATAAATTAATTAGACAAATTGCTTGCTTTCTGTGCTTGCAAGCAAGCAGCTTTTTTTACACTAATCACTAGGGACCGGATTTTTAGGATCGAAAAATCGCATTTTAGGATCCTAAAAAGGATCGAAAAAACGGCATTTTAGGATCGATCAAATCGAAAAAAGGCCATTTTAGGATCGATCCTTTTGCAAAATTTTGATCAAAATTTGCCAATTTTTCGAAATTTTGCTGATTTTGATCAAAATTTGCCAAATTGTTCGAAATTTTTCAAAAATTTTTCAAAATTTTTCGAAAAAATTTGTAAATTTTTAAAAATTTTTGGAAAAATTTTGAATTTTGAAAAAAAAATTTTGAAAATTTTTTTAGAAATTTTTTTATAAATTTACCGAAAAATTTCAAAAATTTTGCAAAAATTTTTGAAAAATTTGGCAAATTTTGGTCAAAATTGCCTATTTTAGGCAGGAAAATTACGATTTTAGACAAAATAGGATCGATCCTAAAATTTCCCAAAAAAGGCCAAAATAGGTCTTTTTAGGTTTTTTAGGTTTTTTTAGGTTCGAACCTAAGAATCCGGTCCCTACTAATCACCTAATGTTATGCGATTGCATACATGATGAAACAATCCATAATATATTTGTTAACATCGAAAGCTCTTGGAACCTAGTTTGCATATGCATTTGATTTTGTACCTGCTCAAAAATAAACGAGCCTCTCCATTACTGTTGAAGCGCTTCCTTTTTGGAGCAGACGAAAATGCGCAAATTCAAACATCTACGCAAACTAGGTTTCCGAGAGCTTTATTAATACAGTAAACTCCTCGTTATTTTTAGCTGTTTGTAGCTACTTTTAGACGTACTCTAGTATTATAGACAAAATCTAGACACTTTTAGCTATATTTTAGACTAATTTTTAGACTACTTTAGATTTTACACCCTATTTTGGTACCCTATTTTGATACCCCGGTTTGCCACCCCATTTTGGTACCCTATTTTTTCACTCTATTTTAAGATGGCCAAACTTTTAGACATTCACTAGTGCTTTATAGACTACTCTATATTTTTTGACTAATTTGTATACAATATTCCATTTTATACCCCATTTTGGCACTTTTAGACATTAATTAGTAATTTGACAAAATTACTTTTAATTTTCTCCTTTTTAGTTACTTTTAGATAAACACTAGTTTTATAGACAAAATATGGACACTTCTAGCTATAGTTTTGTCTTTTGCAGCATTATAGATGGCCATACTTTAGACACTTTTGAATCTATTTTTTGGTTAAAATTAGTTCGACATTCGTATTTTGCATGAAAAACTGGGAGATTAGCCCAATTTTGGCCAGAATTTGCAAAAATAAACATTTAGCCAAAATATTTGCCTGGTCCCCCAAAGTGAATTTTCGAACGGATATGAAATTCCGAGAAAAATAGATAAATATAAGAGTAAGTTAGGCTGAAAATGAAAATTTATAGATATAGCGGAAAATTTTTGACGAAATTTTGAAAATTGTGAGCAAAATTTGCAAGATTTTTTGAAACTTTTGAAAAAATTCTGAAAATTTTCTCCGGCGGCCGAAATTGGCGGCCGCCGGAGAAAAATTTTGGAAAAAATCGATAGGGGGTACCCTTTTGTCATTTTTTCCATCAGGCCAAAAGCGCGTTAACGGGGAGGAGGAGCGCATTTCCACACATTTTTCGTTCAAAATGCACTTGCAGCGAAAAAGCGCATTAACGGGGAGGAAGCGTTAACGGGGAGGTTTACTGTATCCAGTTTTCTGTAAGTGTAAAATGATTACTACCTGCGTCAGCCCCCATGCCTACAGCACCAAATGCCAACGCATGTGCCGCGCCTTCTTTAACAAGTTCTGCAGCTAGCTAAAAACCAATCATCAATGTGTGATAAAATGAGCTAATGACATACCTTTTTCTTATCGACTTTTAAAAGTGCTCTTCCGTAATTCGTAAACCCTTTTGGTGCAATTTTATACGCGTGTGCCATTAATTGTACAGCTGGTTGCACTTTGGGGTCCGGAATGGTATTACCAAATTTAATAGCACTTCGATGCACTTTTTGACCATTAGTCACTAAAATTGCATGAAAATTTATGAGGATTAAAGCATATACAGTCTTCTCTCGCTATTATTAACCTCTCTAATATGGCGCATTTGGGAGGTCAGAAAAGTATCAAAATGGTCCGCCCTTTTGTTTTTCAAAAACCACCGCCAATGGCACTGACCACGAATCCGGCGGAATTTCTTACTCCAGCACTACTAAGCTACTGCTAAGACATGACACAGGGTATGGTATGCAGTTTTTGGAGAACAACCCATACTTGAGGGCCGAAGACACGGAATAGGCTCGTGTACAACCTTACTCTCGAACAAGCCTTTTTATGGTATAGACGGTCGAGCTTTTTTAGCGTAAGCGTTAAACCAAAAACCCATTGTTTGCCCTCAACCACCAGCTAATTAAATAAAATAAGAATTATTGATTACGTCTTTTCGGTCCTTCAATTAGATACGCGTTGAATATGGTTAATAAAATAGTGATGTGAATATTCATTCGGCGGTAGACGTGCAGCTTTACAAGATTCACTTAATCTATCAGTCAATATATGTTTCTAAAAACAGTATTTGGTTATGATTTTTGAAATACTTCATATTATTAACATAAAGAAAATGTGCGTATATTCTATTAAATCAAGTGTTGTCAAAAAAGTGGCAATCTCGCATAATAATTTGAACAAAAAAATTAGTATTGTTATAATACTAGTGAGGGCGCCGCGCCTTCGGCGCGGCAGCGAAGGGTGAATCAGTACCCGCCCCTATGATCCCCCGCCCCAAAATTCAACGCGACTTTTAATTAAGTCCGCCCCAGGGTTGGTCAGTTATCCGCCCCAGGGTTGGTCAGTTGTCCTCCCCGGGATTGGCCAGTTATCCTTCCCTGGGTTAGCCAGTTCTCCTCCTATGCCCCGGCTAAGCCTAAGCCCACCAATTTTATGAAACCATGTAGAAGGTATCATGGTTCTGAACGTTGCCCCAGGCAATCCCGTAACTTTCAACCCAATGTGCCGACCGGGCTGGGAAAATTTCTGTGACTTAACTCCTCAAGCCAAGCAACTTCCCCAAGTCAGATTCCCAAATCAAGTCAACCACAAAAAGTTTCAGACAGACTCAGAACATACAGCGCTTTAGGGGATATGCATGTTGCAATAAAGAATTATTTCTAAGCTATTTATTAACTTGTAAAATTTCTTTATCAGAGCTTCTCAGAAATATCGATCCATAAACGGCGCATTTGACGTCACATATCGAAGCAGCAGACATATGGCTAGTTATCGATTTCTCGACTACTCTACCCAAATAAGAGAGGACAAAATTTAGGTAATATATATTCCAACATGTCTGACAAGGGAAGGGTCAGAACTGTCTTTTTTTTGCGGTCGACCACCACCGATTTTTTTGTGCGGTTTTACAGTACTGGCCGAGTTACGAACGTAGCCGGCTCCCCGTTTTGGGGGCCCTCTTCTACCCCCCGGAAACGGGGGTCGGAAGTTCCCAAAAAACCATGATACCCCCTATGGATCGAAAAATTCAAATTTTTTTATTCGTGCCTGAAATGGTGTTTTTAGGGGTTTTCAGACTCGCTGATCACGAATCCGAAGGAATTTTCACGATTGGTGACGATCTCGCAAAGTTATGCCTTCAGGCAATATTCAGAAATCGTGAAAATTACAAGTCCTGGCTCACTACTAAACCCCTATATTTTGGACAACACAGAGAAATTTTTGTACCCGGCGAAACAAAAGGAGGCTATATTTTTATTTTTATCATAATATGATCCCGGTCCAAAAGTGGATATTTCTATGTAACTTTGAATGCTTAATCAGAATATGTAAACAGAATTTCTCTGTGTTGTCCAAAATATAGGGGTTTAGTAGTGAGCCAGGACTTTAAGTTAGTAATTTTCACGATTTCTGAATATTGCCTGAAGGCATAACTTTGCGAGATCGTCACCAATCGTGAAAATTCCTTCGGATTCGTGATCAGCGAGTCTGAAAACCCCTAAAAACACCATTTCATGCACGAATAAAAAAATTTGAATTTTTCGATCCATAGTTGGGGGTATCATGGTTTTTTGGGAACTTCCGACCCCCGTTTCCGGGGGGTAGAAGAGGGCCCCCAAAACGGGGAGCCGGCTACGTTCCTAACTTGGCCAGTACTGTAAAACCGCACAAAAAAATCGGTGGTGGTCGACCGCAAAAAAAAGACAGTTCTGACCCTTCCCTTGTGAGTTATTATTAACTAGGTGAAAGTGTAATTCTGAAGCCCAAAGCAATGTTGTCAAGGTACTAAAAATAAGCATATGTGATTTTTAAAACTTGCTACCGTAATACCTGTAATTACCCCGGGGGAGTAATTTTTCAACTACCCCCCCCCCGAGGGGGGAGTAAATATAGGGGAGGGGAGTAATTTTAGGGAGGGGAGTAATTTTTCAACTACCCCCCGAGGGGGGAGTAAATATAGGGGGAGTAATTTTAGGGGGGAGCAATTACAGGTATTACGGTATTTGAGTCCGTGACATTACGTCACGTTCAAATAATGATCTATTAAAGAAGGTGTGCACAATTAGTATACAAGAAAATATAGACATACGATGTACAAAAAATGTACGATCTGGGCTTATTTTTATTTCAATAAACACAGCCTCAAATTCCCAAAAAATTCCATATTCTTACGAAAAATGGTACTTTTTAAAAGACGGACCAAACATGTGGATTTTTTTTCAAAAACACTTAAAATTGGCTCCCCATTATGGAGCGGTGGCACAATCTGTAGTCTTAAAATGGTAAAAATCTGATCTGTTAGAATAAAGATGGGATTTATTACGCCAAAAGGCAAATTTGTTACGTTTCAAATGGAAATGCATGTTCAAATTCTTGTTTCCGAATTTTTTCGGCTTTTTTCGGAATCGTCTGCCTAAACTATTGATAATTAGGGTGACTATTGTTTTCAATATTGCACAACGTTTCTCAGCGCATAGCAAATCTACTTTACTATTATATTATTTACTAACTGCATATCAAAATTAACACAGCTCAAATTGAAATAACAGTTACTACATTATAACAACATCTGATTGAAAAATTTCCCATAAAACCATTTCTATAAAAATAAGACATCCAATTTGATATGAAATAAAGTTTAGAATGTTTACTCTAGCATTGATTAAAGTTATTACCTAATTCAACGCGCTTCACTTTAACGTGAATGAAGCATGATATCTGGTTATGCAATTTTTCTTTAGGCCAAACATAAAACGTGTTTTCCACTGCAAGAGAATTACCTTTCTTTCACCTAACTCACATAGAGTATGTCTCGATTTTCCTACTTCGACAAAACTGAAAGGCTTATGTGGCATGTCACTGCAATTGTACTTTAAAAGTTAATATTGAAACATGTAATGCTGAACTAATTAACAAATAATCTGGTGTATAAATAAACTTTGTATAGAAATCAGGTGTTTGTGTATAATATACGGTACGTAGTGTTGGAAAGCATTTATCCCAAAAACTCTGGAAAATATATAAGCATAATAGTCTTCTAACAAGATGTCTCTTTACATGTATCTTTTTGGGCTAAATTGGAAACAAACAAAAACTAAATGACAGTAAATCGCAGAGGAAAGACTGATATCTTTGTACTGAAAAGCGGGATTACATGGATTGCTTTGAAGAGCTGGACAGACGAATCAGTAGTATAAAATTGCGCATATTGAGTATTTGACAGATAATTCGATATTCGTGTTTCGAAAAATTGAAGAACCGAAATAATTTTCCTCAATTTTCACGAAACATTTCAATTTTCACTATTCTATCAGTATATTCCGGTAATAGAGCGAGTTATCTTTCCAAAGAAGTTGCTAGTTACGAGCACGAAACGACTGAGAATTGACGGGCTTTCACTTTCATCAGACTCTACACTTTCTCCAGACTCCTTTGATTTCGAATCGTTATTCTCTTGAGTCTTGTTTCCTTTGTTGCCTGTGGTGGTTTCGTCTTTTTTCTTTTCTTCGTTCTTTTCATCTTTCTTTTCCTCTTCTTTCTTTTCCTCATTTATCTTTTCCTCTTCCTGTTTTTCTTCCTCTGATTTATCTTCGGTTTCTTCTGTCTTGGTAGAGGAGAAGCTAATATCAATATTTTGCTTATTTAAGACATATAATTTTATATTATTTTTATTTATTTATTATTTATATTATTTTTATACATATAATTTATAACATGAATTGAATTACAATATCTAAACCTTATGGTCTCTAAAAAGATAATAATAACTGTACCTTCTCGTAAAAATAATATCACCTAAGTAAATTGTCCCTAGCCTTTCCTACAATTATCTTTGTAAGTTTTATTTTAAAAAGTGATATTCACTTACATGCTTGTAACAGAACGGAAGATTCGAGAAAGCGTCATAGTGAATCCACCTGAAGATTGTTCATTCTCAGCTTTATCATCTTCGTTTGTATCTTCCTTGGTAGCATTTTCTTTGCTTTTATTCTCTTCTGCGCTATCGGTACTGCCGCCGAAGAAAGGCAAATAGCGAAGTAACCAAAATGTGGATCCGCCTTTCTTCTTGTCTTTTTGGTCATTGTTTTCCACTGAGTTTGATTCTGACACAGATTCATATTTCACGGTTTCTCCCTGTCTAGAGTTTTCTTCTTTCTGGGCTTCGTCATTCTCCTCTGGTATATTTTCATGAATCATGTCATTTGGGGTGTCAGTAACCGGTTCGTCAGTAACCGGAGTATCCTCCTCAATATTTGTTTCCTCAGTTGTTTTTGGTGTATTTTCTTGTGGTGTCGTTTCCGAAGTTTGTAGTTGTCCCTCCGATTGTGTTTCTTCTTCGTTTTCAGTATTTACAGTGTCAACGTTATCTTCATTTTCAGTTGGTGATTTGGTTTCAGAATCGGACGGAATCGTCTCTTCAATCTCGGTTGGAGCGTCGATATCAGATGTAGTTGGTTCTTCGGTAGGTGCGTCTTTTTCTGTGTCATTTGCAGTCATGGTTTCATCACGATTTTCAGCATCGTCGTTCATCGTTGGCTCTGCATCTTGTATCTCTTCTTCATGCCCCTCGGTGTCATCGTGTGTCTCACTCTGAGTGTCTGTACTGACCTGAGTTACAGTTTCTTCATCATGTGGAATTGGTGTGTCTTCTGCCTTTTCATCCTGAGTAGTATCGTCTGCGGTGTTTAGAGCTTGCTCCGGCATTGTGGTTGTCTCATTATATACTTCGTTTTCAGGCGTGATTAAAGTTTCGTCGGTATTATCCTTCGGCTCTTCAGGTTGTTCATCAATGTGTTCTTCTTCGTTCTGGATAGCTTTTCCTACCTGCACTTCGTTTCCTTGATCAGTCACAGCTGTTGCATCATCATTGGGGACAGTTGATTCAGTATTTTCAGTATCACCCTGCGACACTGTATCATTTGACGTCTCCTGCTCATTTTGACTCACTTCATCATTCTGGATATTTTGAGTGTCTTCGGATACATGTTCAATTTCATCATGTGTATCAGCATTAACATCGGCATTGGTTGCTTCAAATCCACTAGTCTCTGGTTTTTCAGATTCAATGTTCGAAGGTTCTTCGGTATTTACATCTGAAGTACTAGCAGCATCATTCTCTTCTATATGGGTTTCGTCATTTTCAATATCGCTCATATTAGTTTTCTCGGCAGGAATATCTTTAATGTGGGTCTCTGGAGAAGAATCTTCAACAGGGATGTCATCTCTATGAATTTCTTCGGCAGGAGTATCATATGTATGATCTTCATTGGCAGGAGTCACCTCAGCGTGGTTTTCTTCATTTGCAGTCTCAAGTGTGTTAGTTTGATCGACGGGAATTTCTTGGTTGTGAGTCTGTTCTGCAAGGGTACCATCTGTGTGGATTGCCTCATTATCTTTATCGTCCACTGGACTATCATCGATGTGCTCTACTTCTTGGGAGCTGGGAATTTGTGCCTGCACAGTATCCTCGCTTTCCGGTTCAGTGGTGGTTGCTTTTCCTTCCTCGTCTTCGTGTTCCTAAATAAGATATTAAGAAGTTAATACTTAGTTTTTAAGTATTGGTTATTTATTACATTAAAGCCTTGATAATTTCATACTAAGTTCCGGTTTTTTAAATATTTACATTCCTGCTTGTAAGAAGCTAAAATAATGTACTATTATGAGCAGTAGTTTTTGCGCAGAAGCATTGCATTCCGTTACGGAGCAAAATTAACACACAACGAAATATAAAAATATGAATTTATTGTAAATCAACCAAATTATGCCAAAAATGTGGCATTTATTTACGTGTAAAATGTCCTCAGCTAACCTGTGGTTGATAATCAGGCTGGGTTTCTGCTTCAAAAGTTTGTTCCTCATTCTGATTTCCTTCTAGTGGTTGTTCTACTTGCTCTTCATTGTTCACAACATCATCCACGTTAGTGTTTTCCGGCTGTACTTCCTGGTTGGCCTGTTCGCCTAAAGTCTCAGCTTCGCCAACATCATTTACCGGATTCAGGTCTGCCGTTTCTTCAGCAACAGCTTTTTCTGCGTCATCAACTCCGGCTAATTCCTCTTGCAACATTTGTTCGCCCTCTTTGGCAATCAAATCGGCTTCATTTGAAGACGGTTGTGGAGGTAGTAATTCGTGTGACCGTGAGGGTGCAGCTAAATCCAGATGTTTCTAACCAATTCGACTAGTTAATTTAGTTGGTACATAAAATGTATAAGAAATATTATATAGAAAAGTTGTAAAATTAGCTATCTATTCCCCTAATCGGCGGATTCCTGTCAATTTTGCGAAACAACGCAATGGCGCTCCTCCGAGCATTGAAATTATTTGGTAAAAATTAATATAATTTACCGTAAATCCTCCAATAAGTCCCCCGGGGGACTTATTGTTTCGTAAGGGTTTTCAAAAAAATTTTCAAATTTCAAAGTCATTTTTCTCCGATATTTTCAATGACAAAGTTTTGCCATTAGGGTTTTTCTTACGTAACTCGACGAGATCTACACGAATATGCACTTAATTTTGGTCGGGCGAACCCGCAAGTACGTTTGGCATTCTGTTTGAGGGGGGACTTATTTGAGGGGAGGGACTTAATTGAGGGGAGGGACTTATTAGAGGATTTACGGTATGTGCTGAACTCAGAAATAACGAAAGAAAAATATTTCTGGAAGAATAAATTTATCACTTTTTTCAAGAAAGTGTATGAACGCTAAAAATTTGCGTATTTCTTAATAGTTGCATAGAAATAAACAGTAAGTAGGAAATTTAAAGTAAACCAAACCTTTAATTCCATTTGTCAATAGACAAAACACCAGCACGGTTACAATTCTATAGGTCAT